>OY728155.1:1166768637-1168211137 GCA_963277665.1 Viscum album
CTCATACTATGGAAACAAATATTAGAAATGTTTAGTGGGATCCCTAGGTATATTTATAAGGATGTGTCTAGGGATGTGTTTATAGATAAGTATAATGTTGAGTAAACATTTAGGAAAATATAGGATTGAGTGAGTGGTTTCCTAAAAATACATCCTTATCTGGATTCTATAAGTGGGTGTGGATTTTTAAAATATGTACCTAAGGAGAAAAAACTTTGAAAAGATGTCCGGAACCTGACTTGGTGTAATCTGGTACATGATAATGGGCCTTTATACACACTAGGTTTGACACTCCATTGGGATATGCTTTGGGAAATCATAAAATCTTCATGAAATATCACGATGGTTTTAAATAGAATTTTTTTATGAATAACTTAGGATAAAACTATTATATAATCTATTAATGGTATGTGTCATGATATATACATCCTATAAGTAATATTACTTGATTATATGGTTTTCTTCTATGATAAGTTTTTCTCACCCTGTGATTTATGGTTTTAGTTAATTTAGAGAACTTCAAGGAACATGGTTAACATTAAATTTTTCATATGTAAAAATTATGGGGATTATAAAAATTTATTTCCCAATATTAAATTTCATAAATAGAATCATGAAGGTGGTATGAGTATTGGTTATACTTTTGAGGATAATTGGTTGGAACCGACATGTGAATGGTATGTGATGTTCTTAAAATTATAGTTTACACTAACCATAAGAAGAATTATTAGATTGAGGTTGAGGAACCTTAAGATGTGATTAATATTTTCTATTATAGGAAATAGTTATTAAGGAATAGGTTTATAAAGAATGATTAATAGTTTAAGAATAATAGTTAGATGAATGAAGTACTTATATTTTGGAATTCAATGATTATGATATATAAATCATGAAATATATAAGTATTTTAGGTATAAGTTTTTATTAAGTATTGAAAAGTTTGTGTTTAATAGTGATTAATACTTTTAAAAGTGATATTTTTATTAAGAGAAGGCAACACACAATGTGATCAATATGTTGAGAAAATTGTATTTCTCATAGATAAATTGATGATTTATTTGGATAATGACAATTGGATAACACTAATAACCATGGATCTGATTATTTATTGGTTGATAAAGTGGGGTATGTCATCATGGATGATGTTTAAAATTTATTAAATTTAAGAAATATATAGAGTAACCTTTGGAAAAAATAATAATTCGTTTTTTCCAAAATGATTTATGGAAATTAAGGTTGTTAACAAGTTTCAAGGGAATATAAGATGAGGGTATTCACACATTTGGAATATAAGGCCCTCACCTTAAAAATAACATAATCATATGTTATGTCAATAATTCATATTGATGATGCTTTTTAGTTTAGAGCTATAGGGAATTAGGCCATAACTCATACATAACAAATTAAATATTACAAAGTGGACACTTTTACCCACAATCAATTTTTTTTAAAACAAAAACTTTTAGAAAGAATCATGGTTTTTTTATGTTTAAACGTCAATTCTTTAAATTGATTCCATCATTTCATTTATATTCCCTTAAATAATGTGAAAAACATTTTTAGACTTCGTATGAGAATGATAATCTCGATAAGATATACCCAAAGAAATAGAACTATTAGACTTGGAATAATATGTAAACCATGAATACTTATCATTAAGTAATACACATCACATTTAAGAAGTATTAAATACTCTTCACAAAATATAATCTCATTGACTATATTTTTTTAATAAAATTATTTCCATAAAACCCATAAAAATAACACACAACATATAAAATTAACATAGAACATAATCATACTAAAATGGAATAACTATATGGTCAACTTCCACACACATCACTCTTATAAATGGAATAGCCATATGGACCACATCCATACCAAATGAATTTAAGGTTATAATATAACATCTCGTCCTTGGTTTATTATGGAACCACCCATATTTGGCCTATCACATAACCATCCATCTTCGTTTTATCACATGATCTCCAATCAAATGTCCAATTACTGATATATAATCATAACATATAAAATATTTCAATTATCAAAATGTCACTCTTAAAATTTAATTTTCAATCATAAGAAATGATTTCATGATATTGAAATAATAACTCCATTTTCATAAAAAATTTCAATACACAAGACACCCCAAAATATAATAATTTATTTATTTTCCTTTTAATAACATTAAGTCTTATAGAGGAATTAAAATATCAAATAACTGTTATGGCAACAGAGAAGTCATTGTCACTGCATACATCAAAAAATATCCATTTTTCCATTTTTGTAAATAAATAAAAACAATTTGTATAAAATGATTCTTTTTGAAAACCATTAAAATATATACATAAAATTTCATGCATAATCCTTTTTTACCAATAAAAATATTTATGTAAATTAATATCATGAATAAAAGTTTTAATATTTAAATATTTAATTGTTTAAGGTATCCCATTCATCTTTGAACATTTAAATCGTAATTTAAATGAATTAATACGTTTAAAAAACATTATTTTACATTGGTATAGATAAAATGTAGATATAAAATTTCTTATAAGATATATATAGACAAAATAAAATAATAATGGATCATGTTATCAATAAATCCCTCAATGAAAGAAGATTGAGATGAAGTCTCTTACCCTGAGTCTAATTCATCATGTGTGTCATTTATCTTCCTAAATAACAAAATTATGTTAATTTATACATTACTGAGAAACTTTTTTCATGTTTATTGTTCCTTTTATATAAATTATTCCCATTTTATAAAAAATACATAATAATTTAAGTTCATATAAGATGTTTCATCGATATTCTATTATTGAGCCGAATATGAACTTGTTATGATGTAAATAGTCTATGTTGTCATAAGGTCATCATCACCAGAATATATTAAATTATATAAATAACTTATATATTATTTATATTATTATTTATAATAATCATTTAATTTAAACTAAATACACCATTTATGGAGATGGTAGGTTGTATGTACGCTTGAACGCTATTTTTGTTTGTCCTATGGTATTGAAAGAATGAACATAAAATGAAATGTATGTAAATATGGATAAATATATAATATCATTAAAGTAGTATTAATAAGTAATTTTGTTTCATAAATTTTTACTAAAACAATCCGAAATTCATTTCATGTGATGTGTGAACGAATCACATCATTTTGAAGAGGCGGTGGTCCACATGTCCCCAAACGAAGTTATCATATAACAATAATATGTAAGGCATGATGGTATGTTTAATATAACATTTAAATAGTATTAAATATATTATAATTCAAATATTTCAATGTTATTTTACCCTTAATATATTTGTAAGACCATCCATGAAGTTGGTAAAGGAAAAAGAATAAAAACATTACTCACTATGGCGATTAACCGACATTACTTTGACAACAATTTATTTTCATTGAATAAGTGAATGTAAGAAATTAATTGGATATTATATATTACATTAAAAACATAAAACATAACTATGTACATGGTTCTGGATTTATCAAGCATTTATTGATGAAGGAGGTGAGGAGAAAGTGGAAGAAGAAATGAAATTAAGAGAGGTACATTATGAAAATTACCTATTGAATGTCACCTTCATAAAAGATCCTTGAGGACATTGGATTTGGACTTTTTCTAAGAGTAGTAGAACATTGAAGTGGGGTGAGTGAATAAGATTGGTTTTGACAAATATTTTAGGATATACAAGGTTTTTTTAGTCTAAATTGGGAGGTGAAAATTATTATTTATACTAGAGGATGTGTGGGTTCAACTATTTAGTTTTTTGATTATTTTATATTAAAAGCTATCCATATAAAGGTGGAATTAAATTCCAAGATATTTTCTTTTAATTGATATTTTATTATATGGTTACATTCAATACACACCTCTACCATATTTTACATTTTTAATTTTTTTGGTATTTTATCCATTAAACATTAAATTTTAACCCCTATCAATATTTTACTTTTACTACGGGAAATTATTTTTTTTCATGGAAAATTTTTATTTATAAAAAAATGAACTTTTCCATAAAAAATTACTTTGAAATTATTATTCTAAACATATAATTCATTTTATATAATTAAATTCATATAATTTGTAAAATTGGATTGATAATTAATTCTGTAAACATAACAAAAAATAGGTTTTTTAAAGTGAATCGTTCAAAAGTTTGAAATGATTTTATATTTAATTTCAATTTGAATTTAATTCCAATTAAAATAATTATATTAAATGATAAAAAATAATCTATATATAATTTAAAAACTACTAAAATTATATTATATCTATAGAAATAAATTAGAAAAAAATTATGTTTTGAATTAAAATATAGTATTTATCACTATTCATTAAAATACTACTTTTATCAGAAAAATACTAAAAATTGATTCGAATGAAATTGTGATGTTCAAATTCAATTAAGAAGTATATTTTTTCAAAAAAAAACTTTTAAAAGTGTCAAAATTGATAATTAAAATTGGTCCACCATCAGATGACGTTAAATCTATTTTTACAAAAAACAATTATTCATAAATCTAGATTTTTTGTATCTTTTGTTGATCATATTTTCTCTTTTAAATTATATATAATTAATAATAATTAATAGATATGAAAAGTAATTATTTTATGTGTTCTTGGGATTTTATATCCTTCCCCTCCTTTTGAAATTACTTCCTTGAAGGTTTTAATCACTTATCAAATAAGTGTGGGTATTTATCCCTCATATAATTTTTATATTACCATGTTCCCACATAAATCATATGGATTTTTCATCAAAAAATATTATTATTAATAACTTTATATGACAAAACATTCTCTCTGTAGTCAAGAATCTAGGTTGGCTATGCCCATTAGAGATATTTTCTTTCAACTAAACTGCTTATGGACAAAAAAACATTATATGGACTTGTAATATACTTTCATAATATTAAAACAAGAAAAGAATGAATTTCCTTGGATAGAATCACAGGTAAATCCACTCTGAAGGCCACTAATATAGAATTATCCCAAATTTCATAGGTTCCAATGAACTGTGGACTCATCTTACCTTTATTACCAAAATGGATTGCACTTTTCCATGGTGAAACTTTGATAAAAAAACATGACCACCTACCATGAAAAAAATATTATAACTCTAATTATTCATTTAATTTTTTCTACTCTATAATATCAGCATATATCTTTGAATCAATTGAAATGTCTATACCATTTCCACAACCAATTCTAGTTCCATCATCTTCCTTTCACATTATTCTTCAAAACATTATGGGGTGTGACATGGTTTCCATGTAATGCCTAAAATGGTTCCATCTATAAAATAGAATGAAAATTTTTTATATAATAAAAGTTAACCAAAGAATGGTTTTAATCCCAAATTCCCTAGTAATCCATTGAATAATCACATAACATGTCCCCCAATTTCTGAATTGTTCATTCTAGCGTCCCTTCTGATTGAGGATGAAAACATGTATTGAAATTTAATTTTGTCCCCAATGAATTATGAAGGCCTTTACAAAAGATATAAGTGAACCTAGGATCACAATCATATACAATGAATAATAGACAACATGTAACCTAAATATCTCTTTAATTTACAACCGATAAATATGATCTAGAGATAGATTATATCGAATTGGAGGAATGTGAGAAGATTTAGTCTGTTGATCAACAATAACCCAAATAACATTTTTCCTCAAGATTTAATTGTTAATCCCACTACAAAATTCATGGATATATTTTTACATTTCCACTCTGGCACAGGAAAAGGCAGAAGCATCCCTTTTTGGAATATCTTATTAGCTTTAACCTATTGACAAGCCAATCATCTCAATGTAAAATCAGCAATATTTCTATTAATTCCATCCAATAAAAAATTATGCTAAAGATCTCTCGACATTTTAGTATCACCCAAGTGAACTTGAAATGGATAACTATGAGTTTCACATAACAACATTTGTTTCAAATGTGAATCACGAGGCTCTTAAATATCAAAAAAACTATCCTTGTCAATGTTAATTTCATATAAATTACTCTTCTGAACCAATTATAACTTTTCCTGTCACTTATTATTTTCCTTTTATGATTTCTTAATTCAATTTGATAGAGATTATTTCACTGACACCTAAAACAAAATAGTTTCTTTCATGATCAACTACCAAGAAACAATTCATTAAATCATTAATAAACAGATCTTGTGAAAATGTAGCATGTTGAATGTATCATTACTTCTTTCAACTCAAAGCATCAGCCACTTTATTTTCTATTCATGGAGGGAAAATAATCATAAAATAATAATATTTTTTTAACTATATCCATGTCCTCTATCACATGTTCAATTCGTTTTAAGTGAATATATAGTTAAAATTATTTTAGTCATTATATATATCACACTTTACACCATACGAATGATGAATCAAAATTTTTAATGAAAAACAATTGTAGTTAATTGAAATTAATGGGTATAGTAATTTATGTCAGGAGGATTCAACTGACATAAAGAATATGAAATTACCATATCAGTTTTCACTAGGAAACTAAAAATTACATTCAATGAAGCATCATAATAGATAAAAAATTCCCCACTCTATAAAGTTTGGTCCAAAACTAGAGCATTTACCAATCTTGATTTTTAGTTTTAGAAAACTATCATCACACTCTTTTTTCCATATGAATATAACACCCTTATGTTTTATCATAGTTAGTGGGATATATAGCAAGTAAAATTGCTCAACAAATCATCGATAATAACTCAAAAATCCAATAAAACTATGAATCAATATGATATTGGTAGGAATTTGACACTATTCAACAACCCTTTATAGATGGTTCAAGAATTATGAAATCTTTATAAACAATAATACCAAGGATGGAAATTTTTTTCAACTAAAATTTACACTTAAAAAACATTTTATATAGTTTATTTTATTTTAATGTTTCAAAAAAAATTCTTAATCCACTTTCACGTTATTCTATATTTTTGAATATACCAAATTATCATCTATAAATACAACCACAAATTGATCAAAAACTAATGAAAGAAACTATTCATGAGATTCATAAATACAAAAAGATCATTATATAATCCAAATATAATAAATAAAAATTCATAATGGAAATATCTCATTCGGATCAATATCTTTAGAATGTCAACCTCCTTCAACTTCAGTTGATCGTACCAAGACATCAAATCAATTTTGAAAAAATACTGAGCTCTGTGGATCTGATCAAACAAATCATTGCTATGAGGAAAATAAAACATATTCATGATAGTTCTGTTATTCAATCCTCTATAATCAATACAAATTCTCCTGGAACTATCCTTTATTCACATTTAAAATTGGAGGACCCCACGGTGAAATTCAAGGTCTAATGAAACCTTGATCAAGTAAGTCTTCAACATTTTTTTCAATTCCACTAGTACTGCTATATCCATTTGATATGGGGTTTTATAAGTATTTTCATAATCAGGAACTAAATCAATTATAAATTCAACCTCCCAATCATGGACAACACCAAGAAATTCATTATGAAAAACATATATAGAATAATTCACTACTAGAATATCAGTATGCAACACTATTTCTTTCTTTTCATCAACATGAGCAAGATTACATTAACCAAAATATTTAATCAATATCTCATCTTCTTTTTATTTTATCAAAGTTATGAAATCATATAATAAAAAATTATTGTCTTTTCTATCTATTTTATCATGATAAAATAATATCCAATCCATTCCCAAAATGATATCAAATTCCATTATGGCGTGTTAAATATGATTTCAAGGAAACACCATCGCCATAATTGTAGTATATATAGTCCTATAAATCTTTTTTTCTATAGTAATTCCACCTGGGTATTTCACAAAAAATACTATATCAAATTATTGTGGTGATATTTCCATGTACTTGAAAATCTCTCAAAAATGAATGAATGTGAAGATCCAGGGTAAAATAGAGTATTGAAGTATTTTGAAAAAACCCATAACGTACCCTTCACCACTTCATTTGATGGTCCCAAATCGACTATTGTAGTATACAATTATTCTTCCACGCTCTTAAGATATCAATCATGCTGGTTTCCACCCTAGGTAACCAACATTGGAAACAAATTTGCATAATTCCCTACCTCATTGAAGCTAAAACTTATTACCACTGCCTTTTCATTATATCCTAGATCATATCCTTTTCAAATAGAAGATATATGACCTGTATTACCATATTAGAAGAACTTCAAATATTTTGAGAGATATTCTCCCTGATTTTTTTACCACACTTATCAAAAGATTGAAATTTAGCTCTATTACCTCGAATTTTTTTTTGATGAATGCATTCCCATTGCCTAAAAACTGGATCACATATTTTAATTTATCACATGGAACATAAAAATAATTTATAAACTCAATTTAAACCCTCATATAAAATTTTACATTTTTATCATAGATGTTTAAATAATGTGAAGCTAATTATCTTTGATAATTTGTCTTTAATCCTGAGTAAAATTTATTTATCTTACTATCAATATCCCAAGTAAAATTTTGGGTATACCTCAAAAATTAGGGAACATATTATTCATATAAAGAAATATATTAGTCCACATTTTGAATCAATTCCAAGAATGTTTATTCCATCAAAATTCAAATAACATGGGGAAAATATTTCTTAAGGAAGATATTCTTAAATTCATTCCATTCCATGGAATCAATATCATTATATCCTATGTTATTTTTAACCATTGACCACCACTAATCAGATTCACCTTAAAAATAATAAAAAAATACTAACCTTATGATTTTCTAAACAACCAATTACATAAAAGATATTTTATACTTATTTAATCAACCCTTCATCTTTTACATGGTAAGAGGATCTTATGAATTATAGGGGATGTTACCTCCTGAAATTATCCTCTACAGACATATTCCTATGTCATTGATCTAGTTAGTCTCATTTATGTACAACAATGCCATTTATCACCTGATTCAACCGATTAATAATGGAAAGAAACTATTTATTTCCAATTCTGACTATCTCAGGATGCTAATTTGGGAGGTTGTTCTCCTATGTGTGCCTTCCCAACCCATGTTCTGTACTTCTTCAATAGAAAACCATTATTAATAGGAAAATATTAAATGATTAAACTTGTTTAACTTAAATTTATATATCACTTAAATTTTACTATAAGGTAAACTCTTTTTATTGGACTCACATATTTTGATTATCCCAAATCATTTTTCATTTATGTGATAATCATGTTTTCATTATATGTTAATCTTGTCTCATTAATGTTTCTTGTTTCTATAAAGTAATATCCATATACTCTTAATCTCACTACTTGATTGGTTACGCATACAGTACAGAATTTATCTAAGTGCATAGTTACTGTTACATGGCTATCGATGCATGGTTACCATTGTAAGGTTACCGATTAAAAGGTTATTGTTACATGGTTTCTGATGCATGGTTACTGTTGTAAGGTAACTGATTCAAAGGTTACTATTACACAGTTACTGATTCATGGTTACCATTGTAAGGTTACTGATGCAAAGGTTACCATTACATGGTTACCGATGCAAGGCTACCGATGGAAGGTTACCTATGCATGGCTACCGATGGAAGGTTACCAATGAAATGTTACTGATGCATGGCTATCGATGGAAGGATACGGATGCATGGATATCAATGGAAGGTTATTGTTGGAATGTTACTGATGGAAGGTTACAATTAGAGGTTTCTGATGTGCACCTACTATTGAAGCCTACCGATGTGAAGGCTATCAGTCTACCGATGCTTACTCTTCAATACTTTCTCAAATTCATAATATTGTTCTAACTGTCATATTTGAAAAATAAATTATTTTGACATTAATTAATGTGGATTGTAGATGTTTTAGGAGACTGTATGTAGGATAGTATGAGGTACGAGAAAGATCGAACATGATCAACGCATTCCTATTGTCGAACCTCAATTATAAAAAAATGAGACCAAGAAAGAATGAAGGAGTGATAAGCAGAGTGATACATGCATGTGAAGCAGTGTGGCATATGAAGGGAGACCGAAATTACTTTCTAGATCAATCCAGAACCATCCAGCACTAACACTATGAACCCACAGGCATCACAAAGACCATTTTTGGGACAAAATCACTTCTTCCTTCTGTGCCTCATCAACTCTTGATCAACACCAGAAGCAAAACACTTAAAACTAAAACCTAGTGTTGTGACACTCTATTTTGAAGACATGTTTCAGCGAAAGACTCTGATATAAATTCTTCACTCTAAGGAGTCAAGAGATGAACTGATAACACATAGAGCTTTCTAAACTGAAGATTATTATCTTAATCTCTATTGTGTTCCTTTATTTTAAATCTGTGAAAAGTGTGTTTGTCTGTATTTTACACACACTATCTCCAATGCAAGAACTAGAGGATAATGAATATTCTCCCACTAAAAATCACCTACATTTTGTTTCCAACATATAACTATGGAATATACTATGTGTGGTATGTGTTGTTTCATTTTCCCACAAAGATCTATGGAAGAGGCTGTGAACCCTATACAATTTGTGAAAACTGTTGTGAAGCCCGATACAGGTTTTGTATCAAGTTTATTGTTAATATAAACTACTTGGTGGGAGGTGATCACCAATTGGAGAGGATTAAGCCTTAGCTTGAGACTGAACCTCTTGGTTCACATTACTGTGTACTATATTTTGTGATACTATGTTTTATCTATTCTCTGTTTCATATAATTGCTAAAACATAATCATGTTTTTCATTCTCTTTGATAGGTAGTTTTCGTTAGTGTGTGTATATGTTGAATTCCGTAAACTTGTTTCAAAAGTTGAAGAAGTTGTTTGTACACCTATTAAACTAATGACTAATCACCCTTTGAGAAACATATTGACCAACTAGACATCTATATCTCTTCTTCCTTAATTAACTAGGCCATTTTGAAATTGGGGGATCCTTTTTAACACAAGTTTTAAACAGAAATTTTATGTAGGAACTCAATTCACCCCCATCTTGATATTCCACTCCATCCAACATTTGGTATCAAAGAAGTTTAGTTTTTTATTAAATTTTCAAATTCTTTTCAACAGTGATTTTTGTTGTATCTTAAAGATCATAAAATTTATATCATATCAAAATTTTCAGTTCTTTAAATTCTATGAAACTATGAAAAATAGAGTTGAGGGTGCTGATACTAACATGCCACATTTCAATAATGTTAATAACTATGCTCAGAGGAAATTAAAAATAAAAATGTATTTAGAAAGCATGGGACATGAAATATGGGGAACAATTGAAGAACAATATATATTTCCTACTACTACTAGAGACCCATTGTCTCAGTGACTAAATCCTCCTATAATAATAACTATAAATAAATGAATTCTTTGTTCTGTTCTCTAGGTGATGAAGAATTCAATAGAATATCTACTTGTAAACTGCATATGAAATTTGGGATACTTTAGCTATTTCTCATGAGGGAACAACCAATGTTAAAGAAATGAGATTAAATACATATACTATTAAATATGAATATTTTAAAATTAAGCATGATGAACTTATTTCTGAAATGTATCTCAAGTTCAATGAAATAATGAATACTACGAGTTTTCTTGGGAAACCAGGGGATAGTAAGGACCAGATTATGAGATTTTTTGATGCCTACCTGACAGATGGAGAGGAACATATGTTTCTATCTAAGAATATTGTGACATAGGAAAAATACTAGTTAAGGAACTAATTAAAAAGATTATGATTTATGAAGAAGAACTCATAGTGAATCAAGAATGAGATGAAAAACCTATGAAGAAATATGTATCATTCAAGACTGGTACCTCAAAAAACAAAGATAAAGAAAAAGATAAAGCTCTTGTAGATACTTCTACGAGTGAAGACTCAGACTCAAACAGTGATAATGATATGGCACATCTTGCAAAGAGAATCAATAAGTTTTACTGAAAGAAAAAGTTTTACAGAAAATCAAACTACAAATGAAGGTATGATAATAAAGGCTAGTGGAAAAAAAGGACAGAAAATGGTATGGAAACACAACTGATATAGTCTGTAATGACTGTAAAGGAAAAAGGTCATTTGAAGGCTGATTTCCCCAAGATTAAATTTATGAATAAGTATTAAGACAAGGGAAAAGGATATAAAAAATATATGAAAGCCACCTAGAGTGCCTCAGAAGACAGCTCAAGTGGATCTGACACTTTTGGTAGTGATAAGAATAAACATGGAAATATGTGTTTCATGACAGAAGCATCAGAGGTAACACCCAATTCCCTTATACCTAATGATTATTATTCTGGGTATGAAGGTTAATCAAACAATAATGAAAATATGAATAAATATGAATATTCAAATATTTTGGAATACTTGATGATACCTTTAATAAACTCAAGGATAAATATAAACTATTGAAAAGACAACATGCTTTAAATGCTAATTCAAAATATAATCTAGATATTGAGAAAAAATTGTTCTCATCTATTAAAATAAAATACCTAAATCAATTTATAAAATGATCAATTAAAAAGGGATTTGTAAAATTTTAATGTTGGCCAAGATACCATAATTTAGTTATTAGGGATACACATTCCTCCAAAATACACAACTGGTTTAGGATATCTATAAGGACCCAGCCTTAAACATTACAAAATATTTAATTTAATGAAAAATTCACATTGAGGATCTATTCATGTTTAGAGTTTTAGAAAATTAGGACCTAACTATTACATCTCAAAAGATTACAAAGTAGACACTTCTACACAGCTTCCATTTTTTTCATAAAGTAAAAACTCTTGAATAAATGAGTCATGTCTAGTTCCATGTTTTAGACAACATGACTTTTCCTTGATCCCATACTTGACCCTATTCATCTTTAAGTCCTGTGAAAACATTTCAAAACTCAGTATGAGCATAAAAAGCTCAGTAAGGTTTATGAAACAAAGAAAAAAAACATGAGTTCATAAATAAATATAGAACATAAACACTTTTACTTACCTCATGAAATCATAAGATTTATGAATGACACATAGAAATAATAAATCATAAAGGTAACTTGTGGATTCCATAACATACTTAAAATGTAGCTATCACAGCTACATAGGGAGTTACTTTGGAATATCCATCACAGTATATTCCTTAAATCTCTTAGGAAAAATATTCACGTTTACCTCCGTCATGTTACCCAATGCATTGGAGAGCTATTTTGGGCTCACCTGGCCTAGGTTTATCACAGAACCACCCATATACGTAAACAATGCCCAAAAACCATAACATGATCATAACACATAACATAAGCATAAAGAAAATATAACATTTCCACACTGCAATAAAAAAATATCATTTCAAGATATTGAAATAATAAATCCATTCTAAAAATTAGTTTCAATGCCAAAATACGTAAAAAGGTCATATGGTATTTATTTTATTCCTTTTAAAAACATTTTGGCTTGTTAAGTAAGCCAAAGATCAAATAATACTCACGGCGGCGGAAAGGTCGTTGTCACCGCTTACGTAAAAAAACATTCCTTTTTTTCATTTAGTAAAACACTTTGTATAAAAATATTCCCTTTGAATGAAATGAAAAGTCAAAGGGGTTTATACACCATATAAAATAATGTCACGTATAAAACTAAATATGACTCAATGAAAGGAGATTAAGATGAAGTCCCTTACCTCGTGTCTAACTTGACACATTTGTTATTTAATCTCATGAATAATAAAGTAAAGTTAATTTCTAATTTCTTAAGAACCATTTTCAAGTTTATTATTCCTTTTATATCACTTATTACCATGTTATAAACATTATGTAGTCATTCAACTTAATAATATTTATTTTGTCGATATTAGGTACTTGATTCAAAAATGAACACCTTATATTTACAAGTTGTCCATGTGGTCAATAGTCCATTATATCCAGAATGAAATTCATTATTTAGATATCATGTATATCATATAAACTAGTATATATATTTATTTATAATAGTACATATCATTTGGATGTAAGAAATGAAATGCATTGTTCATGGAGACGGTAAGCTATACGTACGCATGAACACTACTTTAATTTATATTTCTTATTTTAATGGAATTAAAACATAATGATAAATTGTTATATTATAATTAAAGTATAATATCATATATAATTCCATTAAATCCATCCTTTATACATCCGACATATGGAATTAACGAGTCATATCACTTTGAGGGGGCGGTAGTCTGCACTTCCTCAAATGAAATTATCGAGTTTACCCATAATGGAAACCATAATGGTATAACATAAATGGAAAATACAGAAGCATAAAGAAAACATAATAATAATATATATCATATATAAATATAGTTCCATCATAATGGCCACCATGATAGGCGGTAGTAGGTAATCGAACAATCATCATCTCGTGAGGCGTTAGTTTTCCATCCACAGAAACAGTATGTTCTTCACCCATTAGATTAAGGTGTGTGTAAGTTTAGTTTGAATCCTTCTTATAAAAACATCCTAGTATATTGATGATGCAGTTTTTTTTATAAAAAAAAGTAATAAAAAGAGTATAGTGGTTGGAGAAGTAAAATAAATGAAAAGAAGTTAAGAGAAATTGTTACCATTAATTTGGGTAACTTCCTTTGGTTTGAACCAAAAGGACTTCTTGAAGTGCCTTATGCCTAAGGTAAGGCTTATAAGAGGAGGGTATGGATGTAGATAGATTAATTGGGTAGATTTTGGATGATCCAAATGTCTTTAAAGGTGTGAAGAATTGGATAGAAATGGTCTCATTTTATAAGGGGGGGAGGGACTCTTTAAGAATGTGTGAAAATATTATTTTATTATATAATGATAATCGGTTTCTAAAGATCCAAAGATCATTATAGTAAAAAATAATATTACTCATGGTCGAAATAAAATCATCTAATAGGAATTTGACAGGATTTGGATAATATTTTAATCATTATAATCTTATTTATTTAAAACATTTATTAATGAGATAAATACGACATCATTATTGCGGCATAAGTAATTTAATTTATTCGATGTATAAAAATTATAAAAAAATACCATGATGTAGGAAATAATCTTATATTTCTAAAGAATATTTATATTCAAAAAATATGACTTATATAACCCCATGTAAAAATTTATTTACTAAGAACTTTTTGTTTATGTCATTATTTTTTTTACATTATGTTAATTAATCGAAAGTGTCATTATCACTCCCAAGTGGATCAATGGGGTCCCGAAATAGACCCAAAAATTCCCATGGTCTTAAATGACTAAAAAAATAAGGGTTGGACAAGTCTTAAGTGAATGTTAAATTATTATAATATTCTTTTTACCTTGAATTACATTATTTACCTTTAACAGTGGTAATAAAAGTCAAAAGTTACTATTCACCAAAAATTATTTTCATCTTATTGAACCACATTTTACTTAATAATAAAAAACCATGTATGTCATATTTTATAAATTCAATTCACAGAAGTGGTAAATTTTCATTAAAATGAAAAAGTCAGTTTTTAACTACTACTAAGTGATTTCGCTATTAATCAAAAATTGATAGTTTTCAGAAAAATAACAAAAAATCAGCCTAATCTATATTTCATATTACAAATTCATAATTGGTGTATATTTTTATAAATTCAAAACATAGAAGTGGCATTAATTAATTAAAAATTAATTCTCATTGTTAAAACAAATAGCGTGTTTTTAAGAAACAATGACTATCAAATGATTGACACTTCATTATGTCCACATTCATAGTGAAATTAATTCCAATGACCAAAATTGGATAAAATGGTAAAAATATAATCTAATTACACTTTAAAACCAATTAAAAATATAATATATCCATATAAATAAATTATATTATAATGCAGTTTTGAATTAAAATAAAATATTTTTCACTATTCATTAAAAAATTAATTTATCGGAAAAATTCCAAAAATTTACACAAAGTAAATTTTGATGTCACCATTCTAAAGAAATATTTTATTTGGTCATATAGAAAGTATTAAAGTGACAAAAACTAGATTTAAAGATGGTTCTCTATTAAAAGGTGATAAATCGACCTTTTAATGTAAATTATGCTTAAAATTAGATTCATTCACATTTTAAGCCTCTAAATTTTTTATTGGATAAATGTAAATACATTTAACAAACATGTATAATCATATTGTAGTTAGTTTTGGTAATGCCCACCAATACAACTTCTAGGATTTAACTACCATTTAAAATAATATTATATTATTAGTGTGCAACATATTATTTCAAAAAAACTCGTTGTTGCGTATCGGGTACGCTATTGAACATAGCAACCCCTTTAAAGTAAAATTACAATTTAATTCACAAATTTTAATAAATATGAAATATTTATTATTCTTTATTTACATTGGATATTACATCCTTCCCCCCTTTGGGAATTGTGTCCTCACAATTTTACTTAACAAAATAAGTAGGGGTATTTGTCCCTCAAAGCATTTTCAGATTCCCACGTTGCCTTTTCAACCATATGGTTTTCCCAAAAAACCTTTACCTAGTGAATTACCTTATTCTGCAACACTTGCTCTCTACGGTCAAAAATCTGTACTGTTTGTTCTTCATTAAAGAGATTCTCTTCCAACTGAACTACCTCTGGGATCAAAACATGAGATAGATCTGGTATATACGGTATCAACATAGAAACATGAAAAACATTGTGTACTTGGGATAAACTTGGAGGTAAAGCCACTCTGTATGCAACTTATCCAAATTTCTCCAGAATTTCATAAGGTCCAATGAACCTAAGACTCAACTTTCCCTTCTTACCAAAACACGTCACACTTTTCCATGGGGAAACTTTGAGAAAGAAATGATAACCTACCCCCAAAAGAAAGATCCTTCCTTTGGTTATATGCATAACTTTTCTATTTTCTCTGAGCTGTTCTCATGTGCTTCTGAATCAACTGAACTTTCTCTGTCATCTCTTCTACCAATTCTGGTGCCATCATCTTTCTTTCACCTACTTCATACCAAAAAGATAGAGTTCGACAACTCTTTCCATATAATGCCTCAAATGGATTCATCTGTATACTAGAATGAAAACTATTATTATAGGAAAATTCAACCAATGAAAGATATTAGTCCCCACTTCTCTGATAATCCATCGAGCAAGCCCGTAACATATCCTCCAATGTCTAAATTGATCGTTCTAATTTCCCATCTGATTGAGGGTGAAAAGTTGTACTAAAATTTAATTCATTACCCAACGACTTCTAAAGGCTTTTACAAAAGGTAGAAGTAAACCTGGGGTCACAATCAGATACAATGGAGAGGGGAAATCCATGCAACCATACTATCTCTTTAACATACAACCAAGCAAGTTGATCTAGAGACAATGTATCTCGAATTGGAAGTAAATGGACAGATTTAGTCAATCGATCAACTATAACCCAGATTGCATTATTACCTCGAGATTTCTTTGGTAACCCCACAACAAAGTCCATGGATATATTTTCTCATTTCCACTCTGGCACCGATAGAGGCCGAAGTATCCCTTTTGATAACTACCACTCTGCTTTAACCTACTGATATTTCAAACACTTCACAGTAAAATCAGCAATATCTCTTTTCATTCCATCCCTCCAGTAATACTCCCGAAGATCTCTGTACATCTTAGTACTGCCATGATGAACTGAAAATGGGGAATTATGAGCTTTACATAACAACTCATTCTTCAACTGTGAATCACAAGGCACACATAATCTCTTCACAAATCTCAAAACACAATCATTATAAATGTTAAATTCAGGCAACTTACCCTTTTGAACCAACTCTACCATTTTCTATAACTCATTGTTTTCCATCTGTGCTTACCTAATTATGTCTAATAGAGATGATCTCACTGACACCTTATAAAAAACAGAATAATATTTTGCACCAAAAACTTCTATTCCAAAGTTTATCAAATCAAAAACCAAAGTATGTTATTCGAAATGTAACAAGGTTAATGAAGCATTACATTTTCGACTCAAATAATCATCCACTTTATTTTCTTTTCCCAGATGTTAATGGATCATGCAATCATAATCCTTGATTAATTCCAGCCATCTCCTCTATCTCATGTTCAATTCTTTTTGAGTGAATATATACATTAAACCTTAGTGGTCAGTATATATTTTAAATTTTACTCCATACAAATGATGCCTCCAATTTTTTAAAACAAAAAAAACAGTAGCTAATTCCAAATCATGTGTAGGGTAATTTATCTCATGAGGTTTCAACTGATGTGAAGCATAAGCAATTACCTATTCATTCTGCATAAGTACACATCTAATTCCTTTCAATGAATCATGATTATAGATAACAAACTCACCATTTCTGGATGGTAGTGGCAAAACTAGAGCATTCACCAATCTCCTTTTCAATTCCTGAAAAGAAAATCATCACATTCTTTTGTCCAGATGAACTTAACACCTTTTCGAGTTAACATAGTCATTGGCCTAGATAACCATGAAAACGTTTCAGAAAACCTTCAATAATAACCTGCCAAACCAAGAAAACTACGAATCCTGGTTATATTTATGGGTCTTGGCCATTCTTCAACAACTTTTGTTTTAGTAGGATCTAAAATTATGCCATTTTTTTAAACAATGTGACCAAGGAAAGAAATTTGTTGTTAACAAAACTCACACTTTCTGAATTTCCCATAAAGTTTATTTTCTATTAAGGTTTGTAAGACAACCCTTAAATGACTTTCATGCTCCTCTTTACTTTTTGAATAAACCAAAATATCATCAATGAACACAACCACAATCTTATCCAAGAACTCACGGAAAATTCTATTCATAAGATCCATGAATACAGCAGGTGCATTGGTTAAACCAAAAGGCATAACTACAAATTCATAATGGCCATATCTAGTATGAAATGCAGTCTTCAGAATATCTACTTCCTTTACTTTCAAATGATGGTACCCCGACCTCAAATCAATTTTTGAAAAATACTTATCACCTTGGAGTTGTTCAAAAAAATCATCGATATGAGGAAAAGGATACTTATTATTAACAGTGATGTTATTCAAGACTCTATAATCAATGCAAAGTCTCATTGAACCATTTTTTCTTTTAACAAACAATACAGGATCACCCCATGGTGATGTTCTAGGTCGAATGAAACCTTTATCTAATAACTCCTGCAATATATTCTTTAACTCTAAAAGTTCAATTTGATCCATTCGATAAGGGGGTTTTGAAATTGGATTAGCATCAGGAACTAAGTAAATAGTAAATTCAACATCCCGATCAGGTATAAAACCAGGAAACTCATCAGGAAAAACATCAATGTACTCATTTACCAGTGGCACATCATTAATCTGAACAGTTCCTTTATTTTCAACAATATGTGAAAGGTAACATTCATTTCAATCTTTTACTAGTTTCTCAACATCCTAATATGTTATCAAAATAAAGGGTTAATTCTTGTACACAAACTATAAATCTTTCTGAAAAGAAACAAATTTATCTCTGATGTCAATGTTTTAATGATAAAAAGAAATCCAATCCATTCCAAAAATAACATAAAACTCTACTAGAGGAAAAACAATAAGGATTGTAGGTAGATTCTTTCCACACACAAGGACAAAAATGTTCTTATGTTTTCTTTTTATCTCAAAATTTACTCCAGGTGTTTTTACCGTAAGTTATGTATTCATATCTTGAGATGGAATTCCCAATTTACTAGAAGACTTCTCAGAAATGAATGATTGTGTAGACCCTGAATCAAACAAAACATTGGCATAATCTGAACAAAAAAAACAGTGTACCTGATACAACTTCATTTGATGGCCCAACATCTGCTGAAGTAGTTGCAAAGGATTTCACCACCCCTTTATGCTTGTAGTATGGCTGCTTTTCCTTCGGTTAAGTTCTTTGTCGGAAACACATTTTCATAATGACCCATTTAATTGCACATAATGCATTTTACTGACTGTAAATTAGATTTTGTCTTACAATTACCCTGATCATTTTCAATGCAATTACGAGACTTATGTCCCAATTTAAAACATCAGTAGCACTTACCCTAATTAAAAAGTCATTCCCCAGTATGAGTTTTACCACAATTTTCATAAATTGTAAACTTAAGTTTCTTACCATCAGAATTTTTTGAAGAATTCTTCCCTTTAGAATGTCACCTCGACCTCTTATTCTGTTGTTTTTTAAAGAACACCATATCATCAAAAAACTCTATTTACACCATCTCCACACAATGAACAAGTTTTTCATAACTTTAATCTCATTAGAATATAAGTCCCATCGATACTTTGGCATTAATAATCAGTAAAAAAGGTTGATTTTACTATCAAGATCTCATATGAAATTTGGAGCATACCTCTCCAGTCGAGTGAATTTTTCTTCATAAGCAGCCATTGAGTCATCCTCCTGCCTCAATTCCAGGAATTGTTTTTCAATCCTATGACAAACCACCTTAGGAAAATATTTCTCAAGAAACATACCTTTGAATTCATCCCAATCAAGAGCATCAATCTCCTCACTATCCCTGATATTTTTCACCATCGACCACCACTGATCAGCTTCACCTTCAAAATGATAAACATCGAAACTAACCTTTTGATGTTCTAAATGACCCATGACATCGAAAATATGTTCCAGTGCTTTAATCCACCCTTCAGCTAGCACAGGGTCAGATGATCCTCTGAATGATGGGAGATTTTGCCTCATGAAATGCTTCACTATTGGCATGTTCCTCTATGGTTGATCTGGATGATCTCGTGCATGGATACCACCACCATTTATAGCCTGATTCAACTATTCCATCACTGCAAAAAATTGTTCAGTTCCAATTATGACCATCTCAGGTTGCTGATTTGGAATGTTGTCTTCCTCTTAATGTCAACCCAACATAGCGGGCATGTTTCCTCTACGGAAAACCATTTTGAACACAGAAATATCTTAGGCGAAGCAACATGGTAATCTGTAAATGCTATATGATTTCAATATTAACATAAATTACTTTATGGATATTAATTTAACAATACCCTAACTCCTAAAGTTATCTAAATTGACCTTTGATACCTACTATAAGGACCCAACCTTAAGCATTACATAATATTTAATTAAATGAATAATTCAAATTGATGATCTTTTCAGGTTTAGAGTTTTAGAGAATTAGGACATAACTATTACATCTCAAAATATTAAAAAGTAGACACTTCTAAACAGTTTCCATTTTTTCATAAAATAAAAACTCTTGAAAAAAAGAGTCATGTCTAGTTCCATGCTTTAGACAGCATGACTTTTCCTTGATCCCATCCTTGAACCTATTCATCTTTAAGCCCTATGAAAACATTTCAAAACATGGGATGAGCATTAAATGCTCAGTAAGGGTTATAAAACAAATAAATAAAACATTAGTTCATAAATACATACAGAACATAAACTCTTTCACTTACCTAATGAAATCATATGATTTAGGAATGAAACATAGAAATCGTAAATCAATAAGGTAACTTGTGGAATCTATAACATACTTATAATATACCTATCACATCTACATAGGGAGTTACTTTGGAATACCCATCACAGTATATTCCCTAAATCTCTTCAGAGAAACATTCACGTTTACCTCCGTCACGTTACCCAATGCATTAGAGAGCTATCTCAGGCTCACCCGCCCTAGGTTTATCGTGGAACCACCCGTATGTGTAAACAATGCCCAAGAACCATAACATGATCATAACACATAACATAAGCATAATAGAAAGATAACATTTCCACATTACAATAAAAAATATCATTTTAAGATATTGAAATAATAAATCCATTCTCAAAATCATTTTCAATACCAAAATACATAAAAATAATATATGGTATTTATTTTTTTCCTTTTAAAAACATTCCGACTTGTTAAGGAAGCCAAAGATTAAATAATACTCACGGCGGCGGAAAGGTCATTGTCACCGCTTACGTAAAAAAAATCATTTTTTTCATTTAGGGAAATGATTCATATAAAAATATTCCATTTGAATGAAATGAAAAGTCAAAGGGGTTTATACACCATATAAAATAAAGTCATGTATAAAACTAAATATGCCTCGATGAAAGGAGATTAAGACGAAGTCCCTTACCTCATGTCCGACATGAACCGTTCGTTCTTTAATCTCCTAAATAATAAACTAAAGTTAATTTATACTTGATTAAGCACCTTTTTCAAGTTTATTATTCATTTTATATCACTTATTACAGTGTTATAAACATTATGTAATCATTCAAGTTAATAATGTTCATTTTGTCGATATTTGGTACATGAGTCAAAAATGAACACCTTATATTTACAAGTCATCCATGTGGTCAATAGTCCATTATATCCAGAATGAAATTAATTATTTAGATATCATATATATCCAATATATATATATATAATAGTACATATCATTTTGAAGTAAGAAAAGAAATGCACCGTTCATGGAAACGGTAAGTCGTACGTACGCATGAACGCTACTTTCATTTATATTTCTTATATTAATGGAAATAAAACATAATGATACATAGTTATATTATAATTAAAGTATAATATCATATATAATATCATTAACTCCATCCTTTATACGTTCCACATATGGCATTAAAGAGTCATATCACTTTTAGGGGGCGGTAGTCCGCACTTCCTCAAATGAAATTATCACGTTTACCCATATTGGAAAACATAAAGGTATGATATAAAGAAAAAATACAGAAGCATAAAGAAAACATAAACATAATATATATCATATATAAATACATTTCCATCATAATGGCCACCATGAGAGGTGGTAGAAGGTAATCAAACAATCATCATCTCATTAGGCTTTAGTTTTTCATCCATAGGAACAGTATGTACTTCACCCATTAGATGAAGGTGTGTGTAAGTGTAGTTCAAATAGTTCTTATAAAAACATACTAGTATATTTTGGATACTTTTTTTGTTATAAAATAAAGTAATAAAAAGATTATAGGGGTTGGAGAAGTAAAATAAAAGAAAATAAGTTAAGAGAAACCATTACCTTTAATTTGGGTAACTTCCTTTGGTTTGAATCAAAAGGACTTATTGATGTTCCATATGCCTAAGGTAAGGATTCTAAAAGGTAGAGAGGTATCTAGGTAGATTAATTGGGAAGACTTTGGATGAGAAAAATGTCTTGATAGGTGTGAGGAATTGGATATAAATGGCCTCCTTTTATAAGGGAGAGGAGGGGCTCTTTAGGAAAGTGTGAAAATATTATTTTATTATATAATGAAATTCGTTTTCAAAAGGTCAAAAAATCATTATAGTTGAATATAAGATGACTCATGGTCGAAATAAAATCATCCAATAGGAATTGGATAGGTTTTTGATAATATTTTAATCATTATAATCTTATTTATATAAATCATTTATTAATGAGATAAATATTTCATCATTATTATGTCATAAGTAATTTAATTTATTCGATGACTAAAAATTATAAAAAAAACTACCAAGATATAGGAAATATTTTTATCTTTCTAAATAATATTTTTATAAGAAAATATGACTTATATAACTCCATATAAAAATTTATTTACTAAAAGATTTTTGTTTATGTTATTTTTTTCTTTACTTTAATTTAATTAATCTAAAGTGTCATTATCACTCCCAAGTAGATCAATGGGGTCCCAAAATTGTCCCAAAGATGCCCATTGTCGTAAATGACTCAACCAATAAGGTTTGGACAAGTGTTAAGGTACTTTTAAATTATTATAATATTCTTTTTAACTTGAATTACCCTATTTACCTTTAATCGTGGTAAATAAAAGTCAAATGTTACTATTCACCAAAAATTATTTTCATCTTATTGAACCACATTTTACTTAATAATAAAAACCATCTATGTTAGATTTTTGAAATTCAATTCACATAAGTTGTAAAATTTCATTTTAATGAAAAAGTCAGTTTTTTAACTACTACTAAGTGATTTCACTATTCATCAAAAATTGAAGTGTTTTAGAAAAATACCAAAAATTCAGCCTAAGCTATATTTGATATTCCGAATTCAAAAATGATGCCTATTTTTATAAATTAAAAACATAGAAGAGTCATTAATTAATTTAAAATTAATTCTATATGTTAAAACAAATAGCGTGTTTTTAAGAAACAATAACTACCAAAAGATTGACACTTCTTTATGTCCACTTTCAAAGTGAAATTAATTCCAATGACTAACATTGGACTAAATGGTAAAAATATTTTCTAATTAAACTTTAAAACAAAATAAAAATATAATCTATACATATAAATAAATTAGATTATAACGTCGTTTTCAATTAAAATACAATATTTTTTACTATTCATTAAAAAATGAACTATGTCGGAAAAATTCCAAAAATTTACACAAAGTAAATTATGATGTCCCGATTATAAAGAATGATTTTATTTGGTCAAATATAAAGTATTAAAGTGACCAATACTATATTTAAATAGGTTTCTCCCTTAAAATGTGGTAAATTGAACTTTTAATGTAAATTATGCTTAAAATTAGATTCATTCACATTTTAAGCCTCTAAATTTTTTATTGGATAAATGTAAATACATTTAATAAACATGTATAACCATATTGTAGTTAGTTTTGTTAATTCCATCCAATACAACATCTAGGAGTTAAATAACATTTAAAATAATTTTATATTATTAGTGTGCAACGTCAGATTTCAAAGAAACTCGTTGTTGCATATCTGGTATGCTATCAAACATAGAAACCCCTTTAAAGTTAAATTAATATTTAATTCAAAAAATTTAATAAATATGAAATATGTATTATTCTTTTTTTACCTGGGATGTTACAATATCAACTGGGATAGAGAAGGATTATTAAAACCAAATTTGTTCCAAAATCTGGACATTTGAATGCTAGTTCATGTTTTGGACCATATTTTGAAAAAAAACTATAAAGGACCAAAAAATGTGTTAGTGTCTCAAAATATATCTGTTAATTATAGAAAACCAATGAGACAAGTATGGGCTCCCAAAGTTTTACATGAAAACCTGTCTGGACCCATGAAAATCTGTGTACCAACATTACCCCAAACTTAATCTGTTTTGCAGGAAAATTGTTTGAAGAGCTCTTCTAAAACACTGTGGTACTTGGAATATCCTCTAATGGGTATAGTCTACTTATCTATTTTTGGGTTGAAGATGTTAACAGAGCTTGTTACATTATCAATAGAGTCTTAATTAGGCATGTTCATAAGAATACCCTGTATGAACATTGGAATAATAAGAAGACTAAGGTTAATTACTTTAGTGTTTTCAGTTGTAAAGTATTTATCCTTAACAATAAAGATAATCCAGACAAATTTTATCCAAAAAGTGGTGAAGGAATTTTCCTAGGTTACTCAATCTCTAGTTAATCCTATAGAGTATTTAATAAGAGAACTAAGTGTGTGGATGAATAAATTCATGTCAAATTTGATGAAACTGATCCACATGAACCCAAAACCACTCTTGAACGTCTTGAAGAAGATATGATGGTTCTGAACAATAATAACAAAGAAGGTGAACCCTTAGTGAAAAAAAAACTATTCTGGAATCTTTCTAGAATTTGAGCATACTGAATCTGAACCTGTATACAATCATGAGGAGTCCATTTCAACTCTTTATAGAGGTATAAGAACTCTCAAAAGTCATTCTTTATATGTTGTAGTATTTGATCTAAATAGAGGGAAAAAACTAGAGCTTCTCTGAGAAAACTGGTTGAACATCAAGATTTTCATTCACAACTTGAACCTAAAAATATCAATTATGAAATCAGTGATGAATTTTGGGTGATATCTATGCAATAAGAATTGAATTAGGTTGAAATAAATAGAATTTGCGAATTAGTAGAAATTCCAAAAGACACCTTCACATAGGCACTAAATGGGTGTTTAGAAATAAAGTTGATGGATGGGGAAATACAGTTAGAAATAAGGCTAGGCTAGTTTCACAAGGATATAGTCCAGAAGAAGGAATAGTTTATGAGGAATCCTTTTCTCTTGTAGCTAGACTAGAATCCATTAGGATACTAATTGCTTATGAATCTCATCTGAATTTCAAATTTTATTAAATAGATGCAAAAAGTGCATTTCTAAAGGGGTACATAATTGAAGATGTATTTGTTGAACAACCTCTTGGCTTTACAAATCCCCATGTTCTAAATAGTGTTTTTAAACTGTCTAAAGCCTTATATGGTCTAAAACAATCTCCAAGATCCCGGTATGATAGAATTAGTTCTTTTCTTATTTCAAAAGGTTTTACAAAAGGGATACCAGATCGTACATTTTTTATTAAAAGTATTCCCAAAGATGTTTTAATAGTAAAAATTTATGTAGATGATATAATTTTTGGATCTTCTAAACATTCTTTATGTACTAATTTTTCAATAATTATGATACATGAATTTGAAATGACTTTAATGGGTGAACATAAATTTTTTCTTGGATTAAAAATTTTTCATAACAAAAATTGTATTATTTTAAATCAAATTAAATATACTAAGAATCTTTTAAAAAAATTTGGTCTGGATAGTATTAAAGGTTGTGATACACCAATGAGTACCACTTGCAAGTTAGATGCTAATGAAACTAGTAAATCTATGGATCAAACCAATTATTGAGGTATTATTGGGAGCATGCTCTATCTTACTACCTGCAGACCTGACATTATGTTCAGTGTATGAATTTGTGCTCATTTTCAAGTTAATCAAAATGAATCACACTTAAATTCTAGTAAAAATATTTTTAAATATCTCAAGTATACTATAAATTTAGGATTATTTTATCAAGATGGAAGGCGATTGATTTAATAATTAATTCAGATGTTGAATTTACTGGTTACAAGTCAGATATAAAAAGCACCTCTGGAACATGTCACATTTTTGGGAAAGTAACTATTATCATGCTATGGTAAAAAAATATAATTCAGTTCCATTATCTACCATAGAGACTGAATATGTAGCAGGTAGTATTTGTTGTGCTCAAATTCTATAGATGAAACACACTTTACTAGACTATGGATATGAATTCATACATGTCTCTATATACTGTGACAACACAAGTGCTATTAACATCCTTAAAAATCCAGTATCTCATGCTAGGACAAATAATATTGATGTACACAATCACTTCTTGAGATATCATTATCAAAGATCTTATATGACTCTTGAATTCATTGGTATTAAACACCAATTGGCGGATATATTCACAAAGTCTTTGAATTCTAGAAGGTTAAATTACATCAAACATTAGTTAGGTATGATAAAATATTGAGTATAGGACATCTCCAATAGACCTTACCGATAGGACCTCACTAATAGACCTTACCGATAGAACCTCACCATTAGACCTTACCGATAGGACCTCACTGATAGGCCTTACCGATAGGACCTCAACATTATACCTGACCGACATGACCTCACAGTTAGACCTTACCGATAGGACCTCACCATTAGACCTTACCGATAGTACCTCACCGTTAGACATTACCAATAGGACCTCACTGTTTGACCTTACCGATAAGACCTCACCATTGGACCTTACCGATGGCTCCTTACAGATATACAATTTAAATCTGGGACACTGCATTTTTTGTGTTCTCAGCTGAAATCTGAAATGATTTTCTGCATTTACTTATTTATATTATCTGCTTCGTTTTTCGATCCCTAAATGATTAAAATAAAACATAGAGCACATTTCAATCCACTTAAAACCCTCACTAGAACCTTTTGCTCCCCTAATCTCAGAACCTAAACCTCTAATGAAACCTTGAACCACTCCAGATTGATGGAAAGAGTAAAAATTTCATCGGTTTCTGATGAAGGAGAAGCGCCGGATCCTGAGTGACATTGAACCGAGTCACATTGTGGAAGATATATAGTGGAAAAGGTACCTAACCTGCATTTATTGAAGAGGGAAATAATAGTTGAGAAGGATTTAAGTTTAGAGTGGTTGTTGTCGAGATGGTCTTTAGTACTGAAGGCACTTGAAGCTCAGGGATGGGTTGAGTGTTTTTTATACAATAATGGGCCCTATTACTCGATGTTAGTGAAGGAATTTTAAGAGTATCTCAACTTTGAGTAGTCTGTGGATGAGCACCAGATGACTTCCAGAGTAAATATAGTAAGTGTGAGTTTCTTCTATGTTGAGTGGGATGACTGTTTAAGGGTTCCACATGAAGGTATTTGTGATTATTAGTCAAGATTCGTGACTCCCACTATTAAGTTATTCTTATATGAAAAATCATTAGCCGAATTGATAGGTAATGGAATTCCTAGGAAAGTAATTGCTTCTAAAATTGTAGGAGAAGATCAGCTACTTTTCAATTTTTTCTAACAACGTTTATTTCCCAGGAGAGGGGACTTTGCAACATTAAAGTTTGGTGATGTTTTCCTCTTGAATCTGTAAAATCATGAACAGAAGATCAACTTATATAGGCTGTTGATGATTCAACTAGAAGATAAGGCCAAACCTAGTTCCAAATCCAATTCCATATTTCATGCTATGTTAATATCTATTATGTTGAAAGTGAAAGGATTTGTTGGAGCTAAGGAGGAAACTATTGTTGTGCAAGATTACCAGTTCATCACCAATGTGATTTACAAGTTGATGAAGATCAACTGGAATCCATGGTTGAGGAGATGGGTTAATGATGAAGCTAAGGTATACGAATAGTTTAACCCTGTTGGTCATCCTACTATGCCAAAAAATAAGATAGACCCTAGTCTTAATCCTTGTGATGTAGAGACTTCTTATTCAGATGAATAAGAAGATGTTTTTTTGTGCAAGTAAGAGGGGATTCTCTTATAGATGATAGAAGTGATCTTGACCTTCCCTCCAATCCTCATGCTAATATTGTATCCTTTGGTGAGGCTAGCCCACCAAAGGGATTTCCTAAAAGGGAGACTGTCCTAAAGGATAGTGATGAAGAAACCAATGAAGAAAAAGGGGATAAAAATGTCTTAAGAGACATTAGAGATACCTCAGATGAGGATGAGGACACTAAATCAAGAAAATATGACATAGAGATAGCGGTTTCTAAATGTGAAGATGAATGTTTAAGTCCTTGTCCTCTAATAGGACATACAGAAAGAGTAGAAAGTGGAGATGAAGAAGTTTCTAATTCAATTGAAGTTGAACTAATTTAGGATGTAGTTGAAGATTATGTGGAGGAAGTGGTAGTGGACCTTCCTATTAATGAAGTTGATCAAGGAGGTCTGGTGGAGATGGATGTGGCTGATCAGGAGAATGATCCAATTGAGGGGGAGGAACTTGTTGCTACAGGATCAGTTGATGTTGCTCATGAATAGAGGACTGGACAAAAGCTCCTAGATTTGTGGTTTTAGGCATATATTTAGGAGATTCTGAATATGGATAACCTATCAGAAGTCCACCAATTCCTACTGTCTCAGAAACTACCATTGTGTAGCTAGTGGTTCTGTTACCTCGAGACTATGTAAAGAAGGATGAATTGGATTTTTTTAAATCAGTCCTGAAGAGGTATATTGATGAGAAAGATATTCAGATAGAGAGAAAAATAGCTCACATTCAAGGACTCGTGACATCTACAGTATAAATATTATTATCTACGTCTCACTCAGCTATGTTACATGAGGTCAAGGAATGTTAGAATCAGGTAAGAACTTTGGAAATTTCTATGGAATTAGTGAAACAGTATATTTATAGCTTAGATTCATTTATGTCTTCAAGGGATCAGGTAGATAGAGACCTTAGATATGTTAAATGTGTGGTTTATAAAATGGTCACAGTTTTTGATTATTTTAAGAAGTCCATGGAAACAAAGGTGAAAGGCCAAGATGATGATGTAAAAAAGGCTGATCAGTGGGCTAACGAAATCATTTAATGAGACTGTGGCTTTCACTAGGGAACCACTGTGTGCATCTCCATCTTCTTCAACCTCTCCTCAAGTTGATATTGAATCTTTTAGGACAATTCTTAGAGAATAAGTGGAAACGTTATCTGGTACTAGTACCTTACACTCTCAGGTCATTTCCATTTCTAGGGAAATTCATAAGCATCTGGGAGATTATTTAAGAAAAGCTGCTCAAGATCGGAAGGCCATCAAGGATCAAGTTGAATTCTATTACAAACAGGTGTACACTAAGCATCAGATGGATGGTCACTATAAGATACTCTTAGAGAAATTTAGAATCCCTCCTGTCACGCAGGTGTTTAAGAATCAAGTGAGAAAGATTATAGAGTTGACACCTACCCTAGGGAGATTCATGGAAAATAAATATGATTTCATATCTGGTATGGAAAAGGGGGGTAGAATCATTATGGACTTCAGAAATCTTCTGTTTCCCTTCCTCCATATGGACTACACACCCATTATTGTTCCTCCTTATTTGCATGCCTCTTCAGTATATTCAGGTTCCACTAGTATTGCTCCTTTGTTGACTCCTGCTCAGGACATCACAAGTTTGACCCCAATGATTCCTTAGTGATCTACTCATTATAGGTCTACTTATGCATCAGTGGCTTCTCCTCCTACACTGCTAATTGCCTTCCCTCACCCAATCCCTCCACCTTCAAAACCTTCATCCTCAGCTTCCAAAGATAACGCTCCATTGGACATCTCTAATGTGGATTGAGTGTGGACTGTCTTAGCTCATAGGTATTGTTGTATTATTTTTGTATATTGTACTACTATTTTATTAATATAAACACTCTCTTTTCTCTCTTGTTGTTATGTATGATTTTTGTTAATCACAATGGGGGAGAAGTGTTTATATTTGTTCTAGTCTTAATTTAGTTTTCATCCTATAATACATATATGCTAAAATCACTGATCAAATTAGAAGATGTGTTTAACTTTGATTCAAATCTACACGCGGACTCCGGCAAGGCGATCCCCTCTACTCGAGTATTTTCATCATTATCCAGGATTTCCTCACCGGCCTCATTCTTCACAGCATCAGTACGGGTGAGATTCTTCCCTTCTGCCGAAGGTCGAGGCTTCCCTCTGTTTCTCACCTTATATTTGCGGACAATACCATCCTCTTCACCAACGCGTCTAGCAGTTCAGTGAGAGGCGTCAACAGAGATTTGGAGGCCTATTGTTTTTGGAGTGGTCAGATTATTAATAAGAATAAGAGAACTCTCTTCATCTCTCATAATTGTGCTTCGAGACGAGCTCTTAAAGTGAGTTTCTCTGGGAGTGCAACGTGGTAGCCTCCTCATGCAATACCTGGCAGCCCCTATTTCCCCAAAGGCCTTGCGCATTTGTGATTTCGATCACATTACTTGTAGAATCTCAGAAAGGGTGCTGAACTGGACGAACCACTTTTTATCCTTTGGTGGTAGAATAGCTCTGATTAACAGTGTTCTTTTAATCTTTCTGTTGTCAGAGTTCCCAAAGGGGTTATCCGTAATATGGACAAGATTTTTGCTACTTCCATCTGGGACCCAAACTTGGCGGGAATTATCTCATATATATTATGGGTGTGTCTATCATATCCACACAAAGAATTGGGAAATAACGATGATGTTGATAGAGTATAAGTATCTCTGTAGAGACAATGGTGTTAATTTTTTGACACGCTACTCCTAAGAGATTATCAATATTAACAATGTTTGGTCATCCAATATGTATGGTTTCTTCTATGAGTTATATAAAGATAATTTACACTGATAAAACAATTCTATACATTATACAAGTTTCTAATGGATTATATGATCAAGGATTTTATTCACACAACTCATGATTATTGACATACATGAATCTTCCTTTATATAAAATATGTATTCTATGATCCTTGTTATGATGTTTATGAATTATATTATGATATGATCATGCATATTTTATTATTTCATCAGAAGAATACTCTCATATTATGCTCTCTGATGATGTTCTATTGTTAATGAATTTTCTAAACATTAATGAGTTTTTTATCAAACTTCTTATGTTTCATTTCCCAAATTTTCTAAAGATTGATGTTTTATGAATGATTTAGTAAAGGGATTAAAAAGTAATGAATTTTATGGGACACTGTGAAGATATAATATGAAAAAATAAAAATGAGGAATAATTGAAAAATGATCCCATCATGAAATGGGGGTTATTTTTATAAGATTATATGGATAAATATTCCCAGGGTATGTAAGTGATCCAATATTTCAATTTTCAATTTTTTTGGATGTCTAAAATTGGTTCATTTTTATCAGTATCAAATACATAAATATAAGGAAACTATTTACATCATGGAATATGGGATTGTGGGTTCAAGGATGTTATAGTATATATTCTATGATGAATGGTTTTTCCATATATATAAAATCTAATTATCCATCCTTTAGTGTAATTTTATATATGGTTTTGGGCATCGATGTGAATTCTCCTCAAATAGATGATGATAATTTCTATAAATGGGGAAAAAATTATATATCTTCCCATAATATCTTATTGGTATATTTTTATTATAAACACCATGAAAAAAATCTCTCATAATATAGAAATTGTAACAATTAATCATGATGGGTACCTAGTTTAAATTGTTAGAGATAAAATGGCTATCAGTTATATTTTTATTATAATGAAAAGTGTGAGTTTACTAATCATATCTAAGACAGTAACGAAATAATACTCATATAAAACAAGTTTTTTAGTCATATCTTTCATTTAGATACCCTTACCAGTTTTCTTTAGTGAGTAATAATTAAAATTTTGGGGATGAAAATTATTTAAGAAGGGGGGATATACCGACCCATGATTTTATTATACCATTTTTCCAATTTAAATGAACATCATATCAATAGATTTTTTTTGAATAGTAGTAAAGAAAAATTAGTAATTAAATATTAGATATGTATTATTATGATATTTTAAGAATAATAAGTCCCCTCACAAATGAATAAATTATATTTAATTAGAAATTTATAAAAAATAAGATAATAATATTTAATGTTTTAGATAACAATTTTTTAATACATGTAGTTTTCATTATATATTTTATATTCATTTCAAATCTAATTTCATAAATTTTGGAATTTTAATTTTGTAAAATAAATAAAATTTCAGAATTATTCATATGTAAATTATATTTGAATCAATATATGGGATTATTTTGGGAAATGTTATTTTCATAAAAATATTAAAAAGTATAACTTTTCCAAAATAGTGACCTATGTTACATTATAATTAATTAATAATGTCCTAGATTAATTAAATGTAAATGTATTTAAGGAATTTTTAAATTCATTTTAAAGATTTTATTTAAAATTTATAAAAATTTTATTTATTCATGTGAAATAAAAGTAAAATTTTAATTCTAATAAATTTTTTAATGTATTATTTTAATTTTTTGATTTAATTTAAAAATTTGGTTTTTTGTTTCATTGAAATATACAAAATAATAATTTAATAAATCAGTTTATTTCATGAAAATTTATATTGTGGATAAAAATGGTTTATATATATGTTTTAAGCATCAAAACACATATATAAAAAAAATATTATTACAAAATATGTTTGTTGGTATTAAATATTATGTTTCATAATGTTATCAATTTTATTTCATAAAATTTAATTCATATTATAAATCATATAGTTAATTTTAGAAAATTATATCACTTTTAGTTTTGTTAAATAATCTTGATTTCTAATGTTGAAAATTAATTACAATAGTAAAAGTAAATATAGATTTTTAGATTTTCTAAGATGATATGATCAAAATCATATTAAAAGAATTTCATAAAATGGTTTGTTATTGTGTGGATTGTAATGGCCCGGACCTCTCTGGTCCATTACTTTGTGAAAATGTGGTGTTGGAGGTGTTCCGGGAGGTCAAGGTGACTTATCCCCCAGCCGCGCCCTACCGGTAGCTCGGTTCACCAGTAGCCGCAGCCTACCGGTAGCCACTGCCTACCAGTAGCTCCGTCTACCGATAGCCGCTGCCTACCGGTAGCTCAGTCTACCGGTAGCCGCTGCCTACCGGTAGCTCGGTCTACCGGTAGCCGCTGCCTACCGGTAGCTCGGTCTACCGATAGCCACCGCCTACCGGTACCTCAGTCTACCGGTAGTCGCAGTCTAGCAGTAGCTCGGCTAACACTTTGCTGAATTTCTAGTTCTGTGAACAGTGTTTCCAGAATCCTAAGAGCTACTGATTCCTTTCTTTGCCAAATTTCTAGTTCTATGAACAGTGTTTCCAGAATCCTAAGAGATACCGATTCCTTTGTCAAATTTCACGTTTGAACAGTGTTTCCAGAATTCTAAGAGCTACTGATTCTTTCCTTTGCCAAATTTTGAGTATGTGAACAGTGTTTCCAGATTCCTACAGTTTTTCCCCTTTTGACGTTTTCTTTGACGTAAAATGCATTTTAAAACCTTATTTTAAGGACTTTAAGGCCGATTGAAAGGCCATAAATCCTATATTAATTATTCCTAAGGTCGGGATGTTTTTACTTGGTCAAACCGCGTGGGTTAATGGGATCCGTTTTTAATGGAGAATAAATCGGATCTTAAACCGTCGCCTCTCTATTTTATTTTTAAAAGGAACGAGATATCATTCTTCATTGTTCTTCCTCCTGGTTCTCATCTACGAGATGTTAGAACCTTGCAATCATTCTTGTAGGAGTTTCACAATCAAACGTTACTCGGATCAGTTCCGCTCTGTTTGATGCAACCAAGCTGTGTCGATCATTCTTCCATATAAGTTTACATGAGATAAGGATTGTGGCCCGTTGTGTGGATAAAGGACGTCAAGAACTCTTCGAGGTAGGGGATTCATGGCTTCTCTAATTGGGTATGTGCAATCGTAGAATTAACATGATTTAGTCCTTTGGATCACAATGAAATTGACCTAATTAAATACTTGAACCGGATTAAAAGAATTGGTTGATCGTATAATATTGCTTTATACCGTGGTAACGGTTTGCCTCATGTTTTCTAGTTAGAGTGATATCTATGTTTTCTTTGATTTGTTGTTCGTTCATGATAGAAATTGATAATGAACGTAAACCTGGAATTAATTGGCTAAAGATAAAGAGGCATGTAAATTAATCTGGTTATTGTTGTTATTGTAGTTGTTCTAATTTGAGGATAATCAAATTAGGGAAGAAAGCATGGTTATTTAAGTTGTGATAGCTTACTGATTAGGTCTCCTGTAATTGGATCCTACGAATAACTAATCTTCTAGTTCAATATGGATTAATGAACAGATTGTGTGAGAATTTCTAAAAGGGTTCTGAGTTACCCTCTTGTTGTTAAAGGGTCAAGAGCCATGGTTGTGATTGTTGTTTTCCTACTGCTTATACTGTGATGTGACCCTGGATGGGTGTTGTGATATGTGGAGGCCTGGAGGCCTTGTGGTTGTGGTAGCAGATGACGCCTAGAGTGGCGAGATGCATCAGTTTATGCATGTGGGTGTCGAGGAGGACACTGAGGGTGATGGAATGGGATGGATGTGGTTGTTGGATTCTTGTGGGTTCTTTGAATGTTTATCTGTTTTGTTTATCCCCACTACTCAGGGCAGCTGGTCTTGCTTTCCCTTCTTCTGAAGGAGGCAAAGACGCGCGGGGTATGCCACGTGCTTTCCGTGTTTAGCCTCTCGAGGGAGAATGGGTCTGTGCTCTTTCTATAGGCGGAAAAGACTCGACGGGTAGTATATCTACTCACCGTATTGAGACTCCTTTGTGTTTAGTAGCATAGGATTCTTTTCTAGAATTCCTGGGAATATGGGAAAGTAACTCTATAATGAATGTTTGATTAAATGGTGATAATCCACGAGGATGGAGGTGCTGGAATTTAAAGGAGATGTGAATCTTAAAAGGAGCAGTTGTTTTTGAATGTGATTCCAATTCAGTTTAATGTGGAATTGTTCATGGTTAATTAATGTTTAATGAATTAATTAACGTACAATGGAACTGATAAAATGAGAATGGAGTAATCTAATAAAGCTCTTCAAATGGTTGTGTGCTTATAGGATACCTAGTCTTAGAAGTAGCAGCCTGGAGTCTGAGAGACGTTAGCTGCAGTTGTATCTATAAGACTAGGTAATGCCCATAGTGTGGATATGAGTTACATATATATTTTGTACTTTTTGTGTTTCTATATGCTACTCCACCCTGTCGGTAAGGGAAACTGACACCCCGAGGATTCTGAGCCCTGGGGGGGGGGGTGTTTTCCCCAATATTCTGATGGGAGGTTGAATGGCTGACTACCCCCTTTGGCCCCGCTCTCTTCTCTTGGTAGATACTTGTGCCATGAGGCACATCGGTTAGTTACCCCATATATGTGTGTAGAGGGTTGTAATGGCTTGTGGTTATTCACACACATATATTCTGGATATAGTATCCTATGGACTACTATAGGTGTAATGTGTATAGGCTATGATGGCTTGAGGATCCTTACTCGGAGTATGGGATGTAATGGATTGAGGTATTATACCCGACATATGATACACGTTATGCGGGATGTGGTGGCTCCCAGAAACTACCTGGTTACTTTTGGTTGTGAGGACGGTGTGGTGCTTCGCCCAGGTGTCTGCGGGCAAGCCTATGTGGTGCACGAGGTGCAGATTGTGGAGCTTAGCCCAGGTGTCTGCGGGCAAGCCTTGGAGAGAGATGCATAAGACGTATGTCATTGGGGCAAAGCGGCAAACCAGTGGGGAAGTAGTAGTGGGGTACCCTTTATATTCTTTACTATATGCTATATTCTTGTATGCGTTACTTGGTGAGAGTATCCATGGTGAGGTTGGGAACTTAGTATACCTGTTTAGGTGATGAGTAAGTTTCACTTATGGTTCACTGGGCTTTAGCATGCTTTCTTTACTTTTGCACGAGAGGCTTGGGGAGGATCCTACTGAGTATACTGTTATACTCACCCTATGTACATATAAACTGTTTTTCAGGTCACTTAGAGCAGGTTGGAGATCAATCTGGTTACTACTAGCTTGCAGTTGGAGGAGGAGTTGTTCGGGCTTGTGCTCGCTGCCGTTTTACTTTCTTTTCGGTACTTTTAGTTTCCCCTTTCAGTTGTATTACTTTTGCATGACATTTCATATATGTACTCGGATTTCTTTTATATTTAAGTTATGAGTTGGAGTTGATTGGAGTCTATTCTATCTCTCTTTTCTGCATGTGTTCTCTTAGAGGGTAATGCCTCCCATTTGTATGTTTATTATACCCTCGGTGCTAGTCGCCAACCCGGGGCCTACTGGAGGCGGGACTCGGGGGGTCATTATATCCCTTCTCACATTGTCGGCCCAGGAGGGGTACACTTTGTGGGGAGGGGGTCGTGACATGGATCAACCGAACCTCACAAAAAATATATTTTTTCCCTTTTTAAGCTTTCAACCATTGAATAGAAATAGTAAATTATGGAATATGTAAAGTGTGCATCATCCTATTCACTAATAAAATGGTATCCTTTAATCACATTATGATACACATTTCATATAAAATTTGATCCTAAAAATTTAACAATTATTTAATTCAATAATTATCTCCCACTTATTTTATCCAATAATCAACATTATTCATCTTACAGAATCCAGTTCTACGAATATTTCATAGAGAAAACATCATCTCTCAAATATTACATCCTTATGAATCATTTATTCATCATATTCCTCTTAAAAAACTCTTCTAAAAACTTTAGTAAAATTAAATCAGAATAAAATATGGTTTTATATTATATTAAATCCTCTTATTTATTCCATTACATCAAATATAAAAAATAAAGGAACATCTATAGTACGTATGTGTGCACTTCTACCTCCATGAATCGACATTTTCTATTTTCCATATTCTCATTGAATAACTAGTTTAATGATGATATTTATGAATAAATAATATATATAATTTATTTATTATTCATAAATTAAAAATTTTAATTTAATTCTAATCCCTAAATTCAATGAAAATAACATGTTTATGTATATGTGAAAACTACCACCTCTATGAATGACATGTTTTATTTGTCTTACCCAAAAAACATGGATTATAATAAAAGTGAAATTAAATAAATAAAAGTATTTTTATAAAACAATTATGGTTTTGAAATTATAAATAATTCCCTCTTATCCTCCCATTCTATGAAGAAATGAAATTGGCATATATGTAGATTTATAGGCTATCCCCCCATGAAAGTGATCTATATTTTTTCCATTTTTCCATTTCTAATTTATAAACCTATTTAAAAATATAATTCACCACATTAATAACATATAACTAATTTAATTATACCATCTTATAATGATATTATATTTAAATCACTACATAATCATTCTTATTAAATACTTATTACATGTTGATGTTGTGATCAGTTTAACCTTATACAAGAATGATCCTATATAATTTTTCCCCATGTAAGTATTAAAGATTAATTAATGGTGATATTGGATAATAATATTTAAATAATAATTTTTTATAGATATAAAAAAATAATATTTTTAATTTTATAAGTGGTGGTATCAATAAACAATCCTAGTAAATTTAAACACCAAAAGGAACATTTTTTTTATTTCGTACAAAGTGTCTATTTTGAAAAAATATGTGATAGTATATGAATTTTGTAAAAATATACCAGTTAATGACCCACGAAATATAAATATAGATTTTATTAATCAATTTTACAAAATAGTTACGTATTAAAAATACTTTGTAAGTGTTACAGAATAATTAAATGAACAATAATAAGTAAATAAAATAAGTGCAGACCATATAATAAATAAATAAAATATGATAATTGATAATACTTATAATCAAATATATATATATATATATGAATAATGGTATTTATAATGTTCTTAATAAAATAATTTTATTACCTTATATGTTATTAGTAAGCTAAGAATGAACCAAGATAAATGTATGAGGTTTTGTCTCAAATTTAATTTCCTGAGACATATTTTTTATTATACTGCATAGAAGAATTAATATTTTGTGATTACTACCTAATAAATTTCTTTTAATATATTATTGTATTATTTTTGGGGTTGAATATCCATATCATTTTCTTTATTTAAATTTCCATTGATTCAATGGATGTCATGGTTATAAGGGTTTTTATTGTCTTAATTTACTTGAACTATGTTGGAAGATTTATTATTTAACTCCATTCTTCATAGTATGATTTATTATACCAAATAATAACATTATAATGAATTTTATCCTTAGTTTCAAGGGTAATAATATTCTTCCTTATTACCTTGTTACCAAATGACTCTTAACTCAATGTGTATTCCTCAGGTAAGTGTTTCATGGTCTTAATTCCTAAATCTTGGTACATTTTTTTTATTATGAACCATTTTACTTTTATATCAACAATATATTTAATATATGTTATTCTATATCCTGAATTATATTATATTAATTATATTTGATGTTAAATTTCAATCTATTTCTCCTTCTAGAGATTAATGTTATAAGGTAATAAAACATTAATTATATCATTGAAAATATTATTTTTAAATAATTATTTTTTACATAATAATACATGAATGAAATTTTATTATTTCAAAAGTACCCCATAATTTATAATTGATATTGATTTGTTTTTACATATTCTTTCAAAATTCCATTTCCCCTTAACCCAAATTTTTTATAAAGTGTATAATCTATGTGAAACTGTCTCGGTCTCTTCTTTTCACTATTGGGTCTCCCTTCTTCGATGTATTTATTCATTGTATGATTTTGAAAATTTATTTATTTATAAATAAATTATTTATTAATGAAATTTTATACTTTCAGGGCTTCATGTAAAATGTTTAAATAAATTTTTTATATTTCCCATGTGGAACATTGTTTTCAAATTGTGAAGTGTATATTTTTTTAATGTTATTCATGTGTAAATTTTCTTCCATCATCTTTTAAAATCTAAATGAATAATTATATATATATTTAGAATGTTAATAAGTTAATGTATTTTTATCCAATATTTATAAAACATTTATTTTAAAATTATTTCAATAAATTGATTATATTTCATATTACTAATTTCATTTTTCTAAAAAAATATAAACATTATTTTCAATTTAGGTGTTTTTTCATTTATGTATCTTAACCATTATCATGGATATAATTAAATATATATAATAAACATACATTATTTGTATGTACTATTTAGTTTTATTTTAAATCAGTGTTATGATAGTGACTTCCATTTTCTTACCTTACCATACACATTAAATAGAACTATATTTTCTATCAATGCCTTTTATTTTTGAATAAAGTGTATTCTATTTCATGGATTTAAAGGTTTTCACATAGATTTATTATTTATATTAAGTTGTAAAAATTATTGACAAAATCATATACCCTTTATCTATATTTTTTAAATACCAATGAATTATTAAATTTATTGAATGGTATTTTCCATTTATGTTACTTTTTATTAGTTGATACCAATTTATGTTCAATGGGATTATAGTAATATGATTATTGATTTAATTATGATTTATTTATTAATGTGATTCTATTTTCAATGGTTATGAATCCAAATTCCTTCTAATGGTCTTTATTTGGAGATGAATAAAATCAAATTTTGTTCCCTCGGTTTTTGTGATATGAGGAATGGTTTACTTAAAGTGTAACATGTGTGAATGGATGAATGAAAATCAGGGTCCTATATCCCTATAAAATGAATTGGGTAAAATTATAACCCTTCAATGATATGTATACATGAGAAAATGTTTGTAGTTTATATGTGGCAGTCCAAGTGTATGAGTCATAATGGTTATTTATACATTGGTACAATTATATTGTCTCATAATGGGTTTAAGAGTGTGTGACTCATGAATGAAATGTTTCTACATACTAATGATTGATCCATTTGTAAAAATGTTAGAGTAATATTATTACTTCTTTAACTATGTTATGCTTTGATGAATTATCTTTAATGAAAAATGTGTACAAAGTCATTTCATTCATTGCATTTGTAATTCCATGTCATTCTCCTTGACTGATTTTTAATGATATAATATTTATTGTGTAATATTTTATTATGTTTCTTATTTATATACATGTGCTCATGGTAAATGAAAATATAATTTTTGTTTTTTGTTTCTTATAAATCCCTTTAATGAAATTTTCAACACAGTATTTATTATGTTCCCATTTTACCCCATGTTATGAAATAATTTAATATATATGATTTATAAATAATAACATAATTTTTTTCAAATTTATTTTATATGTTGAAAATAAATTTTTTATTATGGTGGTTTTATATAGTTGGAAAAATTTATATTTTATTTAAAAAATTTTGGTTATACTAGATAAATATTTATCTTCAGTATCTAATAATTTTGACACAATAAAGTCCAAAGAATTTAATTAATGCATTATCAATGAAAATACATGTACTTATGTATGTGTGTCCAATCTAGTGTGTGAATTTATGTTTTCAGTATCGGGCCTTTGTTTTCATGTCTTGAGAAACCTCATTTGGTTTCAAGGGAGGGATATGCTAAATTCATAGGTTATGATGTTACCAGTTTAAGATAAACTAAAATTTCTTAATTTATTTTAGAGTATGATAGCTAAAGGTTGATAATAGTTTCAAAGGAATAACAATCATTTATTCTAGTTAAATTTAATATAATTTTTATTTATTAATTGTTTTGAGATATTATTTGGGAAAAAACTAAAGATACACATAAGTAATAAGTCAAATATTGGATAATATAATGATATTTTGATAATGTTTTGATTATGTGGTTTTCCTATTAACTTATTCCCTTTCTAGAAACTAGAATGTGGATGTAGATATGGAATAGATTTAAATATTTTTAATCACCCTAAAAATGGTTAGTTAAGAATCAACTAATTATTTACTCTATTATAAAATGAGTTGGATTAATACAACAAACTTAGAGAGGCACACATATGGGATATGATTTGTTATTATACATTAATTTTATTATCAATAATGAAGGATTTATTATATTGTGGAATTAGGTAATTTATTATGAGAGAAATGAGTCTAATGACCCCCAGATTGAACCAAGAATGATTTTGGATAAACTGAATGCTAATGTAATGGTTTTATAGAGTAAAAAAAAATTGATTTATAGTTTTTGTATGATCATTTTCTTATGATATTAATTAATCACCACTAAAATAAACACTATTTTGTTTTTAATAGATTAATACTTCGAGAAATGAATAAAACTTTAGACCATATATATTTTATAGATTTTACAAATTAGAAAAAAAAAATGGGATTATAGATAGATTGATTTTTTTTTATTTTTCCAAAACAGCTCCCATAAACTTTTATTAGAAATGTGAACATAGTTTATATCCCATATATAAGAAAATAAGAGAAGGGTTTAGTCTCATAGAAGTTCTATAGATAAATATGATTGAGAACACAAGATTATATTTCCATTGTGTAAAAAAATGGTAACATACTCTGAGAAAAATATTAAATGGAACTAGATGATGTTTTGTCTATACAAACCAATTGAATTGGGAAATTAACTATTAAGTAAAATGTAATATTTTAGTCAATATATGTTGTCAAAAAATATTCACCATAAGATACCATTTATAGTTCAATGTATATTATTTTGAATATATTGGAATTATTTATGTAAATTTCATAATCCAAGGCCTAACATACACAATTTGAATAAAAACAGACATGACAAAGAAATTCTATGAAATCATAACTATGGAAGATAGTTATGAAGATGATTTAGAGTAATAAAAATTCATCATCCACTATATAACTACACATTTTATATTTTAACATTGTTATATATACATTTATATAAATTAAATTTTTGATGTGAATATAAAATCACAACACAAATGAAAATATATAACTTTTTTAACAAAAAATTCTAATTATATAATAATGGTTTCCCAATTTTATATATATAATATAATAACTATTCATGTCATATATATAAAATTCAACTATCCATCCATTAATCTAATTTTATTTTTTATTGGGAATGGATCAGATCAATCTATATAGAGACCATGATTATTAACTATTTTGGCACCTCCTTGTGTGGAGTTTATTTACACTCCCTTGTTTTAATGATAAAAAATCATGATTCTTTTAGTAATGATGATCTATATATTTTATGATAGAATTTTATATTGTATGGCTATATTTATGATATTTTGGATAATTATTATGGAATGTCACTATTACCTTAATGTCATCCAGGATCAACCATTGAGGCTTATGAACAACTAGGCTTATTATTATCAAAACGAGCTACCACCAGGGTTTTCACCATCATGCTTGTAACTATTAGTATAAGATACCTTTTGTCTTGTTACCATCACACATTGAAGTGAAATACTGAATCAATATTTAAATTTAAGGATATATTGATCAACTCTTAATGAAATTTTCAAATCTAATATGTGGATTATCGATCTTCATCAACTGATTCTTCTATTTATATGTCAAGGACATCTCACTTTGTATAATTATGTACATGACATGTAGGAAAATTAATGACTAACAAACCTAAACAATAGTGTTATTTAACTCATAAACCTTACAAGATTACTAATTAATGTTCTATTAATATCATTTACACAAAATAATAGAATCCATTAGAAATATTGATTGAAACACTGATATAGGTCAATTGGAACATTATAGAAAATCTCTAAGATCATCTGTTTTTGTCGCAACCATCAATAAGAAAGCTCGAACACCTACCAAATAATAATCTGAGGACATTGACCATTTTAAACATACCAAATAGAGAATCTCTATTTTCTTTATCTGTCTTGTTTTTTATTACTTTCTCTTTTGATATGTGTGTTGTTACTCTATTGTCAGTAAATCACTATCTCTTTCACCTATCAAGAGAATAATTTTTATTCTCTCCATTCTTTAAATCTATATTATCATAGGATTTGTCGAAGATGTCCTTTTCTGGCATGTTTTACATTCCCTTCACACATATAACTATATAAGAGGTGTTTTAGCCCAGATTGCATGTATCTATTTTTTGTTTACATGATATAGGTAATGGATTTGTTTGATTATTATTATAATCTTATTGGAATAGGTGATTTCCATGTTTGGAGGGTTAATTACATCTTGATACAGAATAGATTCTCTATTCCACAGTGTTATTGTGTTTTTAATTCCCATAACTTAGATTGTTTTAATCTATAAAAAAACTTTTACTTTAATAATTAATCTTAACTAGTGTTTATATATTTTTTTGTATACGTAAATTGAATTAAAAAGTTAATGTAATTAAAAAAATTTAGACTAGTACATAATGACTATTTTAGAAATATTTTAAAAGTACAGATCTTATATCAATCTATTATTTTGATTAATTGGTCAATTTGTTTCAAAAAGAGGATTTTATTTGTATATATTCTTTAATAGAAATTTTTATTTGAAACTCAATTCACCGCCTTCTAGAGTTACACACTCTGACCAACATTTTGTATCAAAGGATGTTAAATTAACTTTTTAATTTTGATTTTAGTGGTTTTCTAAAGATCTCAAATTTTTGTCAACTTTAAATTTTATTTCTTTATTGATAATAGAAAATAAGGATCTACTACCAACATGCCTCTTTATTTTAATGGTACAAATTATGATCAATGGAAAATAAAAATGAAAATAAATTTAGAAAGTATGGGTTTTGACATTGGGACTATAATAGATCATAAGTATAAAATACAAAAAAATTATAGAATTATTGGGAGTTTTTCTACAAAAACTGCATAAAATAATTATTATAAATATATGATTTATTTTTATCCATAGAAGATGAAAAATTTAATAAGATATTTAGTCGAAAATATAATTTTTAAATATGGGACACCTTATCTATATCACATGAATGAACATAAAATGTTAAATAAATGAGACTAAACACACATAAAATCGATTATAAATCTTTTTAAATGATATCAGATGAACCTATTTCTTATACGTATCTCAAGTTCAATAAAATATCAAATAATAGGAATTCACTTAGTAGAAAAGTGATAGATAATGATAAAGTGATGATATTGATTAGATATTTACCAGATAGATGGAGAAGAACATATATGTCATATAGATAATCTTGTTACATGAGTAACCTACATGTTAAAGAATTGATAAGAAACACGATGATGTGTGAAGAAGAGAATAATGTAAAGAATTTGATCTATGAAGAAGAAAAAATATAAAATTAATAGTATTCATGAATAATAACTCTAAATAAGGAGAAAAGTTAAAATCATAATGTACTAGTGAACAAGATAATCATGATGATGGTGATGAAGAGATGGACCATAGGGTTATAATTTTCAAGAGATTATATAAGCAAAATATGATCATCAATAAATAAAATTTCTAAGGAAATTATGATAACAAGGGAATGTATAAAAAGTATTGGAAAAAGGATGATACTCAAAATAAAATCTCCTACTAAAAATTTATGAGGAAATGACACATTACAGCTAAAATTACAAATTAAAATATAAAATAGAGTATGAGTATAAGAATAGAAGATTCATGAAACCCATGAAATAAATATGGAGTTCCTATAAACCTATATTGAGTGATTTATCCACTAAAAACAAGATAAATATAATAGGGAAAATATATTATTTGTGGGAATAAATCAGAGGTACCAAATATTCTTCCTGCATCTACTAATATTTCATTCATTTCTGACAAGGAAGAAAATGATGATATAGAGGATAGAATTACAAATGATGATTTTTATTATTATTATAACATGTTAGAAGATAACTTTTGTGTGGTTAAAGGTAAATTTAAGTCACATAATATATAACATTATTTGAGAGTAAATATTAAAACCAACCTTACTTTTGAGAAGGCTAAAATGATTAATTGTTGAATGATAAAAGTGAATTAAAATTTTTAAATGAACATCTAATGAAATAAAACTAATTTTTTTCCAATGATAAATAAAAATAACACAAATAACAGTAAATAATGTTTCACCCATGTATATAACTATCATTGGTAATCGACCAGGGTAGATAAAAATTTTAAAAACTAAATTCACATACAGTACCAGTTCTGAAAGTTCATACACTTCTAATACCTACGCAACAAGACCTGAGAATTTTTTTTCCGAAAATATTAATATATATTTTTAATAAACCCATTAATCAACTATGGGTTCCAAAATATCTTATTACTAACATAATTGTACCTAATAAGATTTGGTTACCAATATCATTTTTTCATCAACAGTGTTTTGTAAGAAACATGTTTGAAAACCTCAAAAAAAACCTTTTGAATATTGATAGTGGATGTTATTGAAATATTTACGGTGATTATTCAATATTCAATAATATGATCAAAGTTGATGGTGGTTATGAAACCTTTTTTTATAATGCTAAAGTGAAAATCACCAACTTCGGCCAAATTGGTAATAGAAATTCAATATTAATTTCTAATGTTTTATATGTTGATTGACATAAATATAATATTAGTATTATTTATAAATTAGGTGATGATGGATTATTTGTAAACATTAACAACAAAGCCTGTCATTTCATTATAATTAATTTTCTTTTTCATTTTTACTACTTAAAAAAATATTTATTATATTGATGTAAATTGTATGTCTTCATAAAATAATTCTTTTTTATGTTCCATTTCCAATGAATCAAGGCCTTGTAATAGGATACTAGGCCATTGAAATATTCATTCACTTAAAAATATATCTTGGAAAGATTATTTTGAGATCTACCAAAGAATTAATTCTCAAATGATAGAGTTTATGATCCCTAACAAAAAGTAAAGCTTCATAATATTTCATTTAAATATAATAAATATGTTTTAACCTCTAAACCTATATAGTTAGTATATATGGACCTCTTTGGACCTTCCATATTATCTAGCCTAAATGGGAAACATTATTTCCATGTCCTTGTAGATGGATTCCCGAGATACACTTAGGCATTCTTTTTAGCTCATAAAAATTAATCTTGTACTTACATTTTTATTAATGGAAATTTTATAGAAAATATTAGTAGACTTAGGATTAAGAACTAAATACGTGATCATGGTTGATAATTTATAAATTTAGAGTTTGAAACATTTTTTATTTAAATGGTTATAATAAAAAATTTATCCTCCAAAGAAACCACAACAATATGGTGTGGTAGAAAGAGGAAATATAGCTTTTAAAGAGATATATCGGACTATGATAAATGATTATAACTTTTCTATCTAATTTTTGGAATAGGTTTTTAACACATATTGTTATCCTTTAAATTTAATATTCATCATACCTCTATAAAAACTTATGATTTATGGGATAATAGAAATCTAGTGGTTAATTAATATAGAGTTTTTTCGGGAGAAGTCTTTATCCAAAATACAAAGGATAATTTGGAGAAATTTTCTTCTAGGAGTGAAAATGTAATTTTCATTTGATATTCAACTTCCAGAAGAGATGATATAATGATTAATACGATAAAAAAATTAATAAAATTGTTTGTTACCATTAAATTTTATGAAACTGCTCCCAAATAACAAAATATTATCATATAAAATCTTGAGGATGATCTATGATGTTTGAATATAAATTTTAAACCTTCAAAATTTTCTCTTAAACAAGAAGAAAGTTTACCCATTGAACTGCTAGAACCATATCCCCATGAATGTCATGAGACAACCAACCTCTCTTTTCAAAGAGCTAGTATGACACATATAAACCATTATTTATATTATTTAATAGAAAAAATAAATATAGATACACAAACTAGATATTCTATTATGAATCAAATTGAACACCAAGCCTTCATGTCACAACATGAACCTAGGAACATTAATTTTTCCATCAATGATGGATTTTGGGTAATTTATATTTCAAGAAGAATTTAATCAATATGAGAGAAACAATTTTTGGTAACTTGTTGACAGACTTATAAACACTTAACTTTTAGTAATACATGGTTGTTTAGAGAAAAGGTAGATAAGTCAGGCACTATAATAAGATAAAAAGTTTATATTAGTTTCATATGTTTATAATCAAGAAGAAGTAATTTATTATAAAGAATCTTTTGGACCTATATAAATACTTTAATCCATTAGGATATTATTTTCCTATGAATCACAATTTGTTTTAAAATTGTATCAAATGGATTTTAAAATTTATTTTATAAATCAGATTATAATTGGGGATATTTTTTTAGAACAACCCACTTGATTTCAAAATCCAAATTTTCCAAAATGTGTTTTTAAATTAACATAAGCATTATGTGGTTCAAAAAAATCTTCTAGTGCCTCGTATGATTGTCTTACCAGTTTTCTTATTTCAAAAATTATTTCAAAACGTATATCTCATCTGAATATTTTTATAAAAATAATTTCAATTGTTATATTAATAGTACATATAAATGTTGACGATATTATTTATGGATATACTAAATATTCCTTATGTACAAATTTTTCAATTTTTCATAGAAATATATTTGAAATGAGTTTAATGGGTGAAATAAAATTCATTAATATATTTATTAATTTTTTAAAAATGAAGGAATTACATAAAACCAAAGTAATTATACTAAGGATAATTTAATATTTTTTGACTTAGATAACTATAGGGTCCCAAAAATTCTGTAAATTCTCTAAAATATTTTATTAAAGAAAAAAATATGCATGTTGGGATGAAAATATGGGGAAAATATTGAAGAAATATAATTTGGAAAAGGACCCAAACTTGTCAGTGTACTAGATACCGAGAATGGTCCTAGAAGGAACATATCTTGAACCATGTAGTACGTGGATAGCCTGTGAAATGCTGGACTATGAAGCTTTGTCCAGTGGACCAAGACATTTGTGGATGAGATAAATATAGTTAACCCAAGGCATTGTAAACCATATCGTTTGCAAGAGAATGATAGAGAAATAAGTCAACCCATAACATCCCTGTAGACTAACTAGTTCATAGATGAGGTGGGGATTACAGCATCCTATGAATCGCATCATTCGTGGGATTGAGGTGGTGATATCTTCCATCACGAACTGTATTATCATGAAAACCACGATTAACAAAGTAATCTGATGTTCATATGATCCCTCCAATGTATTCACAAAAGTTTTTTTCTGCCTGTTGATACAGGTCCACCGAAACACTATAAAAGGACCATGAGGAGAGAGGATATATGAGGATTTTCTAAGAGCTTTGAGTTCACGATTGGAAGAATTCAAATGAAAATGATCGATGAAGTATGTGACCACAATTGTTTTCCAGCAGGTATAAACCAACCAAAAACATAAAATGAAAGGATCATTATAATAATAAACTCCCCATCAACCTATGTGGAAACTTTTTAACCATAGTCCCTTCATTTATGAACATCCCATTAATCGCAGGCACAATGACACTCATTTAGAATGGAAAACCATTTGGCACCTGTCCACATAGAAAAGACTATGTGACTCATTGAAACGCACTATGCATATGGAACCTGGGATGGCATACCACCCTGGTGTACAATGGTTCGCATCTAGGTATGCGTACCATATTGGTATGAAGATAGCCCCTCCACTGGGAAAAGTGGTATGTTATGAAGGGAAATCCCCCATCACATAAGAGAATATGGTACACATAATGAGGTGCCTTTAGGTTCTCCTCCTTTCAAATCAAATCTTGTCCCTGCATTCCTGGCATGCCCTTCATGGCCCCTCTACTAACCATTCCACCAGAATCATGACAAAGCTTATTCAAAAGTCGTTAGACCTTTATGAACAGACCGTCAGGCACATTTTCATTCCCTTCTGAATCTGTATACCCAAGGTATGTTGAGGTACACAGGCAGTTCCCATAATAGTTTGGACCTGAGATACATCCTTATGTAAACATTCCAGATGTAACTTGGAGTCCATCATTGGGACGCTGACATGAACCTCCCTATCATAAGGATATAGGGTAATCAATGGACTTTCCATTAATTTAAGGAATGTTATAATTTAGTGGGATCATGATTGCTTCCCTATTGACTTGGATCAATGCTTATCCCCTTTCATTGAACTCATTTTAGTGAACTCATATTGAGGTTCGACCCTACCCTTTTTATGTGAGGTTGTGTTTTCTCCCCTCTCCATCTTGAATTGGGATGTGTCCAGATAGCTCACCCATTGTGGCTATCTTGGATATCAACATGGGTGAAGGGGATGACACATTCAATTCCCCTTTCCCTTTCTTGGTGGGATCATAATTTCACCCTCATCCACCATCTCCCTCCCCCTTTTACCTCAGTTGATAATAGAAGGTATACTTTTGTTGAATATTTCACATCCTCTTGTTTCTCACACTGATCATGACTCATGCGGGCTTAGTGGTTTTTGATGATACGAAATTCACACAACCCAACATTGAACTATAAGAAAAATGATTCTCAACATATCAAGGATACGTAGGAGGCCTTTACCTAGGGATGAATTCAAAATAATCTCATACATGAAATAAACAATCAGGCTTCTTCAAATGGGACACTCCCACACATAACCCCAATCAAGTAACAACCCATCCATGAACTATGAGAACTCCAAATCTTTACCTAAAACATGATACATAAGATGCATGTCTGAAGGCCCAAGATCGAGGGTGATCCTTTTTAAGGGTTAATCACCAATCATTCCCCCAAAATTTTGTCCTGATTTATAGTATAAGCCCCAAAATAAATAGAACTACAAGGTGGTTGATTCTAAGATGATTGAGATACGTAGGAAGCCTCCCTGAGTTCCAAACCCAACACCCAGACCACCATAGTGTTCACCAAACCAGATCCTTGGTAGGGCCATATCAACCCTGGAGAACATATGTCTCCTGAGAATCTTTGGGAAATTCAATGTAAGTCCCACAAAAATCTTAACTATGCATCATTTTTTTAATTGTCCTTGCCCCATGATGCTAAACAGTATGGATATATCCTCATCAAGTGACCTTAAAAGGCCATGTGTCCAGTTATGTGGCACTGAATTACATGGGTTCTGATTACACTCATGAGGATATATAGGAATCCCATATTATGGGTTTGATCCTAATATAGAAGCAAATTTCATCCTCACTGGATGATGATAGACTATATAACTCCTCGCTATATGGCTTAAACTAGCATCATCTAAGTAATTCTCGACCCGTATATATATATAGCTAACCTTTCAACCCAGGGGTAATCCATGGACACATTCTTGGGAAAGAACCATGGATTCCCAAACATATGAGCATTATTTAAATCTATATGAGAATCATAGAGTATGAAATAATTCCCCTCAAAATTTTTTGATGATCCCAAAATGCAATCCCCATGAACAATGGATTTCTTAAGGGTCATTTTTAAAATTTTCATCCACTTAGAACCTTACTGAGGATACTGGGTTCATGAATCATGAATGCAAGGGAAATTGGGTGTTGTTGGGTCCATGAATAAACCCATTTGAGACCATCTGAGGAAATGGTATCGAATGTGGCACCCATTCACTAAAAAATAGTGGGACACTCTCCATTTGTTCATTCCATTGGCCATTGGTACAATTCGAACTAGTTCGAAGCAAAAGTAGTGAAACCAATATGAATCATTGACAGAGGAGGTAGGTCACCCAATTCCAATCCCCTTTCACATTCAAAAGTAATAAGGATGGTCAATAATACCAATCATGCTTGTCATAATGAGATTCTACCTTGAAGGGTTTTAATTACTTGTTCTTGTTACATGTATTTCAGATTTGAAAATGATCTCTTCCATCTAAATGGAAACACCAAAAATTTCATAGACACATGCATTAGAGTCCACACAGGTGACCAGATCCCCAATGATCATGACTCTCTCACCTACCAAGAATCTTCAACACTGGGCTCCAAACACACAAATCAAATATTACTACAAAAACAATACTCTTCTTATGGTAGAGGCTGCAAGGAATTCCTTTCCATTGGTGAAATCTCGCTAGCCACATGTTCATTTTTGGATGACGATCAAGTATAGGACGACTCTGTTGGCCACCTCAAATAATTTTTAGAGCCTATCCCCAGAATTTGAAAATGAATATCTTCATTATATTAGGGAGACAGAAGTGGCCGATGCCAATTAATTCACCCTAGATGCATATAAACCCCACTTGAGGGATCCTATCGGAGGACGCCAAAACCAGTGATGTATGACCCAATATCCTTGCTCTAAAGAGGATCCCATACTGAGGTCACCTACTGAAGTCCAATAGACATAGGCTCCTTGAGCCGCTAACTGAGCGCATAAAATTAATAATTTGGAGAAGGTTATCTCCCTTGTTCTGGAGGAGGTGGTCCTCCACACAAACATGATGACATATAATGGGAAGGCATATAATTCAGTCCCTCCTATTAAAGACCTCCATTGATATACAACATAAATATATGAGAAGATGAATATCTCCACTCTCTATGATGAAGCCCACAATGTAAATAGGATGACACAGTAGAAGAAAATTCATATTCCTACTAGTTCTCTTCGGTCCTTCCACGTAAACAGAGTAGCCAACTATAAGTAGATGTAAATATTTCCCAAAGCACAATATTCTCGTCATACAAATATGATGGAAACTAGCTATAAGCATGTGAAAATTTAGGCTGATTCACAACAATAACGCTTTCTAAATAGGGTGGAAAATTATGGGAAATCATACAATACTGCTAGTTCATATGAATCCCACCCACAAAATATGGTGGTAAGAAAATATGTGTTGGGCCAAATGCATGGAGATGAAAGTCCAACACATGATCCAAATACAACATTAAATGAGAATACACAAGTTTCTGCTCAAAAATAGAAATCCCTCAATCCAAATACAGTGGTAACCAGGGAAAACATTTGGTGACAGACTCGTTCCTCTGCTCTGACATAGTAGAACCACCAATACCCACAAGAAACTCATGGAGAAACGACGTAGTTAAAACGCTTTCTCCAATATCAAAATGGTCATTCATACATTTTCTAGCTAAATATATATCATAGAACATCATTATGGTGATGGGGGATCAAACTTCAGTCCCAGATCCTATCTTCCAGACATGTCAAGACATTGTTGCATCATCGACAAAAGCAAGGAGTCGGGCCCACGACCTGATCTCCCCAGATGTGGTGATTCATACACCAAATAAGATAGTCAATATGGAGTATAAATAAATACATTTTCTAGTCCAGGAGGGTTTATATCCATATTCCATGACACAAGGACAACCGTATAGGAACCAAATAACCTTTTGAACAGAGGGACATCAATCCAATGTGGAGGCCGCTCCATAAAAGTCATATATCCCAACTAAAACTGAAGATGTTCATAATAATGTCTAGAAGACATCATTGGAAGAAATTAGATAATGACCCATATATGAAGGTCATTACAAATAGTATATGAATGCAATTACCCACAAGAGATCACAAAAAAATTGAAATGTGCCAATGGGAATTGAAATGTAAGGAGAACATTTATGATTCTGCTCTGTTGAATGTTGGAGTTAATAACACCATTAAACATATATCAATACAGGCTCATGGTCCTATCAAAAAATTTCCAAATTATGGACATGACAGTAACTATTGCAAAGGCCCTCCCCGAAATGTTGCAACCAATAGCTATAAAGGACCTCCCTAGATCACCCATGGGGGATTACTATGTCATCGAAAAATGATCGATCACAAGAGCCTATATCCTGATGTGTGTTAGGGTATCCCTCCCGCTGAACATAAGATCATATAGTAACAATCACTCATCCTTCTATAGTCCACCCTAATAGTCCACCTTAGGTTATACTCTACAGATATATTTCTCCATGTAGTTGAACATCAAGCTGTAATGGTAGTCTTTGTTATGACCACAGTCTCTACAAAGGCCCTCCCCATAGTGACATCAAGAAACAAGAAGTTCCTCCCCTCATTAAATAACAACCTAAATTCCCTCCCTAGAATGTAAAATATAGAAAATATCCCTATATCCCTAGATATGTTGTTATCCCTTTCCATAATAGCCTTCATCATGATGGTCTTCCACCTAATGAAACTAAGAAACAAGAAGGTCCTCCCCTTGCGGTGGTCCTCCCTAAAGGCCCTTCGTAGGGTATACACCATAGATGTCCTCTCTATATTCAGATGTTAATCCATGATTGTAGTCCTCTCCATTAAAGTACCAACTGTAAATGTCCTCTCTAATGTCAGAATTTACACTAACGAGATGGTCATCCCCTTGTTGCGTCAAATGCAAGAAAACCCTCAAATGCTGAGGCACTTGAAAAAGTGGAGTACAACATTTTGGATATTGTCTCTATGATAAGAGATAATCTTTCTCACCTAGAGGATGGCCTAGGGAAATTCTCATCTACCAATCCACCCTCGTACTGTTCACATTTTAATAAGACTCATGCTAACCCCACTACATTGAAAGAAATCAATAAGGAGTAGTCAAACTTGGTGGATCAAGCAGAATAGTCCCTGTTGGACCAACAACAAGATATGTTACTTGTGAGAAAACAAAATTATAGGGATGTGATACTAGTGATGTATTGGCCTACGTCCACTTTTCAATACAACAAACTGATAGAGTTTCAAGAAGAATGAATGCATAACATTTCCCTCAATATCTAGACAACTCTCTGCTGGCTAATAGAATAATTTATTCCCTTCAAGGGGTTTGTATATCATGTTAATGTCCTAGAAGGGATTCTCCATCAGGTAAACCAAGAATATATTCTATTTGAATGATGTACATTGTCAGAAAATTGAAATAAATAACATGTACTGGTTTTCCACATTGTGTTGCACATGATGTGTTAACTTATTAGTAATTCCTCATCTGGTGTCTATATCCAGGGATGGAGAGATCATGGAGATCAACACTTCACCCCACTTCTCATCTAGAAGAATCTAATGGAGATGAAATACTACAAATTCTTCATCCCCAGATGGTAATCTAATGATGTCCCAGCCCAAGAAAGGTGGAACACTCAATAAGAACCATCCTCGAGTAAGGCTCAAAACCATCAGGCCCGACGAGAGAAAGCCACCGCGAGAAGCTCCTGAACCAGGACAATGAGGAAATATTGTAGGCTTATCCTCTATTAGAATCCAATCACTGATCACTAATAATAGAAGTAGCCACCGCTATACGGGTCCAGCCCCATCCCATAGGTATGGGGTAATTTGTAATAAAAACTTTACCCAAAATACTAGACAACCCGGGTCGAGGCACGTCAATCAAGAAATGGGATCAACCCCATCCTAAATGGATGTGGATAATTTTACTTCAAATTCCCTTCCATCATACATCTATATTCTCCCTTATGAGGAGAAAAATGGATATAGGGGTATCGCATTCTCTTCCATCCCATGACACATTTCCCCCAATAGGATGATTTACTATAAATTCATATCAGGGCTCCCTTTGAGTCAATATTCACTAATAAACATGAATTGTATCACTGAATGGTCGAAGAAGATCCAACAAATGATGTTATAAATTCTCCTCCCTTTCAAAACCTGGTATTCCACCCCCAATGTGGTTTTCATCGGTAAACTCCTTGTACATCAACCCCATAGAACATACTATAAATAATGAAATTAACAAGGAAAATAGAGAATATGATTCCCTATCAAAGAAATTTCACACCATGCCTAGTGGGGTGCACACCAGAAACCAATTTGTTTCCCTAAATTTGGGAACCCCTTTAGTAAATATTTCACCACCTCTCATGTGAATACCGATTAAAGAGAGTAATAAGAACACAGTCTACAAACCACCTCCTCATTATTATGAAAATGATTCTCCCACACTTGAGGAGAAAATCACTCTACTGGAGGATGTGACTCAATGCTAAGCTACTAAGATAAATTCATCCTACTAGGTATATTCCCCAATTGTATTGTCATCACACATTGTCATTAGATGTATATCTTCCATATGGTCTCATCCCTACGAATGAAGGGTGGATGGAAAGATCATTTATAGATACACTAGGACCATCAATCTACCTAAATTCAACTCCAATGGCTATCAATAATTCCCTCTATTTGGGAATAAACCATAAAAGATTCATGAAAATCCCCAAAAGATTCCCCAAGTTGGGTATCTTCCTCATGTTCCAATATCACCATAACATCCAATATTTCCACTTTCTACTCTCACTCAAGCTTAGGTCTAATAGGACATGCATCAAGTTATCCTAAATACCATCAAGATATTAAAAACTTGAATGTAATCAATAGAGGGACGATGTGTGCCAACAAAATATAATAGAAACCTTCCCCCCAACTGGGTGAGAATCATAATGCCTACAACAAATTTTGGTAATTCTATATTTCTATTATTCAATGGCTTAGGGGACCCATATCAACATCTAATGCACTAGTCTTCCTACTATGATCCCATTATGGGAACCCCCGAGAAAAAAAAATTAGTGAAGCTAAGATGCTTTGAGTGAACCCTACAAGGTTCAGCCTTAGTGTGTTACACCTGTTTGTAATGTAACTCAACAATATGATAGGAGGATCTCTGATTCCAGTTCCTATTATAGATCACCTCAATGTTAACAAAAAAACAAGTATAGATATCTTGAACTATAAACAGTGAGAGAATGAGAGATTCTTAGAATTCATTTCCCAATAGAATGCTCCTACATACTACTTGAATCCTTCACTCCCCCAAGATGAGATTTTTTCTGTGTGCACTAATAATCTCCCTGATGAGCATTGAAGACTAATTATTCTGGAAAAATATAGAAGTGGGTACAGGGACTTCTCTACTATCACTCAATGGATAGAATATTCCTTGAAACAAACTAATGTAATTTCTCGGTCATCCCCAACAGTCCTAGTAAAAATATTCAAGGGAGCAAAAAAAACTTATTCCATTCATAATATGTCCCCTATGTCAGCCCTAACTCCAAGGCCCCCTCTAAATCGCAAAGGTCCCCCTAGACGTTTGTAGCTATCCCCACCTCAGCAAGATGAGTGTTGGGGAGCCAAGATGAATCAATTTGAGGAATAAAGAAATAAAGTGTACATGTTTATAGATTATCAATTCCATAGAGACTTCTTAACTGTTATGAATTGAAACATTATTTAGCTACCAAAGATAAAGATGGATAATGAATTAGGTCTTGATGACCGACCAGATTAATTTCCCATCCACCAGATATAGGGACACACCATCTTGGAGTGTTTCATTTTCAAAGACCTCCTGAAACAAATGGTAGATTCCAGACAGGTCAATATGGGACCACCGCATGTGCATGAGTAATATGTTTCCACCACTGACCTAGATGAAGAAGGGCAGTGGAAAAAAGTTGTTAACAAAATGGAGAAAATTTTTGGTAGTTGGAAGACTCGGAAATAATTCAACTGATATCATTGAATCCTCTTGAAATAGTTAAAGAATATGACTCTGCCTCCAGCATCTCCTGATGCACCATGACCGTTATGCTCACCCCCATAATTCTCCAAGGGACTGCTGCCCATGAAGCAGCCCAATTAGAAGGGAAAAAATCAAGTACAGATTGATGAACTTGAACCAAAATTGATGTTTTCCTTGACACTTTCAGATGTCATGACATTCAATCTGAGGACACTAGAACCACCCCATCAAATAGAAAAATTGGCACCACCCCACCAAATGGCACCAATATAGGAAGATGATAAGAAAAAATCATCACTAGAAGAGGAGCTATTTTGTGGTTTCGTTAATTTCCCCCACTTGATGGATCCCTTAATCAGTGATGAATGTGGTTATCCACTAGAATTCCTCCCAACCAATTGGGGGCCTTCGGAAGAATATGTAGAATCTAGTGGTATCCAGGGAAATGCAAACATGGTATAAATAAATCTTATCTCCACACAACCACTCAAATTGTCTGTTTGGCCAAAACCCACGAAAGGAAACTCTAGTGCTTTCAATAGGTAAATGAATGTTCTCCTTACTCGATAGGAAGCCATACCTATCTAATCATTTTTAAGTATCCATCAAAGGAATAAAATATGAATAGTTTCTCTCATCATGATGATAGAAATGCTCGGTTGAATACATAAGGGATTGGAGATCAATCATCTATCATCCCAATGGTCTACCCATCATCATAAAATGGTAATACCTCTAAAGAGACCATGAGAGAGAATCCCCATGTTGGGAGGTTATATCCTTTAGAATGGAAACATGAGACTCTATAGTAATTAGACTCAGTGCTACATATGTTTTCTATCATGGATAAAGTGAATCTATCAGCATGTATCTAGGAAGAAATCATTGAAACTTTGAAAAGTCCCCATGAGTTTGAAGCCAAAGTAGTTATTGAAGATGCCTACCAGACATATCCCATTCCAATAGAATTCCATGAAGTTATCTCCTTAATGTTTAAAGATGAAGATCTTACTATGAAAGGACACATAAACCCCTTATATGTTTTAGGAAATATAAATAGTGTCTATATTGGAAAAGTCTTCATCAGGAATAGATCTGAGCATAATCTCCTCACACTATGGACACATCGTTGTCCAGGATAAAATGAAGGTGGTATGAAACCTAGCACTAGAACACTATTGGGCTATGACAAAACTGATTAGAAGACATTGGGCCAAATCCTGCTTGAAACCTGATTCGGTGACCTCATATATCACCCAAAATTTATGGTTGTCTGAAATAATAGTCTCCAATGACCTAATAGTAAGACCCTGACTTCATCAACACATAGTAATCTCTACCTTGTACAATTAGTGCTTGAAATATAGCATTAATGTACAGAGATGGATACTACATGCCAATAGAACTACATTTTACTTATGCGAGTAAAACTATATTGATGTGTGGTTCTTCAAACCAATGGGGAAATAACCCTTTTCTGATGGAATTAATTGGTTTTCCGCCCCAAATGGTTTTTAAATTGTTACCTATGATCACCTTAAGAAGCTCGGGGAGGAATATATACTATCCTTAAATAAAATTAAGGGATCATGTCCAAATTCATATGTTTATTCAATAGTCCTCATGATTTTAGTTACATCTGTCGAGCCTGATAATGTCAAATGGCTCATTGACTCCTGAGATAATATGGAATATTTGTATAATAATTCCTTAGAACTATCATCAAAACCCCAAGATATCCTTTCCTCCCCTACTATGGTATGAGGAATTATCTCTTTGGTCGTAGAAGATGAGGAAACTCTTTTACCCCTCACTGCAGCTTCCCTGAAGAAGCCTTTGCGAATGGCCATGATAGAAGAGGAGGCTTGGACTCTAGGATACCAAAAGTATGACTCTTAATTCAATTATGGAATGATTTCCTAAATAATTATTTCCCAATCAGAATAAAATGGGAAAGATGATGAGGATATAGATGAGGAAGAATAATAATACATGAGGGATTCCCCTCTAGCATTTGAGGAAGGTGTATTTACCACTGTTGAGGAACTCAAGGAAATCCAATTATGTGCATAAGAGGATCCACAACCCACTTTGGTTAGAGGGGCCATGAATACTGAAGAAAAAGAGGTATATGAATCATTCCTAAAGAATAATAGAGACGTTTTTTCCTTGAACAATACAGAAATTCCAGGCCTCAATCACGAGGTGGACACTCACCACCTAGGCCTGCCAAGAAAAGATTTTGGCTACAAGAATGATGTCAGAATGATACATCCAACCCATGATACCAATATATTGGTTGATGTCGACAATATAATTAGAGAAAAATTATTGGGGTGGTCAAATATCAAATCATGAAAGAAAATCTCATACTCATCAATAAGAATAATGGGAAGATTAGGGTTTTCATCAACTTCAAGGTCCTTATCCAACACTACCCTAAAGTTGGTTTCCAAGTCATGATCACCAAATTATTGATCGATGAAACTACTGAATATGACACTTTAACTTTCATGGATTGTTATTAATTATATTACTAGATCCTAATGGCCCAAAAATATAAAGAATTCACCACTTTCAGGGATCCCTAGGGGTGTTTTTTTACAAGGTGGAGCCTTTCGATTTGAAAAATGCCAGTGCCACATATCAGAATTCCATACACTAAATTTTCAAACCCATCATGGGAAAGTTAATCAAACTCTATAATGATCATTTCGTAGTCAAAAACGTCAATGCTAAAAAAATATGGAAAATCATGAAGAAGTGTTTAGTAAACTACGAAATAACAATCTGAAAATGAATCCCATGAAATGTGATTTAGGGTTTACCTTAGGGAAATTTCACAGATTTGTCATACACAGTTGTGGCATCTATGTCTACCCTAATAAGAAAAAATCTATCCATGACAGGTCACCACCTCAGAACCTCACAGTGTTGAGAGGAATAAAAGTACCCCTATCTTACATTCATCTCTTCGTAGCCAACCTTGCAGGAAAATGTGTTCTCATCACCATGTTGATGAAGAAAGGGGTTGAATATCAATGGAGTATTGATTTATAGGAAGAATTCAACAATCCCAGGACATATCTTTTCAGTCTATTTGTGTTAATGCCACATTTCTAAAAAAAATAACACTCATTCTATATGTAACAGCCTTGGTGTGATCCCTAGGAACCTTCCTCAGTCAAAATAATGATACCAGTAATAAGAATATTCTATTTTATCTCAGCCATACCATGATTGATATCGAGACTAGGTATTATAATATTTGGAAGAGTCTCATGGTCTTAATCTTTTTAGTTTATAAGATAAAGAATTATATGTAGCACCATGAGATCCACCTAGTCTCTCGAGGTAACCTGCTCAAGTAAATTTTCAACATTCCAATGTTTACTAGATGCCTATCATAGTGGGAAATAATCCTAAAAAAGTTTGATATATGGATCATACCATAGAAATCTATCAAATTTCAAACATTTACATATTTCAGGGTAGATCATCCCTCAACAGAGGTTGCCCCATTTGATACTGAGTTACCTGATGAATAAGTGTTACCTATTCAAGACAACTCTTAGATATGAATAATGCACATTGATGGTCCCTCTATAATCCTGATGGGAAAAATAATGGATGACCTTATGCATAACAATGTGATGTTGGGAGTCATAAATGTATCCTAGTAAAAGGTAGTTCTACCTTATTCCTTCCTTTCATCAGAGGGGTTCACAAACAATGAAGCATAATATCATGCCCTTATCACAAGCCAAGAAATAGCACTCCAAGTGAAATATGAACACTATAAGACAATAGGTGACTCATAACAAGTCATAAATAAAGTTAATGGATATTTTTATATCAATAAAAGGGATATGATCCCTTTGATGAACAATGTTTGATAATTGATGGTAGAATTTCCATCAGAGATTACATTTACATAGGTCCCTCATTCACAAAATGTGCAATATGATGTATTAGAAAATGAAGCCACAGTTCTGGATGATCCAGACATAAATGAAATAGTCATCAACATTGCCCACCTCCAAATGTTTTTTTCCATACTTTAAGGTCATGATAAAAAAAATCCATCATATCGGTCACATCCTTGAGTAACATGGCCATACCACCTATTGGATCACCCCAATTGTGGACTATCTTCAAAAGAAAGAACCCCCACCAGATACGACATGAAGGGAAATGATCCAAATATGAGAAATCAATTACTTGTTGTTTGACATCACAGATCATTAAAATTTCCATTATAATAAATTCCTTGATGTAGTCCTTATCATGTACATTGATGGAGAATAAACAGCTACCATTATGAAAGAAGTGCATACCAAAAGTTTTAGGGCACACCAATCAACATCCAAAATTTCTTTTCAAATTTGATGGAATGGGTACTATTGGACAATAATGATGCATGATAGTACCAATTTCACAAAAACATGTTATTCCTACCAAGTGAATGAAAATTTCATTCACCAACCCATGGGAATACTTTACACAGTCAATTACTCCTGGCCATTTGCTATATGTGGAATAGAGATCATGAGACCACATCCTCCCACAACGACCAGACAATTTATGTTTATTCTCATTGAAACCAAATTATTTTCCAAATAGGAAGAAGATACATCTTATAATTAAGTCATAGAAAAATAAATAATTATCATCTTTGTGAAATCCAATATCATCACCTTGTATGGTGTCGCTCACACAATACTAACGAACAACAGAACCAATCTCTGCTCTAATAAATTAGGAAAACTCTACAGAGAGTATGGTATCAAAACCAACTATTAGTTTGACTGCCATGCAGTAGCCAGCAGACATATAAGGGATTTCAACAAGATCCTGTACAATATTCCCAAAAAAATTAGTAGATTAGGAAAATAAATCAAGTCTAGAAAATCTCATTCCTCCTCTTTGGGCTTACTGAACCACAACCTTTACTTCCCATCAAGAAACCCCATACTAATTGGTATATGGGACAGAGGTGGTTTTTTCCATTTAAATTCATCTTCCATTACTACATGTCTCTTTATGTGACCAACAATAGGTAGATGATCAATCCCAAAAAGAGTTTAATGAGATGGTGTAGTTGGTTGAGAAAAGAATGCACAATTTGAACCATATGAAATTATACTAAAATGGCATCTTAAGAGAATTCATTAAGAAGGTTCGCCTTTGATCATTTTTCAATGGAGAAATGGTGTTGGTCCTCATAACCTCAATGATACTCGGGAAGAAGCCTTTAATATTGGAGACAAAATAGTAAAGATCATATTTTATACACATAGTTTACTCCATTGGGGCATATTCCAGAATTAAAATCGATTGATTGATCAGTATATCTCCCACCAATGCAAGGTTCCTGATGAAATATCCCATGTAGCTGAAAGCATACGAAGATTTCCTTCCCACACGATGTTAAACTATATGGAATTCATCCATGTTAAATGTCGTTAAACTTATTAGCATCTTCGTTCATGATGAATAATGTTAAACTTCTATGCATCTTCTTCCATGATGAATAATGTTAATCTTATTAGCATGTTCTTCCATGTTGCATGACGTTAAACTACTCTGTATATTCATCCATGTCGCATGAAGTTAAACTTCTCAACATCTTCATCCATGTTGCATGACATTAAACTACTCATAATATTCTTCCTTACCATAAGGCATTAAACTACATGGTGATCACTAAGTATTGAATAATGACCTATTTTACATGAACCAAATTTGTGAAAGGAAAAAAACTATCCCCTCATTGAATATGGTCAGAGTCTATACGGGGAGGGCCTTTTACCAGAAGATGTCCGCCATGATTCTTATTCATCAACAGGATTCATAGAGTCACCTGAACCTTATTTCTTGGTCCATCTACCACATGACATGTAATTCCTCTTTTATATACCCTATATCCCCTATAATATGAGGTAACTCCTTGTTGTTCCTTATTTATCACACAGAGTATAACTCATCTTAGAATAAGAATGGTGGTTAGGTTTTCACTCGAATAGATAATGTATAGAGGAGTATAATGATCCCATCATCTTGAAATCATGGTAAACAATTCCCCACATCTCCATTCATAGGTCATGCAAGCACAAGGGTGTCCTTAGACCTTTGTATGGCTATATTACTACACTCACTGGATAGATGGTGACGTTTGGATTCTATATCCTTGTCCAAATACTAGTAAAAATCAAGATTTTCAATCTCCTTGCATATAGTTTAGACATGAGTGGGTAGAATTTTCATATTTACCGCACGATTCTAAACTTTATTTCCCCAATAATTTTCTCACATAAGGATACATTACCTCCAATGTCGTTCACCTACCAGACCATGCTACAGAAACTATATATAGCTTGATTCTAATCTAATGATGGGATATGTAGTTACACTGGGATTTTCAATCCTTGTTTAAATACCATCAAAAAAATAAAACATAAAATTCCCCCTCCTTGAACATGGGTCTGACCGGAAAAAGGGAACTCCAAGAACTATGTGTGTCTTGATTCTTTCTCTTGTATGATACGTAGTGACACCGTGATTCTCTGTCCTAATCTAGCTTCCACCTAAAAAATATACCATCCACCACGCATATAAAGCATACAAATACATAGAATTTATATCTAGAACTATATATACATTAATTAACAATTAACATGTATACATATAAATTCACCATGAGGTTCAATCCCAAAGATTCACTCACCTCATCATTTACACGTCGATTTATATTCATCCATGCCATATGACGTTAAACTACATAGGATTCAAGAATGATGTGTGGATTGATTCCCACCAACCAATGAGACACATAGAGACACCTAAGCGTTCCCATGTCCGACAATCATGAAATAAAAGGACTCCACTTGTATATAAGCCCGACTGCATGGGGAAAAAATGATCCCTCATCACATGACGTTAAAATGAACGGACAAAGAAGTCCAGAACACATGAAGTTAGACTGTAAGGTATCTCAATAACTATGTATGGATTGTTTCTTAGGATAATGAGTTATATAAGGAAAATCGATTCTATGATCCTAGGTCCAACCATATAGAATAAAACAAAGGGGACCCCCCCCCCCTCATGTGAACTGAAAATAGATGTAGAGGATTTCTGATATGAATTATTACATTCCAAAAGTTGAAAGAGACTATGATTACCCTTACATGTGAATTAGAAATATGTAAAGTGTCTCTTACCTCAAAACTAATCATGGTTTGTATATTTTTCATGTACCCAAACACCCCCTTGTCATTCATCAGACTCCATTCCTTGAGAAATCTCATATCACCATAATCACCCATGGATCTCAAAAATGGAAGGGTAGTGTCTTGTGGAAACCTTTGTTTAACTATAGATATTATGCCCCAAAGTATCTGAATAAATTTCTCACAAGAATAGAATGTCATCCAAAGGAAAATTTATCCTTAAGAGAGGTTCTTCCAACTTATGTACACTCATTGGCTCCAAAACCATGCACCATCCTTCCTAATTCAAGGGTTCCCAGAATCATGGTTTACACATTTTTTCCCTGATCATATCTGGGGAGTAACAGGAATATCTGAGCCTAATTCTCTCATATTTAGAAATGATCCCTTTTGTGTTTCATCCCTTCAACATGATGGTTAAATTTTGCTATAAATGCCCTTTCCGTACGGAATTAAACATTATGGAAGACATCCTAATCTCATGACAACAAACTGCATGTTGAATTATTTCCCGCAACATGACGGTTAATCTGTGCTATCAGCATCCATTCCACATGACGTTAAACTATTCATAAGTTTTCCTGATCGGATGATAATAAACCGCATGATGAATTTATCCCTACAACAATATGGATAATCTTTTTTTTCAACATCCTTTCCATAAAATTTTAAACAATATGGAAGACCTCCTGAACGAATGACAATTAAATTCATGATGAATTCATCATTGGTACATGACGTTAAACTAATTAGCATATGCTTCCTCAAATCATGACATTAAACTGCATTACCCAAAAATGCTCTTTCCATAGATCATGTCATCCCTAGGTGGTTTAGTGAAACCCTTGTTGCCCCTTATTTCTCACACCGAGCATAGCCCATGTGGCCTTAGGAATTAATAATGGGAACTCCCCATAGGGTCCGGGAGAATCGATCATTAATGACCGACCCTACAGGCATTACATTAAGATGAATATAAGTGTTTTCCCCTTAATATAAAAAGCAATAATGTCCTATTTGTATAACATTAAACTATAAGGTACCCCATACATATTAAGAATTCCCCTCCCCATGTATAGGAATAAAACCCTAATATGGTGTCCAATCACTAGGTGCAAGGATCTCGAAAACTAGGTCCTATAGTAGTGATGGAATCAAAATGATTTTTCCCTTATATGATTCAGATCTATGTGGGGGAGTTCCAAACACTATGGGTAAATCACAGCTTGAATTATTCTAATTTATCCAGGAACACTCCCTCCATGTGTCAAAATCCGTGATTTGAGTGATTTGGGATCTTCATAATCATCCGTGACCATTAAAAATGGATGGATAATGTCCTAAAAACACCTATTCATGACTATGTATACAATGACTTGTTGTCTCTATATATTTTGACCACAAAATTTGCATATCAACTCAAACAAATTCCTACCCAGGAAAAGATTTTACTACTTTTTTACACCTAATGGATTCTATGTATTGAGTCAATATGGTTTCTTTAAGGCATTCCCATTCTATTATGTTTTTAAAATCACAAACACATTATATTTAAGAAAATTATATTTAAAAAAGGATTTTTTTCTAAACGAAAATTTTATTTCTATAAGGAATGTTTTATCCATACCTTGGTTTTCAATTACCTACTCAAATTCCTCTAATGACCAAGTCTAAATTTTTACTAATGGAAAAAACATGGATCCTTACGAAAAACTTCAGAATCATACAGTTTAAAAAGCTATCTGGTGTTTCTATTTTTAGATTCTGAATTCTCTGAAATTCAGACACTGAATTCTCCGAAATTCAGACGCTTTATTCTCTAAAATTATGAATCTGAATTCACTGAAATTCAGACTCTGAATTCTCTGAAATTCGAACTCTAAAATCTCTAAAATTAAAACTCATAATTCTATGAAATTAAGGATCTAAATTCCTCATAATTAAGAAACCAAATTCATCATTACTCATACTCTGAATTAATCATAACTTAGACTCTGAATTCCTCATAATTTAGACTCTGAAAACTATAGAATTTGGATTCTAAATTCATAGAAATATAAAATCTAGATATCCATGTTTCTAGAATCTGAATGTTTAAATATTTAGACTCTAAATTCTATTCTTAATTAGACTCAAATTATTCATATTTTGTAAAGCTGTTTCAGTTTCCTTACATAGTCTTTTGTAACAATAAAACTATTCTGTACAATTGGTTTCTGACTGACCATTGGTTGAGGGACACATGTACATATACCCACAAAATTCAAGAAAAAATATGACCATTATAGGAGGTATTTGACCATTTAATTATTTATTATACATAAGAGCTCATTTGAACAAGATCAGTATCCATTTATCGATTGATGCCCCTAAAGCTTACATGTTGTGAATACATTTCTAGATAGAGAAATACTCTCGTGACTTTTGTGTTTTATGAACACCTTGTTTAACCATGAACATCTTGTTTATCTTTCTTTGTGATACATCAATTTTTTCTGAGTACAATAGAGAGATTTTAGGGATAGGATGAAAGAGGTGCTGACTACCATAATGTTCGAGGGCTTGTAGGGATAGTAAGGAATACTCTGATATTCTTATCAAGGGATTATCGTAGTGTGGGTAAGACAGACTTTCTTTAATGTAAAAATCATGGGACCTTTATCCAAGGTTATTGGATACCCTACTTTTTGAGTTAAATGATTTTATACTTGTTTAAATTATTTTTGTTTCATGTTGTTTTTCACTTTATTTAGTTAAATAAGGAAGGTATAACCTCCTTATACTTTCTTATTCTTATACTCAATCTGATAAATAAGATTCTATACCCATTAAGGTAGAATATTTCTCTAAGATAAATGTTCTTAAGTATTCTTATTTCTAACTTGATTAAGTTAAGTTGTATTATAATTGGACCTAGGATCTTCTAATTATATCTTTATATAAGAAACAATAAAGTTTTGTGAATTTTTCAAGTTTAAATTTTTTAAACATAGTTTTTTGTAAGGTTAAAAGAAAATGTTTTTTGACTTACAATTAAACCCCTCTTGTATTTTAAAATCAATATACATTATTTCTATCCTACAATTGGTATCAAATTTGGTCTCTGAAATTATTATACTTACTTATAAGTTTTCCTAATCAAGTTTTCCTTATTCTAAATTTTCATGCTTAAATTTTCTTGTCCATGTTTTTATTAATGATTTTTGTCTCTGTTTATAGAAATTTACTAAAAAAAATTGTCGAAGAGTATTTTCTTATAGAATGGAATGTATAAATGTTTGTTCCATTGAAAACATAAATCCTACCAGACCACCAATTTTTATGGTAATGATTATGAATACAGGAGAGATAGGATGAAGACCTTTTTTATTTACACTTTAGTAGACCACATTATTATTCTCACTAGAGACTACAAAATTCTAGATAAGGAATTAAAAACATTCACCACCCAAGGGAAATTAAAATATCTATAAAACTAAAAGGTACCCAGTAATTTGTTTTGTTCTATGATTAGGAATATATATCCTAAAATATCTTCTTATGAAGATACCAACTACATTTGGAGGAAAATTGAGGTTACACATTTTGGAACTTATAAAGTGATAAAAACTTGAAGACCTATGTTGAGAGCTGAATATCAAGGATTATTTTCCTTATGGAAAAACTATTTTCAATGTACAACAATAATTTATGACCATTGTCAACTTTCTTTGATTATGGGATAGAAAGGTTTTGAAGATGAAGATCTTTTGTTTAATAAAATTGACATCATTCCCAATGAGTGGGAATATAAAAGTACATATATTAATGAGAACATTAAAGTATCTATCATTACTCTTAATGAGTTATATTTAACTCTTCTTTAGCATGAAACAAGGATGAAGAGAGTTGCCGATTTAAAAAATAATAATTGTAATGGAAGTGTATATTTCACTACTACATCTAAATCCAAAACTCTGAAAAGACTAACAGGATCTAAAGTAATGAAAAATGTTGTTTTATTTGAATCAAGTGAGAGTGATCAGTATGAGAATGAAATATCCAATCATCCTTGAAGGATGAAAAATATTGTGATAAAGAATGATTTCAGTATAGATATAAGAAGAAAGATATAAAGGAAAAGAAAAATTCTAATGTAACCTATTATAAATGTAAAAGGGCTTGACATATAATACCTGATTGTCTTATGCTGAAAAGAAAATACAAGATGGAAAAATATTGAAGGAAATAAAAAGACGTATTACAATTATATGAATAAGAAATTCCAAAAAGAAAATTACACATGGAGTGGTAGTGGTGGTTACTCATCAAATGAATATTCAGAATATGAATCTTCTGGTCAGAAGAATATTGGTCTTATAGCTAGAAGACCTATTTAAAATCATTGCCTTATGGATAAGGTAAAAAATGTTGAATCCTTAAGAAATATTTCTTTAAATAAAAATTTTATTAATAAATAATATTATGAATCATCAGATGATGAATCATTCTCCTCATAATATAATACATTAACTTTATTTTAATAAGTTTCTAGATTTTCAAAATTACATGAAATGATAAATTCTAAGATAAAAAAATAAGTTAGAGAAATAATATTCTAGAGTTTATATTTTAACTACTAAATTATATGATCTTTCTAAATATCATGATCCGAAAACAGTTGATATTGAAATTGTTTTTAAAACCATTAAGGAAGTTTATTCTAAGAAGGATAATCTTTTTAAGGATCATGAAAATGTTATGTACTAGAAAAATATTTTAGAGAATAACTCTTGTTCTAAAACTAATGACTTTGAGGATAAGAATTCAGTCATTTAGCTAAAATCAATAATTTTTTCTTTATTCACACTTTTATCAAATTTTACTTCAGGAAGGAATGAATTTGATTATGTGTATTCAAAAATTATTCCTCTTAGGAATTGTTCTTGAATTGGTTATACTCATTAAAAACCAGTTTTTAGTAATAATTTTTTTATTCCCCAAAGTTCTCCTTTTTTACTAATTTTTAATGTGGTGGAAATTTAGTGAAAATTTTCCTTCAAATAAAACTCAATCATTTGGTTTTCATCAACCTTACTTTTCTACAAAAATGTGTATTCCTGTGATTTTACTTTCTTAAATTTCCAGATCCACGAATGTTTGGATTCTGAATTTCTAACTCTTTTATTTTCAGAAAAATAATGCATGTACCAACAAAAATACATGGTACATGGATAATGGATGTTCCCATCATCTGACTGGTAACAAAAATGACTTTGAAAATATTATCAAGATGATGGTTGTTTAATTAAACTCTAGAGATAACTCTCATTGAGGAATTTTTTTTATAGGTTACAATGTTTTCTTGGAAAAAAATTGATTTAAAATGTTTTATTGGTTAAAAATATTAAGGATAACCTCATTAGTGTAAGACAATTATGTGATGAATGTTACCCTATATATTTTAGGTAAGAAAAATTCTTAGTACATAATTGTAAGGAAGATTTTATTCTGTATGCCCATAGGCATGAGAATGTATGTAGAATTAACATAGAAGGCCTTAAGAGACAAGACCTACCTTGTCTTAGTGTAATGGAAGATCAATATTAGTTATGGAATAGAATACTAGGACATTGTAACCATAGTAATCTATGAAAACTCTCAAATAAAATACATGGTACGAATTTACTAGAGAATATATTTGATTCATCAAAACATTGTGAACCATGTCAGTATGGAAAGAAACATAAATCATTCTTAAAATAAATTAGTAAAGTCTCAACCTCTGATGCATTACAGATAGTGCATATGGATCTTTTTGGACCAACACAAACTAAACATATTAGAGTAAATTACTCTTTATTTGTTTTAGTCTATGATTACACCATATTTACATTGGTCTATTTTCAAAAAATTAAATATGAAGATTTTTCATATTTGAAATTTTTTAGAGCCCATGTTAAGAATGAGAATAATATTCATTTGATAACTAACCATAGTGATCATGGAGGATAATTTCAAATTTCAAATTTTGAAACTTTTTATAATTAGAAAGGAATTACTCATAACTTCTCAACTCCACAAACTCCTGAAAAAATCATGGTGTTTAAAAAATAAATAAAATTCTTCAAGATATTACTAGTACCATGTGGAGGGAATATTTTATTGCTAAACCATTTTGGGGTGAATCTATTAGTACTTCCTATTATTCAAAAAATCGAGTTTTGATCTGACCATTTCTTAACAAAACACCTTATGAATTGTAGAATTTTTGAAAACATAGACATTCTTACTTTGATTTATTTCGCTGAAGAGTATTCATTTTGAATAAAAAATATATATTACGTAAATTCTCAACCAAATCCAATTAATGAATTTTCTTAGACTACTCCACTAATTCAATTGGTTATAGAGGTTTTAAAAAAAATACATGTACTATAGATGAAATAGAGTATGTTAAATTTTATGAAACTAATCCTTTTGTTTTTAAACAACCCCGACCATCGTCCTCAGATGTGTTTTCAAAAACTGATTATCAAATTTCAATAGAATATTCTTATAATAAGTAAAATACTCAAGAAATTTATTCTATACTATTTATCTTAGAATATTTTCTAACTAATTTATTTGAAAAGGGTTTACAAAACCCAAATCAGTTTTTTCTTAAAGAATCATCTCGGTGATAGTATCATTGGTGATGTAAATCAACCTTTAAGGACTAGAATTTCCTTATGAAATAAAGTATAACATCTTGAATTTCTTTCCCAATTAGAACCACAAAAGCATTGACGATACTTTAGGTGATGATGATGTGATTAAATCCATGCATGGTGAGCTAATTTAATTCCAAAGAAACAAAGTCTAGACCTTGGTTGAAAGACCAAAGGAAACTTCTGTAATTGGAGTAAAATGGTTCTTTATAAATAAATGTGATGAAAATGAAATCATAGTAAGAAATAAATCAAGATTAGTAATTAAGGCCATAATCAAAAAGAAGGGATAGACTATGAAGAAACCTATGATTCAGAAGCTAGACTAGAATCTATTCATATTTTACTACCTTTACAACATTATTTAATTTCAAACTTTTTCAAATAGATGTAAGGTGTTCTTTCCTTAATGGATATGTTTAAGAGAAAATTTACATTAAACTACCTCATGTATTTTAAGACACAAAACATCTAGAATTTCATTTCAAACGTACCAAATCTTTATATGGACTTAAACAACACCCTAGAGCCTTGTATGATAGACTTATAGGGTTTTGGTTATAAAAAAATTATGTCAAGGTAACTGCTAATCCAACTCTTTTTATAAATAAAGATAATAAAAAAATAATTATTAAAATAAATATCGATGAAATTATATTTAGATCAACTCAGAAATCTTTAACTGATTCGTTTGTGAATCTCATGAAATCTGGGTTTGAAATGAGTATGATGGGTGAGTTAACATTTTTCCCAGGTTTTCAAATTTCTCAAAAACCATAAAGAACATTTATATCTCAACATAAGAATATTAAATATCTTCTTAAAAATTATGTAATTGCAACATTAAAAGTATAAGAACTCCAATCGGTGCATCAATCTCTTTAGATCTTAATGAAGCTAGGAAACCAGTAGATCAAACATCTTTTAGTTGTATGAAAGGAAGAGAACTATACCTAAAAGATCATCATCTAGACTTAATGTTTTAAGTTTTCTTTTGTGAAAGATATAAATCTAATACAAAAGAATCTCATTTAAAAGTAGTGATGTTTTTTTCTATTTAATAGGAACCATGGATTATGGACTTGTCTATTCTTCTAGAAATGATATTATTTTTAAAAAAAAAATAAGATACTACTTTCTGTGAATGTAGAGGAGATACAAATGTAAATCCAAAACATGACATTTAATAGGAGATTCATTAGTTTCTTGGTCATGAAAAATGAAACACTCAGTATCACTTTCCACTACTGAAGCTGAATATGTAGCACCTATAGGTTGTTGTGCTCAAGTGTTGTGGATTCAACACACACACACACAAACTATGACATTATTTTTCCCAATTCATAGATATTTTTTGATAACACAAGTTACATTTCCCAATGAAAAAAACCTATAAATCACTCTTGTGAAAAACACATAGACATTAGAAATCACTTTCTTAGAGATCACGCACTAAAAGGATATATTATATTACAATTTATCATAACACAATATCAAATTTCTGATATTTTTAAAAAACATTTTTCCTCCAATAGATTTGAATACAATAAACAAAAGTTAAGAATGATTACCATAAGGTAATATTTCATATTATCTTTTTTTTAAACTGATCCCATTAAATTATGAAACTCTTTTTTAGAGATGGTGTATATTTACTGTTTAACAAAAAAAATTAATCAAATTTTTCATAACCAAATTATATTTAATCAAATATTTCATAACCAATTTTTTTTGTAACCATTTTTTCAAATTATCAGAATCAGTTTTTTTCAAACACAAATTTCGGGAACCGAAAATTTTCATTCCTTAACAAAATATTATAGAATCTATGTTCATCATAAAGAATATTTTTCATTAATGGCAATTTTTTTAGGCAATACAAATAGTATTTATCCTTATATGTTTGTAATTATATTTTTTATTTGTTGTTATTTTTATCCTGTTTTCTGAAAAAAAAAATTATCTAAATCTCATTCCTTAAATCCTATCTTTCGTTAAATCCTAAAAATAATGGAATCTACCAAATCCTTCTTTGGAATTAATATCATCCATTATATCAGGTTGTTCTTATTTCAATCATTGGATCAAATCAAGAATTAAAACAATCACCTCAAAGACTATATAAAGGACCCCCTAATCCATGTCCCACATCAGTTTTGAAGTCTTTGAGCACCAATGAACTGCTCCTCTTCAAAAAGGTCATTCAGTTTTTCAATGGTTTTTGTTACAGTCCAAATGTTGCTTAAAGATTCCCCACAAAAACATATGTCATCGAGCAAAGAAATCAATGATTGGAAAATGTACAGGGAAAGGTTGGATAACCCATTTTTGGAAAATTATAAATCATTTATTACGATGAATATCAAGGTGAATGGATCGTATTTTTTCATTACTAAGATAGTGAATCGGGATCCAGTTTATCCTAACTTGTTACAGAATTTTATGAAAAAAAAATTATGAGGAGGGGGGAAGGGAAAAGTTTCCATTTAAGGGCTATAGAAAAACTTATTCTATATCTTTCATTATGGAAGTAAATATTCTTGGAATTCTATATAAATATGAGGTAATTTTCTTCTCTAACAAGTTGTTGGATAAGTATGGAATCTTTTAGAAGGAAAAGGTAGTTGAGTTAATTGGACTCAAGGGAGTAAAATCACTGACGATCAATAATCGTTAAAAAAAATTCAGGATGTTATCCATGTGGGTACATGGTTTTCTAATCCTAAGAAAAGGAGATTCTCTGAAGAAAAGTCATATCATTGTATTCTACTTTTTGGTTAAAATTAGAAAGGTAAATATCGTGATGTACATCCTTCTGTGAATTAACAACATTAATAATGGTACACTAATGTCTTAGATTATCATGTATTCATTGATCTTGTCAATGATAATAGATATTTTTATAGAAGATAATAAAATTCCCTACAGTTTTAAACCTTGAACCATCATGATTATGTTGTTGAGTGATGAAACATTGATGAGGATGAAAGTCGGTTTCATACCAAATCAGGTGATTTTTCTGATTTGTTATAAATTGAATTTCAAGCCTTGATCATGAAAGGGTAATTATAAGAAACATCCAAGAAAAAAAAAGAAAATTTGAAAGGACATGGATCTAGAATCTAAAAAAATTTCAATTCTGGAAATCCAATTAGCACCACCAAAACCAAAAAAGAAAAAAAAATCCTTGATGAAGTGGTAGAAATTTGAAGGGAACATAAACAGAAGAATAAAGTATGATATCCATGCTTTGGGCTAGAATCTACTGAGGCAAAAGCCTTGAAAATAAAGGTTGTTGAAGAATTTGAATGATAATAAAAATAATATAATCTGAAAAATATAATGTCATCAGTTGAAATTCTTTAAGCCTTACTGAACTATATTGAGAAGGCCTCTGAATAGATTCAGGTACCAAAATATTTCCATTTATAATCAATTCCTTTAGAGACTTTGGGAAAAATATCAATTCTAGAATCTATTATAGAAGAATAGATAATTCAGCAAGTTGAAGAATAAAAATAATAAGAGGAAGAAGGTAAAAGGGGTGATGTGATTAAACAAGTGGAAGAATACCATGAGAAGGAAAATCCTTCAGATAAGCTATCAATCCATCTTCCTAGGTTAAGTCAACCAAAATTATTTCACAAAGGAAATAGGATGATGGATATTATAAGGTTAACAAACCTAATAATGATGAGAGTATCAACCATGATTTCATCCATCTGGATAATGTTAGGGAAGATGTAGAGAATTTAAAGGTTGATGAAGATAAGATAGTTCAACTATCTAATAGTAAGCATGAAACTCAAAGTGATGATAAGGTTATTTGAAAATTAGATAATGAAAAATATGTGGTCGTTGATACGACTAAAAAGGTTGTGGTTTTAGAAGATATGAAAGATGTTGGTGGTTCATCTAAGATGAAACCTGAAGATCTAGACAAAGTATCCTCACCAACAGGGGAATCAGATTCTAAATATTCATAAACTTTGGGTCTGGATTTCATTGTTAAATCCTTAAAAAATTTAGTGAAAACCATTACTTTGATTCCAATTTTTGATTCAAGATGTTAGTTGCTTCAACATTCTTTAAATCAAAAGTATGACTTTATTAGCATGCTCGTAGAAAAATTCATCATGCATGAAGTGGAGTTCCAAACATTTCATATCATTTATGATTCTCATAAGAGATCATTCAAGTAAATGAATAAATTATCTGAAATGTTTATCCCAGATTTGAAAATTCTAGATGATTTTCCTTGTTCAATAAAAGATTTTTTTGATTGGTCATATAAATCTATAAAAAAACTTCATACAAATATCTCAATAAAGTCCATACAAGAGCAAGCATCCCATATACAAGAGGATAGAGATCTGAATGGAAATTTGAATTTTTTTGATTTAAATTAGAAGATAGAAAGGGAACACAGGGAAGAATTATAAGAGAATTTCAATCAGTAATAAGAAGTAGTAATGTCCTAGTCAGAAATTATAAATTCTCAAGATGAAAAAATCAAGGCTCTTGACATAAAAAATATGGATCAGGAGCAATTACTCAATATTATTGAGGATGATCACAAAGAGATAATAAAATTAAAGGTAACCATATGAAAGATAATGCTAAAAGAAAATTAGTATGAATAATTTTCCTGTCAATATAATATTTTTTTGTATCTTTTCCTTGTAACATTTTTTCCTATGATAATTAAAAAATTTATTTTCTTCAATTTTTTGTCTTTTATATCACTAAACTTTTAGGTACAATTTTTTCCCCTCCATTACTTTTTTAAAATTACAAAAGGGGAGAAAATAATTATCAAAAAAATTCTACGTATAAAGAAGATAACTACCAATGTAATGCAGAGACTAAGTAAGGGGGGTTTACTTAAAGAAAAGTTTCATAAGAAATAAAAAAGTAAACCTCTATAAGGAAGTCAAGAATATGATCCTTAGCGATTCCAAAACCTAAGGGGGAGTTAGACTTATTCATCATAAGTCATAAGTAAAGGGAGGTATGTTTTTTCATTTAAAATTCATAATGTAAATCCTTATTCCTTTTGTTCTTTTTCAAAAAGTTATTTTTGATTTCCAAAAAGGGGTAGATTGTTTAGTCAATGACGTTTCCTTACGACTATTCTATTCCTATATGTTTTGAAAATCACATACACATTATCTTTAGGAAAATTATCTTTCTCAAAGGATTTTTGGTTAAGGAATATTTCAGTTCTCTAAGGAATGTTTTAAACTAACCTTGGATTTCAATGACTTATTCAAAGTCCTCTCATAACGATGTCAAAAATTTTACTAAATGAAAAAAAATCAGATCCTTATAAAAAACCTCGGAATAATAAAGTTTCATAATACACAAAGTCTTACTATTTTCAGACTTTTAATTAATTGAAATTCACACTATGAATTCATTTAAATACATACTATGAATTCTATGAAAAACATACATAAAATTCTCTGAAATACATAATTCAAATTCTCTGAAATTTAAACTCTCAATTCTCTGAAATTCAGACTGAAAATTCCGTAGAACTCATACTCTAAATTAATCAAAATTAAGACTCCAAATTCCTTAGAATTTTGACTCAGAATTCATCATAATTTGGTCACTAAATTCATCAAAATTCAGACTGTGAATTCATCTTAATTCAATGTCTGAATTACTCATAATTTAGACTCTGAAAACTATAGAATTCAGATTCGGAATTTATAGAAAAATAGAATCTGAATATCCATGTTCCTATATTCTGATTTTTTATATATTTAGATTCCGAATTTTGTTCTTCCTTATACTCTGACTACCAAGATTTGGTTATTCTATTTTTTTTCCTTACACATGATTTTGTAAAAAAAAATTATGTCATGAATTTTTTTTATAACCTACACTTTTTGGGTGAAAAGTTTATAGGTCCCTTCTAAATTAAAGTACAAATATGACTGTTGTAGGAGGGAGATAAAAGTTGAATCCTTGACTATGAATAGGAGCTCATTTTAACGATATAGGTATCCATTTATTGATTGATGATCCTAGAGATTACATGATGTGTAGTGACTTATTGATTGATAAAGTATCTCGTGCATTTTTCATTTTATGAACACCTTGTTCAACCTTGAACATCCTTTTATGCATACATTGTGTGACTCTGATTGTGGATGAGTACACTCGAGGGATTCTGGGGATAGGAAGAGAGATGTTCCGACTACCTTAATATTTGAGGGCTTGTGGAGATAGAAATATAGACTCTAATATTCTTATCAAGGGCTTACCCTTGTGTTGGTAAGATAGACTTTATTAAATGTTTAAATCCTTGGACCTTTATCCATGGTTGTTGGATTCCCTACTCTTTGTGTTAAAAGATTTACTTCTTGTTTACGTGATTTTTGTTTCATGTTATGCTTCCACTTTATTTTTTTAGAGTAATAAAGTATAAAATCCTTATAATTTCTTATTCATATACTCATTCTGATAAATAAGATTTCAATATGTTATAATATATAATGTTTCTCTAAGATAAACTTGCTAAAGTTTTCTCAAGTCTAACTTGATTAAGTGTAGGATTATTATAATTCGACACAGGCCCTTCCAATTATCTATTTAAGTAAGAAATAAAGTGGTTCTGTTAATTTATCTTTTTCAACATTCTTAAACATAATATTAATTTAGTTTAAAATCAAAAGTTTTTAAACCTACAATTCACCCCCTCTTGTAATTGAGAATCTATATACACTATTAAGATCCTACACTAAGCCCTATGTCATTACTCATACTCCAAGAACCCTTGATATCATGGTTTAAATATTATTTCCTACTCATTCCCTCAACATGTTAGAACATCCTAACATAATTTACAACTGGTTACTCAGGGCTACTACACAGATGTCCTGATCTAATGACATTTAAACTGAATTATACCTGATACCCCATATTCACCATTATGATAGGTCACTTAAACTGGTATTTCCTCTCATGAACCTATAAAATAGATGATTCTACACATGGATATTTGACATACACCACCCTCATTGGTTAACCTATATCCTACGAAAATGCCCCATCCATATCTATGAATCAAATCTGCAAAGGAATGGGCCTTAAAAGAACTATATACATACTGATTCCTATCATCACTAGAAATATGGTGACATAAAAATATCATAGGTCATATTAAGATGTGAAACACATGTGTCCCATCCATACCTATAAAACGGAAAAACCTACATATTGTTACAACTCAAATAGATAGGATAAAAATTCCTCCACTTATTTATCATTTTTTTTGGAAGGTTCAACCTGAAATTCCACCTTTTCATGATCATAAACCCAATCCACAAACCATAATCTATGTCTATAGAGGTCTGAATCCCCATAACCATCCTTGGACATTGAAAATGGATGGTTATTTCCTTGTAGACACATTTTTGAACTAAGTACACAATCCCCCGACATCTCTAAATATGTTGCCCACAAAAATGGGCTTTCAACCAATGGAAGATTCTTCCACAATAGAGGTTTTTTAAATCTCTATATGTCTTTATTATGCATAAATATCACCTATTATTGTGTTTCTAGAACCGTCTTAGGTTATAATTGACATCATTCCCCTCTCATGACTGAAGGTGGTGGAACATTTCTATCTGAACTACTATGAAAGAAGTCTCGGATGTACTATGTTAAACAACAACATGTACTAGCCCTCCATTACACAATTCAAATTCGCATGGGAGAAGATTATAAACTATAACAATGTGAATGACCCCACACATTCAAACATGGTACCCTTAAAATTATAGCCACTATAACCCTCCATAGAAAAAAAATGTAGAAATTTATGAATATTTCTTTACTCTCTGAAATGGATGAATAGTGTCATGTGGACACCATTTCTTGACTATGCATTCAATTCCCTAGTGGATATGAATATGTTTCTCACCAAATGACCCCTCACCCAATGGTAAAATCATACTTAGTAGAGGAATTTTTCCTCTTCGAGTCACCTCATGGTTTCAATTCCATATATCATGTCCCATATCCAGAAATCACAAGTAAGGAGCATAAAAAATCACTCTTCCATGTCTGAAAGTTCTCAAGAAATTATCAGTAGATGAGCCTTAAATTGGGGCCCTTGCCCCACCAGTCGTGGTCAAAGATATTGGAAATTAAACCTTAGTAATGATAGTCATGTGGTAATGACTATAAAATACCAATAAAAAATACATAACACTCTATAGGGTGAAAACCCAAAAAGGAAAACCCTGAAAATAGTTTATTTACAATCGCTGAATCTATGATACATACGGTTTAGGCCAAATATTGAACAATCAGAAAATTCATCATGAGACATAAATCATGTTGTTCCAAAATCCCTGGAATGGGTTTCCTATGAAAATTCAAGGTATACCCTTTATTCCCAAACCATAACAGGCTTAGGGAAAAATCAAGTAATAATGAAAAATACACAACGTTTGTAGGGTTTTCTCTGTGATCCTAGCAAGAGAATATTTTTTCTCGATGATCCCCTTAGTTCAGAAAATAATAATAGTATAACTTGATTATGTATTTAACTTATATTATGAAACAAATTGATATCTGATTGACATTATAATTTAAAATGATGTGATTCATAAAATATTACGATTTTAGAAAAGAGTAAAAGATGAACACTTGAAAGAATAATGTTTCTATTTTATCAAATGAAGTGACGGTGGGAGGAAAATCATCATTCTAGAGTATCTCCATAATGTCAAAAAAATGGTGGTGCATAGTATCCCAATAGATTACAAAGATCCCCGAATCACTCTTTCAAGGAGGACGATAACTGTCTGATGAGAACTATCAAGGGATTGTTCCAAAGTATCCTTTTTTATAAAGTTATCTTAAACCATTGGTTGAAATAACTTCCTAAAAGTACATGGGTCTCACCATTTTATTGGATGGACTCTTAATTATCACTTGATGATACCATTTTCACTTTTAGTATGGCCATGAGAGCCTCATACTCATGTAGTTCCTCCATCAAGAAAATCTCCTTGTCATGAGCACTGGGTTCCTCATATTTAAAATGATGAAACTCGTTAGTAATATCTAGAAAAGTTTGATTTTGGGTGTGTTAATCATTGTACCTAGCAATGTCTCCTTTGCAAGTAGTCATATCCTCTCATGTTATATCAATTTGTTGCACAAAGTGATGTGGGCTTCAGTAATCAATGACGCCCAAACCAAGATCGATAAATATTTGTCTAAATTTATCCTACTAATTAGCATGGTATGTTAAGGTATTTTTCATGTAAATAGTATGGATTTTATTCAATTCCCTCTTTCTCATAACTTGATGCCTCCTAATAGTGTCAAATCTAGGTCCTCCTCCACTTCAATAGTTATGTAATGAGGAAGGAACATTCAAGAAGATGGAAGCACCCTGAGACGGTCCACCAATGTAGGGGGGACATTCCCTCCTAGTAGATGGTTCAGCCTCTGGGAATAAAAGAGGAGGTCAGGCAAGAACATCAAGAACCTTGGGTGATGTACCACTTAGACCAGCTTCTGTAGGGATACATACCACATCGGCCAAAGATATAAGATCTGAATCATACTCTACAGAAATGGTTTGTGTGGATGAAGCCCCTACCAATCACATGTGATAGCAGGTATAATGCATTCTCACTTTAAGAAGAGGGACAAGTGGTGTAACTGGAGTAGTTGGGACAAGATTTGAAATAACTAATGGTCTCTATTCCCTGCCAAACTGGCCTTGCGAATACCCCATCAGGATATCAAGATTCCCACATATGTGCATATTATAATGATAGATATGTTGAGGATACTATAGAAGATTGAGGACTTACACATTATCATCCTCCCATATTATGGCCAACCACAATTGGAGAATAATTACAAGGTCAGATTCCTACCGCACCAGGGTGGTGGGGAGAGATGTGCTCTGCTGAAGGCATCCGGACTTCCTAGAGACCCTCTATGAAGATTAGTTTCAGAAAGGTCACCCTATCTGTGTGTGTGTCAAGAATCCATATCGATGTGTGATAATATTAGAACACACTTTAGTGTAGCCTCTCCCAATATATATTACTGACCCATGGTGCACCACATAAGGTGCCGAATAGAAGTTGGAGACATCACTTAGCAATTCAATCGCTCCTTCCACGCTTAGTGATTTTTCACGAATGATAGAGATGTTATGAATGGTTGTGTGGAAGTCAAAATGAGGAACTATAGATGTATGGCGATACTCATAGCAGTGGAAATTCTATTCCATCCCGCCATATAAAAATCGAAATGCCTTGATAAGAACTTGCATGGGTTTTCTTTATTGTATCTTCCCTTACAATTCATTGATTCGGGTGATATTAGGAACAACTATGTTAATGGATTGTCCCTCCAACAATGTTTCATCCATTATCAATGTACAGGACCAATAACCAATATAAAAATCACGAGAGTGGAAGAGATATCCATTTAGAAATATCGAAAAGAAGCCTTCCCTCCTGAGATTAGGTGACACATGTTGGCAGATTTCATAACCCCAAGTGGTGTTTTGACCCACCTTAAGGGTAGTGTAATAAGAACCAGGAATGATCTAAGACTACTTGGTTGGATGGATTTGGATATGAAGAACTCTTGGCCTCAGTCCATTCACTAGAAAAAATATCCCCTTCCAATCCTCAAAATAAATAACTGAGTGGGTTTGAATTGGCTAACCAAGAAGCCTCTATGCCAAAAAATAATTATACTACCAATGGGTTTACATGATAAACATTATTCAAGTCATTGGACACTAGTAAAAATTATATATACATGTCCCCAATGTTTGTAAGTGCACCTATCTAGTAGAAATACCATAGAAGGATCACCACTTCACCATGGGATAAGTGAAAGGTGTTTATTCCCAGATGGCAATGGATAAGCATATCATGTAGTATCCCACCAAATTAAAATATGGAAAATTAGGATACCTACAAAGATTGAAATAGATCGATGTATTTTAGTGGAAAAATGGATTACAAGTAGTTTTTATGAACATATAACACACATTCACACTCGTTAGAAAGAACTCTCCTAATCAGTGGTTCCATTTGGAGCTCCATCCTCCATTATGGTTACCTCGTGATAGGTTAATGATAGATGGATAGTCATGGATCAAGAAATCCAAGGAAATATTGTGAGTGCGTTGGCCACTATGAGTCTACATAGAGCCGCTCAGGATGAACTCACCCTCCTGACTCAAAGCAGTAATAATTTCATCGGTGGGAGAGATGATTGTCTTTTTATGCCCATAGGACATTCTATAATGTGTAATAATATCTCCATGATCATTACCTAGCAACGAAGCATTGTCTTGGATCCCAAAATAAAAAATAGGTAGAAGATTGGATTGTAGAGAGGCTATTAGATCCATCAAATGAAGATATCATAGAATAACTATTTGAGGAACAATAACAACAAGAAGTTTCTCTTCGATATTCTCGACCATGGATCCCTACTCAACATCGGTTATACTGATTTGATAGAAAGATCAATTTTGTCCTGAAAAAAAATAAATTCCACATAAAGAGCCATTCTAATTAAAATTCTTAGGTAAAAAGACCACAAATTGAAAAGGACTTAAAGGGTTCTCCAAATGCAAGGCTCTACGTACTAAAGGACAAAAGAATTTGCGGAATGCATTCCCCTCCAAACAACAGTATACAAGATGCCATGCCGGATGCTAGCCCGTGATGCTTTTTCCAGTGAATGAATCTGTACATATAATGGGAACGCCACATACTGATCCCCGGTATGCAGATGTTCAATGTGTAAAGTTTAAGGACATAAATGTTTATGTTTGTAAATATAATGTTTGGTTCTCCATCATAATGTTTAATCCATGGGATAGGTGAGATATGCATCATCTTACTATGCTGAAGCTCAAACTCACATTTCAATGATCCATGGTTCGGTTCACGGATTCAAATTTCATTTCGTGGAAGATGAAAATACGATTATTTGGTGGTTCATGTAAAGAAAGTTGTGACTCATGGATGATGAATTCCCCAAAATAGATTGGGCGTGGATGTAAGGAAATATAAGAGTGCTTTTAATAGCACCTTACATCGGGAACCGAATTAATTGAAAAATGACATGGGCCCCCTATATATAGGTATGGTCCCCCCAATGGGTCCAATTTTCTACAAAAGAAAAGTTCAGTTTATGACCATTTTATACATTGAAATAGCCTATTCTTCATTCTTAATAGATCCCATTATTATGGGGGCATTTGTAGGGTCCCAGAAATTCTGCTTATTCTCCTAAAATTTTCATAAAAGAAAACAATTGCATGTGGGAATGAAAACATGAGGAAAATATTAATGAAATTAAATTTGTAATAGGATTGAAACACATCCTCATACTAGCTATTAGTAAAGGTCGGTATAAGGCAAATATCGCGAACTATGTGTTAAGGGGATAGGCTACGAAACGTTGTCCCATGAAGTATTGGCTAGCGGACCCAGCCATCCATGGATGTGATGAAAATTGAGAACCCAAGGTTCTACGAACCATGTCATTGGAGAAAATCCAATGGAAAAAATAAGTCCCCACATACCATCCCCATGGATTGATCAGTTCGCTAATGAGGCAGGAATGGCAGTGTCTAGCAAACTGTGTTTTTCGTTGGATTGAGGTGGGGATATTTGCTGCTACTGACAACAACATCCAACAAACCTTGGTTGAACATGTCATCTACGGGTCATATGATCCCTATTTGGGCTTTTATGAATGGTTTCTTGTGCCCATATATGCAACTTCCCTGACACTTTATAAAAGGAATTCTATGAGAGAAGCATAAGGGTATTTTTAAGGACCATTGATTTTTTGAATCAGAGTAAGGAAAATGATCGATGAAGTAGGGAAATGTGTTTTTTTCATATTAATAAATATGAAAAAACCCATTAAAGGAAGGGAACATAATAATAATCAACTATATGTGAACCTAATTGAAAAACCGTGAACCATATTCCCTTCTTGGATGAACTTCCCACGAACCATAGAAATAGTGCCCCTCCTTCAGACCGGTGAACCGCGTAGCGCATCGCTACTTGGACAAGACTTTTTTCGACATATAACCATGATATGTGGATTTATCCTGAGACCGCATACTACCATGGTAGTGGTGGCTCGCATCCAGGTCTGTGTACCACATCGGTTCATAGACGACCTCTCCACCCGTATTGTACTTCACTATTTGAGAAATCCCCCATACCAAATAAGAATATGGGGTGTGGAATGGGGTGTCACTGGGTTTTCCAACTTCTTGATCAAATATTGTCCCCCAATTCCTATACCTCCCATCATGGCTCCTCTCCTATCTAGTCTAATGACATCAGGACAAAGACTATTCCAAATCCACATGACCTATATGAACAGACAGTTGGGCACATCAGTGTGCCCTTCTGAGTCTACATAACTGAGGTAAGAAGAGGTGCAAAGGAAGTGCCCACAATGGTTTGGACCTCTGGGATATACTTATGTCTAAATTACCAAGGGTAATCATTGTCTTTCCAAAGGAAGTTCCCAAAATGGATTGGACCTCCAGGATGTACTTATGTTTAAATTGCCAAGGGTAATCATTGACTTTACATTCAATGAGGGACAATCACAAGTCAAAGGGATCATGTCTGCTTTACCTTTTATTAGGATCAATTCTTATCATCTCTCCAAGAACTAATTTTATGACCATCCTCCTGAGGTAAGCGCCTATCCATTTTATGGGTGGTGGCGCTCTCTTCCCTCTCCTGGTTGACTTGGGATGTGTCCAAATAGCTCACCAGACATCACTATCCTGGATATCAACATGGGTGAAGTGGATAACACATTCCAAGACAATTTCCCTTACCTAGTGGGCTCATAAATGAACCCTAATCCACCATATACCTTCTCCATTTCCCACAACCAATAATGGATATTGTGCATTTTTCCAATATTTCACATCCTCTTATTTCTCAGACTGAGCGTGACTCACATGTGATTAGAGGTTTTTGATGATACGACATTCACAGAACCTATCCATGAACTATGATAACTCTGATTACCAACATAGTTGGGATACATATGATGCCTTTACCAAGGTTTGAGCTCTAAATCATCTCATCCATGAAATGATAGATCATTCCCCCTCAAATGGTCAAATCCAACATGTATTCCCCAATAAATCCACAGCCTGACTATGAACTACGAGAACTCTGATTCTTCCCCTAAAACAAGATATATAGGACACTTGTCTAAAGGTCGAAGCTCAAGGGGGATCCTTTTCAAGGGTTAAGAACCATTCATGACCCCTAACAAATAGGGTCTAATTTATGTTATAATCCTCAACCTAAACTGAATATTGTGTTCTTTGATTACCATATAATTGGGATATGTAGGAAGCCTCCCTGTGGTCAAACCTAACACCCAGACCCCCATAGTGTTCACTGGGCCGTATCACTAGTAGGTTCATATTCCCCGAGTAGAACAAGCCTCTTCTGAGCATATCAGGCCGCTTTAGTCTATGTTTCACATGAAAGTTTGGCTAGGTATCCTCCACCTATATTTCCTTGCTACATGATGCTAAACTACATGGATGGGTATCCATCACATAACCTTAAAAGGTGACATTTCATGTTAACTGGCACCGAACTACGCGGGTTCTGATTCCTCTCATGAGGACACATAGGAATCACATATTATTGTTTTGATCTTGATATCAATGAAATTTAAACCCTCTATGGATGATAGACTCCAGAAAACCTCATCATAGGGCTTAAACTGGAACTGTCTCGGTAGTCCCCAACCCGTACAAATATATAGTTAACCTTGCAACCCAGGGGAAATCCACAAACACATGCTTGGGAAAGAACAAAGGATTGAAGAACATAAGAACATTGCATAAATCTATAATAGAGTCCTATAGTAGGAAATCATTCCCCCCCTAAAAGTTTGTGATGAGCCCGACCTCCCATACTATCATCCAATTGAGTCCTTAAGTGTAATTGGCCAAATCGCCATCCAACGAGTGCCTGCCATTTGAAATGGGGTTCATGAATCATGAATACAATGGTCATTGGGTATTTTTTGATCCATGAATAAACCTATTAGAGACCATCTGAGGAAATCTTATCAGATGTGAAAGCCTTCACAATAATGAACAATGGGACACTATCCATCGGTCCATTCCATCATCCCCCTATACGACATGAATCAGGTCAATTAAATTACACTAAAAGTAGTGATAATATCATGAGTACCACATAAAAACTAGATCTTTTTAAAATTGGGAAATTAATAGTTTAAAATAGTTCTAGAGGTATGATTGGTAGTCCTTTGTACTTAACTACCAATCAGAATGGCATTATGTTTAGTGCATGTATGTGTTCTAGCTTTTAGGTAAATCAAAAAGGGTACAACCAAATAGATATCCTAAAATGTTTAAATATCTTCTATATACAACCCATTTAGTATTTTCAAATCCAAGAGGAATTTGTTTTGATTTATTATGTTATTTAGATGCTGATTTTGGTAGTTTTATTTTAGATAGAAAAATCACAACCAGAACATGCCACTTATTATGAAAATCTCTTGTATCATAGTGTATTAAGAAACAAAATTATTTTTCACTGTGCACTTCTGAAGCTAAATACATAGTTAAAGGTATTTTATATGAACATAATATATGGATGAGATATACTTTAGTAGACATTGGATATGAATGTTGACATGTAAACATAAATTTTGATAACATAAGTGAGATAAACATTTTTATAAAACCAGTATGACACTCTAGAACAATGCACAATGATTTAAGACATCACTTTTTGAGAGATAATTCTAAAAAATGTGATATATAAATATATTATATTGGAATTGAACATCACCTTTTTGATATATTCACAAGCATTTGAATTATAAAAGACTAGAGAACATCAATCATGAAATAGGAATGATATGTTTTTGATCATTAAGTCACCATTGACAAGTAACCGTTAACAAGTCACCATTGACAAGGCACCCTTGATGAGTCACCATTGATGAGTCACCATTAATGATTCACTATTTATGAGTCATTTTTGATGACTCACCATTGATGAGTCACCGTTGAACAAGTCACAATTATTTTTATTATGGTTTCTATTTATTAATTTCCCATTTAGATTATTATTATTTTAAATTTATTTTTATTTATTGTTTGAGCTTCCAAAATAATAAATATATTAGGATAAATAAAATTAATTCACTACATTATGAACTATTTTAACTCATGAAATTTGTTGTTCCCCTCATACTAATTATCGTTACTTTCTCTATTATTCCACATATGCCTTCAACCGATCCAAATGTCCCATTTGAAGTGATAATTAGAGTTGAATATAGAATATATGAGGAAATCCAAGAAATGAAAACAATCTTCTAGTAGTTTGGATATCGTTTCATGAAACCCATATATGAAAAAACAAGATATCTATGTTGAAATTTATATTGATCTACAATGGAATCCATCTAAAAATATAAAATTATTAATTTTTATAGAATAATATAAATGGATGTACTAATTCACATCAAATAATCATGTGTATTATCTATTGTTTATAAATAAATCGTATAAAAATGTTGAGTTTATTTTTAGAACGAATGTGGATATGATAAGATGTCACACTAATAGAGAAGGTATTTTTTTTCTTCAAAGGAATTGGAAAAGTGCCTAAAAGCACTTCATAATGGGGTATATAAGAATTTTCATGAAATTATTCAATGTGATAGTGAAATGATAAAAAATAAAGAGGATCATCTACAATTGACCAAAGATGATATACTAAGAGTCCTACATATGCTGAACTTGATAGTTAATCTATGTTTTTATTCATGTATTTATGTCTAGTTTTGTTTCAAAAAATTTAAATTTAAATACCATGTGATATAAGGATTTTTAATTCGTGGTTATGGTGAAACAAGGGAAAAGGATTAATAATTGTAGATTTTTTATAATCCATATGTATGAGATGTGAAAGAAGTGTTCAGGATCTAAATATATAATATATTGTATGATGATATCTTCCATATTATATATTAATGTAATTTTCAAAGATGATGATGAATCTAATGAAATGTATTGTGTATTTTTTCTATCAAAGACAATTTGAATAAGGGTTATAGTGATATGGAATCCTATGAAGAAATGATGGGTAAAAGACATTGAAAAAACGTATGATGAATTCAACCTTATTTATCTTCTATCAATAATTAAGGACTTTATTGATCCTGGTCATAAGAGTTATGAGTTAGTGGAATACTCTTATGATGTTTTTAGTGATTATATTGAGAAACTAGTGGAATAAGAATGAGATTTTTCAGTAGAAGTGGGGAGTGATCCCAAGAATCCAAAATATCCTTATAAATTTTTGTTGGATCTATATGTCCACCAAGTTCTCTTCTAATAAGATAATATATTCTTGATAAAAATGATGACGAGGAAATAGATGTATCTAGAGACAAACTATTTAGGACATCATCCTCCAAAATATCATGTTACTAGAATGGTAATGTAAATAGTTGTGATGAAAATGCTTCTAAGGAAGTAGATTGTGATCATGATCATTAAAAAATAGATGGAAATTAATTTATGGATGATGAGGATCATGATAATTGAGATAATGATAATTGTTATGATAATGGAGATGATCATACAAATGGTTATAATGGTGGAAATGATGATAGTAGAGATGATCATGTTGTTCATGATCACAAAATACTTAAAATAAATCCTCTATCACCAGTGGTATCAAATTCTAACATAGTTGATAAAAAATATAAAGATATTGATTTGTATATTTTACCACCTATTACTATAGATTATATAAAATATTATTGTAAGGGGGATAAGGCTCCCAATCATACTAATCATTTAGAAAAAATTGATCAGTTAGAACTAGAAGATCACATATGGAAATATCATGTAGATCCCTTACGTTATGTACCTGGAATTAGTAAATATTCCTCAGTTCCCATAGAGTCACCGCATCATTGATATAAAATATTTTTTTGATGTTCTTTTGAGGATGGTAAAATTATATAGGTTTTATTCAACATGGTTTGGACTATAGTGAATCTTATGAAGAAGAAAATGAAAATATTTTCTGAGAAGAAGGATCCTTAGTGGGTCAAATTGATCATGCTGGGGAGTTACAGCCATTTACTCAAATGGATATTGAAAAATTAACTAATGATGGAGTGCCTCATGATAAATTAGATCATTGTTCTACTAAATATTATATACCTACTGATGTTTTGACTAAATTTTATTTAGAATCTTCTTAGATAAATGTGAATTCAGATATGGAATCCTTGGGAAGGAATTTAGTTTCATATTTTAAAAATGTCCTAAACTTTCAAACATCTCTATTATCCAATTTTAATGGAGAAAGATCTTGATATTTGTTTGAGTTGGTTATATCGCATATACAACCAATTGGTATGTTTCACATTCCAGGAATTGAATTATATAATAGAATATTTTCTACAGAAGTTGAATGTTTGAATTCTTTTATAGAAGGAATAAATTATTTCTTCTCATAAAATCTAAGTTCAATCTTTCAGAAATTGGAATGCATGACTTGTGTTGCCTCTACTTCATTTGCACCTCCTCCCACATCAATAAAATTTGTTAGTGATCTTCTTATTTAGATTATCATAGAAGATATTAGAAATTATATGGGTGGTTTAACCACTCAAGAAGATAAATTAAGAAAAATAAATCATCTTGGGGAAAATGTATATTAGATGATAAGGGATTATTTCATTGATCTCCGGGATGATAAGGAAATCATCAAGAAAGAATTAACGCATTATTTTTCCAAGATTTACCCAAATGATGAGATATATGAAAAAGTTAAATTTTATGATGAGAATGTATGGTTTCCAATAGTTACAAAAGAATTAAATGAACAAGTTAGTCAAATGAATGATCTCATGCTAGTTTTGCAGTGATTCTTGGAAGACTAATATGATTTATTTAGTGCTTTGGAAAGTGGGGGAAATATTTTTATTGGTTTTATCAATCTAATGAAACCCTTCCTACATGTCTATGGTACATATACCATTGCAATAACGGACATTCCAATGACAATAATTCATTCAAACACAACCACAAATCCATCTTGATATATACCTGTTGTGATTACTTAGTCATATGGTCTTCGGTCTCCACCATTTTAGCCAATGCATTTATCACTAGCTGATACAATCAGACACCTCAGAACAGTTCTCATTCCAAATCCACTTCCTCTTGCCAAAAATTTCTATTCAATCTCATCAAATGCTGCAACTTCCACTACTATTGTATCCTCCTAGTAAAAATACATATAAAAAGGGAAATATAATTTTGATATGCCACCATCCTCTAAATAGTGATTCTAATTTGATGCATTCTTCTGATAGGGATTATGTCCTTTTAATAATTATCTTTATATTTCAATACTCATTTATTTTTTGGATAATATTAAATTAAATATCCTAGTGTTCTTCTCATTTCAATGTTCATTTTATTTTATCACTCATCTCTTTTTTACAATCTCTTTGGTGGCAATAAAATGGGAATCTAATTTTATAGATTGAAAGAACCTAAAAATAAAATATATTTTGTGATAGTTTTAGTATATGGTTTTATTTTTTATGTAAGTTTTTTATATCACAAATATAACTTCATAAATTATAATAATGTCTCTTTTTAACTTACAAATATCTCTAATTTTCTATGTTTACTTGTTTAATGCATATCGTATAAAACTCCATATTTTGTGGTTATCCAGGGGGATGTTGACACCGCTTTGTGGGGAGTCTGTTTTACACTCTCTTATTTTAATGATCACAATTCATGATTATTTTTGTACTGATGTTCTATATTTATTTTATGATATAATTTTATATTATAATACATTTTTTATGATATTTCTTCTTTTTATTATTGCATGTCACCATTAGCTGGACGTCACCAACATGACTAGCTCACATCATCTAGGAGCTACCGATGAGGCTTGTAACCTCTAGGATTATAATAATCTGGATGTCATACAACCAATATTTCATCACTAGGATTATTAATACCATGTTGAGCTACCTCCACCCTTTTTACTATTAGACTATGAGTTTTTATCCGTATTTGAGTCACCTCAAAACTAAGGTACTACAAATCTGTGTTTTCGTCACATGCTAAGTCACCACCATCTTCTTTCCAACATTTTCATCTGATAAATTCAACATGAATGACTCAAATACTACTTCAATTCATGGATAATGTGACCATGTATTAATTAAATTGTGAAATATGATCTAAGTATTGTGTATATTCTTCAAATAATGCATCTATTTATTCGCGAAGGTCAACTCACTTAATATAAATTTGTGCACGACATACATGATGATGAACGAGGAATAATCCTATAAAAAGTGTGAGATTGAATATATGAAACCTTAAAAAATTACTAATTCATGTTCAGTGATGATCAATGAAACATAAGCATAGATACCATTATGGAGATTGATTGATATGTTGATAGAGATCAACTAGAACTTTCCTACAAATCACTATGATCCTATTTTCATTATACAAACTTCAATAAGAAATCTCAAACTCCTCACCAATGTTGATCTGATGACTTTGACTGTTCTAAACATATGAGACTAAATATATATTTTTTCTTTATTTACATTGTTGTTTATTTATTTCAATTTTTTGAAGTCTTTTGTTACTCTATTTTCAAATATTCATAGTCTCATATACCTAATTGGAGAATGCTTGTTATTTTCTCATTCCTTTACATATTTCTTCCCACATTTCTGGTTGAGTAGGTCCTTATGTGTAATTTAATATTTTTTCTACCCATATATAAGTTTGGAAGAGGGTCCTTAGCATAGAAATCTTGTAGCAATTGGTTTTTACTTGATCTTTTTTTTTAATTTTTTAAATTATAATTATAATCTACTTGGAAGAAGGTCATTTTTAGGTGGAGGGGATTAAGTCTCATATTGAGACCTAACCACTTGTCAATTCCAATGTGTTATAGTGTATTTTTTTTATTACTATAACCTAGATTTTTTTAATCCATAAATAAAAATATTACTTTGATAATTAATCTCAACTACTGATTATGATTTTTTTTCTATCAAAATTGTTTTCAAAAGATAAGGTAACTCTAAAAATTTCTTTTAAAAGAGAAATAATCATTCTTTGATAAACTTTTTAAAAGTTAAACTCATATATCAATCTTCTATTTTGATTAATTGGCTAATTTATTTATAAAGGGGATTTTATTTTAATTTAATAACTGGAAATTTTTTTTTGGGGATCTCAATTCACCTCCATTGCGAGTTACTCACTCCAAAAAAACTCTATATGGAGAAACACATTTAAAAATATTATATCAAACCATTTTCACATAATATTCACTACTACAATACAGCTCTTTAGCGACCGCCAAAAGCGGTCGCTAAAGGCCTTTACCGACCGCCTAGCGACCGCTTTTGGCGGTCGCTGTTGCTCCGTCGGTAAAGACCAACAGCGACCGCCAATGGCGGTCACTAAAGCTTATATAAAATATTGCAGGTATCGTGTTCCCTGGAAATGGTATGTGGTGTGAGCTGGATGTCGGGGGACTGGGGGTATGAAGAGGAACCTTCAAAGCTCTTGGTCACCGGCCATGGAGGATTTCCGGTTGCCGGAGGGAGGGGCAGGTGCGCCATCGAGGGTATCACTTTAGGCGGTCGAATATCGGGGGGCGTGGGGTTCAGCAGTGAGTGTGGTAGAAGTGACGCGACCGATGGTGGATGGACACCGGCGGGGGAGACTGCACCAGTTGCAGCGGTGGTTTTTGGGGAAGACAGCGGCAGGGGCAGGAAAAATCCCGCTATTTTTTTCCCCGCATTAGCGGCCGCCAATGGCGGTCGCCCGTTTCCCCAGGCGCAAAAGCCAATATATCTAGTAGTGATTATACGTTTAATTATAAATTCTCTATAAAAATTACTACTAATATAACTGTATTAACACCAAATCAAGAGGGTTAATTATCTCAAACTATTATATAGAAACAAAATATCAATAATATTATTATTATAAGGTTAATTACAAAATAAAAAGAAAAATATAAGATGGTATGGATGGAACTTCATATGAACTAAATTATTTAGTCATGTATATATTTTTGATAATGTTGTATTTTTCCATCAGTGAGTAATAGTTCAAATTCTAAGGAAAGAATTCATTTGGGGGGGTTAGTGACCCAATAGTTTACTATACATTTTTATTCCTTTTAAAAAAACACTCTGCTGGAAGCTTTTTCCTCATACAATAATGAACTAAAAGTAGTTTATAAATATTAGATAAATATTATTATAAAACAAATATTAATCTATAAAAAATACATATAATATTTTATTGATGATAAATATTATTTTTTATCATTTCATTTAATAAATTAAATTTATCTTAGTTTTAAATTTTTTACGTATTTAGATGATACAAACCATATTTATAAATATATATATGTCATTAGAATTTATAATTTTGATAAATATGGATTACTCATATGTTTTATATTTTAAAACAATGTGTTTAATTAAAAATATTTTTATGAGACATGTGAATTATTTAAAATAAATTCTTCACACTAATAGGAACTTTTTATGGTAATATTATTTTCATTTCTGAAATCCTAAGCGTCTAATTATGTAAAAATTTCATTATTATTTTTTTCATTAAAATAGATTTTTAAGGTTAAAGATTTATTATACTTTTTAATGTAAAATTTATGATAATTTTTTATTAATGTTAATTTTTTATCCTTTAATTAATAAAATTAACATTATTTTTTGATAATGTTAAGGGGGCTTCAAAAAATATCACACATCTTCACTTATAGAAAAGGATCTTTCCATAACCTCATGTTACATCACTCCCTTAAAATTTACCCCTAAAAATATTCAATTTTGAACATCCTCTAACACTTTATTACTTTCTTAAAACTATATAATCAATTATTTACCTTAAGGCCTCCAATACTAAATATATTTCTAAGAGAACACACAAGCTCTCAGGGTATGTATTATATCATTATTTATTATTTCAACTTAGTATTACTCTTACAAACATTTTTTAACCACCATAATATAATGTAATAATTATTATTAATTTAAAAATATGTTATTAAAAAATTTAAAAACATTTATATAAAAAATTTAACACACTTAGAAAGGTAAATTTATTTATATAGTCCATATATAGGTATTACAGCCTCCACAAATCGATGTCTTCTATTTTTCATAACCTACACTCATGTATAGTTGTAGTGATAAAATTTATAAATAAATATTTTATACATAACATATTAATTATTATAAATTTAAAAGTAACTCAATATGTTAAATCCCTCAAATTTTCTAAAAAGTAAAATTTTTGACCTATGTGCATATGGATTGTTGCCTCTATGAACGACGACTCTTATTTTGATTCCCAATATACATGGATGTTCCTAAATATTTAATTTAATAGTGTATACTATATTTTTTTAATTATTTATTTTATAAAATCATTCACCAATCCATGATATACTATGGTCATATATAAAAATAATGAAAATTTCATATGTGTGTATCTGTGACTAACACCTCCATGATGTTGATGTATTTATTTTATTAATCTAGAATTTCATTATTTATTCAACTCACATAAAATATGATTTCCCATATTAAAAAAATCTATATTATTTCATTAAAATTATCTTATAAGTATATTATAACTAAATCAACCAATAATCACACTAATCCATTATTTATATCATGTTGATGTTTTGGTCCATTAAACCACCTACATAAATGATCCTTTGAATTTCTATCATGGGTGACATTAGTAAAAAAATAAATTATGATATAGGATAAAAATTTGAAAAAAACATTTTTTAGGGTTATGAAATTATAAAAATTTATATTTTTAATGTGAAATTAACAATAAACAATAATAGTAAATTTAACCCCCAAAAGGAACATTTCTTGTTACCATTAAATCTTGGATTAAATTTTGGACAAATAGGGAAATATATGAATTTTTTAATAATTGGATATAAAATTATATAAATATATATAAAAAAATTGGGTACAACCGTGAAAGCGGCACACGACACAAGGAAGAAAATTACATTAAAGTGCAAGCCCGAGGACTTGACCCCGCGACCTGCCCCTCACCCCCCCCCCCCCCCCCCCAAACCCTTACCACCCCACCACCAACGGTGGGGTAAATATATATATTATGGATCAATTTTACAATACCTTTGACCATTTTAATCATATAGAACGAGTTACATAAAAATTCACCAAACATCTCTGAGTAACGTACGTAAGACAAATCTATATAATAAATGAATAAAATATGATTATATATTAACTATAAAAAATTTAATTTTATATTCGTATGGTTATTTATTTTTTATCAAAAATAATTTGATTGTCATGGATGATATGTGCATGTGTAGACTAAATGAGGACCAATGTAAGGGGTTTTTGTCTATGATTTAATTTCATGAGACATATTCCTTTTGATAAACCATGGAATAATTTATAATTCATAATTGACACCTAAAGATTTAATTTTATCATATTCATTTAATTATATGGGGGTTATGTTCCATATTTTTTTTTATATGGACTTAAATTCAAAGGATATTAATGTTGTAAGTGTTTTTACTAACTCAATTTCCTTAAACATAGTTATAATCATTCTTAATGAACTCTATTATTATATTTTAAATTTATTCTACCTCATGAATATATTATTATTTTCCCCTCATTATTTTTTTTTGTATTAAAATTATTTCATCTTACCTCATTGTCAAATGACTCCTACCTCAATGATTATGCATATTGTAAGGGTAAATTTATTCTAAATTTCTATTTCTTGGGGAATGTTTATTACTATGAGATAATTTAATTTTACATACTAAATAAACTTACCAATTGTTACATTTTCTCATGAATTTTCATTAATTTATTAAATTTTATGTAAAATTTCAATCCCTTTCTCTGTTAAGTGTTTTGATATAATTGTTACTAAAACTACAAGTATTCAGTTTCAAATATTATTTTCAAATAGAGAATGATTTTTAAAGATGATAAATCTACATAATTTTTATTCCTTCATTAATTCTCAGATTTTTCATTGGGGATTTATTATGTTTTACATGTTCCCTATAAATTTCATTTCCCTTTAACTAATATTTTACCCAAAGTGTTTCTTATAAGTGAAACTGAACTCATTTCTTCATTTTGGTATGAAACTCTCATTTCCATTATCTCTAATCATTGTATCCATATGTAAATTTCCTTATATATACCTCATTAATTAATTAATGTCATTTTCTTATAATTTTCCTTCTTTAAAATTATTTAAACTATTTTTTAAATTTTTTGTTGGCAATTTTTTTCAAAGCGTGGAAAGTATAATTTTTTAATATTTTTCAAGTGAACGCCTCATTCTGATTCCTTTTTGATTTTACAAGTATCATTCCTTAAATAATTTCTTGTTTTATAAAATAATTTATTTTATTGTAATATTTATTAATTTATTATTTATTATTATTTCAAAATATCATGAAATTTCTTATTTTCAAATTGATTTTCTTAAAACTATGAAAAGTTATTTTTCATTTATGTAATTTTTAGTTGATATATGTTTTTTTTAATTGGGGGTATTATTCAAATGTAACCATAAAACTTCTTTCTCTAGTTGGAGTATATAATTTTAGTTTTTATCAAAGATATGATTAATCACTGTCTTCGTATATCCTGACCCTACAACATGAATATGGAAAACTTTCCATATAATGTTTTTTCTATGCGAATGTCATTTTTTTTAATTTCATTGATTGATGGATGTTCACCAAGATTCCATATGTAGATTTATTTGGTTATATTATTAACATAAATATAAACCCTTTATCAAAACAACCTAAATATCATATGTCATTATTTAATTTTTTTTTCAAAAATGTTAATGTATATCATTTGATACCCAATTATTTTCTAGGGTTTTTATTGGTGTCATTAATAATTGAATAGTGAATGATTTTTTTATTTTATTCAATCTGAAAATGACATGAAAATCATTTTAATTACCCTGGTCTTTATGATGTAATGAATGAAACTCATTTTATTACCTCACGTTCATTATAAAATAATGATTAATTGATTCCATGTGAAAATCGTATATATGGATAATGATAGGTGGTTCATATATCACCATCCAATAAATTATGTAAAATTTTAAATCTATTGAGATAGGTATACATAGGAACAATTTAGTAATTTTCAAGAATGATTGTAAGTGTGTGACTAATGGAGGTGTTATATAAATGCATAAAATAAAGTTTTTTTCAATAATTGGTTTATGTGTGTGTGAATCACTAAACATGGGTTTCCTTTTACTAATATTTATTACATATTTAAAGTATATCATCATTTTATTCTTACACGTATGAATTGTTTTTTTCATTCACATATGTTGTATAATGAAAAATAATTCCACATTATTTGGATTCATTTCTTATGTAATTCTATTTCATACTCCAAGACGTGTTTTTCTATGATATATTCTTAGTTGGTTATAATTTTAATATGTGTGTTGATTAAAACAATATATTTTTCTTATGATCATCGACGATAATTATTTTTTGTCTCTTATGTTTACCCATTATTATTTTTTGAGCACACTTTTCTTTATGATTCAATTTTCCATATGTTATGAAAGAAAGTAAATTTTATGATATATGTAGAATTTTATGTTATGTAGAGAATTTATAGTGAATTTAAATGATATATTTTGATTTATTAGTTTCATATATAGTGGGAAATATTTCCATTTGGCCATGCTTAGCACAATACTATCATCTAGTCTCTCTATAATGACCCAGTCTTAAAAAACCTTAACATTACATAATTATTTCAGAATACATAAAACATTATACAAATAGTTACCTAAAGACCATACAATTTTAGTGCCTTTGGAAACGGGAAAATATAAATATTGATACATAATTGAGGTATATTATGTCCCACTATGTTTTTTTACTAGAATCCTTCTTATAATTATAAAAAATAATACATATTTTCATAACCTGGGGAAGGAAACATAAAAATGAATGATCTCATATGCTCATTAAGGATTAAAAATGGGAGATATGTATCCATACTCCTAAGAATAAGTATATGAGTAAATTATCATGTTTAACATCATGTTACCTTGAACAGGTATGTTTTACCTGTATCTAAGATCCATTTTGGTTAAATGTCAACAGACGTGTTTTTCTAGATATTCTGCAGTCTGCAGAGTATGTATATTCCTTGTACCAGTGGCTGGATTCACGTCATGAAAGGGGAGATCATGTTGTGAGTAGGTACACTCCATTTACCTTAGGTACACATCCTATAGGGGTTAAATTGCAATTTTTAAACTATGGTGACCGTTTTTTCGGTGTATCTTATATAGTATGGACTACACACCATGCGCTTAAGGTAAAAATCATGACTTGGACCATGCCCAACTTAAGGCGACACATTTGGTTGTTTTGTATGGCCCTATCTTACCACACATCATTTCCATCGACATTATGCTTCTCCTAGGTTATTTTTAGAGGCCCTCCACTTTTCATAATAATCTGATCGGTATCAGATCATCATTCCATATGTGGTGTGTATCTCCAATTAAGAATTCTTTCTAGTTAATCATTATGGTTGATCGTGATATCTCCCTAGCATTGACGTATCAAATATGTTTTTCTAAGATGAATGATTCTTGTTGTCTTCCTTTAGATACGTCATGATATCATATTCTGAAAGCAGTTTTTCAGCTAGTTGTGGTGCAGTAAACATCCGTTCAGGAGTTATGTTGGGTTTATTCTATCTATCAACCCCATTTACTCTAAATTAAATCAATATTTCTATGTGTGGGTTTTATTATAGGGCCTTCATTGAAGTTTTTGGGTTTCTTTGCTCATGGAGTTTGTTTTAGGTGTGTATAACCCGGTTTTTGAGGTAGTTGGTTCCGTCTCTATACTATATTAATAAAACTTCTTTTATTACAATAAAAAATGATTCATAACTAATATTTGTCATGATTTTTTGGAGTGTTTTGTAAAAAAAATTAAAAAAATGGGTTTTCCGTATATTTTGATAAATGGATTATAAAATGGTTTTGAATATTTTTCAAATGATAGAAATGAATTTTGAAAAAGATAACATTAGTGACATTGGGTAATTTGGTGGAAGGTTTAACTTAGTTCAATCATCTATTATTTTCTTGATTATCTTGGAGGTTTGTCTTGGGGATTTACTAAATTTCCTAGGACCATTCTTCTTGATGACCAATATTGATATTTGGGGGGGTTTACTCATGGGATATTCCTATATTTCCATGGAATTTGTTATAGGATCATTTTAGTGAACTTGATTATTGTGAAATGAGTAGTCTGCTGCATGGAACAGTCGTATTATTTTTTGTTGTTATACCTATGATTCTATTTTTTATTTCTTTTATTTCTGAGTTATCCATGATATTCATACTTATTATTGTGAAAATTATGTGGAAATATGACTTAAAACTGATATACCTGATTTCTTTTCTAATGATTAAAATGGGTAATATTTACAATGTTTTATATACATATTATTTATTTCTTATAATGGATTTTTTTTCAAAAAAGATCTTATAGGATTTTTAATACAGTGACTTGTTATGGAACACCTGGGTGGGATTCTATGGGGAGAGTTAGCTTACTCCCTATGAATCTATTCGGTGGTGTGTTAAACTTTGTATGTCTACCAGTGCAAGGAAATGAAAGTAACCATAGTGAGGCAGCGAGGTTCGTTTTATCAAGGATGCGTAGCTGGTGGTGAGAAGGCATGGGTTAATCCATGCCATTATTTGGAGTAGCAGTCTGTTTGGGTCCTTGGTAGTTGGAATTGTCTTTTTAGTTTTGATATTATTATAGTTCTTATGTTTCTCATGTATTCTATATAGATATGGGATATATATATATATATATTACTCTTCCAATTTCCCATTCTTTAAATATAAATGTTTTCCATGTGGTTGTTTAGGTTTTAAAAATTAGTTCCCTTAGTTTTTTTTATGCCTGGGTGTTATTCATCAGCCCATAGAGATCATAAATTCCTATCAGGTATGTGACAGGTAGGGTTGGGTTTCGGTTGAGGGAATCCTGGGTTATTTTGTTACATTTTTTGTATCATATTAGGTCATTATTTATTATTCCTTATCTTGGGACGTTTGTTAGACTAGAGGTAGGAATATCAAGACTTGAGAGGTATGTTGCGCTAAGTGTGTGGCCAGCTTTTGTCATAACGAGACTCAAGATACAACGGGATTCCGGGATATGTGTCACTACTGTATGTTTTATTATTTTAAAATATCATATTATTATTAAGGTTTTTTATTTGGAACTAATATTTCATCAATGTCTAATAATTCTTAGGTTTTGGTGTGAACCAGTATGCCTCTGAGATGTATTGTGCAGGTTCCTCAGGAAGGTGTAGCCGATGCTCCTCAAGGAAATCCACCTATGGAAAATAATATCATTGAGACCATTATACGATTTTTCCATGATGTCGCTCATGATTTTCAATGAGTTTAGAACATATTGGTTGAGTTATAATAAAGAGTTGGAGGAGAAATAGATTGATTACGAGAGTTATAATGTGATAATCCTCCATCCTTTAGGGGAATAACAAAACCTCACGTGGTGGAGGATTATCTAGACAAGATCGATCAAATCTTATACTTCTGGTATATAATTGAGAATATCAAAGTGAAGTGTACAGAGTTCAGACTTGAGGGTTTTATCATGAAATAGTGGGATTCTATTGTCCAAGATACAGACAATATTACTTGGATTTTAAGTGTTTGAATACCCTATTCTTTAGTATTTTTTTCTTAGAGTCTCTGATTTTGGAAAAGTCCTTGGAGTTCTTATCATTGTAGTAGGTAGAGTGTTCAGCACTGGCATACACCAATAGCTTCTCTAATAATCTCTATTTCTGTAACATCTCATATAAGGCCCCAGCCTTAAACCTTACTTAATCTTGAGTTATTACAAGATTACACATTAAGTATCTTTTCAGGTTTATAGTTTTAGAGAATTAGATCATAAAACTTGCATTACATTCCACATTTAAACAAAGTGGTTACATAAAAGTTAATATTCATTTTTCCCAACAATGGAAACATATTTAAAATAAAACATGGATTCTTTCTTGACACTTCCTTGATACTATCATCACATGATGTACCTTTCCCTTGACCTGTGAAAATCATTTCAAAAACTTGGGATGAGCATAAAAAGCTTAGTAAGGGTTATAAAAATATGGAAAGGAAACATGAGTTCATATATACATAAGAATGAAATCAGACTTTACCCATAAAACATATGCAATTTAACATACCTCATCAAATCATGAATAAATCATAGAAATCATAGTACATAAAGGTAACTTGAGGCATTCATAACATTCTTACGTAGGGAGTAACCCTATTGGTTACGTTTGGAATACCCATCACAGTATATTCCCTAAATATATTCGGAGAAACCGTAACTTTTAACTCCTTCGTGTTACCAAATGCATTGGAGAGCTATATCAGGCTCACCCTCCCTTAGTTTATCACGGAACCACCCATCTTCATAATAATTCCCAAGAACCATAACATAATCGTATCACATAAAACATGCATAAAAGAAACATAACATTTCCACTTTTCAATCACAATATATCAACACAAAACATTGATATAAAAACATTATGAAAACCATTTTCAATACCAAAATAAAAGAAAAGTAAAACATGGTATTTATTTTTCTTTTAAAAAAAGGTATGGCTTGTAGAGAAAGTTGAAACTCAAATAATGGTCACGGCGGTGGAGAAGTCATTGTCACCGCATACGTACGACAAAAACATTCCCTTTTTTCGTTTAGTAAAACGCTTCGTATAAAAAATATTCCTTTTGGATAAACGTAAAATTCAAAGGGTTTATACACCGTATAAAAGAAGTTTGTGTATAAAACAAAATATGCATCAATGAAAGGAGATTGAGACGAATTCCCATACCTCGGATCCGACTTGACTCGATCGTTCTTTAATGTCCTGAATAATAAACTTGAGTTAATTTCAACTTGCTTAAGAACCTTTTTCAAGTTAATTATTCCTTTTATATCACTTATTACCATGTCATGAACACTATGTAATTATTTAAGTTAATAACGGTCGTTTTAACGATCATTGGTACTTGAGTCAAAAATATGATCTTTATAATTACAAGTTGTTCATGTATCCATTATACCCAGAGTTATAATCTTGATGTAGATATCATATATATCATATATATCCAGTATATACATGCATTTATAATATTACATAACATTTAGAGGTAAGAAATGAAATGCACCGTTCATGGAGATGGTAAGCCGTACGTACGCATGAACGCTACTTCCATTTCTATTTCATATTTAATGGAATTAAAACATAATGATACATAATAGTATTATAATTCCAGAATTTTATCATATATAATATCATTCAATATATCCTTTATATGTACCACATATGGTATTAACGAATCAAATCACTTTGAGGGGGCGGTAGTCCGCACTTCCTAAAATGAAGATATCACATTTACCCATAATGGAAACCATAAAGGAATGCCATAAATGAAAAATACAGAAGCTTAAGTAAAACATAAACATATCATATATCATATATAAATATAGTGTCATCTTAATGGCCACCTTTGAAGGTGTTAAAAGAATATTGAACAATCATCGTTTTGTGAGGTAGAAATTCGCCATCCACGGAAACAGTATGTTCTTTAACCATTAGATGTAGGTGTGTGTAAGTGTAGCTCGAATCCTTCTTATAACAACATCCTAGTATATGGAAGATACTGTTTTTGTTACAAAAGAAATGAATAAAAAGAGTTTAGGGGGTTGGAGAAGCAAAATAAAACATAAGAACACAAGAGAAAACACTACCTTTAAAACGGGTAACTCTTTTTGATTTGAGATCAAAGGCTTCCTTGGGAAGACTTCTGCCCAAATTGAGGCTTCAAGGAGTAAAATAGGGATGTGGAGAGACAAAATGGGCGGGGTTTGGCCGATCAAAAGGCTTTGGAAGTGTGGGTAATGTGGTAGAGTTGGGGGCCTTTTATAAGAGGAGAGGAGGGGCACTCTTGGAAAGTTACAAAATGTTACTTTATTTTCAAATGAGTTTCAGATTTTAAAGGTCCCACATTGATGTATTCTGAGGGTAATGTGATAAGGGTTCGAAATATACTCATCCAATAGGTTTTTTACATGTTTAGGTCTTAGATTTTATATTATCTTTTCATTTTATTTAAATCGTTAAATAATGGGGTCATCGCTGCATCATCATGGTGTCTTAAATAATTTAATTTATTTAATGTCTAAAAATTATAAAAAATATATCATGATGTATGAAATATTTTTAGCTTTCTAATTAATATTTATAGTCAAAAATATTACTTGTATAACCCTATTTAAAAATTTATTTAGTAAAATAACTCATGTTTGTGACATTTTTACTTTAACTTTACATAAAAAATGGTATTAATTTCATTTTCCTACCAAAGTGGATCCATGGGGTCCCCAAGTTGACCCATGGATTTTCTCGGTCGTCCATGACACATCCAATAAGGGTAGGATATGTTTCTAGGTCATTTCATGTTATTAGAACATTATTTTTACCTTAAACTACACTAATTACCTCTAATCGTGATTAAAAACTTAAAAGTTACTATTCACCAAAAAAATATTTTAATCCCATTGAACCACATTTTACTTCTTAATGACAACCATGTATGTCAGATTTTTGAAATTCAAAACCCAGAGGTGGTAAAATTTCATTTAAACGAAAAATCAGTTTTTTAAGTACCACTTAATGGTTTCACTATTCATCAAAAATTGAAGTTTTTCAGAAAAATACCAAAACATCACCCTAGGATATATTTGATATTCTGAATTCAAAAATGATGTCTATTTTAAGAAATTCAAAACATATAAGTTGCATTAATTAATTTAATAATTAATTCCTACTGTCTGAGCAAATAGCGTGTTTTTATTAAACAATAAGTATCAAAAGATTGACACTAGTTTAAGTCCAATTTCAAAGTGAAATTAATTTCATCGACCACTATTGGATTAAATGGTAAAAATATATTCTAATTTAACTTCAAAACCAACTCATAAGATAATCTAACCATATAATTAAATTAGATGAAAAAGCAGTTTTGATGTAAAATACAGTATTTTTCACTATTCATTAAAAAATGAACATTGTCAGAAAAATACCAAAAAAATATCCAATGTAAATTTCAATGTCCCTATAATAAATAATAAGTTTATTTTGACAAATAGAGCTTATAAAACTGCCAAAAGGTTGATTTAAAAATGGTTTTTCATCAAAAGGCAGTAAAATAATCTTTTAAAAATATTAGGGTATTCCATGCTTAAGATTTGATTTATTCTCATTTTAAGCCTCTAAAACACTATCTAATTTATTAGTAGACATAGATAAAAATATATATTATTCATTACTTACTTGGGATGTTACATCCTTCCCCCCTTTAGAAAATTGCATCCCCACAATTTATTTACTTATCGAATAAGTGGGGGTATTTATCCCTCATTACATTTTCAGATTCCCATGTTGCCTCTTCAATCATGTGGTTTTTCCACAAAACCTTTACCTGATGAATCACCTTATTCCGTAACACTTTCTCCTTGTGGTCAACAATCTAAACCGTTTGTTCCTCATAAGATAGATTCTCTTCCAACTGAACTACCTCTGAACTCAAAACATGAGATGGATATGGCATATACTTTCTCAACATCGAAACATGAAAAACATTGTGTACCTGAGATAAACTCGTAGGTAAAGCCACTCGATAAGCAAATGATCCAACTCTCTCCAGAATTTCATATGGTCCAATGAACCTTGGACTCATCTTTCCTTTCTTACCAAATCGCATCACACTTTTCCATGGTGAAACTTTGAGAAAACCCTGATCACCTACCTTGAAAGATAGATCCTTCCTCCGGTTATCTGCATAACTCTTCTGCCTGCTCTGAGCTGTTCTCGTGTGTTTCTGTATCAACTGAACTTTTTCTACCATCTCTTCTACCAATTCTGGTCCCATCAGTTTCCTCTCACCCACTTCATCCCAGAAAGCTGGAGTTCGACACCACTTCCCATATAATGCCTCAAATGGTGCCATCTGTATACTAGAATGAAAACTGTTATTATATGAAAACTCAACCAAAGAAAGATGTTAGTCCCAACTTCCCTAATAATCCATCAAACAAGCACATAGAATATCCTCCAAAGTCTGAATTGTTCGTTCTGACTGCCCATCTGATTGGGGATGAAAAGTTGTACTAAAATTTAATTCAGTACCCAACAACTTCTGAAGGTCTTTCCCAAAGTTAGAAGTGGACCTGGAATCACGATCTGATAAAATGGAGAGAGTAACTCCATGTAACCTAACTATCTCTTTAAGATACAAATGGGAAATTTGATCTAGGGAAAAAGTATCTCGTATAGCAAGGAAATGAGAATATTTAGTCAAGCGATCAACAATAACCCAGATTTCATTATTACCTCGAGGTGTCTTCGGCAATCCCACAATGAAGTCCATTGATCTTTTCTTCCATTTCCATTCTGGTACTAGTAAATGCTGAAGCATCCCTTTCGGTAACTTCCGCTCTTCTTTAACCTGATGACAAGTCAAACACTTCACTGTAAAATCAGTAATATCTCTTTTCATTCCATCCCACCAGTAATACTCCCGCAGATCTCTGTACATCTTAGTACTGCCAGGATGAACTGAAAACGGAGAACTATGAGCTTCACATAAAAACTCTCTCTTCAACTGTGAATCACAAGGCACACACAATCTATTCCCAAATCTCAAAACACAATCATTATCAATGTTGAATTCAGGAAACTTACCCTTCTGAACTAGCTCTAGCTTTTTCTGCAACTCGTTGTCTTGCTTCTGTGCTTGCTTAATTCTGTCTGATAGATAAGATTTCACTGATACCTGAAACAAAACAGAATGACATCTTGTACCAACAACTTCTATGCCAAAGTTCATCAAATCCTTAACCAAAGTATCACGTTCCAAACGCAATATTGCTAATGAAGCATTACTTTTTCGACTCAAAGCATCAGCCACTTTATTTGCTTTTCCCGGATAGTAATGAATTGTACAATCATAATCCTTGATTAATTATAGAAATCTCCTCTGTCTCATGTTCAATTCTTTCTGAGTGAATATATACTTTAAACTTTTGTGATTGGTATATATTTCACACTTTACTCCATACAAATGATGCCTCCAAATTTTTAAAGCGAAAAAAATAGAAGCTAATTCCAAATCATGTGTAGGGTAATTTACCTCATGAGTTTTCAACTATCGTGAAGCATAAGCAATTACCTGATCATTATGCATTAAGACGCAACCAAGTCCTTTTAATGAAGCATCACTGTAGATAACAAACTCCCCATTCCTGGAAGGTAGTTCCAAAACTGGAGCATTCACCAATCTTCTTTTCAGTTCCTGAAAACAATCATCACATTCTTTTTTCCAGATAAACTTAACACCCTTACGAATTATCTTAGTCATTGGACTAGATAACAGTGAAAAGTTTCTAACAAACCTTCGGTAATAGCCTTCCAAACCAAGGAATATACGAATCTCAGTTACATTTTTAGGTCTTGGCCGTTCTTCCACAACCTTTGTTGTTGTAGGATCAGCATTTATCCCATCTTTAGAAACAATGTGACCAAGGAAAGAAATTGGTTGCAACCAAAATGCACACTTGCTGAATTTCCCATACAATTTATTTTCTTTTAAGGTTTTCAAAATAACCCTTAAATTTCTTTCATGCTCCTCTTTACTTTTAGAAAACACCAAAATATCATCAATAAAAACAGCCAAAAATTTTCACCTGAGTTAACTGAGTCGTCACTACAACAAACTGTTTAGTTCTGATTCTGACCATCTCAGGATACTGATTTGAAAGTTCATTTCCCTCTGTATGCCTTCCCAGAAAATTTGTTCTGTTTCCTCTATGAAAAACCATTCTTAACACAAAAATATCTTAGGAGAAGCAACATGGTAATCTTCAAATGCTATATCATTTAAATTTGACCATAAAAAAATATTTTTGGATAATCATTTAATATAATTCTAACTCCTAAAGTTATCTAAACCGACCTCTGATACCAACTATAAGGCCACAGCCTTAAACCTTACTTAATGTTGAGTTATTACAAGATAACACATTAAGGATCTTTTCAGGTTTAGAGTTTTAGAGAATTAGATCATAAAACTTTCATTACATTCCACATTTAAAAAAAGTGGTTACATAAAAGATAATATTCATTTTTTCCATCAATGGAAACATATTTAAAATAAAACATGGATTCTTTCTTGACACTTCCTTGAAACTATCATCACATCATGTACCTTTCCCTTGACCTGTGAAAATCATTTCAAAAACTTGGGATGGCATAAAAAGCTCAGTAAGGGTTATAAAAATATGGAAAGGAAACATGATTTCATATATACATAAGAATGAAATCATACTTTACCCATTAAACATAGGCACTTTAACATACCTCATCAAATCATTAATAAATCATAGAAATCATAAGACATAAAGGTAACTTGAGGAATTCATAACATTCTTACGTAGGGAGTAACCCTCTTGGTTACGTTTGGAACACCCATCACAGTATATTCCCTAAATGTCTTCAGAGAAACCTTAACGTTTAACTCCTTCGCATTACCCAATGCATTGGAGAGCTATATCGGGCTCACCCGCCCTTAGTTTATCACGGAACCACTCATCTTCATAATAATTCCCAGGAACCATAACATAATCGTATCACATAAAACATGCATAAAGGAAACATAACATTTCCACTTTTCAATCAAAAGATATCAATACAACAAATTGATATAAAAACATTATGAAACCCATTTTCAATACCAAAATAAAATAAAAGTAAAACATGGTATTTATTTTTCTTTTAAAAAAAAGGTATGGCTTGTAGAGGGGGCCGAAACTCAAATAATGGTCACGGCGGCGGAGAAGTTGTTTTCGCCACATACGTACGACAAAAACATTCCCTTTTGTCATTTAGTAAAATTATTCATATAAAAAAGATTCCTTTTGGATAAACTTAAAATTCAAAGGTTTTATACACCGTATATAAGAAGGTTGTGTATAAAACAAAATATGCCTCAATGAAAGGAGATTAAGACGAAGTCCCATACCTCAGATCCGACTTGACTCGATTGTTCTTTAATGTCCTAAATAATAAAATTGAGTTAGTTTCTACTTGCTTAAGAACCTTTTTCAAGTTCATTATTCCTTTTATATCACTTATTACCATGTCACGAACACTATGTAATTATTTATGTTAATAACGGTCGTTTTAATGATCATTAGTACTTGAGTCAAAAATATGATCTTTATAATTACAATTTGTTCATGTATCCATTATACCCAGAGTTATAATCATGATGTAGATATCATATATATCATATATATCGAGTATATACATGCATTTATAATATTACATAACATTTAGAGGTAAGAAATGAAATGCACCGTTCATGGAGACGGTAAGCTGTACGTACGCATGAACACTACTTCCATTTATATTTCATATTTAATGGAATTAAAACATAATGATACATAATAGTATTATAATTCCATAATTTTATCATATATAATATCATTCAATATACCCTTTATACATACCACATATGGTATTAACGAATCAAATCACTTTGAGGGGGCGGTAGTCCTCACTTCCTAAAATGAAGATATCACGTTTACCCATAATGGAAACCATAAAGGTAGTCCATAAATGAATAATACAGAAGCTTAAGTAAAACATAAACATATTATATATCATATATAAATATAGTGTCATCTTAATGGCCACCTTTGAAGGTGTTAAAATAATACTGAATAATCATCGTTTTGTGAGGCCGAAATTCTCCATCCACGGAAACAGTATGTTATTTAAACATTAGATGTAGGTGTGTGTAAGTGTAGATAGAATCCTTATTATAAAAACATCCTATTATATGTAAGATACTGGTTTTGTTACAAAAGAAATGAATAAAAAGAGCTTAGGGGGTTGGAGAAGAAAAATAAAACATAAGAACACAAGAGAAAACACTACCTTTAAAACGGGTAACTCTTTTTGATTTGAGATCAAAGGCTTCCTTGGAAAGACTTATTCCCAAAGTGAGGCTTTAAGGAGTAATAGAGGGATTTGGAGAGACAAAATTGGCAGGGTTTGGCCGAGACAAAGGCTTCGGAAGTGTGGGTAAGGTGGTAGAGGTGGGGGCCTTTTATAAGAAGAGAGGAGGGGCACTCTTGGAAAGTTACAAAATGTTACTTTATTTTCAAATGTGTTTCGGATTTTAAAGGTCCCACATTAATTTATTTTGAGGTTAAGGTGATAAGGGTTCTAAATATACACATAAAATAGGTTTTTTACATCTTTATATCTTAGATTTTATATTATCTTTTCATTTTATTTAAATCGTTAAATAATGAGGTCATCGCTGCATCATCATGGTGTCATAAATAATTTAATTTAATTATTGTCTAAAAATTATAAAAAATATATCATTATGTAGTAAATCTTTTTATCTTTCTAATGAATATTTATAGTCAAAAATATGACTTGTATAACCCCATTTAAAAAAACCTTTAGTAAAACAACTCATGTTTGTGACATTTTTACTTTAACTTTAAATAAAAAAGGTATTAATGTCATTTTCCTACCAAAGTGGCTCCATGGGGTCCCCAAGTTGACCCATGGATTTTCTTAGTCTTCCATGACACATCCAATAAGGGTAGGACATGTGTCTAGGTCATTTCATATTATTAAAACATTATTTTTACCTTAAAATACACTAATTACCTCTAATCGCGATTAAAAACTTAAATGTTACTATTCACCAAAAAATTATTTTAATCCCATTGAACCACATTTTACTTCTTAATGACAACCATGTATGTCGGATTTTGGAAATTCAAAACACAGAGGTTGTAAAATTTCATTTAAACGAAAAATCAGTTTTTTAAGTACCACTTAGTGGTTTCACTATTCATCAAAAATTGATGTTTTTCAGAAAAATACCAAAACTTCACCCTAAGCTATTTTTGATATTCCGAATTCAAAAATTATATCTATTTTACAAAATTAAAAACATATAAGTTACATTAATTAATTTAATAATTAATTCCCGCTGTCTGAGCAAATAGCGTGTTTTTATGAAACAATAAGTATCAAAAGATTGACACTGGTTTAAGTCCAATTTCAAAGTGAAATTAATTTCAACGATCACTATTGGATTAAATGGTAAAAATAAATTCTAATTGAAATTTAAAACCAATTCAAAAGATAATCTAACCATATAATTAAATTAGATGAAAAAGCAGTTTTGATGTCAAATGCATTATTTTTCACTATTCATTAAAAAATGAACATTGTCAGAAAAATACCAAAAAAATTATCCAATGTAAATTTCAATGTCCCAATCATAAATAATAAGTTTATTTTGACAAATAGAGCTTATAAAATTGTCAAAAGTTTTATTAAAAAAAATTCCATCAAAAGGCAGTAAAACAATCTTTTAAAAATATTTGTGTATTCCATGCTTAAGATTGGATTTATTCTCATTTTAAGCCTCTAAAACACTCTCTAATTCATTAGTAGACATAGATAAAAATATTTATTATTCATTACTTACTTGGGATGTTAAATCTCATGTAAATAATGAATAATATATTTTCATATTTATTGATATTTTTTAATTAAATATTAATTTTACTTTAAAAGTGTTGCTATGTTCGATAGCATGCCCGATACGCAACAACGAGTTTCTTTGAAATCTTATGTTCTACACTAATAATATAATATTATTATTTTAAATGGTACTTAACTCCTAGCCATTATATTGGAGGGAATTAAATAAACTAACTAAAATATGATTATATATGTTTGTTAAATTTATTTACATTTATCCAATAAAACTTAGAGGATCAAAATGCGAATGAATCTAATTTTAAGCATAATATACATTAAAAGGTCAATTAACCACCTTTTAATTGAAAAACCTCTTTAAATATAGTTTTTGTCACTTTAATAAATTCTATATGACCAAATAAAATCCTTATTTAGAATGTTGACATCAAAATTTACTTTGTGTAAATTTTCGTAATTTTTCCGTTAAAGTTTATTTTTTAATGAATAGAGAAAAATATTGAATTTTAATTCAAAAATGTGTTTTAATATAATTTATCTATATGGTTAGATTATCTTTTTAATTGGTTTTAAAGTGTAATTGTAATATTTTACCATTTAATCCAATGTTGCTCATTGGAATTAATTTCACTTTGAATTTGGACAAAAACAAGTGTCAATCTTTTGATAGTTAGTGTTTCTTAAAAACACGATATTTGTTTTAACAACGAAAATTAATTTTAAATTAATTAATTAAAATTCAATGTCTATAATTTGGTAAAATAGACATCATTTTTGAATTCATAATATCAAATATATCTTAGGCTGAATTTTTGGTATTTTTCAGAAAAACATCAATTTTTTATGAATAGTGAAACCACTAAGTAGTAGTTAAAATAACTGAATTTTTCATTTAAATGAAATTTTACCACTTCTGTGAATTGAATTTCAAAAATATGATATAAATGGTTGTTATTAATAAGTAAAATGTTGTTAAATAAGATAAAAATATTTTTTTGTTGAATAGTAATTGTTGACTTTTATTTACTGCGGTTAAAGGAAAATATGGTAATTCATGGTAAAAAGAATATTATAAAAATTAAAAATTACATTAACACTTGTTTTAACCTTATTTTATGAGTAATTTCTGACCATGGGTATCTTTGGGTCGATTTTGGTACCCCATGGGGCCACTTATGAATGATAATGACATTTTAGATTAATTAATTTAATGTAAAGTCACAAATGACATAAACAAATATCTCTTTGTAAATTCATTTTTACATGGTGTTATATGAGTTATAATTTCATCTATAAATTTTCATTGGGAAGATAAAATAGTTTCCTATATCATGGTATTTTTTATAATTTTTAGACATCAAATAAATTAAATTATTTATGACACAATAATGATGCAGTGTTTACCTCATTAATAAATCATTTAATTAAATAAGATTATAAATATTAAAATAACATCCAAAACCCGTCCAATTATTATTGGATGACTTTATTTCTACCATCATCTATCTTATCTTCTACTATAATTATTTTTGGACCTTTAGAAACCAAATATCATTATATAATAAAATAATATTTTCACACTTTCCTAAAGAGACCCTCCTCCCCCTTATAAAAGTAGACCATTTCTAACCAATTCCTCACACCTATCAAGCCTTTTATCTCATCCAACCTTTGAGTAATTAAACTCCCTACATCCCTCTCTTCCACCTAGAAGCCTTACCTTAGGCATAAAAAACTTCAAAAAACCATTTTGGTTCAAATCAAAGTGAGTTACCCAAAATAAAGGTAACAGTTTCTCTTAAATTCTTTTGTTTTATTTTGTTTTATTTTACTTATCAAACCCATAAACTCTTTTTATTATTTTCTTTTATAAAAAAACTAGTATCCTAAATATAATACGATGTTTTTATGAGAAGGATTCGAAATACACTTACACACACCTCCATCTAATGGGTGAAGAACATACTGTTTCTATGGATGGCAGACTAACGCCTCACGAAACGATGATTGTTCGATTATCTCCTAATGCCTCTCATAATTGGAATTAATATAGAACCATATTTATATATGATATATATTATGTTTATGTATTATTTATGCTTCTGTATTTTTCCTTTATAACATACCTTTATGGTTTCCATTATGTGTAAACGTGATAATTTCATTTGAGGAATTGCGGACTACCACCCCCTCAAAGTGATATGACTCATTAATGTCATATGTGGGACATTTAAAGGATGGAGTTAATTATATAATATGATATTATACTGTAATTATAATATAAATATGTATCATTATGTTTTAATTCCATTAAAATAAGAAATAGAAATGGAAGTAGCTTTCATGCGTACATACAGCTTACCGTCTCCATGAACGGTGCATTTCATTTCTTACCTCCAAATGTTATGTACTATTATAAATACATGTATATACTGGATATATATAATATATATGATATCTAAATTATTAATATCATTCTAGATATAATTAAATTTTTACCATGTGAACAACATGTAATTATAAGAATTCCATTTTTGACTCAAGTACCAAATTTCAACAGAACAACCATTATTAACTTAAATGATTACATAATGTTTATAACATGTTAATAATTGATATAAAAGGAATAATAAACTTGAAAAATGTCCTTATGCAGGTATAAATTAACTTTAGTTTATTATTCAAGATATTAAATAATGATCGAGTCATGTCAGACACGAGGTAAGAGACTTCATCTCAATATCCTTTCATTGAGGCATATTTTGTTTTAATACATGACTTTATTTTATACGATGTATAAACACCCTTGAATTTTCGAAGGTAATATTTTTCTACAAAGCATTTTTCTAAATGACAAAAAGGAATGTTTCTTTTATCGTAAGTGGTGACACGAACCTTTCCGCCTCCACGAGTATTATTTGTTCATTGGCTTCCTTAACAAGTCGTAATGTTTTTTTTCAAGGAAAATAAATACCATATACTATTTTATGTATTTTGGTATTGAAAATGGTTTTGATAATGGATTTTCTATGTCAATATATTTAAATGATATATTTTTATTGAAATGTGTAAATGTTTTCTTTCCTTTATATATTTTGTATGTGTTATGATTTTATAATGGTACTTGGACATTTGATGGGTGGTTACGTGATAAACCAAATGACGGGTGGTGCTGTGATAAACCAAGATGGGTGGTTGAGTTATAACCTCCAATTCATTGGGTATGAAAGTCGGCCGTTTGGCTATTCTATTTAGTGATATGTGGGGAAGTTGACCGTATGGTTATTCCATTTAAGTATGTTTATGTCCCATGTTACCTTTATATGTTATGTGTTCTTTATATGGGTTTTATGGTAGTCCTTTGGTTACAAAAGGGTAAGTAGTGATATTTTATTCAGTGAAGAGTATAAACTACTTCATAAAGGTGTAATGTATTACTTATGTTAAAGTATTAATGGTTCAATTCTTGTTTGGAAAAACTAATAGTTTCCTTCTTTCAGTATCCCTTACTGAGCTTTTTATGCTCATCCCAAGTTTTTTAAATGTTTTTCACAAGACATAATGTGTAATAGGGTCAAGGATGGGATCAATGAAAAGTAATGCTATCTTAAACATCGAAATAGATGTGACTCTTTTTTTCAATAGTTCTTGTTTTATGAAGAAAAAATTGATACTGAGTAGAAGTGTCTACTTTGTAATATTTTAAGATGTAATAGTTATGTCCTAATTCTCTAAAACTCTAAACCTGAAAAGATCCTCAATGTGAATTATTCGCTTAATTCAATAATATGTAATTTTTTAAGGTCAGGTCCTTATAGTTGGTATGCGATGGAGGTTTAGAGAACTTTAGGTGTTAGGGTATTGTTAAATAAATGTCTATAAATTAATTTATGGTAATATTGAAATGATATAGCATTTACAGATTACCATGTTCCTTCATCTAAGATATTTTTGTGTTCAGAATGGTTTTTCATAGAGGAAATAGGGAAGCTATGTTGGGACGACATCAGGAGGAAGACAACCTTCCAAATCATCAACCTGAGATGGTCAGAATCGAAACTGAACAGTTTGTTGCAGTGATGGCATAGTTGACTTAGGCTATAAATAGTGGTGGTATCCATGCAAGTGATCAGCCAAATCAACCACAGAAAAACATTTATGTAGTGGATCATTTCATGAGGAAACATCCCCCATCATTCAGAGGATCATCTGACCATGTTCTATCGGAAGGGTGGATTAAATCATTGGAGAGGATTTTCGATGTTATGGGGTGTTTGGAACATCAAAATGATAGTCTTGTTGTTTACCATTTTGATGGTGAAGCTGATCAGTGGTGGTCGATGGTGAAAAATATCAGGGATACTAAAGAGATTTATTCTCATGATTGGGATGAATTAAAAGGTATTTTTATTGAGAAATATTTTCCTAAGGTGGTTTGTCTTAGGATGGAAAACCGATTCCTGGAATTTAGGCAAGAGGATGACTCAGTGGCTGCTTAGGAAGCAAAGTTCACTCGACTGGAAAAGTATACACCAAATTTCATCTGAGATCTTGATAGTAAATAAATCTATTTTACTCAGTACTGAAGCCATGATATCGAAGAGCATTAGCCTCTCGTGAGTTCAAAAATTATGAAAAACTTGTTCTATGTGCGGAGAAGGTGGAAATGGAGTTTACCGATGATCAGGTGTTCTTTGACAAACAATAGAATAAGAGGTCCAGTAGGCAGGCAAAGGGAAAGAATTCATCAAAGCCTGGCGGTAAGAAAATTAAATATCTAAATTTTGATAAGTGTGGTAAAAAGCATCCTGGAGAATGTTTATCAAAGTATGGAAAGTGAATCTGGTGTGGTAAGTCTGGTTATATTGCTCGTAACTTTAATGAAGATGATCAATCAGGCAATAAAAATCCATCGGTAAGATATTTTAAGTGTAATGAAATGGGTCATTATGAAAATGAGTGTCCAATGAAGAACTCAACTGAGGGAAAGCATCCAGACTATAAGCAGAAAGGGGGGGTGAAATCCTTTGAAACTACTTTAGCAGATGTTGGGCCATCAAACGAAGTAGTATCAGGTATATTGTTTGTTTGTTCAGATTATGCCAATGTGTTGTTTGATTCATGTTCTACACAGTCTTTCATTTTTTGAAAATTTTTCTAGTAAATTTGGAATTCCATATCAAGATATGAATATGGAACGTATGGTAAAAACACCTGGAGGAAATGTTGAGACAAAAAGAAAACATAATAACCTTATGGTCCTTGTGTGCGGGAAGAATCTACCTACAAACCTTATTGTTTTTCCTCTAGTAGAGTTTGATGTTCTTTTGGGTAAGGATTGGATTTCTGTTTATGATGCAAAGATTGAATGCAGAGCTAAAGTGGTTTCATTTATGAAATATTTATAATTTGTGTACAAGAATGAACCCTTTCTTTTGATAACATATCAGGAATCTGAGAAACTATTAAAATATGGAAATGAATGTTAACATGCACATATTGTTGAAAATAAAGGAACTGTTCAAATTAATGATGCGCTAGTGGTAAATGAGTATCTTGATGTTTTTTCTAATGAGTTTCTTGGTATTATACCTGATTTGGAATTTGAATATATTGTTGACATAGTTCTTGATGCTAAGCCAATTTAAAAACCCCCTTATCGAATGGCTCAAATTGAACTTTTAGATTAAAAGAATCAATTGAGGGAGTTACTAGATAAAGATTTCATTCGACCTAGAACATCACCATGGGGTGCTCCTATCTTGTTTGTTAAAAAATGATGGTTCAATGATATTTTTCATTGATTATATATCATTTAATAACATCACTGTTAAAAACAAGTATCATTTACCTCATATCGATGATTTGTTTGATCAGCTCCAGGAAGCTCAGTATTTTTCAAAGATTGACTTGAGATCGGGGTACCATCTTTTGAAAGTAAAGGAATAAGACATTCTGAAGACTACGTTTCATATTAGATATGGCCATTAGGAATTTTTAGTTATGCCTTTTGGGTTAACCAAAGCACCTACTGTATTCATGGATCTTATGAATAGAATTTTCCATGAGTTCTTAGATAAGTTTTTGGTTGTGTTAATTGGTTATATTTTGGTTTATTCTAAAATTAAATATGAGCATGATAGTCATTTAAGGGTCATCTCACAAACCATAAAAGAAAAGAAACTATATGGGAAATTTAGTAGGTGTGAGTTTTGGTTACAACAAATTTCTTTACTTGGTCACATTGTTTCAAAGAATAGAATAACTATTAATCCTGTTAAAACAAAAGTTGTTGAATAATGGCCAAGACCCACAAATATAACTGAGATCTGTAGTTTTCTTAGTTTTCCAGGTTATTACTGGTGGTTTGTTGAAAATATTTCAAGGTTATCTAGTCCAATGACTATGTTAACTTGAAAAGGTGTTAAGTTCATTTGGACAAAAGATTGCGATGATTGTTTTCAGGAATTGAAAAGAAGATTGGTGAATGCTCCAGTTTTGGCACTGCCTTCCAAAAATGGTGGGTTTGTTATTTACAGTGATGCTTCATTGAAAGGGCTTGGATGTGTTCTTATGGAAAGTGATCAGGTAATTTCTTATGCTTCACATTAGTTGAAACCTCATGAATTAAATTACCCTACACATGATTTGGAATTATATGTTGTTGTTTTTACTTTAAAAATTTTGAGGCATCATTTGTATGGAGTAAACTATGAAATAGATACTAACCAAAAAATTATGAAGTATATATTCACTCAGAAAGAATTGAACATGAGACAGAGGAGATGGTTGGAATTAATCAAGGATTATAATTTCACCCTCATTTTCCATCCGGGAAAAGAAAATAAATTGGTTGATGCTTTGAGTCAAAAAATAATGTCTCATTAATCATGCTACATTTGGAATGAGATCCTTTAGTTTTTGATTTGATGAAATTTGGAATAGAAGTTGTTGGTGCAAGAAATTATTTTGTTTTATTTCATGTGTCAGTGAAATCATCTTTATCAGACAGAATAAAGCAAGCGCAGAAAGAAGATAGTGAGTTGGAGAAAATGGTAGAATTGGTTCAGAAGGGTAATTTTCCTGATTTTAACATTTATAATGGTTGTGTTTTGATGTTTGGGAAGAGATTATTTTTGCCTTTTGATTCATAGTTGAAGAATGAGTTGTTATGTGAAGCTCATAGTTCTCCGTTTTCAGTTCATCCTGGTATTACTAAGATGTACAGAGATATTCGAGAGTATTACTGGTGGGATGGATTGAGAATAGATATGGATGACTTTACTGTGAAGTGATTGACTTGTCAACAGGTTAAAGCAGAGCAGAAGTTACCGAAAGGGATGTTTCAACCGTTCCTAGTTCCAGAGTGGAAATGGGAAAATATATTCATGTACTTTTTTGGGGGATTACTGAAGACATCTTGATGTAATAATGAAATCTGGGTTATAGTTGATCGATTGACTAAATATGCTCATTTCCTAACTATTCAAGATATTTTGTCTCTAGATCAACTTGCTCGGTTTTATGTTAAAGAGATATTCAGGTTTACAGGAGTTCCCCTCTCCATTGTATCTGATCATGATCCTAAGTTTACTTATAACTTTTGGAAATTCTTTCAGAATTCGTTGGGTACTGAATTAAATTTTAGTGAAAATTTTCACCCTCAATCAGATGGGCGGTTAGAACAAACAATTCAGACCTTGGAGGATATGCTATGTGCTTTTTCACTAGATTACCAGGGAATTTGGAACCAATATACTTCTTTGGTTGAATTTTCTTATAATAACAGTTTTCATTTCAGTATATAGATGGATCCATTTGAGGCATTATATGGAAATCATTGTCGAACTCCAGATTTTTGGGATGAAGTAGGTGAAAGGAAGATGATGGGACCAGAATTAGAAGAAGAGTCAGTAGAGAAAGTTCAGTTGATTTAGAAGCACATGAGAACATCTTAGAGTAGACAGAAAAGTTATGCGGATAACCATAGGAAGGATAATTATTTTGAGGTAGGTGATCACATCTTTCTCAAAGTTTCTCCATTTAAAAGTGTGATGCGTTTTGGTAAGAAGGGAAAGTTGAGTCTGAGGTTCATTGGACCTTATGAAATCCTAGAGAATGTTGGATTAGTTGCGTATAGAGTGGATTTACCTCCATGTTTATCCCAGGTACACAATGTTTATCATGTTTCGATGTTGAGAAAGTATATGCCAAATCCATCTCAGGTTTTGAGTCTAGAGGTAGTTTAGTTGGAAGAGAATCTCACTTATAAAGAACAGCCAGTCCAGATTCTTAACTGTAGAGATAAGGTGATGTGGAATAAGGTAATTCACCAGGTAAAGGTTTTTTGGGAAAACCATATGGTTGAAGAGGTAACATGGGAATCTGAAAATGCTATGAGGGATAAATACTCTCACTTATTTGATAAGTGAATAAAAATTGCAAGGACACAATTTCCAAAAGGGGGGAAGGATGTAACATCCTAGGTAAATAAAGAATAATATATTTTCATATTTATTAATATTTGGTAATTAAATATGAATTTAACTTTAAATTGGTTTCTATGTTCGATAGCGTACCCGATACGCAACAACGGGTTTCTTTGAAATCTTACATTGCACACATAATATAATATTATTATTTTAAATGGTAGTTAAATCCTAGCCATTTTATTTGAGGGAATGAACAAAACTAACTAAAATATGATTATATGGGTTTTTTATATTTATTTACATTTATCCAATAAAATTTATAGTCTTAAAATGTGAATGAATCTAATTTTAAGCATAATTTACATTAAAAATGAGATTAACCACCTTTTAACGGAGAAACCTCTTTAAATCTAGATTTTGTCACTTTAATACATTCTATTTGACCAAATAAAATCCATTTTTATAATGGGGACATCAAAATTTACTTTGTGTAATTTTTTGGAATTTTTCCAATAAAGTTCATTTTTTAATGAATAGTAGAAAATATTGTATTTTAATTCAAAAATGTGTTTTAATATAATTTATTTATAGGGATATATAATCTTTTTAATTGGTTTTAAAGTGTAATTATACTATATTATTAACATTTAATCTATTTTTGGTCATTTTAATTAATTTCACTTTGAATTTGGACAAGAATAAGTGTCAATCTTTTGATAGTTATTGTTTCTTAAAAACACACTATTTGTATTAACAACGGTAATTAATTTTAAATTAATTAATGCAAATTATATGTTTATAATTTGGTAAAATAGACATCATTTTTGAATTCTGGATATCAAATATATCTTAGGCTGAATTTTTTGTATTTTTTCTGAAAACGTCAATTTTTGATGAATAATGAAACCACTTAGTAGTAGTTAAAAAACTGACTTTTTCATTTAAATAAAATTTTACCACTTATGTAAATTGAATTTTGAAAATATGACATACATGGTTGTTATTAGTAAGTAAAATTTGATTCAATAAGATAAAAAAATTTAATGAATAGAAACTTTTGACTTTTATTTACCGCGATTAAAGGAAAATAGGGTAATTCCAGGTAAAAAGAATATTATAATAATTCAAAATTACCTTAACACTTGTATGAAACTTATTTGATAAGTAATGTCCGACCATGGGCATATTTGGGTAGATTTTGGGATTCCATGGAGCCACTTATGAATGATAATGACATTTTAGATTAATTAATTTAATGTAAAGACAAAAATGACATAAACAAATATCTCTTTGTAAATTAATTTTTACATGGTGTTATATGAATTATCCTTTCGACTATAAATATTCATTGGAAAGATAAACTTATTTCCTAAATCATGGTATTTGTTTTATAAATTTTAGACATCTAATAAATTAAATTATTTATGACACAATAATGATGCATTTTTTACCTCATTAATAAATCAATTAAATAAATAAGATTATAAATATTAAAATAACATCCAAAACCTGTCCAATTCTTATTGTATAATTTTATTTCGACCATTAGTAATCTTATATTCGAATATAATGATTTTTGGACCTTTATAAATGGAATATAATTATATAATAAAATAATATTTTCACACTTTCCTAAAGAGACCCTCCTACCCCTTATAAAAGGAGACCATTTCTAACCAATTACTCACACCTTTCAAGCCTTTTGGATCATCCAATATCTACCTAATTAAACTATATACATCCCTTTCTTCCACATAGAAGCTTTAATTTAGGTATAAGGCACTTCAAATAACCATTTTGATTCAAACCAAAGTGATTTACCCAAATTAAAGGTAACAGTTTCTCTTAAATTCTTCTGTTTTATTTTGTTTTATTTTGTTTTATTTTACTTATCCAACCCCTAAAATCTTTTTATTATTTTATTTTATAACAAAACTAGTATCCTAAATATACTATTATGTTTTTATGAGATGTATTCGAATGACACTTATACACACCTTCATCTAATGGATGAAGAACATACTGTTTCTGTGGATGGAAACTAACGCCTCACGAAATGATGATTGTTCGATTTTCTCCTACCGCCTATCTTGGTGGCCATTAAGATGGCACTGTATTTATATATGATATATATTATTTTTATGTTTTATTTAGGATTCTGTATTTTTTCTTAAGCATACCTTTATGGTTTCCATTATGTGTAAACACGATAATTTCATTTGAGGAAGTGCGGACTACCACCCCCTCAATGTTATATGACTCGTTAATTCCATATGTGGGACGTATAAAGGATGGATTTAATTATATAATATGATATTATACTATAATTATAATATAACTATGTATAATTATGTTTTAATTCCATTAAAATAATAAATAGAAATTGAAGTAGCGTTCATGCGTACATACGGCTTACTGTCTCCATGAACGGTGCATTTAATTTCTTACCTCCAAATGTAATGTACTATTATAAATATAAGTATATACTGGATATATATGATATATATGATATCTAAATCATGAATATCATTCTAGATATAATTAAATTTTTACCATGTGAACAACTTGTAATTATAAGAAGTCCATTTTTGACTCAAGTACCAAATTTCAACAAAACAACCATTATTAACTTAAATGATTACATAATGTTTATAACATTGTAATAATTGATATAAAAGGAATAATAAACTTTAAAAAGGTTCTTAAGAAAGTAGAAATTAACTTTATTTTATTATTTAGGAGATTAAATAACAATCTATCCAAGTCAGAGACGAGGTAAGGGACTTCATCTCAATCTCCTTTCATTGAGGCATATTTTGTTTTAATACACGACTTTCTTTTATACGTTGTATAAACACCCTTGAATTTTCAAAGGTAATATTTTTCTAAAAATCGTTTTACTAAACGACAAAAAGGAATGTTTCTTTTAATGTAAGCGGTGACAATGACCTTTTCGCCTCCGCGAGTATTATTTGTTTGTTGGCTTCCTTAACAAGCTGTAATGTTATTTTTCAAGGAAAATAAATACCATATACTCTTTTATGTATTTTGGTATTGAAAATGGTTTTGATAATGGATGTTTTATTTCAATATATTTAAGTGATATATTGTGATTTAAATGTGGAAATGTTTTCTTTCCTTTATATATGTTGTATGTGTTATGATTTTATAATGGTACTTGGACATTTGACGGGTGGTTACGTGATAAACCAAATGACGGGTGGTGTTGTGATAAACCAAGATGGGTGGTTACGTTATAACCTCCAATTAAATGGGTATGGAATTCGGTTGTATGGCTATTCCATTTAGTGATATGTGTGGAAGTTGACCGTATGGTTATTCCATTTAAGTATGTTTATGTCCCATGTTACCTTTATATGTTATTGTTCTTTATATGGGTTTTATGGTAGTCCTTTGGTTACAAAAGGGCAAGTAGTGATATTTTATTTAGTAAATATTATTTACTACTTCATAAAGGTAAAAAGTATTACTTATGTTACAGTATTCATGGTTTACTTGTTGTTTTAAAAAACTAACAGTTTTCCTTCCCTGTGTATCCCTTACTGAGCTTTTCAGGCTCATACCAAGTTTTTTAAATGTTTTTCACATGACATAATGTGGAATAGGGTCAAGGATGGGATAAAGGAAAAGTCATGTTGTATTAAACGTGGAACTAGACATGACTCCTTTTTCAAGAGTTCTTGTTTTATGATGAAAAATGGAAACTGAGTAGAAGTGTCTACTTTGTAATCTTTTGAGATATAATAGTTATGTCCTAATTCTATAAAACTCTAAACCTAAAAAGACCCTCAATATGAATTATTTGCTTAATTAAATATTATGTAATGTTTTAAGGTCGGGACCTTATAATTTCTCTCCATACATGGTAAAGAATGACCAGATGAAGACTCGGAAATACCTACCAGGTTGGCGACTAGATATCAGATCACATGTGCTTATGTTGAACCATTCTACCTATGCAGAGACAATGGAAAGAACTATGATGGTGAAAATTAATATGGATGTAATGGATGTATTTTTCAGCTCCAATATTCTAATTGGTGATATCTTCAGTAGAGTGAAAGGGAAAAAGAGGACATGGTAGGACCGTCCCAGAAGTGGTGCAGGTGGGTATCAATATCAGGCCTCTTCTACACCATCTATTATAGTAGGTACTATACCTATAAATTGCGATGAGTGTGAAAATAGAGGGAACACCAAACATTCTTTTCATATGCTGGTGAATATGTGAAATAGGTTTGGATGTGTTTCCCATCTATAACATTTCTGTGAGGCTATGAATACACCTGATTGTAAACAAGGTTCATCTGCTCTAAAGGCTATTGGAGGGCAGTCAGAAGCTTTAAAGACTACACGTCACCAGCCACAGGCCTAATGTGTGATGAATTTACATGTAGTAGATGATTGTATAATGTATTTTTATGTAGGTCTGGATAAATTGTGAGGTACGCTTATGATCTCATCTTTAGTAGATGTTACTTGGTTTGATATTGGGGCCTCCCACTCATTCATATATGTACAAATTATTGATTTGTATAAACTTCTAAATTAACTTATTCCCTCTACAATGGAGTTCACTAAACCTCTGGGAAAAAGGGAAGAGAATGAGTTTCAGTGTCCTTTTTTCATTAACTACATCCGATACTGTGTCGGTATGTGTTTTTATCATTCTTGATCTAGATCTGTTTGACATCAATAACAGAATGGATTAGCTTCTCACTCATCGAGATGAGGTTGATTTTTATCATCGGTATGTTTCATTTCTTATTTCTGATGAGATCTCTCATGTGTTTTAGAGTGAGTGACAACTGAGTTCAGGTCATGCAGAACCTTCCCGCCTAGTGCTCAGGAGTTTTTTGGTTACTTTTTCATTTTATCCTGATAAAATTTCAATTATTAATGTTATTCTTATTATTATTAGACACATTTTGGATATTTTCCTAGATGATTTCTCTAGTCTTATTCCATAGAAAGTGGTAGAGTATACAATTGACCTTGTGCCAGGTATGCAGTCGATATTGATGCCTTCTTATCAAATGACCCTAGTGGAGTTGAAATATTTCAAGGATCAGTTGGCCGACCTATTAGATAAAGGTTTCCTTCTCCCTAGTGTTTCTCCTTGGGAGACCCCTGTGCTCTTTTCCATGAATCTAGATGGTTCACTTCAGTTAAGTATGGACAACTAGAAGTTGATCCAGCTAATAGTTAAGAACAAATACCCTTTTCCTTGTGTTTATGATTTGATTGATCAGTTTATAAGGGAAAGTGTTTCTAAAATATTGATATTCAGTCATGTTATCATCAGTTGAACATTCGAGAGTTTGATATATCATTGATGAGAATCAAGAGAAATTATGTCCATTATGAATATCTCATGATCCCTTTCGGTCTGAATAAAACTTCTATAATTCTCATATCTTTGATGAATTAGATATTCTATCAACATCTTGACACTTTTTTTGTAGTGTTTTTGAATGATATCATGGTTTATTCCAAACCTGAACATTAGAACCATCATAATCTAATTTTGTTTTTGGAAACTCTGATAAGTCCATATCTATATTAAATGTTTTCAAAATTTAGTTTAAGGATTATAGAAGTGAAATTCATGGGGTATATAAATTCTTATCATGGTTTATCAATTTTTCTAGAGAAGGTGATGCATTTTTTGTGTTGGAAAAAACAACATAATGTCATTTAGATATGAAGATTTTTTGGTCTTGAATGACACTACTGACGGTTAGTCAAGGATTTCTATAAGCCGACATCACCTTAGACTACTATTACCTAGAATGTGGTGAAATTCACACAGGATTAAATGTGTTAGTATTCTTTTGATGAACTGAAATGGCTTTTGACATCAGATACTGTTTTTATCTTACATGAACCCGGTAAGGCATACCTGTAGTTTTGTGATGAATCTAGTGTTGTTTTGTGATGTGTGCTAATGTAGGATGATCATGTGGTAGCTTACTAATCTCGTTAACTCTGACCACATGATAAGAACTACCCCACCCCTAAACTAGATATTTTTAGGTGATTTGTGCACTTAAATGATTGCAGCACTATCTTTTTGGAGAGATGATCACTATCTTCTCTGATCATAAGTGTCTAAGAAATATATTTTCTCAGAAATACATAAATATCAAGCCTTAAATATGGACATAATACCATTATATGTTTGAAATTGACATCAACTACACCCAATGTAATGGGTATGTTGTTACAGATGCTCTAAGTAGGAAGGGCCAATCACATGATGTCTTGGAATCCAATGTGGAGTGGAATCTTATGATGATGTTTTCTCAATTTCACTTGGATTCTTAGGAGGATACTTAAGGTATGGTTCTGAACAGCGCTCAGTTGTCATCTTCTCTCTTGTATTATATTTTTCAATTTCAATAGTAGGATGATGAGTTTCAAAAGACCCAAGAATATATTTATTATGGGTAGACCATTTTTGGTTGGCCTCTTTATTCATATGGCATACATCACTTCGGGAAGTGAGTTGTCATCCCAATACATGTGGGAAGTTTAGTTTTGTTCTATTTTCATATATCTTCATGGTCTATACATATATTCAATATGTATATGAATTATAAAATGAGAATAAGATTCCGGTGGCCGGGTATGAAGCATGGAATTGCATATTTTATGTCCCACTATTACACTCTCTAATTGATAAAGGGATAGCACTTTAAACATTCTAGTTTTTGTTATCCTCTTTTGGTTCTAGTTTGTAAATGGAACGAGGTATCCATGGACTTTTTTGTTAGATTTCCATGGTCACACCAAGGGGAAAATGCTATCTAGTTGGTTGTTGATCAGTTTAGTAAGTGTTCCCATTTCATTCCTATCAAAGACACCACTAAATTTGAAGATTTTGGAAAGCTTTATATGCAAGATATTTTGATGTTACATGGGATTCCTTCTGCTTTTTTTTCATACAATGATCCTAGGTTCAACTCAAGGTACTGGAGAAGTCTTCAAGAGGCAATGGGAACTCAGATCTGGTTGAGGAAAACCAACCATCCAATGAAGGATGGTCATATGGAGTGTATATTTTTTATCCTAGAGGATATTCATTGTGCTTATGTCTTGTATTTTTTTGGATCATGGGATAGCCATCTAGGACTAGTTTAGTTTTTCTATAATAGTAGTTATTAGTTTTCAAAAAGAATGGATCTATTCGAGGTGTTGTATGGTCACCTGGGCAGATCACCTATTTTTTGGGAAGAGGTGGTTGAAGTATCTTTGGTTGGACCACGTTCAGTTTAGAAGATGTCTATAAAGATTAATGATGTTCAGCAATGTCTTTTTATGTCCCAAAGTTTACAGAATTTGTATATAGATCAGCGGAGTTGTCCTTTGGATTTTTACATATGTCACTATGTTTTCTTGAAAGTATCTCTTTGTTTGGGTCACAATATTCTAGGAAAAAAGGAAAATATGGCTCCATGATATGTTTTAGAATTTGAGATTACCTAAAGGCTTGGGAAGGGTTCTTTTTGGTTAGAATTTTCCTCTTGGTTGATGTGTATTCAGGATGTTTTCCATATATAATAGCTTAGGAAGTATCAAACTGATCCAACTATTGTTCTAATTTGGTATGAAATTGAGCTAGCGATAGATGATTTTGTTTAGGAGATACCAGTTGGGATCTTTGTCTCTCATATTAATGTGTTACATGGGAAGTTGATTCCTTTGGTAATATTTCTATGGAATCATGTATCAGATTCTCATGAGACTTCGGAATGCGTTTAATTGATGATTAAGCAATGTCCTCATCTTCTTCATGGGGTTACATCTTTCATATGACTTTCCAAGGATAGAAAGTCTTTATGGTGGATATTTTTTAACATCCTACTTCCTTGAACGGATATGTTTTACTCTTTCTTTACGATCCTTTTTGGTTTAATGTCCTTAAAAGTTTTTTTTTGGACATTCTGCAGCCTGTAGAGAAAGTAAACACCTTGAACATGAAAAAACATCATGTACTAGTGGTTTGATTCATGTCATGAAAGGGGAGATCACATTGTGAGTGGGTACATGTCGTGTACTTGAAGTACACTTCAAGTAAGGTTTAAATGGTTTTTTTTAGCCAAGGTAATAATAATTTTGGTGTAACTTATCTATTGTGGACTACACACCATTTACCATAGGTACATGTCCTAACTCATCCCATTCACATCTTAATGTTAAGAATTTGGATTTTTTTCTCAGACCAATTTTCCCAAACCTCGTTTCCCTTTACCTTTGGCTACTCCTAGAAGATTTTTAGAGGCTCCCCACCTTCTAGATCAATCTGATCAAATTCCTATATTTTTTGCATCTGTAGTGCATATCTCTGGGTAAGCATTCATTCCATTTCTTCATTGTGGTTGATCACTATAGATCTGTATCTTAGCATTATCAGATCCTATGACATATGTTGGAAGATTATTATTGTCTTCCTCTAGATCTGTCATGATATCCTTTTTTAAATTCTATTGCTTGGCTAGTTGTGGTGTAGTAGACATTCATTCTTAATGTATATAGGTTTTCTTCTTTCTGATGACCCCTTATATTTTAAATTAAATCAATCCATTGATGTGTGGATTTTATTATAAGGCCTTTATTGGTGTTTATGTATTTTTTTGATATTGTATTCCATTGTAGGTTTGTTCAACCCAAACATTTAGGTATGTGGTACCGTCCCTAGCCAATGTTAATGAACCTTCCCTAATTAATTTAAAAATGGATTCATAATGAATGTTTGACATGATTGTTGGTTGTGTGTTGAAAATAGTTTTCTATGAAAATGGTTATTCATAGCTTTTGATAAATTGGTTTTGAAATTATTTTTAATGGTTTTCAATGCATTGAAATGAATTGTGAATAAGAGAACATGGGTTATCTTGTGTACATAGGTAGAAGGTTTATCTTGGGTTCATCATCTATTGTTTTCTAATTATTAAGGAGGTTTGTCTCGGTGATTTCCACTTTTTCGTAGACCTGTTATTATATGGGGATGATAGTGAAATTTTGTGGGGGGTACTCATGGGGTATTCCTCTACTTACTAGGCCTAAGTTCTAGGATCAATTTTTTTCACATGATTATTATGGTATAAGTAGTATTCTACCTAGACTGGTAGTATTCCTTGGTGTTGTGATACTTGGGCTTAATTTTTGTATTTGTTGGATTTTTGAGTTAGTCATTATATCCATGCTTATGATTGTTAAAATTTATATGGATAATCTAATTTGAAACATATATGCCTACTTTTTTTTAAACCAATGGAAAAGGTAAATGTTTATAATGTTTTTTATAAAAATAAATTACTTCTTAACAGTCCATGTATTTTAAAAAAATACCATAAATGATTAGTTATATGGAGACTTTTTATGTAACACCTATGTAGGATCTAACTAAGCGTGTTGGGTCACAGCCCGCACACATCTTTGCTGATTCGTAGACCTATGTTTGTCTTCTGGTGCATGAAAAGGAAAAGTGCCACAGTGAGGTAGTGAGGCTAGTGTCATCTGGGATGGGTAACTGGTGGTGAGATGGCACTGGTTTTTCCATGATATCATTTTGAGTAGCTGTTTGTTTTTGGTCCTTTGCAGTTGTATTTCTCTTTTATGTTTTTCAAATATTACACTTGTTATGTTTCCACTATTTTTCTTACGGTTATTGAATATATATATATATATATATATATATATTTATTCTTCCATTTATCCTTTCTTACTATGTATTTGTTTTCCATGTTATTGTATATGTTGGGTGAAATTATTCCCTCAATTTTTTCATTCGATGCCTCGGTTATTATTACTAGCCTCTAGGTATCAAGAATTTCCTTTCGTTATGTGATAGGTGGGGTCGGGTGCTAGATAAGGGTAACCCGGGTCGTTTCATTACATCATGAAATTATGATATCTTAACATTCACATCAATGATAATTTAAATGAAACATAGAATAAATCAGGGTAGTTAATAAGACACGATTCATAAGGAAATAATGAAAATAATCCCTAATAACATAACACAGGAATAAAACATGGAATTTTTGAAAACAAATAAGTATATAATATGATTTCTATAGTATCCAAGTCATGAATTCTAGGACTATATTATTATTATGGGTTAACTCACCATACCTCCTTAGTAACCATGGATCACTCCCATAGTCATCTTAATTGATTGAATTCACTCCTCAAACCATCTTGGAAGTCATGGTTCACTCTAATGGCAATCATAGTAGTCATGGTTCACTCCCCAGACTATCTTATTCTCTCTCACGTGATATAAATATTTACCCAACACATTTAATGGATATATAGGTCCCACCCATATATTAATGAAATCGTATATCTATGTTCCACCAAATCATAGAATATTCTTATCTTAACCCATGCACTAAAATGGGTATAATAAACATGTAATCATATAATATCTTGTGGAAAAGGAAACAAGTATAATAATAATTTAATCAAAATAATAAACCATGAATGAAAATTGAATTACAAAAACAGAAAACCCATGAAAGATAAACATGTTTAATAAATAACATGAAATTAATAATAACTATTTAAATAAATAATTTTAATGGAGGATTTAGATAATTTCCTAGAAAGGCATCAGTGAAATCAAAGGATTTCATTTTAGATGGAATGCAATTTTTAAATATCATTCAAAACACATTTCATGAAGGAAATAAAATTTCTTCATTCAAAAAGGTTTTTTATTGCATAAATTCATTTCAAAAAAAATTTGTTGAAAATATCGTGAAAACATATACATGAGATTTGAAATCATTTTGAAAACAACTTTCTAGGAGAACATATCTAATAAGCATCAAATAATTTTAAAAACTTATTTTATAACACATTTATAACATTAAAAAATATTGAAATTGTTTTGAAAACCATTTATTTGATAATAACATTGAAAACATTTAAATAAATCTTCAAAATGTTTTGAAAACCATTTCATTGAAAATAAAATTAAAAACATATAATGACAGATTGAAAACATTTTGAAAAAAATTTACTTTAATATAACATTGATAACATATAAATAATGATTTAAAATTTGTGAAATCCTTTTTAATTGGAAACATACTAAATAATGTTGAAAACCTTTTTAAAACTATTTCCCATGAAAACTTATAAAAAATGTTTGAAAACATTTTGGAAACCTATTCATTGATAAAAAATTTAAAATATATAAATAAATATTGAAAATGTTTTGAAAATAATTTCATTGAAAATTATCAATTTTTTTAAAATAATATTTTAAATATGAAATGGATGCTTCGCCGGCATGATAGAAAGAAAATCCATATATTCCATAAGTGGTAAAAAGAAAATTTCTTTTCCATGGTAAAAGATAATAAAAATTCCTTGTTTGGAAAATGAAAACAATATTCCTTTGAAACAAATGTTAAAAGATAAAGGAGGAAATTTTCTTCCAATTATTATTGTATAATTTTAGAATATTCATGGAAACCCTTTTTAGAAAACAAGTAATTGAAGGAATATAGATTTCCGATCGAAGAGAGGGTAATGTATGGATTTCATAAAAACACCTTATTAATTGTATTATGTAACAAATAGTGGAAAATGGTACCAATACATGAATATATTACTAATAACTTGATTATATAAAAATTTATGAGTTTATTAAGATATTGATCATAATATTTCATCAATGGAATCATAAAGATAAAAAATCAAAAAAAAATAGATGAGATTGTTCCAATAAACTCTTGTAACGTGGTTACATGGGATCACACTCTCTACGTGAAAAAATGAAATTACATGAAAATTATTATATAATTTAGATAATTAGACTCAATATATAACATTTAATATATCTTTATATACACACCTAAAATAATTTAGGTGCAAAACAGAACATTACTCTCAAATAAGTCAAATTGAGGAAAAAGTATTTTACTCATTTAGTGAATTTTAAAACATATACCCCATGAAATAATGATCATTGAATGGATATTTAAATACCCTTAAATATATTTATAAGAATAATTTAATACATCAATTTCATTTTAACACATCACACAAATGGAAGGAGTGGTGGATAAAGAATGTGTCCCATAAAAATAAAAAGTGAGATGAAATCACCTTACCATGTATCTTGACTCTCATCATAATCATTAAAACCGCCTATATAATTAATATAAATTTATTATAAATATTTTTAAGAACCATATTCTTATATCAAATACAATATATGGTTTTATTATGACCGTTTTTACCCTCTTATTAATAATCCTATGTTAAGGGTTCACATCGAGTAGTATCCTCTTTTTCTTCGCATGTGTCAAAATTTTTATATCTACATTAATTTTAATTATACCTTAGTTATATAGTTTACAAAATGAAATAAATTTAATTTATATTCAGTATGTTTTTATCATAAAAATAAACAGAATATAGAAGAATGAAATGGAATACACCGTTCATGGAGATGGTAAGTCACACATACGCATGAATACTGTTTCCATTTTTATAGTCATATTGAAACAAATAAATAAAATAAATTATATGTGTATATGTATATAATATCATTATAGTATAATTATAATTTTATATATATCATATAATATCTGTAAATTCATCCTTAATACATTAAATCTTGTGTGTAAATGGATCACATAGCTTTCAGGGGGTTGTAGTCCACACTTCCATAAACAAAATTATCATATTGATTGAAAATTGAAAGTATAAAGACGTGTGTTGTAAAATAATTAATGTATATTAATCATAAAAGTAATATAATATATAACATATATAAAAATATTTTCCATTGTAATGTCTACCATTATAGGTGGTAAAGAATAAATGAACAATCATCGTTTAGTGAGGCGGTAGTTTGCCTTACACATAAACAGTGTGTTTGTCACCAATTAGATGGATATGTGTATAAGTTTAGGTAATATAAATAGCATAAAAACATCCTAGTATACTGAGGACACTATATTTTTTTAAACAATCATGGAATAATAATATTTGATAGAGTGGCTAAAGGAAATAAAAGAGAAGAGTTTGGGAGAAGATGCTACCTATTAATCGGGTAACTTATTTTTGGTTATGCCAAAAGGATTCCTTTTGTTTCCACTTATCAAAAGTGAGGATTTATGGATGAAATTAGTGATGTTGTGGGAATAATATTTCCGTGGATGGATGAGAAAATAGGGCTTCAGAGGTGTGGGGAAGTGGTAGAGTGGTGTCCTTTTTTAGTGTTGGTGAGTGGCACTATTGTAAATACCAAAAGGTATTCAATAATGGGAGGTATCCTTTACCTAATGTGCCTCAAAAATAAAATAAAAATTATTAAAGTGAAATTATTGTCTAATCCATTATACAACACACTGAAATATGTTCATTTTAATATTTTGGTTCCTTATCATCTAAGATTCCCCAATTTTATTATTTTGGTTTTTATTAAAGCATAAAGTTTTCTAAGATCTGTAATTTAACCATAATAATAATATATTTTTATATATATTATATAATATAGTGCCACATAATTATAAATATGATACTTAGTTTGAAAAGTAAAAATCTATTGTGTTTTTGAAATTAATTTTTATAACAAGCACATGTCATGATAAAACATTACTTTAACTCAGACCATGCTAAAAATGTTTTTACCATCTATGGCTTAATATGTTAATTATATGAAGATAAATTTGTACATTTATATAACTTATTTAATATTTTTTAAGGATTTAAGATCATATAAATGAATTTAGTATTTTTATTAATTTTAATTCATTTAATAATATATAATTTATTGTAAAATAACAATAATATCAATTTTGAAATTATTTATTCAATTTTAATTTCGAAATATATAAATAATATTGTAATTAAAATAAATTAAGTTTACATATGTGTAAAATGATATATTAATATTCATAAATAAATCAAGACAATAATTCAATTAATTCACTTCACTTTTAACATTTGTAGTATCATATTTTTTAGTTATTTTTTCTAAATAGTCACTACGTTGGCGTTTTGTAAGAATTTTATGTTACCAAATCATCTCTAAAAATTATTGATAAATTATTATGATAAAAATAACCCATTTATCATTCAAAATGATACCACTGACAAAAAGTATTATGTTTTGTACATATATTAATGTTTTATAAATATTTAAGGTAAGGAAAGCTATATGTTTTTATTTTTTCTTACATAAAATATTTCATAGGGAACATCCATTTAATAATATCCCTATAACCCATATAATTGAAACCAAGAGAGGAAATGGTTGAATTTTTGGTAGCCTTACCTTAATCATTATGATTAATTTTAATCACATTCACTAATATTTTTTGTCGAAATTTATGTTGATATTATTTGTGTAAAAATATCATATTTATTACAAACATTTATGTCCATTTTTAGAAATTCAAAACACATAAGTGGTAAAAATTGAGTTTAATGCTAATATTGCATACTTAGTAAGAAAGCAGGTTTAAAAGTAAAAACATTCAAAAGTTAAATATTTTTGTATATCTTTTTTAATATAAAAAAACACCCTAATGACTTAAATTGTATTAATATACTCATAATTGATATATTTTTACATTAATAACCAATTAAAAATATAATATAATTTTAATCATTATTCCGAAAGAAATGTTGGTTTAAACTACATTGTAGTATTTTTTACAATTCACCCAAAAATATTGTTTCTTGAAAAAATAGTAATAATTATCCCTAAAGAAATTTTAAAATTGGGAATTCAAATTTTATGTTCATTTTATAAAATTGAATTTCTATTAGTGTTGAAAATTAATTTTACTATTGGTTATAGAAGGACTTAAAAGCTATTTTTTATGAAAATGTTATTTTAAAACATATAAAGACTTTACCATAATTTATATACATCATTATCGATATGTTTTATTTATGTGAAAAAATTATAAATAACATATGAAGTGAATTTATAAATATTAATATTACAATTTATAAATTCTAGGTTATAATTTTATAATTTAAATAGTTATAACAATGAAATGATGCTATGTAGAAACTAATTATAGCATATAACACATGAAAAATTAGTGTTTTTTAATGTGAAAGGCAAGTCAATTCCATGTGAAATGAATATCTTACATAGTGAAATGATATACATTAATGAAAAATAATTCATTCGAAGAAAAAAAATCTTTGGGTGTCACATTCTATGCCCCATAAAATTAATGTCACCTTCAAAATTCATTTGGGAAATATAAGGTTTAATACTTGGAAGATTTATTCATATAAATTGACCTCATAAAATAAATACTAAAACATATGTTAAAAATAAAAATTTGTAACTATAATTTTTACCCAATGTAACTCGTAATGAGATTCCCACATAGGATAATATAGGTGGGAAGTGAAAACATGGACATGGAAGAGAAATGTTAACATCATGTTCTGATAGAGAGTGATGGAGAAAAATGTCAGGAGAAAGATAATAAATCACAATGTTATAAATCTACGGTGACCTAAGGGTCCGTTAGATTCATTGTAAATGAAGGTACTAATACACCATCATTTTCATGAAGATAATTTTACTTAATGTTGGGTAAATTTGATAAAACCATATACTTGTATGATTTCTATAAAACATCACCATTTTTTTCATTGACCCACATCATCTATTTATATAAAACATAAGGTGAATTTTTCATTCCTAACGTACTAACAGTTCATGAGACCCATGATATGATGTCCCATTAGTTATCATAAACACAATGTAGTTTCAAAATGTTGTCCAAAATGAATACATCCTCATAGAGAGATATAATAATTTAATCTTGTTGAAACCATCTAAATATTAAGAAAAAATTCTACAAATGGTTAACCATATAAAACTCTTGAAATATTAAAAACAAAATCATTAGAAATAATGAAACAAAATCATATTAAAATTGATCCTCTTTATATCAAAAAAAATTCTTGGTTATCAGATACAAAACATTTGAATACCCTCATTGTATGTTACCTTAAGACTTGGTAATAACCTAAATTACTTTAAATACTTTTATCAAAAATTACTTTTTTCTTTCTTATAATGATTTATGGATAAATTAGTTAATCCAAGAAGTTGGAAACTTCATCCATGATTAAATATACCAATATGGAAATAATCAATCATTGGATAATTTGTATCGCCCAATTTACTTATTCATATCCAACATATCATTATCCAAAGATCATAATCTAAACATCAAGCATTAATTAAGGATTATGAAACCTCAATCAATATATCACATATCCATGAAATTATCATTCAACATATCCATATTACTCCTTAATAAAAAAATCTAAAGAAAATACTTATATATTTTATTATTCATATATATTAATGATTGAATTCCAAAACATAAATACTTTACTAATACAATTTTTTTATACCATTACTCTGGATTCATCAACATTTTACTTATACCATTTTAATAGAATATGAAATATAATTCATGGTTAAAGGTTCCTCAACCATAATCTAATCAAGCCTCTTATGTTTAATGTAAATAATATTGGAAGAACACCACATAACATTAACATGTCTTTTGCAGTCTATTCATATTTATAAGTATAAGAAATACTCATACCACCTACCTGATTCTATTTATGACATTCCCACATGAGAAATAAATTCTCACAGTTCCCATAAATTCCACATCAGAATCATAAAATGTTAACAATATTTCTTATAGTTCTCTACATTGAATAAAACCCAAAAGAATAGTGTGAGAAAATCTTACCATGTTAGGATACCATATAATAATGAAAATGACTTATAGAGAGTATAAATCATCAATCCTAATTCCAAAATCTATGATACTTTATTTTTAACTTAGGTTATTCATAGTCATCATTAATTTAAATCCTTCATGGTGGTTTGTAATTTTTTTTTTAATTCCCAAAACATAAACACCTGGAATTTCAAACTAGGTGTGCAGCATAGCCATAATTGTCACTACATGGAACATTTGTTCTATATCCACATCAACATGTTGTATCTTTACATGGATGTATTTCTAGGAAACCATAGACTCTATCCGTTACAGAAATACCATGAAAGTTTCTTATACATTAACTCATCCTTATGATTATCCTCAGAGACATCCCTAAAAATATACCAAGGGATCTCAGTAATGTTTTACCATCCTATTTTCCAATGGATACCTAATCCTTTGATCTGATTCCAACTATAATGATCCAATCATGTCATAAATTAAAATTACATTACTTTTAAAGAATACATAAAAAATTATACAAAAAGAAACCCAAATACCATAATAGTATAGTTCCTTTGGAAACATGGAAATATAAATATTGATATAAACATGAGATACATTATCTACCAATAGGTTATTATTGACAAGAAACCTTCTTATACATGTCAAACATAATACATATCTTCATAACTAGGGGAAGAAAATATAAAAAGGAATGAGCTCAGAAGCTCAGTAAAGGTAAACAAGGGAGATATGTAAGAATATTCATGATAATAAGGGTATGAGTACATGATCATGATAATAGAAGATCATACCCTTCATATCAAATATCATATACATGTAACATGGAATAAATATTTTTAGCTCATTATACATGAATCATAATGAAATAATGAACTTAATGCATGATAGTATAATATAGGAATAAATCATGTAATATTTTCAATCAAATTAGTATATAATATCATATCCAAATTATCCAATATAACCATAGTAGTGTGGGATCACTCCCCTTTCCATATTGGTAGTCATGCTCCACTCCCCTGGCCATCATAGTTGCATGAGTTCACTCTTTATACCATGTTGGCAGTCATGGTTCACTCCCATGGCCATATTAGTAGTCAAGGTTCACTCCAAAGACCATTATAGTTTATTTCATGATATATAAATATTTAACAAATCTATTATATGGGAGATATATATCCCAACCATATCATAATGAAATAATACATACATCTTCCAAAAAATTGTACCAAAATCATATCTTAACCCATGAAATGAAATGACTATCATAATCATGTAATTTTATCACAACAAGTGGAAAAAAATATAGGTTTCATAAAAAATTAATCAAAATCATATCCTAGTAAATAGAAACGAAACTCATAAACATATAACCCATGAAAGATAAACAGGTTTCATAAATACCATGAAATTAATCATAAACATTCAGTGAAATAATATGAATGGAACATTTATATCATTTCATAGAGAGGAAAGAGTAACATCAAAATATTTCATCATAGATGGAATATGATTTTGAAATATCATTCAAAAAATAATTCCAATGAAAAATATCCATTATTCTTTGAAAAAATGATTATCATTACAAACAACCATTTTAAAATCATTTTCTTTCAAAATACATTGAAAGAATATAAATAATATTTGAAATAATTTTCAAACACATTTTACTTGAAAACTTATATAATATGATTCAAAAAATATTAAAAATATTGTTCATTGAAAAAACATTTAAAACATTAAAAAATCATGAAAAATATTCTAAAAACATTTCCTTGAATATAACTTTGAAAAATGTGAAGAATGGTTTAAAACTTTTTTAAAACCATTTCCTTGAAAATAAAATTGATAAATTATATAGAATTCTTGAAAATTCACTGATAAAAAATTTATATGAAAATAACACTGAAAACATATAATTAAATGTTTAAAATGTTTTAAAAACCTTTTTAATTGAAAATTTATGAAAAAATATTGAAAGTATTTGGAAAACTCTTTCCCTCAAAAACATATAAAAGAAATTTGAAAAAATTTCAAAACCCATTTTCCTTGAAGTATACTTTAAATAATTTGAAGATATCATGCATATATTTGGAAAAACATTTCTTTGAAAATTATATTATTTTTTTCAAAATTAAACATTTAACCATTCCAAGGAATCCTCATTTGAATTATGGAGGCTAAATCTATACATGTCATATGAGGTAAGAAGAACATTACTTTTTCATGGTTAAAGGATAAAAAACACATTTTCATAAAATGATAAGAATATTACGTCGAAAACATTATTAAAACAAAAAAAGGATTAAATTTTATAAATTATTATTTTATTATTGTACAGTGTCTATGGAAACCCGTTTTAGGAATCATGGTACTGAAGGAAGACTGATTTCCGACCAAAGAGGCGGTAATGTCAGGAATTCTTAAAATTGCTTCGTTAACTAACTAATATTCCAAAGAGTGGAAAAATGGATCCAATACATGAATATATTATGAATAACCCTATTATTTGAAAATTTATGAGTATTCATGAGAGCTGGATGATAATATTTCATCAATGGATGCATAAAAATAAACAACCTTGAAAAGAGATGTGATTGTTTCAATAAATTCATATAACATACGAACATCGGATCATAATATCTGTGTAAGAAAATGAAATTAATTTATGCTTTAAATATAATGAAAATATATATATTCATGATATAAAATGTAATATGGTTGTATATATGCCTCGAAAATAATTTACGTGCATAAAAAACATGACTCTCAATAAGGTAAAATTGAGACGAAATTATTTTACCGATTTGGTATCTTTTGGAACATAAACCTTGTGAAATAAATATCATATAATGGATATGTAAATATCCATAATATTATGTATAATAATAATTTAATACATCAATGTGTATTATACACACCACAGAAAAGGAAGGGGTGGTGAATAAAGCATGTATCCCACAAAAATAAAAAGTGATATCAAATCCCCATACCTTGTGTCCTAACTCCTGTTATACTCATTAAAACCAAATGTGTAATTAATATAAATTTAATATAAATCATTTAAAGAACTATATTATTATATCTAATACAATATATGGTTTTATTATGAGATTATATTACCCTCTTGTTAACAATCCTATGTTTAGGATTCACTTCGTCTAATATCCACTTTGTAATTCACACGTGTCTTAATTTTTTATGTCTTCAGTCCTTATAATTATATCACAATTTTAGAGTATAAGATTTGATATGAATATATTTTATATTAAATATACATTTAATATAAAAATCTATAAAATATTGAAGTAAATAAATAGAATACACCTTTAATGGAGATGTTAAGTTATACATAATCATGAACGTTGTTTCCGTTTTTATTTTCATTTTGAAACAATGAAATATAATTATATATGTATATAATATCATTAAATGAGAATTATAATTTTTTATACATCATATAATTTCACTAATACCATCTTTAATATATTCTACATAGTGTATGAATGGGTCACATCGCTTTGAGGGGGCGATAGTCCAAACTTCCTCAAAATGAAATTTGCGTATTAAGAAAAAATAAAAAGATTAAAGATATGTGTTGTGAAATAATTAAATAAATGTAAGGAAATAATATATATAATATATATATAAAATATAAATATATTTTTTATCATAATTTCCTCTATGAGAGGGGGTAAATTAAAAATTACAGTCATCGTTTAGTGAGGTAGTAGTTCACCTTACACGTAAATAATATTTTTGTTACTGATTAGATGGAAGTGTGTGTAAGAATAGGATTAAACATAAAAATAAAACATTATAGTATATTTAGGATACTTTTTTTGTTATACAAGCCTATAATATGAATATTTGAGGGTGTGGAGAAAGAAAATAAAAGTAAGAAGTTTGAGGGAAGATGTTACCTCTTTATCAGGTATCTCCTTTTATACTGTTGTAAAATAATTCCTTTGATTTATTGATGAAAAAATGAAGGATGCATGGATGAGGGTAGGGATTTTGGGATACTATTTTTGTATAGTCCGGATGATCCAATGTTGCTGCAGAGGTGTGAGTAAGGGGTAGAGTGGTTGCCTTTTTATAGTAGAGGGGGATTTTCACTCTTGTAAATACCAAAAGGCTTTCAATAAATAGAGGTATCCATTACCTAATGTTTCTATAACATGGAAAAATAATGAATTATTGAGAACTTATGGTCAAACAAAATATACACCAAAAAAATATTTTAATTTTATTAAATTTTTTTCTTAACTTTTATGATACCCCCATTTTATTATTTTTGTTTTTATTAAGGTATCTACATTTCTAACATCAGTAATTTTACCATAAAAAATAAAATCAAGTGAAATTTATTATAAAATATAGATGCACTAAATTATAATTTTGATACCAAATTTAAAAAAATATATAATATAATCTGTAAATTAATTTTTAAAATAAGTGCATGTGACACACAAAACACTTCTTAAACTCAGACCATTCTAACAGTGTTTCTACAATATATGGCTCAATATATTAATTAAAAAAGATAAATTTGTCTTTTTATATACCATATTTTATATTTTTTAAAACATAAAAACTACTTGGTCTAATTTATTATATTATTGATTTTAAATCATTTAACAAAATATATTTTTTTTGTAAAATAACTATAATGGGAATTTTGACATTATTTATTTAATTAAAATTATAAAATATAAAAATAATATTGGAATTAAAATAAATTAAATTTATGGATGTGTAAAATGATATATTAATTTTAAAAAATAATTATAGGCAATAATTTGGTCAACCCACTTCACATTTATCATTTATAGTATCATTTATTTTACTTAATTATTTACTAAATATTTAATACGTTGTCATTTATAAAGAATTTTATTTAAATAAAATCATATCTAAAAATTAATTATAAATTATTATGATAACAATATCCCATTTTTAATTTAAAGGGATATCTATTTAACAGAAAATATTACATATCTCAATGTTTTATCAATGTTTATGGTAAATAATGATCCCTTTTTGTTTTTTCCACACAAAACCTTTTATAAGTGGGTATTCCATTAAATAATATCACAATAAACCATATAAATTGAACCAAGAGGATATATGGTCTAATTATTGGTATTCAATGGCTTTTGGACAAGGTTCCAGGTCATTTTGGTCATTAAGATTAAGGTTTAGTTGTTAATTAAGCTTAACCTTACAATAATAGTTGTGATATATTTTAATCACATTCATTAATCTTTTTGGTCCAAATTTAGGTTAACATTATTATACTAACAATATCATACTGATTACAATAGTTTATTTCTATTTTTCCAAATTCCAAAACAATGTAGTTAGAAAATTAAGATTAATGCTAATCTCGTAGACGTGGTGAAAAAGAAGGTTTTTAATGTAAAAACATTCAAATGTTTAATAAGTTTGTATATGTAATTTCAATATATAAAATGAATCTAATGAACTAATTTTGAATAATATATTCATAATTTATCTAATATTAATTTAGTAAAAAAATAATTTAACACTAATCAATATTTTGAAAAAATGCTATTTTTAACTAAATCGCTATAATTTTTTCTATTAAATAAAAATTGAAGAATCTTGTAGAAATCCCAAAATATTACCCTAAACTAATTCAAACATTAAAAATTCCAAAATTATCTTCATTTTATCAAATTAATTTTATATTATTATCTAAAATTTATTTAAATATTGTTCATAGAAGTAAATAAACGGAAGATTCGTTAAGAAAATATTATTTGATATCATATAAAGACTTTACAAAAAATTATATATTTCACTATTACTGTGTTTTATTCATATGAAATCATTATAAATAATATATGAACAGTAGTTATTACTATTCATATTACTACATTTAACATATAGTTTATAATTAACACATTTAAATAATTATAATAATAAAATGAGTTTTCATAGAAAGTGAGTGTGGCATATAACACACACCAATTTGATGTTGTGTGTAGTGTAAGGCAAGTCGGTTCAATGAAAAAGGAATATTTCTCTTAGTAAAATGAAATACATTAATGAAAACTAATGAATTCTAAGGAAAAATCATAATTCACAAAATCTTTGGGTGTTACAGTATCTCTATATCAACTTTGAGGAAGTATTTCATTATACATGTATACCAAAAAAGACAATGATTTTGGTCATCTTGGTTCACATGAACTAATTTCCATGTAAGATCATTAGGGAGGTAAAAGATGAGTACCATTAATGCGGTTATGTGAAATATTGGAATATTATCATCACCACTATAGTGATGAGTAATTTTTTTTTAAAAAAAATCTATCTTAAATAATTTACTTTGTTGTTTTTATAAAAATGATTAGATTGTAATTTAACATTGGTTTCTTTAATCCATATTTATTGATAATTTGACAAAGTTACTTTATTTGTTGAAGGTCATTAATCATTCATTTATGAGATACATTATTCCTTTCTTTGATCTTTCCATGTTATTGAAAAATTATTCATTATAATGGTCCTAAATAAATTTTGAGGGAACGTGTATTCTTATTTATTGATGACTGTGGGCCCGTGATGGATTCAAATCTTGTACATAACCAAAATAATCACTAATTAAAAAATCTTATCATTAATTATTAAATGATTATTTATTTTTAATTTGACACATGAATTTTGATATAATTTCATTCTCCATCAAGGTTTATTTTTATGATAATTCATTTTATTTTTATTTAATTTAAAAATACATTATAGTACATCATTAAACTATAAATGAAATATTTTATAATTATATTGACCAAAAAATGTAATAGAAATTATATAAAATGTTAATGGAGAATATATGTCATTATCATGTCCAAATTAAGGATATTACATTCTATAATTATTTAAATGATTTCAATCTAAAAATAGAAACTATTTTTGCATAAGAATCTACAAATTTTTCATCTCTGTAAAATACTACATGATACAACCAATTTCATATATTATTATAGGACAATTGTAATGATAAGATATACACTTATGAAAAGTATTCTGACATTATTATAATAATTATATTGGTTATTCAATATTAAAGGGATTTATTTCCATAACATAATCACACAATTCATTACATTTTAATATTTTAACATGACCCTATAGATATATGGGTATGAAAAGATATCAGAAACTAATTAATCTATGATAGTATCTCATAGATTAGACCACTCAGTGAACCGATGTTAACATTGCAATAGTATAAAAATTTTATCATCTCACAACATTGATATATCACTAGATTAGACTAATTAATCAAAAAACATCGCAAATACCATCATTTTTAAACTAAAAAATGACTTGTGTAAACTATTCATTCACCTAATTGTGATAGGATAATCATATATGAACATATCTCAGTTTCCTAAAATAATAAAAAAAACTATTTTATAATTGAAAGATAATGAGTTTATCACCACCAAAATAAATATTGAAGACAATATAGTAGAGAAAAAACCTTAGCTATATAAGATATAATAAAATATATATATATTCAGGGAATCAATAAATTATATAAAAAATAGACTATACTGACCGATCAAAAAATAATTGAGGTCATGAAAATTGAGATTTTTTCCCCAAAAATGGTTGATCGATTTTGATATTCATTATAGTACTATATCTCTTATATAATTACATAATCATGGGTTGATTCAAAATACTCTATAGAATTTCAACCATTGAGTTCACCTAAATAATGTGTGGGGAATCTAGTTATGAAAAAACAAACACTTTTTATCCTTATTCAGAAATATTTCCATAATAACTATTGATTTATCCATGAAACACCTAGGTCTATTATCAACTAGGTGGATGTTAACTCGTTTAATATTTCTTTTATCTTCTTGACCAATATAACTAGTTATCCTTTTAGGATCACATTATGATCACATTCATTAATTGAAATATCCACAACAAGAAACACTTTAATTCATTGAATCACATCAAATATTGACCAAATTTTTAATTAGTAGAGTATCTAATTTTTATGAATGTATGTTATAGTCACTAAAACCATGTTCTAAAATATTCAATTTACAGTTTTTCTATAAAAACTACAAAGACAAAAAATTATTCATCATTTTAAATCAGTGTTTAAAAATTCGTTATCGTTATGATATATATACCCACTCTAATATTCATATCATTAGAATAAAAAAATTATACATCAAGGATACATCAGAAAATGATAATAACATATAAATTTATATATTTCTAATTGGTAATATTTTTTTTTAAATGTTGAAATTGGGTTCCCCAGACCCAACATTTGTTATACTTTGATTGCCACTACATGTATGCAGCTTTTTAAATACACAAGTGTTTATCATGCCATAATAGTGTAGATACTTCTACATACAATTTTTTATGGATATTTACTAAGGTTACATTTCGTATCAAGGGGTTATAGAAAATCCAAAACTATAATGAGAAACTCGAGATACTATGAGATCAATATTAAAGTAAGGCCCTATGGTCCAGTTACATCCACTACCACAAAAACAGTTTTTCGCAGCGCCCCCTTTTATCAGCGCTAACGAAAAAGCGCTGATAAAGGGCCCCCCTTTATCAGCGCTTGTTTCGTAGCGCTGATAAAGGGGGGCCTTTATCAGCGCTTTTTTAAGCGCTGATAAAGGGTCGGCTTCAAAAAAAAATAAAAATATATTAATATATTAATATATTAATATAGTTATATTGTTATATAAATATAATATATAATTTTTGAATATATTTTAGATAAGTATAAATGTACATTTACACTTATTATACTTAATATATAAGATATTTAGTGAAAATGACTTCTTAAAAAATTAAAAAAATATTTTTAATTAATAATTTTATAATCATTATGGAGTAATAGTCATTTAATAACAATTTGAGGACTAAAAAAATTAAAAAAATTAAAAAAAGATCCAAAATATGTTGAAAACGCAACTCAAATTTCAAACGGCCATAACTTTTGATCCGGGTGTCCGTTTGAGCTCTACCACATATCAAATTGAAGCCTGCGACGAGCTCTACGTCGTTGTGACCGGGAAAATCCTGATCAAGCATTTTTCGAGGCCAAAAGAGTCCCAGAAGGCCTCCAAAACTGAGTTTTTTGTCGGGGTACCCAAATTTTTTAACATTTTGTTGATTTTCATGCTCGTTTAAGGGGGTATTATTGGCTTTTCTTGGCGGGGACTGAATTTATTTCAAGGTATTACATTCATATTGATATTATGTCTTTGAAATTTCATCCTTTTTTATAATGAACTACTATTTATAATCAAATATATAACTATATGTACATATTTTTTATATATTCGCACCTAAAAATTAAATTTTTTAAATAAATAATTAAACATATTTACATATAAAATATATTAGCTTTATCTAAATAATAACTAATATCCATTTTATTTAAAATATCAATATATGAATATTTATATACCTATATATTAATCTAACTATATATATATATTAATCTAACTTTATATATATATATTAATCTAACTATATATATATTAATCTAATAACTATATATATATTAATATAACTACATATATATATATATTAGTATTACTATATATATATATATTAATATCACCATAAATATATATATTAATATCACTATATATATATTAATATAACTATATAAATATATATTCATATAACTATATATATGTTAATATAACTATATATATGTTAATATAACTATATATATGTTAATATAACTATATATATATTAATATAAATATATATTACTATACGAATAAATATAACTAAATATATATATAGATATAGATATAGATATATATTAATACCACTATATATATATATTAATATTACTATATATATTATAATATAACTATATATATATATATATTATAATATAACTATATATATATATTATAATATAACTATATATATATTAATATAAATATATATTACTATATGAATAAATATAACTAAATATATAAATATATATATATAGAGATATCATGAATTGGAAAGCAAATCAAAATATAGTGGTAAGGGCTTAGACGCGCAGGGGGGAGGTCTCGAGTTCAAATCCTCGTGGAGGCAGGGGTGCGCGCGCATGGGGAATATTGGAGCAAGCGCTATTAAAGGGTGGAAGGGGGTGCGTGGGGTGCGTGGGGTGTTGTATAGGGGTCGAAAAGCGCTGTAAAATGGGGGGTTCAAGCGTTATAAAAGCCCCCCCCCCCGATTGGCAGTATTTTTTAATTGTTTTTAAATTTTTTTAAATTTTTTTAAATTTTTTTAAATTTTTTTAACTTTTATCAGCGCTAAAACGAAAGCGCTGATAAAGGGGACCCCCCCCCCCTTATCTACGCTGGCTTTATCAGCGCTTTTCTAGCGCTGATAAATGCCATTTTTAGCGATGATAAAGGCCGTGTTTGTAGTAGTGATCATTATGAGAGGACACGTATGTTGTGTAAATATCAGGTGACGAGGGCTTATAAGCTTTGAGACTTCCTCTTCTAATGTTCACACTTGATGATCTACAGTTATTGAGATCATGAGGAATGAACAGAAAAACAGAAACACCACATGTTTCAGGTGTCACTGGTCGTTCCTATCTACAAACATGTATAATAGTCTCCAGACATGAGATCATTATCAATGCATTTCATTTAATTGCATACATTGATGCAAGTAGAAAACCGTGGTAATGGAGTTGTGGAGGGGTAGTTTGTGTTGGGTACGTCATTTGTGACATGGCATAGACTAAATGATCAAGATTCAATTTGTTGATTCCGAGTTGAGGAAGAGATATCTGAGGTTTGGTTGATTAGGATGGTTGCACCTTCATTAAATCCATGCCCATGGTAGTGGAAGGTAAGACTGTCAAGACTGGTCAACAAATAAAATAAATCAAGATAAAGGATGATGACACTAGTGTGCATTCTACTTTATTGTGATATCAATGTCGAAGAGATTATATTACAAAAACCATGTTCATAGGAAGGTAGTCATTACTTTGACTTTTTTTATATCTATATAGGGGCCTCAATGGGTTTCCAAACCCCTCTCTTGGTTTGTGAATATTATTCTCTGCAATTGAGATAAGGGCCTAGAGGGTCACACAAAATAGTGCTTTGAGAATCTTCCATAGTATGTGGAATAGGAATATAAAACTAGGTGGGGCCCACCATAGTGTCCGAGTATTATACATGTTCTATGGATCACCCAGTAATAAATAAATTCCTTAATTATTAACGTTTAGAATAATTCATTGAATTTATTTGTAATATTTATTTACAAGTGATTAAGTGAATACAAGGATAAAATATTATTTGAACGGATTTAAATATCATGGGTTGGTTTAATATTATCAGGAGACGTGAGTTGAGTTAAAGACTTAAGTTTATCATGCAATATATATTGCAGTTAGTGATAAAATTATAAATACTATTTATGGATTAATTCAATTTTTCATAAATAAATATTTATAATGCTTATAATGTGAATATTTATTACATGGGGGCCGAGAACCCATAACAGTATTTTAGATAACCAATAAAAGTCAAAGAGAGGATCATCCCATGTAACTATTCATTATTTTGAATTATGAGCCTCTCTCTCCTCCTATATTATAGAGAACGATTCACTCATTAAATCATGGTCTTCATGTTCCATCTTCTTGGATCGAATACGCTAGCTTGCGGTGAACATCGTTACATTTGAGTGGTCTCTAGTGTACCACGATAGCACCAAGATTCTGACGAATGACATGTGAGTAGATTTAAGAGGCGTGTGTAGATGATCTACAAGGATTCAACGTTGGATTCATCAAGAAACGATCACTAGCATCATGAGACAGACATGAAAACATCAGATCTGAATGAGGTACATATTTGAATTTTATTTTGTGCTACGTTAAATCCACGTGTGGTCCTTGGACTGTAGCAGGATAAAATCACTAGAGTTGACGACATTACGTCTCTCCTGTGACACGAAATTTTTAATTTCGTAGTCCATCAGCTTCGACTTCCCATCCTTGTACTAACAGAGGTATCGAAGCGAGGTCTTGGGTTTTTAGAGTCAAAGAATAAAAATTAAATTTCATTAAATTTATGTACGGGGTGTTAAAAAGGTTCCATCGGATCCAACTGTGCGTCGTTCCATTTTCGAATGGCCAAGTAATGGTCATTTGAAAATTTCTAGTTGGATAGACGTAATAGGATTTAGGTTCTTATGATATTATTTTTTAAGAACATAAATTTCTAATTTTTATTTGAGTTCATTAAATTTACTAGAATCTGGCGGGAATTATCCCGGTTGAGATCAATTTTTATGAGTTTAATAATATATACTATGATATAATATTATTTTATGTTTCATTAATAAAATTAAAATTGATGTGTTATCTTGGTTATGTCTTTTAGACATTAGAATAATTTTTAAAAACATGGTGTGTTTTTTCAAAAGACAAAACATTATAAAAAAACAAAGAAGATGACTTGACCCTGGGTCTTCTTCCACGCAGAGGTCGACCCCAACCCTAGCCCCTCCTGCATTTCCTCCTTGTTCACAGATTGACCAGCGAGTAGCGCCTCAGGTGGCCACCGCTCTGCCCCAGGTTGGCTCCCCTTCTTTGTCGAAGGCCGGGTGCACCACCCCTATCCAGGGCCGCCCTGGGAAAACCTACCTCTTCCCTTTGTCTTGGATGGCCGAGCGCAGTAGCTAGATCGCCGCCTCGCACCTGCCTGGTGCGCCGTCACTGCCCCTGTACAGGCTGCTCCATCTCCAGCTTGGCCGCCTCCCATTCCTGCTACCCATGAGCCTGCCATAGCTACATGTCATCCCTTGGTCGGGCCACCCTCATGCCACCGACAGGGTCCCCGCATTTCCCCTATCCAGGCTGCCCTGAGCCGCCACTCTTAACTTGCTCACACCGGCCTACCCAGTCTGCAGCTGCCCCTGTCCCGTCGCGCCTGTCCAGAGGACGTTGCAGTTGCTCCCCTCCTCCTTGTCAGAGTTTGCCCAATGCCTCTCCGGTGTGCTGGACCTCCTTTTCCTGCAAACAGTGCCGCAGGATGTCATTGGATCAGGTAGTGTCGGTCACGCTGCGGTCACCCCACGGTCACGATGTGTTCACGTTCAGTCGCACCACAGCGTGGCCCTGCTCCAATGAAATACCCTCGCAGCAGTTTGTAGTCCTTCCTGACTCCTTTCTTGATCGGAGTAACCCCTTGAATTTGATTTAATTAATTTAGTTTTTAAATTAAAATATTTAAAATTAATTTGGGGGTTTAAGATTATATAGAATCCAAAAATTTAATTTAAATGAAGATTAAATTAAATTAATTATTTAATTTAATTTTTGGAATTAATAAAATAAATAAATTGTTTAATTTATTTTTTGGAATTAAAATTAAATTAAAAAATTGGAATTGACAAGTAAATTAATTGAATTTCTTATAATTCATATAATTTATCCGAACGCCCTCGTGCTATTTATATTTAATAGAGTTTAATTTTAATTGTGCCTAATTATACTGAATAGTCTTGAGCTATTGATCGACCTGTGCATGTTAGTGTTTTATTTATTTAATTATTTATTCAATGTGTGCGATCATTATAAAAATTAATTAGTTAAATGACAATCTACGAATAATTTTTTTATTCAAATATGTATAAGGGCATGTCAGTCTAACACCCATTATGTATTTTGTACCCTAAGACGTCATCGCCCGCGCATGAGTATATTTGTTAAAATATGCTCAAATTCCAAGACGTGGACCCTATTATTTTGAGGTGGAAATCTAGAAAGGAGTCGAACACTATGCACTGAGGGAAAGCTGTGATACAAGCCAGCTTTAGACGCAGGTATAGAAGCCCATAGGGCATTATTGTTCCATTATAGATCGATCATAGTATAATTATCAAGACCAGTCAGATTGCATGGTTTTCTTTTTTGCATTTTTTATTGTTTTATGCAAGTGCATTATTATTGCTTAATCACATTGAATAGTAAACAAGATAAAAATGCATAAAGATGTGATTAATATATTTATTTTTCATGTTATGTATTAAGAATGACTACCTAGTTTGAACATATAAAAAAAGGATTATATTCCTTAATAAATATCAAAATACCTGAATGATATAGTATGTCTTAATTCCTTCCATTACTCACATTTGAACAAAACTGAGTGTTTGGGGTACTCGCCGGCCATGTTTGAGAGTTCCTCTTACTATGGGGTCATATTCATGAGAGAACTAGGTATAACTAACTAAAGAGAGTATTCAACGATTAGCCATAGCTAACGTGCTATCACTTTAAAAGAAGGATGTTGAGTGAATCAGGTTCAGATTTAAAAATTTGCGACATTACTCAACAGTACAAGGAACCACAAGTTAAGCGGTTGGCTAACATATTCCCTACCTTGAAACCCTCTGAGTAGTAGCATAAACATAGCTTGTAGACTATGAGAGAGGTTTTGAGGATCCTTACCACTAGAGTACTCAAGAAACAGAGTATTCTGAATCTAATAGTGAGGGTTATTAAGGTTTTTCAAAATAGTGGGAGACATTAAAATGATATAATAATTAATTAATAATAAATGTCAATGTGTAATCAAGATAATGTTGTAACTGATAATGTTTATCTGATGTAGATATAAAATGGAAATAACCAAAACCAAAAGTAAATTTTCACTATGATCAATTTTGAATAAATAAAATATCCCAACTGACAATAAATTCCAAGAGTGGTATAGGAGCTTGCGCGTTGTAGTATGTAGAAAAAGGAAGCTTTATATGTTGAACTCCTCAGTTCCTGCTGAGCCTCCTTTAGGAGCAAGTAATGCAGAACATGTTAAATGGAAAAATCATGTAGATGACACACTTGATGTTTATTGCATCATGTTTTCATCCATGTCTAACCAATTTTAGAAAATGAATAAGGGGATAATGCCTACAAGATGCTTTCACATCTCCCAAAATTATATAAGGATAGGTCCAGGCAGGGAAGGTATGAGATCTCAAGTTCCCTATATAACTATAGACTTGTAGAAGGGCACAAAGCCAGTCCTCATGTACTCAAGATGATTGGTTATTTTGAGAGGCTTGATGACCATTAGTTCAAATTGAACCAAGAGCTAGAAGTGGATCTCATTCTTGCCTCTTTACTTAAATGCTTATCAACTTTTATTATCAATTATAACATGAATGATATGAAAATGTCGCTCCTGTACATTTGGTCTTTAGTTCTCCAAGCTAACAAGGATATGACAAATACCAATTCATTAATCTGTAAGATGAACAAAAGAAATAAGGGAACTGAAGAGGGGTCTAAGGACAAGTCACGACTGAATACACCAATGCATCACCCTACAAAGAATCCAAAGATTCAGTGGTAGAGTACTGAGTAGGAGGAATTTTTCTTTGGATATGGCATGAAAGGCCACTAGATAAAGAATTGTAGTGTTGGGAAGAAGAATAAAACCAATGCTTCTTATTCTGGTTTTTTTCTTTGATTGAAATATATATTTGTCTACAAGTTGGTGAATGGATATGACATGTGGCTCCCACATTTATATTTATATACAGGATCCATGTAAGATCAAGAAGATGTCCAAAGGTGAGGTGGATCTCTGAGCAACAAATAGTGAAAGTCTGGCATCCATGGCAGTGGGAGACTATCACTTATCCTTGGAAAGTGGTATGGTTCTTGTTTTAAATAATTTTTATTATGTACCTTCTGTAACCAGGAACATAATCTATGTGTCTATTTTAGAAACTGTCAGATTTTATTTCATGTTTGGAAGTAAATTTTGTCTCTTTTATAGGGATAACATCTTTTATGGTATGGCACATCTTAAGAATGGTTTATATATTCTTGAACCTGAGAACCCTGTAATGGAAATCAATGAAAAAACCAACCAACATGACTCATATATCACCAACCTATAGAACATCGGGATATGTCATGTAAATGAGAAGCGATTAAGAATATTACATCAAGAAGGGTATTTAGACATAGTGCCATTAGAACCCTTGGATGTATCTCAAGATTGGTTATAAGGAATAATGCCCAAATCACATTTCTCTCAGAAGGGAGAATGATCCAATGCAGTATTAAAATAAATTCATAATGATCTATGTCATCCATTTCTAATAGAGGAAAGGGGTGGTTTTCAAACTTTATTAATTTTAGTGATGGCTATAATTGGTATGGCTATGTCTACATAATGTTTTATAAGTCTGATTCACCAAAATGAAGTAGAAAACAAACATGGTAAGAAGATAAAATCACTCCTCTCAGACCAGGGTGGATAATATATCAAACAATATTTCATTGATCACTTGACGGATTGTGGGATAGTATCCCAAATCACTCATCATTGTACACCACAATGGAATGGTGTCAGTGAAATGATGAATAAGACCTTCCTGACATGGCCAGATCAATGACGAGTCATGAAACTCTTCCATTATCCGTATGCATTGCAGTCATCAAAATACACCCATAAACAAGTGCTAATATAAGATACAGATGGTATTACAAAAGAGTATTTATATGGAAAGTAACCCAGTCTTACACACATACGTGTATGGGGGTGCAAGGAATTTTTCAAGACATTACCAAGTGACAAATTAGCACCCTGAAGCATGAAGTGCATAATTATTTGTTATACTAAGGAAACCAAATGATATTAAATATATAAACCTTTATATAGAAAAGTTATTGTGGAAATACACATCATATTTTTTAGAAATAGAACAAATTTATATTGTAAATTTTGGGATAATGATTGAATTTGATTAAGATAATGCTCCAGATACACAAGAGTTGGTACAAAAAAATCTCCACAAGAGGAAGTGGAAGAATAAGTAGTTCCTGAGACACAAATATTATATAGGTCTATAGGAATATTTATAGAATCATATCATTATTGTTTCCTTATCACTGAGTTAGGTGACACATTACTCATTGAGGATGGTGAACCAATAAGCTACATAGAAGCAATATAAGTCAATGAAGATTCTAAGTGGAAAGAACCCATGAATTCTATAATGGAGTCCATGCACCAAATTCAAGTGTGGACTTTGGTAGACCCTCCAACTGATGTAAATCCCATTGGATCTAAATGGGTATTCAAATAGAATATGGACATGGTTTGTAAGGTTAATACTTTTAAAGAAAGATAGGTTTCCAAGAGTTTTAGTTAACATTAAGGGATCGACTAGGATGAAACCTTCTCACTAGTAGCAATGCTTAAATCCTTCAGAAAATTTCTTTCAATAGAAAACATTCATGATTATGAAATATGGTAACTGGATGTCAAAACAACTTTTCTAAATGGGAACTTGGTTAATGATGTCTATATGAATGAACCTGAAGGGTTCGTCCAGTTAATGAACACAGATAAACTATGCAAGCTGTATAGATCCATTTATGGGTTGAAGCAGGCATCACAGTCATGGAATGTTCATTTTGACGAGGCCATAATTTTTTTTGGTTTTTTCAAAAAAAAAATGTGAGACCTGTTTCCAAAAAAAGTATTAATGGAATACCATTGTTTTCCTAGTTTTATATGTTGATAACATATTAATTATTAGAAAAGAGGTGCAAGTATTATAGTCATTTAAGACATGGTTAAATGAATGCTTCTCCATGAAAGACATAGGTACGACATCCTACATTTTAGGGATCAAGATCTATCAAGATATATCTCAAAGGCGTCTTGTGAAAAATCAATGTACATATTTTAAAAAGGTTCTCAAAAGGCACCATATGAAACAATCCAAGAGAGGATTATTGCCAATGTGAAATCGTATTTATCTCTCCATGAAAATGTGCCCATAAAATCAGGAGGATATTGACCGAATGAGTAGAATCCCTTATGTCACAGAAGTGGGTTCTATCATGTATGCCATGATATGTACTCGGTTTGATGTCACCTTTTCTTTAATAATGGTTGGTATATATCAATGCATTCTAAGTGGTCTACATTGGGAAGATGTTAAAACTATCCTAAAGTACTTGAGGCGAACAACAGATATATTTCTGGTGTATGGAGGAGTTGAGGAACTAGTAGATAGAGGCTACATTGATGCTTGTTTCTAGACTGATCATGATGATATGAAATTGTTTTCAGGCTATATATTTTTCTTGAATGGTGGTGCAATGAGATGGATAAGCTCAAAGTAAGTTTTTGTTACTGATTATACAACAAATTCTAAATATATTTAAGATTTTGATGTAGCAAAAGAAGAAGTCTGGATACGGAGATTTATCTCAATCATTGGTGTTGTTCCTAGCATTGAAGAACCTACTCTAGTATATTGAGATAATACTTCTATAGTGGTTCTTTCCAAGGATCCCATGTCTCATCCGTTGACAAAGAATATTATTTATAAGATTCATATCTTGAGGGATTTTACTCGAAGAGGGGAAGTCGTAGTTAGTAGAGTAGCCACATAGGACAATGTGGTTGACCCCTTAACTAAATCCTTTTCTAAGAAGAAACATGGTTCTCATGTGAGATCTATAGGATTGAGACTTTTTAGAAGTTGTCAATAGTTCATGGGGGAGTTTTGAACGTGGTTTCTCTACAACCAACTTGTGTTGTACTTTTATTACCACTAAAGTTTTGCAGTTTTTAAATATACATGTGTCTATCTATACATTATAGTGTAGATACTTCTGCATCAACTTTTTTTATAGAAATGTCTTTAAGATACATGTCATATCAAATGGTTATAATAGATCCCCATCTATAATGAGAACCGAGAGAAAATATTAATCTTAAATTAATATCCTATGGTCCAGTTAAATCATTATGAAACGACATAGATGATGTGCGACTATCTGGTGATGGGGCCTCATATGCATTGAGACTTATTCTCATGAAGTTAGCACTTGATTATCTCTAGTTATTGTTATCATGAGGACTCAACTGTAAAATAGGAACACCACATGTTTCAGGTACCATTGGTTGTTTCTATCTACAGACATGTGCAACTATTTATAGACTTGAGATCTTTATCAATGTATGTCATTTAAATTTTATACTTTGATGCAAGGAGAATTCCATTGCAAATAATTTGGGGTGAGGTAGTTTGTGTTGGGTACGTCATTGGTGAAATGACATTGATTTAATGAAAAAGATAAGATTTTTCTCTTATTAGTTGTGGAAGATATAAATTGGGACGGGTTTATTATGATAGTAGAACCTTCCTTAAATCCATGGCCATGGTAGTGGAAGGTAGGACCGTCCAGAAAGATCGTCAAATAAAATAAAGAAAGATAAAGGATTATGACACTAGTGTGCAATCTGCATTATTGAGATATCGATGGCGAAGAGATTATATTACACAGACCATGTTAGTATGAATGCAATCATTGCTTTGAAATTTTCTTTATCTATATAGGGGCCTCGACAAATTTCTATACCCCGAACCTGGTTGGTGAATGTTATTTACTATTATTGAGATAAGGGCCTTGAGGGTAACACACTATAGTACTATGAGAATTTTCCATGTTCTATGGAATTGGAATATAAAACATTGTGGGCCCCACCACAGTGTCTGAGTAATATCCAAGTTATATAGATTACAATGTAATAAATAAATTATTTAATTATTCATGTTTGGAATAATTCATTGAATTTATTTATAACATGTCTTTATATGTGATTAAGTTAATACAGGGGTAAAATATTATTCAAATAGATTTAAATATCCCATGTTTGTTTAATATTATCAGGAGACATGAGTCGAGTTAAAGAGATAAGTTTATCATGAAGTATATATTACAGTCAGTGATATAATTATAAACATTATTTATGGAATAATTTAATTTTTCATGAATAAATATTTATAATACTAATACTGGGAATATTTATTTCATGGGGTTCAGGAACCCCTATCGGGTATTTTAGATATTCCCAATATAAGTAAGAGAGAGGCACGTCACATTTAACTAACAATTCATTGAAATTAAGAGACTCTCTCTCCTCCTGAATTTTAGAGAGACATTCCCTCAAGAAATAATGATCTTCAAGATCCATCTTCTTGGATCAAAGACACTTTATTGTAGTGAGCATCGATGCGTCGAGGTTGTCGTCAGTGTACCGCACTAACACCCGTATTCTGACGAACGACACACAAGTAGAATTAAGAAGTGTGTGTGGATTATCTAGAGGGATTCGACGTCAGAGTCTTCGAGCAACAGTTGCTGGAATATTGAAACGAACTTGCACATGTTAGATACGAACGAGGTACATGTTCGAATTTTATTTTTTCATCTATTAAATACACACAGGGTCCTCAGACCGTACCAGGATAAAATCACCGGTGTAGACGACATTATATTGCTTCAGTGAGGCCAAAATTTTGCTTTTCCAGCCAATCGGCTTCCACTTCCCATCCCATTACCTAACAAAAAATTCACCACAAACCATCATTAGGCAACAAAAATGTTTGAAAACACATTAATATAATGGGTTCTAACAATAATTATCTTCCTATTTTATCAAAATATGATCAGTTATTATTTTATCCATGGTAATAGTGACCTAACTCACCTCATCATCACTATGTTGTATATGTTGTTACCGAGGATAACATGTTAATATTGATAAAAAAATTAACTCCTATAAACATTATATAAAAATATAAAATACTTTATTATGGACCCATATTTCCATATCAAATGTGTAAATTGATGTAATTTATTAAATGGACACAATTTAACAATTTTAGGGTGTAGTATAACAACTATAATATAAAGAGACTATAAAAATTGATGAAATTAATCAAATATTCATACCAATGAGCATAAACTATAAAAAAACAATTTCAATGATACCATATGAATCACATATCTTAATGGATGACCTTTATTTTAACTATGTTCATCTCATTGGCATAACCATTTCACTATCTATTCATCATTCACACTATCATTAAATCATCTACCTATATTTATGTCTTTTAATAGATATTTTATTTCAAATCCTAAATCAGTATTCTAATATTTTGTTTTCATGAAATGGAGAGAAATGTTTTCTATTTAGAGGATTATCATAAAATAAACCTAGATATATACATGAAACTATGATAATATAGTATTCCAAACTGTATAATAAATCTTAGGGATAATCCCTAAATCCAATTAATGTTTTGATATTCTATCACATATATTTCATAGAGGGTTTGTAAGATGGTAATTTTTATTCTCCATGACCAATAAATATACATTAAAATATTGATAATGGTACTCTATCCATGTATTATTGTGATATAATTGAAACCATAATTCCAATTTTCCTCATTTTCACCACATTGTCTTGTAAAGTGGTTGAAAAAAACAAAAATCTAGTCGGTTTCATGTTTATATAGGAAACATCACAACAAAAATTATAGTATTCGTCGTTCCTACACTAATATATTCAATATTTAAGGAATTATTTATAGAAATTCAGAATATATAGAAATATCATGAGGTTTAATTTGTAAATAATTTATCACCAAATTAATTCTCATACCAATATGTTACCAGAATCCAATGTACCCATAGATTTTGAAGAAACCGATTATATAGTTAAAAAGAATGGTATACCAAAAAAGAGTCAATTTAAATTATATATAGTCAAAATACATGGATAATTAATAAAAAATAAATTTTAGTTGAAAAATTATTATATAACAAAGGTCATGGTCACTCTAATACCCTAGTAATAATCAATTTAGAAAAACATTCTATATCTACTACCTGCCTTCAAAATATAAAACTGTGTGTTTTTTTATTGAAAACCTCTTATCTGAAAATAGTAGAAAAAATCCCCATATACTGAATTATCATAAGATCAATCAATTTATTATGAATTGAATAATGAAATATGACCGTGTACACATTATTTATTGATTGTGATTTTCTATTCACTTTCACATGGTATATAAAATTATTATTGAGAAATAATAATAATATCCTTCCATCAAGGTATCTTAGGGATATGTGAATCTCTTAATTATTAGGAATGATCCAATCTTCTTTATGGACTTATAGAACCTTGTTTAATTGTATGGAAGTGGAGATCAAGATATTCCTTTAAAAGAGTTTCACAATATCATCACACACCATTTAAATTTCATAATCCCAAACCATGCATGTTTTTTCAAACATCAAAGGACACAAACTGATTCTAAACCATTTATAACTATTTATCTATTAATGCATTGTTTTATAAAATGTTTCATATATTATAAATCCATGTAATCCATGATTCATACATGTTAGAATTAATACAAAAATTAGTTTTTTAACTCATTAAATGAATCCCACATATTCACAACTAATTCACAATATATTAATAAGAGTTGTTAATAATATATAATTTTTGCCTCCCAAATATCCATAATTACATAGTTACCTTATTATAATCACACAAATTCCAAGATCGTGTCTTGAAAAATATATATTTCACATCCCAATAAAATTATACCTTATAAAAATTACATTATATAACTTATAATGGGGGAAAATGATTAATGAAATTTTATAGGATTGTGTTGGTTTCTAAACCTCTCAAAAACATTCACTTGAATGAAATACTAAACTAAATTTCTTTAATCATCGTTTCCCTTGTTTCCCATGTTAAAAACTCATATATTACCATACCCAAACACCATATCTAAGATATATATGCTCACTGGACTCATTTACATGACCTATACATACAATGACATAACCACAATTGTTGGAAATGATGAATTTTCCTCCCCAGGAAACCCACTAAAAGTAAAGGGTTAGTGACCACCACATGGTGGCTATACATATAAAATGGGATACATTTACCAATTAACCTATAAAAACTAAAAAAATAACACAATATATGTCACATATTACATTCCATAAACTAAGAATCCGTGAATAAATAAATTAATAAAAAACATTATTCAAGTAGAAAATAATATATAATCTCAATCATAATATATTATCAACATAAATTAAAAACTTTGAATAAATGTATAGAAATAAATATAAACTCTAGGAATGAAATTTTCTATTAATAAATAAATCATCCACAAATATAGGCCTTATGATTATCTACTGTTGATCATTTATTGAAAAGTATCCCAATATTTATAACTCAATGTACTCTAGGAAAATGTTAGATAGATGAATAAATTTTTTGTATAATAATATACATGTTCCCCTATATGGGTGATTAAATTGAATTAGTATGACAACCCAATTACAAATAAATTTCAATGTTAATCCTGTGAAATCATAATAATAAAAACATGGGAAATAATATTATATAGTCACGAGCTTTATGATTTTTACCACCAAGTGGTGAGGTAGGTTATTAATTTACTAGTATAGTTCAACACTATCATATTATATAATTTAATAATATGATGATATCACATATTCTATAATTTCAGAAGTCTATATATAACATTCTATGTTATAAGGGAGAACTATTCCCAAGCACATCATAATAAAATCTTTCTTTAAATAGTAAGTTTCATGATGTTAAACATATTAAAACATTTCCTAAAAAACTATATCATTATAAAATATATAATACCATCATTATTCTATAATATCATGTTATAAAATTTGAAATTTTAATGATTTAATACCAAAATATATTATTGAGGATTAAGAAGTGAATAATCCTCAAGGATGTAATTAATTACCCAAACTCCATATTTCATATTGTTTTGTATCCGGTATCATCATGAGTAAAATTTCCAAAGAAAAATAAAACTATAAAAACCTCCATGGGAGATAACACTAATTAAAATATAAAATCATTTAGGTTATATTAAATTCCATAGTGATATGGTATCAATAAATGGATACCAATTTTAATATCCTAGTGTTAGGTTCTCAACATGATGAAATGAAGGTTGTGTTCTAATATTTGACTATAATAAAATATAATAAATTTTTTGAAAGAAAATAAACTCATTTATAAAACCATTACTAGAAGTAATGAGCTAATATATGAATCTATATCATCAACAATCCAACATAAATGGTTATATCATTATCTTGTGATTTTTCTGATGAATATTTTAATGGGTATAAAGTAATTTAAAGTCCTATTGATGAGTATGTCAATTCATCATTAGCATAAATTTCACATAAAGAAAATAATAACTATGTTTTAACATATTATAAATAAGGTACTTAAGCATAATAACATACCATAATATTTTTATTCATATCTACTTATCAAAATAAAAATATGTATAGAACCATCTCTTAACAACCACTTCCTATGAAAAAATTAACTAAAAATCTACTGATATGAAGTAGAATGAATGAGGAATTATGGGAATCCTATCATTAATTATCCAAGAATATTAAAACCCTGGATCTTATTTTTTTTATAAAAATTGTTCCTTTCAATACTAAAATCTATAATTGATTATATCGCATCAAACCAAAAAAGATTTTTTACTACTCATTATCATTATAAATGTCATTATATCTTCATATTGGGATAAATGACTCATATATATGAGTCATCAAGGTCATAATCATGGTTAATTGTTTCCTAAGATACTATTTTTGTGTTATAATCATTCTAATGAGATATAAAACATGTTTACATTTAAATCCCTTTTTAAAATATGACATAATTTTTAGATATGTTAATTCCTAATTGAAGCCACAAATTGTTTCTACATGGTCAAATGAGATATAAAATTCATAGAGAGATTACTCACCAATTTCATTACTCGAATGTTTATATTAACAACATCATCCTTTAAATGATATAAAATGGTATTACAAACCGCACCATTGTGATCTACATTAAAAACCTATAAAAATATTATTATAAATGTCTCAATAATTAACATTGTCCTAAATAATGAAATTTCTCAAGAAATATGGGTATATACATTGAGTAAACAAGGTTAAAAATAATGGTTATCCATGTAAAGTACTATAATTGGAAATGGGAACCATAATGAATTCATGTGTTGTCAATGTTGTTTAATACAATAAAACATGGTTTTCTTTAATAGAGATTTTGTGTTATCATCCCACTAAAATTGGTGTTTAGATAAACTAGGTACAACCAAACCTAAATAAACTTTTTTGTCCCATTTTCACCTCTAAGATCAATAAACTTTTTTAGTTAGCTGTCCACATGGTAGATTCCATGCAGGGAATTAAGTTTTCCTCTATTAGTATGCAGTAGTTACATCAATGTGAGTTATTTAAAACTAAAATCTATATACATTATGATTTTTAATTTAAATTATTTATTAAATTAAATTTAGGAATATCAATTATTGGTTTAATGCATACACAATTTGTTTTAATACTATAGTTAAATTGGAACATTCATTACATCAGACCCCTAACTCATGTTACTTCTCACCATTATTCTCTATTTCCACCTCAGGGTGTGATATTCCACCAAAACAACAATATTTTTTTTAACTAGGATCCAAGATGCATGAAACCAGTAATGAATATTAGTCTACTAGGAACATTAACAACTATTACACCCTAAAACATTACATATGTCTTTCTAATCTCTATTACAATAACACATCATTTATAGATTATATGTGATTGTTCAAACCTTAATCACTCATATCATCCTATGATCATTCACCAATATAGAGGGAGGAGTTATATAACTTCATTCATCCAAAATATACATATCTCACTAGTTTTCATGGTTTATAAAACCTTTAGGACATTCTATGTCCTTAGGATCAGGAAGATTATTGTACATAAAGATGAGAAAAATATATTTATTAAATTAATTATATAAAAATATTAATATTTAATGTTTTATTATAATATAATTTATTCATAAAAATTCCTAAATTATTATATATACACATTAAAAATCAGATCATGATTAAAAATTTAGTATTTATTGATCATAAATCAAAACTAAATGATAAGCCTCATTTCGTAGATTCATAATTCTCTATTCATTATGATTTATCCATTTTATCATCCATGAACCAATTTTGTGTGATATAACACAATTATTAATATATTAAAATATACAATTGTCCAATACATAACTTACATACTTAAAATGTGAAACATTATTTTTTTAGAATCCATATATTAATGTATTATCTATATGATTCTTAGTTTGACATATATTTATTTATTATCACTTATATAATTACTATAAAAATTTTAAATTCCTTATATTTTCTTCCCAAGAAATTTATTACATATAATTCAACTATAATGAAACAAAATTTAATAATAATATTTATCAATGAATCTAAGATGATGTGAGTATAACAGAATTCTATGATGATGGATGTTAAATCCTAGAGATTCCCTATTTATTATAGGAATGTATATAATATGGAGAATAAGTGTAATGTCACCACATATTTTCAGTAGTCTATAATTTTAAAATGTTATTATATTATTCTATTTTAGAGGATTTTCAAGAGAAGGTCTGATAAAGGTGGATGGGTAATAATTTTTTTATGTTTATATATTCATCAAACATAGTGGCTTGGAGTATAAATCCATTTATATCAATGTAGGTATTTATAAGTGCAACATCCTACCCCATATCATAGGCTTGATAGGGAGGAGGAATGATAATTGGACTTAAGAAATATTCCCATGGCGCTAAAAGCTGGTAATAAATGTTGATGGCTTCGAGAATAAATTTTTGAATGATTTTCCCAGGATGTAAAACCACCCAAAAAAACAATACACTATCAATAAACAACATGATGCATGTCAATAAAACAACCAAACCCATACATTACCAGAAGACAACCAATTGTTCCATAACAAATCCCAAAGACCATAACATCCAAGAAAAAATCAGAGTACCTAGTAGAAGACTACAATAAGACTCCATAATAACTAGTACACCATTCATAGCTCCACACCAAGCTCCATGCTCCACGCACCAAAACATCACCAAATCATCATGTCGAACTACTAGAAAAATAAAATTCCTTACTCTTACCTGGGTCTCAGAATACAACATCTAAAAAATCACCAAAGTTCCAAAGTATGGGGTGAGTAAAATTAATCAGTCATTTTCCCCAAATGAATTCCCAACACATACCACTAGGATAAAACCATTATCACATTTATATAAAATAATTAATATAAAACATTCAATAGTGAAACAATATACAACATTCCAAGAATAACTTTAATAATCCATGAAAAACAAAGTAAATCCATAACCATTCCATAATACATATGGACTTCCGCCAATCGCATTCACCCCATTCTCAACTAGCGGTGCTTCCTAACCACTATCCATAATGGTGGTTCTTATGAGAACTATCCATCACCTATTATAGTGATAATTATTTCCCAATTACACACAAAAAACACAATTCATAACACATAATCCACCAAAAAAAATGCACCAAGGTAGCACAATAATCATGTAACCATTTCTAACACATGCCAATTCACTCCAACAAATTAACCATTTATTGAAAGCACCCTTTAACCAATATTCCATGAACAAAAAAATTTCAATAAACAATATATTTATTTAATACCATCTTTCAAAAAACATTTTTCATAATCATACACTAATAATTTTAAATTCAACATTTTAAAATCACACAACAAAGCACCTTTTTTCAATAATAACCCATTTAAACCAAAATACCCCAAAATAATCACTAAATGGATTTCCAAAAAGATCCGCACATAATTATTACAATTAATTTCAAGAAAAAAAACTAATTGTAACATAAACCACTAGTTCTAACCAATTTGATTCGAGAGAGAAGCCACCGACCTTTAGGGTTCTGAAAAATTTGAACCATAAGAAACCACACCCCAATCTGGGAAAACACTGCACTAAAACTGCTCTAAATGTCCCTACCTATCATAAAGAACCATTAAAATAAACACCCAAGGGAAAAAAATATATGTATACACATTAAATGTGTAGATCTTGAAAATGGGGAGAGAGAGAGAGAGAGGGAAAAGTAGATTTAGAGAAAAACACAAAGAACTAATTGAGGAGACTTACTGGGGAAGAATCGGATCAACCAAACCAATATAATACTTTTTTTATTCTTAAATGAGTGGGAAAACACCCCCCACTCTTGAGAAGTGGAAATACTAATTGAGGCTCGATTGGGAGTGATTTTGGGTATTTTTAGGGTACTCCCAACTAATCTCATATTTATAAAAACCCATTTTTTACGGGACACAGGGTTAGCTCACACAGTTTGAAAACTTGTGTGCTAACCATGTACCTAATGATTCTTTGAAGGGGATCATCACACAACCTACCCTACACAATTATACAAATATTGTGCAATCCGTTCATACCCCACTTCCCACATTGTTCATCTTGCATGGTTTCTCCTAAATGTGCCCAAACTGTACGACCTTAAATAGGCCTCCAACATTTTCCAAAACCATCCCAAACTCTACCAAAATCATCCAAAATCATCCCAAGAACTTTAAACACATAGAAATTCATTAATAAAGACAACATAACTCAAACTAGGGGTGCTACATTCTCCCTATCATTGGACACTCTATCCTCGAAAAGTAGAGAAACATCAATTTGCCAATAGTGCTCTGGATATTGCTCGACCATCTCTTTATACCACTCCCAAGTCTCCTCTTGATTATGAACATACTACCACAAAACCTGAAATAAAACTATTCTCTTACCATATAATACTTTCTCTTTCCTATCCACAATTCACACTGACACATTCACCCACGAAGCATCCAGTTCTAGATCAAAATGATCCCATCTAATCAAATGATCATGATCTGGATGATACATTTTCAACTACAACATGTGAAACACATTGTATACTGTAATAAATTTTGGTGGAAAATCCATATGATAATCCACCGCTCCAATCCTCTAAAGTATCTCAAAATTCCCAATATACCTTGGAGATAACTTACCATGCTCCCCAAACCGACGATGTCCCAACCTAGGAGAGATTCTCAAAACACATGATCACCCAACTCGAATGAAAATAGTCGTAGATGATGGCCTAAATATGATTTTTGAAAACTTTTATCCATATCCATACTTTTTCAGATCAACTTGATCTCCTCTGTAGTCTCTTGGACAAGGCTCGGTCTAATCATCGAAGTCTCACCCATTTCCACCCAACATAATGGAGAATGATATAGACACCCATATAATGACTCAAACAGATCCATAAGTATTGAAGAATGATAACTGTTATTATAGGATAACTCCACCAATGGTAAGTGATCCTCCCATCAACCACCAAAATCCATCACACAAGCCCTCAACATATCCTCCATAGTTTTTATTGTCCTCTTGGATTGGTCATTCGTCTACGGATGGTACACCATGCTCACAATCAACTATGTCCCAAGAGATTGATTCAAGTATTTCTAGAAACAAGATGAAATCTTCAAGTCTCTATCCGATACAATTAAAACTGTAACATCGTGCCTCTTTACCACCTCCTAGATATATATTTTGGATAGATCTTCCACCATATGGGATTCATGAATCAGGATAAAATGGGCCGACTATTAGAGTCGATCCACCATCACCCATATGGCATCATGTTTCCTGACTATTATCGGAAGAATAATCATAAAATACATTTCTATATACTTCCATTTCTACATTGAAATAGGTAAAGACTACAACATGCATGTTTTCTACTGATGCTCACCTTTACTTGATGAAAAGTCAAGCATCTTGAGACAAACCCGACCAGATCACTTTTTATACCATCCCACAAAAACTGTGCTTTCAATGACTTATACATTTTAAGAATTTTAGGTTGGACCGTCTACAAGGAATGATGATAAACCCTAATACGTTCCTCCTAACATTCCACTGGTACCATCCTCCGATTATAAAAAACACAAGACTGAGTTTATGTTCGATTCCTAGCCCTCAATGATCTCCTACTATTTAGTTTCAACCACATTGATAGATATTCAGAATCAGATGCCTCTACCTCTTTAAAGAAACCATCTAAGTTAGGAACTAATGAAACTGTAAAGAAGACTACTCCTCCACCCTGGTCCTCACATTCTAACTATATGTCAGCTGTGAATGACATCTACTACCACTGATCTGATTCCTGTTTCACCACTTGATCATATGATTTCCTACTTAATTCATCCACCACATAATTTCCCTTACCTAGTGTGTACATTATGTTGAAATAAAAAAATGGAGATATTCATCTATCTACATTACCTCGAGTTCAAATCACATTGTGAGAAGATATGTTTTAAGCTCTTATGATCAGTAAACACTGAGAATTTGTCACCAAAGAGATAATGACACCATATCTTTAAAGCATTAACCACGACAACCAACTCTGAATCATGTGTTGGGTAGTGCTACTAATGTATCCTTAACTTACGTGATCCATATACAATGAAATTATCCCCCTATATGAGAACAAACCCCAATCCTAATCCCAATGCATCACAATACACCACATACCCTTTCCTTGGTTTAGGAAAAACCATTATTGGTGCTAATTTAAGGATCCCATTTAACTCTTAAAATAATTTTTAACACTGCTCATCCCATTGAAATGGGATAATCTTTCTTTTCATAGTATTTATCAGGAATTCCAAACGTGAGAAATCATGAACTAAATGTCAATAATACCCCGCTAGACCAAGGAAGCTCTGTATCTTGAACTAATTCTTTGGAGGTTGCCCTGATATAATGGCCTCTATAATTTCTGTATCAACTGAAACAATCTTCTCAGAAATAACCAGGCCAAGGAAACTAACCTCCTCTATCCAAAAGTCACACTTTGACAATTTGGCATACAATTTATGGTCCCTCAATATACCCAACATGATCGCCAAGTGTTTCTCATGATCTACCTTGGTACTCGAATACACCTGTATATCATCTACAAATACCACCACACAAGAATCTAGATATCTCTAACAATATCCAATTCATCAATTCCATGAACACCGTTAATGCATTCATTAGATCAATGGTCAAAAACATATACTCATAATATCCATATCCACTTATGAAATCTATTTTTGGGATATCCTCCTTTCTCACCCACAATTGGTGATCCCTTGACCTCATGTAAATCTTGGAGCGCCACTAATATCCCATCAAATGGTCAAACAAATCGTCAACGTGTGGAAGTGGATATCATTTCATTATCATAACTTGATTATGTCTACTGTAATACACAATGATTTAGAGAGTTACATCCACCTTTTTAACAAACAAAATTGGTGCTACCCAGGGAGACGTGTTACGCCGGATGAGGCCTTTGTGTTCTAACTCTCCCAACATCACCTTTAATTCGCACAATTCTGCTGGTGCCATTTGGCAAGATGGAATTGAGATAGGACTGGTCCCTGGAAACAGATAAATCATAAACTAAAATTCTATCACTGGTGGAAACCTTGAGAATTTGTCACAAAATACATCCCTAAACTGATCCACAACTGCCGGAAGAACACTCTTGTCACAACCGGTCCTAGTGGGGCTCGCACCGAAACTCCCAAAATCTTGCTTCCAATAGTCTAGGGGATGGTCACTTGCACCAAGTAGGCATATCACTATGATGTGAGGCATTTCCTATGTACATGTACACATGCACACAACTTCATGCCCTTAGATACTGAAAAGTAAAAATCACTTAGGAACAAAATGCTTTCATACAACTAACCCCATCCAAAAGAGTACAATGGAAAGTAAAGTGCGGAAAGTAAACAGGGACAGAACACAATCCCACCAAAAATATGAGTTTTCAATCTATAAATTCCAACCTGAAAGCAAAAAAATATATTGGGACTGCTGCTCAATGTTGTAGGAACACATCGACCTGTAGGGTACTCAGAAATCTCGATGAGGTCCTGGTCCTCCCTAAAATCCATCAAAAGGTTGCTCGTCTGCACAAGACAAGACACGTGCAGGAAAATCTATTATAGGGGGGAGTATAACAATACTTAGTAGGAGACCTTGAAAACCACAAAGTAATACACAATGGTAAAGTATAGTCAGATCTACATAGTATATGTATACTAAACATTTTACAAGAGAAACACATCCAGATATACTCAAAACCCATAGCCGTAGTCTACAACGACTGCATACCCACATGAGGGATTCAACTCAATGATTCCACAAAGCACTCATCTGGGATAACTCACTCATCGAGTCATTTAGCACTGATGAAGTTCGTCCAAGAAGTATTTTTCGTCAGGAAAATCCATGAGAGATATTGGTGCAGTGATTGATCTCATGGGAATAGATACACTCAATCCAAGAGAACGAACTCCCGAGTGGGAAAATATCATGATACATAGATGAGGATCCCTTCCATAGCCTTGGAGGATACGATGAATCATCTGGACTCACTTAATAAGTATATGATTGGTGTCCTATAGGATTATTCACGTCGATACCTGAATCTACCTAGGGTCACGAATGGATATAGGATCTCGCTTCGAGCCTCTTAGAGGGATACCTTACTCTATCTCATAATTTCCTGCTAAAGGGATAATACTCCTTGGAATGGAGACGATGCCTATCCATTAGGGGAACTAGAAAAAAAGTGAAATAACCAAAACAAAAATTGTCTAAGGAATGGTGGAAAAGGGGATCGGGCCTTGTTCTAGGATATACATGGAATGTAGAAGGGTCACACGTCGTGTCTCTTGACTCTGGTTACTGCCCATGTAAATTGACCTGAGTCATAAGAACATGTCATGTTTAAGTGGGTAAGTATAGGACATGCACGACAGACCATACGTCGTATATGAGTAACTAGGGTCCACTCCATGTACACTGGCCATGTGCCCATACACAGTTTCAAAATGTGTGTGTTATCCCAGGTAACCAGTCCACAGGGTGACCCATGTAACTATCCTAGTCAAGCTGTGTGGTGTAGTACATGCCGTTTACTCCGACTCATGTCAGTGTATCACCAGAGACAGAGGCTGAGTCCCACAAATCCACCTCTTCCATGCCGCGTAGGGAGTACATGTCGTGTTGCGAAGCCATGTAGTCCATCCCAGGACCATTTATTTCAAAAAAGACATGTCGAGAATCGGGGAAGGGACCACACACCATGTGATGGGGGTCACATACTATGTAAAACCCATCTGATTCCCAAAACCATATCCACCACTAAGCCGGTCCCACCAACGTGTTCTTTGGGATACATGGTGTGTTCTACGGAAATTTCAAGAATCTTTGTTCTTCACAGGCACTCCATCGGTGATGATCTGATATTCAATCCATTTGTATAATCACCATGAAACTCTAGGGTTTAGGTTTCCCCAACATCATGAATCAGATTCCGTTTGTTTCGAGCTATCGGTCGGCCCCCAAAACATGTTCTGATTCACCCGTACAAAGAACGATCGAAGAATGGGAACTCCCGAACCATGTCGATTCGTCGGACACTATCGCTAACGTGCCTCTAACGGGTCATCATTATTCAAGATCTCCATTTTGGGTTGTTATTCCATGAAACAGGTATGCAATGATTCCTTGTTCCTATCCCTATGAAGAATGTGAAGAACGCAGGGAAGAGGGAAGAAGATATAAGTCAACAAAAGAGGAATGAACCTCTATCTTCATTCATCATGACTTTAATCTACTCATGTTATAAGGATTGAACAAGGAAAATTAAAAAAATCAAAATGTGAAAAACAAATTCTCAGGAACGAACCCAATAAAGCCCTCCCACAAGAATGATGATGCGCCTGTCAACCAGTTTGTGGTTTGATCTGCGTTCGTCGTTATGTCCAAATAATGGGGAAGAAATCAACATTTAAACATAACCCCTACCTTGAGAAGGGATTTATCACCGAAGAATTGATCACGTTTCCGTCATTGTTGAGATCTTTCAACTCCGTTGGTGCATCGATTCACACTTGGGATTCATCATCGTTCGTTGTAGAGAGTTCTATCAAATGCTTCAATAATTCTCCAGAGTTTCTCTCAATTTTATACCAATGGACAACATTTTATTAACCCATAAAATGTAGAGAACATGTTTTAGTATTCTATTACTCTGAGTTGCGACAATTATACTGCGTTATTAATGACTTAGCGTTGGTGTTTTCGAGTCATTATGGTGTGTCATTAATTATAGAAACAGTTTCTCCATAATTGTACTGAAAAAAATGTTTCCAAATAAAATAATATAAACTTTCTAAATTATTTTATTTTACATAAAAGATCTGAAAATTAAATTTTTTCCCTCGACACACGCCAGTCATGATTAGGCCCGTTCTCTGGTAAAGTCATCATCCCAGATGCAATGGTTCCCTTGGATTTTTAATCTAGGAATCTGTTTGGAAGATACCAAAACTGTGCACACATGCCAAATCACATAACATAGAAAGTCAAAAAAACCATTCTGGGATCACTGGGCCTCGAAATGATGTGTCATATCTGTGCTGGGTCTCGAAATAATTCTATAAAATATTTAAAAATATTACACGGAAAATATGAGACATTACACTCTCCCCACCTTGGGGAGTTGCATCCCTGAAAAGACAAAACAAGGGATCATAAAAAAGACATGGGTATTGGGAACAGATCTATTCCTCTTACACCCAAATTCTCTCTTGAAGGTTCTCGTTCTACCACTGGGTGCAATCCAAGGGAATAAATTGCCCATGAAAAATCATCTGTTGACGATCCTTGATCTCCATTGGGTACTCAGTAATGGTTGATCCATCCTTTATGTCTACTTGTCCTTAGTCGACGATATGTGATGGGTCATGCACATACCTCCTCAGCAACAACACGTGGAAGACATCTTCTACTTGGTGCAACTACGACAGTAGAGCTAAGCGATACGCCACCTCACCAACTCTGCACATTATCTTAAAAGGGTCAATGATCCTCAGAGACAATTTTCCACCCTACAAAAATCTCTGCAACCCTCTTCAAGGTGGGACCCAAAGGAAGACATGGTCTCCCTCATCAAACTCCAGAGGTCTCTGTCGCCTGTCAGCATAAGACTTCTGCCAGCTTTGTGCAGTCTTTATCCACTCCTGGATGATCTTCTCCATTTCAGTGGTATCTATCATTAAATCTAGACCAATAAGTGATGAATCGAAGGGATCAGTCATGAAAATCATTTTTCAGCATGGTCACCCATGTAAGGCCTCGAATAGTTCCCTGGTAATGGTGGAGTGGTAGCTATTGTTGTTCACAAACTCCACCAGTGGTAAGTGGTACCCCCAACTGCGACCAAAGTCCAAGATACATGCCCACAACATATGCTATATAACCTAAATGGTCATCTCCTTTTGACCATCGATCTATGGATGGAATTCCATGCTCAATCATAGATGAGACCCAAAATCCTCATGAAATCACTTCCACAACCAAGATGTGAAGCGGGGGTCTTGATCCAAGATTATTTTCATTGGTATTCCATGAAGTCGAACTATATCTAACACATAGAGGCGTCCCAAGATCTCTATGGAACTCTGCTCCCTGATAGCTAGGAAGTGGGCTGACATGGTGATTCATTTAATGATCACCTAGATGGAATCATGTCCCTTGGACGTCTGTGGTAAACTATTCATGAAGTCTATAGATATTCTATCCTACTTCCACTCTGGATCTTATAGGGGGTGAGCTAACCCTACTGAAACCTGGGGCTCTGCCTTCACCTGCTAGAATGTAATGCATCGATAAATGAACACCGCCACTACCTATTTCATTCCAGTCCACCAAAACTGACGTCAAAGGTCTTGGTACATATTCTCAACTCCATGATATACCACCATGATGATGAATGAAGCTCCCTTATAACCTTTCCCCACAATTCTACTAACACAATTGTGCGTCCTCTAAAAAGGACTACATATTCCCCACATTGAGAATATCCATCTTGAGCATATCTTGTGAACAATAGTGGAAAAAATTTCTCACAGTCAACATCCATAATCTACGTCTCTCTGTATCACTGTATGAGTTGAGGGGTGAAATCCATTGACTAAAGGTAACATGCATCCTCTTTTTACATTATGGATCATTGTAATGATGCCAACTAATTTTTCACCTCACTCAACAGCTACGAGATAGATCTCATAATAAGAGAATTTGTCACCTTGTTCTCCTTCTCAAGAGTATATATTTTCTGAAAGTCATAATTCTGGAAAAACTCTATCCATCACTTCTTCCTCAAATTCAGATCCTTTGTGAGAAGATTTACTTGAGACTCTTATGGTCAGATTATGAGATAAACTGGTCACCCATCAGGTAGTTTCACCACATCTTTAACGTTAATACTAACGCTTCAAACTAAATATCATGGATTGTGTAGTTCTTACCATGTGGCCTAAGATGGGGAGAACCATAAACAATCACTTCCTTCCTCTATATAGGACACCACCAAGCCTAGTACCTGAGGCGTCATAGAAAACTACGTACTCGACACCCTCTTCTGACAATATCAATATTGGTGCGCTTTTCAAAATATACCTCAGATGCTAGAAATCTTACTGGAACCTCTTTTTATAAACTAAAGGATTACCATTTCATGTCAAGGTTGTCATCAGTGTCAATATCTGGGAGAATCCAAGGAAAAATCTCTGGTAGTATCCTACCAACCAAAGGAATCTCTGCACCTCTATCACACTCTGAGGGGGCTCCCATTTTATTACCACCTCAACCATTCTTGGGTCCACTGCTACTCCATCTCCTGAGAAAACATGTCCCATAAATTGGACCTTCTATATCTAGAACTATTACTTAGGGAGCTTCCCATAAATATGGTGCTCTAAGAGTATGTCTAGAACCATCTGTATGTGTCTTTCATGCTCCTCCTATGACACCGAGTACACAAGGATGTCTTCGATGAAGAATACTATGAACCAATATAAATACGGAAGGAAGATCTGGTTCCTAAGTCCCATGAACACTATAGGGGAATTTTTCATGCCGAAATCACTCAACAATACTTGTATTTACTATAGACGCATCTGAAAGTTGTCTTTGGTATATCCTCATCCCGTATATGTAACTGGTGGTAACCTAATCTAAGGTCAACATTTGAGAACCACTATGACCCTATTAGCTAATTTAAGAGGTCATCAATCCTCAGAAGTTAATACTTTTTCTTCACTATAACATGGTTCAGGTTTCTATAATTCACACACAACCTCAAAATCAAATCTTCCTTCCTAGAAAATAAAACTAGGGTTTCCTAGGGTGAAACAAAGGGTATTAAAAATCCCTTACTTTGAAAATCCTCCAACTAAACCCTTAGCTTGTGAAGCTCTACGGGAGCCATCCAGTATGTATGTGAGGATATCAGTTTCATCCTGGGGTGTACGTTGATACAGAAGTCAATATCCCAGTGGGGAGGTAGTCCTGGTACATCGTCGAGAAATACATCCTTGTACTCTTCCATAACTACTGGGAACTGAAAGCTCACAAAATCTGATACTCTGAGGGAAAGGCTAGAAAACTCATGAGTGATCGACTGAACCCTCCTATGCATGATCCCATTCTGTACTGCCTGGGTCTTCTTTTCACAAACAATCAAAAAACATGTACCATCACTGCAGACACACCGCACTATTTGCCTAAAGTAGTCAATCAGAGCATGGACCAAAGAATAAAATCCATAATGATAATGAAATCATAATTCCTTGACGATGCCACCAAGAAGATCCAATCGAACCTCTCTCCTACAAGGGAAAGGTAATTTTTTTTAAAGATGTGTGATTATCGAATCTCCTCCCATAGGTGTCTCCAAGCGTAAGGGTTGAATCAAAAGATCTATTGGAATCTCAAGTTTTTTCACAAGACATGTGGAGAGGATGGAATTACTAGAACCTAGGTCTATAAGTACAGAAGCTAGGTGGAAAATACACAGATCGTACCTCGTCTCATCCCTGGAGTCCTTGGGTCATATGCCTCGACCGCATTCCACTATCCCTGACCCTATCCCCCAGCTCCTAGAGCCTGGTGTGAACCTCCTGGCGTTTGTGGTGGGAGTAGATCAAAGCATTTTCCACCACCTGCAGCTCTCACTGTTCCTCTTCTATGCCTGTTGCCTGGAACATCTGCCTGCTCCACTCCCTGCCTCTACCTCAGTGGTCCATCAACTAATTCTCTATCAGTAGCTCAATGGGTTAGACAATCTCTAGTGATATGTTCTCTACCATCGCACGAGTATAATCATGTTTCCCTTGGCTGACTGGATCCAGAATGAGAGCCATGGGTTGTAGATCCCCTGTCATGGGTGCTCCAGTGATGTCTCCTATGTCTTGAACCCTGTTCCTGACATCAGCTCCCTGTTACTAGGTCTCCACACCTACCTACTACTGACTGCTATTGGTTTTCTACTCGCTTCCAAAAATCTCTCGATCACTAAGGCCCACTGATTCACTCTATCATTAGTCGAAATACATAGAGGCATGAAACTATCTCGAATGTCCCATTGTAGACCTAGCTCGATGGTATGAGCATTGAAGTATTTATCCCTAACCATATCCTTTTAGTACTTGGCAAGTTTGGTGAACCTTGATGAATAGTTATCCAATGTCAAACTACCCTACTCAGGATAAACATCGTCCCACTGAACCATGAAAAAGGATCACTCTTAGGATCATCATTTGGTCTATTGGTGTCCTCACTATACAAAAAACTCTAGTCACTGCCTCCAACTAGTCCTCAGCCGCCTGAGGTTCAGGCTTACCTCAGAACCTGAGGGGTCTTTGTCTTTGAAACTCAGGGAGTGAACTCAACTTGCACCCCTCATCTGTCAGTACTGTAGGTACCACGGGATGCTCTGCTGGTAGTGGTATGGAGGGTGCACCACTTGAGGTAACTCATGGGGAATTGGTCCCTGTATCGAAGCCTCGTCACTAAGGGGGTCATCATCGTGATAGAGCTGTTGAATCCTAGCAGGTATGTGTCATAAGGGAATCATGTAAGTAAACAATATGTACCATGGTCAATGAGTATATCAAGATTTATAACACAAAGTAAATGGAAAACACAACCCATTATTATATGATTCATATACCATTATTTCATTTCCCCTAACTAATTTTTTCATATACTGAGTTGAAAATCAGTCTATCAGAGTCCTGGTGTATAGATACATCGACTGCCCACACCAATAATGGAGTCTATGACCTGAAAGCTGAGATCAAAATAGTTAACACTTTTTCCCTAAACCAATTCTCACAGATTCTCAGTCCTAAGGTAGAACCTTACACCTATGACACCACTCTATCACGACCCGTCCCAGTTGGACCCGCTCCGAAACTCCCCAAACCTACCTCCAACTAGCCAGGGACTGGTGACTAGCACTGAGTAGGCATATAAGGAACATTTAAGGCATTACATAAGTTCTTGTACACACACCCACATATTTAAGTCCACAAATATTGAAAAGTAAAAACCACTAAGGAACAAAATGAATGCAAACATCTAACCCCAACCAACAATGTACTATATAAAGTAAAGTGAGGAATGTAAAAAGGGCCAAAATACAAGCCAAACAAAAACACGATTCTGGAAACTATAATGTCCAAATTGTAACACAAAGAGGTACTAGGATTGCTACCCAAATCCATAGGAACACTTCGGCTGGTAGGGATCTCAGAATTCTTGGTCTAGTCTTGGTACACCCTAGACTCCATCAAAAGGCTGCTCATCAGCACATGACATGACACGTGCATGAAAAGCCTGTGCAGGGACCCTGAAAACCATAAAGCAATACACTAAAGAAATGTATAGTCATCTCTACACAGTATATGTCTACTGAACATATAACAAGAGAAACACATTCAGATATACTCAAATACCAGACCTGTAGTATACAATGACCGCATACACACGCGAGGGATTCAGCTCAAAGATTCCACAATCACTCATCTGGGAGAACTCACTTGACGAGACTAATAGTTCTGTTGTTGTCTGTTCCAGAAGTAATTTTCATTAAGAAAATACATGAGAGAGATAGATGCACTGATAGATCTGAAGAGGGAATAAATACACTCAATCTGGGAGAACACACTCTTGAGTTGGAAAAAATCCTGATACACCGATGAGGATCACTACCAGGGCCTTGGACGATACCGCAGGTCAACTGGATTCACCTGGTAAGTAGAGGATCAGCGCCATGTAGGATTAGTCACATCGATACCTGACACTACCTAGGGTCAATAATATATAGAGGATATCACTCTAGGCCTCTCAGAGGGATACGTGACTCTATATTGAAATGTCCTATAGAAGGGATAATACTCATAGGGATAGAAACGATACATGTACTTTAGGGGAACTGAAGAAATGGGAAATAACCCAAAAAAACATGTCCAATGAACGATGGACAAGAGTTTTTACAGGTTATACATGAAATGTAGAAGGGTCACACACTATGTATCTCAAATCCGAGTACAACCCGTTTAAAATGACATGATTCATACGAACATTCCATATTGAAGGGGGTAAGTACACGACGTGTATGATAGACCATATGACATGTCTGAGTAACAGGTTTCCACTCTATGTATGATGGAAATGTTCCTGTACATGGATTCAATCTGTGGGCATCATCCCGTGTAATAGGTACACGAGGTAACCCTTGTAACTGGCCTATTCTGGCTGTGTGGTGGAGTACATGTCGTGTACTCCATCCCGTGTATGTGTATCACCTGAGATACATGCCGAGTCCTGAGAAGACAACTCTACCATGCCACATATGGAGTACACTCCATGTCGTGAAGCACTTTTGTCCATCCTGTGTCTGTGTATTTCCCAAAATACATATCGAGCTTCATGGAAGGGCCCAGACACTGTGTGACACCTGTCTGACTCTCAAAACACTAGCTTCCACTGAGCCTGTACCACTAGGCGTGTTCTTCAGGATACCCACCGTGTTCTATGGATATTTATATAATCATTGTGCTTCTCCAGCATGCCATCGTTGATGCTTTGTTCTTCGATCTGGCTGTCTGATCACCATGAAACCCAAGGGTTTAGGTCGCCCCAACACCAACAAATCCAATTTTTTCAGTTTTGGGGATTCGATCAAACCTAAAAACACATTCTTATTCATTGTTATGAAGAACACTTGAAGAAAAATAACTGATGTACCATGTTGATTCGTATGCCGCTATCATCATTTCTCCTCTGCGGGATCATCACGATTCTAGATCTCCATTTTGGGATTGGTGAACCAAGAAATAGGCGCACAATGATTCTTCATTCGTATCCCTGCAAAGAATGTGATGAATTTGGGGAAGAGGGAAGAAGAAAAAAGTCAAAAAAAGGGGAGTGAACCTCCACCATCATTCGTCATAGAGTTAATCCGCTCTCGTTAGAGGGATTAAACGAGGAAAAATAAATACCTAAAAATGTGACAAAACCATTCTCAGGAATGAATCTGATAAATCCATCCTATAAGAAAGAAGTTGCATAGGTCAAATAATTTTTGGGTTGATCTGCATTCATCATTAAATCTAATAAACAAGGAAGAAAAAAGTTTAAATAATAACTCATACCTCGATAAGGGATCAATCGCTGACGTAGGGATCATGCTGCCATCATCACGGAGCTCCTTCAATTCTATTGGTGAAGTGATTCACACATTTGATTCCTCGTCATTTGTTGTCAAGAGTTCTCTCCAATTATCTAATAACTATCCATAGTTTCTATTAATTTTCTGGTAATGATTAAAATTCGATTAACCCATAAAAAATGAGGAAACACATCTCAGTGTTCCATTATGCTGAGTCGTTACCTTTATGCTATAGCATTAATGAGTCATCATTTTTATTTCATAATTATTATGTTGTCTCATTAATTATCTAAACAGTTTCCATGTCATTGTGCTGTAGTGGAAAATTTCCAAATAAAATAAAATAAATATTCCAAATTATTTTATCTTATTATATTTTACTTAAAAAATCCAAAAATTAACTTTTTTCCTCAACCTGCACCGGTATAAGTTAGGCATGTTCTCAGGTCAGGTATTCGTTCTGGATGCAACAGTGCCCTTAGAGTTTTAATCTGGGCATATGTTTGGAAAATGCCACTACCACACACACACACCAACTCACTTAACTTAAAATGTTTAAACCACTATTACGGGCTCACGGGGCCTCTAAATGACATGTCGTCACTATGCATGGTCTCGAAATAATTCTGTATAATATTTAAAAATTATAAATTAAAAATCCAGGAAATTACAAATTTTCTTAACACCTTTCACCAATGCCAATAAATATGTCTCTAATTGATACAATATCCGGCCAACAAATGGCATCAACAAATCTGTTGCACCCAGATTTTCATTTTTCACCCCTCTAAAGATATTTCTAATTCCATCCTCCATCACAAAACTAAATGTTCGCACATATAAATCAATGTGGGCCTTACACATCACCAAAAAATCCATTCCCAGGATTATATCATAAGCATCCATCTCAAAAACTGAGAAATCCCACATCAACTCGATGCCATCCACATGCAAACAACAACCTCGACATAAGAAGGCTTGACACTCTCTTTAACCCAGGGGAGTTTGAAGATTAAAATCAGAAGGAATCATTTCCTCATGTAAAACCACCAAATCAATGATGCTAGAATAAAAAAAAGAATGTGATGCAATTGTATCAAATAAGGCTTGCATTAATGTGGAATTTAATAGAATTGTACCTCACATCATGGATTGTGCCAATTGATCAACCATCACCGCTTGCTCAACTCCAATCAACTACTTACTTCCCTTTCTCTACTGTTTATTACCTTGGTGAGGAGTCATGGTGTTCCTAAAATCACCATGAATAATATTTTTCTACTTTCAAGTTGTGTGCTATTTCCCCCATCCCGTCGAGGCATAACACCCCTGCGAACCCATTGAAGTTTCATAGACACCTGACCGTAGAGCATTCCCACAATAATGCTGCAGATGCCCCATCTGCTTATAATTATGACATGCTCGAGGTTGTGTTGTATAATCATGCTTTATGTGGCTCATAGAACCACTCTGAAAACATCCCAACATACTCTAAGGCTTCGGAGGATGATTCACCAATCCTACTATCAGATTCTGAATTTTACTCACACCCTGGAAAATAAGTGCCACTCCTCCACTTCATCACAGGGTTAGAGTTCCCACTATTCCCTATAGGTACCAATATACTTCCCATGCCTGTATCCCCCAAAAGATCCCACTATTCCACTGTAGATCTATTCCCGATTTCTATGTATTCTTTTATACACAACACCGCTATCATTGAATGAATTTCCTGGTTCAACCTAGCTTAAAAAATTCATGCCTTCAACGATATACTACCCACCACTTCATGGTAAAACTATACAATGTTCATAAACATAACAAAATATTCTATTACCGGAATGTTCCCTTGCTTCAAACTCATGAAATCCATTGTAGGATGAACTATGAATGTATGAGGGTAGAATTGTTTATTAAACAATTCCTCAAAACCCTCCCATGTCACACTTTGGTCCATCCCTGCTTGGACTGCCAGCCCCCACCACTGAAGGGAAATATCTTCAAAAATATATGTGGATAACTTCACTTTTAGCTCTACCGTTCTTCCCAAGATGTAAAATATCCTATTAATTCCATTCATCCATGCTTTCAGCCCTTTCTTGCTCTGAATCACTCCTAAACATGGGTGGATTATGCATTTGAAAATAAAATGCTTGATCCACAAGTCTTGGTTCATCCACTTTATTCCCACTTTACTCATCTTGGAATGCATTCACTATACTCTACACTAGCTTCTGGTTCATCTGAGGCTTAGGTGAAACCACATTTTTAGTAGCTTCATGTGGTTGGTCTCTATGACTCCTACCCAGTGCCATTTCAATCAATACAAAAACAACCATAAGTCCCACTCCCAGAAAATTAAAGGTTATACAATTTTATAATTCGTTTACATAAAAACTATCACAACCAAGATTTCCCAAGTTCACATTTCCCATGGTTCAATATTCTCAAAATTGAACCATTTTTTGAAAATCAACCCATTTTAAAAATACCACATGTTTCAATATTTAAAATCATTTTGCTTTGAAAATCCATACAGATTTTCCAAATCCAAACATTCATATGACACCATTAATCATTATACCCCAATTAAATATGTATAATAGTGGGAAGTCATTTCTACCATGCATGAAATGATCATCTCATTGGCTTCATCCATGACAATGAGATATCCAATGCCTATAAGTGTCTCTAAACACTTATGTACCCAACTATCTGGTAACTTGTAGTTCAACATAAAAGGGTTCATTGCATCCTTTATGCTATAAATTCAATGTTCCGACAATCTTATGACTTGATACCATCCCGAATCAAGGAATAAACTATAAAATAATGTAAACACCAAGACCAATAATCAACGCCAAATGACCGAAAACCTATTATCACTTGAAATCCAAGGAGAAAACAAACTGATACCACTTGTTACATCCTTCCCCATCTCATTGGCTTGAGAGGGTGGAGGAACTCTACTTGTCCTTAAGTGATGTTACCAAGGAACCAAAGGTTGTTAATAAATGAAGAGGGCTTTGAGAAAAAAATTGGGAATTATTTTACATGGATATAAAACCAATTAACCGAACAATCCACTATCAACAAACTATTTGATGCATATCGAAAAAACAACCAAACCCATACATTACCAGCAGAAAACCAACTATTCCATTAAAAATACCAAAGACCAAAATAGCCAATACCAAATCAGAGTACCAAGATGAAGAATACAACAAGGCTCTAGAATTACTAAGACACCATCCCTATCTCTACACCAAGCTCCACACTCCAAGCACCACAACATCACCAAACAATCATGTTGAACCGCTACAAAAATGAGATACCTTACTCTTACCTATGTCCTAGAATACAACATCTTAAAAAGAAACAATATTCCAAAGCATAGGGTTGGTAAAAATACTCAGTAGGATTTCCCAAAATGACTTCCCTACACATGCCACTAGGACAAAACCATTATCAAATTTATATAAAATAGTTTATATAAAACATTTAATAGTGAAAAAACATACAACATTCCAAACATACCATTACCAAGCTTTGGAAAAAACCAAAATCCATAAACATGCAATAATCCCCATCCCCATCATTAATTATCACAAGAAATTCCATCTTTTCAATTCAACACACAATAAAGTAACCATTACAGTGGGACTTACACCAATACTGTTCACCCCATTCTCAACCTACAGTTCTTCCTAACCACTATCCATAATGGTGGTTCTTACGAACAATATTAATCACCATTTATAGTGATACATCCCAAAAAATTCCATACAACCAACACAAGACATAATAATTAATCAACCAATAAGCACAACGCACCAAGGCTGCATAATATTCCCACAACCATTTCCAAAACATGCCAATTCAATTCAATAAATAAAACATTTATTGAAAACACCCTTTAACCAATATTCCATTCCCAACAATATTTCCATAAACATCATATTTATTGAAAACCATATTTCACAAAACATTTTTAATAAACAACCACTAATGATTTTAAAATCAACAGATCAAAATCACACAAAAAGCCTCTTTTTGTACAATAACCCATTTTTTCCAAAATCCCCCAAATCATTAACAAATGGATTTTCAACAAGTTTCACAAATCATTTTGATAATTAATTTCATGAAAACAAACTATTTTTTTTACCAAAACCACTAGTTCTAACCAAGTGGAGTCTATAGAGAAGCCACCTACCTTTAGGGTTCTGGAAAATTCGACCCACACACAACCGCATCCCAATATAGGAAAACACACCACTAAAGATGCTATAGATATCCTTCTATATACTCAAAAATCCATAAAATCAACATGAAAGGAAATAATGACCATAAATATACACACAATGGGTGTAGATCTAGAAAACTGAGAGAGAGAGAGAGGAAAAAGTAGATCTTGAGAAACCCATACAAAACAAAGAGAGGAGACTTTCCAAAGAAGAATAGGATAATACACACTAAGAAAACCCTTAGATTTTTTTCCTAAACGAGTGGTAGATCACCCCTATGCCTTTATAAGAGGAAATCCCGAGTGAGGCTCGAGTGGTAGAGAGTTTGGGTGTATTTAAGGAAATTTTGACTAATCCTATGATTTTTAAAAACCCATTTTTACGGGCTGCATAGTTAGATCACATGTTTAGAAAAACCACATGCTAACTGTGTGCCTACTTCTCCCTCGATGGGGAACCTCACACGGTATACCCCACATGATTATAAAATCCATGAGAAATCTGTACGCATTCCACTGCTTGCACGATTCATCTCACACAGTTTCTCCAGACTGTGCTCAAACTGTGCGACCTTAAAAATTCCTATAATGTTTTCCAAAACCCTCCCAAACTCTCCCAAACTCATCCAAAATCATCCTAATAGATTTTAACACATAAAGATTTCATTAATAAATACTAAATACCTCTAATTCGGGGTTCTATAATATGATTCATGTGAGTATGTTGAATCCACATCCAAGATTTAGATTTGATCATAAACTCATTTTTATGATGTTAAGAATCTATTTTTCAGTAGAAAAATTTTTGTATTCAATTATTAGTATGATATACCTATTGATCACTATATTTAAATGGGGAAATTTTGGGATATTATGTGGTTAGGGAATATTTTTTCCTTACATTGGTGGTATGTAGGGAGATCCCTATTTCAGAATCTCCCATCCATCTCCACCATTCAAAATCTATATCCCAATTATTATGAGGTTAATGGATGACCCATTAAATTATTTTTTATTTGAGAAATATGGATAATGTAATCCTCTATATCTCATTAATTGTCAGATTATAATCTATTATTCTATTATAAACCCTCATTTTGTTAATTTTGGTAGATTACATTATTCCTATTCATTCTTTACTGATTTACCTGTGATGTAATCTCCTACCCTAGTGTGACTATATAGCCTTGGTGATACATCATATTTCTCAATTAATGTACATAATTACAAAAGTCCTATGACTAGATCTAATAGGAAAACAAGGTCACATAGAGAGTGATTTTTCCTATAGTGATCCATAATAAAAGTAGATAAGAATATAAATAAAAGATAATAATTGAATACATAAATATCAACATAATATGTTCAAATTAATATTCAATCATGTCCATAATTGGTTTTTACACAACTGATAATCAAGAGTATATCTCACAAGACAAAACGTAGATAGTATAACTGATGTAGTCTATAAAAGTATTAGTGAACGACCCAACCCACATGACTATAAAAACCTAGAAATATAGCTCCAGAGTCTTTCCTAACATCAAAATTGAGCTACATATATCTCTTTAAATTCCTTTAAACAACATGCATAGTCGTTTTATGCACAAAGGGTTCACATATATAGTATGTGAGAATATAATCAACAGTAGAAACCCTAAAAAACCCTTCCATGTTAAGGATATTGTATTTAATTAAATATAAATAATGTAATTATATTTTTTTATAATTTATAAATTTTCTCTAGAAATAAATAGTTTATAAAAACTATTATATTGAAAACCAAACCCCATTCTACCAATGTTAGTATATATCGATCAAAACATTGATCCCATTGTTCATTATGTTGTCCTAACAACACCCAAGGCCAATCGTGTACATGTAAAGAACATATTTTGGCCTCTAAAGGTCATTATATCCCATAAAATAATATTTATATATATATGATACCTTAGGGATAATCATAAAATATCTTATTATATCACATATCTAACCTCTAGAGGCCAGTCGTTCTTTCACATTTCATATCACATTATCCCCAAAAAAAATTCACCTTCAAGTGACCATATTCATAGTACATTCACAATAAAAAATGTTGAGTGAAAATTACCTCATTATTCACATTAATCCCGTTAAATCATAAGAATTTATACTAATAACATCCATTTTTTACATTATATCCCATCTATAAATCATTATTAAAAAAAATAAACTACCATGATAATTTCTAAAAATCTATGTGGATAACGTCCATCAAGAACACCTGTTTAGGTCCCTTAAACTCACATTTCATCTTATGGATCATTAGAAATTAATTCCCTAATATTCAACACTTTGTTCTATTTAATTTACATTTCTATAGTTTCATATAACATTACGGAAGGTACCATATATATACACTAAACGATCGAGAATAATGAAAATTTTGAATATAAGATATGAAAAATAATCTCATTTAACATCTCTAAATCACATGTAAATATAAACATTACAGTAGAAAAATCACTCATTAAAACACCTAATAATATCAAATACATCATAATATCAAAATAATATAAATTTTACCATAACATGAATTTATTTAAAATCATTGATCATCAAAAACATAAATTATCCCATTAAGTCACTATTTATAGATGATTTTTATTCATACAAAAACACCATGTTGATATATATTTAAGATTAAAAATATAAGATAAGTTAATTTACCTAACATTCTATCATTTAGAGCATTTATAACAAAAATATCATCCTATAGCTACCCATTTATGTCTTAATTACCCATCCTAATTTTTTGGTATCTCATTACATAACTAATAATATAATTCCCATCCCATGAAACATAAAATTGATACTATATCATAAAATTAGTCAAAATTCCATGTATAAACATAAGAAAAAAATCATGAGATATGTAGTAGTCACCTACCTCCATAAATAATACTAATCACCACAAGGTATTAACCCTTATAAACTACAAATACTCAAGGATTCAATAATCCAATGAACTATAAGAAAATATGGTAATTGGACCCCAATAAAATAATATAGCATCATCTATACCAAAATGGTATCATTTACTCTGAAAATACTAATTGGAATCCAATACACAAATCAGATTGAATATCTAAGCTCATATGATGATGAAATATCACCTTGAAAATAGGTGATAAATTGACAATATTGATGTATTTATCTATAACATAAATAAACCATAATTACATTTCTTATAATAATGGTTTCACAATATTACATTCTAATGATCATGTGTATTTTGAGTTTTATTGATATTTCAAAAATGAATACATATCTTCCCCATACAAAAAGAAATATGACACTTCGATTGAGAGTATATTTAAAAAAACAACTTCATTTGTCTATACCCATTCTCTATTCACAACAATTTCCATTGTTCACTATATTTCATAAATGAACATGCTATAATCCTTATAAATACAAACCATATAATTTTTTTTAAAAAATTATATGGTGATAAAAACAATATTAATAAGTTATATAAAAAATTAATGAATCCATTAATCCAATTGAAATTCATAAAACCCCAAAAAATGTTCATTTTCAAATAATTAACTTTTGAGAAAAAAATTAATATACTTACTCCTGAATTTTATATTAAATCCTATAATTTCAAGAAAAATTTGGTAACAAAAAATTAAATAAGAATCATAATCATGTTATTTACTTATGAAAGAAGGAGATCATATGAAAATCAATTACAATATTAAATGATTAGAATTTTTTTTGTATTGAGTTCGATTTATTTCATTTTGAGATCAAAATAATTAATTTTAAACCCACATAAATAATTTAAAATCCATGAAAGTAACATGGGAAATTATCTATGTAATCTTGGATATATTATAGTAAACTAACCGAATTATTATCATATCTCTTCAGAGTAACATATTAATTGTAAAGTCTATCACATCATATATTGAATTAATGATATATATTTTGTTCACTCATAATTTTTTTTATTTATATAATACCGTTTATTAACAAAAAATTTCCATGATCCAGACCATGAATAAAAAAATTATTACTATAATATCCGAGAATCTAGAAAACCACCATCAAAATTTATATTACATTATTTCTACATCATACAATAGTTACCAAAGGATCCAAGAGCTTATAAGTTTTGGATAGAGTTATGATTTGTTTAGAAAATTATTATCCAACCAATATATACTTGAATTTTACACAATTTTATCCCCTTGTATTCATAGGGAAACTAAAATAATTAAAGGTGAGTTAGACTCTCAGAAAAGAGTAGCACAAAATAGATTCTATCAAATTATAATCATAGTATACGTGATATAGTTGTATAAAATAAACAAGATGAATCTATAATTAACTAAACAGTAAGGAAATTATATATCAATGAAAATAAATGACATCATTGACAATAATAAATATTTATTTCATAGTAATGGAATGAATAATCCATTATATAATGACATGTAGTCATGTATTTGTACTAAGAAATGATATTAATATAAGAAGAGGTATACACCAAAACCAATTGTTTTTTTGTCTCCTAATACCTTTCGATTCATCAAGGGGATATATATTTCAAACCTTCCCCCTCCCATTATAGGATTATGACCAATGTATTAACCCTAATAGTCAGAAATACCTTTTTTCCATTCCCTAAGAGACCTTAAACAAAAAAAACATGCCTACCCAAATAATGAAAAATAAATAAAACCAATACACCCCAATTCAATGGAATAATGTGAATTTATAGGATAAAATTATTTAGTCATATTAGAGGAGGTATGATATCATCAAGTTAATATAAAATATCCTTATCAATCCAACATATGAGTGAGATTACTTTAAATGTGTTGGCTTGTCCATAAAATAGAGTAGTTTGGTTTACCACATTTCATTTTTTTGGAGTCTAAGGAATTGGTTGAAAAAATCCTTCATCATTATCCAAAAATAGCATGCAAAAATTCTTGAGAACCTCCCCCATGAGTGTTTATCTGGGTATGAAATCTATTTACCCTTCATCATTCATCAGAGTGTTTATTGAGCCATTTCCAAAACAACCATTTTTAGGCGGATTACCCCTATGTTCAAATGTGATTTATCCATATCCATTTTCATCATAAAAAATGGGATTTATTTTCTAGGTGTCAACTCACATGATTACATCACCAAAACATAGGATGTGTTTTATAATAAGGAAACAATTGGGTTTTATAATAGTATTGGTATCTCTTATATCATAAGTACATAAGGAAGGGATAACAATATAGAATTGTAAATTAGTCAAAATTCAGGATTAATGTTGTATATTTTCATCAATATAAATATATTAAAGACAAATAAATAGGTAGAGAATATAGTATGTGTCCCCATGAATGATAATTGATAAAAAAAACTCTAATTAAGGATTCAGTAGAAATTATGTTAAAAGGTATAGAAAAAAGGGTTTAAAATTCACATAAAGTATTGTGAATAAATTTAATTTCATTATATATCATATATCATAGGAACTATATAAACAACATAAATAAATTTATGTTCTTATAATAACATACCTCAAGAAGAGGAGTTCAATATAGAAAACACTTACCTATTTTGAAAGCAACCACGAATGAATATTAAAGTCTAATATAAAAAATTTATGTATATTAATTATTTAATTTAGAACATTAATCATTCCAATTTTCATTTTTATTCTTTAAAAATATTCATTTTCTCTATTAATTCTACAAATTTTCTACTTCAGGTGTTTATATATTAGATTATTTTTACTAGTTTAATAACATAGATGTCTAAATTACTTATTATTTTAAATTTTATCATTAATAGATGATTAATGTTACTATTACAGATGTTTTATAATTATTTATTATGATTTTAATTTCTTTTATGATTTCTTCAATATTCATCATTCAATATGAAAGAGACTAATGTCTTTTTTATGATTAACAGTTATTGAAAGATATTTTCATAATTGATGAATTAGATATTGAAATAAAATCTAAAGAAACAAAAATAAATTTATTATTTATAATTTTATATTTTATTGTAAATGTAAGTATGTATATATAGGAATTAATTATATAAATTCAAAACTTTCTTTACATTGATGGTTAATCCAACTTAAACATGAACATAAAATAATATAATGACTTAATTTGAGTTTATTTTTCTATAATATCATCATACCATAGTTATAATGATAATATTTTATGTTTATTTTTGTGATAGTTTTTAATTTAAATGAATTAGAATAAAATTAAATGGACATGTAAATAATATATAATTTGAATAAAATTATTTCCCCTCCACACAATTTTTATAAAAAATTTGATTAATGATGATTATTTATTTGATCATAGAATTAAAATATTCTCAAATTTTTCATAATGTGACATTAATCATATAATAAAAATAATATTTCCCTGATAAACCATTATTGGAACCATAAATTATTTGTTTCAAGGAAATATTTATTTCAATGATTTTGATGGTGCTACTCCGCACGTATGAATACAAATGATTTCATTTATCACAATGGAGGGGATAAAGAATATAAAATGATAATTAATTTAATATAGACATAATAAATTATATTAATTATTATAATATTATAATATTATTGTGTTTATAATAAATTTCTACTTATTTAATTAACAAGAAAAAACAAGTCGTAAATAATACTCATGTCATGGACTAAAAATATCCTTGTATGTATTAGTGGAATTAAAGGCCTTATGAAAAAATGGGGAAGAAATATTATGAATATTTGAGAGGGTTATCAAGATGATGATGAAAAAATATGTGACTCTAGAAATGGAGGAAGTGTTACCAATTTTATAAGTGAAGGGAATGGTTGTTTTTAGAAAAAACCTTACTTATTAAAAAATGTAATGTTTATATAAAAGGTTCAGTTGACTAAAATGGAATAATGTTTATCATTTTACGAGTATGGATTTAAAATAAACTCAATAAATCTTTCATGAGGAAAATTTGAGTGTTTTAGGACTTTTTCATTTAATGATTTAACATTTATGATAATTTACTTATACCGTTGTAAATAATTTTTAACCATAATAAACAGGATTAATGAAAAATATTAAGATTTACCCTCTTACATTGATTGATACATATGGAAAAAAATTAAATTAAATTTATAACATTTAATATCATAATGTGTGAAATGTTAGTTTGGATAAAAATACACATGAAAAAGCAAATTATCATAAAACAGATTTACGAAATAAGATTAAAAATAAAAAAAATAAAAAAATAAAAAAATAAAAAAATAAAAAAATAAAAAATAAAAAAATAAAAAAATAAAAAAATTAAAAATTAAAATAAAAAAATCGGTTATGTTTATTTAAAGGAAATTCAAATCAAAATATCACCTTAAAAATTCATGATTCAAAGAACAGAACAAAAACAAATTTTTTGTGAGACAATTTAATTAGTTAATTAATATTGAACATTTCATTTATAAGTTATAATAATATTTTAAAGTACATAATGGAATTCTATAAATACATTTTTTATTAACAAAAATATTTTGTGTGTTATATTTTATGATTCCATCCTAGATATATAATTATAGGCAGAGTTTTATCAAGAATAGTATTTGAACAATTAAAAAATCAATCTTTTTGGAAAAACCATAATTTAATCTTAATATAATAAATATTTTCTGAATTTAGTAATGAAGTTTGTTAAAAATAATATAATTATAAATTTTATAATATAATAATTTAAATATACTAATTAATAAAGGAACATTAGACTATGTACTGGTTGATAGTTACACATACGGAATTTTCTTACTACTATAGGGTCCTTTGTATTACATTCTCCCCCAATAAATATTTTCATTCTAAAATTATATTGTATATTACCAATTGAAAAAACTTTGATATTCATTCCCAATAGATTCTATAATATCCCATATTTCTTCATCTAGATTGTGATGTCTTCGAAGAAAATTCACCCATTACGTTACAATATTCCGTAATACATCTTCTCTAGTGTCCAAAATCTAGATAGGATCCTCATTAATATATAATTCAAGATCCAACTATATTACCTTATGTTTGATCACCTGTGCATTATTCGGAATGTATTTTCTCGGTAATAAAAATTAAAAGGTTCTTTGTACCTTAAAAAGGTAGGGTAGAAAAGGGAATCAGTAACCTAAATCTATAATTATTTCTCATATTTCAGAATTATTAATTTATGTTGAAATAAACTTAAATTTTTTACCAAACATTAAAACACCCGTCCATGGATAAAATTTTATGAAAACACTATTGAAAACATAAAATTACATGAATTATCTATGATTATCACCACATATAATTTTTATACTCGAGGATGCTTTAATATGATCCCAAATATTTTATGTTTTAATATTCATCTCCACTACAATCTCTGGGAGAACTAAAATTCTTTCTCAAACTTCCCCAAAGCATGGGGGATTATGACCCCTATTTCTATAAAATGAATCATATGATTCCATCACGATTATTGAATTTAATCTATTATTTAATTATAATTCCACTAAAGGATGATATTGGACCCACATACCATGGATGTCAATGGAACATTGTCTCACCATGTACTCATATATATATATATATAAAATCCTATTAAAAAACACATTATTTTAAAGTTAATTTTTTATTTATAAATTAAACGTAGTGTCTAGATCCCTTCGAAAAAACTTGTAGAAATTTTATGTGTATTGAGGATTATGATTATATATAGTAGATTAAGGTTCCCTATAAAGCCTTATAATTTTATTAATATAGAATTGGGAAAGGTAGAAAATAGTTCAATATTATATTTTTTTATAATAAATTACTAGAATTATTATGGAAATCAATGATGACACATATAACATCATTATTCCTTATATTCTTTTGTATTCTAGTGAAACAAAATATCATAACATTTTCCTACATCCATATAGGTATGGAAAGAGGTTCCATGACTCCCTAACGATTTTTTTTCAAACATTAGCTACATGACTACTATGTATCTAGACACATAGTCCACAACTCCCCACTTCAGACAATCCTATCAAAAATGTTGTCTTATATCCTTATATATCTTTATGGTAATATTTCTTATATAGAAATTGGATCAATTTTCTTCATATAGTATTTCCCTATTCAACACTATTATGTTTGGAAAATATAACCTCTTCCCTACCCTCCACACTAAGTATCTAGACATGATTTATATAACTTTTCCACCATTTACTACATTAATCTTTCCATTAATACCTTATCATCCCTATGGTTGTCAATAATTTCTTATAAAAATGGTTTAGCGGTTCCTTATAAAAAAGGAAACTTCTCCATACCCTTCTTAAAAATCACTAAATCCATTTATATCAAATAATTATATATATGATGTTTATTAATCCTCGTTATAGTTAAACCTCAATGGTATGTCATACTCAATGCATCATCCACTATATTCTCCATCCTGAGGGTGTAGTGTATCAATAATTTATAGTACATGAATAGTTTCATCTATATTCCTTGCCTCACATTGTGATACATTTTAGAGAATTTATACATTAAATATTGGTTTGTATGTATATTACACATTACATTATATAGGTAGTGATGTTAAAATATAATAAAATATTAAGGAGGGAGAACCCAATCATGGTTGAAATATGTTAATGGGGAAACAATATAATCAAGGAATAGAGACATCAAAAATAAATATTCCTTATGAGAAATAGATATTTAAATATGATATATTTATAAAAGGGGTATAATGTGAAAAAAATTTAAATTCATATAAATGAAATAGAATACCACATAATATAATAATTTAGTAGAATGTACCCATATTTTTTGTCTAAGAGGATGATCATCACTCAATGAATAAATGATGTGTTAAAAAAATATTACAAACATGTAAACACTTGAGTAAAATATATTTTATGAAAAGGAGTGGAATTAAATTTGTATTTCTCATTAATAACACATATATATGATAAAGATACATCCATGTAAAGTGAACATAATATTCATTAGAAAACATGGTGAATCAGATAAAAATGTATTAAATAATTAATAGTTCAAAAAAATAATTCTTATCGCTTGAGAATTTTTTTAATAAAAATAATTTTAAATGTTAACACGATTAATAGGTCGGAATGTAGTGAAATTTCACAAAAAATTGTAGATATTAACCAATTAAACTACACAATCATTGGATATTAGTTATATTCTTTGGAGTAGTCTATTACATGACAACCATTTCTATTGTAGTGTTAATGGATATTCCATCCATGGAGATAATATGGACCTCAGGTTAAACATTGTTGAGCCAGAACTCACAATTAAAATTTATACGATATAAAATATTTTTTATGGTATCTACAATTAATTGATGATGAACACAATTCTCATCATATCCACAGGATTTTATCAATATATTAGTAATGAAAACAACCAAATTTTTATCTTGATAATAATTGAAAAATATATTAATCTTATCCATAATGACATATGGTTAATTATTTAATTAAAAGGGAATTACCTTAAACACATAATGTCTATACCTTGTCTAAAATATCTTCTTCGCTATATTATCCTTATTCACCCTTAACTGATGATAACCAAAGAAATTATTGAACGTTAAAAAGTATTATAATTTTATATATTGATCTAATAATTTATCATTATGTGGTAAAATATAAATATTCACTATAGTGATAAAATTGATCTCCCTTTAATCAATTCATAATAACATGAACCCATCCTTCTTTTTCACAAATAAAATAGGGCCTCCACATAGTGAATCACTAGGGAATATAAATTCCTTATCCTGAAACTCTTGAAACTATTTCCTCTATTCCATTAACTACACATAATAAAATCAATATCGAGTTATATATATATATTTATTTGGACACGAATTTTCTCAAAAGATAATTCAAATTCACACTATGGTGAATTACCAATTAATTCTTATAAAAAAATCAATTAATATTTTTACCATCTATATATATAATTGATAAAACAATATTTTTTTGAATATTTTATTGATAATAAATGATATAATTTCCTCACATTGTGTTAAATATGTTTATTTATAAAATATTTGGGATTTGATCATTCATTTGAAAATTTGGTGAAAATTCCAGTTTTACCCTTTATAGTGCACTGTAGTATTTCAAAGATAAATATTTTTATATTTATTATTTGAATTTGAAATTTTGTAACAGTGTTCATAACGTAATTTGATACAACCTTTATTCAGGACACTAGAGCTAAAGAATGAATTTGGATGGAGTAAATGGGCCATTAATCCAATGGTGGGATGGACTCGGCAGAATGGACATGGGTTCTGTATTTGGGCCATATATTCTTCATCCGAGTTTGGATTGAGCCCATATTTTGAGTAAAGATCAAGGAAATTATTTGGCACAAATCATCCTTCTTTAAGGCTGGTCAATTCCAGCGTTTTGAGGTCAACTAGGCGGTGAAACTTGGAAGAAAATATTTGGCCGAGTTTTTCATTTCACACTTAAAAAGTTATGTAACCCTAGCCCTCAAAAACTCTATTTAAAGGGGGTTTTAACTATTTGGGAGGGATGGTCGAGGCTTTGGGAAGGTTTGGCCGAAAGGGTGTCTCTTGGGAGCCCCTCAAAACTCTTGTAAGAAGTAAGCCTTTGTGCAAACCTCTCTTCCAAAAAGGCTCTCCCCTCCCACCTATTCTTTGTATTTATTTTATTTCTTGTTTGTTTCTTGCATTTTTCTTAAAATAATATTATGTTTTCTTCACTTTTCTTCTTCTAGAAGTCTTTTTAATTGGGTTGGAATCAAGAGTAGAGAAAATATTGGGTTCTACCCTTTCAATCCTTTGCTTATGCAAAACGTCTCCACGATGACTACACCGCCCATGGAAGAGTAGTTCTTTTTAGTAATTGATCGACCTCTATCCTTCTTCATTTAATTATTTTTAATCATTGAGCTACTGTAATTCACTTAATATGATCCATGAATTTTGTTTTTAAATTGTAATAGACTAAGAAAGAAATTTAACAATTAACACAAAACACGCGAGGTCGGGAATTGTGTAAATTGTGAGAGAACGATCTGAATCGGTAATACAAGACCATACGAGATAAATTTGTAGAGTTCAAATATAATCCCTAAACACAATTCATCCTCATTTCCAGAATAGATATGTGATCTAATTAACCACTGACCATAATCTAACCTTAGAACAACAATCAAAGCAGGGTGCTGCGATTGCGTGTTCCGAAGCTAGCCTAGGGTTTAAGTAATTTCATCTTTGTGGTTAAGTTGACTCTCGTAGGGTTCGAGGGATAACAAATTAAGGGAACATAATTAAGTGGATATTGATTTAAATTATAATTATTAATAAGTTAATGAAGAGGTAGAGTTATATCGATTACGCCTTTTAAAATATTTTCTAAAAAAACATCTTTTTGTTGTGTCATTTTAATCGAACTTTATTTCAAAACTAAAAAAAAATACAATCTTCTTCCAGAAAACTTCTTCTAGATTCATAAACTATAACCAACCCCCATCCTTTCAAATAGTGTTATTATTATCTTTTATTTTATTTTTAGAATATCTTTAAAAATTTGTTTTAAATCTACTTTCTCCTTTGAGAGACGACCTTGGTCAGCCACTCTGCTGCACCTAAGTACCCCAAAATCACACTAATCATTTGAGGGAGCCCACAACAGCGCTCTTCAAAATTGGCGCCGTTTCCAGGGATGCAAGTAATTTATTCAACCATTTAGAGGTATTTCTTGTATTTTTCATTTTATTATTTTCTTCACCTCTCTCTTTCATCTTTCCCCTTTCTCATGTTTTCATTTTTTTTCATCCTATTCTTTTCTTTTTGGACCATCAACTCAAACTTCTAATTTTTATTTTACTATGATCCACTTTATTTCTTTTAATTTTTATTTGATTTATGACATGAACTAATCTTGAAGATCTATTAGATCTTGACCTGGAGATTGAACGCAGCCTTAGGGCACGAATCAGACATTCCCAGACTACCAGAAGTTTCAATATTGAACCAGTAGGTGAATTCCTCTCTTCTGGAAACATTGAAATTAGAAGATATACAAATTCAAACATAAAAGAAGAACCAATGGCCGGAAATAATAACAATGAGCTAAATATAACCATTCGAGAATTGGCTGCACATGATATTAACTATCAACCAAATTGTATTGCATACCCAAATCTAAAATTGGACTATGAACTGAAATCTGGGTTAATTCACTTACTTCCAAAGTTTCATGGCCTCTCTGGTGAGGATACCAATAAAAATTTGAAATAATTTAATGTGGTTTGATTAAACTTGAAACCAAGAAATGTTTTTGAAGATCAAATTAAATTAAGAGCATTCCCATTCTCACTTGATAAAGCTGCAAAAGATTGGATGTATTATTTGAAACCTGAAGATGTAACATGTTGGAATGATTTGAAACGACTTTTATTACAAAGATTTTTTCCAGAATCAAGGACCACATCCATTGGAAAGGAGATATCGGGGATCAAGCAAGCCCAAGGGGAGTCGATGTATGAGTACTGGGAGCGATTCAAGAAGTTGTGTGCAAGCTGCCCACATCACCAAATCAGTGACCAATTACTCATCCAATACTTCTACGAAAGACTTACACCCATGGAGAGGAGAATGGTGGATGCTGCAGCAGGAGGGGAATTGGTGGACAAGACACCAGTAGCCGCACGTGAATTGATTGAGAAGATGGCACAAAACTCCCAACAATTTGGTGATCGAGGTACTCCACATGTCAGGGGAGTACACCAGGTAAGTCCTTCTTCTCTTGAAAGTCATTTGATTGATACAAAGTTGGATGAATTGACCACTATGGTGAGGCAGATTTCTTTGGCTCAAAAGACATCCCAACCCACTCCTTCAAGGCCTTGTGTAATTTTCACTGATACAAGCCATCCAACTGACTGTTGCCCCCAACTACAAGAAATAGAAAATTGGGCAGCAGTATTCCCAGGGAGACCATTTCAGCAGCAACAACAACCATATCCCCAAAAGAAGTTTGATTCATTTGCTCCAAAATACAACCAATGGTGGAAAGATCAACCAGACATGAGGTATGGCTCTGGACAACAACAAAGTCCACCCTTTCAATAAAACTTCCATCAACCTCCGCCTTACCAGCAGGGTTTCCAACAACCCCAAAGGATATTTGAAGCCCAAGCATCAGCAAGCCAGCAACAAGGGAATCCCCCACCCAAGGTATATTATAACACTGATGACCTTTTGAAGCAAATTTTTCTTAATCAACAGAATGAGATAAAGAGTCAAGGTTCGGAGCTGAGGGAGTTGAAGACTCAAATGAGCCATATTTCCACCGCCCTCCATGAACTTGTATGTAAGAATTCCGGAAATCTACCATCCCAACCCACTCCAAATCCAAAGGGGAATGTTAGTGCCATCATATTGAGAAGTGGGAAGCAAATGAATGATACATCTGTACCTACCATTCCACCGGGATTCAACTCAACACCAGAGAAGCCACATTCCATACCAACTGATTATCAATACAAGTAGAAAGATAAAGGTAAGAAAAAGATTGATGATGTTCCTCCTAAACCCCTTCATTTTCCAATCAGGGTTGTTCAAACAAAGAAGATGGATAAAGAAGCAATGCAAAAAGAGGGTTTGGACACATTCAAGCATGTGGAGATCAAAATTCCTCTACTTGAATCCATTAATCAAATTCCAAGGTATGCCAAATTCTTAAAAGAACTCTGCACCAATCGAAGAGGGCTCAAGGGAAATGAGAGGATCAATCTTGGAAGGAATGTGTCAGCACTCATTACACCAACTCTAGCAATGTCGACAAAGTGAAAGGATCCAGGGACATTCACCATCCCATGTACCATAGGGGAGTTGCACTTCTCTAATGCACTTCATGATTTAGGTTCTTCTATAAATGTGATTCCTCACTCTGTATTCTCTTCCTTGCAGGTTTGTGAGTTGAATCCAACAAGAGTAGTGGTGCAGTTGGCGAATAGAGCTACGACATATCCATGGGAGTCCTTGAGGATGTACTTGTCCGGGTAAGAGACATGATCATTCCAGCATATTTCTATGTTCTTAACATAGAGGATGATCAGGTAAGTTCTCATGATCTCATAATCTTAGGTAGGCCCTTCCTCAAAACTGAAAAAACTATCATAAATGTCAATGAGGGTACACTTTCCATGGAGTTTGGAGATGAAGTTTTGATATTTAATGTTATGGATTCCATGAAGTACCCCTCAGAGGATCACTCTGAATTTGTTATCTCCCATTTTTAACCACCAAATAAAAACTCCATGGAATTTGATTGTCTTATGCTTAGGGAGATTATGAATATTGGTTCGAGTTTGATGTCTAAGATCACTTCCACACATGTTGCTGATACAAAATCCTCTCTTGGATTTGATTTGGATTCATATTCTTATTTTGATCCTGTTCACTGTGATTACGACATGGATTTTGAGTATGCTGATGGATTTGATGATTTATTCTCTGATTTTGATGATGTCTATTCTGATACTGATGCTCTTTGTGTGCATATTTCAGTTCCTTCAATGTCTCCATCCATACTACACCCTCCTTCATTAGAACTCAATCCATTTCCACCAAATCTAAAATACTAATACTTGTTTAGTGGTGAGAGATTACCTGTTATCATTGCTAACAATCTCCTTTTTGAACATGAAGAAAAACTTTTGAATCTTTTGAGGGAGAACATCAGGGAAATCGGGTGGACCTTGGATGACATATCAGGTATTAGATCCTCCATTTGCATGCATAGGATTCTATTGGAGGATTGGGATAAACCAGTGAGACATCCACAAAGGAGACTCAATCCAACCCTTCTGGAGGTTTTTAAAAAAAGAAGTTGAAAAATTGCTCGAGGCAGGTATAATCTATCCCATTTCAGATTCTCAGTGGGTAAGTCCAATTCAGGTTGTGCCTAAGAAAAGTGGTGTTACTATTGTTAATAATGAGAAAGATGAGTTAGTTCCAATGAGGGTACAAAATAGTTGGCGTGTGTGTATTGATTATAGGAAACTAAATCATTCCACTCGCAAAGACCATTTCCCCCTCCCATTTATTGATCAGATGCTTGAGAGAATAGCAGGGAGGACACACTATTGTTTCTTGGATGGATTTTTTGGATATTTTCAGGTTCCTATAGCTCCATAGGATCAGGAGAAGACTAAATTCACCTGTCCCTTTGGCACATTTGCCTACCGAAGGATGCCATTTGGACTTTGCAACGCCTCAAGTACCTTCTAGAGATGCATGGTGAGTATTTTTTCTGATTTTATTGAGACCTACATGGAGGTATTTATGGATGATTTTACAGTGTATGGGTATTCATTTGATGAATGTCTAATTAGTTTGGGAAAGGTGTTGAATCGTTGTATTGAGAAGAATCTGGTCTTAAATTTTGAAAAATGTCATTTCATGGTCGAAAAGGGAATTGTCTTAGGTCATATAGTCTCACAACATAGCATTGAAGTTGCTAAATCAAAGGTCGACATTATTTCATCCCTCCCATATCCTACATGTGTACGGGATGTTAGATCATTCCTTGGACATGCTGGATTTTATCGACGCTTCATCAGAGATTTTAATAAGATCTCTATACCCTTATCTCGATTGCTTCAAAAAGATATTGACTTAAATTTTGATGATTCATGTAGGGTATCATTTGATGGGATAAAGAAGTGTCTGACCACTCCACCAATCATACAGCCCCCGTGGTGGGACCTTCCGTTTGATCTTATGTGTGATGCCTCCAACTTTGCAGTTGGAGCTGTCTTATCTCAAAGGGTGGAGGGACGTTCACATGTGATCGCCTATGCATCGAGGACACTAGATTCAGCCTAATCAAACTACACAACCACGAAAAAAGAGTTTCTTGATGTCATATTTTCTTTAGATAAATTTCGTTCATATTTATTGGGCTCTAAATTAGTTGTTTTTTCTGACCATGCAGCTTTGAGGTACCTCCTAAAGAAGCCAGATGCAAAGCCACGACTTATCTGTTGGATGCTCCTTCTTCAAGAATTTGATATTGAGATAAAGGACAAGAAGGGATCATAGAATTTGGTGTCATACCACATGATTAGGCTTACTCACACACTAGAGGATGACACCTTGGACCAGGTACCACTTCAGGACACTTTCCTCGATGAGCATCTCTATACCATCTCAGGTACGCATCCTTGGTTTGCTGATTTAGTTAATTACATTGTTTCCTCTGAAATCCCAGAAAATTTTAAGAAGCATCAAGTCCAAAAATTAAAAAGTGAGTCTAGGTATTATGTATGGGATGATCCTTACCTCTGGCGCATGTGTAGTGACCAAGTCATTAGGAGGTGTGTTCCCGATCATGAGTTTGAGTCTGTTTTTCATTTTTTTCATACACTTTCTTGTTGTGGACACTTTGGACCCTAACAGACATATAGGAAGGTTTTGGACTCTGGATTATATTGGCCTAGCTTGTTCCATGATGCCCATGTGTTTTGTAAGTCATGCTCTCATTTCCAACACACTGGGAATATTTCTAGGAGACATGAGATGCCCCAACAACCCATACTATTCTGTGAGATTTTTGATGTATGGGGCATTGATTTTATGGGTCCTTTTCCTAGTTCATTTGGATTTTTGTTTATTTTGGTTGCTGTTTATTATGTGAGTAAATGGGTGGAGGCCAAGACCACCAGGACTGACGATTCTCATGTTGTTGTGGACTTTGTGAAAGCACAAATTTTTTGAAGGTTTGGAGTACCAAAGGCCATCATCAGTGACCAAGGGACAAACTTTTTCAATAGAAATTTAGCTTCCCTCCTTCGAAAGTATGGGGTGACACACAAAACATCAACACCATACCACCCCCAAACAAATGTCCAGACTGAGGTTTCAAATCGTGAGTTGAAACAAATTTTGGAGAAAACTGTGCAGCCAAATAGGAAGGATTGGAGCAAGCGCTTGGATGATCCATTGTGGGCTTATAGGATAGCATACAAGACACCCATTGGTATGTCCCCATTTAGGATTGTTTTTGGGAAAGCATGTCATCTCCCAGTGGAAGTCGAGCATCGGGCATATTGGGCTATAAAGAAATGCAACATGGATTTGGCCCAAGATGGAATTCAAAGGAAGTTGCAAATTCAAGAGCTTGAGGAGATTTGACTGTCATCATATGAGAACTCAAGGCTCTAGAAGGAACGATCAAAAGCAGCTTATGAAAAAATGATCCAGAAAAGGGAGTTTCATGTTAGAGAGAAATTCCTTCTCTACAGTTCACTACTGAAGCAGATGCCTGGTAAGTTGCGTTCCAGATGGTTAGGTCCTTATATTGTATCTAATGTTTTTACATATGGTGTAGTAGAGATCACACAAGAGGACACTGCAAGGATATTTATAGTCAATGGGCAACGTTTGAAGAGATACATTGAGGGACTTCCTACTAATGTAGTGGATTTTATCACAATGCATGACCCCATTATCACTTGAGCACATCAGGATGTTCCTAACCCTTTCACTTTCATATTATTTGTCCTATTTAAAAATTCTGCATTTCATGTGCATATATCAACTCATGGGTTCACATTGAGGACAATTCAATATTTTAAGTGTGGGGTAGGGAACCTTTTAGTTTAGTAATTTCAATTGTTTTCCTGTTTAAAAAAACCAAAAACAATTGTGTGTTTTTAAAATTTTGTGTATTTATTTTACAATTTTTTGTGTTTTTTTTGAAACTTTTGAGCTGAAATGATTCTCATCACCATTTTTAAATCCATATCAATAAGTGAAACAATTTACCCCTTGAAACTAAGCTTAAATGAATATTTAAATGACTTTGTTTCAAGTTCAAATATTTAGTAATTTCATGAAAAGTAAACTGAATTTTGAATCCCATGCCACATCTCACTATCTTTATATTTGAAATTACTTTCCTGTGAGGCTTCTAACCCATTATTTTCATATTCGTTAGATTCACCTCACTTCTTGAGAGAGCCAAACCATGCTTGATTTAACCCGAATTTGATCTATTCCTGTCAAAACTTGAGGGTTTGAGGTACTTATGTTTAAATGATTGAGGCATTTGTTTGGTATTAAATCCCCCATTTCAAATAATCATTTTTTATAATGGCCTACCTTGAACATTTAATCCTTGTAGCCCTTAGAATCCATGCACATACTGTTACGTTAGCCACATTACAAGCCAATTTTCCCTATCCAACCAACTCTTGAAGTGAAATTGCATAATCTAGTTGAGCTTAAGTGTAGGGAAAGCTATCTTGTGTTGTGCTACCACATTCTGTGATACTTTGGGTGGAAAATTAAATTCTTTAGAGATGTGTTTCCTGATGAAGAAATTCATTATATTGAAAGCTGTGCCTTTTCTGGAGATTTCATGACAAGTGAAGTTGTTCCTTTTCTGGAGCTTCTAATTGAGGTGGAAAGTTGTGCCTATTTGGAGCTTTCAAGAAAATCATGTTTGAGAATATTGACATTTTTGATGCTGAAATGATGAATGGTGTAAACATTTCATGACTTTTCATGATGATGGAGCTTAATTGATACTATGGGGATTGAGGAGAAGACCATATTTAAGTGAAAAGTATATTAATGCAATTTTTCTTCAAGAAGAGTCAAGCCCTCCTCATTCAGCCTCAAAATTTTTCACATCTAAATCCTACCAACCGAAAGCCACAGAACAACCATGAAAAGTCCTCATGATAAACATATGCCTTGACTCACATCGGGTGGCGATGTAGGAATATATCAAGCCTATGGTGACCCTTGTATGAGTTTGGATGAGAAAGACATTGCAAAAAAATGATATTTGAGTGATGAGAGAAAATTCAAGCGAGGTAAGTGTTTTGTGCATGAGAGGATAAATGAAGTGGAAATATATTTAATGATATTAATAGAGAACTTGAAATAAGGTTTTTTATGATTCATGATATCTTTTGATTCTTGGTGAGGAATTGATGGATCCCAATGATATGTGTTTTAAAATTGGTTTTGAATTGATATTGATGTTTTATTTGACATGAGGTTTTTCCCAGGAGTGCAAAAGGGTAAGTGTGGGGGAGTTGATAAAACACTATTTTATTGAATATTCTATTGATAATAAATGATATAATTTCCTCACATTGTGTTAAATATGTTTATTTATAAAATATTTGGGATTTGATCATTCATTTGAGAATTTGGTGAAAATTCCATTTTTTCCCTTTATAATGCACTGTAATATTTCGAAGATAAATATTTTTATATTTATTATTTGAATTTGAAATTTTGTAACCGTGTTTCTAACTTAATTTTCTAAACCTTTTATTGAGGAAACTAGAGCTAAAGAGTGCATTTGGATGGAGTACATGGGCCATTAATCCAATGGTGGGCTAGAATTGGCAGAATGAACATGGGTTTTGTATTTGGGCCATATCTTCTTCTTTAGGGATTTTATTGAGACCATATTTTTAGGAAAGCTCTGGAACATGATTTGGAAAAAATAATCCTTCTGTAAGTCCGGTCAATTCACACGTTTTGAAGGTCAACTAGGTGGTGAAACTTGGAATAAAATATTTGGCAAAGTTTTTCATTTAACACTTAAAAAGTTATGTAACTCTAACCATCACAAACTATATTTAAAGGGGGTTTTCAGTCTTTGGGAGGGCTGGTAGAGGATTTGGGAAGGTTTGGAATAAAGGGTGTCTCTTGGGATCCCCTCATAACTCTTGGAATAAGTAAGCCTTTGTGAAAACCTCTCTTCAAAAAAGGCTCTTCTCTCCCACCTCTTCTTTGTATTTCTTTTATTTCATGTTTGTTTCTTGAATTTTTCTTCAAGTAATCTTATGTGTTATTTCCTTTTCTTCTTCTATTAATCTTCTTAATTGGGTTTTAATCAAGAGTGGAGACAATATTGGGTTATACCCTTTCAATCCTTTGCTTATGCAAAACGTCTCCATGATGACTACACCGCCCATGGAAGAGTAGTTATTTTTAGTAATCGATCGAACTATATCCTTATTCATTTAATTATTTTAAATCATTGAGCTACTGTAATTCACTTAATATGATCCATGAATTGTGTTTTTAAATTGTAATAAACTAAGCAAGCAATTGAACAATTAACACAAAACACGTGAGGTCGGGAATTGTGTAAATTGTGAGAGCGCGATCTTAATCGGTAATACAAGACCATACGTGTTAAATTTGTAGAGTTCAAATATAATCCATAAACACAATTCATCCTCATTTCCATAATGGATATGTGCTCTAATTAACCACTGACCATAAGCTAACCTTAGAACAACAATCAAAGCAGGGTTCTATGATTGCGTGTTCCGAAGCTAGCCTAGGGTTTAAGTAATTTCATCTTTGTGGTTAAGTTGATTCTCATAGGGTTCGAGGGATAAAAAATTAAGGGATCATAATTAAGTGGATATTGATTTAAATGATAATTGATAATAAGTGAATGAAGAGGTATAGTTATATCGATTACACCTTTTAAAATATTTTCTGAAAAAACATCTTTTTGTTGTGTCATTTTAATCAAACTTCATTTCAAAACTAAAAACAAAAAAAATAAAATCTTATTCCATCAAAATTCTTCTAGATTCATAAACTATAACTAACCCCCATCATTTAAAATAGTGTTATTATTCTCTTTTATTTTATTTTTAGAATATCTTTAAAAAGTTTTTGTAAATCTACTTCCTCCTTTGAGAGACGACCTTGGTCAGCCACTCTGCTGCACCTAAGTATCCCAAAATCACACTAATCATTTGAGGGCACCCACAACAGTGCTCTTCCAATAATATTATTATGATATATTCATAATCCATAGATCTCACTTCATATTCTAATATTCCTTGAATTCTATTATATAGAGATACTATTGGTGGGCCTAGAAAAGAATTGGGGTTTAATGTGTCTCCCATTAAATGACAGGCCAACATGATGAGTATTTCATTTTCACTACATCCAAAATTATAGAAACTCAACTCTAGGGGAATGATATATTGTTTTAAAATCAATAGATTAGTAGTCCCAATAAATTTTGTGTTTATTATTTTATGAATAGTGAAACATAGATACACCATGTTGTGGGTTGGATCATTTCTCTATGCTATATAGAATATTATTCACAACCTAGGTCAATTTACCTCATATTTTTATAAATTGATTAGAACCAGGTATAGATTGATTAATTTTTTTGTGGGATTATCTCTATATCCAATATGTGTGTTTATATGGCTCACAATCCACCTTTTAGTCTACAATTACTATAAGGATACACACAAAAGTAACTCATAATATTGAAATCTAAAATAAAATTCCTATTTTTTTATCGTGACTGTTTGTTATAATTCTGGAGGGCTCTTCGTAGTACTTGTTCCACCTTATGAGGTTCCCCAAAATATTTTTACTAAGGTTACAAATAATTTTCTACTGATACCAACTATAATTTTTTATACTATATAATCATATATATGGTTTTTATATTACATTAATGTTATAGAATAAAAGAGTTCCTGAGGTATAAAACAACTTAGCAGTCTTGTAATACTTGATACACACATATATTAAATTTGAAAATTTAGGATACAATTTGATAACCTTGTGAGATAATTACTATCCCCTTCATCATATAATTAAAAATTATACATAATTTCCATATAATTTTCCTTGGGAAATGAAATAATTGTATGGTTGATATCATATGCTCAAAATGGATTAGAAAAAATGGAAAATATAATTATATAAACTTGTAATAAGTGATATGAAATGAATAAATAAACAAAATGAATCCATAATCAACAAAAATTGAGGGAATTATTTATCCACGATAATAAACAAAATCATGTATACCAAAAAGAATTGGTTTTACACTAATTGATTGCATAATTCCAAACCACAAAACATGAGATCCAGTCCTTGTACCAAGACACTATACCAATATTGGGTGAGTTATAAACCAAAATCCATGCTATTTTTCCTCATAATACCTATTAGTGAATCAAGGGGCTATATAATTTTTGGCCCCATCATCACGAAATTTAGTCTAGTTCATTAACCATAAAAGTCAACACCATCATTCATACCATTCCATAACAAACCTATGCAAGAATAAAAACCTTGTTATATATATAATGAAAATTATTGAAGTCATATATTTCCACATTCACTAGAATAATTTCGATTTAAAGGAGAACAAACCTCAATTAACTTACAAGTTACATATTATCGTCCAACTAACAAGAAACAACATTATCGATGAAATTTATTGGAAATATTAAATTAAATGTTTTGGGTTATCCATGCAATATAATAGTGGGATTAAATAATTTTATTAGTATTATAAAAAGGTAATTGTAGGTAAATCACTTCATTTTTTTTCATAATTATCATGTGAACATTCCAAAACTATATATATTATGTGAGTCTAGCCATGAGTTCAATCTTAGATCCATTAATCGTGCATCAAAGCGTTGATTGTGTCAATTAAAAAAAAAGTCCTTTTCAAGGTGATTACCCATTTGAACATCAGTATCATATCTTCAACCATTTTAATATATATATAGGGATATATTTTCAATTAAACTACACACACTTTCAATTTACAAATACATTTAATGAATTTTACTCAATGGAAAAATATTTAGCCATATAATTGTTTTGGTAACTCTGGAAACAAAAGAATATGATTGATCAATGATAATGTAGATATTTAAATCAATCAATATTTTTGAGGAATATAAAAACATTTATCCATCGAATTTTTTGGACAAAAAAATGAAATATGTAGTGAATATATAATCAGTCCCAAGGAATAAAAATTGATATGAAAAACAACACTCATGGTTTGGGTAGAAGTTCAATAAAAACCTCATGAAATAATTGTATTAAAATAAATTAAAAAATTCCCTGAAAAAAATATAAATCATGGAATAATATCTCACACAGGATTTCGATATGCTATATGAAGGAAATTACGTGCAGAATATAAAACTTTTCTCAGTGAGTGAAATTTGAGACAAAAAAACTTAATCTATTATCTTGAAATTAAAAAATATTAATTAAACTCTTGTATAAAAATCATATCTATCTGAATCACAAAATTACAAACCCCAATAATATGCATTATCAATTATATTATTCATAAGTAGTCATTCTCTATACGAATTCCACCTATTATTAAATTTGGTGTTTATAGGTATGATATTTTATCCAAGTTCCATAATAATATATTTTTTATTCATTCATTATAAAAATTTCATAATTACATTTTCATTAAAGTTAAAAATTTCTGTAAATTTTATAATTATTTATTATATTTTAAATTACTTCAATGTTTTTTATTCTTTATCCATTAAGATGAAAATAATGACAAGATTATTTCGGTGATTCTTGATGATCAAATGTGTTTTTCTTAATTTACGAATTAATTATTGATATAACATCTATATAATCAAGAAAATAACTATTTAAACATTTATGTGATATACTACCATTATTAAACCTACCATGATAATTAATGAAATAATTTTATAGTATTTTTCATATAGGTTGTTAAACAACCCCAAACATTAACATAACCTAATTAAATAAATTATTATGAGGTGTTGTTTTGTAAAATAAATATAAAAGATGAATAATGATCATATTTAGGATTTATTTTTGTGATATATCAATATTATAAAGGAATTATAATAATAATTATTTGATACGAGAACAATATATTATATGAGTAAAATATACTCCCCGTAGCATGTTTTTTTAAAATATTTAAATTAATGATGATCAGTCATTTGATCATATCAAAAAAATTATATGTAATGATTCATAATATAAACTTAATGAAATAGTAAATATATTTTTATTAAAGGTTGGGGCCGAAGCCTAAATTTATTATTAAAGAAAAGACCTCTTTATACTGGGTAGAGGGTGACCCATTACATAGCCCGAAGGACCAAGGCCAAGTGGCCTGCATACAGGGCTAGAAAGCCCATTTTTTTGCCCAAAGGACCCCTCAGTGAACAGTACTGCTACAGTACCCGCGCTGCTACAGCACCTGCTATAGTACCTCCACCACTATAGTACCTTCAACAGTCCCTCTGCCACTACAGTGCTGCTGCTACTAAAGTCCGCCGCTACTACAGTGCCCCTGCAACAATATCTCGGGAAATCTCCCCTGCCCGAATTTGATCCTGGGTCTTTTAGATGCCAAGTAGGAGCCTGAACCACTAGGGTACATGCTCGTTGGCATGAAATAGTAAATATAATTTTTCATCCTTAAATAACTATATTAACCTTCATATATTGGTGGTTATAAAAAATGATTTTTTTCTTATGGTGGTGGTAGTCTTCAGGCAAACACGAACAACAATTTAATTTTTCTTAATAGAGGGGATGGATGAATTAGAAATGATAATAAAAATAATATAGTAAAATTAAAGTATATAAATGGTACTAATATCATTATAGTGATGTGTTAATAATAAATTTTGATGAATATAATTATGAATAAATGAAAAGTGGAAGATAAAAATCTCATCAACGACCTCAATTTTCCATGGAAGGTTCCTTGGAAATTAATGAATTATTCATACTAATAATGAACATATGATTTTAATATTGGGAGAAGTTTCTATGATAAAATATTTGAGATATTATAAAGGTGGGATAAAACTGATAGGTAAGTCTTGATGTGGTGAAAGTGTTATCCTTTTTATATGTGAAGGGAAGGGTTGTTTTGGGAGCAGCCTATACATATTTAATAATATAATGAAACAATCATAGGTTCAAGGGCCAAAAATGGAAAATATAGGATGGAATAGTGTGTGTTGGTCTAATGACACATTATCCACTCTATTTTTATTATACATTGACTGTTTATGAAATTTTAATTTATCTTTTTAAATGTTTACTAAATTTAATTTTATGATTTTAGTTATTTTTTAGACATAGTTAATTTAATAGAAAAAAATTATTATTTCCCATTATAAATATTTTTTCCTTTTGATTTAAATTTTTTCTATCAGTTAAATTTTATTATTTATTGTAATTTTATTTTTAAATTGAATACAATTTATCACCGAAATACATATTTCAGAGATATAGTGTTCTTAAGAATAAAATTTATATGTAACATAATATTATCTTGGATACTAATTTTAATTACATAAATTGATTTATTATTAAAAAAATTGTGTTGTGAAACATTCAATGAAATCTAAACCCCACTATGGAAATACATGATTTGAAGAAAATATGAAAAATGGTTTTATTTATTTAATTGACAATATATTTTTTCATACAAATGGAGGACATAGGTTTTATAAGTATAAAGTTTATTTTAAAATGAAAAATATTATTTGATAAATATATATTAAATAATGTTTAATGATTTTGTGAGTTATACATTATTCAGGCCACTTACAGATGTCATTAGAGTTGTGGTTTAAACAAAAATAGTATCTTTAATATTCATATAAAAAAATATTTATAAAAATGGAAATAATTACCAACTAATGATAATATCTCTAGGTTGAAATACAATTTTTTTTCTTTTTAAAATCAAAATATAACCTTAAAAATTATATAATTAAATAAAATAATGAAAAATGATATTTACATTTGAAAACTTTTTCCTTATTAGTGATATGGTTTCTACCAGCTATAGTATGGTCTCAAAAATTATGTTGGTTTCATTTTAATCGTAGAAAAACTTTAAATTGGCATTGAATACCATATGAAATGAAATAATTAGTTATCTCAAAAAATTGATAAGAAATTATTATTCCCATAGAATTTTTTTAAAGCTAGTAAAATAAATATTATTGAGAAAATGAATGTAATTTAAAACAATTGTGTAAGCTGGTAATGGGATATTCATTGAATGGAATGCTAATGATGGTGGGAAATCTATTTTTACACTAATAATTTAATTTTTTTTCACACATTGTAAAATAAAATAAAAAATGAATCATGGGGAAAATTTTTAATTGATTCCTTCTTAATCCATTATAAATAGTATATCGTTGCATCATGAGATATTTATTTCGTTTTGAGGTTTTTTGTTTTACAATTTATAAATTCACAAGGAAATAGTGTTGCACAATTCATTTATCTCATTAGTGTCTCTTATTCACCATGGGTATGGAAACCACACCTAGAGTACAGTGTGGTCTATGGAATAGATCCCTTTTGGTCACCATGCGTGCCAAAAACCAATAGGCCCCACTATGGTCTTTATTAATATTATGATCAATCTAAATTGAAAAGGTATTTGGAAATTGGGTGTGATTTTTTTTCTATATGGAGTTGTGTGGAAAGGTATCCCCAAGGACACCAAATATGTGGTGAAAAACCACAATGTCATAGTTCCACTTCTTTTATAATTTTCAAATAGTTTAATTGGTATCTCTATTTTTGAAGATCATTACGCACGATTTTGAAAATAAGAGATCTTTTACATGTTGATTTTTTATATGTATAATTCCTCAAATGTTTGATTATAAACATTCCATTTTGTAATCAATGATTCGCTCTTCAAATTTTGGTCCTATCAAGTTTTTTTGGGGGAATAACTTTATGCATCCATTCATATTCTATAGGTGATCCTTTTTGAGCTTTTAATATTTAGTCATGAATCATTCCCATTCAGTTTTATTACACTAGTCGATTTCTAGCCATGTGATCAAACTTGAAGAGATTGGTTCATTATGATCGTATATTATAAAGAATTTTTTTCTAGTTGGATGTTTCCTATTATTTCTAAATTTATTTATGCATGTTTTGATAAATTTTTTTAACATGGATTACATTGGATACGACATTCCCTTCTTAATATTGAGATATCTTTTTCATTTTTTGTGAATCTAGAATATTTTCTCCTACAAATACATTTTTTGGTAGATAGTTCCATCTATAACATAAAATTGCTGAACCATATAGGATCTTTGTTTTTAATATGGTTTTATAAATGAATTTTCATTTGATACATGATACATTTATAGGAATTCACAAATGGATTTTGATTTAATAAAATAAAAATGGATTATTAAATATTATTTAATATAATAATTTTTATGAAAATATTTATTTAAAAAAATTATGAAATGTGATATAGATATAAAAGTAGGAAATTAATTCGGTACCTTGGATGGGTTTTTGTTTTGGGCCTCATCCTATTATATATAAGGGGTTCAATCCTGAAGAGTTGTTATATTCCATAAGTCATTCATCCTAGAGACTTGATTATATTAAAATATATGGGGTTCCTATGTGGCTTTGTTCATTTATTCTCTTAGATATGGACCCCTAGAAATTAGTTAATGAAATAAATTTTTATTTGATAATGGGTTTTAAGTGACCTAGCTCGCCAAGGAATATATTATACAAGGGTTGATCAGATTTTTTCTTCAGATTATCATTATTTTTTTATTGACATTATATATGATTCATTCATTGATAAATGTTAAGTGGTTTCCTTGAATTATTTTTTGACACTCTCTTATCTACCTTTTGTGAAGGAAGTGTGAAATAAGAAAATTTTCAAAATTATTTTGATATAAATGGTATTAAATATTTATTAGTTAGTGTTTTTATTAAACTAATCATATAGGAATTAATAGATATATACCTATTATGGATCACTTGGGTGGGATTATACTGGGCATGTTTAGCACAAACCCAACACAATCCCCTGGGGGGTTTTAGAAAATTTTATGTTGCCCTTAAGAGAAAGAAGGAAACCATAGTTAAGAGTCACATATATGTCTAGTTGTGTATGCATAGTTTTTGGCGACACTATGGGATGTTTCCAATGTGAAACATAGTGTAAATAATTATGTTTTTCATTTTCAGCTCTATAACCTATATTTATTTTTATCTTTCTACATAGAATGAATCACTAGTAATTTTATTCCTTGGACTATAAAATGATTCATTGTTTGTTAATATTTCACCACTTGTATTCCATGTGTCTTGTTTTAGGTAAGTAAAACTAGTTGATATATTCCTTAATACATACCTAGGTGCCTATCACAGGAGGTGGGGAATATGAATTTTCTGGTGGTCTTTTCTTAGTCTATTTTAGACCCTATTTCATTGGGATATATACTACAGGTAATGAATTTTTTTATCAATGTAGATTTATCATCACATGACCATTTCATGGGTTTTACAGTGGACATGATATATTATTTTTAGTCATTTAGAGGTAGGTTATGATTTGTGTAAGGAAAAATCATCCTATAATGCTCCTAGAGTCACAAAAATATGTTCATTTATGTCTCTCATGTGTGGATTTTGTTTCCAAATATTAGTTGTTTCTCCTCTTGTATTGGTATAAAATGAGTTTTTCTTAATTTTTATGACATTTCCTTCTATTTTTTCATGTGGAATCATTCTCCCTAGAGTTCATCATGTGGGATGTTTGGTCTTTGAACAAGAGAGTACCGCCTATTCAGAAATAATACATTGAGGCACAACCAAATTCTATAGGATATATTGATCATGTTTTGAGTTAATATTCCAAGAAACCTTATCTTTTTAGGTTACCAATGACCATCGGTAAATATATGACATGTTGGAAAAGATTTATTAGGCAATTTATTTCTTATATACACTGTAGTTTGAAAATGTTATGTGTTAAATAGAAGGACCGACCTTAAAAATTTCATAATATAGTGTCTTCAAATTATAATTTACCTTATGTCATTACCAATTATCTTTTAGGATTATATTTATTGATAATTAGGTCATAAATCATACATAAAAAAACTAAATATTAAACATTGGACACTTCCAATTTATATATATTTTTCCAATATTTAAAATATTTAAAAAACATGTTTTATTTTCATGAAAAATATTCATGAATATTGAAAAGAATTATATTTTTTATTACCCATATATAGACCATGTAATTTTTATACACATGCGTTGAGAACAAAAAAAATTTATAGGGGATGTAGAAATAAGAAGTTAACTATTCATGTGAAAACCATATAAACCCATGAAATGATTTTATTTATCATTATGTTCTTTGAGAGAATGAAATAATAAATTTCCACATTAAATAACACAATTTTTGTTTGATTAATTATTGAAAATCAATAATAAGAAAAGGAAACCCATTTTAGGTAATATAGAGAAATAGATTCATTACATATCTGAAACTCATGATAAGAATAACTAAATCCAAATCAAATCCATTGGATAACCCATATGGTAAATGTTGGTCGGAGTGGATACTCAAGAGGGGGGGTGAATTGAGTTCCAATTAAAATTTCTGTTAAAATATTGTCTATTTAAAATCCCCTGATTTATAAAATAAGTTAAACTATAGTAAATTTATACAGATTGTAATTGTTCACTTAGATTCTCAAAGATTGATTAGGTCTCAGTTAATTTAACCACAAGATCAAACTAACTTTTAAAACTAACCTACTGATTTACAATAACTGTAAACACTTGCTAATTTAACTATCAAAGTAGCTTTAAAATAGTTTTGTATTTCAAAGTAATAGTAGCGGAATAAATAAGATATATGTAGTATACTTTGAACTTAAACTAAAAATGCACATCAGATATAACAAGAGGTTCATTCTAAAGCTGAGACATAGTCCTCTCAAATTTTTATAAATTTGATCCACACCCTGGATCGGGGTTAACAATAGTTTACAAAACTGTCTAGGCCACGCAGGGACCTCTACCACTATTCTTCATGGGAAATAAAACAAAGACAAGGCCCTACAAGGACCTCTTCCACAGTTGACGTGGGTAAACAAGAGTTAAGAGATTTGGAGTGAGGATTTTGTTATCCTCCAGTTCAGTGCAGGAGACTGTGTCTGTATAAGATATATAGAGTACACCACACTGCTCAAAAGTTAATAAATAAATCACTTAGAGAGAACAAATAAGAGTTTAGAAAGCTCTAGTGATTATCAATGTAGCTATGGACTCGTTGGATTCAGCAAGAATGCTTTTGAGTCTTTCTCTGGTTTTTCTGTTGAAAAAAAGAGTGTCGTAGTTAAGCTTGTGTTCTACAGGAGTGAGAATGATCTCTTGATTCGTCGTGTGTTCTTCAGTGGTGTTGGATTGCATTCATGAGATTTATTTGAAAGTCTTGCAATCTCTTTATTGTTCAGTACTGTTCTTCTAGTTCAGCACAGTGCTCTCAGGTGTATGTAAGTTTTTCTTGTTGTATCGTCACACTTTTCTCGATTTTCTTCTCTTTTTTGTGTACTACACCTCAATCTTCCTTATATTCCACGAGTTCTGGCAGTTGGAATGATTCCCTTTTCATAGGTACGGGATACAGTTTCCTGACATGCCAACAACTATCATTAAATAACATTAATTTCATTAAAAACATCAAATATGACTGTTAGCATTATTTAAATAACATTGAAAAAAAGTTAAGAAACGGTGTCACAGTGATTATGTAAACGGGTTCTTCTTCACAGTATATGGTTCACGGTATGAGCTTTACAGTATGAAATTCACGGTATGTCCATGTCACGGTGTCTAGCTCACGGTGTCGAGGTCACGGTTTGTCCTTCACGGTGTCTGGTTCACGGTGTTTGGGTCACGGTGAGTCCTTCATGGTGTCTCCATACTTAGACAAATATCTGTATTTAGACTTAGACCGTAATATGCATTATATGGATTAAGTTTAATCATTAGAGAGTAAGAGAAATTGAATCATAAATATAAAGGCGTGATTATATAAGTGAGATTTGTGATCATGCATAAGACTTGTAAATAATAAAGAGAGTAATTAACATCCATACGATTTGTTATCATTAAAACATGATGTGTAGTTATTATTGAAATTTATTAATAGTAAAAGGATTTGTGGTCTTGTGCAATTAAGATTGAGATTAATTAATAGTAATAGGATTTGTGATCATTAAAACATGATTAATACATGAGGAGTCCAACAGTCTCCCCCTTTTTGATAATCAAAAATCAGATATATTTAAAATATAAATGGAATGTAACATTAAAGAAACTAGCATATTAGAATAGAAAAAATTAAAGAATAATAGATTCTTTAAATAACATATCACATTATAGTACTGACACTTGTAGATTTTATCCCCCTTTTATACTTGTAGTTTTTCTCCCCCTTTTGTGATTATGAAAAAGTAGAAAAAATGAAATGAAACACTGCATTTTGCGTTAAAAAGGGTTCAAAAGAGAACATAAAGGAGAAATAAAAACATGAAACAACAAATGACATCCTATAAAAAAGAAAACAGTCCTTGGACGCTTCAGGGATCCACCTTTTTCTTGCCTTTATCAGCAGCATGAGCTGGTGCTGAGGTAGAAGAAGGCATAATGTGGTAGAAAAAGAGGGTAAGGGTAGACCTTCAAAAACAGATGGAGCCAAAGTAGGAACAGTATAAGATCTAGGCAGTGGTTGGTCAAGAATGACTGGCCGGATCAGAGAAAGAGCTTGGCTAACTATCATGGAAGTTGAGACTAAGGTAGGTAGACCAGGTCTAAGGGGTGCAACAGCTGGAGCAACTATAGCATTATTCTTCACATCAAGATACGACTTCAAAAGATTGATGAAATCAGTAATGATTTCACCACCATATTGCATAGAATTTTCAAAATCATCCTTATTCTCCATAGCTTTGTCCAAAAATCTGGCGAACTCTGTATGTTTCTGAACTTGAGTTTTAAAAGCTTGAGTCACCGGATGGATTCTCAAATTTTCTGCAAGATATCTAAAGTGATCTGTCATATCACTTTTAGAGAAAATCCGGGTGAGATAAAAATTTATTTTCTTGGTGATCTCCTGTTGAGCATCATTGGATATCATATAATGAATTATTACCAAGTCCAATGCTCGATCATTGTTATTAACCACTTCTGTCAAAGAAGATAGATCCAAGCCACTGAAGGCACTCTGAAGTTCTTCCTTGATTATGGATCTATGCATAGAATCATCCAAAGAAGATGTGGAGGTCTGACCAGAAGCAGGTGAAACCTTTATGGATTCAGTTAGAACTTTGAGCTGTTTCAAAACTTTTTGCAGGCATCCAGTGTATTCATATGTAAGCTTATTCAGATTTTCTACAAGCTCCCTCATGCGTTCCAGCATCTTGGTGTGTCTTTTTCCAATATTTTCATCAAAAGAAAGTAGATATGAATGAACTTGAGACACAATTTCCCTAGCAAGGAGGGAATCAGATGGCCCAGGAGAAGCATCAACAGGTGCACGGGCATAAACAAGAGCATGCTCTGATCTCAAAGATAACTCATTCTGCAAGTTTACTATCATATTTTTCAGATTTACATCATCAGCACTCAGCAGCTTATTCTCAACTCTGACTTCTTGAATTTCTCAGATCATCCTTGGATGAATATGCAATATAATATTTTCCAAGAGAATTGATGCATCTTCTTGAATTAACTGAGTCACTGGATGAGGTTGAGTGGAGACAATTTTCTCAACTCCAGCTAACAAAGTTTCTCAAAAAAATTTCAGATCATCTTTGGTCACGAAGGAGGGTAGCTCGGGTAAGGGTACATGTAAAGATAGAGGAGTAGGTTCTGTTTGAGGTTCATAGTCATCTTCAGACTCAGATTCTGATTTAGATTGAGGTTGGGGCTCTGGTTCTGGTTATGGATGAGCTACAGACTTAAGTTGAAATAGAGAAGAAAGATCTATTCTAGTTGTAGTCACTTGCTATGACTCATTCACATCATAAAATCTTGGGAATTCATACCGAGTGTACACATAATATGTGACAGTAGGTTGAGAAGCTTCAGCAGATCCAGCTTCTATAATCTCATGGTTTTGAGGTTCCTCCCCCTCAAATTTTGCTTCCATTTCAGAGACTATAGGCTCAGGAACATGGTCAAGATCCACATGATCATCTCTAATATCTTCAGAAAAATCTTGCGTTTCCTACTGAAAGGCAATTTCCATCCTCTATTCAGCAAAGGGAATAATCTCAGAAACCGATTGTTCCACTGGTTGAGCTTCCAGACTTGCTTCTTTCTCAACAGAAAGATCCACCTCAACAGGATCTGTCTCTAAGGTTGCTTGCTGTATTGAATCAGGAAAAACCAACTTTCTTGCAGTCGTAGGATGAGTTTCTGGATTGACCTCCTCATTAGAAGTAGGAGCTTCCTCTTCTCTCAAACCAACAACAACTTCCTCTCCTTGAGGTATTTCAGCAGGGATAACAGTAGGGAAAACAGTCCTTTATTTTTCAATAGGAGTTGTTTCCATTGGAGGTCATCCAACTTCTTCTCTAGGAGATACTTCAGTTGTTACTTCCTCTTCTTCTTCTCTTGAAAACTCAGCCACTTCATCTGGTTCCAAACCAGGATTATATAGATTCATAGGCCTTCTTGGATATTAAACATGATTAAACTTTTTATAGAGTTGATCATTATCCTCAAACCACTACTTCTTCCAGGGGTTCCAGCTAATCTTCATCCTTCTGATGGTAGGCATGGATAGGCAGAAATCAAATTCCTCTAACTTTTCTTCATTTTTTCCAACCATCCCTTTGGAAACTAACATAGCTGAAATCATCCTTGAGTAAAACAAGGAGGTGGATTTGGAAGTGACTTTGATCAGCTCATGGATATGGTTAATAATATACTTACAAAGGTTGATCTTATGGCCATTCTTCAATAGGTGAATCAAGAACACATCCTGATACTTCATTCTATTAAAATCTCCTTTTCTCAGACTAATAAAATTTTGAACAAATTTGAACAGAAGTCTAGATTCTCCATCTAGCTCTCCAGCAATGGCCCTTCGCTTGGTTCCATTACCAGTTAAAATTTCCAAGGCATTTTCTAGATTGAAGATATCAGAAGATGGAGGACGGTCTCTATGGTAGTCTTCACAAACTCCTTCATATAGAAATCTTAGGCATGCAGCCCACAACCTCAAAGAGAAAGAGCACTTCTGACTATTTATCCAGCTTGTCACCATAAAGCTTTCTCCAAACTCAAAATAAAACTTCACATAATGATATAATTGAGATACCGGCCTCGGGTAAATTGGTCTATTCTGTCCAGAGAACCATTAAATCCATCCTTGATCTTTTAAAACTTTCAAAACTAAAGACTTTCTAGATAGAAACCACTCTGGGAAAACCTCTTTTTCAGGTAAAAATGTACGACTTACCAGGTTTTTGTTTAGAGGTCCTTCGGGAGCTATCCTCGGTATCCTCTTCTGTTTCTTAGAGTGGCGCTTCTCAGACGAGGGTGAATATGGATGCTTCATCCTTAGCATCCACTGAAGGTTTGGGTGAGAGGGAAGAGAAGGTTCAGGAGAGAGTTTGGGTAAGGAATCAAATGAAACCCTTAAGTTTTATCATTTGGGAATGTCAAATGTCATAAAAACAAAAACGTGGGAAATCAAATAGCGGTGAAATAAAAATTACCGCGATACAGGTTAAAAATAAGAATATAAATAATATTCACGGTGAGACCGTGAGTAGGCATTATGGTGTGATGAAAGCTAGTCATCACGGTGATACAGTTGATAGTCTTGACAGTGAGACAGTGAGAATTCTATGTAGTCACAATGAGATAGTGAGTTGACAGACCGTGAGCATAAAGTCTTAACGGTGAGACCATGAGTATGAAACAGTAACTGTGACACAGTGAGTATGAAACCGTAAAGTAAAATACAGTAAAGTATTAAACATTAAGATCAGTAAGATAGTTACTTATGATTAATCATACCAAGATTATGTATGATGTAGTCTAATCTTTCAGAATTTAATGGTTTAGTGAATATATCAGCAAGTTGATAATCAGTACCAATGAATTCCAAAGTGATATCAACTTTTTGATAATGATCCCTCAAAAAGTGATGTCTTACATCAATATGTTTTGTCCTAGAATGAGAAACAGGATTCTTAGAAATATTAACAGCACTTGTGTTGTCACAATTTATTGGGACATGTCTGAATTGATATCCATAGTCTAGTAATGTGTGTTTCATCCACAAAATTTGTGGACAACAACTTCCAATAGCTATGTATTCAGCCTCTGCAGTAGACAATGAAACATAATTTTGTTTTTTACTATACCATGATACTAGCGACTTGCCTAAAAGATGACACGTTCCAGAGGTCATTTTTTTTATATAACATACATCCAGAAAAATAAGCATCAGAATAACTAACTAGTTCAAATGATTGTCCTCTGGGATAGAACAGTACTAAATTGGGAGTATTCTTGAGGTATTTGAAAATTCTCTTTACAACATTTAAATGTGACTCTTTAGGATTTGATTGAAAATGAGCACACATACACACACTAAACATAATATCAGGACGACTAGTAGTCAAGTAGAGTAGACTTCCAATCATTCCTCTATAAGTTATTTGATCAAAAGATTTACCATCTTCATCAAGATCCAACTTACAGGTGGTACTCATGGGAGTGCCACTACTTTTTATGCTATACAATCCAAAACGTTTTAAAAGATCTCTAGTATATTTACTTTGAGTTAGAATAATTCCATCATCATTTTGAAAGATTTGAAATCCAAGAAAGAATTTAAGTTCACAAATTAAACTCATTTCAAATTCATTTTGCATCATTTTAGAAAAAATCAGTACATAGGGATTTTCTTGAAGATCCAAAAATAATATCATCTACATAAATTTTTACTACTAAAACATCTTTAGAAATTCGTTTTATAAAAAGTGTAGGGTCAGCTATACCTTTTGTAAAACCATTGGAAATTATAAAAGTACTTAATCTATCATACCAAGATCTTGGAGCTTGCTTTAAACTATATAAAGCTTTTGATAATTTAAAAATATGATTTGGAAAATGAGGGTTTGAAAATCCAGGTGGTTGTTCAACAAAAACATCCTCAGCAATATATCCATTCAAGAATGAACTCTTGACATCCATTTGATATAGTTTGAAATTTAGATGTGCAGCATAAGCAAGTAAAATCCTAATAGCTTCTAATCTGGCTACTAGAGAAAAAGTCTCCTCATAGTCAATACCTTCTTCTTTACTATAGCCTTGTGCAACTAGCCTAGATTTATTTCTAACTATGTTTCCAAATTCATCTACTTTATTTCTAAACACCCATTTAGTGCCTATTGTGAATGTGTCCTTAGGTCTTTCAACAAGATTACAAACTTTATTTCTTTCAAATTGATTGAGTTCTTCTTGCATAGAAATTACCCAAAATTCATCATTAATAGCATCATCAATGTTTTTAGGTTCAAGCTGTGACAAGAAGTCTTGATTTCAACCTGATTTCTTAGAGAAGCTCTAGTCTGTGTCCCTTTATCAAGATTTCATACAACAACATCTAAAGGATGATTCTTTAGAATTCTATTTGATCTAGTAAAGACAGGATTAGAAATTTCAGGTTCTTCTCTAGGTTCGGGTTCATTAGGAGCAGATTCTGGAATAAGTGCAGAAATGGTTGTCTTTATAGTAGGTTCATTAAATTTGTCATTAAGTTCTGGAACAGATAAATATTCTTCAAGATTTTTAAGAGAGGTTTTAGGCTCATGTGGATCAGTTTCATCAAATTTGATGTGAAAATATTCTTCCACACACTTGGTTCTTTTATTGAAAACTCTATAAGCTTTTCTGGTTAAGGAATATCCTAAAAAGATTCCATTATCACTCTTAGAAGAAAACTTATCAAGATTATCTTTTGTATTGAGAATAAAGACTTTGCATCCAAAGACTCTAAAGTAACTAAATTTAGGTTTTCTATTGTTCCACAACTCATATGGGGTCTTCTTAAGAACTGGTATAATTAAGACTCTATTAATAATATAAAAATCTTTATTCACAGCTTCATCCCAAAAGTAAATAGGGAGGTCATATTCATTAAGAATAGTTCTAGCAATTTATTGCAGGGTTCTATTTCTTCTTTCTAGTACACCATTCCGCTGAGGTGTCCTAGGAGCAGAAAATTTATGACTATAGCCATTTTGTGAGCAATAGGATTCAAATTCCTGATTTTCAAACTCACAGCCATGATCACTTCATAGAGTTTTAATCTTAATTCCACTAATATTTTCTATAGATTTTGAGTATTTAACAAAGTAAGAACAAGATTCACTTTTGTAAGCTAAGACATATACCCAAGTATATCTAGAAACGTCATCTACTAGTACATAGACATAGTGATTCCCATTTAGGATAGAAACTCTAGATGGTCTAAACAAATCCATGTGAACCAACTCAAGAGGTTGAGAAGTTGAAACTTCTTTCTTTGATTTAAAAGAAACTTTATGTTGCTTTCCATTTTGACAGGGATTACAAACATTGTCATTTGGGAACTCAAGTTTAGGTAGGTCTCTATCAAATTTCTTCCTAGTTAGTTTTCTAAGTGAATGTATATTGTAGTTTCCTAATCTTCTATGCCATAACCAAGACTCTTTATGAAAAGCATTTAAACAGGTAACATTTTTCTTAGATAAGGAATTTAAATCAACTGCATAAACATTTTCATTCCTTAGAGTAGAAAATACTAAAACATTTTTAGAATTAAAAACATTACAAGAATCATTTTCAAATTTTACATTAAAACCATCATCACATAATTGAGAAATACTTAACAGATTATATTTAAGTCCATCAACAAATACAACTTTAGAAATTAAAACTGAATCAGTGTTACCAATTTGGCCTAGGCCGATGATCTTTCCTTTAGAATTATCACCAAAGGTGACATGACCTCCATCATCCTTTATTAAACTCTTGAAGCATGAGTAATCCCCAGACATATGCCTTGAACATCCACTGTCCAAATACCATGTCTTCTTGTGTGAACTCTTCAAGCAGGTTTCCTAAAAAACAGATTTAGATAGGAAATGATTTTGGTACCCAGATCTTCTTGGGTCCAGAAAGGTTAGCAATCAAAGCTTTTGGTACCCAAATTTGTTTTATGGGTCTCATATAATTTACAGAATCAAAATATTTTGAATGATAAACTCTATTTGATTTATAACTATGTGAATAAATAGTTGAAGCATATAAATATCCAGAACTAGAACTAGCAGTATTCTGTCCAGATTTAGAAATAAATCTATTCTTAGTAAGGTTTCTCTGTCCAGGTTTGTAGCCTATTCCAGTAGTGTATTTTGGTACAACATGCCTTCCTAGCATTTGAGTTAGTGTATCTTTTCCATCTGTGAACTTATGTAAGTCCTTCCTAAGTTGCTCATTAGACATTTTCAGTTCAGTGTTCTCCTTTAACAGTTGATCATTTTTATCTTTTTGAATAGTAAGTTCAGTTTTAACAGTTGAAGTGAGAGCATGCTGTTTCTTTAATGATTTGTATTTATCCTTAAGTTCATTGCATGTCTCTTCCATCATATTACAATATTCAAATAATACATCACTAGTCATGTTTTCAGAATCAGAATCAGATTCTGCATCATCTCCCGAATAATAAGAATTTAAAACAGGAGTATCTAAGGTTACCTCAGATGTGTTTGTCATGAAACACATGTTGGCATGATTTCTTTTAGAATCAGAAATTTCAGATTCACTTGTCCTGTCTTTAGAAGAACTCCAGGTAGCCTTCATAAATTTCTTGTACTTACTTTCCTTGTAATCATATTTCTTCTTGAATTTTAACTTCGGGCAGTCTGCTTTAATGTGTCCTTTCCTTTTGCACTCATAGCAAACAACTTCATCACTTTTATCTGGATTTTTCCAATCCTTCTTCCAATGTCCCTTATTGTCATACTTTCCTTTGTAGTTTGATTTTCTGAAAAATTTCTTCTTCCTATAAAATTTCTTAAACCTTCTGGCTATCTGAGCCACTTCAGCATCACTATCAGAGTCTGAATTTTCACTGGTTGAACTGTCAGTTTGTATTTGAGCTTTTTCTTTGTCCTTACTCTTTGAAGCAGTAGTCTTGAAAGCCAATGATTTTCTCTTAGGTTCATCATATTCCTCTTTATTCACCTTGAGTTCTTCCTCATACATCATAAGCTTACCAATGAGTTCTTTGATGGGTAGAACAACAATTTCACATGACTCTCTGATTGAAACAGATGTGCCTCTCCATCAGTCTGGTAAATAACTCAAGATTCTCATAATTTGTTCCTTTTCTGGAACAACCTTTCTGAGTGAATTCATTATATTAAATATCTCATTAAACCTGAGATACATATCAGAAATAGGTTTATAAATCTTCATTTTAAAATTATCATATTTAATAGTATAAGTATTTATTCTCATTTCTTTAACATTGGTTGTTCCTTCATGAGAAACACCCAAAGTATCCCAAATTTTAAAAGCAGTTTTACAAGTAGAAATTCTATTAAAATATTCATCTCCTAAAGCATAGTACAGGGCATTCATGGATTTACAATTATTATTGTAAGAAGTCTTTGTAGGTTCATCCCCAGTTATTATTTCAGTTTCTGGAATTTTATATTGTGACTCTATAGCAGTCCCGATATCAAAACCCATGCTTTCTAAATGAATTTTCATTTTAAGTTTCCACTGAGCATAGTTTGTACCATTGAATAAAGGTGCCCTGTTATTAGAAGCACCCTCTAGTCTATTATCCATAGCTAGATTTTAGAAAGATAATTTAAAGAGATAAAACTTAGAACTAACAGAAATTTAAGATCTTTAAAGATGCAACTAAAATCACAGTTGAAAAACAGAGTATTTAAAAAATCATTAAACAACACAAACCTATGATACCAAATTTTGGTCGGAGTGGATACTCAAGAGGGGTTGAATTGAGTTCCAATTAAAATTTCTGTTAACATATTGTCTATTTAAAATCCCCCAATTTATAAAATAAGTTAAACTGTAGTGAATTTATAAATATTGTAAATGTTCACTTAGCTTCTCAAAGATTGATTAGGTCTCAGTTAATTTAACCTCAAGAGAAAACTAACTTTTGAAACTAACCTACTAATTTAAAATAAGTGTAAAAAATTGCTAATTTAACTATCAAAGTAGCTTTAAAATAGTTTTTTATTTCAAAGTAATAGCAGCGGAATAAATAAGATATATGTAGTATACTTTGAACTTAAACTAAAGATGCACAACAGATATAACAAGACGTTCAGTCTCAAGCTGAGACTTAGTCCTCTCAAATTTATATAGATTTGATCCACACCCTGGATTGGGGTTAACAACAGTTTACAAAACTATCCAGGCCACACAGGGACCTCTACCACTGTTCATCGTGTGAAATAAAACAAAGAACATGCCACACAAGGACCTCTTCCACAGTTGACGTGGGTAAACAAGAGTTAAGAGATTTGGAGTGCGGATTTTGATATCCTCCAGTTCAGTGCAGGAGATAGTGTGTGTATAAGATATACAGAGTACACCACACTACTCGAAAGTTAATAAATAAATCACTTAGAGAGAACAAATAAGAGTTTAGAAAGATCTAGTGATTATCAATGCAGCTCTCGACTCATTGGATTCAGTATGAATGCTTCTGTGTCCTTCTCTGGTTTTTCTGTTGAAAAACAGAGTGTCGTAGTTAATCTTGTGTTCTACAGGAGTGATAATGATCTCTTGATTCGTCGTGTTCTCTTCAGTGGTGTTGGATTTCATTAATGAGAGTTCTTTGAAAGTCTTGCAATCTCTTTCTTGTTTAGGATTGTTCTTCTAGTTAAGCACAATGCTCTCGGGTGTATGTAAGTCTTTCTTGTTGTATTGTCACACTTTTCTCGCTTTTATTCTCTTTTTTTGTGTACTGCATCTCAATCTTCCTTATATTCCATGATTTCTGGCAGTAGGAATTATTCCATTTTCATAGGTACGAGATATGGTTTTTTGACATGCCAACAACTATCATTAAATAACATTAATTGCATTAAAAACATCAAATATGACAGTTAGCATTATTTAAATAATATTGACAAAAATTTAAGAAACGACGTAACAATGATTATGTAAATGGTTTCTTCTTCACGGTATATGGTTCACGGTATGAGATTCACGGTATAAACTTCACGGTATGTCCATGTCACGGTGTCTAGCTCACGGTGTCAAGGTCACGGTTTGTCCTTCACGGTGTCTGGTTCATGGTGTCTGGGTCACAGTGAGTCCTTCACAGTGTCTCCATACTTAGACAAATATCTGTATTTAGACATAGACAGTAATATGCAGAATATGGATTTAATTTAATCATTAGAGAGTAAGAGAACTTGAATCATAAATATAAAGGCGTGATAATATAAGTGATATTTGTGATCATGCATAAGACTTGTAAATGATAAAGAGAGTAATTAACATCCATAAGATTTGTTATCATTAAAACATGATGTGTAGTTATTATTGAAATTTATTAACCGTAATAGGATTTGTGGTCTTGTGCAATTAAGATTGAGATTAATTAATAGTAATAGGATTTGTGATCATTAAAACATGATTAACACATGAGGAGTCCAACAGTAACTCCATTTTTATTTCATTTTAAGACATAGAAAATTACCCAATGCATTGTATTATTATCATGGTGTATACATAATATAAACTATAACAAGAAAACTTAACACGGTTCACCCATATTATAAGATGTATCAAGATTACTATAATCTCATATATAGTGGTCAAGTACCATATCTGGATTAATTTTTTTTGATTTCACTATTAATCATTAAACACAATAAAATCTGTTAAATTATTACGAAAAAATACATTGTATAACAATACACATTTATTTTAAAGGACCATTTTAAAAACATATATAATTATAAATGAATAGAGAGATTATATTTTAATAAATCATTTAAGATTATAACAAATTATAATATTCATATAATGATTATTATAGTGGGAAAGGTTATTTTCATAATTTATGTGACGTCCCAGACCCTGCTGCCCCTCAACCCGAGCCCCGAGCCCGGTTGGCCACATAACCCCTGGCTCGTCTCCCCGTAGGCCAGGGGTTTCCAACTAGTAGAGGGGGAGTAATGGTGAGTCAGTGGGGAGACTATACCCCTATGTCAGAGTACACAGTGGTATATCAACAAGTAATAAAAATAGCAGAAGCACAACCAATGGTAAACATGAGAAAAAGGGAAACATACACCAAAAAACAAAAGTAAGAAAAACCCTGATAGATATACAAAATCCACATAGGCAGTGTCTGATAAAAAATGGATGCATGGCATGCCGATATAAAGGAAATAGTTGGAAAACATGCTATACAGTAATACAAAAAGAGAACAAAAGTAGTCCACGAGCATCTCTAGCCAAGCTCAGTTTTCTGCTATGGAAATCTAGCTAGAACATACATGTATCAACAACCTGAAGCTGGACCTTTTCCCCTACTAGTACCTACAACAGTAAAGTCTACATGGGTGCCAAGGAGGCCTCCCGGGTAGGGTGTGAGAAAAGTCTCAGTAGGCCACCACCAACGATGTCTACATGTAATCCAAATAGGTGTTCTCAAAATAAATAGTGTGTAGTAAACTGCAAGTAAGTAAAGCAAAGTAATAAGCAACCCTACCGCTCAGGTTCTGGAAGGACACTTGGCGGGTCTACCTACTTAAGCTCATGGGTAGTATTCTGAACAATCACCAGGGGTATAAGTACATAGATATAGGTTATCACTGCCATGAGGTAAGCATTCCTCTCGTCTATGATTCTTACATATGTAATAATAATCACTAGCACGAGGTATGAATGCCTCTCGTCCACAAGCACTATAACTGGCATGGGGAAGAATCCCTCCCACCCATAAAGGATATATAGGCACGTGGTAAGAATGCCTCCCAACCTCACATGGAGATTCATCTGGCACAGGGTAAGAATGCCTCTCACCCATACACGGATTATCACAAGCATGTCAACATAGTATGGAATAACCATTCACATCACAATATACAAGGCAATCCATCTTATATCATATCACATTAACAAGTCATGGAATTTCCATCTTATAATATCAACTAATCATATCTCAAGACAATATACATTTCAATTCATTCAATGGGTTTAGGCTATCTCATCCTAGCCAACCTCTAACCAAGTCATCTCATTTTCCTAACAAGGCAAATGCCTCTCAAGACATATCATTAAGGTCCAAAGGTGAAAAGGGCCAAATCTAAAGGAATATCACCTATGGTTGACTACTACAGGTCCACACCTCATCTAAATACCCTAACCAAGTAAGATTCATCAATATCATACCACACAGGTCATTTAGATATGAATCAGTCATTACAAATAAGTGGTTTGGTGAAAGACAAACCACAACACGATGAAAATGACTCAAAAAGGTGAAAACCAAAAATAGAAACCACGTGACCACCTACTTTAGAGCTGTAGGAATAGGCTCGCTTGATATCAACCTCAGATTCATGGTAGGTTGGAAGAGATCTGAGTTCCAGTCCAATTACCTGAAAATAGGGCATATGAGCCTGCGGTAAAATAGTGAAATGAATACCAAGATTCACCGAGGAAGGAAGCTTAGGTGTGGTTAGCCTTACCTTGGCCTTTCCAATGCTTCTGATGGATCAAGATTCAGACACTGGGGGAAGAATCCACAAGAGAATGAGAGAGATGAGGTTTTTAGAGATCAAAAGAGGGCTCCCCTCTATTCTGTCTGCAGGAAAGAGGAAAAAAAGATGGCTTAAGGCTTAAATAGAATTTAAGGTCAAAAAGGTAATTTTCACCCAAAACAGGTTTGCATGGTTTAGGCGCACAATTTACCAAACCGTGCGCAAACCGTGCACACCTCCCTGCCTCCTAGAAAAAAGCTGAACGGCCGTGCGGCCTGTCCACATGGACGTGCGCCCATGCAGGTGTCCTTGTCTACAGCCGCACGGTTTATCCCAAACCGTGTGTAGACCATGCACATGCCATGCGCCACTGCCTGTAAGCCCATTTCTCAAACTCCTGGGATCTGAACCAACCTCGGACACTTCCCAGACCTTCCTTAGTATGTTACACACTTTATACAAGCTTAATGGAAAGATTTGAAAGAAAAACTAACGATCCTTACCTTTTCCAAAGAGTCGGGTTGTTACAACCTCCCCTCTTTAAAGAAACTCCTCCCTGAGTTGGCCTTCCGAGGGTACTGAGGTGTCGTCAAGGAAAATCTCTGTACATTGAGAACGCATATCAGCCTCTCACTCCCAGGTCTCGTCCTATACCCTACCGTGCTGCCATAACACCCGTACAAGAGGGACATACCTGTCACAGAGTGTCTTCATGCTCTGGTCAACAATTTTCTTCGGATACTCCTCGAAGGAAGCATCTATATCCAGTTTAACCTCATCAGGATAAAAAACATGAGTCGGACTTAGAAAGTACCGACGTAGCTGAGATACATGAAAAACATTGTGCATGGCCTGATATCTCTATAGAACTGGTAAGATACTGGTCCGATCTGTTTCATCACCTCAAAGGGTCCTACGAACCTCAGTGAAAGCTTACCCTACTTCCGTATACGTCTTTGCCCCAACCTGGGTGAGACCTTCAAGAAAACTCGGTTCCCAATATCGAACTCAAGAGGTGATCGGTTCTTGTTAGTATAGTAATTCTATCTAGACTAAGCTTTCTGCATACGCTTTCTAATAAGCTATATCTGGTCTCTAGTCTCCTGCACAAGACGTGGTTCTAGACCAGATGCCTCCCCTGCTTCAATGCAACACAAAGGTGAGCAACAAGGCCTACCATATAAGTCTTCATAGGGAGCCATCTCAATGGTAGAATGGAATCCATTGTTATAACTAAACTCGACCCAAGGAATGTGTTTCTCCCATGAAACTACAAAATCGAGAACACATGCACATAACATATTCTCTAGTTCCTATATAGTCCACTCAGTCTTTCCGTCAGTCTGTGGGTGATAGGCCATGCTCAAAAGTACCTCCATACCCAAGGACTTCTGTAAACCATGCCAGAACCAAGATGTAAAACGACGATCTCTGTCTGAGACAACATAATGAGGTGATCCATGAAGTCTCACTATTTACTTGACATACAGTCTTCCCAAGTCATCAACCATGAAGGTGTCTCGCATAGGTAAGAAATGCGTGATCTTTGTCAGATGGTCGACGATAACCCATACTGCGTCATTGACATGAGGTGACCTGGGTAAACTAGTTACAAAGTCCATAAAAACATCATCCCATTTCCACTCCGGAATGGACAACGGCTGTAAAATCCCTTCCAGACGTTGATGTTCTGCCTTCACCAACTGACAGGTGGAACAACGCGTGATAAAACCGACTATCTCATGATTCATGTTAGGCCACCCGTACTATCTTCGCAAATAACGATACATTTTTGTGATGCCTGGGTGAACTGCTCATGATAAGGCATGAAAATTCCTTATCAGCTCCTCTCTGATGTCTTCTGGGACCCATACATGCCCATGGAACAGTAAAGTATCACCTTCATCCACGGTCCATTCTGTAGAGGCATCATCAGTGACACTTTCTCATAGAACAATGCCTTCCAGATCTGATAACTGTCTTTCCCTGTCCTGTTCCAAAAGAGTAGATGTCACCGCTAAGGCTGAGAGAACAATTTGACCCCGACCCTCCTGAACCTCAACGTTCATCTTCGAAAATAGGGCCATCTGCTTCCACTCCTCATTAGATTCTAGAACCACTTGTGACTGAGTTTTCCGACTCAGCGCATCGGCTACTGAATTTCCTTTCCCAAGAGTTTAGGCCAGTTCGAAATCAAAGGATTGCAGGTACTTGACCCACCTACAATGCCTGAGATTTATATCCCACCGAGTGAAGATATATTTGAGGATTTTGTGGTCAGTGTATACCACAAAATACTCTCCCAACAAATAGTGTCTCCAACAATGTAAGGCATGTACAACCGCTGCGAGCTCGAGGTCATGCGTCTGATAATTATGTTCATGAGCATTTAACTAACGAGAACCATACATAACGACTCACTTGTCTTTCATCAAGACAGCTTCAAGATTGATACCTGATGCGTTAAAAAAGACCATATAAGCTCTTCCTGGCTCCGGAAAGATCAGAATCAGTGTTGAAGTTAGTCTTCCCTTCAGTTCCTGAAAAGATACTTCACAAGGTTCCGACCAATCGAATATCGCCCCCTTTTTAGGAAAAGCTGTAAGCAGTGCTGCTAGGCATGAAAAGTCATGAATGAACCACCTATAATATCCAGCACTCCCCAAGAAACTCTTGATATCATGGATGTTCCTGGGCTTCTCGCAAGAAATTACAACACTCACCTTCTCAGGGTCAACTGAAACTCCATACTCAGAAATAATGTGACCAAGGAAGTGAACCTTATTTATCCAAAAGTGGAATTTACTGAGATTAGCATAAAGGTGATTCTCTCTTAGTGTATTAAACACGATCTCAAGATGGGTTGCATGGTAATGTCTCGAGCATGAATAGAATAAGATATCATCAAAAAATACAACCACAAAATAATCAAGGTAAGGGTGAAAAATCCGATTCATAAGAGCCATAAACATTGCAGGTGCATTCGTAAGACCAAAAGGCATGAATAGGTACTCATAGAGACCATAACTACTCTTGAACACCGTGTGAGGTATGTACAAAGTCCTAACATGCACCTGGTTATAGACTGACCTCAAATCTATCCTTGAAAACACCTTCACTCCTCGGAGCTGATCGAAGAGGTCGTCAATTCGAGGTAAAGGGTACCGATTCTTAATAGTCATCTAATTTAACTTATGATAATCCACGCAAAGATGAAGGGTACCATCTACCTTCTTGGAAAAAATAACTGGTGATCCCCAAGGAGAAGTACTGGGACGTATAAAGCCTTTTTCTTCCAGGTCCTCCAGTTGACTCTTGAGCTACAGAAGTTCCTTAGGTGCCATCCTATAAGGAGGAATGGTCACTGGTGATGCTCCTGATAAAAGCTCAATAGTAAACTCCACCTCCCACACTGGAGGTAGACCAGATATTTCATCAGGAAAGACATCATTGAAATGCTCCACCATGGGAGGATGAACCGAGGGATGTAACCCTTGGTCATCGAGATAAAGACATGAAACCTATGCCGTGACACCACCCAAACTCTGGTGTTCCGGTCCCGCTAGTGTCGCACTAAGATCCCATTCCCCCTTATGCATATACGTGTCGCCCTCTGGTGACGTAAACACCACCCTCCAATGATAGTAGTCAATTCGGGATCTATAAGAAACTAACCAGTCCATCCTGATTATTACATCAAAACCTGTCATATCTAGAACATAAAGTTCCACATGAAAAGGTAACCCCCCACCTCGAGGGGACAATTGTGACAACGACAAACGCCCTCTGAACGGATACCTAATGGGGTATCTAACGTGATCATACCATGATATGATGCAATGTCGAGGCCCAAACTTCCAATAATCGCCTCTGATATAAAAGAGTGAGAAGAGAATGTATCAGAAAAAGTAGATACTAACATAGAGGCAACTAGAATCGTACCTCATACAGTAGATGGTCCGACGTACTTCTACTGTGGCGTAGGATCGACTGCATACAACTGGCAAGTACCACGGCCTTGAGTCATAGCTTGGGTACCCAGAGAAGACTCGCTTTGCTAGTGCTGAGAGTTATACACATGATTACCTCTGCCTCGACTACCGCCACGGCCTGATCAGCTGACGGTATTCGAGCCACCTGACTGAAGTGATCCTGCTAATCCAGCACCAGATCATAGAGTAGGTACAGATCCCTGCTCACTAGGCCCTGGGGGAAAAGTCCTGCAGAAATGGTGGAGATGACCCAACCTACCACAAACTCTACACTCCAAGGTATTTTGCGTACACTGCCTCTTCATATGTCCTGACACCCCACATTGGTGATAGATAGGAGTACCACCTGAGAAAAGGGTCTGACCACCACTAACACCACGAGAGTCCTCAAAACGCCGCTTCTTCCATGAAACAGATACACTAGAACACTTAGGTGTCGAACCACCTTGGCTAAAACTGTCTGATTCTCCCAAATTTATCTCTATAATCAAAGCATGATTGACAATTTCCAGAATGGTCGTCAACATAAACATGTTAACCTGCAACCGGATGGCGCAACACAGCCCATCCTCAAAATGCCTAGCGGCCGTGAGATCATCAGTAGCTATTGCAGGAGAAAAATGCTGTAACTCAGTGAAACAAGATGAATATTGCATGACTGTCATGGTCCCTTGCTACAGATTCATAAAATCCCTAGCTCTGTCAGCCCTCAAATTCTGGGGAAAGAAATATTCATAGAATACGGTCTGGAAATCAGTCCAGATCATATCTCTCTATTGTCCTTACTGGGTGATGACATCCCACCACCTTCTCGCTGAACCACGTAGCATTTAAGCTGCGATCTTGACCCTATACTCTGGAGGCATCTCGAGGTTCTTGAAGATGGTCATAATAGCTTCCAACCAAGACTCTGAAACAAGTGGTCCACCATCTCCCGTAAAAGTTGAAGGATACTGCGACTGAAACTCGCAGGTCATCTTTTCCATACTCAGGGCAGGTCACACTCCACCTTGCATACTCTGCATCACACGCAAGAATCTCTCACAAAACTGGGCATTGGCTCCCATCTCAGGAATAACAAGAGGAGCCACGGGTGGCTCGACAGGAAGATCCACTGGCGGCTTGGGGCCCGCCACCTCAGGAACGTGATCGTTGCTGCCTTCAGCACGCACGACTCGAGGACGTCTTAGAGGCATAGTGCTACAATTCCTAATGAATGTCTCAAAAGAAGAAACCAACAAATTAAAGGTTGAACTCTAGAATCTAGGATAGGTACTAAGCCTTCCTACCCCTAAGATCACCTATCCACACCCATAAGATTTCTTAGTAAAACCTACAACTATTTTAATTTAACTAAATCCAGTGACATGGCATTTACCAGCCCATAAGGGCCCATACTCCTCATGAACTAAAAGATGACACCCACTTGGATTCCATTTCTCATTTACCTATGCTAATTAAGTATTTTAATTTCATTTAAATAAAAAGATTGGTTTAATTGGAATGTAATTTTCTGATCCATAAGGGCCCATACACCTTATGAACCAAAGAGTGACACCCACTAAAACCACATCATTTCTCAATTCACAACCTGCAATATGGGTTAGAATAGTTACAAACATATTAACAAGGCATGGAAATAAACAACAAGCAATTCTCGCTAAAAATTTAAATGTGGCATGGCAAGATGCATGGCTTAATCCTACTGTGCCGATCGTGATGCATGTTCTAATGCATAACCCTCATTTCATCGGGCCAAACCCTGAAATCCAAATCCCAACATTGAAAATCTCAATAACATCAAAAAACATGTGAATCAACCAATGGTGAAATGGTATCAATAGTAAATAGAAAAATCAATAACAATAAAAAATAGGAAACTTGGCCCATACCCCATACATGGGTTCATGACGCCCAAGCACGACTCATGGATAAGTCCCTATGAATTACCAGTACCCAAGTCTATAGTCTCCAAAAAAGTAAAGAACGAAAGAAAGAAACCTCTGATACCACTTTGTGACATCCCAGACCCGGCTTCCCCTCAACACGGGCCCCGAGCCCAGTTGGACACATAACCCATGGCTCGTCTCCCCGTAGGCCAGGGGCTGTCGACTAGCAGTAGGGGTGTAATGATGAGTTAGTGGGGAGACTATACCCCCATGTCCGAGTACACATCAGTATAGAATAAAGTAATAAAAATAGAGGAAGCACAACCAATGATAAACATGAGAAAAAATGAAACATACACCAAACAATAGAAGTAAGAAAAACCCTGATACATATACAAAAGCCACATAGGTAGTGTCTGATACAAAATAGATGCATGGCATGGCGATAAAAAGGAAATAGATGGAAAACATGCTATACAGTAATACAAAAAGAGAACAAAAGTTTTCCACGAAAATCTCTAGCCATGCTCAGTCCTCTGCTCTGGAACTCTAGCTAGAACATACATGTATCAACAACCTGAAGCTGGACCTTTTCCCCTACTAGTACCTGCAACAGTAAAGTCTACACAGGTGCCAAGGAGGCCGTCCGGGTAGGGAGTGAGACAAGTCTCAGTAGCCCACCACCAAATATGTCTACGTGTAATCCAAATAGGTGTTCGAAAAATAAATAGTGCGTAGTAAACTGCAATTATGTAAAGAAAAGTAATAAACAACCCTCCCGCTCACATTCCGGAAAGACACCTGGAGGGTATACCTGCTTTAGCTCATGGATGGTATTCTGAACAATCACCAGGGGTATAAGTACGTAGATATAGGTTATCACTGGCATGAGGTAAGTATGATTCTCATCCATGCTTCTCACATCTGTAATAATCATCAATGGAACGAGGTATGAATGCCTCTCATCCACAAGCACTATAAATGGCGTGGGGAAGAATGCCTCCCACCCATAAAGGATATATAGGCATGAGGTAAGAATGCCTCCCACCCTCACACAGAGATTCATTTGGAACAGGGTAAGAATGCCTCCCGCCCATACAAAAATTATCACAAGCATGTCAACATAGTATGGCATAAACATTCACATCACAATATATAAGGAAATCCATCTTATATCATATCACATTAACAAATCTTGGCATTTCCATATTATAATATCACCTAATCACATCTCAAGGAAATATACATTTCAATTCGTTCAAGAGGTTCAGGCTATCTCATCCAAGCCAACCTCTAACCAATTCATCTCATTTTCCTAACATGAAAAATTCTTCTCAAGACATATCATTAAGGTCCAGAGGTGAAAAAGGGCCAAATTTCAAGGAATATCACCTATGGTTGACCAATCTCAGTCCACACCTCATCTAAATACCCTAACCAAGTTAGATTAATCAATCTCATACCACACGGGTCATTTAGATATGAAGCAGTCATTACAAATAAGGGGTTTGGAAAAAGACAAACCATGGCACGATGATAATGACTAAAAAAAGGTGAAAACCCAAAATGGAAACCACATGACCACCTAACTTAGAGTTTTAGGCGTATGATCGCTTGATATCGACTTCAGATTCACGGCAGGTTGGAAGAGATCTGAGTTCCAGTCAAATTCCCTGAAAATAGGGCATATGAGCCTGTGGTAAAATAGCAAAACGAATACCAAGATTCACCGAGGAAGGAAGCTTAGGTGTGGTTATCCTTACCATTCCCTTTCTAATGATTCCGAAGGATCATGATTCAGACACCGGGGAAATAATCCATAAGAGAAAGAGAGGGATGAGGTTTTTGGAGCTCAAAAGAGGGCTCCCCTTTGTTCTGTTCGCGAGAAGGAGGGAAAAAATAAGGCTTAAGGCTTAAATAAAATTTAAGGGAAAAAATATAATTTTCACCCAAAACAGGGTCGCACAGTTTAGGGACACGGTTTACCAAACCGTGTGAAAAACATGCGCACCTCCCTGCCTCCTAAACAAAAGCCGCATGGATGTCTGGCCTAGTGCGCATAGCCGTGCGCCCCTGCAGGTTCCCTTGTCTGTAGCCGCACTGTTTATCCCAAACCACGCACAGACCATGCGCAGGCCGTGCCCCTCTTCCTGTAAGTCCATTTCTCAAACTCCCAGGCTCCGAACCAACCCCAGACTCTTCCCGGACCTTCATTAGTATGTTACACACATTATAGAATCGTAAAGGATGATTTGAAATAAAAACTAACGATCCTTACCTTTGCCAAAGAGTAAGGTCGTTACAATTTACATTAAAATTGAATATCACGTATATTGTTTTTGATGATGTCACATTATTTTTTAAAATGATTTATTTTTTGAAAAAACATTAATAAATGTTAAAATTGAGATAATATTTTAATTTTAAAAGATTCATTCCCATATATATTCATTCATAAAATCAGTTAAAAGAAATGACATATAGGGGAATTATTTTGAAAATAAATCGTAAAAAAGAATGTCATATATCATCCTGAATTATAAATTAGTATTGATTGTTTACATAATTAATGAAATTTTTCATCATAATCATTAATTTTATTTTATCTCTTTCAATTCTTTAAAACATTTGTTAATCATTAAGGCTCAAATCGAAGTTTTTTGCCAATATTTAGCTTATCTGTAATAACATACACTGATAAGATGATTATTGTCAAAGAGATAATTATTACATCATGTTTAGGATAATAATAATGAATAAATTATCATTTTAAAAAATTAATTATAATTTTATTTCCAATCCTTAACGATGGTTATGAAAAATGAATCATATCACGATCCTGAAGACGGTAGGCCGTACGTATGGAGGAGTAATTATTTCATTTTTAAATGACCTTTATGAAAAGAAGGTAGTTATTATATTAAAATTAAATAGTAATATTAATTTAACAAATTGGAAATTATTTATATATTTACATTTTTATATATATAATAATAGTGATGTGGTGACGATAAAAGAATCACATCTCTTTGTGGACGTGATAGTCCATAGGTATGCACGAATGAAAATATAATTTTTTCATGATTGGAAAGGTAAAAAAGTGAAGTTTATATTATATTATTATAAGGAGAAATATTTCATGAGTATTTTATTTAAATATATACTTCAAAAATATGAAAAGTTGTGGTATTCAATGATTGAAAATGAATTACATCAGTCCGTGAGGCGGTTGTCCACCGTACACATGAATGATTGTTTTGTTTCCATTTGTTGGATGAGGAGATGAATTATGGATATTAAATTAAAAAATTAATATATAAATTTATTATAGATATTTTTCCATTATTTAATCCTTTTTATGAATATCTTAAGGTTTTGGAAGAATAAGAAAACAAAAAAATCTCAGATTTGAATGATACCTCTTCTTTAGACTACCACATTATGATTGTATCTAAATAATTCCTATATGGTATTTAATATCAATAAAATATATATATTACAAGGGGATGGATGTATGGAAGGTATTTGGGTGGTTATTGTATAATCCAAACATATTTTTTGGTGTGATGAGAATAAGAGAGCGAGTGACCTTTTATTAGTTGGGGAGACTACAAACATCGAATGTTTTAAAAGGAAAATTAATAATCATGGTTAACATGTTTTAAAAGAATAAAAATGGACCATTATTAGATGGAATATTTTTTATGGTCTAAATAATACCATAAAATAGTTTTTATACTAGCTTTAGTTCATTTTTACCCTTATCATTTTGGTTAACCCAATGGTAAACCCGTTTTCACCTTAACCTTGTAAAATGTTTTTTATTTTTTACATTGTTCGTAATGAATATATTAATGAAACCATATTATATAATGAAGTTAAATATAAATAAGAATATGGAATAAATTTTATAAAAATAAATTAATATAATTTTCATATTATAAATTATGATAAAATCCACACACATAATAAAATACTATTTTTTAAGAAACATATTAGTGAAGAAAAATGTAATTCTATGTTAAATATAAGAATATTATTAAACATTATATTGATTTAAGTTAATATATATATATATATTATAAATTTAATTTAAATAAATATTAATAATTGGTTATTTTTATTAATTATAATGGATAAATAATATGATCATTTAAGTAGTTTTCTTAGAAAATGCATTTTTAAACCCAAAAATAAACATATACTATAATATTGTATAAATCTGAATAAAAAGAAATTAAATTGATTAAATATAAAATATTATTATTATGTTAATTTAAAAATTATTTAAATAATAACTAAACATTTAAATTAATAATTTTATTAATACGAAATGATAGTTTTACAATTATTGGATTTCTCACTATTCACTAAAAAATAAATATTTTCCAAAAATTACAAATATTGAACCCAAAGTTAATATCAATATGACAATTTTATAAATTCAAATCATTTTTTATCATTAAAATTATATATTTCAGAAAGAAAATATTTAAAAAAACATTGTAAGAAAATAGTTTAAATAAAACTTCATCAGTTTTTGATATAAGAAGCGCATAATATTTTTATAATGAATAAAAATTTGTAATTAAAAAATATTAATAATCATGAAACTGGTTTATTATATAATTAAATAGGTTGTTAAAATATTCCCCCTTTTGAAAATTTTATCCTCACAATTATTTTCACTAATTATACTAGTGGGGATATGATTATCTCATTACATTTTTAGATTCACATGTAGCTTCTTAAACTTTATAGTGTTTCCATAAAACCATAATTTGATGAATTACCTTATTTTGTCACACATTCATTATATGGTGTATAATATAAACTGGTTAATCCTCATAAAAAATATTCTATTCCAATTGAACTACATCAGGTCATAGAACATGAGATGAATCCAACATATATTGCTTTACTATTGAAAAATAATAAACATTGCGAACCTATGATAAACATGAAGGAAAATAAACTTAGTAGGAAACCAATACAATATTTCTTTGTATTTTATAATATAAAATTACCCTAGGAATTAATATCCAATTAATACCAAAATGTATAACACTTTTTCATTGAGGAACATTAAGATAAACATGATCACCAACCTCGTAAGAAAGATATTTCAAACAATTACCCACATAATTCTTCTATCTATAATGAGGCATCCCCATTTGTTTTTGAATAAACTAAAACTATCATTCACTTCACATTCCAAATCTAGTACCATCATCATCCTTTCTTCTACTGCATCCCAAAAAACTACAACCAAACACCTCTTTCATATAATGCCTCAGAAGTTTCCATTTGTAAACTGTAATGAATAAAATTCTTAAAAAAACCTAGAAAATCACATATTATTACTAATAATTACTTAGTAATCCATTTATAAATAATGAATCATTTCATCCAATGTATTAAATTCTCACTCAGACTATCCATCAAATTTTGAATGAATATATTTATAAAAATTTAATTCAATACAGAATGATTTTGGAACTCCCTCACAAAAAATATTTGGAAACATGGGATCGGTGGATGATAAAATAGAGCGTAACTCCAATTATCCTAACTAACTCCTTTAGATATTGTCTAAAAATCTTATCCAAATATAATATATCTAAAATATAAGGTAATTACCATAAAAATTACACAATATTGAGTTATGTAAATAATTCACATTGATGATATTTTTAGGTTTAGAGATTTATTGAATTATAACATAACTCATACATAACAATGTACATATTAAAATGTATAAAATTCAACTCACAATAATTTTTTTATAAAACAAATATTTTTAAAAAGTAACATGTGTTTTGTTTTATGTTTAAACATCACAACTTTTCCCATGATTCAATCAATTTATCTATCCTCCCATAAACCATGTGAAAAACATTTTGAAAAAAGACACAAGAATAAAAATCTCACTAAGGGATTCGTAATGCAAGAAAACTATTATCCTTTAAAAAACATGCAAACAATGAATACACATCATAATTTAATACTTTATACCTTTAATAATTATTAAAGACTATTCACTAAAGATAAGCTCATTTCTTACCCTCTTTGTAATAAAAATATTACCGTAAAACCCATAAAAAAATCACATATTACATATAAAGTTAACTTCAGACATAATCATGCATTAATATAATAGATATAGGTTTGATTTCAACACATATCACTCTTACAAATGGAATATCCATATGCCCAAATTCTATACCCATTGTATTGGAGGTAATAACGTAACTACCCATCCTTGGTTTTTCAAGGAACCACCGATCATTTTTTTCATATAAACACCCATATTTTTTTTATCACATAACAACTGTGAAATGTCCATATAGGATTATATAATCATAAAACATAAAAGATTTCAATTATCAACATTTTCATCATAGAATTTCATTAGCAATCACAAGAAATAATTTGAAGATATTGAAATATTTCATAAAAATTAAAAACTATTTTCCATACAAATAAACCCAAAATGGGAATACAGTATTTATTTTTATTTTAAAAACATTATAGATTATAGAGGATTCCAAATATCAAATTACAGTTATGATGATAGAGATTTTTTCTATCGTCGCGAACATTAAAAAACAATCCTTTTGTCATTTGAAAAAATTGAAATGCTTTGTATAGAAAGGTTACGTTTTAAAACCATTAAGATATAGACATAAAATATTATTTATAATATTTTTATGTCCATATAAATAATTATGTGAATTAAAATAATGAATATAAAATTTGAAAATTAAATATTTAAACATCCAAGGGGTAGCAAACCTCTTTGGACCAATAAATATTAATATCCATGAATTAATAAATTTACCATATATATAATTAACATTTTTTCAGATATAATATAGATACAAATTGTCATAGTATATGTATATACAAATATCAATGTAATAATGGATCCTATTATCTAGAAATTCCACATTGAAAGAAAATGGAGATGTAGTCCCTTACATCAAGTCAGATTCATCATGTGCATTATTTTTCTTCTTGAACAATAAAATTATATTAATTTCAACATTAATGAATAAAAATTAATGTTTATTACTACTTTTATATCAATCATTACCTTTTCAAAATAATTAAAAAATTATTTATGTTTATATTGGACGTTTCATGATATTCGAATCTTCATTGGAAAATGAACTTGGTATGATGTCAATAGTCCATGTGTTCATAATTCCATCATCTTCATAATATAAAATAAGACATAAATATCATAAATATTAAATTTTTATGTATTTATAATAATCTTTGAATACAAAATGAATTCATCATTCATTGATATGGTAGGTCATACGTATATATTAATGCTATTTTTATTTTTCCTATCGTATTGAAAGAATGAACATAAAATGAAATGTATGTAAATATGTACAAATATATAATATCATTATAGTATCATTAATACGAAATTTATATAATATATTTTTACTAAAAAAACATAAAATACATTCAATGTAATGTGTAATCAAATCACATAATTTGGAGGTTCCAGTAGTCCATGTGTCCCCAAATAAAGTTATCATATAACTACAATATGGAAAGCATGAATGTATGTTTAATACAAAGTTTAAAAAATATTAAATTAGATATAATATACATATTAAAATAATAATTTAATAGATAAATATTTTTAAGGCCATCCATAAAGGTTGTAAAGGAAAAAAGAACAAAAAAATTATTCATATAGTCGATTGACCGACATAACATGGACTACAATTTAGTTTCATTGAATAAGAGGGGGTTAGAAATGGATATGATATATTCCATTATAAACATAAAAATCTAGCATGTGAATGATTATATAGTTATCATGAATTTATGGATGATTTAGGTGGTGAGAAAGTAGAAAAATTAAAAAATTAAGAGGGATGGATTGTGAAAATTGCCTCTTGAATATCCCATTTTGAAAGACTCTTTAGGACCTTAAATTTGTATATTCGGTTCGAACAGCAGAACATGGGAATGGGGAGAGTGAGGAGGGAGGTTGGAAAGTTATTTGAGAATCTAAATGGCATTTTGGGTCAAAATAGAGAGGTTGGGGTTATTAGTTATACTTGCGCAGAGGTGGGTTCAAGTGATTAATATTTTGATTACTTTATATTAAAAGTTAAACATATAGAGGTGGAATTAAATTACATTATAGTGGTTTGTAATTAATGTTTTACAGTCTGTTTATGGTCAATCCACACCTGAAAAAACCTTTAAATTTTTATTTTATGTAGGATATGTTTTTCTCTTTTAATTTTAACATTTTTCAAAATTTTACTTTTATGACGGTAAATAATTTTTTTCCATGGTAAATTGATTATATATATATATAATATAATTATCCTTGAAAATTAATATAGAACTTATATTTAAAAATATTGAATCCATCTAACCTAATATAATTCATTGAATTGGGAAAATTAAATTTATAATTAATTGAACAACCAAAACTAAAAATAAAGGTTTTAAAGTGAAACATTCAGAAGTTTGAAGCGTTTTTATATCTAATTTAAATTTGAAATTAATTAAAATTTATAAAATATTATTAAATGATAAAATAATCTTAATATAAATTAAAACCAATTAAATTGATCTTATATCAATATAAATAAAACATACATAAAAGAAGTTCTGAATTAAAACGTAGTATTTCTCACTAATCATTAAAATACAATTTTTATGAGAGAAATAATGAAAATTAATCAAAAGTAAATATTGATGTACCAATTAAAAATAATTATATTATTTTTTAAAAATATATAATAAAAATGTATAAAATTATATTTAAAATGTGTTCTCCATGAAAACGTAGCAAAACTATTTAAAACAACAATGTATTTAACCATAAATCTTGATTTATAATATATGTTTTTGAACATATTTCCACTTTAAAATTTTATAGAATTAATTAATATTAATAGATATTAAGATTTATTATTCTATATTTACATGGGATGTTACATAAAATGTTAAGGAAATGTTTTGATTTATTTAATCGATAAGAAATCAGAAAAATCACATTGTTACCTCATGTAGTCTATAGTTATCCCACAAAAAAGTCCATCATTACATTTTCCAATTTACACTATATTAAGAGAAATGGTTAAATTGCCCCTTCCACAATAAACATTCATCTTGAACCTATTCAAACCTAAAAAAATTCATGTTAAATTCATCTATATATATTTTTATTCCTTCCCAACAGTAATACTACTGATGTTATCTATCCATATTAGTAATTCTAGTATGAATAGAAAATGGTAAAATATAAACTTCACAAAACATTTATATCTTAAATTTGGAATCATATAGAACCCATATTGTCTTCCTAAATCATAAAACATATTTTTTTCATCTTCATATTTAGTAAACGTACCCTTATTAACCAACTCAACCTTTTTCTGTAAAACATGATCCTCAATTTCAGGATGCATAATTATATATAACAAAGATGATTATATTGAAACCTAAATCAAAATAGAGGGGGTATTTTAATCCTTAAATTGTAGTCTAAATTTCAACCATTAATTAACCAAAAAGTCATCTTCCAATCATAAGATTGTTAATATATCATAATTTTTCCAACTTGTAGAATCGAATACATTGTTCTCCTTTGTAGGATAATAAATAATCATGAAATAATAATCCTTGATCAGTTTTATCCATCATCTCAGTTTCATGTTCAGTTGTTTATGAGTGAATATATACATGAAACGTTTTTGATGAGTATATATCTCACAAAATACTCCATGTAAATTATTCCACCATTTTTTAAAAAACAATAGCATCTAAATCTATATAATTTTTTGGAGAATTTATCTCATGATGTTACAATATACATGTTTTATAAGAAATTATATGATTATTTTGAATCAAGAAACAACATGTTCTTTTAATGAAGCTTGATTATAGATTAAAAAAAAATCCCCATTTAATGATTTTTAAGGCAATAAATAGTGGATCTAGTAATATAATTTTTAGTTCTTGAAAAAAATAATCCCATTAGATTTTTTATGATCTAAACTCCTTTTCAATTTATTATATTATGTGGGCTATACAACCAAAATAAAATTTTCATCAAATATTTTATAGTTACCCAATAATCCATGAAAACTAATAATATCGGTTATATTTTAGGGTCTTGATCATACTTAAATAACTTTTTTTAATCAATATCAACGATTATTCAATTTTTAGAAACAATATGACTAATTAGAAAAATTCATGGACATTAAAATTGTTGGACTCACCTGTTTGATAACCCCAAATCATGTTTCATTTATGTTATAATCATGTTTTCATTCTATGTTAATCATGTTTCATTAATGTTCCTCGTTTCTATCTAGTAATATTAATATACTTTTAATCTCACTATTTTTTGGTTTAAGCTTACAGTGAAAAATTTATATATGTGCGTGGTCACTGATGCATGGTTACCGATTCATGGTTACCGATGAAAGGTTACTGATTCAAGGTTACCGATTCATGATTACCGATGCCAAGGTCACCGATGTAAAGGTGACTGATGCAATGATCACTGATGCAAAGGTCACCGATGGAAGATCACCGATGGAAGGTCACCGATGCAAGCTTACTGTTGAAGTTTACCTCTGAAGGTTACCGATGGATAGTTACCGATGGAAGGTTACAATTAGAGGTTACCGATGTGCACCTGCTGTTGAATCTTACTTATGTGAAGGCTACCCTTACCATTCTACTGATGATTACTCTTTCACACTTTATCAAAATTCTTAATATTATTCTAACAGTCATATTTGATAAATTAAATTATTCTAACATTGATTATTGCTTATTGTAGATGTTTCAGGAGAACGTATCTGGGGACAGTACGAGGTACGAGGAAGACCCCACATGATCTACTCATTCCTATTTTCAGACCTCATGTGTAAAAGGGAAGACCGAGGAAGATAAAGAAAGCAGGTGATTAGTAGAGGTGAAGCGCATCTGTACATGAAATGATATTACTTGATACATCAAAGAAGAACCATTCTACGCTTACAATGAGAATCCAAGAAGTTAAGAAGATTATTTCAAGAGAATAATTTCAGAGTTTCCTTCTGTTCTTCATAAACTCTTGATCAACACCATGGGTAGAACACTCGAAGCAAGAACCTAGAGTTGCGACACTCTGTTTTGGAGACAACTTCTAGATAAAGACTCAAAAATCAAATTATTTAATCCCATGAGTCAATATCTAAACTTAAAACACATAGAGATTTCTAAACTCAAGCTTAAAATCTTAGCTCTATTGGGTTCCTTCATTTTACATTTGTGAGAAGTGTGTGTGTCTTTCTGTTACACACACTATCTCATGTTCTTGAACTGGGGGATACTAAATATCCTCAAATCAAACTTCACCTACATTTTTTTCCCACGTATAACTATGGAAGAGACCATGTGTGGTATGTACTATTTTTTTCCACGATGAACTGTGGAAGAGGGTGTGAACCCTGTACAGTTTGTGAAAACTGTTGTAAAGCCCGATACATGTTGTGTATCAAATTTATTGTTAATATAAACTTCTTGGTGGTAGGTGACCACCAAGTGGAGAGGAAAAAGACTCGTCTTGAGACTAAACCTCTTATTTTACTTTACTATGCACTATATTTTGTTATACATTGTTTTTTATTTCTTCAACTTATTATAATTTATAAGACATAAAACTATTTTGTATTCACTTTGATAGTTAGTTTTGGTTAGTGTGCGTATATTTTTAATTTTGTAAACTTGATTTAAATGTTGATGAAGTGTTTTACACCAATTCAACTGAGGACTAATAACCCTTTGAGAAACATGTTAACCAAATAGACATTTACATCTCTACTTCCTTAATTAACTAGGCTATTTTAAAATTTGGGGATATTTATAAAACATGTTTAAAAAAAATTATTTAGTAACTCAATTCACCCTCCTCTTGAGATTTCACTCCGACCAAAATTTGGTATCAGAGGATTTCATTTTAATGTTTTCAAATTATTTTCAACTGTGATTTTAGTTGTATCTTAAAGATCTTAAAATTACTATCATATCTAAATTTTCAGTTTATTAAATTATAATTAACTATGGATAACTGAGTTGAAAGTGAAACTACTAACATGACACCATTATTTAATGGTAATAACTATGCTTAGTGGAAATTAAAAATGAAAATATATCTGGAGAGCATGGGACCGGAAATCTAGGACACAATGGAAGATCAATATGTATTTGTTTCTACTACTAGAGGAACATGGTCTCAGTTTAATAAAGCTACATATAATAATAACTATAAAGAAATGAATGCTTTGTACTATTTTCTATATGATGAAAAATTCAATATAATATCTGCTTGTAAAACTGCATATGAAATTTTGGATACTTTAGCTGTTTATCACGAGGGAACAACTAATGTTAATGAAATGAGATTAAATACATATACTATTAAATATGATAATTTTAAAATGAAGCATAATGAAGTTATTTCTGAAATGTCTCTCATGTTTAATGAAATAGTGAAAACCCTGAGTCTGCTTGAGAAACCAGTGGACAAAAAGGACTAGATTATGAGATTGCTTCGATGCCTACCTGATAGATGGAGAGGAACTTCTGTTTCTGTCTAAGAATATTGTGACTAAGGAAAAATACCAGTGAAGGAACTAATGGAAAATATTATGATGTATGAAGAAGAACTTAAGGTGAATCAAGAAGTACATGAAGAACCAATGAAGAAATCTATAGAATTCAAGACTGCTACCTCAAAGAATAGAGAAAAAGAAAAAGTTCATGATCCTGTAGACACTTCCACAAGTGAAGAGTCAGACTCTGACCGTGATGATGAGATGACTCATGTTGTTGGGAGATTAAATAAGTTCAACCGAAAGATTTTTTTTAGAAAATAAAACTACTAAGAAAGGTATGATAATAAAGTACAGTGGAAAAATGATAGAAAATGGAATGATAACACCACTTATATAGTCTGTTATGAGTGTAAATGAAAAGGCCTTGTGAAGGCTGATTTCCCCAAGATTAAATTTAGGAATAAGTTTGAAGACATGGGAAAGGGTTATAAAAAGGCTATGAAATCCACCTAGAGTGCCTTAGAAAATATCTCAAGTGGATATAAAACTTCTGATGTTGAAAAGAACAAACATGAAAATATGTGTTTTATGAAAGAAACATTCGGGTTAAAACCCAATTCCCTTATACCAAATGCTTATTATTCTGGGAATGAAAGTGAATCCAACAATTATAAAAACATCACTAAGGATGAACAATTTTAATACCGCGGAATTATTGAGGATATCTTTAATGAAGTCAAGGATAAATTTAAACTATTTAAAAGACAACATCCTTTAAATGCTAATTACGAATCTGATCTAGATATTGAGAAAGAAAAATGTGCTCAGCTAATAAAAGAAAATACTTAACTCAAATTATCAAATGAGAAATTAAATAGGGATTTAGAAAAGTTTAATGCTGGTAGATATACCTTGACTTAGTTTCTAGGGAATCTATATACTTCAAAATACAAAATAGGTATAGGATATCAACCAAGATAGAGAAGGATTATAAATTTTTTTTTTCAAAATCTGGATAGTTCACAGCTTGTTCAAGCTCTGGACCTTCTTTTGAAAAACAATTATCTAAAGGACCAAACAAAGTATTCATGTCTCAAAAAATATCTGCTAATTATAGAAAACCTATGAGACAAGTATGGGTTCTCAAAGTTTTACATGCTAACTTCTCTAGACAAATGAAAATTTGGGTACCAATGTTACCCTACACATTATATGTTTTGCAAGAAAATTGTTTGAAGAGAACCTGTAAAACTATGTGGTACTTGGACAATAGATTTTCAACCCACATGACATGAGACTATTCATGTTTCAAGAGCCTACTTAATGTTGATGGTGGATATGTCACATTCAGTGATAATGACAAAGGGTAGATCATTGGCTTAGGCCAAATTGGTAACCCTAATGTTGTATTAATTTCAAAAGTACTTTTTATTGTTGGGTTAAAATACAATTTGCTAATTATATCTCAGTTGTGTGATGATGAATTCAATGTTAAATTTGAAAATGATGTAAGAAATGTTTTTAATTCTAAAAAAGATTTAATATTTACTACTCTTAGAAATGAGAATGTATATGCAGTTGATTTAGATTATTAAGAAAAATGTTTCTTGTTTAAACACGTTTCATAAGGAATCCTGGTTGTGGCATAGAAGATTTACAAACTGCAATGTGCACTCACAAAGGAAATTGACTAAGAAAGGTTTGGTTAGAGACTTACCTAAATTGGAATTCCCTCTTCCCAAAGTGTGTAATCCTTGTCAAAAGAGAAAACAACACAAATCTTCTTTCAAACCAATGAAATAAGTTTGTACTTCTCAACCGCTTGAGTTAGTTCACATGGAATTTTTTGGATCAGATAGTGTATCAAGTTTAAATGGGAAGCACTATGTTTATATTCTTATATATGATTTTTCTAGATATATATGGGTATATTTTCTAACTCACAAAAGTGAAGCATGATCTTATTTCATTAAATATTACAAGTCTGTAGAAAATATTAGTGGACTTAGAAATAATACCTTGAGAAGTGATCATGGCCATGAGTTTTCAAATCAAGACTTTGAAATTTTTTTCTCACAAAATGGTTATACTCACAATTTCTCTACTCCTAGAACACCTCAAAAAAAAAATGGAGTTATAGAAAGAAGAAATAGGATACTTCAAGAGATTTCCTGGACTATACTAAATGAGTATAATCTACCTATATATTTTTGGACTGAAGCTGTTAACACAACTTGTTACATTATCAATAGAGTCTTAATTCAACCTATTCTTAAGAAAACCCCTTATAATATTTGGAATAATATGAAGCCTAAGATAATTACTGTAGTTTTTTTGGTTACAAAGTATTTATCCTTAACACTAAATATAATCTTGAAAAATTTTCTTTAAAAAGTGATGAAGGAATTTTCCTAGGTTACTAAATCTCTAGTAAAGCCTATAGAGTGTTTAATAAGAGAACCAAATGTGTGGAATAATAATTTCATGTTAAATTTGATGAGAATAATCCACATGAACCCCAAACCACTCTTGAACATCTTGAGAAAGATATGTCAATTATAAATCTTAATGATAAAGACAATAATATCCATGTGAAAACATCCAGTTCTAAATTTTTTGAAGAATCTGAGCCTATAGAATCTGAATATGTATACAATAATGAGGAGTCCAGTTCAACTCTTTATAGAGGTATAATAACTCTCAAAAACCATCCTTTAGATGATGTAGTAGGTGATCTAAATAGAGGGACACAAACTTGAGCTTCTCTGAGAAACCAGGTTGAACATCAAGCTTTTCTTTCACAACATGAACCCAAAAATATTAATGATGCAACCAGTGATGAATTTTGGGTGATAGCTATTCAAGAAGATTTGAATCAGTTTGAAATAAACAAAGTTTGGGAATTAGTAGACAGAACTAAGGACACTTTGACCATAGACACTAAATGGGTGTTTAGAAATAAAGTTGATGAATCTGGAAACATAGTTAGAAACAAGGATAGACTAGTAGCACAAGAATATAGTCATGAATAAGGAATAGACTATAATAAAACCTTTTCTTATGTAGCTAGACTAAAATCCATTAGGATACTACTTCCTTATGTAGCTCATCTGAATTTCAAACATTATAAAATGGATGTCAAAACAGAATTTCTAAATGGGTATATAGTTGAAGATGTATATGTTGAACAACCTTTTGGCTTTACAAATCCCCATTTTCCAAATCATGTTTTTAAACTGTCTAAATCCTAATATGGTCTAAAACAAGCTCCAAGAGCTTGGTATGATAAACACAGTTCCTTTATTATCTCAAAATGTTTTACTAAAGGGATAAAAAATCCTAATTTGTTTATTAAAAGGATTTACAAAGATGTTTTAATAGTACAAATTTATGTAGATGATATAATTTTTGGATCCTCTAAAAACACTTTATGTGCTGATTTTTCAAAAATTATGCAAGATAAATTTTAAATGAGTTTAATGGGGGAACTAAAATTTTTTCATGGATTTCAAAATTTTCAAATTAAAAATGGTATTATTTTAAATCAAAGTAAATATACGAATGATATTTTGAAACGTTTTGTTTTGGATAGTAATAAAGGTAGTGATACACCTATGAGTACCATTTGTAAGTTGGATGTCGATGAAACTGGTAAATCAGTGGATCAAACAAATTATCGAGGTATTATTGGGAGTCTGATATACCTTACTGGTAGCAGACCTGACATTATGTTCAATGTTTTCATGTGTGCTAATTTTCAAGATAATCCCCAAGAGTCTCATTTAACTTCTGTTAAAAGGATTTTTAAATATCTCAAGTTTCTTATAAATTTAGGACTATATTATACAAGAGGACAACCATTTGATTTAATAATTTATTTATATGATGACTTTTCTGGTTTGAATTTAGATAGAAAAAGCACCTCTGGAACATTTCACATTATAGGCATGTCACTAGTATCATGGTTTAGTAAGAATGAGAATTTGATTTCATTATCTACTGCAAAAGCCGAATATATAGATGCTGGTAGTTGTTGTGCTCAATTTCTATAGATGAAACACACTTTACTAGACTATAAATATCAATTCAAAAATGTCTCTATAAACTGTGACAACACAAGTGCTATTAATATCTATAAAAATTCAATATCTCATGCCAGGACAAAGCATATTGATGTGAGACATCACTACTTGATAGATCATTATCAAATAGGTGACATCACTCTTGAAGTCATCATCACTGAACACTAATTGGATGATATATTCACAAAGGATTTGAATTATGAGAGGTTAAATTACATCAAACATGAGTTAGGTATGATAAACTGTTGAGTTAGGGACCTCACCGTTGGACCACACCGATATGACCTCACCATTGTACCTTACCGATAGGACCTCACCATTTGACCTCACTGATAGGACCTCACCGATAAGACCTTACTGATAGGACCTCACCATTGGACCTTACCTATAAGACCTTGCCATTAGACCTTACCGATATGACCTTACCATTGGACCTTACTGATAAGACCTCACCATTGGATCATACCGATATGACCTTACTGATATGACCAAACCATTAGACTATACCAATAGGACCTTACCGATAGGACCTCACTGTTAGGACCTTACCGATGATGCCTTACCGATAGTCGACTTGAGTCTGGGACTTTGCGTTTTTTCTATTTTCCGCTGGAATCTAAAAAGTTTTTAGTTTTATTCAATTTTTTCTCTTTTTTTCTCTCATGATTTGTTTTCTCAATCCCTAAATGATATAAATAAAATACAGACCACATTTTGATCCACATCAAACCCTCTCCTAACCCTTTTTATATTTAATCTTGATCCTAAACCTCTACTGAAACTTTAAACCACCCCAAATCGATGAAAAGAGTGAAAAGGCCATTGGTCGCTGATGAAGGAGACACGCCAGATCCTAAAAGACCTAGTGCTGAGTCTAGTAGTGGTAGTCAGATAGTGTAAAAGGTGTTTAACCAACATTTATCAAAGAGTAAAATAGTGATTGAGAAGGATCTTAGCTCGGAATGAATACTGACTAGCTGGTCTTTAGTGCTGAAGTCACTTGAAGCTCAAGGTTGGGTTGAGTGCTTTGCAAACAAAACTGGACCTTATTATCTGAAGCATGTGAAGGAGTTTTATGAATATCCAAGAATTGAGCAGTCTGGGATTGAGAACCGGATGACTTCTAGAGGAAATGGAGTATGTGTGAGTTTCTCCTCTGCTGAGTGGTATATTTATTGAGGGTTCTACATGAAGGGATTTTTGATTACTATTCAGGAGTGGTTCCTCCATCGATAGAGTATTTCTGTTATGAATAAGCCTTATCCAAACTGATAGGGAATGTGATTCCTAGGAAATTAATTGCTACCGAAATGGTAGGAGAAGATAAGCTGTTGTTTATGTTTATCCAGAATGTTTTATGTACTATGAAAGGGGAATTTTCATATTTAATGTTTCAGGATGTTTTTCTATTATATCCATAAAATCATGAACAAAAGATCAACTTATGTAGGCTATTGATGATTTAACTAGAAGATATGACCAAGACCAGTTCAAAATCCAATGCCCTATTTCATTCTAAGTTGATATCCCTTATGTTTAAAGTGAAAGGAGTTGATGGAGCTAAGGAGGAAACTATTTTTGTGAGGGATAACCATTGCATCACCAAAGTGATTTTCAAGATGATGAAGATCAATTGGAATCCATGGCTGGGTAGAAGGGTGAATGATGAGGCTAAGGTATATGAAGAGTTTAACCCCGTTGCTCATCCTACTAGGCCTAAAAATAAGAGAGATCATGGTATAAAGCCTTATGAAGAATAGCCTGCATATTCTGATGAAGAAGAAGATGATATTATGCAAGAAAGAGAGGATTCTCCTACAGCTTATAGGAGAGATCCTGAACTTACCTAAAATCCTTGTGCTAGTACTGTATCCTTTGGTGTGCCCAGTCCACCAAAGATGTTGCATAGCAGGGAGACTGTCCTAAGGGACAATGATGACGAGTATACAAGTTAAGAAAAAGGGGAAGACCATGTCTTAAGAGACATTAGAGAATCCTTGGATGGGGATGGGGGCACTAATTCAATCCATGATGACTTTGAGATAGGTGCTTTTGAATTTGAAGAGGAATGTCTAAGTCTCAGTCCTCTAATAGGACATACAAAAAGGGAAGAAAGTGGAGATGAAGAAGTTCCTATTTTGGTTGAAGATGGAGTTGAAATGGAAGTAGTTGAGGATTCAGCAGAAAAAGAGGTAGTGGACTATGCTGTTGATTCTTTTGATTAAGGAGGCATGGAAGAGATAGATGTGGTTGATCAGGAGAATGCTCCACCTGAGGTGGAGGAACCTGTTTCTATAGGATTAGTTTCTATTGCTCATGGAATAGAGGACTGGATAGAAGCTCTTGGATTTGTGGTCTTAGTCTTAGATTATAGAGACTTTGAATATGACCATCCTATCAGAAGTCCTCTAATTCCTACAGTTTCAGAAACTACCATTGTGCAGCCAGTGGTTCTCTTACCTTGAGAATATGTGAGGAAGGTTTTTTTGGAATCATTGAAGCCATATTTGAAGAGGCACATTAATGAGAGATATGTTAGCATAGAGAGATCAGTGGATCTCAATTAGGAGGTTGTAGCATCTTCCTTATAAAGTGTGATCTCCACCTTTCACTTCAGTTTGTTTCATGAAGTGAAGGAATACCAATGCCAAGTGAAAACCATGGAAGAGTCTATGGAAAGCATGAAACTATTATTTTAAAGCTTGGAATATTATATTGATTAAGGAGTTCAAGTGGATAGAGATATCAGATATATCAAGAGTGCGGTTCAGCAGTTGGTAACTGTGTTTTAGGACTTTAAGAAGTCCATGGAAACACATGTGAAAGGGAAAGATGATGATGTGACACGGCTGATCAGTGTCCTGACTAAATCCTTTGAAGAGATAGTGGCTTTCTCTTTGGCAGCACTAGGTGCATCGTCTTCCACTTCAGCCTCTCCTCCATTTGATATAGATGCTTTCAGATCTTTTGTTGAGAAGAAGTAGAAAGATTCTCTAGTTCTAATACCTAGGACCCTCAAACTGTGTGTCAAGTCATTTTTATTACCAGGGAAATTCATAAGCTTGTGACAGATTATTTAAGAGAATCTGATCAAGATAAGAAGGCCATCAAGGATCAATTTGAGTTCTATTACAAATGGGTATACACTAATCATCAGATGAAAGGTCACTTTAAGCATCTTTTATAAATTTTGATAATCCTTCATGTCACTCATGCATTTAAGGATCAAGTGAGAAATCTTTTAGAGCTGACTCCTACCATGGATAGATACATAGAAAACAAAGATGATTTCATCTTAGCTATGTAAAGAGGGGGGAACTCCATTATGGAAATCAGGAATACTCTATTACCCTTCCTCTATGTGGATTGCAAACCCATCATTGTTCCTCATGATTTGCCTTCCTCCTCCATTGCTTCAGGTTCCACCAGTACTGCTTCTTTGCTGAATCCTGCACAGGCCATCAAAAGTTTGATCCCAATGATTCCCAGGAGATCTAATCACTATAGTTCTATTGATTCCTTAGTGGATTCTTCACCTACACTACTAACTGTCATCCCTCACCTATCCCTCCACCTTCAAAACTTTCATCCTCAGCTTCCGAAGACAAATCTCCAATGGACATATCTCATGTGGATTGATTGTAGACTGTCTTAGATGATAAGGATTGGTGTATTCACATTTGTATATTATACTAATATTTTTCTAATACAAACACAGTCTTTTATCTCTTTTTGTTATGTAAGCTTTTTTGTTAATCACAAATGGGGAGAAGTGTTTAGTGTTTATGTTTTCTGTAATCAATTTACGTATGTTCTAGCTTTAATTTAGTTTTTATGATATAATAATATGTGTATGATAACATCACTAATGAAATTAGCATATGTGTTTAAACTTGATTCAAAAATACTTATACATAAAAATTCAATGACATAATTTGTGATTATCAAAAAGGGGGAGATTATTGGACTCACCTATTTTGATAATCCCAAATCATGTTTCATTTATGTGATAATGATGTTTCCATTCAATGTTAATCATGTTTCATTAATGTTACTTGTTTCTATAAAGTAATATTTATATAATTTTTATCTCACTGCTTTTTGGTTTAAACATACAGTGCATAATTTATCTAAATGCATGGTCCCCAATTCAGGGTTTCCGATGCATGGTTTCCAATGAAAGGTTAACTATGAAAGGTTACTGATACATGGTTACCAATGAAAAGGTCACTGATGCAAAGGTCACTGATTTAAAGGTCACTGATGCAAAGGTCACCGATACAAAGGTCACTGAGGCAAATGTCACCTATGAAAAGGTCACCGATGCAAGGTCACTGATGCAAGCCAATTATTGATGGTTACTTCTGAAGGTTAGAGATGGAAAGTTACTTATGGATGGTTATAGTTGGAGGTTTCTGATGTGCACCTACTATTGAACCTTACCGATGTAAAGGCTACTGTTACCAGTCTACCGATGCTTACTCTTCCATAGTTTTTCAAAATTCTTAATATTATTCTAATGGTCATATTTGTTAAATTATATGATTTTGACATAAATTAATGCTGATTGTAGACGTTTTCGAAGACTGTATCTGGGGACAATACGAGGTACGAGAAAGATCTCATGTGATCTAATCATGACTATTGTCAGAACTCATGTATAAAAGGGAAGAACAAGGAAGATAATGAAAGCGGGTGATGAGTATAGGTGAAGCGCGTATGTATATGAAAAATGCATACTTGCTACATCAAAAAAGAACCATTATACTCTTACACTGAGAATCCAAGAAGTATAATAAGATCATTTTGGGAGAATAATTTCATAGATTCCTTCTATGCTTCATCAACTCTTGATCAACAGTAGAGGAAGAACACTAAAAGCTAGAACCTAGAGTTGCAACACTCTATTTTGAAGACAACTTCTAGATAAAGACTCAAACATCAAATTCTTCACTCCAAGGAGTCAAGAGTTGAAATGAAAACACATAGAGCTTTATAAACTCAAGATTATAATCTTACCTCTATTGTGTACCTTCATTTTACATTTGTGAGAAGTGTATGTGTCTGTCTGTTACACACACTGTCTCCTGTGCATGAACTGGAGGATACTGAATATCCTCACATCAAAGCTCACCTACATTTTTCCCACCTATAACTTTGGTAGAGAACGTTTGTTGTCTATACTATTTATCTTTTCTATGAATAACTATGAAAGAGGGTGTGAACCCTGGATAGTTTTTGAAAGCTTTTATAAAGCCCTATACAGGCTGCATATCAAGTTTTATGTTAATATAAACTACTTGGTGGTAGGTGATCACCATATAGAGAGGATTAAATCTCGGATTGAGACTAAACATATATTTTACTTTATTGTGCACTATATTTTGTTATACTCTATTTTATCTATTTTTCGCTTCTTATAATTTCTAAAACATAAAACAATTTTTCATTCACTTTGATAGTTACTTTTTGTTAGGGTGTGTATATGTTTAATTCAGTAAACTTGTTTCAAAAGTTGAATAACTATTTACATCAATTTAACTAAGGACTAATCACCCATTCAGAAACTTGTTGAACAACTAGACATTTACATCTCAGCTACCTTAATTAACTTGGCTATTTTAAAATTGGGGGATCTTTATAAAAGAAGTTTTAAATAGAAATATTATGTAGGAACTCAATTCACCCCCTCTTGAGATTCCACTACAACCAATATAAATTATAACAAAATAAATTTTTTATTTAGTTTATTTTCTTTTATGAGTTGAAAAATAATGCTTATATATCATTTTAGTTCCAATTGAAATTTAAAATACACAAAAATATTATCATGGAAAAAACCCAAAAACTTATCTATGAGGACATATAAAAATCTATTCATAAGGTATATAAATATAATAGGAGAATTTGAAACCCCAGATGCCATAAATACAAATTTATAATTCCACTATCTAGTCTAAAATGAAGTCTTCATATTACCCTCCCCTTTCCCCAAAAACTCATAGTAACCCAACCTACAACCAATATTAGAAAAATAGTATGCTCCTTAGAACTTATCAGATAGATCATCGATATAAAAAAAGATACTTATCCTTAGAGCGATGTTATTCAAATATCTATAACGAGGGAAATGAATCATGTAATAATAATTCCATTTAAAGAATAAAATATGATAACCCCATGGTGATGTTTTGGGAAAAATTAAACATTTATCTAGAAACTACTTCATTTTTTTTCAAATTTTAAAAGGTCTACTTCATCCATTTGATAAGGGTTTTTTTAAAAACACTATTGGAAACATAGAATATACCCAACAATTACGAACTGTGGGTATAACCCCTAAAACTATTGGAATTTCATATACCCATGGTTTTATGAACTGTGGAATTAAGAGGCGTCAGTATAGAGTTATACCCTTGTTTTCTATAGAAACTGTGTGTATAGCCTGAGGGGATTACATCATTCCAATGATTTTTAAAACCATGGGTATAGATTTTACTAACACTATATATATACCCTCAGTTTGATAAACCATGGGTATAGGTATTTTTCCTCATTTGTAAGTAGGAACATCTCTTATATCCTTTGAACCTATAAATAAAATAATGATCAGAATATACATTCAATGAAAAAAAACATTTCATATTTATTATTAAACCAAATTCTTTTCAAAATATTAAAATTACTATTTGATACATATAATCCAAAAACCAAATCAATTTAAGTCATTAAACAACATCCACATGTCTCTTTACTACTATGTCAAAAATAAACTGGATCAATAACACCCCCATATCCAAAAACGACAACCTCATCACCATTATCCACATCCTTATAACCAATTATGTCACCTAGAGTAGAAGAATCATCATCATCATCATCATCTCCACTACCATAAAATCACCCAACACTATGATCCTCATCTCGTTCATTTGAAGGCATAAACAACACATTATTACCTTTAATTATTTCAGTGTCATGACATCACATATTGTATAAGATTTCATTAAACATGAATAGATTTTGAAGACTAAGAATCAATTGAATGTGTAACATTACTTTATGTAGAACACAATATGGTTTTCCATATTCATTTTCCATTCATTAAGATGTACCAAATTATTTACTATCATTAAGGTCAAATGGTTCCTCCCAATATAAACTAAAATTGTTTTGATAAACATGAATTTTATTAGTAGAAAATATATGCTTCTTAATTAAATTACATACATTTTAATGATTTGAAAAATTATATATACCATCATGAAGAAATTCATCTAAAAATGTTTGAATATAATCAATGTATCTATTAAAAAATATATACACATATTTTCCATGATGTAACAGCTTTAAAATTATTAATTTTCTTATTTTTGTAGATTCGAGATATTTTGGAGTTATGTCATCATCCATTAAATTTATAACTCTCTCAACATCATTATTATTTTCCTTTCCCTAATGTGTATTGAAATCATTGTCTTCTTTCACTAGAATGGTATCTATCTCATGATGATTCAAAACTGAAAACCAATCAAATAAAAAATTCCACATACCACTTCTTTGTTTTGGTTCATGAATAGGGGACAACTTTCTCATCTCTCCATTGTGATATCAAAAGTAATAGTTTGTTTTAAATCCATGTTTTGTTATATGGTAGATAACTTCTTCCTAGATTAACCATGGTTTTATAACAACATTATAATATAAAAACTTTATACAACCTATATATAAATAATTTAAGAAATGAAAAATCTAAAAGAGTTTTGAAATTATCTTGAATCTCATTGGAAATACGATATATATTATACATCTATCTTGTATCTATTATATTACAGGGGAAAAAAGTTCTGTTCAAATCAACAATGTAAACCATTATAAAAATGATTTACATATTAAAATACAAATTAAAAGTGTAGTGAAGATAAAAGTAATGGAAATTATTTTTGGCTAAAATAAAGTGAAGTAATGGTAAAAAAAGTTATGTAAGAGAAAAAAAAGTTAAATAAGGGTAATGTAATGTAATGTTTTGGTAAAATAATGTTAATTAAGAGTGTATTAATGTTATGTAATGGTGAAAAAAATTTATTTAATGGTAAAAAAATTTATGTAGAGGTGAAATGAAGTTAAAAATGGTAAAAAATATTAATAATGGTAAAAATAGAGTTCTGTAAGGGTAACCAAAATCTATGTATGTTTAAACTAAATTTAGGTATGAGTAAACTAAAATAATATAAAGGTAAACTAATGTTATGTATGGGTAAAATAATGTTATCTAAGGGTAAAATAATGTTAATAATGCCTAAATTAATGATATGTAATGGTAAACTAATGTTAGTTAATGATCATCAAAAGTTAATTAAGGGTAAAAAAATTAGTTAAGAGTCAAAAAATGTAGGTAAGTGTATACTACATCTAAGTGAGGTTAATATAAGGTATGTAAGAGTAAAATGAAGGTATGTATTGTTTAAAAAAATTTATATAAGTGTAAAACAATGTTAAGGGTAAAATATAATAATTTAATGGGAACCAATAGGATTGTATGAGTACACTACTATTGCATAAGGGTGAAAAAAAATTATTTAAGGATAAACTAATGTTATTTAAAAATGAAATTATAGCTATTTAAGGGTAAACTAAATCTATGTAAGGGAAAAATAATATTTAATAGGGGTTAACTAAGGATGGGTAAGGGTAAAAAAATGATTTGTAAGTGGAAAAAACTAAGTAAAGGTAATACTAAAACTAATTAATGGTAAAGTAATAATATTATTTAGTTAAATTTTATGTAATATTATTACATTATTAATTTTAATTTAAAAAATATTATTAATTTTCAATTTAATAAATGAAATTTTTTGTTATCATTCTTCTTTTATTCAATTTTTTATCAAATAAATAATTTTTTTATTCATAGTTATACTATTTAATTGGTTATTTATATATGTACATAATGAAATTTATATAATAAAAATCATATAAATGTAGGGATATCGGGAGAAAAACATATATTTAATAGAAGATATAATTTGAATTAGGGGATGTGAACAACCATAAAGCACCTTCAATACAAGGGATCAAAAGGAGGGATAATATGGTCAAAAGAATAGCATAAACCACTTGTGATAATGAAAAAATAGAATTGAGGGATGAAGGAAACCCTATGATGAGGTAAAATAAATGAATAAAATGAAAAAAATGGTCAAACATTAAATTCAATTAGACACGGGGATAATAGGTATCTATTACGAAGCCATCATATATTTAGTTATAATCTAGGGAATTATCCATTCCTTAGGAAATCTCCATGAGTACTTAGTACACTTCTACATTGTATTTATTTTCATATACTAAATTCTGTAGATATTTTTCTTTCACTAGTTACTTAAGATCTAATCAATAATCAATCTAGTAATTAATTAAATCATAGTGAAAATATTTAAAAGAATTATATTTTTACACAATAAAGGTATTGTTTCTATAATAAAAATAATGTCAAAAAAACATTAGATTTATATAAATATATTTAATTACATGAGATCAATGATATAATTATTTAATGAACTATTAATCAGTAATTTTATTTTCATATTATTAAAGTTATAAACAATTTTTATCTACAAATACTACAAACGTAAATGAAGAATCTGAAGACTCTGAATACTTATCCAGTTATTATCACTCAAATGAAAATTAAAATAAATGACCCATTTAAATTGATCTTTATAATTTATTATATTTTTTTTTATCAATAATGTTAATTTCATTAAAAATTTATCAACATGTTCTTATTTTTTGATTCACTTCTATGTCGAATATCTCTATTTCTACTCAAGGAAATTATTTTATAAAACACATTGGGAAAACAAAAAAACAATAATATAAACATGAAAATATTATCAATGAACTAATAATATAAAAAACAATTGAATTTATAAGTATATATAAATTACTCTATTTAATTATACATGACATTTTATTTAAAAAATTGATTAATTAAATTAATTTGTAGTTTTTTATTTTATTATTTTTCGAAAGAAAACATATAACAATGATGTAATTGAATAATGGAAGATAAAAAGATATTTATTAATGTAAATTATTCATAGTAAATTAAAAAAATAAAAAAACCTAAAAAAAAATGACATATTAGATTACAATAACCCTTACTTTATCTCTCAATTTAAAAATCTCAATTATCTATTACATGAAAAATCTTAAATAGTTACGAATTTAATAAGTAATTTTGGTGAAAGAAGTTTTGAGACTTGAAATATGTTTCATATATGTCAAAGGAACACAAAATTAATAAAACCATTTTAATAATTTTTCCAAAAAAAATATAAACTAAAATGGAAAATCATTCCTCTATAAAGTAAAAAAATTAAAAAAATTAAAAAAAAATAGCAAAAAAATCAATTCTTACAGTACCCTAATTATGTACAAGGACACATGTCGAATCAATGTAGAATTAAAAATATTGACTCATTCCCATGGAAATGGTGGAATAAAAGAGATGTATAAGAGGAGGGATGTAAATCTTACCTCTCAATGATTGAAACAAAACAACTACCACAAATGGAGTAAGAACATATATCTATGGGTGCAGTGTCTCATTGGAGGATGCCAAATTCACTAAGGAGGGAAGGGTTATAAAAATAGTACTTAAAAAACCATTGGTGAAGATCAACCCATACGAACGGTTTCTTAAAATAACGGTTATATTATTAGGAAATAAAATTAAAACGCATGGTTTCTATAAACCATCGATATAAAACCATTGGGATATATTCCATTTTCAGTTGTGGTAGACATAACATCTGGAACTAAGTCAACAATAAATTCAACCTTCTGTTTATGAATACAACCAAAAAACCTAATCTAGAAAAACATTAAAAAATTCATTCACAATTGGGACCTATCTATTATTTATTTCTTTCTTATTTCCAACAATATGATCTAGTTAACTTTCACTAACATATCTAATCAATTTCATTGTGTCTTGATAAGTTATAAAAGGTATGAAACCATTATATAAAAAAATTCTATAACATATCTTAGCATGATAAAAAGAATTTTAATGCATACCCAAAATAATATGAAGCACTGCTAGAGGCAGTTAACAATTGTTTTAATGAAGGAAAATCCAAATAATAAACATTTAAATATTACTATAAATCATGGTCTCTTTAATTGTTCCAGTTAGAGTATTCACCTATTGTTCTATCTTTGACTCATGTGTTGGTATTGGTATCTTACATGAAAAGTTTAATGAAATTATGTAATGTTGAGATCCATAATAGAATTATTCATTAGAATAATTTGGGTGAATATGTAAAATTCATTTCACCACATCATTTCATATTCCAAAATCAAATGTTATAGTAGAAAATATTTACCCAGACCGTTTTATTTTTAGTACTAATAATTTCTCTCCTTTGTAAAAATACATAGAAGTATAATTTAATAATAACCGAACATATTGCAACTAAAAGATATCAAAGTCTTATGACTATCAATTACACCATTATTTGATTTTTCAGGACTATTTTCTTTATAGTCATGTGCCATGTGACCAAATTCACCACACCATTAACACTTTCTAGTTCCTATTAAAAACTCTTTGAAATTATATTTATTAAATATGTAATATTTTTGGTGGTTACCTATAGAATTAGTTTTTGGATTATTCTCTATCACCTTCCACCTTTACTGTTATATAATCTTTTCACTTGAGGAAAATAACCATATAAAACGTTAATCTCCACTATCTCATCTAAATGATCATTTCTTATAGATTTTGTATTCTAATGTAGCTATATGTCTTATTAAACTGGAATTTAAACTAGATTAAAATTTACTATTTTCACTATTCTTTTCACAAAAATTTGATAAAGACATAGAAAATACTGTAAACTTTTCTTCAAATGTGGCTATAATGTTATTATATTTTTCCCTCAACTACATGAATTATTTCTCCATTATATGTCAAATAAATATAGAGAATTATTTCTCTACAAATAGATTCTTTAATGTTCCCGTTCTATATAATCGAGATCATATTTTTAAATATTATGGAAATAAAAATTATACCATCGATCACATTCTCCTTTAAAATTATAATCCATAAGAGTTTCTTTTTTTATGTTCATAACACCCCATGATATCATATATCTTCTTTGGTGAATTTTTTCTTCCATCAACTACAATATTATTTGATGATGAATTTAAATCTAAAAGATGTTATCCCATAAAATGACCCAATATTTTAATGTTCCTCAATGTTATATTTTTGTTCTCTTTTTCATGTATACCATCACCATTTATGGCCTATGTCAACTGATGCATCACCAAAAAATACTATTGTATTCCAATTACAACCATTTTGAGATGTAGAATTGGAAGAATATATTCATCAAGGTTCATTCTTACTAATAATTTACAATTTAATCTATTGAAATGCTATATAGAATAAAAATATTTAAAAGAATAAATATGGTAATATTCAAATACTTTATAGTTTGAGCTTAACAATAAGCTTATAATTTTCAGGGGAATGATATTGACATTATCGTGGAAACTAAAATTATATAAACCTTTTCTTTGATACCAACTATAATAAATAAACTTTCAACATTATATATTCTAGTGTCTCAAGACTATAATTTACATTCATTCATTCCAATTTATCATTTAGTCTTAGTGTTTTAGATGATTATTCCATAACTCATACATCAAAAACCAAAAAATAAAATGCGGAGACTAATGATTAGTATCAATTTTAAAATAATATTAAAATAATTTTTTTGCACTTTTTATAAGAAATCATCATGAATTTGATCTTCACTTTGTCTTTTCCTTTCAAAATCCTTAAACCTCATAAAAATATTTTAAAAATGTTGGATGAGTATAAAAAAATTATTAAGGGACATAATATAATTAAATTTGTTAGGCCAATGACATAATGAAAACCCATGAAATGATTTCCCCTATTTCCATGTTCATTAAGATAATAAAATAATATATTAACACATTAAAACAAATAAAATTTCATATGATAAATCATTAAAATAAGTAGTAAGAAAAAAAACCTTATAGTAAAAATAGTATATCGCATTCATACCCATTTTAGACCAATATCAGAAGTAAAATAATCCATGTAAAATATATAGGAAATACCCACTCATAGATACATCATTTTTTCTTATTAAGATAAGGAACATTACACAATTCATTTGTAATGTCCTACCTGGCTTACCACAAAACTAATAGTCAGACCTGTTGGCCACATGGCCTCAAGCACATTTCCCGAAATGCCAGAGGCATATGACTATCAATGAGGGCCTAAGGTGTGATAATGGGGAAACTATGCCCTCATTGGCATAGTGTAACACATCAAAGTAAATAATGAAAACAACAGAAGTAGTAAACAACATGAAACTGAAGTAAAAAAACTAATGATTTGAGACCAAGATACTTAGAAGGTATGTAATATCGAAATGATGCAGCATGTCACATGTTCTAAGAAAACAATGAAAATAGGGAACACTACAATCAAGTACAATACAATAACAATGTATAGTAACATAACTTGAGACTCAGCAGCATCGCAAGCTACGACTTAGTCCCAAGTTCTTCTACTCCTATGAAACAATGAAGTACCTATAAATGGATCCTTTACTATATCTACACCTATATAAATATAGTCTATTTTTGCCTAAAAACATGACTTAAATAGGATGTGAGAAATGAATCCCAGTAGGAAACCACCAATGTTCTACGCCAATATGTTAGAGTGTATATGCATCAGGTGTGTATATTAATGAAATATAGTAAAATAGTATGCAATCAGAAGTAAGAAATCTTAAAAATACTGGTATTCATTTATAGATATTACAATGTTCATTATTAGTTCATTAACTTGATGTTATTGAATTTTGGAATCTGGTCTATGCCTGAAATTCCCCATAGTTGAGTAAGAACCATAGAAGTCTTAGAAGGATTCCTCATAAGTAAGTAAAGTCCGAACTCAAGCTTCTGCTCTATCTTAGAAGATGTGTCACAATTCCATCCATTTCATCATTTAAGGATAAAATGAGTTTTTTTATGATATTCCAATGTTGTAATTCAACTATCACTATAGGTGTAATTATACTTATATCCAATGAATCCATTCTCAGCAATCCTACCAGGGAGCCCGAGTTTCACTCTCAACTATTGTATAAGTTCAAGAGAGTCCATCCTCAGTAGTCCTACTAGGGAGCCCCAAGGTATCAATCTATTTGTAAAATAAGTTTATGTTAATTTAGTTTGTCCCTAGCGGTCCAACTAGGTATCCCAATATTCAACAATGAAAAAAATACCTCTTGAGTCTTTCAATGGAATTCTGAGCTGAACCAAGGTATCACCCAATGTGAAAGGACAATAGTCATGAGAATCCTTTCACAACATTCTAAGATGAACCCATGTATCACCCAATGCTCTTTTTTATTTTTCCATTTAAAAATCAATAAAACATCCCAACATTTTTAACAAGAAAAAACACTGTATGGAAAAGAGGAAAACACTATCCCAAAGCCATAATCAAATGCTCATAATTCTTACACAATAGAAATTTCATACAATAAGCAATTTAATTTTAAAAAATCTCCCAAAGGGAAAAATGAAAGCATTCCCATCAACATATTTGGGTGAAATGACCAAACTAAAAATTAAGGGTAACGCACCCGCGAGATGGACCTTAACCAATAAATGATGCAAAACATGATTAAATTCATTGAATTAATTATCACCACATCATTTTATAATATGAAAGATCAATCCCCTTCAAGGAAACACCCTAAACATGGGTGTACGTCACATCGAAACATATAAAAATCTCAACAATTTATGAGAGGCACGAGACCACCTAACATAATGTCGCATGAGAGATATAGGGCATTAGTGACCGCCATTGGGGGTCGCTATAGGCCTATAGAGACCGCCTAGCAACTGCCATTGGCGGTCGCTTCCGCTTCGTCGCTGTAGGCCAATAGCGACCGCCAATGGCGGTCGCTATAGGTGGCCGAAATTCCGGCCTTAAGAGACTGCTTGGCGGTCTCTAGCCTGGGAAATTTTTTTTAAAAAAAAATTCCTACTAAAAGAAATATATATATATATATATTTATTAAATAAAAAAAATATATATATATATTAAAGAAAATATTTATATATATAATATTAAATAAAATATATTAAATATATATATATATAATATGTTTTAAATATATATATATATATATATTAAAGAAATATATATATATAATATTAAATAAAATATTTTTCATTTTTTTAATGAAATGTACGAATTGTGTTTTATTTCTTCACGGTGCAAAATCAGAGATAAAACAAGGTAAAAATCATAAAAAATGGAAAACAATTTCACACAGCATTAACATCAAGATCTTCATAAACAATAAATGATAAACGTGCTTCAACTATTTGAGCATGTCCATCTATTTCAATCTTCTCCTTCAATAAACCTACAATAAGACAAAAAAAACAAAAAAAAAACAAAAACAAAACAAACGTAAATTGGACATAATTATTCAGTTATTATATACATATAATAAAATTAAATTTAACATCAAATCATTGTGCTATAATAATTTAAAACCCCCAATTTAAGAAATGCTATCATTTCAGGTCATTCGGAGCACGTTTGCTCGGAATTTGACCGTCTCACGCCGTTTTTGGTGTTTTATGACACCGAAAACGCGTTTCCAATCACTGTGGTCAAACAACACCTCCGATCGACGTGCCGTCTGCCCAACCATTTCAAAAATCACACAATGGATGTTGTCGTATGGTTTCATGGCATTCCAAGGTCATTCGGGTGGTTTTGACCCCCCAACACGCCATTTTAGCGCGCGCCGAGCTGCTGAAAATGACACAATCGACCATACCACGCGTAACGCATATCTGATGGGCCTTACCTCTCCTCCTACACATCATGAATTATATTACTAATGTTTTAGTGTGGTTTCAGGTCATTCGGAACACGTTTTCTCCAAATTCGACCGTCTCACGCCGTTTTTGGTGTTTTATGACACTGGAAACGCGTTTCCGGTCACCGTGGTCAAACGAAACCTCTGATTGATGTTTTTTTGGCCTGAAAATTTCACAAATCACACAATGGCTGTTTTCGTACGGTTTCATGGAATTTCGAGGTCGTTCGGGTGGTTTTGACCCCCCAACGCGCCATTTTAGCGCGCGCCGAGCTGCTGAAAACGACACAATCGGCCGTACCGCGTGCACCGCACGTCTTATGGGCCTTCCTTATCCTCCTAAACGTCAAGAATAATATTCATAATGTTTTCGTGTGGTTTCAGGTCATTCAGAGCATGTTTTCTTCGAATTTGACCGTCTCACGCAGTTTTTGGTGTTTTGTGACACCAGAAACGCGTTTCCGGTCACCGCGGTCAAACGAAAGCTCTGATTGAGGTGCCGTCTGCCCGAAAATTTTAAAATTCACAAAACGGATGTTTTCGTACGGTTTCACGGCATTTCGAGGTCATTCGGGTGGTTTTGACCCCCCAACGCGACATTTTAGCGCGCGCCGAGATGCTAAAAATGACACAATCGCCCATACCGCGCGCACCGCACGTCCGATGGGCATTCTGTATCCTTGTAAATGTAAGGAATAATATTACTAATGTTTTCATGTGGTTTCAGGTCATTCGGAGCACGTTTGTTCCGAATTCGACCGTCTCATGCCGTTTTTGGTGTTTTTTGACACCGAAAACGCGTTTCCGGTCACCGCTGTCAAATGACACCTCTGATTGACGTACCTCATGCCCAACCATTTCAAAAATCACACAATGGCTGTTGTCGTACGGTTTCATGGCATTCCAAGGTCGTTCGGGTGGGTTTGACCCCCCAACGCGCCATTTTAGCGCGCGCCGAACTGCTGAAAACAACACAATCGGCCGTACTGCGCACACCGCATGTCCGATGGGTGTGTCGTCTCATCCTACAAGTCACGAATAATATTACTAATACTTTAATGTGGTTTCAAGTCATTCGGAGCACGTTTACTCTGAATTCGACCGTCTCACACCGTTTTTGGTGTTTTATGACACTAGAAACGCGTTTCCAGTCACCGCGGTCAAACAAAACCTCCAATTGATGTTTCTTCTGCCCGACCATTTCAAAAATCACACAAATACTGTTGTCGTATGTTTTCATGGCATTATAAGGTCGTTAGGGTGATTTTGACCCCCCAACATGCCATTTTAGCGCGCACCGAGCTGCTCAAAACGACACAATCGGCCGTACCGCGTGTACCGCATGTCCGATGGGCATACCGTCTCCTCCTACACATCAAGAATAAAATTACTAATGTTTTCATGTGGTTTTAGGTCATTCTGAGCATGTTTTCTCTGAATTCGACCGTCTCACGCCGTTTTTGGTGTTTTATGACACCGAAAATGCGTTTCCGGTCACCGCAGTCAAACAACACCTTCGATTGATGTGCCGTCTACCCTACCATTTCACAAATCACACAATGGCTGTTGTCGTACGGTTTCATGGAATTATGAGGTCGTTCGGGTGGTTTTGACCCCCCAACGCGCCATTTTAGTGCGCGCCGAGCTGCTGAAAACAACACAATTGGCCGTACCACGCGCACCGCACATCCGATGGGCGTGACGTCTCCTCCAAAACATCACGAATAATATTCATAATGTTTCCATGTGGTTTAAGGTAATTCAGAGCACGTTTTCTCCAAATTCGACCGTCTCATGCCGTTTTTGGTGTTTTATGACACCGAAAACGGGTTTCCGGTCACCGCGGTCAAACGACACCTCCGATTGATATACCTTCTACCCAACCATTTCACAAATCGCACAACGACTGTTTTAGTACGGTTTCATGGGATTCTGAGGTCATTCGGGTGGTTTTGACCCCCCAACGCGCCATTTTAGCGCGCACCGAGCTGTTTGAAATGACACAATAGGCCGTACCGCATGCACCGCACATCCGATGGGCTTGCCGTCTCCTCCTAAACATAAAGAATAATATTTCTAATGTTTTCGTGTGGTTTCAGGTCATTCGAATCACGTTTGCTCCAAATTCGACCGTCTCACACCGTTTTTGGTGTTTTTTGACACCAGAAACGCGTTTCCGATCACCGCGGTCAAACGACTCCTCCGATTGACGTTCCGTCTACTCGACCATTTCGAAAATCACACAAAGAATATTGTCGTACGGTTTCATGGCATTCCGAGGTCGTTCGGGTGGTTTTGACCCCCCAACGTGCCATTTTAGCGCGCGCCGAGCTGCTGAAAACGACACAATCGGCTGTACCGCATGCACCGCACGTCCGATGGGCATTTCGTCACCTCCTACACGTCACGAATAATATTAATAATTTTTTCGTGTGGTTTCAGGTCATTCGGAGCACGTTTGCTCTGAATTCGACCGTCTCACCGCGTTTTTGGTGTTTTGTGACACCGGAAACGCGTTTCCAGTCACCACGGTCAAAGGACACCTCCGATTGACATTCCGTCTGCACGAACATTTCAAAATTCACACAACAGATGTTGTCGTACGGTTTCATGGAATTCAGAGGTCTTTCGGGTGGTTTTGACCCCCCCAACGCGCCATTTTAGCGTGCGCCAAGCTGCTGAAAATGACACAATCGGCCGTACCGCACGCACCGCACGTCCGATGGGAGTTCCATCTCATACTATGCATCACGAATAATACTCCTAATGTTTTCGTGTGGTTTCAGGTCATTTGGAGAACGTTTTCTCCGAATTCGACCATCTCACGCCGTTTTTGGTGTTTTTGACACCAGAAACGCATTTCCAGTAACCACGGTCAAACGACACCTCCGATTGATGTTCTTTCTACCCAAACATTTCAAAAATCACACAACGGCTGTTGTCGTACGGTTTCATGGAATTCTGAGGTCGTTCGGGTGGTTTTGACCCCCCAATGCGCTATTTAAGCGCGCGCCGAGCTGCTGAAAATGACATAATCGGCCGTACCGCATGAACCGCACGTCTGATGGGTGTTCCGTCTCCTCCTACACATCACGAATAATATTAATAATGTTTTCATGTGGTTTCAGGTCATTAAGAGCACATTTGTGCTGAATTCGACCGTCTCATGCCGTTTTTGGTGTTTTGTGCCACCAGAAACGCGTTTCCGGTCACCGCGGTCAAACAAAACCTCCGATTGACATTCTGTCTGCCCGACCATTTCAAAAATCACACAACGACTATTTTAATATGGGTTCATGGCATTCCGAGGTCGTTCAGGTGGTTTTGACCCCCCCAAGGTGCCATTTTAGCGCGCACCGAGCTGCTGAAAACGACACAATCGGCCGTACCGCGCGCACCACACGTCCGAAGGGTGTGTCGTCTCCTCCTACATGTCACAAATAATATTCCTAATGTTTTCGTGTGGTTTCAGGTCATTCGGAACACATTTTCTCCGAATTCGATCGTCTCACGCCGTTTTTGGTGTTTTATGACACCGGAAATACGTTTCTGGTCATCACGGTCAAAATACACCTCCGATTGACGTTCCTTATACCCGAAAATTTCAAAAATCACACAAATGCTGTTTTCGTATGGTTTCATGGAATTACGAGGTCGTTCGGGTGGTTTTGACCCCCCAACACGCCATTTTAGCGCGCGCCGAGCTGCTGAAAACGACACAATCGATCGTACCGCGCACACCGCAAGTCCGATGGGCATTTCGTCTCCTTCTACACGTCACAAATAATATTACTAATGTTTTCGTGTGGTTTCAGGTCATTCAGAGCACTTTTTCTCCAAATTTGACCGTCTCACACCGTTTTTGGTGTTTTATGACACCAGAAACACGTTTCTAGTCACCGCGGTCAAACGACACCTCCGATTGACGTGCCGTCTGGCCGAACATTTCAAAAATCACAAAAAGGCTGTTGTTGTATGGTTTCATGGAATTCCGAGGTCGTTTGGGTGGTTGTGAACCCCAACACGCCATTTTAGCACGCGCCGAGCTGCAGAAAACGACACAGTCGGCCGTACCGCGCGCCCCGCACGTCCGATGGGTGTGTCGTCTCCTCCTACACATCTTCAAATGAACCAAATCCACGATAAAGGACAATTTATTGTAAGAAGTACATCCAGGATATAATTCTGTTTTTGTATCATCAATTGCTTCATAAAACCTCCTCGATTCACGATCTACACCAGAGCAAATATTTATCTCACCGGTCTCAAGATTCTGGATGTCAATGCCTTCAGGATCTAACCCACGTACCATTTCATTAAGAATTTCATGCATTGGATCATTCATACTTGCATCAACATCCATCTGAATTGCATCCGTATTTTTAAAAAGAACATATTCTTCTCCATGACGAGTCTAACTCTTATAATTTTTCAGAAATCCATTAAAGAATAGGTGCTCCCTCACAGTACCTCATGTGAATTGATATCTGTTAGCACATTTTCTACATGGACAACTAATATAGTCACTTTCAAATCCTCTAGTGAAGTCAATAAACTGCACAATACCATTGAAATACTCTCTAGACGTTCGATTTGGAAGATCAATCCAACTCTTATCCATAATAAGATCCCTATAACAAACATTTACACAAGACTTATTACATTTTCATTTTTAATATCAAATATATTAAAAATAAATACTAATTAATTTTTTGTGAACCATTTATAAAATAATAATTTAAGTGAAATCCCATGTCATACCTGATTGTGCTACAATCTTGGAAGGGAGGGGAGCCGAAGGCGGTGCTGCAAGGGAGAGGAGAGGCAGTGGTGGGGAGCCGGAGCCGGAGCTAGTGCGGTGAGGGAGGGGATGGGCGGTGGTGGCAACGGGGAGCCGGAGGAGAGGCGAAGGTGAGGTGGCGACGGTGTAGCAAGGGTGGGACGATGAGGGAGGGGACTGAGGACAGAGGGAGCCGGAGTGGACGGGTAGCAGCGGTGAGGGGATGAGTAGTGGTCGTGCAGGGAGGGAGGGGACCAGGTGGCGGTGGTGCGGCAAGGGAGAGGACGGGGAAGGAGGGGATGGGTGGTGGTGGTGCAGTGAGGGAGGGGATGAAGATAGAGGGGATGGGGGTAGGTGGGGTGTGTGGGGGGGGGTGTTCGGGGTGCTGGGGGGGAGGGACGAGGTGGCTGAGGGCTGAGGGAGAAGGTCGGAGGCTAGAGGGGCTAGAGGGCGGCCGGAGGGCTGCCGGAGGCGGGTGGCAGGAGGCCCGATGGCAGAGGGAGGCTGGAGGGCTGCCGCAGGGCGGAGGGCGGCCAAAGATAGAGGGAAGAGGCGGAGGAAGCCTAGATGAGATGGAGGGCAGGGAAGATGGTGGTCGGAGGGCAGCCAGTGGAGGGTGGGGCGGCGGAGGGCAGCTGGCGGAGGGCGGAAGGACGACGAGGATGGCTGTGAGGGATGGTTCGTGATGGCGGGGCAGGTCGCGCGACGACTGGGGATGGCAGCGACGGGGAGGGTGCGCGGCGACGGGGAGGGTGGAAGGGTTGGGGGGGGGGGGGCGAAGCCGGGTTTTTGTTAGGGAAACCAAGCGACTGCCAGTGGCGGTCGCTATAGGTAAAGGGGCTCAAAAGCCCATATTTATAGTAGTGATATAAACTATCGTCATCCCTTGAATGGGCCTACAATGACATAGATATACAAAAATAGGTAAAACATTCAACATTTAATAACTTCCTCAAAAAAATCATCAAGAATGACTTAAGGAGAAGAAAGATCTTACCGAGAGGAATCCTATGAGACTAACGAAACATGAATCGGGTTCCGGACGATGAAACTATATAAGGAAATATTCCCATGGTTCATTCCTCTTAAGCTTATAGTTCCTATTTCCCAAAGAAGATAAAATGAGGCTACTACCATTTTTAAGCTGAAATTAGTAGTACACGACATGTAAATCCATATACAAGGTGTGTATATCATTTTACTATTCATAACTTCTCTGACATACTTTACACATCCCACAGCGACCTTGCCGACTTGACTACAAAGTTTGTACTAATATGTACATGTTGTGTAGTGAATTTTTCTTCTCTTTCAGGACAATAACCTCACACATAATGTATTCTTAACATATAATTCCAGATTACCCGGGGCATACATATGATTAAAATGCGTGTTCTGCTAAAAGTTATCATTTTTTCAAATTTCCATTTTTTCTCAAAAACAACACAAAAGAAAAGAAAAATAGATGGAACAATACCTCATAAGAAAAACTAGGTTCTTACAAACTTCACCATTAAAGTAATTCCTCTCGTAATTTCCCTTCTAAGGGTGGTTGAGGGATATCTGAGACTAACTTCAGCCACTGATCATTTACTTCTACCTCCCTCTCCCAAGTCTTATGTTGTACTCAGTTGTGCTGCCACAACACTTTTATGAGAAGAAATGAACGGCCTAACAGAACCTTCATGATCCTATAAACTATACGAATCAGATGATCCTTAATAGATGAATTAACATAATGCTCAACCACTTCGGGTTGAAAAACTTGAGATGGGTGTAAGTGATAGTATCATAGCTGAGATACATAGAAGATGTTGTGCATGGGTTAGAACTTATGAGAAAACTGTAAATGATAGGATTCCAACCCAACTCATTCCATAATATCAAACGGTCTTATATATTTCAGTGAGAGATTTCCATGTTTCATAATCCTCTTGTGTCCCAATATCAGTGCGACACAAATGAAGACTCGATCCCTGACCTAAAACTCCAAGGGTTGTCTATAGTGAACGACAAAAGATTTCTGATGAGACTGCCTAGTACCCATCCATATTTCAATGAATTGAACCTTCTTAGCAGTCTCCTGGACATGACAAGGTCCTAGAATAGCTGGCTCTCCTACCTCTATCCAACACAGGGGTGACTGACATGACCTACCATACAAACCCTCATATGGCGATATCTGAATAGTATCATGGAATCTATTATTATAGGTAAACTCAAACAGGGGTATAAAATTATCCCAAGAAACTCCAATTTCTAGGATACATGCAGACAACATGTTCTCCAGCACCTGAGTCGTATGCTCTAACTGAACATCTGTTTGAGGGTGGTAAGATGTGCTCAGAATCACCTGTGTACCCAGCGCCCTCTGAAAACTCTTCTCGAAAAAATATGTAAAAAGGGAGTGCCTCTCTGAAATGATATAATGAGGAACACCATGAATTCATAACACCTCTCAAATATATATATTTTTGTGGTCGTCAACACCAAAGGTATCTTAGATCAGCAAGAAGTGAGTGATTATCGAAATCCTATCAAATACAACCCACAGAAAATTATTACCTCTAGGAGACCTTGGTAACCCATTCACAAAATCCATCACTAACTCATCTAATTTCTACTCAAGAATAGATAGCTACTATAAAATTTTAGCCTACCCTTAATGGTCTGCCTTTACTTGTTGATAGGGGGAACTCCATGTTACAAAAACAGTTACTTCTCGCTTCATCCCCGACCACCAGTACTGACGTCGAAAGTCACGGTACATCTTGGTGACTCCGAGATGAACTACCTAAGATATAGCCTAAATCTCTTACGTCTGGTTCTCCTATTTATTCCTTGGTACCCACACACGTCCATGGACATGCAAAAATTCATTATTTACTATTGTCCATCTAAGAAGAGGGTTCTCAACTTCCACACTAGCCCGTTGAAATAGTCCTTCAGAATATGATTGCTGACTCATCCTTACTATGTCTAGTAAGGTAGAGGTAACAACCAAAGATGAATGGTAAGCCAGTCATTGATTGTTTTCACCTATAAATGTATCATAGAGAACAAATCCATTAGATACCACTCACCACTAGCCTCCTTCACTTCCTGAATCTGAGGTCACCATCTCTTTGCGTCAGCCACTGTGTTTCCTTTTCTAGGAGTATATGAAAGATAAAAATTGAACAACTGAAGGTATTCCACCCACCGTCACTGCCTCAGTTTCAAATCATGTTGAGTAAATATATATTTGAGGATTTTTTCCATGTACACCTCAAAACGCTCTCTTGATAAATAACGTCTCAAGAAGTGAAATGAATGAACAACTACATGCAACTCAAGATCATGCATCAGGTAATTCATCTCATGTTCCCTCAACTCTTGATACCCATATTATACTACTCGATCTCCCTGCATAATCACTTCTCCCAGAATGATACCTGATGTATTGTAGTATACAATTTAGCACTTTCCTCGCTCTAGAAATATCAGTATCAGCGTTGAAGTGAAACGTACCTTCAACACCGGAAAGGCTGTGTCACATGAATCTAACCATTCAAACGTCACACATTTCTTAGTCAATACCATCATCAGCACTGCTAATAATTATAAATCCTGTGAAAAACTCCTATAGTATCTATCTATCCCAAAGAAACTATTCAACTCAAAAACATTATTAGGATTCTCCAAGGTAACTACTACTCTCACCTTATCTAGGTCTGCTGATACTCATGTCTCTAAGATGACGTGACCCAGGAAGTGAATTAGATCCACGCAAAAGTTGAATTTTTCCAGAATAGGATATAAATGATTCTCTATCAGTGTATTCAAAATGTTCACAAGGTGTTTGGCATGGTTGTGTCGATTGTTAGAATACACCTTGATATCATCCATGAAAACCATATGAAAATAATATATGTAAGGATGGAACACTCGGTTCATCAGTGCCATGAAAACTGCTGGCATGTTCATGAGACCAAATAGCATAACCAAGTGATCATAGAGAACATACTTACTATGAAAGGGTATATCAGGAAAGAATTCCAGTTGAACGCACACCTGGTGATATCCATACCTCATGTCAATATTTGAGAGCACTCAAGCTACTCAAAGCTGATCAAATAGGTCATCAATCCATGATAAGGTATATCAGTTTTTAACTGTCAAATGGTTTAGTTTTCAATAGTACATGCATAGCCTAAGTGTTCCATCCTCCTTTTTCGCAAGAAGGAATGGTGAACCCCAAGGTGAAGTACTAGGTAGGATAAATACCTTAGCATCCAGATCTTCCCACTGCATCGTGATCTCTTGAAACTCCTTCATAGCCATCCTGTAAGGAGGAATTGATATCAGTGTTTCTCATGGAACTAGCTTGATAGTGAACTCCACCTCTCTAATTGGAGGTATGACTGAGAATTCATCCATGAAGATGTTCCTGGAACAATCAACCACTGGAGGAAAATACACAAAACATATTCCTTGATCATCCAAATGTAAACTCGCTATCTGGGGTGTCATCTTGCCCATCCTATGATGCTCGGGTCCAGCTCGGCTCACCGGGATGTCCCAAATTCCCTTTTATAGAAAATACCAACCCTCTAGTGATGTAAAACTCACCATGTGGTGATTTAAGACAACGAAGGCATGAAATGAAACCAACCAGTCCATTCTATAAATGACATCAAAGCTCATCATCACTAAAACATAGAGGTTCCATAGAATGTGAAACCCACCAAACTCTAGGGGGTATTCCTTTCACAGATGCATACGTGCTATTCTAATCCCTAACAGATTTTCTAGATTCATAACATCAGATGTAGTAGAAATATAGAGCCCAAGGATTTCCATATCAGAAATAGATATAAAAACATGTGTTACATCATTATCAAAAAGTGCATAAGAGAAAACAAAGGCAACTAAAATTGTACCTTTAATAGTATAATGTCAGAGATCCTAGTCCTGTTGGTTCTGTTGCACTGTATATGTCTAAACTGTACCGTGACCCTGTGACATAGCCTAAATATCCTAAGCTGGCCCACCTAACTGTTGCGGAGATCTTGGGGTCTGGATACCAAGACCATGCCCACTGCCTTGGCTTGCACGCCCCGACGTATTCCAGTTTCTAGACTGGTGAGAATCTACCAACCATTCTCATGTACGTAGAGTATGTAAAAAACCTCACTCACTATCCTTTGGTGGAAACTTATTATAGAATAACTGAAGATGGACCATCTTACTTCAAGATCAGCACTCAACTGGGTCCTTCCGACACTGCGGCCTCAGATATCCTAGTCTACCACACTGGTAGCACCTTACCTATCTTCCAGAAGAAAAGTTTTGGTTGCTCACATCCCTGTGAGAAAACTCTAAATGATGCTTCTTGCTTCCGGTCAAAACAATACCAGATCTCAGTGCCAAAACACCATGGCTCTCACCCCCATATTCCCATAGGTTGTTCTTGGTAGTTGGCACGTTATTCACAAAAGAATAAACAAAAAAATCCTAAAGACATTTACCTATGATTTGATGTCATACCAAATACCATCCTTAGTTTTTCTAGATTTCGATGCGTCATCACCCATAAAAATAGGTAAAAATAATTGAATCTCAGTAAATCAGGCAGAATAAACCATAATGGAAAATGTTCCCTACTCCAAGTGCATGAAATCTCAAGCTCGGTTGACCCTTATCATATCGATAAAATAATAATCCTAGAAGAACGAAAGAAATTATTTCCATGTCATATACCGATGATGACCTACCTAAGTAATAAAATACCACCATATCATGGAAGAATCATGCAGCATATACATCTCAAGCTTGACCCTCTGATTAAGAGGTGTCTTTAGATGCTCAAAGATAGTCGTCACTGATTCCAACCATGATTCTATTGATTGTAGTATTCCATCCCCTAAAAAAGAAGGCGGATGTTACTACTTGAATATATGTGTCACCTCTACCATAGATGTGAAAACCTATGATGCTCCCTGGAAGCTCTGCAAGAACCTCACAAAACTTTTTCGGAACTTTGCATCTTCACCCGTGGCTGGTAGAATAGCTGGTACCACATCTAGAATAATTGGAGGATCCATTGGTAGCCCATGTACCACCTCCTCTAGTGTATAGTCACCAACACTATCCTGGAACACTAATTGAGGTCTTCACAGTCTCATTTCTCTGTAAATTCCATCAAACACACCATAGTACATGTTTTACAAAGAAAAAACTATAACTCGGAAGTGAAAAGTGAGAAAGAGATGAAAAAACAATCATTTTTTCAAAATTGGAGTACACGGTGTGTATAACTCTTTACATGGTGTGTTATCCTAGGCCTCTACATGGGCATGTACTTCTACCCGACATGGTATTCTAACACCTCATGTACATGATGTGTTCCTTGAGAGACATGACGTATACTTGGGTTTCCATCCTACCCAGGTACTCCTACATGGCTAGAACCACACCGTTCTTCCAGTTTAAGACTACATGACATGTTCACCATAGACACAATGTGTATATACAAAATTTTCATTCACTTATATCATTAGTCACACGACCAGATACTCGGTCGACATATACATGACATGTACTCCCAAATACATGGCTTGTTCAACTAGATGTTTGATAACCCGTGTTCCCTCTCACACTGTCTATTCACACGGTTAACTGCTACACAATGTGTTCATAGGGTACATAGTGTGTTGTTCTCAAATATTTGAACACCTTATTCCCCAAAAAAGGAAGAACTCACGATGGGTTAGGGTAAACTAGATGCCTTGTATACTGGATTTTTTAGGATAGAATCTTCAAATTTCTTAGAAAACCTATATTCTGCCGAAAAACTAACCAATGGGATTCCATATTTCGATTAGTGAGGGCCCATAATCCCCACGAGTCAAATTTTAGCACCCAATAAGAACATATCATATTATTAATATATGCAAAATCTGAATCATGATCTGCCAAATTCCCGTCCAAAAGGGACCATACCCCTTAGGAACCGAAGTTTCACATTCATTTTTTCCAAACTATAACAATTACCAATACACCTATCACAACATCAGGCATAACTACCACATCATCTATCACAACAACATGTGATAAATAATTCATTCTAGATGGAATGACATGACTCATGGAATGTGATCCCTACAAGCACCCACATGATGCATGAGATTGCATACACTCATCTCATATATTTGGAACAAAAATAGAACCCACAATTAAATCAATAGTAATAGAAGAAATCAAGTGTGTCACCCAATGGTGAAATTAAATCAACTATAATAGCTCAAAATTTAATGATCAGTAGTTGTTTCAAGGCATTTTAAATTTTCCATGTACACGGGTTAGCTACTCTCGAGCACAGTTTATTACCAAATCCCATTTTCCGTTATATGAATTTAATTGTCATGAAATAGTAAGTCAAGAAGAAGGAATCCAATTATATCACTTTGTAACGTCCCGACCCAGCTTACCACTAAACCGATAGCCAGATCAGTTGGCCACATGGCCTCAAGAAAAATTCCCCAAACTCCAGAGGAAGTCTACTAGCAACGAGGACCTAGGGTGTGATAGTGGGAAAACTATTCTCTCATTGAAGGAGTTTATCACATTGGAATAAATAATTATAACAAAAAAAGGTAGAAAACAACTTGCCACTGATGTAAACAACTGAATATTTGAGACTAAGATAGCCAGAAGGTATGTAATATCAAAATTATGCCTCAAGTCACATGTTTTTAGAAAACAGAAAAAAAGGGTACATTGGAATCAAGTACAATACAATACCAAAGTACAGTAACACAATATGAGACTCAGTGGAATTGTAATCCATGGCTTGGTCCCATGATCTCATGCTCCCATAAAACAATCAAGTATGAGTAAAAGGATCCTTTCCCCTATTGACACCTGTATCAATATAGTCTCTTTGGGACCAAAAAAATGTGCCAAAATGGGTGTGAGAAATGAATCCTAAAAGGCAACCACCAATGGTATGTTCCAAGATTTTAGTGATTACATGCTTCAGTTTTGTATAGTAATAGAATGTAGTAAAGTATTATGCACTCATAAGTAAAAAATCATAAAAATACTGGTATTAATTTATAGAGTTTACAATGATAATTAGTAGTTAATTTATTTGATGTATTTAAATTATGGAATCTAGACTAAGCTAGAAATTCCCCGCAGCAAGGTAAAAACCACATATGTCTCAGAAGACTTCCTAAAAAGTAAGTGAAGTCTGACCTAAATATTTTACTTTGTCTTGGAAAACATGTCATAATTCCTCCCATTTCATCATTTAAGTATAAGCTCAATCCATTCTGGTGATTCCTATGTTAAAATTGAAGTATCAATACAGGTGTAATTTTACCGAAATCCTACGATTATGTTCTTATAGGTCTTACTAGGGAGGTCGAGTATCACTCTTGATGTTGGTATAAGTTCAAGTGAGTCCATCCTCAGTCGTATAACTAGGGAGCCCCAAGATATCACACTATGTGTAAAATATGTTTATGTCAATTTAGTCTATCCCGGGTAGTCCTACGTGGGAGCCCAAGTGTCACTAATTACAAATAAACAAATACCTCTCGATTCCATCCTGGGAATTATATGCTAAACCCACGTATCACTCAAGGAGCAATGTATAATGGTCATGAAAGTCTTTTCATGACATTCTAAGATGAACCCATGTATCAACCAATGTTATTTACAATTTATCTATTTATAAATGAATAAAACATACCAACCTGCTTAACAAGAAAAAACATTGCTTGGAAAAGTGGAAAACACAATCCCAAATACATAATCAAATGCTCAAAATTCTAATACAATTACAATTTCATACAATAACCAAGTTCATTTTAAACAACCCCACAAAGGGAAAAATGAAAGCATTACCATCGACATCCTTGGGAGAAAGTAACAAAACCAAATCTTTGGGAAACACACCCATGGGGTGGCCCTTAAACAATCAACGATACTAAACATGATTCAATTAATTGAATTCATTATCACAAATGCATTTAATAATAAGAAGGATTTGACCCCTTTCAAGAAAACACCCTAAACATGGGTGCCCGAAACAATATTGCATATAAGAATCTAAAAAATTTATGAGAGGCATGAGACCACCTACCTCGATGTCACATGGGAGATATAAACCCACACTGACCTTTCGAATAGGCCTAGGAATAGATCTAAGAAAAATGGTAAAACAATTAAACCTTGAATAAATTCCTCAAGAACAAATATCATCAAGAACGGATCATGGGGAAGAAGGATCTTACCGAGAGAAAAAATATGAGACCGATGACACATTAATCTAGTTCCGGATAATGAAATGAGAGGAGGAAATATTCTCATAGCTACTTATTCTTCACCTGAAAACTCCTCTTTCCAGAAGTAGAGAAAACGAGGATACAATTCGTTTTAAGCCAAAATTTAGTACTACAAGGCATGTAAATCCATATACAAGACATGTATTTCCATATACACAGCATGTATATCCATATACACAACATGTATATCATTTTAATATTCACAACTTCGCGGACTTACATTACATGTCCCACACCGACCTTGCTAACATGACTATACAGCGTGTACTAATAAGTACACAACATGTAGTGGATTTTTATTATCTTCAAGACCAACAACCTCACAAAATGTGTCTTCCCACATTACATGGACAGAACACATGGTGCGTATATATGAGTACACGACATGTTCTTCTAAACTTTATCATTTTTTCAAATATCATTTTCTCTCAAAAACAACACAAAGGAAATTAAAAATCGAAGAAACAATACCTCTTAATAAGAACCAGATTCATATGTCATTGGAATGTTATCTAGTCACATCCATCATATAAGCTAAAACAGTCTTACTCAATACTATATGGGTACACAGATCATATAAATTTTATCCGGATCCCTTGAATATCATGTATAATGGTTGTGTATCAAATCATGGTTAAAAAATATTATTTATTAAATATTTTATCATAAAAATAAAAAATACAATCAAACCAATAATAAAAACACATCAAGGTATAACAATACAATTTCTATTTAGAAATACATTTTTAATTCAAAAAATACACAAAAAATGGAAAATATTTTTTAATATGAATTAAAAATTAAAAATTTGATAGGAATCAAAAATTAAAAAAATGATTCAAAAAGGGTGAAATGTTGATGTCACCGTATGTGTTAAAATATGACCTCATATTTTTCTTTTGAAAATAAAGTCAAAAAATATCTGTAAAAATATTTACTTTTTCTAATGATATGAAGGAAAGTCAAAGGAGACATAAAATGACCATTATAAAAACATCATCTCTATATAATCAAATTAATTAAATCATTTTAAATAACCACATACAATATCATGAAATATTATGACATTTAATCTAAAAAATATATAAAATGAGGTTTTATATTAAAATATCCTATACGATGTGTTCAGATCGACTTGTATCTCTTTATCATCCATAATAATAACTATAAGTTAAATATTTTACTTATTAAAAAACCATTTTCTAGTTTATTATTGATTAAATTTTATATATAACTATGATATACAAACTTAATTGATCATTTAAGTCCACTTCATAAGTTTTGAATGTATTTTGCTTATTTGTCAAAAATGAATTCAGTTGGTTGACTAAAGCCTAAGAGTAAATTATTCTATAAACTCCAACATAATAATCATGAAATAATTATAATTTTTGTAAATAAATTATAATTTTAAAATAAATCATTTTACATGGCTATGAAAAACTATATAAATTATGATCATAGAGATAGTTGGACATACATTTTCTTGAATAACGTTTCCATTTCCAATGATCATTATAGAAAGTAGTTGGGAACTATTTTATCTTTAAAGAATGATAAATATATCACAAATATCATATTATATTTATCAATACATTTATTTACATAATCCATGTGATGTGGTATGAAAAAAAATTCATCTCTTTGTGGAGGTGGTAGTCCACATGTATGCATGAATGAGATTATCATTTTTCAATGAATGAAAGGGTAAAAACTAAAAGTTATATTGTGTATTTAGAATGATAAATACTTATTACTTATTATATATAGACAATAATACAATAATTATAAAAATAATTATGATGTGATGAGGTTAAATTAAATTAATTTATTAATTAGGAGTTAATATCATTATGGTAAAATAAGATTTTATTGCAATTGAAAAAGAAACAAAACAAAAAAATCAATTGAGAACAACACATCTTCTTTGGACCTTTTATTTAGGAATATACCTAAAACCTTAATTGAAGGGATTTATGATAAAAATGGCCTTTATGATTGGGGGATGTAATTTATGATGTTATTTGGATATTTCATCACCAGACCAAAAGGTCTTTATGGTGGGAAGAGGATACGAGAGGTGAGGAGGTGGCTTTTTTTAAGTTGGGGAGAGGAAACACATAGAATTTTTTAAAAGAAAAATATAACCCCTCATCTTAATATGTAAAAAGGATGAAATATTAATACCTATATTACCTTATTTTTTATAATGTATAAATATTTCTATATAATATGTTTTGGAAATAATTTAGATAATTTTAACCTTATCTTTTTAGATTAACCCACGATAAACCCATTTTTACCATAATCCCATAAATCTTTTTAATATTTTGTACATTTATTATGAAAATAATTAAGTCTAACATATTATATTATATAACTTATTATGATTTAAAATATGAAATACATTTATTTAATTCAATTTATAAAAGTAGAATAATTTAATTAAAAATTAAACGTGAGGACGTGAAGAAAAATCCTTTTTTAATAAACATGTTTCTCAAGAAAAATGTGATTTTATATTGACTATATGACTAGTAATAATTATTATATTAATTTAAAAACAAATTTATTGTTATATAATATGTAAATTATATTTAATCAAATCCTCATTAATGATTTTTTTTAATTAATGAAAATAGAAAAATATTATATACATTATAATATTTTAGAAAATATGCAATTATAAAAGAGAAAAAACCATATTAAAATAATTTATCTATGAAATTCCCTATCATTTTTATATAACACCATGTTTTATATCATATACAATATATAACACTAGGCTCAAACAAACCTCAAAATACTGTTATTTAAATATGGCTATTATAAACTAGTCGATGAATTAGCAGGTGTGAATAGTGTTAAAAGATTAATTATATATATAAATAAAGTAACTACTATATAAAAATTCATTTATTAGTTCTTATGAAACAATTAATCAGTTTTTAGTGTTGTCATTTATGCTTAATAAATATGTTTTCTCCAAAAATTATTTTCAATGATTTTTTTGTGACTAAATATCATAATTAATTTCTGGAACATATTAAAAATTTATTTTAAAAAATAAATGTTGTTTAATACCATAATATCAAAATTATATTATAGTGATTTTTTTCATTTTTATAAAAATATTTATTTTCCAGTGAATAGTAAAAGTATCAATTTTTTATTGAAAATATATATTTTTTATTTCTATCATTTACAAAGATCCATTTTATTTTAAAATGGTATGAAATTAATATTTCATATATTATATTATTAATATTCAAATTATATTCGTTATAATAAATTTTATAACTTATTTCTTTTATAAAAGCATTTTTATACAAAAACAATTTATAAAAAACTGTATTTTTCTAATAGAGTTTTTTTAATGTTTTTCATACATATATATAAATTAATAACATCCATTTATGTATGTTTAACTTGATAAAATGGGAAATATATTTTTAATTAAGTGTATAAAATTTTAAAATATTTCCCTTCAATTGTTTAAGAAATAAGAGTAGTAAATCGGATAAAATCTACCACCTTATTGAAGAATAAATCGAGTTAATCAAAGATAAAGCTATAAGGTTAGTCATAAAATTTCTTATTAATTATTAATTTACGATTTAAATTCTTCCATAATAAAAATTTGGGTGAAATATAATGGTTTAGGGTAATATTTTCCTTATAAATGACACTTATAATATTTAAATAAAAAAGTAACAAAATGTCACTATCTTGGTTTTAAATATCTAATATGTTTCCACATAAGAAAAATGAAATATATGATAGAACATATAAGATAATTTTTAACCTGGTGAAATTAGTATTTTTCATATAAATTTATTTCTATTTTTTATAATTTATATAATTAAGTATAATTTTTTTGTGAAAAGATAATAATTTATTTATTTAATTAATAGAAAAATAAAATATAAGCTTTTAAAAATATTAAATTAACATAATTTGAATAGTTTTATGTGTCCCATAAATTTAAAAGTTCTATATCGAACATTTTATATGTTTTTAATATATATATTGCAATTACAAATATTTATTCGTATATTTAATGTCATATTGTGTGAATAGTGTTGAGATTGGAAATAATGTATTTTATCAATATAATATTTTTTGAAATTATTTAAAATTAATCAAAAACATATCATTGCGAAATTGAATATAAAACGTTTTAAGACATAATTAATTTTCTATTTATATTTCACGTTTTCATTTATACTGAAAGTATTTACTCATTGTTAATAAAATTGGGGTTACCGTAGTTAAGGTAAAAAATAATTAACGAAGGGGTTAATAGAAATGATACAGATTAAAATGATATCAACACAATTCTAAATTTAATTAGATGATTTTATATGAATATTGAAACTTTTTATTTTAATTAATGACCACTTGGATGAATTTAGTTCTATAATAGTGTTAATATATTTTAATTGTTTTAATAAACATCTAAATGTGTCCCTCACTTCAATTATAAAAAGGAAACTTCTTTCCCACTTATTTACACCAAATTGAAACCCATATATAGAACACCCTAATATAAATTGATTCTAAACATCATTAGACACATTATAGAGGTTTTGATCTTCTCTAATGAATATCTCCGGGGTTTATTGGAGGAAATCCAAGGGAGGTATTCCAATGAATAGGTAATTACATTACCCGATCATTTTTTTACATAAATTTATATGTCTCAAAAGTAAATGTTATTTTTCATATATTGTTAAAATAATTATACTAAATATAATTAAATTTTATCCTCAATATGAGACCATTATTATATTCCCTCTTTCCCATCAAATGGTAAGTCAAACTTCGCTCGTGTGTACGTACATCTTACTGTCTCCACATAGTGATATAATTCATTTTTCATCACCATATTTTACGAATGTAAATTAAGATGGTTATGATATTTATATATGATATTTATAACATAAATATATTAATTTAATGATGATATTATATATAATTTCTTACAATCTAAAATATTATGAAATGAAAATTTCATTTGTTCATAAGTGTGTATTTCCACCTCCATGATGTGATGTGAATCTTTATTTTGAGTTTATTTACATGGATTGTAATAAGGATTATTTTGATTAATATATTTAATATAAATGATATAATAATGACTAATAATTAATTATTATTTCCCACCTTTCATTTGTTCAATTTATCAAAAAGTGAAAACAACGTTTATGTATATGTACAACCTACAGTCTCCATGAATAGTGTAATTCATTTTTTCAACATTAATCTTTTATTGATGACTCTAAATATATATATATTGATCATATATAATATTTATACAATCAATAACATTATATATATAATGGAACCATAATATATTTAAAATTACTATAATTACGTAATCAAAACATTTATGAAGAATAATGCAGTTAACACCAAAAATAATGTTGATAATAAAATTATAGTTAAAAACAGGTGAAAAATGTTATAAATGGATCACATTTGAGATTAGAGATATATTTATGGTTTATTTATATCTATAAAAAATATAAATTTATTATACATGTGGTTAAAATTACTTATGAGGCAAGTCAACTGTGATGTAAGGGAATTCATCTCAATTTACACTCCATTAAGTCATATTTTGTATTAATCCATGGGTTATTTTATTTGGTTATATACATACCCTATAAGGTAATTAAGTTGTATTGGCATTCATTTGTGATGATTAATGTTTATTTCAATCTGACCCTCTTAAATAGTTTCCATATTTTCTTCCCACTATTCCTCTCTTTGGTAGTTGAATCACATAAAGTAATTTTTGAAAGAAAAAAAATATTTTTACTCTTTTGATCTGATATCATTTTCTTCCATATCATTTATTTATCTATATTTTATTCAATTTATAAACTTTCTGAATTATTTATAAAAATATATTTTTAATTATATTTTATGTTTTTCAAAATGGTGTGAATGAAATATGATTGACATTTTCTAAACGAGGTACATTTTAACTTTTCCAAAAAAATTTATAGAATGAGTTTTTTTAACATATAAATGATGAAAATATTTTTCGACAAACATGACTAATATTGCAACTGATTCATCATATTAAACCTAATAATTTTATTTTCAATGAAAATTTTTTACAGTAATTTTTTTAGTTTTTTTAAAATATGTGATTTAAAAAAATAGAAAGGTAATTTTCGCTAAGAAAATTTTAATTATATTTTAATGATATTTCCTCTTTATCAATGAAAAACTATATTATACTTATTCCCTATTGGTTACATGTTGTAATGATACCATCCTTTTAAAAATTATTCTACATGTTATTATTGTATATTACATTTCCATTAACTAACCATTTTCATTGTATCATTGATATGATTATTGCATAAATAATATTAAATTTAAACATATTATGTTATACATTAAATCTGTTTTATTTAATATGAAATGACTGATATATGTATATATATATATTGTATTTAATCAATATTTATATTTTTTTATAAGTCATAATATTTATTTAATAAATCTAAAAGTTGATATATGTGGAATTCATCAAACATGAAGTGATGGGTGGGGCTCAAAATTATATAGCCCCATGAGGCATTGGAATGTATAATATGAAAAATTGGTTTGTCAAATTAAATGGGTATTTAACAATAGTTCTGAACTATATTGGAATAATGTCTTCAAATTAGAGATATTAGGATATTTGAGATCATGATGTCCAATATCATGTTTCTTGTTCATTGAGAATTTAGTTATTATCATCCATGAGTTTAATGAATTGATAATATAAATTTATTCATTTTATCCTCAAATGATATAAAAATTTGATTTTTTAAGAAATTGATTATTCCACATTGATTTTCCCTCATTTACTCATCATATCATTAAATTTATGTAAACCTTAATGATCATCTAATATTACCTTTATTTTTATTCCATTCCAAGTGTTATAAAGAATAAATATTTGAATGGGTTCCATAGATGCATAATTTATTCATTTATTATGTTTATAATTTATAATAATAATATAATATGGGCATAATTAATATATAGAGTTTAACAAAATTACTAAACTAATTGACATTATGTGGTGATACATCATGTGTGTATTTCAATGTAATAAAGCATAAATCATCTCTGGGTTACTATATTTTGGGTTGTTACAGTTGATATTAGAGAAATTTTACTAGAAACATTGGGAACTAGATTTTGGAAAATTTATATTAGGAAACATAAGATTCTACCTATATACAATATAACATCATAATGTTTTGTATATTAAGAGTTTTTGTGTTTTACCATAATTATTATTTTTTTCACATATCATGATTTGGGTTTTCAGTTAATAGCTTGAAACAAAATGAACCACAATGATGTTAAACATGATCGTTAATGTGGTGGTTATGAAAGACCAAATGGAATGATGTCTAGAGGAAAAGATATTATGATTTTGAAAAATTAATTATCACAATATAATATTAATAACCTTCACTATGAAAATCTCTTGGACTCAATAAAGAAGAGAAGGATATAATGTACTGACAGCTTGGGTAGTTGAGACCATAGATGATAGACTGATCAATTTCCTTCATGTTAAAAATTTGGAAATTGATACCTCAGGGAATATATCAATGGTAATGTAAAATAGTTTCTATTTTGAAATGAATTTCATTGAGAATAGAATCATCTAGGAGTTAAATATATTACATTTTCAAAAATTGGTAATTATATAAGACAATAAACTAATCAAAGAGTCAAATTCTAGGCTAAGGAATGCCCCTTGCATTTGCATGTTTTGTTATATAAACATGATATATTATTGAATATATTTGTTTTTTCAATGATATTACATTTATAATAATCCTGATACAATAAACGATTGATCTATAGTAATTTTTATTTAATAATTTTCTAGAATATATTAAATGGTACTGATGAATTTGAAATATATATTAATGGTTCAATGATATTTTATGGAAAAGAAATCTTGATTGATTTAAATATAACCCCTAATTTATGCCCAATGTTTTTTAGATATTGGTATTATTGATTATGTAAGTGGGATAGTATTGGTGGCCATGTAAATGGTCTGTTATTTGATGAAAAAGTAATTAATGATGGATTTTAAATAATTTGTGGAATTTTATTTGATAATATGATATTTTATTTATGGAATATGGATATAGTGTTTTATTGGATTCATTCATGTATTCGTTATGGTTTTATAATGATTGATGTTATTACCATGCTTCAACAAAATTTTTGTATCATAGAATTTACATGTTACATTAAGTACTGATTTATAGGGTATTAATGATATGTTGATTTTGTAAATTTAGTGGCCTGAATCTATAATTTTTCAATTTTTTAATTTTGATAGACATGTTTAAGAGGGTCTTTATGATTGACTACTTATGGAATGGATTTGGTTTATATTTTGATATAATATTTTTTTTGAGTAATGTTGGATTTATAATATTGGATATCCTATGATAACCTTTTTGGTATTAATAAATTTTTATAGGCTAATATAATGTCTTATGGATATTATGATTCAATAAAATATTATGTTAGTTCTTTAGGAGTAAAATTTATTTCCTTAATATCCATTTAGTAGAATAAGAGATGAAATTGAAATTGAACGAATTACATCCAAATGATGAGATTCTTATTATGAAATAGAAAAAAAATCAGTTTTTTTACTAAATTTCTTTATCTAGATAGTTAAATAAACCCTAATCTTTATGAAAATTAAAATTAAATTAATATAATAATATTTTTTTACTTTCATACCAAAAAAATCAATGTCCTTTTAATCTGTCATAATGTTATGATTTTTTGATAGATACCATTTGCAAAACCATTTCATCTATCACTCTCTATTAATCATTATGAATCATTTTTTATTACATTTACATATCTTTACTTCCCACTAATGTTCTCTTATTCAAAAACATAGTTTTTATGACCTTGGAATTTCCTTTTTTGACATTTTAAGAAGATGTTTCATTATCCCTTTTTATAATAAGGATATTTCAAAATGGTATTTTAAAATAATCAGTTTTTAATTACCCATAACATTTTGAAATTACAAGGGAAATATTTATTAAATGAGGGATAATTTAACAACCCATTAATTTAAAATAATTCTATTTTCAATATCATAGAAAAGTTGCAACACTAAGATTAAACGAACCCCATAATATTATTATTTAAATATGACCATTAAAACATAGTCTTAAAATTGGTTAGAATGAATAATATTCATCAAGTTATGAAATATACATATAATGGTAATAATTAACAGAAAATAATTTTTTAAATTCTAATGAACTACAATCTTAATTTTAGGATAGTTAAATTATTTTTTAGAAATATATTTTCCAGAAACATTATTTTCATTTATTTTTATGAACGAATTACATAATTAAATTACAAAACATATATAAATTTTATTTAAAAATGATAATATAATTTTTTAAAGTGGTATAACCAAATTATATTATGGTGAAATTTTCAGATTATTTTGAAAATGTTTTTTTTCCAGTGAATTGTGAAAAAATACTGATATTTTATTGAAAACATTATCTTATTTTCACCTTTTTCAAAGATATATTTTATTTTAAAACAATTCAAAGAAATATTTTTTCTATAATATTTTTAATAATAAATTAATGTTTATTTTCATCAATTTTATAAATTAATTTGGTGTAAAAACATTTATTATAAAAAGGAATTTTTATGAAAAGTTATATTTATGTAAAAAGTTTTTTTAATCATATTTTGAGCATATATATTAAAATTAATTTCCTCAATTTATCTACATTTAATTTTATAAAATTGTCTTCGTATTTTGAATCACGAGGCTCAGATTTTGTAAATATATCCCTTTCCGTTTTAGGCTTAATGAATAGTAACCGTGGTAAACTTTATCACCATGATAATGGTATCAATATTTAATATAGGATAAAGAAATGTGGTAATTTCATAACATTGATTCTTAATTAATATTTGATGAATTTTATTTTACCACCATCATATTAGTCTTGATATATATTTGGTTAAGGCATAATTTTTTTTTGAAAATAACCCTTATAACATTGAATAAAATGAATGTTAAAAAATAAAACTCTAACAGTTTTAAATATTTATCATGTGTTCAAATAGAGAAAAAAGAAATATAAGAATAATAATAAATTTGATTTTTTTTCTTAATGAGTATATTATCATCATTGAAATTAATTTATTATTTTTAAAAATTTGATAATTACTATAAATTATTCAACATTGTTGATAAAATATTATTTTAATTAATAGAAAATTAAAATATATTATTTTCATCATATTAAAAGAGATATAATATGAATATAATAATTTTTCCCACAAATTGAATATATTTATATGAAATGTTATAGATATTTTAAAGAATTGGATTTTAATTCCTATTATGTATTGAAATCTTTAATGTCAAATTAAATGAATTGTATTAAGGTCAACATTATTAATATTTTATCAAAGACGTATATTAATAAATTATTTAAAATATATGAAAAACATTCATCATCCATGTGAATGGAATATGGATGAACAGATCATCCACAGTATATTTATAAGACAATTTTACATATATAGTACCATTATTAACCCTTTGTTTTTAAAATAAGGGTTACCATAATTTATGTATAAGGATCAGAACCACTGAATCAAAAAATACGTGAAAAAAAAGTTAACACCAGAAATAATGATAATAGTGAAACGATCACTAAAAAACAGGGGATAATATGTTATTAATTAGGAAAATATATTATTATAGGTATTATTATTCCTATGTTATATATGTATAATAAACCACAATCTTTTATTCAGAAGGTTAAATGAACATACAAGGAAATTCGAACGTGAGGTAAGGTATTTTATCTTATTTTCCACTATATTGTGACTAATTTCGAATTATATTCCTTTTAATATTTATATTTTCCATATACTACCCATTTGAGTACATTAAAAAGAATATATTATTATAAGTTATTTTTAATTTTTATTTCAAGAATACTCAATTAAATTTATACATTATTTTTTCCGAACTTTTCCTCTCTTTTGAAAGTGGATTATGGGAATATATTTTTAAAATAAAAAAAATATTATTTCTATTCAGATTTGAAGTATTTTTATTAAATAATTATATTTTCAATAAAATATTTTGAATTTTTTTACTATTCTAAATTCTTTTTATTTGAATACATGTTTTACAGTGTTTTACTTTTTAAAAAACAATGTGAAAGGAATCTTTTCTCATTTTCATGATGATGTAATTTATGATTTTTCAATAAATGTTTTCAATGAATGTTTATTTAACTATAAAAAATGGGAGGATTTATAAACATCATGACTAATATCTCCTCTTAAGAAACCATTAAAAGATTAGAAGTTTATTTCTAATTAAAATGTTTTACATTTTAATTGATATTTTTTAAAATAATAAGTAATTTAACAAAAATAAAGGTTATTTTTCAAAATTTTATTGTAATGATATTTTAATGTAATTTGTAGCCATAAATGCAAAAAATCCAATATTTTACATATTCACCACTGTGTTTATGTGTTAGTTATTCTATGATTTGAAAACTTCACTTAATTGTGTTCATTATTTATTACATATATCTTAAATATCAATATTCATTATATCATGGATATGATTATTACCTAAAACATATATAATTTATACATACAATGTTATATTTTTAATATATTTTATTTACAATAAAATTATTTTCAAATCCATATTATAAATTTAATATATATGTTTTTGATTAGTCGTATTTTTTATGAATTACATCTATCATTCGATATACGAGGAAGGCATTGGACATGTAAAAATTGGTAGGGCCCATAATTATATAGTACCTTATTGTATCAATTGGTTTCATAATAAAAATCATTTGGGGGAATTGAATACATCTTTACCTATAGTTTTAAACTTTATTGGAGAAAGGTCATGATAGAAGAGATATTAGGATGTTTGAGGTAATCACATCCAGAATTATTAATTTACTTTAATAAGAATTCAATTATTATCATCCATGAGCTTAAATCATTGATAATATATTTGGTTCCATATTTTGAGAAGTCTTTTTAGTTTGTGGAATGTATTTTTAGCCATTTAACCTTCCATAAATATTTTACCTTATTTAATCATGAAAAATTCGGATATATATGAATCTTAAATATCATTTGATCTCACCCTTATTTTTTCCCATTCTTGAGTTTATAATGATTTGAATGGGTTTAAAGGATGTGAATATTTTAATTTTGTTATGTTTATATTTCATAATTCCAATCTATACATAGAATCATGTATATGTAATGTTCACCATTACAGCTAAACTAATTGATATGTCATTGTGAGGTCTTTTCTCCCTATGCCAATGTAATAATGTGTACACAATATCTTGGTTACTATAGTTTGGGTTGTCATCATTAAGATGAGTGAAATTAAATTAGTTGGGTAGAATATAACTAAATAATACCAATGTTATTTCAAATAAAATTGAAATAATAATAGTAATATTAAATATATTTATTTATATAAATTAAATTAAATTTTAAAAAAAGTGGTGATTTCAATATTCACTAAAAAATCAATATTTTTCGTAAAATCATGAAATTTTACCCTACATTAATTTAAATATACAAATTTAAAAAATGAAATTCATCTTTTAAAATTTAAATTATATAATTTATAAATTGTACTAGTAAATAAAAATTTATAATAAATTATTTTAAATAATTTTATTTACAATATTTAATTTAATAATTAATTAATATTCTTACAAATAATATAACAATATAATTCATAAATATTGATTAAAATGAAATTGGTTTATTCAATAATTACATGGGATGTTAAATTAATTGTTTAATATTTTTTATTCTATAACGAGGTGAAGGGATTCTATTATTGTGGTAGATAGAAATGTAGAAATATTTTATAATGGTTATTAGAAACTTTTCTATCAACAGTTCACCTTGAAATCCATTATGATTGAAAATACTAAGGATTTTCTCTCATTTTAGCAGGGAGAGATTTTAGCTAGAGAGTACAAAAACCTTTTTGTGGAGTTTGTTTCGTTTCCTCTGGAAGTGGTGATTGATGATAACATTAATAAATATAAATAAATGAAAGGCCAATATATTGATATATGATCATAAGTACATATAAGGAGTGTCATTACTTATGTTAATATAGTCAACAAGTTCATGAAATTATACATTAATATATTGGGAATGCCATGATTTTTGGGAATTCCCTTCAAACAAGTGAAAGGTACAATTGAATACATGGGAAGAAGGGGAAGTTTCATGATAGTCATTGGAAGGGTATATAAAATGGTTCCTCTACTCCATTAGTAGTTCCCAGATTGTTTCCACCAATAACCTACAACTCTAGAAAGTAGTGAACATTTTATGATCTAGATATTTAAATCCAAAAAACTGTAGCACTTTTGGCCATAGAAATCATATATATAAATGAAATTATACTCCTTATATTCCATTATATAGTCATAATTTTTTAAATCCCAAGGAAATTTCGGTGAAGTAATAGGTTTCAATGTTAATTTGGATTATTCTGAAAGACTCTGTGTTGAAGTGTCTTCCCGCGATAGACGAATGATTGGTAGAAGTTAATATAGGCTTAGATATAGTGATAGATATTATTTCTGTTGTATATTCTATAATATTTTTCCTTTTTTATACATTTTCCTCATAGTTATTTATATGTTACCATTTTGAGGATGTGTTTAAGAATCTCATGGAACTCATGGCCTTTTCGGTGAAAATGAAAAAAACTATTGTGAAGATGAATGACAATGGTTTTATATAAATGATATAATATTTTGATATATTTTATAGATTTTGTCGATTATTTCTGGATTTGAGGTCTTTACTCTTTATAATTATCATTTGGATGGATTGGTTGGATTCCCACCAAGATGAAATTGTTTTTTTAGCATTGGTGTGTTTTTTATCTCATATAGATGGGATCTCCTACATATTTTATATATTGTGGGATCTGAGGATTAGTCTTGTATGACATTCTCAACTATACATTATAAGACTATATTCTACCATTATGGTTGAGCATTATCATGTACTTTCATCTCTAGATATTCTGTTGGATTTTAAGGAATTCATAGTGGTTTTTCCAAATTACTTATTCATTCTTCATCCAAAGAGGGTGGTAGATTTATCCAATAATATGGTTCTGATTACACATATATTGTTAATACCATCTTATTTTATGAAAATATATGAGCTTATAGACCTCATGATCTAGTAGGATGGCATGATGGGAAAACACTTTGTTTACCCTTGTGTTTCTTCATGGTAAACCTCTAAATTATTTTACCAAATAGCTGATCATGAAAATTGTATTTTCTTAGATTTTATGAATCTAAATTGGGTAAAAGTTCATAATATTTAATAATTTCCACGTATCAATGTACATTTTCATTATATAAGTATGGATTATGTGGTTTTAAAAAATACATAACTATTGTAGGGTTGTCCTTGTCATAGATTAAAGGAATATAATATCTTGAAGACCTCTTTATAGAAAAGGAATGGACACTATGATTTTCTTTTAATTGTTTTGGCCAAACTTAACCACCTAAAATGTTTATGGATTTGATGACTATGATATTATCATATATATAGATATCTTTTTTTTATTTTTTGATGATATCTTATTGTATTCAAAATCAAATAATTAACATGAACCTCATATGAATTTTGTTTTATAAATATTCAGTATTGACCTCTTTATGGTAAGATATCATAATAATTTTTTTGTCTCAAGAGGTAATGTTCATGGGGTATGTTAATTCTGAACATGGTATTTTTTTATCTATAAATGGTGATGTTTGTGTTTTCATTGTCAGAACTATAAAGTGTTATCAAGTTATGGATCATCCTAGAAAAAATTGGATATTATCATTGGTGGATCAAATATTTTTAGAATACAACATCATCATTCAATTATATTACCATTAAATTGGTAGAATTATATTAGGTTTCTAAATTAAAATCCTCTTATGGTGAATTGAAACAACTTTTGACATTATAACCTATTCTAACCATACATGAACCTTGTAAGGGATATATTACATATTGATATGCATTATGGTTTCTTCTAGGTTGAATTATTATATAGGATGATAATGTGGTGGAATATGGTTCTCCATAACTTCAAAACCATGATAAATTTTCGTTACTCATGACATTTAGCATTTCAGTATTATGGATTATCTTCTCTTTTAAAAAAATATAATTTCAGGGAGATGTTCACAATATTTTATGATCCAAAATTCTTGATTTATTTAATTTCATTGAGGATGTAAACCCTAGAAAGTGATGATGGACAGGAAATAATTTTAAGGATTACATTAAAATTACATACATCTTTACATAGGGAAATGTCATTATTGATGATATGAGAATGAAATTTCCTTCTAATGATATCTTGGAATTGAGAGTGGAGTATAACCATAAGGTTATCTTCACTCAATTACATTTTGGAACTTAGGAGGAAGATTCAGGTGTGTTTTTTACCACTATTAAGTTGTGAACATATCTTTCTAATTATATTTTATAGGACTAATAGTTGGATGATATGTTTTATAGAATTAAATAATCCTTATATATTGGGGAGGTCATTTCTCATGGGTCTCTCCCCTATATGGGAATTTATTACTTATAGATTAATTTGATCAACAATTATTCTCTCAATAATTAAGTGATATATTATTTCCATAGATATTGGTGTTTTATTCATCATGTAACTACAAATAAGTATTATAAAAATAAATGATGTTTCTGGTGGTTGGGTATAAAGTGAAACATTGCTAATTTTTGTCACACTATTACACCAGCCAATAGATTAAGGTTGATTGTCTAAATCTTATGGTCTAATTTATTTTTTTCTTATGATCTATTGACAATAAAAAAGGTTTATGTAGAAAATATCATCATATTTCAATAGAATCCCAAAGTAAATAATTCTATTTGATTAATGATTGATTAGTTTTTAAAAAATGATAGTTTCATTTTTATTACGTACACCTCTAAGGATGAAGATATATTAATGTGGTGCAGGGATGATATTTTTATGATTAACAGGGTTCCCCCATTTAGTATCTCTAATAGGGATACTAGTATTAAAAATCTATTATAGAAAATTATTTAAGATGTGGTGACATGATATTGATTAAATACTATCATATAAAGAAGGATGAAAAAATGGATAATTTTATTCATATTATAGAGTTTATGAGGTATTCTTAGGTCTTGGATTTTATTGAATATTGGAATCTATCAACAATATGTAAATTTTTATTATAATAATATTCAACATTTATAGATCAAAATGGAACCCTTCAAGGATTTGTATGGGTTCCAGTACAAGTCAATAATGTTTCAGTTAGTGGTTGGTATGACCTCTTTCATGGGATTGAGTCTCATCCTATAGATGTTAACGAAGAATCATGATATTTGTAGACACTTTATTATATATCACAATCATAAAAAATATCATGTTAATCATATATTTTATCCTTTGGATTTTTCTACAGCTGACTAGGTAGTCATGAATGTTTTCTCATGGTTTGGTCACTGTCATCTTGGGAAATATAGAAACTTCAATCCATGTTATTTTTTATCATTTAAGTCCACCTAGAGGTTTGGTATGTTTTTTTATCATTTTCTATTATCAAATGAGTTGAAATATATTCATGATGTTTTCCATGTATCTTTATAAAAGAAGATTCATCATAATCCATAGCATGTTCTATATTGGGGGGATTTTGAGTTGGGGCGAGTCATTTTATTTTTGGAACATAAAATGGAGATCATTTACTATAATGTAAATTCTCTTCATGTAATGTCTATCCAATTGGTCATGGTGCTACAAATCAAGTTATTAGATTATCATGTGTCCATGGTGTGTGAATTATTCATCATAGATTAATTTACTCATCACTATATAGACCTCCCAAACTTCTTATTACTTTTTAGGGAAATAATTTTCTATGGTGGGGTGGTTGTGACATCATGGATTGAGTTATGTTCTATTTAGAAACTTCCAGATTTTTTATAATGGGTTTTGGTAGCCTTGATAACAAAATAGTGTATTTTAATTTTTTTTAGTCTTACCCATGGAAAAACAGGTTGGGACACAACATGGACCAATGATTTTCAACCCTTGATATGTCTTGTTCATTAGAAGTAGAGCCACAATGCCCATAATATGGAATTTTCTATAGAGTGGATTCCATATCGTCACCTTTTGTGCTATGGGAAATAAGAAAAAAATTATTAAGGTAGATGTGGTGGTCCATCTAGTTCACTATAGACCATGGCTGTAGGGAATTTTGGATAACATGGTGAGCTTCCATCAAGGCTGAAATAGACATGGAAATCATCCACTGCCCTATGGTGCCACATATTTAGGAATTTTAAAATATCCAAATCGGCATACAATTATTTTATAGATATTTATGATGATTTAATTTTTATTTTTTATTTTTGAGGTATGGTTTCTATTCATTTTTTTACTTTCATTTATGTCGATAGAAAATAAATAATCTAATTTTATCTCAGATATTTAGATTTAGATCATTTCTAGGGTGTTCTGTGGTTTCCCTTCATGACACATTGCATATACAATAGTAAATTCCATTATACTCTATAAATTTTTACATGGATTTATTACATATATATTGACTATCCAAGTCGCATTCAATCTATGTGATTGAACTAGATATGAGTGGTATCTTATTAATTTATCTTATATGGATCATTTTTGGGTTTTCTATTCGGACATGGTCTTATCCTACCTTTATGATATAAGTATTTTTTAAATTATTAATATAAAATTCTTTGTTAATTATATTCTCTATATACTATTGAGTGAATATATTCTTATTAATAGTACATATTATATATATTTTCATTCTAACCAAATATTGAGGTAGTTGGTTCCATCTCTAGACTATGTTTGGGGAAACATATATGATTTTTTTAAATCATTATATATTATTTTTGTTGTGATACATAATTCATTGATATCAACGTGAAAATTATTTTTATTAAAGATTAATTTTGAACATTTTTGTAAAATGAGTGATGGTTTTCATATATTTAATAATTTTTAGTGATTTTTTTCGATTTACTCTATTAATTAAAATATTTTGTTTATAATTTGTTTTTAAAATGATAAAATCCCATAGAAACGTAAATTTAATATACAAAATATGAACATTGTAGTCTTAGATACCTATGAGGGGTTTTATAATCTGAACATACAATTTTATATATTTGTGATTACTTATAGGATTTTTATATATTTCCTTTTAAATGAGTCATATGGAGTTGATTATCTTAAATAATAGGGTCTTATTACTTGGGCCCCTTCTTCTATTTTCAAGCCCCTTATTCCTAGGAACTGGTATAGTGTGTCTTGATGTTATACTATGGTGCAATATACCAAGCTAGCTCAGACCTCTATTATCTAAGTTGGGATATATATTTTCATTGGAATTTTATTGCATGTACTTTCTTATGATATATGATTCAATATTAGATAAATTTATACTGGTTTATTTTAAATATTCATTGATGATTTATTATATGGACTTTGTGAATGAAGTATAGAAAATGAAATTAATATTATATGATTTTGATATAAATATAAGACCTGTTTTTGAAGAAATTTTTCCTCTAAATATAAAAAATACGTATTATTTGATAGAAACTTGTTATTGAAAAATTGGTAGGGATCCTACTAAGTAGGTCTAGATAAAACCCTTCAAACTACCTTAGGGTGAGAAGATGGTTTTATACATTCTGTGGGAATGGTTATGGTTCCACATTAAATCTTTTAATGTTTATTCATGCTAATAATTGGTATCTATGGGAGATAGAGTTGTATTTTTCCCATGTTTCACCCGTATTATAAATTTTATGTTTCTTTTTTAGGTTTATATATACTTATACCATCATTTTGTCTCACTAAATAAGATGTATCACAAATGATGTTACTATCATGACTACGAAATATTTATTTTTTGGTTTTGTTTGAACATTTTTTTTGATATGTATATATTTTAGGTTGTTTAATTCATTCCATATAGTTATTTACGTTCTTTGGTTCTTATCTCTATCCCAAAGAAATTAGGAATTCTCTTATGGTTGTGATATCATCTAGGTAGAATCCTTGTTGGATGGGTTTTTCGGGACAGGTTAAGAACAATAATTCAAAATATTTACAATATTATATTAAAATTCATTTAAAAAAATATAATTATATTAATTAAAATATTTACAGAAACACTTACATTGAAGGAAAATAGTTGGAATAAAATCATCACATTTTTTTTGAAAAGGCCTATAATTGTAACTTAGTTGTTTATTATTGATATAATATAAGAAAAAATGGAATATAACATGTGGATCCATAATATAATCTCATTATAATAAATTATGTTGTGTGTAATTGACTACGATCAAATCATTTTCCCAGTATAAGTCTAAAAATAAAAAATCCGACAAAAATATGATGTTGTAATAGAAATCCCTTACCTAGAGTCTTGAATAATATCATTCATATGTATACACTATATAAAAATAAAATTATATTAATTTTATACTTTATTAATAATTTAATTTAAATTAATAAAATTATTATTATTCTATTTATTAAAATTTTTATTTATTATATAGTTTCTATATTTTTTAACTTTATATATGAGGTTTTTTAAATCTTTGACTTATAAGTCCAAAATGATATTAGTGGGTAAAATATAGTCAAAGTGATCATATTTGAATAATATATATAATCGTGATCATGAATTTGTTTTTATTTTTTTACATTATATATATTTTCATAACCATACATGGATGGTGTATGTGAAAAATTAAATACATCATATCATGGATGTGGTAATTTTAATGTATGAACAAGAAGCCTTTCAATTCCTATATTGGATGTATATGAAAAAATACATTTTTTTTTATTTTTTTATTATAATAATTATCATGTACATGCTATATTTATTCATTATTTCCAAAATTATGAACAACCATATGAAATATTAATAAAAAAACGAATCATATGGCTTCATAGAGGTAATATTCCACATGTACACACAAGGGACACTATCATTTTAAAATGGTAGAAAAAGAAAAAAGGTACGAAATATTTTATAGTTAAAAATTAAAATTATGTTATAAAAATATTATATACTAATTAATTAAATCATTATAACTTCTCATGTTACTCGGTGATGGAAAAAATACACATTTCTTCATAGAGGTGGTAGTTTGTACAAACAAATAATCATTGTATTCATTTCCTATATGATGGAAAATGAAAGAAAAGACATTCATCGTAATCATAATAATATTTTATTATATTTACGATACATATTTTATTAATTATTTATGGTGTAATAAGATATTTTGGAGGTTTAAGATGAAACAAAAATGAAACACTTGGTTAATAATAATACCACCTTTTTATAAAACCTCCCTTGGATTTCCCCTTGAGAATATGTAGGTTGGTTGTACAGTGACACAAAAAAAACTAGTACATGGGAATGATGTTTGTGGATCTATCATAAAGGATAATTTAGGATAAATTTCACTAGTAGTGTGAAGAAGAGAAAATCAGACATTCCCTTTTATAAGTGATGTGTATGGGAATCAAGTAAATACATGAAATATTGACTTATAATAACTTTCTAACTCTTGTAATATAGATCCAAAGATCCATGAAATAAATTATTTTGAGGATTATAATTAAATATAATGATAAATTTTCATTTAAAGTTTTTTGGGAACATTTTAAAATATATCATTTGTTTAACCACCTCTTTAATTGTGCCGAAAATTAATCGTTCTTATAAATTGTTCATTTGTTAAGAGTAATGAATATAATATTTAAAATTTCTAGTCGAACATCATCGAACATTTCTTGAAATCCTAGATAATTTCCCTCAAAATACAATTATTTTAATGTTTCCTTAATTTTAAAATTATTTAAAATTATTTGTTAACATATCATACAATTTGATGTCATTTTTAGGACTATTCTTAAAATTGTACTTTTAAGGCATCTAGAGGTGAAAGTAAATTTAATTAATATACCTAAATAACCATGTATCTTTACCAAGTATATATATAATTCACATAATTCCACTAATAACATAAATATTATAGCATTTAATATTTTTAAAACTGTTGTTTTTTATTTTTTTCTCTACGCATTCAGAATAATTTTATCGACATTGCATAAATATTTTAATAAATATAATTAATTTTCCAATAAAAAAATTATTAAAAATAAATTTAATTATTATATATCACTATGGTAATTTTGTTTCACACATTATAAATATTTAATCTTATCCTTATCATGAAGAAAAATCACATTATAAAATGATAGAAGATACTATTTATTAAATATAACACTTGTTTCTCTTGGAAGTTAACCATGATTTCCAAGGAAGTGTGACAGAATGAGTTTTTAGGAAATAATAATAATAGAAACATTTATTTTCATTAAAATATTATATTAAGTGAAACACCATGTTTTTATTATCCAAATTATAATATATTTATATATATATCTGGGTCCTAATCAATACAAATATAATGATTAATGCTTATGAAATAATGATATAATTTTCAGTAAAATTCATTTTATGATTCAAAAATATATTTATTTAAAAAATTATTTTTTAAATTTTTAAATGAATAATAGATTTAGTGTATATAACTTTTAGTAGCTGTATTTTATGTGAATTATACCAATTTTTAATGAATATCCAAATTTGATTATAGTGGAATTTTTGGATTTTTATAAAACGATTCAGATGTGAGTAAAAATATCAAGTACAAAATATTGTTATTTACATTAATTAAATAAATTAATTTAAAGTACTATTTTTATTAGTTTTTAATTTTATCTATAATATATTATATTTATAATAATCCAATGAATTTCATTTGGCCCAGAAATGTTCATGATTTTTCTTGTAAATAAAAATATATATATAATTATTTTTCTAAAAAACATTTGTAAGTGTATAATGTTTTTAATTTTTAATTGAGTAAGATAACCCAGATTTTGGGATAATATAAATTAATATTTAACATTATATATGTATATATATATTAATTTTAATTCATATAATTAAGAGTACTAGTCATAGAGGTTATATAAAATCTATGAATCCTTAAAAAAATAATTTCCCTGAAAAATGTTTCTCTTCACATCATGCATAATTAATTTATAAAAAATGTTATAAATATTTGAAAAAAAATAAAATTGAGATTAAAATTTTAAATTATCATTTCAAAATTATCATATGGTAATTTTTTTTAAATTTTCATAAAATAATGTTTTTTGGAGAATAGTGAAATATGATGGGTTTTTAACTTCATTTTAATTTTAATAATTTATAAAGGTGATTTTTTTAAAATAGTTTTTAAAGTAAAAGGAAATAAATTATATTATAAATAATTCAATTTTTATCATTTTAAATTTTTATGTTAAACCATTCTATCGTGTTGAGAAATTTCTCTATCAAAAACAACTTTTTATCACTTATATGGGTTTAGTTTTAAATTAAAATCTTCGAATAAAATAAATAAAATATGGAAATTTTTTTGACTATTATTGATAATAATAATAATTATTATATAACAACATTAAATTATTTTTTATTCCAAATTAATATTAAAAAATATAAATATTATTTACCATGGTTAAGGTTAAAACAGGTCTACCGAGGGGTTAAAATAAAATGATGATGGGTAAAATGTCCTAAACCTATCCAAATACCATTGGGATGAAATATTTAGACCTCATATCAAATATTATTTAAATAATGATATATTTTATGGACTTTTATCATTTAAAAAAACATTATTATACTTTATTCCTTTCAAAAATTAGATTTTTTGTCCTCTACCCCACATAAGGAAGGTCACACAGTCTGCTCTAATATTAACACATATAAAACATATTTGTTCAATAATTACCTACCAAAATACATTCCTTAATTTCATCCTCACATCCTACAATCCTTTTATTATCCATAATCCAACTAATAATTGTTTTTAGAGTAAACCTAATGAGGTTATATAAAGAAGAGGTATCTTTCTCAACCGGTCATTTCTATTTTATCTCTTCTTAAAAATTATAAAAATATTACTGATTTATGTTGATATAATATAAAAATATCTCCCAAATACTATGATCTTATTATGTCAATTTATCAACCTATATTGACCTCCTCTTCCATCAAATGGTAAATGAAACAGTCAATCGTGTGTACGACATAATACTGCCTCATGAACTGATTAATTTATCCCTGTCATCACTTCATACAAATGGATGTAATGATTGATTTAATAGTTGTATATGATATTTATTAGGTAAATATTCTTCTGTAATTATATGATCACATATACGTTATTTTTTTATTCCATATGAATACAATAATGTCACTCATGAGTACAATAATGTACCAGCCTGTGCTTGCATGGGAAGCCTAGCCAGACGGTCATGAAAAGTTGGAGAGCTACTATCTGGATGTTGATGATGGGGAGGGTTAGTTCCTTGTAGATAGTCTGGCTGAATTACCTAAGACTTTTGGGTCATGTAATCTCCTAAGCCTTCGGGCCATGTAATCTCTAAGCCTACGGGCCTTGTAAGGGTTCCCCCTCATCCCTTGAAAGGAGGGTTATCAAAAATCAATTAAAAATGAAGGCCTTTGGGTCATTCAGGCATTTTATATTATTATTTAATGGGACTTATGATTCAAAATATAATAATTTGGAAAATAACTATGTTTCTATCACTTCATTTATCAGGATTGTTTATGATTTATTTTCCAATGATGGAATTACATGACACATATATCAAAGATTATATTTAATTTTCTTATACTATTGTTATTTCATTAAAAAATCCATTATTTTCCCTCCCTTGATAAACTCAATATTACATTGTCATTTTTTTAAAGAGATTCCTAATTAATTTATATTTTTGTATGAATGTTCTCTTTCTTCAATTTCAATGTCTTTCTAGAAATCATTGGCATAATGTTATTAAATTATAATTTTTTTGATTAAAAAATATATAAATTGGTTTGAATTATTAAATAAATTTATGACATATCTTCTTTTCATTTTCTGAATAAGTTAGTTTTGATGTTTTATATAAAAGATGAAAGGAATATTTGTTTCAATGTGCATGGGATGAACAAAATTTTCTTCCATTATGAAAACTCAATTATTTTTAACTCCTTTAAATGTTTTTTCATTTTTTTCTCAATGAAAATGTTTTCTTTAATATTTGGGGTTTTTTATATTTTAAATAATATTTTTTCAAATTAAAAGTTTATTTACATCAATAATTCTTTAATATTCATTTATAGAATTCTTATTCATCAATGACCACAACCATCAGTGTTTGTTAAATTTTATAAAGGATATCAACCCATGGTATCATCCATATTATTTGTTTTTAGGGATATGTATATTCTTATGAAAAAAATATTTTTCTAAAACCAGTTCCTTTTCATCCAGTTATGAAATGAATAATTGATTAAATGTTTAGGAAACCCATTTATTTTCCTCAGGTTATGATATGATTAAATGTTTATGAATCCCATTTCATTATTCATGGGTTAAAATATAATGATTTATTTTGATATTTTAGAAGAAAAACGTATAGATTATATGAATGGTTTGACATATGTCTCCCTATAAATTATTAGGTAATGATATATATCTCATGAGATAATGATGGAAAAAAAGTCAATGTGATTGATCTGTTATGGGAAACATTATAATCTTTATATTTCACTATGGGAAGGAATATATTATTCATCATACATTATGAAAATAGATTATTTAATAGCTGATTCATTATGAATTTAAGTCCACAGTTTCCCACCATGACATATGAAATGGTTTCTATATTTATGATCATTATATACGTATATGGGATGAATTTATGATTTGATATTGTTTTATAATGATTTCTCACTCTAATTAGTTGCGTATTTTGAAATTATATTGTTTTATTATATTATACATGTTTATGATCTTTGATTGATTTGGTATGAACCATTCAATTTATATTCATAATCTCATAACGTTGTGGTTATCTTATGATTTCATATGATAATTAGTTGATATCTTCCACGTTTACCCATACTAAGAACCCAATCTAAACACTTTCTTAAATTTCAATTCCCTATATATTGATGATAGGTTTATTTAGTGCATGTTAATGAACTGTACTAAATTAGAAGATCTTTATGTGAGATCTTTAAAATATTTCATTAAATAAGAATATTGTTTATGTATTCTAAAAGAATGTAAACTATTACAGTCTATAGGCATGTCTTTGTGAGATGTGTGAACATTGATCTATTAATATATAATACCTATGTATGAAGATATGGAGTCTTTAAAATTGGTATCATATTAAGGTGTATTCCAAATTTAGAAACTAGAATGATAAAACATTAGGTAGAACACATAGGATAATCCTACGTATATGAAAATGTCCTATGTTATGGTAAATAATGGAGTGTGGTTTTCCTTAAAAGAAATTCATGTCTAGATATTGTAAGTTGGAGTTTAAAATGGCCCTTTTGTCATACCTAGTTTGACACTCCCATGGGATATACTTCAGAAATTCCCAAACTCTTTTATAACCATCCTGATGTATTTGAAAATATAATTATTATGAATGAACTAGGTTATTAAAAAGGTGTCTTATATTAAAAAGAATGTGTCCTAATTTAGATATTTCTAATTAATATTTCAAGATAATGTGGTTTCAAACGTTGAATATTGTTGTTCAATCTATGATTTTTGGTTTTAGTTAATGGTGGGAACTAGAAGGAACCATGATAACATTGAATGTGATGGACAATGAGTATATGATTAACAAAATCATGAGACTACTTCTATGAAGGATATTCTGATTATTCAATATTAGTTATCATGAGATATGATTAAAAACATGCACGTTAACCAAATCTCACACACATGAAATAAGAGAAGGATATAGTTTATTGTGAACTAGGGTTGTAGGGAACACAAAGGATATAATACTAAATATTAAAATTTTTGAGAATTTTAGAAAAATATCTCTAGAGAACGTCTCAAATGAATTAGATGATGTTTTATGTTTATAGACTCAGGGAATATAATATGTAATTTCCAAGGTAAAATTAAATGTACAATTAAAATAATGTATTAAAATAATTTTTTTCCAATGGCATAATTTTCAGATGAATTTTTTAGATATGAAATGTATAATAATTTAGAAATCAATTTCCTAGGGGGAAATATCAATAAGAGGACCTAAAAGGTTTCACATGAAATGTTTTTCTTGTTGATGATAAATATAATATAAATTAAAAATGAATAAAAGTATGTATTAATGGATAATATGATGAAACATAGTTAATATCTTATGAATAAAGTGGAATGATTGTGGTGTTTTTGTATTTTTAATTTTAGAGTTATATTATGTGAATCATTAAATATATAAAATAATTTTTATATAGAATATTTTCAACGTTATTCTTATAGAATATGTTAAATGGTACCAATATCCTAAAAAGTGATTTAATATAAAGGATACATTTTAGAGAAAACACATTATTAAGGGAAGAAAACCCTTAATATATTCCTGATGTTGGGAAAAGTCTTTTTATTTTGGATAAAGATATAGTTGATTTTGATAAATTGAATTGGATAATATTGGATATAATTAATCATTCGATGAAAAAGTGGTTCATGTTATCATTAATGGAGTTTGTATTTTGGAATTATGAAATATATCAAATAAAATATGTATTATTTATGGAATGTGGAAGAATGTATGTTTTCAATGACGTTTTATGGTAATTATTGTTATTACCATTTTATTCGGAAATATATGACCAAGGTATTCACATATATGTTATGTTATAATTAAGATATAATTAATAAAATATGGTTGATTATTTTTAAGCTTATTTTGAGAAATTTATGGGACTTATTTATAAATTTTTTAATTTTATAAAGGACTTCCGGTTTTCCATTTATTTAATGGGTTATGTTGATCTTTTGATTTATTTTTATAGATTATTTTATAATTTAACCACTTAAAGATTTATGCATATTGGATAACCTATGCTAATAATTTTGTTTTCAATAATAATTGGAGATATAAGGAATGGCTTATTATTATTTTATAAATCATTCAACATATTACTAATTTAATAATTATAAATTCATATTATTTATTTGAGTAAGAGATGGAGTGGAAATCGATCTAAGAATATAAAAATGATGAGATTGTGCTTATGAAATGGAATGGAATTAGGTAAGTATATATTCAAGAATTATCTATATTGATATAAAAAATATTTTCACCATTTGGTAAAAGTATATTGGAAAATATAAGTAATCTTATTACATTCTTATCTATAGAATTGATGGTATTTTCCTAACATCTATGATTTTTGATTTTGTGGCGACCAAATTTCTCATGATCATTTACATTAATTTGATAATTGGTATATATGATTTTTATTATTCTATGTATATATCATTACATAAAGAAAATGTTTTTCTATTTAGAAACATAGTTATGTTCCATTTCATAGTACCTTCATATTCCACTTTTCCATTATTTTTATGTGGAACTTTAATAAACCCTTTTAGAATGTTTGTTTTTTTTGGAAATTAATTTTGGAAATTCGAAACCATTATTGTCGAGATCAATTTTAAATTTTGGGTCACACTTTTTTTAACAGGTAGAATGTAACACTATGATATTCTATAAAATATTTATTTTAAATAAAACTAATTTATCTAGTATATTCAGTTATGAACTACTAAAAATTGTTGATCTAAAAAAATCATTTATTTTTAATTGATTTTTACACTCACAAAAAATCACATTTATGTTATTAAAGAAGTTAATTAAAGTAATTTTTAAGATAATAATCATTCTAATAATTATTTTACTCTGAAATAATTTTCAAAACCAAATCCTATGGAAGGATTTTTTATTTATAAATGAATATACATTCATGATATATTTATATATTTTCTATAAATATTGTTCATACCATACATTTTAAGAAAGGTGTATTGTTTTTGTCCCTATATTTGGAAAAAGTGTATAGATCATGAATAATAAATTTGGATGAAACATTATCTTTGAGGAAAAAACATATGGTTCATCATACCTAATTTTCTAATAAACCTTATGATGTCGACCATACTTTTTTATTTTTATCGATTTATGGAGAAACCATATGTTAGACTTTGTGAAAAAATAGAGTTTTTAATTATGGATTATTTCCATATTCTCTACAAGAGTCTCACCAAAATTAAATATATCATTAAATTTCTTTAATAGATAATTAAAATGCACATACTCAATATGTTAAATTCTTTATTTTTATAAGGAATGATATGAATTTCAAGGACCATTTTAAATTCAAATATTCATAATTTATCATGAAATATTTCTAGATATATTTTCCCTTTGTGGAATTCAATTTCTTGTTAAATAAAAATATTCAACATATGTTGATACACATATGTCTGATAAAATATTATGAAGTTTCATAGCCTTAAGATCTAAACATTGGAGAAAAATATATTTTTATTCATATTATATTGATAGACTCTAATTTTATTTCTACTAAATTTTTTAGATATTATTTCACTGTAGTTTAAAAAAGAACTTATCAGAGTTACACTTTAGATGAATATATATTTTATCATCTATTAGGTGTTTTATCAACTATTATTTAAAGAAATACTATTTTCCATTGAATAATATTCATTTTTTGTCTGTCATTATATATCATTTCATTTTTTAGTTTATGGTAAAGTTGTGTGTTAAACTAGTATACAACATCTTCATCATAGTCTATTTACTGTTGACGTGTCCACTAATCATACAAATTCTTATTTGAGTTTCAACATTAGATACTAATCTATGGATATTTTTATTCTTGATAAAATAACAACATGATTTTCTAAAATCATTATTTTATGGTGTCAACTGCCTTCACACTATTATAGAGGTATCTCGATAAGATGACCGACTATTAAAGATAACTAATTTCATAGAGATGGAATTGGTGGAGCAGACTATGGGAGATGTGTTCCCTAATACATTATCTATCACTATTTTATTTTTATTATTTAATTTGCAATGCTTATTCGTCATTATAAATGAATAAAAGAATAAAATTAATCTCAAGAGGGAAGAATTGTTTTTATAACATTTTTTTAACACAATTCTCACCCTCTATCGAATGCCTTCATATTTTCCATTCTGACTTATAAATTAGAATCATAGGATGGGATGTATTTATTTTCTTCACTTTTGGAAAATATGTATTGTTCATTCTAATGAATATTAATTAGGATTATAAAAAAATACTTATTGGATATATTTTTTTTGTAAATCCTTGAAGATTATACTAACACTACCTAATAACAACAATTGATATTATCAGTTAGACAGAAGTGGTTATATTTCATTTCAATATAAAAGTATGATTAAAATATCTAGGTGATATATAATTCCAAATGGATTATATTATAGAAAATATTTCATTGATAAATCAACTTTATTTTTTGTGGATAATTATGGATTACTTAAATAAAAAATGATTATTTATTTAAAAAATATTAGAATAAGTTTTTATTTAATTATCCTCAAGAATTATAGAATTCCCAATGATGATCTGGAAAAATGGAATGATGAACAAGATAAAGAATGTGATCTTAATTATAAATATATAAGTTCTATTATCATTATATTATAATATTATGAATTTAATCAAGTCTCTCGATGTTTCTCAATATATTTGATGTTTAAGAACATTTATATTCCCTTTAAAGAAACTAATAATGTCAAAAAAACTAATGTAAAACACCACTAAATTGAAATTTAACAAATTTATGATTCATGAATATTAAATCATCACTCAGATGAATTGAATAATGAAAGAACATTTCAAAGATATTGCTTCCTTGTGGGGGGTCAATTTGAACAACCAAATTAAGATGTAAACATTATCACAATGTTACCCTATTTTTGGAATGGAATATTAGCTATTATGTTTAATTACACACCAGTTAGAGAATTGAAAATAAAATAATATATTAAATCCTTGATGATTTATTGATACAAAATTCATACAGAAGAGTAAAATAATATCTCTATCAAAATATAATATGTTTCATATAAAATTACATTATATGAATTGTATGAATCAAGTTATCTATGTTCAAGAATATAGATATGAGGTATTGCATAATGATATTGTAATTTGAACAATAAGATAAATAAAATTAATAAATAATATATATTCTATAAATGTAATGAGAAAGGTAGCATAATGTCTAATAATCATATGATTAACGAACAATGGAAAATTAATTATAAAAGAAAAGTTAATTGTTTTGAATACTAACTTTATTTTGAATTCTTATTCAAGTACGGAATACATTGTTAACTCTGAATTTTTCATGAAAATAAAATGGTAAATATGCGTTTTATAGTTCATGTTATTGAGGTACACACTTCTTACTCTAAAAATTTTAATTTATAAAATATTTCTTATAAATAACATAATAAATATTTTTTTATGCGTTAAGAAAAATTTTATTCTATAATAACGACTATTGAAAACATTAACAATGTTATTGAACTATTTTTATTGATAATAAACTACTATCAAAATATGTTACATATTTATTATCAAATTCACAATGTACCATTCATAACATACATAAATAGAACACCATTTTTTCATAATATTAATTATATGACAAAAACACACACACATTGACCATATTAGTGTTGTGCCTTTTAAATCATGGAAGAATAAATACTAGTCCATAAGTGATCTTCTTCATCTATCACTATGTTATTCATAACTAGAACCTTTCTTTGACACATCAAACATAATACATATAGCCATAACATGGGGAAAGGAAACATAAGAATGGTTGTAATTAGATGCTCAGTAAGGATAAACCAAATATGTATGTAAAGATAATAACAAGAATAAGGTTATGATAACATGATCATTGCATTTGAAAACCATATCCTACAAATAATATAACATAATAATTATTAATGGATTGAATATTTATATTTTATAAGACATGAATAATATGAAATTAAATTAAATGATCCAGGATTGAATAAAATTGTCATAGTAGATGACTTTCTAGCATACACATAAACATAAATAATTATTTCTATAGTACTCCATGATCACTAAAAATTCCATTTTAGTAGAATGTGTTAAATTACCATACCATATTAGTAGTAAATTTTAATTCCCAAGCCCATATTACTATAAAAATTCCATTACTAAACTAGGATCTCTCCCCATTCCACCAATGATTATCTCATGAGATATAATTCTTTACCCAATGAATTATAGGGAGATATATATCCCACCAAATTCATAATGAAATCATATATAAGTGTTCCACAGGATCATACTAATTCCTCATACCATAACCCTTGAAATAGAATGGGTATAATAATAATTTCATCAAATTATAACCTATGTATTAGAGGCACGATTCATAATCATTCCATCAATGGATAACTTATTAGAATAATATGTTTTCTAAAAAATACAAGTCGTGGAAGTGAAATAAGTTTATGAAATATCATTACTAATAAAGTAAACCATTTAGAGAAAAAATATTAAAGGTACACATTGATCATATCCCTAGTAATTCATGAGTAACACCAATGGATGTCATTATAGAAGGAAAATTATTTTGAATTCTAATTTAAATCATTTCTTGAGGAATGTATCATTTCTAATTTTAAAACAGATTTTAAACATAAAACGGTTCTGAATTTTTTTTTCTTAGAATCAAACCTGATAAATAAGAATTTACTTAATTTTAGATAATGGATTTTATTGAAAAATTTTCATGGAAAATTTTAAAATAATCTCCAAATAAATTTTAGTCATGATAGTGGACAAATCCGTGCATGCTAAATATTAAATTTTCACCGTAAAATGTTTTAAAAAGTGCCTTAACTGTAGAATGAAAAAAGGATGAATTTGTAAAAAATATAATAGGATATTAAATGGGTAAAAACTCTTTTTAAAAATAATGGTATAATGTTAGAACATTTTTAAAACAATTTTTTAGAAAACATAGTTTTGATTGAATACATATTTTCCATCATAGAGATAAAAGATATAAGATATGATAAAAAATATTCGTTAGTTATCATAAGTACCAATGATTTATAGAATAGTACCATTAATTTATGATATCTTTAATTAATAAATTAGAATAAAATTTACCATAATAATTCATATATGGATCATATTATTTCATCAATGGAGGCATAATCATAAACCAACCGGATAAACGATGTCATTGTAGGAATAAAACCTTATCACATTAATAACTTTGAATCATAAAACACATGAAGAATTAAAATAAAATGATAAATAAAAAATCATTAAGATGATATAATTTTTGAAATTATCTATCAATGTGGACTTATATACCACACGAGAATGAATATAGGTGTATAACATAACGTATCTATTGAAAAAGGAAAATTGAGGCAACAATCCCCTTAATAATTTCATATTGTTTTATCCCTAAACCCTTTATGTTTATATAATTAAATGGATATATAAATATAATTAATAATTATTATTATAATAATAAGAAGAATCAATGGGATTTATACACACCACATTTTAGAAATAACTAGTGAACATGGATTGTGTCACGCATAAAATTAAAGTTAGAAGGAAATCCCTTACCTTATGCCATGAAATTCATTATAATAATTAAATAGTCCATTATAATAAATTTAACTATATTATAAATCTATTAATAAACCATATTTATATATATAATACCTTATTTTATTTAATTATGGCCATTTATTTCTTGTTTGTTAATAATTCCATGTGAAAACTATGTTTTGAGTGATAACCCCATTTTTTATATATGTTTTGTTTTGTTATATTTTTGGTCATATTAATTTATTATTGATTTTACCATATAATATATGATAATAAAGATATAAATATCATATATATTCACTATATATGTATTTAAAATAATTTATAAATGGGAGAAATATGGAATGAAATACCCCATTCATGGAGACAGTTGGTCATACATAAGTATAAATGCTATTTCAATTTTCATATCAATTTGAAAGAAAGAAAATTATATGAAATATTATTAGTACATATAAATTTTTGTTTAATATATATATATATATCACATTTTAATTAAATTCTTGCTTAATTAACTCCATGAAATGTGTGAATGAGTCACATAGTTTCATGAGGTGAAATCAACTATACAGAAGAATGATTTTATTGTATTCCAATGACTTGGAAAGAATTAAGGTATATATCATATAATAATTAAATAATAATAATAACATCATAATAATCATAAATATAAAATATAAACATAACATACACTAATTTTTTTCGGCAGTTATTGGTTTCAATGGAAGAACAAAGACATTGGTTCATGAAGAAGTAGCTCACCGTAAAAATGAATGATGATTTTCTAACTGATTTGATAGAAGTGATTATTGTTTTAGGTTTTAAAAATAATATAAAAAATTATATTTATATTTAATATTATTAGTTTAGTATATAATATTGATATAAATTATAAAATAAGTGGTTTTTAGAAGAAGTAAAAGAATTTATTGGTCGGTCTTATGCTCAATATAAGGCCTCTAGGATTATAGGAGGGAATTTGGGAAGATATTTGGATAGGTCTTGGTTGTGAAAAGTGTATTTAGTGTTATTAAGATAGGGGAGAGAGGGAAGGCTTTTATAAGGGAGGTTAGTGGTAAACTTATAAATTTATAAAATAGGGAATTCCACCAATATTTTTTTCATTTCATTTTTATAAAATAATGGAAACTAATATATAATATAATGAATAAGTAATAATGTTTTCTATAATTTTTTTTCTAATTTTTCTAGGTCATTGTTTTTTTTATGTTTAAATTATAGTCACTTGGTAAACTTGTTTTTTTCTTAATCGTCATGATTAAGTTTAAATATTTTGACAAATCCCATTGGTAAAAAATTAATTTTTTTAATGTAGAAATTATAAATAAGTTTGACTATAATGATATTATCTATTTTCTGAAATTTAATTCATATATGTTGTAGAAAATTAGTTAAAACTAATCAAGAAAACGGGAAAAACCAATGGGGTTTCATTGTGAAAATATTCAAAATTTGGAAGTGTTTTTATATCCAATTTCAATGTGAAAGTGATTAAAATGACATAAATTGGTTATATTAATGAATAATTTACAAATTATTTTTTAAAATGAGTTTAATATATAATTTAACTTTATAAACAAATAATATAAAAGTATTTTTCTATTGAAATTTAGTATTTTTCACTATATAACCAAAGATGATATATTAAAAAAAATACAAAAAATTACCATAATATAGATTTTTAAGTATGATTTTAAAAATGAAATATATTTGTTCAAATTTAATTTTTAAAACCATCAAAAAATAATTATATATTTTTTCACATAATTTCATAAAAATCAGTTCTTTTGAGAAAATATTATTTTCAAAACATATAAAAAATTACTGAAAATCATATATTTAAATTTCAAAATTATTTAATTATATAAGACAACCAAAAATGATGTTTAAAAATTATTCATTACTATTCAAATTACTATATTTAATTTCTAGGTTATAATTATAATGATTAAATAATATTAATAATAATATGACATTTTTTTATTAAAAATTAGGATCATGAGTAATGAATGTTCATTCAATATTGTGTGTTATACTAGAATTACATTGTGTTTCTCATAATATACTATTAACCTTATGTAACATAAAATTCAATACATTAAGTAAATTTAATTTATTATAAATTACATTTCATTATAAATCATGGTGTGACATTTTACCCCCTTAAAAATATTTCTCCCTTATAATTAATTGTTCTGATACAAAAATATAAGGATAAATCTTCCTTAAGCTATTATAAAGTTGCCACATAGTTTTTTAAACTGGTGGTTTTCCAAAAACCATTGACCACGTGATTGGCCATTCATTGTTGACCTTTATATTGACGGTATAAAATCTCCACCAATTGTTCCTATAAAAATTATCATCCTATTATATCACATCCACTGATATTAGTACATGCGATGGATTAAGTATGTACTTACTCATGAGAGATATATAGAACACATTATAGAATTCAGAGAGGTTTGGTGTAAGAAAAATGTGTTATGATAACATCAATATATGAATAATAATTTCAAAGGGAATGATATACGTATGGATAAATTGAAATTTATTCGTGAATATCATTAAATTATTCCATGGAAAAGCTCTTAGAAACAACATACCACCAAATTCAAATTATATATCACATTGATAGGTATTAGAATTTTTTTTCTTCCAACTACGATCTTCCTTCATTTGATACTGGATGTCTTTAGACTTCTTGAAGATTTTATTAGTTATCATAGGTCCTAATAGCTTTATATATTCATCATTTTTCCAGCATATTGGAGTTTAACATTCCATTAAATAGAGGGATTCATGATGGGAAAACTGAATGTTTTAGTTAAATGAATTATTGTATGAAAATACAACTAGAAGAAGGTTTGAATCCCAAATACCTTTTAAATCCAAAGAAAAATCCCTCAACACAACTTATTGATTTTGAAATTTTATTTCATATTGAAAATATATTTCCGGATGATATACATTGAAGAAACTCAACCACATATCAGGATATATTTGAAAACATCACCGAATCATTGAGGTAAACCAAAGTACCTTATCAGAATCAATAGAATGAGGTACTCAATGAAACATTATCACCTCTTTATTTTTTATCATAGAAATATGATCCAGATAAAAGTATTATCTTATAATGATGACGTGTGTAGACATAGTAACAATATCAAATAGAAAACATATAGCATTTTTTATGTCAGATATTCTTGGGTGGTATTACAAGGAAATCCATGTTTATTTTCAACAAATTCAATTTTGGTATGGGTAATGGATGAAACAACCCATTATTAACATGTCATTAAGCCTTAACATTCTAGAATACTAATAACCGAGTAACAAAATCTATGATATTTATCTTTAAGACTTCCCACTAAATATATTCATTCAAATATCTATACATATTCATACTTCTTGGATGTAATGAGAATGAATAACTATGATCATCCTCTTATATAACCTTCATTAAAACTAGTATAGATGAAATGTATATATGGTCTCTAAACATTATAATTATGTTATGATCAAGTTTATACTCAAGAACATTTCTTTTTTTCTTTTTTAGTTATATATATAACCTTTTTTGTAATATTCAGTCTGATATGTGGTTTAATATGCAATTATAAAAGAAAAAATTTTACCCCTTCCTTCCATATTTCCATATCCATCCTTTGAAAATATTAAAATATAGAATCTTTTATGATCCTCATCATTGATAATCTAGCAAGATCCTTTTGACTCCAAGCCTCATTTTCCATGTGCGCTTTCACTATGTGGTATTGTATTGAACAATAAAAATTCATTATCATCTCTAACTATATCCTCTATTTTATGTTCAAATACTTATATGGGAATATATACATTATGATTTTATTTTCACTATATATTTTATCATTTTATCCATTTTGGAAATGTTTCCATATCATTAATTAAGAAATTACTATAGCTAAGTCAAAATCATGAGTTGCATATTTTTATCATAAATATCCACTTGTTGTAAGGAATAATATATAACCACACTATTTTTCCTAATAATTAATCTATACCACTTATTATATGCATCACCATTGATAACATACCATTATCCACTATAGGAAAATTTAACCAAAATGGTGATAACTAACATTCTTATTATTTCTATGATGTTTTCTTCACAATCATCTATCAAATGGATCTTGGAACCCTTATAAATTAACTTTTTGATTGGATTAGATAGTCATGAGAAATTTAAAAAAAGTTTATTATGATATCCATCCATTCTATGAAAACATCACATCTCATTCAACATTGGTGGATGGGGAAAATGATTAATAACTTTAATCTTTGATGGATCCAAAGATATACCTTCTATTTGGATTATGTGACCCAAAAAATTAAACATATTATATCCAAAATTCACACATTATATATTCTTCATAGATATTATCCTTATTGAGGTCTATTATTAAAAATCATAAGAGATATTCCTGATCTTACATTCTCTTTGAATAAAAATGAATTTCATATATAAATACTTTTAGAAACAAATTGAGGTAATCTCTAATGATTAAATCCATTAAATCTATGATGATCGAAAGAGAATTCATAATACCAAAAGGAATAACTATATTTTCATAGTGTTTATAACTTATAAATAATTCTATATTTGGTAAATACTCATTTTTATACCTTCACTAAAGATATTTTATATGAAGGTAAATTTTAGAAAATTATTGATCTCTACATAGTTGACTGAACAAGTCAACAATATAGGATATAGGATACTATTTCATGATGGTGATATTGTTCTGTTCTTGATTATCAACACAAAGTCACATTGATCCATCCATCAACATCATAAACATATAAGGTTCACCCAAGATTCCACAAATGGATGAATGAATCCCTTGTAAAGATTATCTTAGAATTTATTCATCAAATTCTATAACTCAAACAAAACTATTCTATAGGGAGACTTTTATATAATTGAGTCACCATGTATGGGTTCTATTGACAACTCAACATAAATATTAATTATAATACTATTAAATTATTTAATAAGGACATCTAAAAACTCAAGAATAATAGTCACATCATATATTTTTTGTTTCTCCCTAACCATATAAGATAAATACCCCTTCTGAAAACTTAACATGAAACAAAAAATATATGAGATTTCCATCATAATATAAATTTTATCATCGTACTAATATACCACCATAGGCTCACTTGGAATTTAAAATGTGACTTCCCATTCTTAAAAATTGATGTGAACCTTTTGTAATTAAATCAAATATGTTCTTATGATAACATAAAATTCAACCATATGGAGTATAACATGACTTTTTGGAAGGAAATTTCTATATACTTCAACCATAGTGGAATCATAGACTTCTTATGATATCATCATAACAATATTGATTTATACTAAAAACAAAAACATGTAATAATTTTAGTGACACTCTTATTTCCATAGAATATTCTTTAGAAATGATAGAACTATTTTATTTACAATCAAATAATACATTAATAGTTATAGAGTGAATGGTATGTGTACCTTTCACCCTGTTGTTATCGTTCACATCACTAGAAATAGTAATAACATGAGATGTCCCTTTATACCATTGATTAATTGGTTGCTGACATTGATCATCACAATTAACCCTTTGATGTTGTAACTAGTTTTCATCATTCCAATTCTACAGAAACATGATCCAATGAAGTATGGGTATTTCATTCTGGGAAACTATGTCTCTATTGGAATCATTAGAGAAACTTTTCCATCCACTTTTTTAGTTAATATATCAAGGAACATACTTCCCAAAAATGATTTTTTTATTCCACTTAATAAAATCTCCTTTTATGATTATGTCCACAAATTATGGATAAGAGACATAACATCTTTATTTATCCCCAGATATTATATTTCTCTTTGAATCATATCTTTCTATTCTTATCATACCCATTATATGGAAGCGTAACACCAACATCCATTTCTAGATTAATGGAACATCAGATAATTTAATCATATATACTGAAAACCCCTATGGATAATGCCCTTAATTTATTTGGATTTATGCTACTATATAATTGATCAAAAATACTTATGTTGGATGATAAATCAATAAGAGTACCTTAGAATTGTTGTAAAATTTTTCAAATCAGTACAAAAAAGATTGATCATAACTTTGATTTTACACAAGGAACAACTTCTCCAAAATCATAAGATGAACACAAAGAATGTGAAAATTAAAAAATAATTTATTGAACTCGACCCAAACCATGTAGTCAATTTCATCTTACTAACTCGTATTCCTAATTAAATTCCACTATTGTTCCACTTAACCTTTCAAATGGTAAAAAACTATAATAAATTTCAAATTTTATATACATTGTAGATCCAAAAAATATCTCTTTAGTGGTAAATATCCATTACTCGGACCCTAGTAGATTAGAAGACCCACTAAAAGAAGGTGCATATTTACTCCTAAAGGGATAAAAAAATCCCTTCATTTCTTATTTGGTAGTCCATCATGATTAATATATTGAGAAATGTTTTTCATAGTAACATGTTTTTTAATTAAATCATTTATATAATTATTTTTATTAGGTTTAAAATCATGTCATTTTCCTTAAAATTTATAATTAATGAAGTTACAATTTTTTTCCAACTATTTACTAAAACCAAAAATCACAGTGTAAGAAACAATTTTAATAGTGGGTAATAATATAATGATTAAAAATAACTTATATGATGTATAAATCATGAAACATTTTTTAATCTTTAATACCTGAGGTTCATCTAAGGTTATCCATATACATTGTGAATTTAAATTATTCATGATGTTGTGTAAAAATATTGTTAATTTCAAAATATATATATTAAGAGTGTTAAACTGGGTGTAAAATAAGGCCCATTTTCTTGCTTCAATTTCTAATTGAATATAGCCTAATGCAATGTTTTTAGTGTTCTTAATTATACTTACAACTATACTAGAGCCACATCCATTTCTAGTATCCAGATAAGAATGTAACTTCATAGAAACAACTTGATTTATCTATTAGAAACATTCCATTATATTTTCATATACATTGAATCGTCCTTATATTTATCATTGGACATCTCTATATAGACTTCATTAATGTTTTCTCATCCTAGTTTCTAATGGTTAAATAAATATTTTCTTTGATACCAACTATAGAGACCCATGATTAACATATATATACATTACATCATTTTTCTGGAATATTTACTACATTACCTAAACATACACCCAAAGTCTATACTAGTTTAGTGTGATTGGAAACATGGAATCACAAAAAATAGTCTATAATTTAAATACATCATCTACCAATATGTTCTTTATAACTCACATACTTTATTGAAATATCATAAATAATACAGACCTTGATAACAAGGGGAAAGGAAACATAAGAAAGGGCCATTTTTTATTCATAATAAGTGTAAAAATGGAAGATAAATAATAATAATTAAAAGAATAATGGTATAAGAACATTATCATAACATCTTAAAATCACACCATGTATAATCATGATTCATGGTATAAATATTGGTTGTTCATATGATATAAATCAGAATATAGTAAAATAAAATGATCCATGATAGTAAAACATTGGAATAAGACCTGAATTTCTGGAATATACATAAATATATAATTTTATTATTTTTAGTTTTCAAGGATCACTACCAAGTCTATATTAGATGAGGTATTTCACTCCTGAAACCATCATAGTAGTGAAGGGATACTCCCAAGAATATCTTAGTAGAAAAATTCCTTTACTAAACTGGGTTCACTCCAAACTGAATCCATGTTTATCTCATAATATAAATTCTTTTTTCAATTCATTATATGGAGATATAATTTATAACATTCACATTATGAAATAATAGATATGTGTGCAATATGATCATAAAAATTCAACATATCATAACCCATGAAATGAAATGGGAATAATAATAATTTAATTATGTCTTAATTTATGGGAAAAAATATGTTTCATATTCATTTCATCATTGCATAACTCATGAAAAGAAAGGTGTTTCATAAGAATATAACTCATGTAATATAAATGGGTTTCATAAAAATGAATCCATAAAAACAAAAATTATTTATAGAATGTGTTAGAATGGTACCCTTGGATCCTAACCCTATAAATGATTGAGTGTGAATAATGAATTTTATTACATATTGAAATTAATTTTGACCGATCATTTGAAACATTTCTTGAATAAAATATCCTTTATAATTTCAAAATTTTTGAAAAAACATATTTTAATATAAAATAATTACTCGTTGAAATCAAAATTAAAATCCAAAAATTTCCATAATTTTTGTAAAATATGTTTCTTCAAAATTTATCTTGGAAATATGAAAAGAAATCTTCAAATAAAGGACTATTATGATGAAAAATAAATCTTTAAATGATGAACATTAATTTTTCACATTAAAATGTTTCTAATATTTCCTTGATAGAAAAATGAGAAGAATAATAATTTCAAAAAAAATTCTTAAAAATGGTAATTCATGGGTAAAAATTATTTTTAATAATCATAGGATAATATTAGAAATTTTTTTAAAACATATTTAGGAAACATGTTTTTGGGAGAAAATAGTTTTTTGATCACGAGAGAAATAATGTCATTTTTTTATAAATATATTTTATTATATATCTTCAGTACTACTGAGTATATGAATGAAAGAATTACATAAAAATATCATGATTAAACAGTATAGTGAAAATAAAAAATTATTCTTCAGATATGGATCATAATACATCGTCAGTGGAAGAATAATAATAAACAATCATTGTAAAATATCAGATTATAGTAATTTATTCATACAACTAAGGTTACATTGAATCATAAACAATATAAAAGAATAACATAAAATTAAACATAAAATAACACTAAGATAGAAAATTTCATGATATTATTTTTAAAATGGTATGTATATACACCTAATTAAATAATAGTGGTTTATAACATAATGTACGTCTCAAAGTATGAATTTTGAGACAAAAATCACCTTTTCACTTTGGTAATGTTTTAACCATACCATATTAAAATGTGATTCAAAAATAGATATTTAAATCAAAATAATTCTTAGTATAATAATACTAAAATAAATGTATGGGTAGTATACACACCATATACATAAAATTGGATGTTGATATGGCTTGTGTCTCATAGAAAATAAAAGTGAGACAAAAATCCCTTACCATAAGTCATAACATCCATTGTAATCATTAAATAGTCATGTAAAAAAATATATGTTTATACTAAATCCATTGAAATATATTCATTTATATATTACTATATGTTATTTTCTTATAAACTATTATTACCTATTTATTAATAATTATATGTTAATATTACAGTTCGGTGAATAATTTCTTTGTTTTCCATATATATTTTCACTTGTAATATTTTTATCACACTTAATTTAATATTTATTTAATAATATAAATAATTTTAATAATGATATAAATATCATATATTTTAAATATATATTTATTTTTAGAATCTAAAAATATATATAAAATAGAAATGAAATGCATCGTTCCTTAAGATAGTAGGCCGTACAAACTCATGAATGTTGTTTCCATTTTATTTTATGGTTAAAAGGAAAAAAATATAAGATATATTATAATTATAATATAATTTTTATTACATAAATATCACATATGTTTAATATAACCATTCTTAACACATTCCATTTAAATAATTAAAGAATCACATCGCTTCGAGATACGGTAGTCAGTAGTACACATGAACAACGAAATCATATTCCAAAAACTAAAAAGCATGAAGATAGATGTTATATAAAATTAACAAATATAAATAAAATCATAAAACTAATAAATATAAAATATATATTGACTATATATCATTATACCCATTATTTATAGGTGTTAATGAAAAACGAATGACATATGTTGGCCATGGTGAGTCTTTTGCGTACAAAAACTATGATTTTATAACCTATTTGAGGGAAGTGTGTCTAGTTGTAGGTAATACCCTTTAAACACGAAAAATGTAATTAAATATATGATTCAATTGATATTATATAGTCATTATATAAGAATCAAATAAGAGGTTTGAGAAATAAATAAATAAAAATATTTGCTGATGAGTGATACCTCTCCTTAAGGTATCTCATTTTGGTTTGCACCAAAAATATCCATTTATTTTCGTTATTCCCAATTTAAGGACTCTATGATTAAGAGATTATATTTTTTTAATTCAGTTGGATAGTTATTTCTTGATCCAAATGGATTATGTTGTACAGTGATTGGGGACATGGGGAGGCCTTTTATATAGAATGTGAGTGGGAGCCATGTAACTGTTTGAAATAGGTAATTCAACATGGATTTGTTAAAAGTAACATGTACACAATAATAGAAAATCTATACCCTATAACTTCTAAGGTCTAAATATATTCATCAAATGTGTTTTGGAAATGATTATAGGTCATTTTTCCCATATGTTTAATTTTTATAACCCAAGTAAACATGTTTTTCTCTTAATCGAACTGATTAATTTTAACTGATTTCACTAATCACTTTGGAAAGATGTTGATTTATCATTATTATATATATAAATTATTTTAATTTAAAATACTAAATCCATTTTTTCAAATTTAACTAACAGATGTGGAATATGGTAATTAAAAATTAATCCTATAAATTTGATGAATTTATGTGGTTTGAAAGTGAATATGTTTGAAATATTGATATGTTTTTATATCCAATTTAGATTTTAAATTGATTCAAAAGAATTAAATTGGATTTTTTTTTATATTTTAAGTAATTATAATTTAGAAGATATTTATAGTAAAATTTGAAAGTAAAAATAAATTATATGATATGCTATTTTTTAATTAAAATTTATTATTTTTCACTATTAATCAAAAAATAATGTGTTTTGGAACAATCACTAAAATTAACCCAATTATAATGTCGAGAATCAGAATTAAAATAAAATTAATTATATTTTTTCAAATTAAATTTCTAAAATCTATAAATATTAATTCTATTATTTTTTACATATGTACATAAAAACCTTTTATTTTGAGAAAATATTATTTTCAAAATAGATAAATGAGTTATTGAAAATTATATATTTAATTAAAGAAATATATTATTTTTCTAAAACCATTATAAATAATATTAATAAAGTTTTTTAGTATGCATATTATAATGTTTAATGTCGATGTTATAATATGAACTCTTAAATAACTATATTTTTAATTCTTTTTTGTTTTATTAAGACATATTGTCCCACGTAAATAAAGAAATTCTAGTGTTTCATATTGTGAAAGCTTAACATTTTATATCGTATAACACAAGATTAAAATGGTTTATTGTCAAACATAATACTTAAATAAAATATAATTTATTTGAAATAAAATTCCTTGAAAACATGCGGTGTTATATAATAATTCTAAATTTTATTGTATTTTGAAATAAAATAAAATTATGTAACTATAAGGAGAATTTAATATTTTAAAATAAGCTTATAGATTTATTATTAATGTTAGAATCTACGTTAAAAATATTCTTAGTGAAAATAAATTCATAAAAACTTGGGATTGATAGAAATGGAGAAAACACCAAATTATATAGATATTATTTTGTTCCTGGTTCAAAATAAAAACTTATATATACTGATAAATGATTTCATTATTGTATATATATAAATAATGTTATTTTTTTATTTTCTAAAAACCCAATTTTATGGTGTCATGAATGCTTATTATTAAAAATAATGATATATTTATAATTATAGAGGCTCTGTTAAATGTATACATAATTGGTTACATAAGACTTCAATTTCTATCCTCTCCAAGATCAAAAGCATATTGACAAAAATGAATATATAGTTCATAATTTGATGGCATGTACCAATGAAAATAATATTCATAACAATCAGTGTCTTCTTGAAAATTATTATATTTTTATTCACTATTATTTTAAATGGGTACTTCATTAGAGTTGGATCTGTTACACCATGAATTATTTCAATTATATTTATATTTTTTTTAAATTTTCTAAATATTTTATACAATGGGAGAAAATAATTTAACTATTTTATGATTTTCCTCTATATACTTTTATCCATATATTTACACTATTAATATTTTATCACACTATTGTTTTATTTGATGAATAAATCTGTTGATCTATTTTTATTACATTATAAAAACTCATTAAAAATTATTCAACTGCATGTTACGTTATATAACAATATTTGAAAAAATATTATAATATGTGTAAACATATTATGTTTTTATTATTTCTACAAAAATTATATATATATATTTTTATTACTAATTTTTCTAGGAAGAGTTCAGATTCTGGAGAAGTTTATTGTACTTTTTAGTATTAATTTAAAATCACATGATATAATATGGGTTTATTTAATCAACCAATTATTTTATTTTAATGTTTCATTTCATAAAAAAATTTGATAGTTAATTTTCATTTAATTTTTATTCCATTTTTCAAATTTATTCTATTAAATTGTTTTCATATGATAATCACTCTTTTCGACTAACTAATATAAAATGATTGCTCATTTTTAGGTAAATAATAATAAATTTTACAAAAAACTATTAGAATAAAACCTTTGTTCTTAATATTTTGAACCCTAAAATCATCTTGAACTATGTCAATGTATTTTTCTTCATTCATTGAAATTCCAGACTTAAATAATTTTGAAGATTCCAGTCCTAGTGGCATGAAGTGACAAATGAATTTAAAATTATATTCATATTATTATCAAAACATAACCCAATTTAATTCATTTCTGGATTCAATGAATGATTTTTTAGGGGAAAAATCAATTTTTTTATTAAGGATTACCAAGAAAATTATTTTCAAAGAGCTATAGAAATACTTTGTTTTGAGGAACCAGAAGATCAACTTTATTAGATAGTTAATGATAAAAGTATATCTGTAGAGATTTTTTCTTGTTAAATCATTCGAATAATGAAGTAGTTAATATATACTATGAACTAAAAGGTATAGATTATCTTACCAATATACTAAAAACACTACACTTTCAAATGGAATTTTTAATAATCTTCAATGAATTTTTCAATGTTTTCAAGAAAGATACATTTTTAAAGAGTTATTTGATTTGTTTAACGTGGTGATGATATGTAAAATAGAGAAAATAACATGTGAATCTATTACTATGTAAGATCATAATGAGATAAAATAGTTTTTAGTAAACTTTTTCTCATATTATTTGATGTATTATAGATATATAGTTGTGAATAAGAGAATAGAACTACTCTCAATAGTTCTTGCTATAGTGAGTAAAAGAGTTCAATGTTTTTATAGGGAAGAAGAAATGTTTTACCATTATAGAAGTTTGGATAAAATTCCTCAATCGTAGCCTATAAAAATTCATTGATATGTTTTTTTGTTAAATATTAAAATATAAAAATATTTTTCTCTATCTAAGTATATATTTTTTATACATATTTCTTATGTATAATTTTCATTTATTTGTTTTATTAAATTTATTTTTATATTAAAAAATGGGTGATTTTTTTGACAAATTTATGGGGATAGATGTAAAAAATATAAAATTTTGAGTAATATATTTGATTAATATATAGAAATAACTATTTAAAATATTTAATATATATTGGAGAATTTTTTTATAAAAATAATTTAATATAAGGGGGAAATTTATTCATAAAATTTATTTATTTATTTATTTAATAAATATAATTTCTTTTTTTAATGTTAATATCAGATTTATTAGTTTTGTTATCAACAAAAGGGGGAATTTTGAGCATATAGTGATCTAATAATTTTTTGCAAAATATTTTTGATATTGATACTCAAAAATACCAACATCTCATTTAAAAAGGATGTTAAATTATTTTAATTTTCGCATAATAAAAATTGGAATAATTATTTTATTATAAAAATTATTTCCATCCATTATCACCTTAGAAGGATATTTAATTTCTCTGTGATTTGGTATTCTATAGATATTTATATAAAGTATAGAATATACTTTACACCCTATGTTTCATGAAGAATATATGTATTCTATACTAATTATTTGAAATGAACATATGGATCAGGAACAATATATTTGGATGAAGAAGTACCTATTATAAACAAATGCGTGGTTAATCATCCCTACTTTTGTAATGAACCATACACTATCAAAAATTAATTTTTGGTGTATCCTTATGCATTTAATCCCTAAGTTTGACTTGACCAAATATAGAGTTTTAAATTGTAAACATTTTTTGTGTTTTCTACAAAAATCATTACTAAATTAAAAGTAACTATAATTCCATTTCAATACTGATTAAAAGTTTTATAATCAATAAATTAAATTATTACCATTAAAAAGTTAATATTTTACATTAATTTAATGTTATAAATTAAAATATTCATGATTTATCATGTGATATTTCTGGATCTATTTGACGAGATAGAATTTGACTATATTTTTAAATTCTTATGTTCTTCTTTTGAGGGTACAAATATGTGTATTCAAAAATTAAGGTGTTTTATTGCATATAGACTTACAATTTGGATACATACATGTTTTGATTCCAATATATTTGATTAAATCAATTGTTTCTACTTTATTTTTTTTCAATCTTATAATATAGCTCATCAAAGCACTTATCAAAGCAACACATTGGAGACATACATGTTTGATCATATTCATAGAGTTTTCTAAACTAAAAAATAACGAAATAGTGTTTTATGTTGAGAGATATTATTCTGATGTGTTTTAATGAAGATAATTTCATTTTTCATGTAAAGGCCCATAAAATTAAAGGAACATTTTTTCTTAATTTTATTTGGGATTTTACAAGAACGCATTTTCTGAAGGCACTTGATTCCGAGACCCGGTGTGCCCGGAATTTCTATCCGAAGTTTAGCTCGGGTACGTTCAGTGAACGAACGAGCATGAATTTCTATCTTTTGAACCGGTGCTTGGGATCGAATTCCGAGGGCACCGATGGAACCGTAGCGCTGGTAATTGCTTAGGAACACCTGTTCCGGAGTTGTGTTATCACGTGAGTAGATGATAAAAATTGTGGAAGTTAAAAATAAAAATTTAACAACAATTTTTATTTTCCACTTGGTAGTTTTATCCTAAGGGAGTTGGGGGTGGGAACCACATGTGTTAACCAACCTTGAGAGGATAAGGTGGGGTGGGACCCACACGAGCCCAACCCCTCACTTTCCTAACTCCTCAAAACCCCCCATTTAATTTTGCCAACATATCTCCTCATTAATTTTTTTAAAAAGTTTTGTTTAATTAAATGAGTGGACTAAATTTTGAATTTTCAAAATTTAAAGTGTTTGACAAAAGGAATAAAAGAAGGTTAAGGCCTTATTTTATTTTGGTTGCATCTTTGTGTTGAAGGGGGGAAAATTCTTCTTTTCTTTTGGAAGAACTTCATATTCCGGGCGAAGAACTTTTCTACCACGACGAAGAACGCCATCACGTCTTTCTTTCGAAGAATGAAGACGCGCCATCCCTCGTTCTTCGTCCCATGTCAAAGGAAGGGAGATGCCATTCCACCTCGGAAAATCTACGTCTTCATCTACGAATCCTCTTTCCGCGACACCGACCCGCGACGCGACGTCTTTTTCTCCGCGACGGAAACCTCGTTCAAGCCACGCTCGAGGTAAAGGATTTATTTTATTTTGTTCGAGATTACTCCCTTAATTTTTTATTCTTCGTGAATATATCCAACTGTTATTGTTTAACGAGAGGGGGATGGACCGCACTAAGACGACCGATCCACCTCCACTTTTCCAGGTTGGGTTCTTTTGTGGTTTGAAATGGGAGTGGCGCGGTGCCGTCACACCGCGCGGGAGCGTGCGACAAGAAATGCGCGACGCCGTCGCGCCGCGCCACGAAATCATACAATGACGCGACGCCGTCGCGCCGCGTCGGTGAAACCTGAAAATACCACGGTCGGAGAGGGGCCACGGCGGAGGGGCACGGTGTCGTCGCACCGCGCCGGACGAACCAGGCCACGGCCGGTTCCGGGCCGCTGTGGAGTAGGGTGAACAGCGGCCGGTTCCGGGCCGCCGGTGCCGGTGAAGGCGGAAGGACCGGCCGTCGCCGGTCCTTGTTGGCAGAACCGGCCGGCCGGTGCGGGCCGGCCAGAAAAAGGGAAAACCAGGGGAATTAATTCCCCCGACCGACCAAGCAAACGACCCCATTAATGGGGTCGCGGTTAAGGGAAACCGGGGGGGAGGGGGGCAGCTCCCCCCCCCCCGCGAGCCGGAACGGCTTGACCGTTTTTCAGAGCCAGCTGGGGCCACGCGCTGAGTCGCCAGCCGGGCCGGGCCTCGCTGGGCCGGGCCGACCCGAACCCGAGTCGGGTCGACCCGGTTCGGGCCGACCGGGGGGTCGCGGGCTGGGTCGGTCCGGGCCCGAAACCCCCGTTTTCGGACCGTCTTCGGTCTTTTGCCCATACCTTGGGCTACGGCCCTCCGATCGATGCACCGTCAGTTGCGTAGCGATCCTTGGAACGAGACGGTTGTTTCAGTATATCGAACTCAAGGTTTAGGAATACTTTGGGTTCGGCCGGGTTGGTTCGTACACAAAACCAACCGGGCCCTCAGAGCGGAAACACTCATATCTTGAGCTTCGGATGTCCGATTGACGTTCCATCAACTTTGTTGAATTCCTCTAAGTGAGACGGATCTTTTGGATTACTCTGCCTGACGTTTGGATGCAGGTGGAGTATGTTTGGGTTAGTTTTTCCTTAAAAACCAACCGGGCCCCTGGGACGAAAACGCCAATAACTCTGAGACCGGGCGTCCGATTGACGCGCCGTCTGCGATGTTGAGTTCCTGTTGAAGATACAGATCTTTTGGATACATCAACTCTGGACTATGTGTCAGTTGATGTATCAGCCTCTCGGCTCGTGGAGCGGACCCTCACGAACGTGCTTGCTGTGTGCGGGAACCCTAGAGCTGGCTGCGACTGCTACTGTGACGACGACGACTGTACAGAGATCCTCAGTGGATTCGACGGCGACGACTACAACACTCAGCGATCCTATGTGGATCAGTGCTACCGATCCTGTGTGGGTCAGCGCTCAACGGTTCTATGTGAGCCAGTGCCTACAGATCCTGTGTGGGTCATTGCGGGGGTTAGTTTCCTATCGATCTTTTGTGGGTCATTGCGGGGGTTAGTACCTATCGATCCTTTGTGGGTCCGACGACTTAGATGGATCAGTGATCATCTCTATCATCTTTCGAATATGTATACCTGTGTTAGATGAAATCTTGTTTTGCTTTCCTACGTGGATTGTGTTGAGCTATCCTGTGTGGATTGACATTTTTCTTTCCTGTGTGGACTGGGTTGTACTTGGGCTCGGATGTAGGAGCCGAACGAGAATTGATGACTTAGGTATATGTATGGGTATATACCTAAGCCGTGTCAGATGTTACTTCGTGATTGTATATTTTCTTTGTGGTTTATTTTTTGTGGATTCTGGGAGACCCTCGGGGGTCTCGGGGTCCCTACTGAGTAGCTTATACTCACCCCTGCACGGGCTATGCCCGCACTACGTTGTGTTGGTTACAGACGACAGACATCGCTGATCGTGGTGGAGGCTTGCAGAGAAGGACGGTACCTGGAGGTGGACCACTGGGCGGGATGTACTCGGAGCGGTAGGCTGGACCTGAGGAGCAGTGGAGGCTTTCTGTACCCACCCTTCAGGTGGGATTTCCAGTGGACAGCTCGACGTTGCGGCTTTACTTTTCAGTTGCTGTTTTCCCTTTCCAGTTGTAGTTTACTTTCAGTTTGGGTTTGTATACTGGCCCACTTACTTTCAGCAGAACTTGTTTCAGTTTTACTTAGTGTTTTACTTCCTCTTGTACTCTGTGGTGTATGTTTACTTTTAAAAAGGAAATGCCTTCTCTGTTATCGGGATTTACGCCTTTGGTGCTAGTCGCCAGCCCCTGGCCTATGGAAGGCGGGCTTGGGGTAGTCACGGCACGGGTCATCACAAATTGGTATCAGAGGAGTTCGGTTCTACCGCAGACTCTGATCTCTTTCTATGTGAAGCAATAGTGTTTAGCGTATTGGGTGTGGTTATCAGTCCAGGGAGTCTAGTGTTGGTGCGGCGGCCGACGTATCCATACACCAGGACCCTGACTTCTGATTTCCGACTTAATTCACAAAAACATTGATTTCATGTGTGTTTCAAGTTTTCTTTGTGATTACTTTGTATCAGCTCACCAGGTATACTGTTCTGACCGTGGCGCACCTATTTCTTTTTCAGGATGGCCCCACGACGGCAGCCATCTAGGGTTCCAAGAGTTGAGCGTGACGACAGCCCGCCGAGCGATGAGGCCTCGGTGCAGGGCCCTTTGACAGCTGAGGCACCGGTGGTACATTTACCCGCTGAGCCACCGATGCTTCCAGCACCATCCGCTGACGATGCATGTCACCTCAGTGCACTGCATGAGTTCCAGCGCCAGCGACCACCCAGGTTCCGCGGGGAGACGGACCACCAGGATGCCGAGGACTGGCTGGATGCAGTTGTATGAGTTTTCCGGTTAGTGAGGACACCAGCAGACCTCATGATGATCCTCAAAGCGAGCCTACTGCACGCAGCAGCATGCCGATGGTGGAGCTTGATGCTCCAGGTGCACGATAAGACATCTCTTCTCTGGATGGGCTTTGAGAGCCTCTTCCTCTCGGAGTTCGTCCCAGCCACCCTCCGTGTGGTGCGCATCCAGGAGCTTCTACAACTACGGCAGGGCAGCGTGACAGTCGCCCAATACTCGGTGATATTTACCGATCTCTCGCGCTACTCTACAGACATGGTACGAGACCCATTCTTTCGGGCCCGGACCTTTGAGAAGGGATTGAGACACGAGATCAGGGCATCACTGATCTCCCTCAGCATTCCGACTCAGACAGGAGTACTGGAGCGAGCCCTTTTGATCGAGAGTTTTCTTGCTGAGTCTACACCAGCACCGAGACCCACCGTAGGGCGGCACGTAGCAGAGTCTTCTGCAGCAGGCAGTCGACGGATGACTCATGGGTCCAGGCAGACCAGACCCTCAGGAAGACGACCTCAAGACACTGGCTCAGCAGTGCGGGGCACACAGCACGGAGCCAGTCTTTCAAGAGGCAGGCAGTGCTACTCATGCGGTGGGTAGGGCCACATGGATCGTGATTGCCCGACCCGCCATGTCGAGGAGTAGCAGACGGTTGAGGGACCATCAAGGCAGAGGCAGAGGGTCGACTATGGAGGTCCGCAGGGAGCAGGCGGACGAGGCAGAGGAGCTGGCCGAGCAGCAGGTGGTGGGCGACGCTTTGAGACCCTACCACCACCACCACCAGGAGGTCCACCCCGACCACAGGGAGCTGGAGGGCAGAGACAAGAACATCTCCAGGCAGTAGAGGCCTATGACCATGGCGCGCCCGAGATGATTTGAGGTACTATCTGTGTCTATTCCACCCTTGCTGCAGTTCTTATAGACATAGGAGCAAGTCACTCTTTCATAGCCGCTGCCATTGTTCGGATCTCGGAGATTCCGACAGAGCCTTTGGCTCGATCCTTACAACTATATACTCCTACGGGATCAGACTTGATGATTACGCACTAGTGCCGGAAGTGTGAGCATACTCTAGGAGGCGATCTCTTCGGCTGAGATCTTCTTGTAGCAGCGTCAAGGCCTTACGACGTCATCTTGGGCATGGATTGGTTGTCTATGGTCCATGCACATATTGACTGTATTAGGCGCAAGGTGCGATGTGTACGCACCGACGGGAGCAGGTTCACCTTCACCGGCGAGAAGGGAGCCTTCGCAGCACAGGATGGACTTCCGCAGTGAGAGAACAGCCCATCACTCATCAGTTGGCTAGCCTCATCCTAGGAGCAGTTGACGTGCAGAGTCCTAGTTTTCCTGCAGTGGTGGATCAGTATGCAGACGTCTTTCCCGACGACGTTCTAAGGCTACTTCCTCACAGAAAGGTAGAGTTTTATATTGACATGTACCCCGGGACAACCCCGATATCGACTCCAGCATATCAGATGGCCCCCGTCGAGCTTCGAGAGCTGCGGGTACAGTTGGAGGACTTGCAGGGCAAGGGGTTCATTCGACCCAGTGTTTCACCCTGGGATTCCCCGATTTTGTTCGCCAAGAAGGCAGAAGGGAGCTTGCGACTTTGTGTTGACTATCATTTCCTAAACCAGGTGACTATGAGGAACAAGTATCCGCTACCGAGGATTGATGACCTCTTTTATCAGCTCAAGGGAGCACGGTGGTTCTCTAAGATAGACCTCAGGTCAGGCTATCATCAGCTCAGAGTTCAAGACGAGGACGTGCAGAAGACGACCTTCAGGTGTCGGTATGGCCAATATGAGTTCTTGGTTATCCCATTCAGCGTAACCAATGCTCCAGCAGTGTTCATGGCCCTCATGAACACGAACTTTCACCAATACCTCGATTGATTTGTTGTGGTCTTCATCGACGACATTTTGATTTACTCTACGACTGAGGAGGAGCACGCCTACCACTTGCGGGTTGTACTAGACACACTCTGAGAGCACCAAATTTATAGTAAGCTCTCTAAGTGTCAGTTATGGATACGCGAGGTCCACTTCTTGGGACAAGTCATCTCTAAGGTGGGATTTGCAGTGGATCCTGCGAAGATCGAGGCAGTGCTAGCTTGGGAGCCACCTAGGAGCGTGACAGAGGTGCGGAGTTTCTTGGGACTAGATGGATACTACCAGAGATTCGTGCCAGACTTCTCCAGAGTTGCGGCACCTCTCTCAGCTTTGACGAAGAAGGGGAAACCCTTTGTATGGTCAGATAGATGTCAGCAGAGCTTCCAGGAGCTGAGACAGAGATTGACCAGCGCATCTATCTTGAGTTTACCTGAGGAAGGAGTTGGGTACGTAGTCTACTGAGATGCATCAGGTACTGGACTTGGATGTGTCCTGATGAAAGAGTGGGCCGTGATCGCCTATGGATCACGTCAGTTGAGGCCGCATGAGCAGAACTACGCTACCCATGACCTGGAGTTAGCAGCAGTGGTATTCGCTCTGAAGACTTGGCGACACTACCTGATAGGCGAGCGCTTTACAGTCTTTTATGACCATCAGAGTCTCAGATACATCTTTTCTTAGAAGGATCTAAATCTGAGACAGTGGCGATGGCTCGGGTTCCTCCAGGTCTATGACTTTGAGATAGTCTATACTCTTGGGAAGGGGAACGTGGTAGCCGATGACCTCAGCAGGAGGAAGGGAATTCAGCTACTTGAGGAGGCGACAGAGAAGCTTGCCTATTTGCAGATATCCTTCATGGATAGAGATGGAGCAGCCTTTCTTCAGTCTCTCACAGTCACTCCTCCACTACTACAACAGGTCAGAAAGGCACAGCGTGGGGACACTGACTGTGAGACGCGGCGTGCACAGATATCCTTAGGACATGCACCTGATGGTTTCTCCTTTGGAGTAGAGCATGAAATCCTTTTCAGAGGACGTACCTTGGTACCCGTTGCTTTACAAGAGGAGGTGCTGAGAGAGTTTCACACTTATCCTTTGGCGGTACATCCTGGAGTGGCAATGATGTACCAGGATCTCAGACGACAGCACTGGTGGCCGAGCATGAAGAAGGCTGTTGCGGAGTTCATTTCTCGATGCCTCACCTTCTAGCAGGTGAAGGCAGAGAATCAGGTAACAGCAGGCTTGGTACAGCCCTTGGAGGTCCCAGAGTGGATGTGGGACGTGATATCTATGGACTTCGTGACTGGACTTCGACGCACTTCCAAAGGTCATGACTCCATCTGGGTGATTGTCGACCGACTCACCAAGTTGACGCACTTTCTACCCATCAGAGAGCAGGGCTCAGTGGAGATCTTGGGACGTCTCTACATTCAAGAGATTGTACGGCTACATGGTGTTCCATCATCTATCTTCTCCGATCGAGATGCTCTCTTTACTTCCCGGCTTTGGAAGGGGTTGCAGGAGGCGTTTGGGACGCAACTACGTCTGAGCACCTCCTTTCACCCTCAGACGGATGGTCAAACAGAGAGGACCATTCAGACTCTCGAGGACATGCTCCGCACATGTGTCCTCGACTTTGGTCGCAGTTGGGAGGACCATCTACCCTTGGTGGAGTTTGCGTACAACAACAGCTACCACTCCACCATCGGGATGGCATCATACGAGGCGTTGTATGGCAGACCTTGCAGATCTCCTTTGTGATGGACAGACCATGGGGAGTCAGCACTTGTGGGACCAGAGATGGTCCGGGCCATGACAGAGAAGGTCCAGGTCATCCAGGAGCGAATGAGGATAGCTCAGAGCCGACAGAAGTCTTACGCTGATAGGAGGCGGAGGCCACTAGAGTTCGAGGATGACGACCACATCTTCTTGCGTGTCTCACCTCGACGTGGATTACAGAGATTTGACCGAGGCAACAAGTTGTCTCCACACTTCATCGGACCATTCCAGGTCCTCACCAGGATTGGAGAGGTGGCTTATCGCCTGGCTCTACCACCTCAGTTGCACCGGGTGCACGATGTCTTCCACGTATCCCAGCTGAGGAGATACGTGCACGACCCGACACATATCATTGACCATGGGGAGCTATACGTTGATGATGGGGAGACTTTTGTGGAGGTCCTGATGGAGATAGAAGATCGACAAGAGCAGGTCCTATGTGGATGGTCTATTCCTCTAGTGCGCATCAGATGGCAGCATGGGAACCTCCAGGAGAGCACTTGGGAGCGGGAGGCTTAGATGCGTGCTCAGTACCCACATTTGTTTCCCTAGTTTATGATGTATCTTTACGGGGATGTAAAGCCCTAAGGTGGGAGTAATTTAAAGACCCATTAAATTCAAGGAAATTTTTTTCTTAATTTTCTTTGGGATTTTAAAAGAATGCAGTTTCTGAAGGCACATGATTCCGAGGCCCAGTGTGCCCGGAATTTCTATCCGAAATTTAGCTCGGGTGCGTTCAGTGAACGAACAAGCGGGAATTTCTAACGTTTGAACCAGTGCTCGGAAACGAATTCTGAGGGAACTGATGGAACCGCAGCGCTGGTAATTGCTTAGTAAATCCTGTTCCAGAGTTGCGTTATCACGTGAGTAGATGATAAAAATTGTGGAAGTTAAAAATAAAAATTTAACAACAATTTTTATTTTTGACTTGGTAGTTTTATCCTAAGTAAGGGAGTTGGGGGTGGGACCCACATGTGTTAACCAACCTTGAGAGGATAAGGTGGGGTGGGACCCACACAAGCCCAACCCCTCACTTTCCTAACTCCTCAAAACCCCCCATTAATTTTTCCAACATATCTCCTCATTAATTTTTTAACATGTTTTGTTTAATTAAATGAGTGGACTAAATTTTGAATGTTCAAAATTTAAAGTGTTTGACAAAAGGAATAAAAGAAGGTTAAGGCCTTATTTTATTTTGGTTGCATCTTTGTGTTGAAGGGGGGAATGTTCTTCTTTTCTTTTGGAAGAACTTCATCTTCTGGGCGAAGAACATTTCTACCATGACGAAGAACGCCATCACGTCTTTCTTCCGAAGAACGACAACACGCCATCCCTCGTTCTTCATCCCACGTCAAAGGACGGGAGACGCCGTTCCACCTCGGACAATCTCTGTCTTCATCTACGAATCCTCTTTCTGCGACACCGACCCGCGACGCGACGTCTTTTGCTCCGCGACGGAAACCTCGTTCAAGCCACGCTCGAGGTAGGGGATTTATTTTATTTTGTTCGAGATAACTCCCTTAATTTTTTATTCTTCGTGAAAATATCCAACTGTTATCGTTTAACGAGAGGGGTCCGGACCGCACTAAGACGACCGATCCACCTCCACTTTTCCATGTTGGGTTCTTCTGTGGGTTGAAATGGGAGTGGCGTGGTGCCGTCGCACCGCGCGGGATCGTGCGACAAGAAATTCGCGGCGCCGTCGCGCCGCGCCGTGAAGTCATACAAGGACGCGACGCCGTCGCGCCGCATTGGTGAAACCCGAAAATACCGCGGCCGGAGTGGGGCCGCAGCGGAGGGGCGCAGTGCCGTCGCACAGTGCCGGACAAACCAGGCCGCAGCCGGTTCTGGGCCGCGGCGGTGCAGGGTGACCGGCGGCCGGTTCCGGGCGGCCGGTGTCGGCGAAGGAGGAAGGACCGGCCATCGCCGGTCCTTGTTGACAGAACCAGCCAGCTGGTGCGGGCCGGCCAGACAAAGGGAAAACCAGGGGAATTAATTCCCCCGGCCGGCCAAGCAAGCGACACCATTAATGGGGCCGCGGTTACAGGGAAACCGGGGGGGGGGGGGCAGCGCCTCCCCCCCGCGAGCAGGAACGGCTCGACCGTTTGGCCGAGCCAGCTGGCGCCACGCGCCGGGTCACCGGCCGGGCCGGGATGACTCGGAACCGGGTCGGGTCGACCTGGTTCGGGCCGACCGGGGGGTCGCGGGCTAGGTCGGTCCGGGCCCGAAAACCCCCGTTTTCGGACCGTCTTCGGTCTTTTGCCCATAGCTTGGGCTACGGACCTCCGATTGACACACTGTTAGTTGCGTAACGATCCTTGGAATGAGACGACAGTTTTGGTATATTGCACTCAAGGTTTCAGAATACTCTGGGTTCGTCTGGGTTGGTTCGTACACGAAACCAACGGGGCCCTCGGAGCGGAAACACTCATATCTTAAGCTTCAGACGTCCGATTGATGTGCTGTCGACTTTGTTGAATTCCTCTAAGTGAGACGGATCTTTTGGATTACTCCGCCCAAGGTTTGGATGCAGGTGGAGTACGGTCGGGTTAGTTTTGACTTAAAAACCAACCAGGCCCCTGGGATGAAAAATCCAATAACTCTCAGACCGGGCGTCCGATTGACGCGCTGTCTATGACGTTGAGTTCCTGTTGATGATACCGATATTTTGGATACATCAACTCTGGACTATGTGTCAGTTGATGTATCAGCCTCTCGGCTCGTGGAGAGGACCCTCCCGAATGAGCTTGCTGTGTGCAGGATCCCTAGAGCTGGGTGCGAGTGCTACTGTGATGACGACGACTCTACAGAGATCCTCAGTGGATTCGACGGCGACGACTACAATAGTCAGCGATCCTACGTGGATCAGTGCTACCGATCTTGTGTGGGTCCGATCCTGTGTGGGTCAGCACTCAGCGGTTCTGTGTGAGCCATCACCTACCGATCCTGTGTGGGTCTGATCCTGTGTGGGTCATTGCGTGGGTTAGTTTCCTATCGATCCTTTGTGGGTCATTGCGGGGGTTAGTACCTATCGATCCTTTTTGGGTCCGACGACTTAGATGGATCAGTGATCATCTCTATCGTCTTTCGAAGAAGTATACCTGTGTGAGATGAAATCTTATTTTGCTTTCCTATGTGGATTGTGTTGAGCTATCTTGTGTGGATTGACGTTTTGCTTTCCTGTGTGGACTGGGTTGTACCTGGGCTCAGATGTTGGAGCCGAACGAGAATTGATGACTTAGGTATATGTATGAGAATATACCTAAGCCGTGTTAGATGTTACTTCATGATTGTATCTTTCCTTTGTGGTTTATCCTTTGTGGATTCTGGGAGACCCTCGGGGGTCTCGGGGTCCCTACTGAGTAGCTTATACTCTCCCTTGCACGGGCTATGCCCGCACTACTCTGTGTTGGTTGCAGACGACGGACATCGCTGATCGTGTTGGAGGCTTGCGGAGCAGGACACTACCTGGAGGTGGACCACTGGGTGGGACGTACTCAGAGCGGTAGGCTAGACACGAGGAGTAGTGGATGCTTTCTGTACCCACCCTTCAGGTGGGATTTCCAGTGGACAACTCGACGTTGCGGCTTTACTTTTCAGTTGCTATTTTCCCTTTCAAGTTGTACTTTACTTTCAGTTTGGGTTTGTATACTGACCCACTTACTTTCAGCATAGCTTGTTTCAGTTTTACTTAGTGTTTTACTTTCGCTTGTACTCTGTGGTGTATGTTTATTTTTATAATGGAAATGCCTTCCCTGTTATCGGGATTTACGCCTTTGGTGCTAGTCGCCAGCCTCTCGCCTATGGAAGGCGGGCTTGGGGTAGTCACGGCACGGGCCCCGAGGACGGGTCGTGACATTTCATTTGATGCTAAAACTGTGAGATGGAAAAGTATTCAACCTCTTGTTAATAATCTATTTATTCATGATGTTATGACTGCACATAATATATTTTGTTTGAATTTTAGAATCTCATACTAATATGTAGATATTTCAGTTCCATTTGATAAACTATAAGGGCGTGTAAAACATTTATTATAAAGAATTAACTTTTTGAATTCTGTTATAGAGGTCTGTGGATAAGAGGAATAACAAGTAAAATTCACTAAGATCATGGTGAGATCATTACTAGAGTGGACTGGGGGATATTAATTCCCACAACCAATATACATCACTGTTTTATTTTAATGATTAGTTTTATTCTTATTATAAATACTTAATAATGAATAAAATAATATATTTAATCTCAATAGGGATTTATTATTTCTTTCATGTTTTCAAATGAACACATTTCACCCTCTCTTGAGTCATTATCTTTACTTTTCCGACCTAAGTCACAGAAAATTTTAATTAAAAAAACACATTATAAAATATTTCTATACAGGTCCAAATCAATATGAATTTATTTATTAATAATTATGAAATAAGAATATAATTTTTAGTAAAAATAATTTTATGCATTAAAAGTATGTCTCTTTTAGATACTTTTTTTATTAAATTTTAAGTGAATAATATATATAATTTATAAAACCTTTAGTAAATTATTCCAATAAAATTATAAAATTTCTTAAATCTGAATACGAAAATTATCTTATAGGAAAATTTTAAGAGTTTTCTGGAAATATTGGGTTGTTAATGAAAATATCATTTTTTTAAATTCTATATTTCTTTTTCATTAAATAATGTGATTTTATGTTCAATTATATGTTTTATTTTGTCATAAAATTAAATATGATCCATTTTTTTAACATATATTTAATTTCATTTGGATCGTTAATTTTAATTGTTTTGGTATAAATTTAACTTTTTACATAAAAAAACATTTTTTAAAGACTTATTTTAACTGAATAATGTTTTCAAAATTAAATTAACAATAGTTACCCATAATTAAGAATTAAATAAATAAAATTTATAAATTTAAATTATTTTAAATGTGTAAAATATATAATACTAGTTATAGAATTATTTAAAAATCGTCCTTCTATTAAACTAAATATTTATGAATTTTTTTTTTCATTAATTTCTTTAAACATATTTTATAATAAAATATAGAAAATTTTAGAATATATAAAACTAAAAATATTTTTAATTTTAGAATCCAAATTTTTAAATAATAATTTTTGAAAAATTTGGGCAGTTGTATAGAAATATTGAATTTTTGATGAATAATGAAAATACTAGTTTTTTTCCAAAACATCCTTTTCGTTTAAAGAATTTATAATGAAACATTTAATTCTTAAATAATATTAAATTTAAAATTTGACAAATTATATTATAATTAATCTAATTTAAGCTTTTTTACTAAAATTCATCTTGAATTTTGGCATTACGGTTTTCAATACTTATTACAATTTTCAATTTGTAAAACAACCTTTTCATCATGTATATGGGTTAAATTTTAAATTCAAAATATACAATTCTTAGATTTAAATTTTAAAAATTTGATTCCATATTTATAATAATAAAAACTAATTTTATATTCTACGTTATAAATGATTTTTCATCGAAATCAATAGTAGAAATAGTAACAATTATTTACCACATTTAAGGACATAATGAGTTTACATGGGTTAAACTAAAACTATTTTATGTGAATTGAAATAAATAATGTGAAACAACCATTTTTGAAATATTTGGTCTTTATGTCATAATTATGTTTCTAATGGTATAATTTTTGTCATTTTAGAAATTGAATGTGTGGGTAAACATTAATCTTTTAGAAAATCTGACATCTTCCCCCTCTCTTTCTTATAAAAGGAAGCCCTCTCTAATATCTTCTTATCCAATATAAAACCTAATAGTTCCTCCAAGACCTACCAAAATACTTTATTTACTTCCATACTGACAACTTATAGAAAATATTTTGATCAAGAAGCTAACCCGATGAATATTTTGTGTAAACCTAAGGATATTATCTAAAAAAGAGTTAAGGATCTCAATCAAGTATTTCTATTTTATTTCTTATTACACCTCCATAGAATCATTATCAATTATGATGATATAATAAAAGAACTAAATTCAATATACATATATGATATTATATTAATTCCATAACATATATCCACATCTTCTTCCATTGAAATTGAAAGAAAATCATTTATCATGTGTACGACGGACAACCACCTCGTGAACAGATGAAATTCATTTTCCATAATCACCTACCAAAGATGGATAAGATTATATATTCAAAACATATATATTATATATATGTTATAACTATAATATTAGTATTATAATCTAACATATACCTACATATATTCAATTTATATGGAATATAGTTAAGTTTGTCAGGATACGGTAGGCTACCATCTTGTGAGGTGATGTGATCCATTTTTAACAAATGATTTACTCAAAAGGTAGTATGTATAAATTTAATGAATATATGTTATATATATAAAATAATAATTATTGTATAATGTTTTATAATTACTTAAATTTCATTCATTCCATCCGTCAAGAATTTGGAAATAGTGTTCATGCGTATGTACGACCTTCTATCTTCATGAACGATGTAATGAATTATTCTGTATATACATTTATGTAAGAACCTAATTATATTTACAGTTAATATTTATATTATTTTTATATAAATATGTTATCTTTTTTAGATTATGGTACCATAATAAATGTACATAGTCCAAATATAATAAACCAAACCATACATGGAAAATGAAGTAGTTTACAAAATGAATAGTAATTTTAATAATGAATTGTTATTGAATGGGTCATAAAGGTATATAAGTAAATAATATATCGTATAATATATATGAAATTTTTTCTTTAATATAGTTATAATAAATATATTTTTTATACTATATTCCAATTCACATGACGAAATTTGATAAATGAGGTAAATGATTTATATTATCTCTTTTATTTATTGGAAAAATATGTCATATTAACCAATGATTTAATTATTTTAGTGTATATAATTCCCTTTTGAAATTATATAACATGAATAATCTATAATGACCCTAACCCAGATTCCACTTAACAGGTACCCCAAACCCGGTGGGCCACATGGCCTGAAGCACATGTTCCCGAATGCTAGAGGTTGTCAACTAGTAGTGAGGGCCTAGGGTGTGTTCGTGGGAAGAATATTCCCTCATTTGAAAAGTTTTTCAAATAATAATGAATATAAAGGAATAGTAAACAGAGTAATTAATATAAATAAATAGAGGAATAATATTGATATAATAGATAAACATGGATAAACTAAGTGTATCAATTGGAAATGTAAAGATGTCATGTCATGTCAGAAGGAAAACTAGGAAACATGAGTACAAAAAAATAGGAATTTTTTTTCCACAATGTAATGAAAAACATAGACTACTCCAAGCATCCCTAGATCCAACTCAGTCATCTACTATCAAGCTTCATCATATCATCACGAAATTAGGTGTTGGAACCTATATGATTCCATTTGTCAATACCTGTAACCATGCAATCTACTCCGAGAACCAAATAGCTCCCATAGAGGGTGTGAGATAAATTTCATTGGGGAACCACTAACGGTGACTATAACATCTGTAACGTGTAATGAAATGTGGAAATGTGAAGAGATGAATATATAAGTAAATCAATTAGTACAATATATCTAAATACCGATGTACCTGCTTCATCCCTCGATTGGTGTCTGAACATTTAACCACTTCTTTTATTAATCAAATATCATTTAATGTTAATAGGTCACATGAGGTATAGAAAACACTGACACCACCTCATGATAGTATAAGTTGTGAAAGTCCCAAGACATGACAATACAACCTAAAAATGATATCCAGTGAGGGAGTTCCACTATAAAAACCAAAGTAACATAAATATCTTGGAATGATAACTCAGTAGTATCTGAGTCTAGCTAAGGGTAAGAGTGTAATCCATGGAGCATAATCCATGTAATTCCACAATATGGTGTATACCGAGTCCATGGAGTGTATCCATGGTAAATCATGGTTAAGGAAGGACTAGGTTTATAGAGTGTATCCAAGGCACCTACTTTTCACTGCTGGCTCCAGAGAGTGTATTCGATGTATCCTAGAAAAATGAAAGGGACCATAAGGTAGTATATCTGTAATCCTAGGAATAGACAAGAATGGGAGTCAAGGTGGGTATCAACCTATGAAAACTGCATCCTTGAATCAGAAAGGGGTTCTTGAAACCCAAGGTATTCTTCTCTCAGAATCCAATGAGAGATTGGGTCAGTCTATTACTATTTGATATTTTTATCATGTAGTAATTCATTTAGTTCAAGTCTTTCCTTCCATTAGTGTGTATATGATGACTAGAGTTGAAACCATTTATTTATTGGTCCAAGCCTTGTATTCCATTAGTGCTGATAGTCCAGGTAGCATTGCAACCATTTAATCAATTCTTAGTTAACCATTAAGTAATATTAAATTATTTGGGTTCACTCTTCTACCTTCCATCAACATGGAAATTTGCGCTATAAACATGTAAGGTTTATTTAATCCCTTTTAATAAGGGCATGTTATATATTGAGTATTCTTGCAATTTCAAATTTCAAATTTTATAGTTGTTTGAACCACATACCTTAAGTGGGATGTCTGGTGAGAATACATGGTACAGGACATTAGTAAATCCTCAATAAACAATAATTCATTTATTATAGGAAGGCTCACCATTAGGAAGGTCAAGCAAGGGCACACCAAAACAGTGGCTCAAACGAGTCAAAACACTAATACCCCAATTATGAAAAAACCTTTTACATGAGGAGGATTGATTTGTGGGTGTAACTACCAATAAATAATCACATATTTGGAAAGTGTATAACCATATGATTTTAACTAGTATAATCATGGCATGTAAATTTCAGAAGTCATCCCCGATGGAATGGGTGGGCCCCACAAGAATATCTCAAAATCAGCGAACTTTAGGGATGAGTTATATACCACCAACCTTAGGGTTGTATGATCCTCATCTTCTAGTATCAGGCCTTGATTTTACTTAGATCTGAATAGATATAAGAAAAGGTGAAAGTGGTCACATGGAGATAACTAGGTGGAGAGATAAAGAGAAGAAGAATGGATAAAGAGGACTCAAGTACATACTGTTGCACATCTTACATGATGAACAAAAGCTCGATTATATGTTAGATGAAGGATATCTCTTGATCTCTATCTTTGAACCTAAAAAATATCTAAATGGGAAAAAATGGAGGAAAATACCATCGGTTCCCGGATTAGGAAAAAGGAGGATTGATTGACGTATTAAGGGAAAAATAGAAAATTTACCCAGAAAATTATCCTGCGCACAGTTTCATCACATGGTTGGTCAAACCGTGCATAAACCGTGTGAGATGACTCTACCCAAAATCACATCCTCAGAATGGTTTCATCAAACCGTGCACAAGCCATGCACGATTACCTAGGAAAAAGGGGTGCTCGTAGAGTTTGGCCGCATGGCCATCCACCAACCGTGGGGGATAAATCTATCCCAAAAAAAACCATCTACACAGTTAGAAAAACCATTCATTATTCCAAACATTTTAGTCAAAATAGTGAACACGGACATTTTCTCCAAAAATATGGGTTACGGGCATCAAAAAATCCTCAGATACCCTTGGAACCTTTTCTAAATCATTAAGAATCCACATTAAGTCTAATGTAAATTTTTAGACCTCAAATAATAGGATTCATACCTAGGTGAAAACTAGGTTCTTACATTTTACCCACTTAAAATAATAACGCCCATCCCCGAGTTCTCCTTCCAAGGGAAATGAAACATTGTATGATAACAACTCTGGCCACATAGCACATACATCAGATTCCCTATCATAAGTATCATCCTTAACTCGACTGTGCTACCATAACACCCATACAATAGGTACAAAACTCCCTCAGAGAACCTTTGTGCTTCAGTCAACGATGCATACTTGATACACATAAAATTTTGCATCAGTATCGAACTAAACATCCTTAGGATCAATGGTATGAGGCATGTCAACATGATATTTTCAAATATATGTATAAGGACCCAGCCTTAAACCTTACTTAATATGGAGTTATTACAAGATTACACATTGAGGATCTTTTCGGGTTTAGAGTTTTAGAGAATTAGATCATAAAACTTGCATTACATTCCACATATGAACAAAGTGGTTACATAAAGATAGTATTCTTCTTTCCCATCAATGGACACATATTTAAAATAAAACATGGATTCTTTCTTGACACTTCCTTGACACTATCATCATATCATGTACCTTTCCCTTGACCTGTGAAAAACATTTCAAAAAAAACATGGGATGAGCATAAAAAGCTCAGTAAGGGATATAAAAATATTGAAAGGAAACATGGGTACATATATACATGATAATGAAATCGTACTTTACCCATAAAACATAAGCACTTTAACATACCTCATCAAATCATGAATAAATCATAAAAATCATAAGACATAAAGGTAACTTGAGGCATTCATAACATTCTTACGTAGGGAGTAACCCTCTTGGTTACGTTTGGAATACCCATCACAGTATATTCCCTAAATCTCTTCGAAGAAACCTTAACATTACACTCCTTCGCGTTACCCAATGCATTGGAGAGCTATATTGGGCTCACCCGCCCTTAGTTTATCACGGAACCACCCGTCTTCATAATAATGCCCAAGAACCTCAACATAATCATATCACATAAAACATGCATAAAGGAAAAATAACATTTCCACCTTTAAATCACAAGATATCAATACAACACATTGATATAAAAACATTATGAAAACCATTTTCAATACCAAAATAAAAGAAAAGTAAAACATGGTATTTATTTTTCTTTTAAAAAGAAGGTATGGCTTGTAGAGGAAGCCGAAACTCAAATAATGGTCACGGCGGCGGAGAATTCGTTGTTGCCGCATACGTACGACAAAAAAATTCCCTTTTGTCATTTAGTAAATGCTTCGTATAAAAAATATTCCTTTTGAATAAACGTAAAAGTCAAAGGGGTTTATACACCATATAAAATAAGTTTGTGTATAAAACAAAATATGCCACAATGAAAGGAGATTGAGACGAAGTCCCATACCTCGGGTCCGACTTGACTCTGTTGTTCTTTAATATCCTGAATAATAAAATTGAGTTAATTTCTACTTGTTTAAGAACCTTTTTCAATTTCATTATTCCTTTTATATCACTTATTTCCATGTCATGAACACTATGTAATTATTTAAGATAATAACGGTCATTTTAACGATCATTGGTACTTGAGTAAAAAATAAAACCTTTATAATTACAAGTTTTTCATGTATCAATTATATCCAGAATGATATTCATGATTTAGATATCATATATATCATATATATCCAGTACATTCATGAATTTATAATATTATATAACATTATTGGTAAGAAATGAAATGCACCGTTCATGGAGACGGTAATCCGTACGTACACATGAACGCTACTTTCATTTCTATTTTGTATTTTTATAGAATGGGATCATAATGATATAAAGGTATACTATAATTCCAGTATAATATCATATATAATATCATAGTTTCATCCTTTATACGTCCCACATATGGTATTTAACGAATCAAATCACTTTGAGGGGGCGGTAGTCCCCACTTCCTTAAATGAAGATATCACGTTTACCCATAATGGAAACCATAAAGGTATGCCCAAAATAAAAAATAAAGAAGCTTAAGAAAACCATAAACATATTATATATCATATATAAATATAGTGACATCTTAATTACCACCTTTGAAGGTGTTAAAAGAATGTTGAACAATCATCGTTTCGGGAGGCATAAATTCACCATCCACGGAAACAGTATGTTCTTTAACCATTAGATGTAGGTGTGTGTAGGTGTAGCTCGAATACTTATTATATCAAAATCCTATTATGTTGAAGATACTGGATTTGTTACAAAAGAAATGAATAAAAAGAGTTTAGGGGGTTGGATAAGAAAAATAAAACAAAAGAACACAGGTGAATACATTACCTCAAAATCGGGTAACTCTCTTAGATTTGAGCTCAAAGGCTTCCTTGGGAAGAAATATGCCCAAAGGGAGGCTTCAAGGAGTAAGAGAGGGACATGGAGAGCCAAAATGGGCAGGGGTTGGCCGAAACAAAGGCTTTGGGAGTTTGGGTAAGGAGGTAGAGGTGGGGGCCTTTTATAAGAGGAGGGGAGGGGCACTCCAGGAAGGTAAAGAAGAGTCACTTTATTTTAAAATGGTATTCAGATTTAAGAGGTCCCACATTGATGTGTTTCGAGGATAAGGTGATAAGGGTTCGAAATCCACCTATCCAATAGGTTTTTTCCATGTGTAGGTCTTAGATTTTACATTATCATTCCATTTTATTTAAATCGTTAAATAATGAGGTCATCGCTGCTTCATCATGATGTCATAACTAATTTAATTTATTTAAAGTCTAAAAATTATAAAAAAATACTATGATGTAGGAAATAGTTTTATATTTCCAATGACTGTTTATAATCAAAAATATTATCTTTATAACCCCATGTAAAAATTGTTTTAGTAAAACATCTCATGTTTGTGTCATTTTTACTTTTACATTAAATAAAAAGTTATTTATGTCATTTTCCAACCAAAGTGGCTCCATGGGGTCCCCAAGTTGACACATGGATTTTCATGGTCTCCCATTACACATATAATGAGGGTATGACATGGGTCAAGCTCATCTAATATTATTAAAACATTATTTTTACCTTAAACTACACTAATTACCACTAATCACGATTAAGAACTTAAGAGTTACTATTCACCAAAAAATTATTTTAATCTCATTGAACCACATTTTACTTCTTAATGACAACCATGTTTGTCGGATTTTTGAAATTCAAAACACAGAAGTGGTAAAATTTCATTTAAACGAAAAATCAGTTTTTATAAGTACCACTTAGTGGTTTCACTATTCATCAAAAAATGAAGTTTTTCAGAAAAATACCAAAAATTCACCCTAAGCTATATTTGATATTACGAATTCAAAAATAAATCCTATTTTACAAAATTAAAAACATATAAGTCACATTAATTAATTTAATAATTAATTCCCACTGTCATGACAAATAGCGTGTTTTTATGAAACAATATGTAACAAAAGATTGACACAAGTTTAAGTCCAATTTCAAAGTGAAATTGATTCCAATTACCAACATTGGATTAAATGGTAAAAATATATTCTAATTTCACTTCAAAACCAATTCAGAAGATAATCTAATCATATAAATAAATTAGATTAAAAAGCAGTTTTGATGTAAAATGCAGTATTTTTCACTATTCATTAAAAAAATGAACATTGTCTGAAAAATACCAAAAATTCACAAAAAGTAATTTTTGATGTCCCAATAATAAAGAATAAGTTTATTTTGACAAACATAGCTTATAAAATTGTCAAAATATAGATTTAAAAATGGTTTTCCATCAAAAGCCACTAAAACAATCTTTTAAAAATATTAGTGTATTCCATGCTTAAGATTGGATTTATTTTTATTTTAAGCCTCTAAAACACTATCTAATTCATTAATAGACATAGATAAAAATATCTATTACTCATTACTTACTTGGGATGTTACATCCTTCCCCCCTTTTGAAAATTGCGTCCCCACAATTTATTTACTTATCGAATAAATGGGGGTACTTATCCCTCAATGCATTTTCAGATTCCCATGTTGCCTCTTCCATCATGTGGTTTTTCCACAAAACCATTACCTGATTAATCAACTTATTCCGTAACACTTTATCCCTGTGGTCAAGAATCTAGACCGGTTGTTCCCCATAAGATAGGTTCTCTTCCAACTGAACTACCTCTGGAATCAAAACATGAGATGGATCTGGCATATAATTTCTCAACATCGAAACGTGAAAAACATTGTGTACCTGAGATAAAATCAGAGGTAAAGCCACCCGGTATGCAAATGATCCAACTCTCTCTAGAATTTCATATGGTCCAATAAACTTTGGAATCATCTTTCCTTTCTTACCAAATCTCATCACACTTTTCCAAATATAAACCTTGAGAAAAACATGATCACCTACCTCGAAAGATAGATCCTTCCTCCGGTTATCTGCATAACTCTTCTGCCTGCCTTGAACTGTTCTCATGTGCTTCTGAATCAGCTGAAATTTTTCTACCATCTCTTCTAGCAATTCTGGTCCCATCAACTTCCTTTCACCCACTTCATCCCAGAAAGCTGGAGTTCGACACCGCTTCCCATATAATGCCAGAAATGGTGCCATCTGTATACTGGAATGAAAACTGTTATTATATGAAAATTCAACCAAAGAAAGATGTCGGTCCCAACTTCCCTGATAATCCATAGAGCAAGAACGTAGCATATCCTCCAATGTCTGAATTTTTCGTTCTGACTGCCCATCTGATTGAGGATAAAAAGCAGTACTAAAATTTAATTCAGTACCCAACGACTTCTGAAGGCCTTTCCAAAAGTTAGAAGTGAACCTGGGATCACGATCAGATACAATGGAGAGAGGAACTCCATGTAACCTAACTATCTCTTTAAGATACAAATGGGAAAGTTGATCTAGGGAAAAAGTATCTCATATAGAAAGGAAATGAGCAGATTTAGTCAAGCGATCAACAATAACCCAGATTGCATTATTACCTCGAGATGTCTTCGGTAATCCCACAAAAAAGTCCATGGATATATTCTCCCATTTCCACTCTGGCACTGGTAAAGGATGAAAAATCCCTTTCGGTTACTGTCGCTCTGCTTTAACCTGTTGACATGTCAAACACTTCACAGTAAAATCAGCAATATCTCTTTTCATTCCATCCCACCAGTAATACTCCCGCAGATCTCTGTACATCTTAGTACTTCCAGGATGAACTGAAAACGGAGAACTATGAGCTTCACATAACAACCCTCTCTTCAACTGTGAATCACAAGTCACACACAATCTCTTCCCAAATCTCAAAACGCAATCATTATCAATGTTGAATTCAGGCAACTTACCTTTCTGAACCAGCTCTACCTTTTTCTGCAACTCACTGTCTTACTTCTGTGCTTGCTTGATTCTATCTGATAGAGAAGATCTCACTGATACCTGAAACAAAACAGAAGGACATCCTGCACCAATAAATTCTATTCCAAAGTTCATCAAATCCTTAACCAAAGGATCAAGTTCCAAACAAAACATCGTTAGTGAAGCATTACTTTTTCGACTCAAAGCATCAGCCACTTTATTTTCTTTTCCTAGATGGTAGTGAATTGTACAATCATAATCCTTGATTAATTACAGCCATCTCCTCTGTCTCATGTTCAATTCTTTCTGAGTGAATATATACTTTAAACTTTTGTGATCAGTATATATTTCACACTTTACTCCATACAAATGATGCCTCCAAATTTTTAAAGTGAAAACAACATTAGATAATTCCAAATCATGTGTAGGGTAATTTACCTCATGAGTTTTCAACTGTCATGAAGCATAAGCAATTACTTGATCATTCTGCATTAGGACGCAACCAAGCCCATTCAATGAATCATCACTGTATATAACAAACTCACCATTCCTGGAAGGTAGTGCCAAAACTGGAGAATTCACCAATCTTATTTTCAATTCCTGAAAACAATCATCACATTCTTTTGTCCAGATAAACTTAACACCCTTCCGAGTTAGATTAGTCATTGGACTAGATAATCGTGAAAAATTTCTAACAATCCTTCGGTAATAGCCTTCCAAACCAAGGAAGCTACGAATCTCAGTCACATTTGTGGGTCTTGGCCATTCTTCGACAACCTTTGTTTTTGCAGGATCAACAGTTATCCCATATTTAGAAACAATATGACCAAGGAAAGAAATTTGTTGCAACCAAAACTCACACTTGCTGAATTTTCCATACAGTTTTTTTCTTTTAAGGTTTGCAAGATAACCCTTAAATGTCTTTCATGCTCCTCTTTACTTTTAGAAAACACCAAAATATCATCAATGAAAACCACCACAAACTTATCCAAGAACTCATGGAAAATTCTATTCATTAAGTCCATGAATAAAGAAGGTGCATTGGTTAGCCCAAAAGGCATTACTACAAATTCATAATGGCCATATCTTGTACGGAACGTGGTCTTCGGAACATCTGCTTCCTTTACCTTCAGCTGATGGTACCCCGATCTCAAGTCAATCTTTGAAAAATACTGAGCTCCCTAAATCTAATCAAACAAATCATCGATATGAGGCAAAGGATACTTGTTCTTAACGGTAATATTATTCAAGGCCCTATAATCAATGCAAAGTCTCATTGAACCATCTTTCTTTTTAAAAAATAAAACATGAGCACCCTATGGTGATGTGCTAGGTCGAATGAAAACATTCTCTAATAAATCTTTCAATTGCTCCTTCAACTCTAAAAGTTCAATTTGAGCCATTCGATAAGGGGGTTTTGAAATTGGCTTAGCATCAGGAACTAAGTCAACAGTAAACTCAACTTCTCGATCTGGTATTATTCCAGGAAACTCATCAGAAAAAACATTAGGATACTCATTTACCACTGACACATCATTAATCTGAACAATTCCTTTATTTTCAACGATGTGTTCAAGGTAACATTCATTTCCATCTTTTACAAGTTTATTGGCCTCTTGATAAGTTATCAACAGTAAGGGTTCATTCTTGAACACAAACTGAAATTTTTTTTGAAAAGAAACTTCTTTAGCTCTGCATTCAATCTTAGCATGGTAAATAGAGAGCCAATCCATACCCAGGATAACATCAAACTCTACTAGAGGTAGAACAATAAGGTTTGGAAGTTGGTTCTTTCCACAGATAAGGATAGGAAGATTCTTATAAATTCTTTTTGCCTCAACATTTCCCCCATGTGTTTTTACCAAAAGATTAGGAGTCATTTCTTGAGAGGTTATTCCCATTTTACTAGAAAAGGTTTCAGAGATGAAAGAATGTGTAGACCCCGAATCAAACAACACACTGACATAATTTGAAAAAACAAAGAAAGTACCTGATACAACTTCATTTGATGACTCGACATCTGCTGAAGTAGTTGCAAAGGATTTCACCACCCCTTTCTGCTTGTAGTCTAACTTCTTCCCATCACCCAAGGTCTTTGTCGGACACTCATTTTCATAGTGACCCATCTCATTGCACTTATAACATTTCACTAACTGTAAATCAAATTTGGGCTTACCATCACCCTAATCTTTTCCAGTGCAATCATGAGCCTTATGTCCTATGTTACCACATCGGTAGCACTTTTCAGAATTCAGAAGACATTCCCCAGCATGCCTTTTGCCACATTTATCACAAACTGGAAACTTATATTTCTTACCATCAGTCTTTTTTGAAGAATTCTTCACTTTCTCCTAACACCTTGGTCTCTTCTTCTGTTGGTTGTTATAGAACACTTGATCATTGGCAAACTCTATTTCCACCTTCTCAGAACATCGAACAAGCTTTTCATAACTTTTAAACTCACGAGAAGCTAATGCCCTTCGATATTTTGGCTTTAATCCCGAGTAAAAATGATTGATTTTACTATCAAGGTCTTGGATAAAATTTGGAGCATACCTTGACAATCGAGTGAACCTTTCTTCATAGGTAGCCACTGAGTATTCCTCTTTCCTCAATTCCAAGAATTGTTTTTCTATCCTATGTCGAACAGCCTTAGGAAAATACTTTTCAAGAAACATACCTTTGAATTCATCCTAGTCGAGAGCATCAATCTCATCAGCGTCCCTGATATTTTTAACCATCGACCACCACTGATCTGCTTCACCCTCAAAACGATAAATAGCAAGACTAACCTTTTGATTGTCTGAACACCCCATGACATCAAAAATCTTCTCCAGTGCTTTAATCCACCCTTCAGCTAGAACAGGGTCAGATGATCCTTTGAATGATGGGGGATGTTGCCTCATGAAATGTTCTACCACTGACATGTTCCTCTACGGTTGATCTGGATGAACTCGTGTATGGATTCCACCGCCATTTATCGCTTGAGTCAACTGCGCCATTACTGCAAAAAACTGTTCAGTTCCAATTCCGACCATCTCAGGATGCTGATTCGAAAGGTTATTCCCTTCTGCATGCCTTCCTAGCACTGCTTCCCTATTTCCTCTACGGAAAACCATTCTGAATAAACATGTCTTAGATGAAGCAACATGGTAATCTTCAAATACTATATCACTTCAATCTGACCATAAAAAAAATATTTTTAGATAATAATTTAATAGAATTCTAACTCCTAAAGTTATCTAAACTGACCTCTGATACCAACTATAAGTCCCCAGCCTTAAACCTTACTTAATCTTGAGTTATTACAAGATTACACATTGAGGATCTTTTCGGGTTTAGAGTTTTATAGAATTAGATCATAAAACTTGTATTAAATTCCACATATAAACAAAGTGGTTACATAAAGATAGTATTCTTCTTTCCCATAAATGGAAACATATTTAAAATAAAACATGGATTCTTTCTTGACACTTACTTGACACTATCATCATATCACGTACCTTTCCCTTGACCTGTGAAAAACATTTCAAAAAAAACATGGGATGAGCCTAAAAAGATTATTAAAGGATATAAAAATATTGAAAGGAAACATGGGTACATATATAAATGATAATGAAATCATACTTTACCCATAAAACATAAGAACTTTAACATACCTCATCAAATCATGAATAAATCATAGAAATCATAAGACATAAAGGTAACTTGAGGCATTCATAACATTCTTACGTAGGGAGTAACCCTCTTGGTTACGTTTGTAATACCCATCACAGTATATTCCCTAAATCGCTTCGGAGAAACCTTAACCTTACACTCCTTCGCGTTACCCAATGCATTGGAGAGCTATATCGGGCTCACCCACCCTTAGTTTATCACGGAACCACCCGTCTTCATATTAATTCCCAAGAACCTCAACATAATCGTATCACATAAAACATACATAAAGGAAACATAACATTTCCACCTTTAAATCACAAGATATAAATACAACACATTGATATAAAAACATTATGAAAACCATTTTCAATACCAAAATAAAATAAAAGTAAAACATGGTATTTATTTTTCTTTAAAAAAGAAGGTATGGCTTGTAGAGGAAGCCGAAGCTCAAATAATGGTCACGGCGGCAGAGAAGTCATTGTTGCTGCATACGTACGACAAATACATTCCCTTTTGTCGTTTAGTAAACGATTCGTATAAAAGATATTCTTTTTGAATAAACATAAATGTCAAAGGGGTTTATACACCATATAAAAGAAGGTTGTGTACAAAACAAAATATGCCTCAATGAAAGGAGATTGAGACGAAGTCCCATACCTCGGGTCCGACTTGACTCGATCGTTCTTTAATCTCCTGAATAATAAACTTGAGTTAATTTATACTTGTTTAAGACCCTTTTCAAGTTCATTATTCCTTTTATATCACTTATTTTCATGTCATGAACACTATGTAATTATTTAAGTTAATAACGGTCATTTTAACGATCATTGGTACTTGAGTCAAAAATAAACCCTTTATAATTACAAGTTGTTCATGTATCCATTATATCCAGAATGGTATTCATGATATAGATATCATATATATAATATATATATAGTACATTCATGCATCTATAATATTATATAACATTTAGATGTAAGAAATGAAATGCACCGTTCATGGAGACGGTAAGACGTACGTACGCATGAACGCTACTTTCATTTCTATTTCGTATTTTTATAGAATGGGATCATAATGATATAAAGGTATATTATAATTCCAGTATAATATCATATATAATATCATAGTTTCATCCTGTATACGTCCCACATATGGTATTTAACGAATCAAATCACTTTGAGGGGGCGGTAGTCCGCACTTCCTTAAATGAAGATATCACGTTTAGCCATAATGGAAACCAAAAAGGTATGCCCAAAATGAAAAATACAGAAGCTTAAGGAAAACATAAACATATTATATATCATATATATATATAGTGACATCTTAATGGCCACCTTTGAAGGTGTTAAAATAATGTTGAACAATCATCGTTTCGGGAGGCATAAATTCACCATCCACAGAAACAGTATGTTCTTTAACCATTAGATGTAGGTGTGTGTAGGTGTAGCTCGAATCCTTCTTATAACAACATCATAGTATATTGAAGATACTGTATTTGTTACAAAATAAATGAATAAAAAGATTTTATGGGGTTGGATAAGAAAAATAAAACAAAAGAACACAAGTGAAGACATTACCTCAAAATCGGGTAACTCTCTTAGATTTGAGCTCAAAAGCTTCCTTGGGAAGTCTTATTCCCAAAGTGAGGCTTCAAGGAGTAAGAGAGGGATGTGAAGAGCCAAAATGGTCAGGGGTTGGCCGAGCCAAAGGCTTTGGGAGTGTGGGTAAGGAGGTAGAAGTGGAGGCCTTTTATAAGAGGAGAGGAGGGGCACTCTTGGAAGGTAAAGAAAAGTCACTTTATTTTAAAATGGTATTCAGATTTAAGAGGTCCCACATTGATTTGTTTCGAGGATAAAGTGATAAGGGTTAGAAATCCACCCATACAATATGTTTTGGACATGTTTAGGTCTTATATTTTATATTATCATTCCATTTTATTTAAATCGTTAAATAATGAGGTCATCGCTACATCATCATGATGTCATAAATACTTTAATTTATTTAAAGTCTAAAAATTATAAAAAAAATAATATGATGTAGTAAATAGATTTATATTTCCAATGACAATTTATAATTAAAAATCTGATCTTTATAACCCCATGTATAAATTGTTTTAGTAAAACATCTCATGTTTGTGTCATTTTTACTTTTACATTAAATAAAAAGTTATTTATCTCATTTCCCAACCAAAGTGGCTCCATGGGGTCCCCAAGTTGACCCATGGATTGTCTTGTTCGGCCATGACACATCCAATGAGGGTAGGACATGTGTCAAGCTCATCTCATATTATTAAAACATTATTTTTACCTTAAACTACACTAATTACCACTAATCGCGATTAAGAACTTAAGAGTTACTATTCACCAAAAAATTATTTAAATCTCATTGAACCACATTTTACTTCTTAATGACAACCATGTATGTCGTATTTTATAAATTCAAAACACTGAAGTGGTAAAATTTCATTTAAACGAAAAATCAGTTTTTATAAGTACCACTTAGTGGTTTCACTATTCATCAAAAATTTAAGTTTTTCAGAAAAATTCCAAAAATTCACCCTAAGCTATATTTGATATTCTGAATTCAAAAATGAAGTCTATTTTACAAAATTCAAAACATATAAGTCACATTAATTAATATAATAATTAATTCCCGCTGTCATGACAAATAGCGTGTTTTTATGAAACAATAAGTATCAAAAGATTGACACCAGTTTAAGTCCAATTTCAAAGTGAAATTGATTCCAATGACCACCATTGTGTTAAATGGTAAAAATATATTCTAATTTCACTTCAAAACCAATTCAAAAGATAATCTAATCATATAAATAAATTAGATTAAAAAGAAGTTTTGATGTAAAATGCAGTATTTTTCACTATTCATTAAAAAAATGAACATTGTCTGAAAAATACCAAAAATTCACACAAAGTAAATTTTGATGTCCCAATAATAAATAATAAGTTTATTTTGACAAACATAGCTTATAAAATGTTTAAAAGATAGATTTAAAAATGGTTTTCCATCAAAAGGCAGTAAAAAAATCTTTTAAAAATATTAGTGTATTCCATGCTTAAGATTGGATTTATTTTCATTTTAAGCCTCTAAAACACTATCCAATTAATTAATAGAAATTGTTAAAAATATCTATTACTCATTAATTACTTGGGATGTTACACTATGAGACATGAAAGCCATCGTGTGTAGAATAGTACATCTGAGGTAATAACAACTGATAGGATACCAGCCCAACTCTCTCTAGAATTTCAAACATCCCAACATAATGAGGTGATAGTTTTCCCTGCAACCTTAACCATATATGTAATATCACGGGCGATACCCAAAAGAAAACATAATCCCCAAAATCGAACTCAAGTGGTCTTTGATGACAATCTCTATAATATTTCTTTCTAGACTGAGTAGTAGTCTTACAACTTCGGATCAGTTGAACTAGTTATAAAGTATCATGAACAAGATGAGGACCCAGTAGGTCTTCCTCACCTGCCTCTATCCATCACACTGATGAATAGAATAGCCTACCAAATAAGGTCAACAAAGGATCCATCTGAATCGTCACCTGAAAACTGTTATTATAAGTGTACTTGACGAGAGTGAAATTATTCTACCAAGAACTACAAAAATCAAGGAAAAGTGCTTAGAGCATTTCCTCTTGAACCAGTATTTTTCTTTCTGATTTCACATCGGTTTGAGGGTGAAAAGAAATGATTATAATCACCTAAGTCCTCATAGATTTATACAAGCCCTACCAAAACTGTGAAGTGAAATGAGAGACCCTATCTGAAAGAATAGTACATGGAACCCCATGTAGTCATATGATCTCATGGACATAATATCTTCACAGCTCACCAACTAAGAATTTTCCCTTATTGGAATGAAGTGGGATGATTTTTTTAGTTAGTAAAAGAATACCCAGATAGAATCACTACACCTCAACGACAAAGGTAATCCGACTACAAAATCCTTTTCAACATCTTCCCATTTCTATTCTAGGACAAGAAGAAACTGTAAAAATCCTTCATGTTTTTGGATCTATGCCTACACCTACTGATAAGTGGAACACCTAGTGATGAAGCCTGTAATTTAATATTTCAATCTTGGCCATCAATACTGGCATCCCATGTCTCGATACATCTTTGATATGCCTGGATGAGATTCCCACTACGAATCATGGGACTATTTTATCAACTGATATATCATATCTACTGGAGCCCAGATACATCCACGTTGATGCAGGAAATCATCTCTATCCATAGAACAATATTGCGGTGGGTTATCTCATGATATACACTGACAAGGAACAAAACCTTCAAGATTTTAAAATACATAATATTTACCTTATCAAAGAGGGAAGTGGTAACAGTTAAGGTTGATAGGTAATATTTATCATTACTATCATGAAACTCAAGTTGATGTTCAGAAAATTGATCCATTAACTTCCATTCATCATTGTCTTCCTATACAACCTACATTTGTGTTTTTTGACTCAAATCATCAGACACCGCATTTTTTTTTCAGGCATATAAGAATGATAAAAATCAATGGATTGAATATATTCGACCCATATCTGCTATCCAAGGTTTAATTCACACTAAGAAAAGTTGTAATTGAGGATTTTATGATATGTATAGACCACAGTGTTCTCACCCAACATATAGTATATCCAGAAATGTAATGCTTGAACATATTTTACTAGATTGAGGTCGTTCTTTATGTAATTTCTCTCATGAGCCCTCAAATATCAAGATCTGTATGCAACTACATTTTCTTCTTGCATCTACCCAACTCCTAGGATATTTTCTTGATTCACCACATAATGTGATATAATTTTTTCTAGGTTCTAGTAGAATCATAATCAGCGCCGAGACACGCCTCCCTTTCATTTAATGAAAGGATATATCTCATGCTTCTGACCATAGAAACTTAACACCCTTTTTTATATATCCAGTAGGGGGTGAAGAAAGATGTGATAAGTCCTATATGAAACTCCTGTAATACCCAATCATCCCCAAGAAAATTTTATATTACCCAGAAATAATATTACCCATGAATTGGTCCTTGTGGATCAAGAATTCACACATAGAAAATCTAGGATAGAGATGATGGTCTCTCAGTGTACTCAAAATGATGTCAAGATATTTTTAAAGGTCATTATAACTGCGAGAATACACCAAGATTCCATCCACAAAGACAATGAAAAAAGAGTCAAAATAAGGGTGGAAAATCCTGTTAATCAAAAGCATGAAAATGGTAGGAGAGTTTGTATGACCAAAATAAATAAAAAGATAGTCATACAAACCATACCTACAATAGAATGTTGTCCGAGGCATGCCTAATGGTAAAACTCTCACCTGATGATAACCTGGTCTTAGGTCGATCATAGAGAACACCTTTTCTCCTTGGGAAGGTCATAGAGATCATCTATTTGAGGAAGTGGATACCATTTCATGAAATTGAGCTAGTTCAACCATCTGTAATCCATGCATAGATGAAAATTCCCATATTCCTTAGTAGAAAAAACAAAAGGGTGAACCCCAAGAGGATGTACTAGGCTGTATATAACATTTTTCATCAAGGTCCTCTAGATACCTCTTGATATCCTAATGCTCAGTAGGTGGCATCCTATATGAAGGAATGAAAACTAGATATTCTCTTAGAACAAGCTCAATTGTAAAATCCACCTCTCTCTTAGGAGGTAATCAAGAAATTTTATCAGGGAAGACATCTCTAAAATGATCAAATACTGGAGGGAAATAAGTTTGAAGAATACCCTGATCCCCCATGAAAATATTTAATGTCTAGGTGGTCACTCCACTTAGCCCATGATGCTTTGGTCCAGCTCACCTTTCTTGGACGTCCCACTCACCCTTGAAATGATAACTTCTTCAATCTGTTGATGTAAAATAAATTATGCAGTGATATCAGTCAACAAAGGCATGATACTAGACTAACTAATACATCTTGATAATGAAATCGAATCCCATCATCTCAAGAACAAAGATATTCCACACTAAAGGGTATTTTCCAACCTCAAGGGGATAGTCCCTGCACGGATGTATTCCCTTAGTCTGTATTTCCAATGGTGTATTGTGGGTCATTAAAAAATAGTTATACTATATCTCTAGTATGATAATTTACATGAAAGATGAAGGAATAAAAGATTTTGAAGCACCTAAATCAAAAAAGAACATATAATAGTAGAGGATACTAGAATAGTAACTCATACTGTATATGGTACTGTAACCTAATCCCTAGGTATCAGTAGTAAATAATGCAAGTGACCGGATCCATGACCCTATGAAATAGATGGAATACCATGATAATTGCTGCTCTACTTGTGCTGTTGGTGATCTGGGGTTGAGCTACCATGGCCACAACATCCTCCTCGTCCTGACCTTCTGGTGCTATTCCAACTCCCCACCTGACATTGCGTAAAAAAAGTCGCTCCTAAAGGTGGATCTATGACAAAACCTTTCCCAGTAGAAGCCGCTGGAAAGGTCCTAAAAATGTGAAGAAGATTACCCATATGGCCTCAACTTTGACAAAATATAGGATCTCTCTCACATTGCGGCTTCTTATGACCTATTTTTCCACAAAGACGATAGAACACAGAGCAATCAAACTTGGAACTCTGGCTTCCACTACTCTGAAGAGAAACCTCAGAGGAAAATTTCCTGCCTTTAAAAGAACTACTATCTTGACATGGAACTGATCCTTTAAATATGGTACTTATTCCATCTGTTAGGTTATACTCAGTGATAAGGGACTGATCAAATATTTTAGAAAATGCTGGAAGGTGATAGACATTCCACTGAGTTTGGATGGAATACTAGAGCCCATCCTCAAAACGTCCAGCACATGAAATCTCACCCACTACTAGAAGCTGTTACAAGTATTTTAAATCATTAAAACATGTTGAATATTCCATAACCGATATAGAACCTTTCTTGAGATGTATGAACTCTATGGTTCTGTCAGCTCTCACCACCTAAGGAAGTAACAATTCATAGAAGGCAGTCTGAAAGTCAACCCATAACATGCCCAGATAATGACCAGCCTTTGTAAATAAATCTCACCAAAACTTGGCCAAATCCAGAATCATGTATTTAGAAATATTCAATCTCCGATCTGGAGGTGTTTCTGGATTCTCAAAGATAGAAACAATGGCCTCCGACTAAGACTCAGTAGCCTAGGAACTACCATCCCATGAAAAAGTAGGAGGATTCTACTGCTGGAACTCACAGGTCAGATTAGCCATCGTAGGTGCAACCCATGGAGCACATTTCATGGACTGTATTAGACATAAGAAACTATAATATACTTGAGAATTAGTTCCCTGATTAGGTACATCAAGAGGTTCCTCAAGTGTCACTCTTGGAAGTAGGTATGGTGTCTTAGGGCCCACCATGTCTGGAGCATTGTCGCCCCAACCCTCCTGGCGAATGACACCAGGACGTCGTGGAGGCATTAGTCTATAAATTCCAAGCACAAACCTTAGAAAAAGAATATGAGAAAAATATATCACCAGTAACAGAATCTGAAAGTAAGAAAACTCACTACCCTAAGGAATAATATCCAAACTACCTACATAGATAGTCAGGTATTAGTATGTTCTCAAGTGAATGTTTAATTTTATTTTGCAGTTACATTCTAGGTTCGCTCCATTAACTTTCATAAGCATGAAAATTTTGTATAAGGATGTGAATCTAATTCATTTTAGTTTTCCAGATTCTCTTTATAATGGATTTTCATTTCTGATTAGTAAGTTCCCATGCACATATCACAAGAACTGACACCCATTTACCTATTGCATAATAGTCCGACTTGGTAAATTACTCATCCTAACCCATGAGGGCCCATACACCTAATGAATTGAGACATGAAATCATTGAATCAAATCTAATGTAATTCAAGTTCGTGAATCTATCACAGTATCACTAATTATGTTGATTCATATTATGAAATACATTTCTGAGAAATTCACCTATATTGCATGTCAATATGCTTGACATGTGAATTCCAGGTGCCTATAATGATGAATGTAGGAATCCTGCTTTCCCTAAAACCATCAGATTAAGCATGAAATAAATTCTCAAATAGATTTATAATCAAAAACCAAACAAATCATGTATGTCACCCAATAGTGAAATAATATCAATTATAATAGGAAAAATAGAACAACAATTGCATTTTTTTGATAACTTGGATTTTACCCTGAACATGGGTTCGTGACCCCAAAACATGGCTAATGACAGAGTCCCAAACATTAATATTCTACAATTTATAGTCACCAAATAGTAATCAAGACAAGAAACCATCTCATATACCACATTGTGACAACCTGGACCCGGATGCCACTTAACAGGTGCCTAGTTCCCGGTGGGACACATGACCTCAAGCGCATATTCCCAAATGCTAGAGGCTGTTGACTAGTAGTGAGGGCCAAGGGTGTGTCTGTGGGAAGACTATGAACTCATCAAAATATTGTAGCACAATAGAAGGAATATAATGAAATATTAAACAATAGAAGAAATTATATTAAAAATTGAACAAAATTACTGCAATATATAAATGAGGATAACAATAACTATATCAACAAGAAATGTAAAGATGTGAGTCATTTCACTAGGAAAATAGGAAAAAATGGTTACAAAAAAATAGGTATAACATGTTCCATAAGGTAAAAGAAAAAATAATAATAAAAGAATCCCGAGATCCAACTCAGCCATCTACTATCGAGCTCCATCTTGTCATCATGAAATCAGGTTTTGGAAGTTGTATGCTTCCATTTGTTAATACCTACAAACATGTACTATACTTTGGGTACAAAATGATGCCCATAGATGGTGAGTGATAAATCTCTTTAGGACACCACCAATGGTGTCTATAATACCCCACCCGTGTAATGGAATATAGTAGTGTGGACAAATGAATATATAAGTAAAGAACGTGGTACAATATAACTAAATAAACAAGTACCTAAATCAACCCTCAGCTGGTGTTTGAACATGTATCCAGTTAATTTTATTAAGCAATTACCATTTAATTTTAATAGGTCATGTGTGGAATAGGCATCATTGACATCACCTCATTATTTTATAACTAGTGAAGTTCCCAAGACATGAAATGTCAACATGAAAATGATATCCAGTGAGAGAGTTCCACGGTGAAAACCAAGGTAATGTAAATCTAATGGAATGAAAACTCAGTAGTATCTGAGTCTATATAAGGGTAAGAGTGTAATCTAAGGTTCTAAATCCAAGGAATTCCAAAATAAAGTGCCTACCAAGTCCAAGGAATTCATTCAAGTATAAACAGGGCTAAGTAAAGACTGGGTCCAAGGCGTGTATCCAAGGCACCTACTTGTCAATGATGGATCCAAGGAGTGTATCTGAGTTATCCTGGAATAATGAAAGGGACCCTACTATAGTATAATGGGAATCCAAGGAATATACAAGAACTGGAGTCTAGGTGGGTATTAACATCAGAAAACCACATCATTAAATTGGAATGGGGTTCCTGAGACCACATGTAGTCTCTGCTAAGAATCTAAGGCATGCTCGAGGCAGTCCATTCTTGTTTGATATTCTAATCATGTAGTAATTCATTTGGCCATGTCTTGACATCCATTAGTGTGGATAGGTCAAGTAGAGTTGAAACCATTTAATTAATGGTCGAATCCATTTATTCTATTAGTGTGGATAGGCCAAGAAGTATTTCAACCATTTAATCAAGTTTTAGTCAGCCATTAAGGAATATTCAATTATTGAGATTCACTCTTCTACGTTCCATAAACAAGAAAACGTGTGCTATGTACATGTAACTGTTATTCAATATCTTTTAACAAGGACAGAATATATACTTAGTTTACATTCCATTCTACATTTCAGATTTAATATTTATTTGAAGCACATACCTTAGGTGGGTCAAGTGGTCAGAATACATGGTACATTACATTATAAAATACTCATTAAGAAACAAATAATTTTTTAAAGGAATTATCACCTTTAGGAAGTTTAAGCAACGACAAACCCAAACGGTGGTCAAACGTGTCAAAACACTAAAAACCCAATTGTAGATAACCTTTGACATGAGATGGATTGAGTTATGGGAGTAACTACTAAAAAAATCACATATTTGGAAAGAGAATAACCATATAATTCTAACATGTATAATCATGGCATGTAAATTTGCAAAACGGTCCCAGAGAGAATCAGCGGGCCCCACAAAAATATCCCAAAATCAATGAACATTAGGGTTGGGTTATTGACCACCCATTTTAGAGTTGTACGATCCTCCTCCTCTGGTATCAGCCTTTGATTTTCCTCAGATCAGAGTGGATCTATGAAAATGATACAAACGCTCACATGGAGAAAACTAGGTCGAGAGCAAAAGAGAAAAAAAGAAAGAATAATGAGGACTTGAGTACTTACTGTTGCGCATCAAACATGATGAATGGAAGCTCGATCAGATGCTGGATAGAGGAGGTAACTTGATCCCTATAATTGTCCCTCAAAAATCTCTAAATGGGTGAAAATAGAGGAAAATACCAATAGTTCTCAGATTAGAAAGATGGAGGATAATTAATTGACCATTAAGAGAAAAACTAGAAATTTATATAGAAAATTAGCCTATGCACAGGTTGTTTGCATGTTTTTCCAAACCATGCGAGGTGGCCCTACCCGAAATCACATCCTCCACACAATTTGATTAAACCATGCCCAAGCCATGCACGAGTACCTAGGGCAAAGGGGTGCTTTCAAAGCTTGGCCGCATGGTTGTGTGCCAACCATGTGGGATGGCTATGTCCGAAAAATCACCACCCTCATGGTTAGGTAAACCATACGGAATTCTACATAGTTTACTCTAAACCATGCACACAGTATGTTTTCTCCAAAAATATGAGTTCTATGCACCAAACAAGACCTATCCTTCCTTGTAACCTTTTCTAAGTAATCAGACATCCTAATTAGATCCATAGTAAGGATATAGACCAAAAATTAAAGGATCCATACCTGAGTGAAAAACAGGGTTCTTATATATATATATTTTCATGGTATTTAATGTTATATTTTATGTTATTCTTATATGGTTCTTATGATCCCATTGATACCAATATAGTAAATGGTTTTATGTTACACACTCATTATATTAAAGGATTTCCTTTGATTATTATTCCTATGAAGTAATATTAGGACATATGTATTTGGAAACACATTAATATTTTTATTCGATGCATCTTCCCTCATATTACCTATTTCCTTTAATTTTATCCTATTTATTTAATCAATATTTGAAGAGTTTTTTTATGAAAAACTCTCATTTCATCATATCTTGAGCCAAACCACCTCGTTATTCCATATTGAATTTTTGTAATATTTTTTAATGAATGTTTTACCACTTTCTAATAATTATATAAACACATCTCTTCCTATAATTTAATTTTTTTAAAAAAATATAAGAGGAATATTCTAGACATTTTATGAATGAGGTAATTTTTTATTTTTACAGAAAAAGTGAAATCAGAAATTGTTATAATATTAAAAAAATTAAATCAATCATACACAATCACGAAAAATATATTATTTAATAATTTATTAAATGTTATATATTTTTTACCTAATGATATTTTCTTACATAATATTTTTTAAAATTTAATATTTTATTGAGTTGATTTGAAAAGGAAAGTATATTTTATTTAATAATGTTTTAATGTTATTTTTTTTGGAATTTGTAATCATCAAGGATAATAAAAATTAGTGTTTCATATATTTTACTTACGATATGATCCAATTATAAAATCATTTGTATTTAAATGGTTGATTTATGTCTATGATTAAGATGAAAATATGTTTCTGAAATCGATTACTTTTCTATTGGTTATTAAATTATTAATTTATGAAATTTTTATCAAACACATTTTTTCCCATCATGTTATACTATTATTAAATATTTATGAAACCACTTTCATTTTTATAGGTTTATGACATGATGGATATTTTTGGATATTCTATCACCTATGTTTATGGATTATGTGTTGAATGGGACCTATATATCCTTCCAATTCATCTGGTCAAGATGTATATCTAATGAGATGAAGATGGAAAAATGTATGCCATGATTGATCATTTATGGGAAAAGGACATTGTGATTGATCCACTATGGAAAACTAGTGATGATCCATGGTCCATTATAAAATGAGAAATAATTTTTTATTGCTATGTTTTTATCATTTGATGTATTAAATTGGTAAAATTGAAATATGAAATGGTTTTGATACATATAATTATTCTAATCATATATGATATTAACTTATGTCCCATGATTGATTTATTCTGATTTCTCACTCCTATGGTTCATGTATTTTGAAAATATAATGTTTTATTCCATGAATCAGGTTTATGATCTATGATATATTAGTCAAAAATATTATATGTTTTGTTAATAATATCATATCATTATTCTTATCATATGACTTCATATTATGATCAGTTTATTTCCACCCTCTCTTCCATTACAGAGCATCTATGATCAGGATTTCCTTATAATTTCTTTCTCTATGATATGAATAATGGTTTAAATAGGATATGTTTATAAAATTTAACAAGTAGAACATTATAAAAGATTTTTATGAACATACATCAAATAAGATATTTATGTATCTAGTCCCTAAATACACTAAATATTTATGTTCCTTAGGCATGTATTTTTGAAATGTATTTCATATTCATATATTATTATGTAGTATTTATATATGGAAATCATGGGTTTCTATATCAGTAAACCAAAATAGTATTAGATTAATTATGGTTGTATCAAAATATCATCCACAAAAAAATGTGATAAGATTTTAAATATTTTGTCCCTTTTCTATTAAATTTTATTCTTCACCTTAAGTTTCATTTATCATGATTACTCTTTTTTTAACCGGTAATTGATTTTTGTAACCAAAAATTAAATAAATATTATAACAATATCTAGACATGGTTATTAAAATTTTATATCTAGTTTAATAGAAATAATTTTTAGAAGATGTAGAAATAAATTTTAATATCACTCTACAAAACCCAATAGAATATATATATTTGAAAAATATATTTTATGGGTCAAAATGAAATTATAGAAAAATTAAACATAAGAATGATTAATTATGAAATAATTTTATTATTTATAATTAAGTAGCTCAAATAAAATATCAGAATAAATTTCGCAGAAAAATGTGACTTTTGAATTACTATATTTAATGAAAATATTTGAGTGTTTTTAAAAACAATTGGTATATTCCCTATTCCCAAAATATCAATATTTACAAAAAAACCAAACAAATTATTTTAAAATAATTTTGAAATTAATAATTTAATTTTTTTTTCAAATTATATAAATTTAAATATTTAAAGGTATTGTAAATTATTTATAATATCTACTCACAAAAATAAATAAAATCAATTTTTTTATGAAATTGAATTTGTGAAAAATAAAATGAATTTATTATCTTTAATTCCCTAAAAAATAAATAAATGAATGTTAAATAATTAAAATGGTTATCAAATATACTTATTTAATTTGATTAAATTATCAATAGTGAATAATTTAATATATTAAAATAGTAGTATATTTCACAAATAAAAATAGTATTATTAATAATATCTCTTTAACCTTCAAAAGATTATATAATCATTAAAAAAAGACTATAAATGCAGCATTGATTATTCATTTTATTAGTGAATATTTTTCTAGATATATTTTTATAATATAATTATTCTTATTCATTCCATCCAAACCAATGAATATCATATAAAATTCATATTAAATTATAATATTTCAATCATAAGTGTCTCTTTTTTTAAGCTATGTATTTTTTAAACCACACAAAATTGAATGTAATATAATACAATTAAAATAAATTCTAAGATGCTGGAGTGTAACCCTATCTACCCTTGAAGAAAACCATATCCTAGAGGTTTTATCCCATGTCTCATAAAATGGGTTTAAAACATATATTAATATAATTTTAAGGAGTGGAATATAATACATATGAATATGAAATTAATTTTTTATTCATTATTTTAAAATATCATAGACGAAAAAGAACATTGTAAAAAATTAGTGATAATACAAAATTTTAAAAAATTGAGATGAAAATTAATACTTTTTTAAAGAATAAATATTAATCAAGTTTCAAAATAAAGAGATCATGGGATGATTGTGAATGTAATTACATAGAAGATATATCACTAATAAAGTGGATCGAATTTATTCCCATAAATGTCATTCTTTATGAAAATTGTATCATCAATAAATAGGATTTAATTTAAATTTTCATTAACCAAATATGAAAAGATACCATCAATTCGTTAAAAATGGATGTAACATGAAAACATTTTCATTTAATAATCTTATTTATAGAATTTTATGGATTCTTTTACTATCATGATAGATATAATGAAAATAAATACATGAAAATTAATTCAAATAAAGGAACTAAAGTTTATTCAATGGTTGTTATTGGATAATATTTTTTTCATATATATAATATCTTACTGTCGGAAATGAGAATTCAAGATGAAAGTTCTATTCCTAAAGCACTAAAATCAAATTCTTATAGATCCCAAGATCTATAAAAGGTTAAAAATTTATTTCTTAATTTTTATATAAATTAGTTTAAAAATGTTTTGAATAAGTCATGATAATATATAACATGAATAAAACATCATATGAAGAAATAAATATTTTATTTCCCAATGCATTAACAATAACACCCAATGTTAATCATAAGTCATTTCCTAAATAACTAACATTAAAAATCATCAAAATGTTTAAGAAAAAAATAAATCAAAAATATAATAATTATTTAATCTATTCTTTAAAGAATATACTATTATAACTTATATCTAAATAACATAAATCAATCCTAAAGTCATATACTAAAAAACTGTATTCCCATATCATATAAAATAAAAAATCTACTATTTTCCATAAAAAACATGATTTAATATAAATTTATACTGAATCCAAGTATTCTTCCCAAATAATGTAAAATCATTATTTCTTATATAATTTATCATAACAACAAATAATATTAATGATTAATTTAATTGAATAATTTTTATAATGTATATAACAAAATTAAAAATTATTTTAATCACTTAGTCAAATAAGTAACTTTCAATCCCATAGTTATCCATGAAATAAATCATACATTCAAAAAATATAATAACTCTTTTATCAGAATTATCAGTAATTATCTTAACATAAAAATCATATTCAACCTAATGTATATCAATACCTTTCAAATTATTATAAATAAATATAAAATAAATCCACTTCAATTAATATTTTTAATACAATATAAGTAAAAATTCTGGGTCAAATATTATTCAATAATTTATTAACACTCAAAAATTCATCCATTATACTCAAATAAGATAAAAATAGAAACATTTTTAATGAATTTAAAGTCATGATAAAAAATGAAATCATTATCCCATGATAGCATGTTAAAATTTTAAAATATCATCATCTGAATCATCATAAAATCTATAGTAATTTAAAATTTTAACATGATACTAATTATAATTCTATCTAACATAAACTACACATAATTATATGATATATAGCCAGTGTTTAAATTTCATAAATTTTAGGTCTGTTTCATGTTCAATAATTAATATAATTAGGCAAAATCTTACATATAAAACCATTACCAAAACAAATTGGGAACATCCTATCAACATACCTTTTTCTAACAAAACTATGTTGTTATTATTATATCCATGTTTCCTTCATGAAAATTTTTCATCATTAAATATGGGTCACCATTGAACTAGATAGTGTACTGAATAATCCTTAATATCTATGAAAAACATTTAAAATAGTGGGATAAGCACGAAATTCATAAAAAATGATATAAAAAAATGAAACAAATTAATCAATTATTAATTCATGAAAGTCCATATATATATATTATTTTTTATAGAATATACATTTGAGTTCCAAGTAAGAATTTAATTTATCATGAAATAAAAGTAAAATCAAATATAAATTATTTAAAAAATTTGTATATAAGCACAATGTTAGAATCTTAGTCATGAATTTTACTTAGGAAAATATGAGTATATTTGAAAACAAACCATTCACATTTAAATGATCATAAATATTTCATACATTGTGAGTAATGTTTTTTTCCTTATAGATTTTTTTTTTAATTTAAACCCCATATAAATAATATAGAGACAATACATGTAGCATCAAAAATTATCATTATGATCTTCATCATAAATGAATCATGTAACTGAATGCTTCCAACATATCTTAGAAGTAACCTGTCAACGGTAAACGTTGTTAGTCGAGCCAATGAATTGTTGATGTATATCTAGATCGAACTTCATCATATATACATAGGTCCACCTATAATTTATATAAAATTTACAATGAACCATATCTTGAATTACACAAATATATATTTCACATTAACCATAAAACTTATAAGAAAATTTTATTCAATCTTATATGTAGTGACTTAATTGATTATGTCATAAAAAGAGATGGAATTTCCATATATTTATAAGTATTTTTGAACCAAAAAATTTGATGAATATGAAGTAAAATATTTTCATTGAAAATTAAAATTGTAAGGAAATCCTAAAAAAAATAATAGTCATGATGAATGGAAAATGTATTTATTCGATCATATTTATAACGAGATTAATTTCAAATATTTGTAAAGAAAATCAATAACGAATTGTATTGAAAATGGTTAATGGATTATTTTATAATGTATGTGAATGAAATTAAAAAAATTATATAATGAACATTATAAATATTTTGTGAAAAAATAAAAACCTTATTGAAGACATTTCAAATAAACATGTGAAGAAAGAAAGTAGTTTAAAGAAAAGAATTAAAACCAAATGATTAACGTAAAGTAACATACATGCAACTGAATTTTTGATTATTTATCCATTATGAGATGATATGTAATATTAACATTAAAAAACAAACCATAACCAGAGGAGAAGAAATGATAGGTTGTTTAAGAGATATGTATCATAAAATATTCCCAACGGAAATCTAGACATATAAAATCATGAAATTAAATGAGAATGTAAGAGAAATATCATACATGGAGTCCTGTAATGTAATGTTCTAATTTTTACTCTACTAGGTAATAATAATATATTAGTTATATATATAATTTATAAAAACATTCATATTCATTACTTTTTAATAAATATCCATATTCCATTTAATTCAATGTATTATTTAGTTACTAAATTTTCTAACTTCACACTCACTACTAGAAAACACCGTATAACATTATTTTAGAACTATGGGTATATCACTGAAACCCATTGGTAAAGCCTATAAACATGGCTTCAAGAACCATGCCCTTGAGAGCCTTCAGGATAGACCTTTACCCATGGTTCAACTAAATTATTGGTATAGACCACCTAAATATAAGGTTCATAAAATATTGGTGTAATAAAAAATAAATTGTAATATATATACCCATGGTTTGATAAGATTGTGGGAATATATACATATTTTTAAATAAAAATCCTTTACTAGGATTTGATCCCATCACCTTACACCCAAAATTCAATGAATTTACCAATATTATATAAAACATTTCTTGTATATATATATATATAAACTTATGTATATTAAATAATCTAATATTATTCTTATTATGGAAAAATAATTGGCTAACTTATACCCACGGTTTAACAAAATCATTGGTATATGACCATATTTTTTTTAAAAAATCCTTCCCCAGGATTTGATATAAGCACATTCTGTATACATTATGATTCCATTACCACAATCATACAACATGTTTTATGTTCGTATATATATATATATATATATAATTATTTACAATTATTTATTTATTATTATTATGGAAAAGTAAGATCCAACCGATACACAAGGTTTCATCAAACCGGGGTATGTGTGTTTCCACAAATTTTTTTCTTCCCACGTACCGTATTTCCATGGTTTTCCAAACCTTTGTGTATAGGGGTGACCTATACCCATGGTATTTGGTCAACCATACATATATTTCATTCCTAAAAAATGATTTTTCCCACAAAAACTATTGTCACAGTTTACAAAAATCATTCTTACAGGGGTAACCTATACACATTTTTTAGAGAACCATGTTTATAATCCATTCCTAAGAAAATTGTTCCCTAAAAAAATATTCCCAAAGGTTCAAAAATCGAGGGTGTAGGGGTGACCAATGCCCACATTTTGTTAGAGAACCTTCTGTATATACTTATTTTCCATTAGTTGTTGTAAATTTTGAGGACATTCAATATATATATCAAAAATAACATAGAATTTTTCAATATAGTAAAAATTATCACATTTATATAATATATAAGACCAAAATACGAAAGATAATTTCATTTATTTAAATAAAATATATTTTGAGAACCATCCATTGATAGTGGATGTGAAAAAGGAAATATGTCATATCCAGGAGGTGATAGTCTATGTATACAGATGAGAATTGATTCTATTTTTCTACAGGATTTAAAATATACGATGTTTGACAAATTTTACATAAAAAATCATAATTTTTTTTAATTTTCATATTTCATATTTATATCCTTTCTAATGAAAACCCATTTTACATTGAATTGAAAAATGAATTGCATCACTTCATGGAGGTTGTATTTCACTTCTACACACAATAAACATTATCATTTTCCAATTGATTGAAATAGTAAGATGTTAAGTTATATTCTATCCTTATAGAGTCATAATAATAAAATATACATATTATATATTAATTAATTAAATATTTATCATTATCCTTATTGTGTGGTGATAGAAAACAAAACCCATCACATCATTGGCGATGTAGTCCACAGATTCATATTAGAAATGTTTTTATTTCCCATATGATATAAGATGAGATAAAAAAAGAGTTTTACCATAATTAAAATAAGATTTTAAAATGTGAAAGATACAAATTTTATTATTTAAATATGTTAAATTAATAATTTTAGGAGTTTGAATAAGAAATAAACATGAAACACTTTGTTCAGAATTATACCTCTTATTTAGAAAGTATCACAAGAATTATACCTTATGTATTGTTAGAATGATCATTTTTTGAGACTAGTAACTCTAATACAATGGTAAGAAGGTTTATTTGGTATTTTTATTGGGTATAATTTAGATAAATGGATCAATATTTTTGATAAATACTAGGGTGGAGATCCCCTTTTATGAGTGAGGTGGGTGGATATCTTATTAATACACGGAATATTAATATATAATATGCGGTTAAATCATGTTGAATGGATTCAAGGAGATAAATATTCTATTATAAGCCCAATATGGCTGATTTATAATTAAACCTTAAAATGTATATTGGTTTAAGATTCATTGAAACCTTATATATTGTTTTAAACACAGCGTTAATAATGTTTAATCTAAACTATGGTAACAAATTTCTAAATCATTAATGGTCATCAATATAATTTAAAAAATTCAAGGTAGAACATAAATGGAGCATTCAATAAATCCATCATAAATTCCATACAATTTAATTAATATGAGATTTTTATTATTTTATAATGATGTAAATATATTTTCAAATCATTAAATACCATTTAAAGTCATTGGGAGTAATAATTAAATTTAGATTTTAAGGCATCAAGATAAAAAATTATTTTGAATAAAAACACTTATATAATCATTTATATTTATATATTATTTATATATTCATGGAATATCATATATTATCCAAATATTATAAATTTTAATTTTTTTGAAACCGTTTAATTTATTTATTCTATACTTATAGAACTGTCTTTTCGAAGCATCATACTTTGTTTAACTAATAATAATATATTTAAAAATTAAAACCAACATTCTGACATTATTTTAAAATTTTATAAATAATTAATGTCATATTGGTTCATTCATAGTGTATATTTGAGGTTATAAAAATCAAGATGACTTATTTATGATATAAAATGAGAGAAATTGACATTTATTAATTATAATAGTCTCTTCTTCTGGGCAAAAACCATTATTTCAAAGTAATCCACCCAAAATATTCCAATAATAAGGGTAGGATGTCACAAACCATCCCCCGGGGCCCGTATCGTGACTACCCCAAGCCCGCCTTCTATAGGCTTGGGGTTGGCGACTAGTACCAAAGGCGTAAATCACTAAACTGGGAAGGAATTGCCAATATAACTGTAAACAAACACAAATGAGTACACAACTGGAAGAAAAAACACTAAGTAAAACTCTATAAAAAAGAAGTGATTGAAAGTAAAAGGGGCCGGAAATACAAGCCCAAATGTAAAGTACAAGTATAACTGAAATGAAAGTACAACTGAAGAAAAGTAAAATAGCTACTAGGTCATCCTATGGGGTTCGTGCTTGAAGGGTAGGTACAGATGGCCTCCTCAGCACTCCCGTCCATTCGTCTGCTCTGTGTACCGTCACCCTGAGTGGTCCACCTCTGTTTACAGTCTATTCCTGCTACTCTTTGCCTCAGTCAATGATGTCCGTCGTCTGGAACCAACACAACGAGGTGTGGGCATAGCCCATGAAGGGGTGAGTATAAAGATACTCAGTAGGGACCTCAAGACCCTCAAGGTCTCACAAAAATCAACAAGGATAAACCACAAAGTATTAAATCAACAGATAACCATTACTTATGTATATTCCATACATATACCTATGTTATCTAGTGTCTCATCTCAATCATGAGAAAACAAAAAAGTCATTGACTCAGCTAAACCCACGATTTTTATATTCAAAACCATGACTACTGGAGAACTCCTCCTCTGTTGAGTATAATGGGTCTGTCGCAACACCAAGGTGTTTCTCACTAACCTTGGACTACTGAGGTACTCCTCCTGTCGAGTACCACAGATCTACTGCCAACTACCAGGCGCTCCTCTGTTGGGTGTCTGCCGCCAACTACCAGGCGCTCTCCGTAATAGCCTGCAGAGGTACTCCTCCTATCGAGTACCGTGGGTCTGCCGCCAACTACTAGGATATCCTCCGTCGTGGGTCTGCCACCGACTACCAGAAGCTCCCCACTAGGCTAGTAGAATCACTCTGAGTCAAATCGGTCAAGCAGTCGTCTGGTCTGCCAACTACTTGGTCTTCGTACTATGTCTGCTCTTCACTGGAAGGATTCACTCCATGAGCCACTGGTAAAAACTCCAACTGTCGCGAAGTTCCATGAAGAAGTACCTCAAAGTTCCTCCACATCATAGGGGTCTCAACGCAACAGACGACGCATCAATCGGACGCCCGATCTGTTAGTAATTAGCCTTTTAGTCCTGGGGTCCCAGTTGGATTCGTGTACGATCCAACCTGACCATAACTCAAAAATACCCCGAACTCTAGTGGGGGTATTTTCAAAGGGATGACTTCATTCCAATAATACTGGCGTCGCTGACGGTTCATCAAACAGTCGTCTGGTGCTAAAGATATGGCCCAAGAAGGTAAATGTTCAGAAATTGGCTCGGGTCTGGTCCAACCCGGTCGGAACGACTCGGCCCAATCCAGTCCGGGCCTACCCGGTTTGGGTCAACCTGGTCAGACTCACTGGGTATGACCCAGCCCGTTGGGCGGGTCAGCCCACCGAATTTTTGGCCCGGTCCGCTGGGCCTGACCCAGCGGACTGCGTGGGCAGTTTAGCCCAGAGGTCGCCACATAGGTGACCCAGCCCGAAGGTTGGGGCCGGTTCGGCTAGCGCCGCGAGGGCTAGCTGTGGGTGTGCTGGGCAGGGCGCAACAGGGGCCAGGTAGGCTGTGGGGGTTCCGTGCAGGCTGTGGCAGGGGCCGGGCAGGACGCTGGGGTGCCGAAAGGGCATCGGGCAGAGCGTGAGGGCACCGGGCAGGGCACGGGGGCGCCGGGCAGGGCACGAGGGTGCCGATAGGAGGGCCGCGTACTGGGTAGGGCACCGGGAGGCGGCAGGTAGGCGGGCCGGGCGCCGTTCGCATCGGTGGTGGTCACCCGAAAGCTTCGGTGCATCACGTGGGTGGTGCGATTCGCGGAGGTCGCGGGTAACATGACCTTTGTTGTTGCCGCCTTCGTCCTCATTGCCTCATCGCCAGGCCGTAGAACTCCACAAGAAAGAAGAATCGACAGAGGATGTTAGGACAAGATAGGTTGGACTGAATCCTCCGTGTTTAGAGTGATGTCAATTGGTTCATTGAATTTGGAAAAATGAACATCAATTATTTAAAACCACAAAACGATTTCTTTTCAAACAATGACGAGAAAAGAAAAGGGATAAAACACAAGGTAAACCCCCTACCTTTGATTCATTGATCAACATTCGTCATTCATTTACGGAGTTACTGAAGGAACACGATGAAGACCGTTATTCATCACGTCCACCGTACGTCCCCAATTCCGAGCTGCGTCGGTTCATTGATGATGTTGCGGAGGGTAGGATTCGAGGAAGGAAGTCGAAGATGAAATTTTCGCTGGTGTTCTTTGCATTCTTCATGGGAAGAACGGTTCTTCGTTGGAAGAACAGTTCTTCATTGGGAGATTTTCTCCCTTCTCCCAAATTACACCAAAAGAGAATTCCATCCCAACTAATAATAATAGATTGTATATTATTTTAATGTTGGCACGTAATTCAAAAAGGAGAATTAAATTACCTAGGCTCCCCTTAATTAAACCACAGGTGTTGGCACAATTAATTAAAAGGGGAAGGGGGCACCAATTAATGGTATAGGAGGTCAGGGGACTCCCCTCTCATTAATGAGGGGAGTTGGGAGATTTTCCACCCTCCCATTAATTGGGTGGTTTTAGTCTCGTGTGGTCCCCAATACGTAACCTCTAATAGGAGGTTATGTTCAGGTGGACCCCACCACCATAACCTCTCATGGGAGGTTAGGGTGTGGCGGTCCCACCTCCAACTCCCAAGTGGAGGTTTTAACCAACAACAACTCACACTCATGGAGGATCAAAAATAAAATAAAGTGTTGTACACTTTATTTTATTAATTTTTTATAAAAAGACAAAAAATAACTTTTATTCTCGACCATCCGCCATCGAGGTCAAAGTCTTCTGAAGCGAATACCGGAGCTGCGAGTTCAACGGTGCCCTCATGTTTTAGTTCCAAGAACAAGTTCAAAAGTTATAAATTCCCTTTCGTACGTTTATTGAACGTACCTGAACAAAACTTCAGAAATTGATTCTGGGCACACTGGGCCTCAGAATCACGCGCCGTCAGTTTTCGGGGACTCTTAAAAAACCCATGTATTTAAGAAAACAAATTTCCACATAATTTTCGGGTCTTTAAATTCTTTCCACCTCAGGTCTTTACGTACCCGTAATATATAACTCGAACTATGGGAAAAAATGGGGGTAATGAGCGCGCATCTGAGTTTACAGCTCCCATGTGCTCTCCTGGAGGTTCCCGTGATGCCAGCATACACGCACCAGATATATCAACCGTCCACATAGGAACCACTCCTGTCGATCCTCAATCTCCACTGGAACCTCGGTAAAAGTCTCCCCATCTTCGATATCTATCTCTCGATGGTCGATGATGTGGGAAGGGTTGTGCACACATCTCCTCAACTGAGATACATGGAAGACGTCGCACACCTGGTGAAACTGAGGTGGATGCGAGAAGCGGTAATCCACCTCGCCTACTCAGTAGAGTACCTGGAAAGGTCCCATGAACATCGGAGATAATTTTCCGCCTCGGCCAAATCTTCGTAGACCTCATCGAGGTGAGACCCATAGAAAGACGTGGTCGCCATCCTCGAACTTCAAAGGTCTCTGTATCCTATCATCATATGGATTCGGTCTGCTCTGTGCATTCTTCATCCACTCCTAGATGATCTGCACCTTCTATGTGGTAGCTCACACCATCTCTGGTCCCACTAGTGCTGACTCCCTAGGGTCAGTATAGCACAAGGGTGATCTGCAAGGTCACCCATACAACGCCTCAAAATGAGCCATCCCTATGGTGGAGTGATAGATATTTTTATACGCAAACTCAACCAAATGAAGGTGATCCTCCCAGCTGTAACCGATGTCATGGACACATGCACATAGAATGTCCTCGAGGGTCTGAATGGTCCGTTCAGTCTGACCATCTGTCTGAGGATGGAAGGTGGTTCTCAGACATAGCTACATCCCGAAATCTTCCTACAACCCCTTCCATAGCCAGGAAGTAAACCGTGCATCACGGTCAGAGACAATAGAAGAATGTAATCCCTGTAAATGCAAAATCTTCTACATGTAGAGGCATCCCAAGATCCCTATTGAACCCTACTCTCTGATCGGTAGGAAGTGGGACGACTTGGTGAGTCGGTCAATGATCACCCAAATCGAGTCGTGAACCTTGGATGTAGATGGAAGACCCATCAATAAGTCCATGTATATCCCATCCCACTTCCAATATAGGACCTCTAAAGGCTGTACCAAGCCTACCGATACCTGGTGCTCTACCTTTAATTGCTAACAAGTGAGGCACCGTGAGACAAACCCTGCTACCGCCTTCTTCATACCTAGCCACCAGTGCTGTTGTCGAAGTTCTGGGTACATCTTCGCCACTCCTTGATGTACCGCTAGAGGGGATGTTTGTAAATCCTACAACACTTCCTCCTGAAGTGCCACTGGTTTCAAGGTACGTCCTCTGAAGAGGATGACGTGTTCCCCACCTTTAGAAAATCCATCAGGTGCCTGCCCTGTGGATATCTGAGCAAGTTGTGTCTCACAGTCTGTGTCCCCATGCTGTTCCTTCCCGTCTCACTGAAAAAGTGTGGGAGTGACTGTAAGAGACCGAAGAAAGGATGGCCCATCACTATCCAAAAAGGATATCTATAAAGTAGCCATCCGCTCTACCGCCTCTCCTAGCAACTGTATACCAGATCTTCTGCTGAGAGAATCTTCTACAACATTCCCCTTTCCAGGGGTATAGACTATCTTGAAGTCATTGTCCTGGAGGAACTCGAGCCATGGTAACTATCTCAGTTTTAGGTCCTTCTGAGAGAAGATATATTTGATACTCTAGTGATCAGAGTACACGACAAAACATTCTCCCATCAGATAGTGCCACCACATCTTTAAGGCAAAGAATACTGCAGGAAACTCTAGGTCATGGGTAGAATAGTTCTGCTCATTCTATCTCAGATGCTGAGAACCATATGCGATCACTGATCTCTCTTGCATCATGACACACCCGAGTCTGGTCCCTGATGTGTCGTAGTAAACTAGGTACCCTATGCCCTCCTCTGGAAGCCTCAAGATGGGAGGCACTTGTCAGCCTCTATCTCATCTCCTAAAAGCTCTGTTGACATCTCCCCGACCACATGAAGGTTTGACCCTTCTTCATCAAGGATGATTGTGGTGCTTCCACTCTGGAGAAGTCTAGAACGAACCTCTGATAGTACCCAGCCAAACCTAGGAAACTCCGTACCTCCGTCACACTTCTGGGTGGATCCCAAGAATGTAACTCTTCAATCTTCACTGGATCCACTGCAACTCCCTCTTCCGAGATGACATGTCCCAAGAAGTGAACCTCTCGAATACAAAATTAACACTTCGAGAGCTTACCATAAAGCTGGTGCTCTCGGAGTGTGTCCAGTGCTACCTGCAAATCGTAGGTGTGTTCCTCCTTAGTAGTTGAGTAGATTAGAATGTCATCGATGAAGACTATGAAAAAGTGATCGAGGTATGGATAAGAAATAATGTTCATGAGACTCATGAACACTACTAGAGTGTTGGTTACTCCAAAGAACTCGTAGTGGATGTAACAACACATGAATTCCATCTTCTAAACATCTTCATCTTGATCTCTGAGCTGGTTATAGCCTGATCTGAGGTCTATCTTTGAGAATGACCATGCTCCCTTCAGCTGATCAAAGAGGTCGTCAATCTTCAAGAGTGAGTACTTGTTCTTCATGATCACCTGGTTTAGGCGAAGATAGTAAACATAGAGCCTCAAGCTCCCATCCTCCTTATTGGTGAACAGAATAGGGGCCGCCCAGGGGGAAACACTGGGCTGGATGAATCTTTTACCATGCATGTCTTCTAGCTGTACCCACAGCTCACGAAGCTGAGTGGGAGCCATCCAATATGCTGGAGTAGATATCGATGTCGTCCCTAGGTATAGGTCAATGTAGAATTCCAACTCTCTGCGAGGAGGTAGTCCTGGAACATCATTAGGGAAAACATCCACGTACTAGTCCACCACTACAGGATTAGTCGGACTCTCCACATCAACTACTCTGAGGGTAAGACAAGCCAACTGGTGAGTGATCAGATGCACCCTCCTCCGAGTAAGTTCGTCATGTGCTGCAAAGGTTCCCTTCTCGCCGATGAAGGTAAAAATGGTCCCATCCGTGCTGAAACCCCACACTTTTCACCTAATATAGTCGATCTGAGCATGGAATGTAGATGACTAGTCTATACCCAAGATGACATCGTAAGGCCTCAATGCCGCTACTTGGAGATCCCATCCAACACTCTCACCTCCTAGAGTAAGCTCGCACTGCCGGCACCAGTGTGTAATTGTTGAATCAGCTCTCATAGGAGTCTCTAGCTGTAATTATCGAACTAACAGATCCTTCAGAATCTCCAAGATCCGAACGAGGGGTGTGGGAATAAAATAGTGAATGGAACCTGTGTCTATAAGAACTATAGATAAGGTGGAAAAGACACAGATAATACCTCGTATCATCTCCGGAGCGCCGTGATTATAAGCCTCAGTTGCCTGATGCTGAGCTCTCCCCTATAAAACTGCTCCCTATAGTCGGGGTGGACATCCTGGTGGTGGTGGTGATAACACCTCATAGAATCATCCACCACCAGCTACATATCCAGCTCCTCTACCATGTCCGCCTCCTCCCTGTAGACCACCTCGTTCAAACCTCTTCCACTTCCTGGGAGGTCCCTCAACCATCTGTTGATCATCAGAACGATGGGTCAGACAATCATGATCCATGTGACCATGCCTGCCGCATGAGTAACACTGCCCGATCCTGATATGACTGGCTCTGTCTCCACTCAGGGTACCCCGCACAACTGATCTTGGGTCATGCAGTTGACCACTAGTAGGTTTGGACCTCTTGGACCTTTTTGAAATCTGTCTACTGCCGGCTGTAGAAGAATCTGTTGCGTGTTGGTTAATGGTGGGTCTCGCTGCTGGAGACTTCTTAGCAAGGAAACTCTCCACTATGATGGATCTCTCTGGCACCCCCGTATGTGTCGATATGCTAAGTGAGATCATCATAGATCTAATATCTCGCCGGAGTCCCTGCTCGAAGGTCCGGGCCCTGAATAATGGGTCTCACACTATATCTGTGGAGTAGCATGAGAGGTTGGTGAACCTCGCTGAGTACTGTGCTACTGTTATGATACACTGCTATAGATGAAGTAGCTCTTAAATATGCAATGCTTGAAGGGTGGCTTAGACAAACTCCGCCTAGAATAGGCTCTCAATGTCTTCCTAGAGTAGCGTCGCCTCATCATGCACTTGGATCATCAGGCTCCACCATCTACCTGCTGCTGCCTGAACGATGCTAGCAGCAAGGATCACCATGTAGTCAGTTGGTGTCCCCACTATTCTGAAGACTCTCACCACAGCCCCCGGCCAATCCTCAGTCACCTGTGGGTCCATCTCTCTCCAGAACCTGGGTGGCCTCTAGCGCTAGAGCTCGTGCAGTGTGATCAAGCGGCGTGAAACTTCTGCTTCTGGGGCTGGTGGCATCGGTGGCCCAAAGGGGAGTAGTACAGCTGGTGCCTCCATTATAAAGGGCCCTGAACCGAGGCCTCGTCGCTTGGTGATCTGTCAGTGCAGATGATTCTCGGGGCTCTAACTAGTCTTCTGTGGGGAGGCATCCCAAAAAAAAGATGTGACATGGTCAATGGATTATACATGGCGATCTTACCTTGTTGAGCTGACATAAAGAAAACTTTTGAAAACATACACACAATTAGTGTTTTCATGCACTAAGTCGGAAATTAGAATTTATGGTCCTGGTGTATGGATATGTCAACTGCCCGCACCAACACTGGACTCCTTGAACTAAAAACCACACATATTACCCTTAACACTATTACTTCACAGAAAAGAATGATCAGAGTTCTATGTTCTGTGGTAGATACGACTCCTCTGCTATCAATTTGGCATGACCCTTCCCCTGTGGCCCATATCGCGACTACCCCAAGCCCACCTTCCATAGGCCAGGGTCTGGAGACTAGCACCAAAGGCGTAAATCCCTAAACTAGGAAGGCATTGCCTTTATAACTGTAAAAAAACACAACAACGTACACAACATGAAGCAAAACACTAAGTAAAACTGTATAGAAAATAAGTGCTGGAAAGGAAAAGGTGTAGGAAATACAAGCTCAACTGTAAAGTACAAGTACAACTGAAGAATAGTAAAACATCTACTGGGTGATCCTATGGGGTTCCTACCTGAAGGGTAGGTATATATGGACTCCTCAGCACTCCTGTACGTCTGTCTGCTCAGGTGTACCGTCACGTAGAGTGGTCCACCTCTGGGTACCATCCAGTCCTTCTACTCTCTACCTTAGTCAGTGCTGTCCATCGTCTGCAACCAACACGACGAGGTGCGGGTATAACCTGTGCAGGGGTGAGTATAACGATACTCAGTAGGGACCCCGATACCCTCAAGGTCTCACAAAATCCAAAAAAGATAAACCAAAATGTATGAAATCAACATATAACCATTACTTATTAATATGCCCATACATATACCTAAGTTATCTAGTGACCCATCTCAATCACTAGGAAAACACAAAAGTCATTGACTCAGCTCAAACCATGATTTTTATTATCGAAACCATGGCTAATGGGGAACTCCTCCTCTATTGAGTACAATGGTCATGTCGTGACACCAAGGCGCTTCTCCCTAACCTTGTACTGCTGAGGTACTCCCATATCAAGTACCGTAGGTCTGCTGCCAACTACCAAATGCTCCTCTGCTGTGGGTCTGCTGCCAACTACCAGGTGCTCCCCCTAATAGCCTGTAGAGGTACTCATCTTGTCGAGTACCGTGGGTATGCCGCCAACTTACAGGCGCTCTTTCTCCATGGGTCTTCCACCAACTACCATGCCCTCCCCACTGGGCTAGTCAAATCAATCCGAGTCGAATCGGTCAAGCAGTCGTTAGGTCTGCTAGCTACTAGGTCTCCACACTATTTCTTCTCGTCACTGGAAAGATTTTCTCAATGATCTACTGGGAAATACTCTAACTGTCACTAAGTAACCCGAAGAATTATCTCAAAGGTCTTCCACGTCATATGGGTCTCAATGAAATAGACGGCATGTCAATCAGATGCCTGGTCTGTTAGTTATTATCCTTTAAGTCCTGGGTCCCTAGATGGATTTGTGTACGATCCAACCTGACCGTAACTCAAAAATACACCGAACATTAGTTGGGTATTCTTAAAGGGATGGATTCATTCCAATAATACCGGTTCTACTGACGGTTCGTCAAACGGTCGTTCGGTGCCAAAGATATGGCCCAATAAGGTAAAGGTTTAGAAATGGGCCCGGGTCCAGTCCGACCCGGTCAGACCCACTCGGCCCAACCCAGTCTGGGCCGACCTGGTTTGGGTTCACCCGATCCAACTCGCAGGGTTTGACCCAGTCTATTTGGTGGGTCATCCCGTTGAGTTTTTGGCTCGGTCCACTGGGCCCGGCCCAGCGGACTTCGTGGGCGGTTCGTCCCGGAGGTCGCCACGTAGGCAAATCGACCCGAAGGTCATGGCCGGTTCGGCCAGTGCTGTGATGGGTGTGGATCGGGTGACTCGACCCGGTCGGAAGACCAGCGGGTAGGCCGCACGGAGTGCAGGCTCGCCGTGGGTGCACCGGTTTGTGCGTGGTAGGGGCTTGGCAGGGCGCAAGGGCACCAGGGAGGCCGCGGTAGGGGCTGGGTAGGCCGCGAGGGTGCCAACAGGGCACCGTGAAGGGCGTGCAGGCTCTGGGCAGGGCGTAAGGGGACCGGCAAGCGGTCCGCGCGCCGGGTGGCCGCGGGTAGGCGATCCGGGCATCGCTCGGGCCAGCGGTGGTTGACCGGAAGCTTCGGTGTTCCACGGGGGTGGCACGATTCACGGAGGCTACGGGTAGCATGGCATTCGTCGTTGCCGCCTTCATCATCATTTCCTCATCGCCAGGCCGTAGAACGCCACAAGAAAGAAGAATCGACAGAGGATGTCAGGCCATGTTAGGTTAGCCCGCATCCTCTGTGTTTAGAGTGATATCAATTGGTTCATCAAATTTGGAAAGATGAACATAAATTATTTAGAACTACACAACGATTTCTTTTCAAACAATGGCGAGAAAAGAAAAGGGGTAAAACACAAGGTAAACCCCCTACCTTTGATTCACCGGTCGACGTTTGTCATTTTTTAACGGAGTCACGTAAGGAAGATGATGAAGTACATTCACCGCGTCTGCCGCACATCCCCAATTCCGAGTTGTATCTATTCGTTGACGACATTGCGGAGGGTAGGATTCAAGGAAGGAAGTCGAAGTAGAAATCGTCGCCGGCGTTCTTTTCATTCTTTGTTGGAAGAACAGTTCTTCGTTGGAAGATTTTTCTCCCTTATCCCAAATTCCACCAAAAGAGATTTCCAAACCAACTAATTATAATAGATTGTATATTATTTTAATATTGACATGAAATTCAAAAATGAGAATTAAATTACGTAGGCTCCCCTTAATTAAACCATGAGTGTTGGAACAATTAATTAAAAGGAGAAGGTGGCACCAATTAATGTTATAGGAGGTCATGGGACTCCCCTCTCATTAATTAGGGGAGTTGGCAGATTTTCCACCCTCCCATTAATTGGGGGTTTTAGTCTCGTGTGGTCCCCACGATGTAACCTCTCATGAGAGGTTATATTCGGGAGGGCCCTGCCACCATAACCTCTCATTGGAGGTTAGGGTGTGGCGGTCCCACCTCCAACTCCCAAGTGGAGGTTTTAACCAACAACCACTCACACTCATGGAAGAACAAAAATAAAATAAAGTGTTGTACACTTAATTTTAATTTTTTTTATAAAAATCCAAAAACTAAATTTTATTCTCGACCATCCATCGTCGAGGTGAAAGTCTTTTTATGATAATACCGGCGCTGCGAGTTCATCGGTGCCCTCATATTTCAGTTCCAAGCACCAGTTCAAAAGTTATAAAAACCCACTCGTACGTTTATTGAACATACCCAAACAAAACTTTAGAAATTGATTCTGGGCACACCGGGCCTCAGAATCACGCGCCGTCAGTTTTCATAGACCTTTAAAAAAACCCATGTATTTAAGAAAAATATTTCCACAGAATTTCCATTTCATTACATAGGTAGATACTTTACTCATAAAAAAAATTAAAAAGTATTAAGTTATTTCTTTTCTTTCCATACATAATTATATGTGTTTACATTAATTTACCTCTACTATGATAACTCTTTTTTTAACTCAGTAACATATTTTTTGATAAAAAAGTAAAATTTTGATTATTAAAAATTTGTAAATTATGATTATAAACTTAAATCTATTTTATAGTATTTATGTTTTAAAAATGGTAGAAATAAAATTTAATTTGAGTATGATAAATGAAACACTAAACTGTTATTATTAACATGTATATTTATGAATTAAAATGAAGATAAAAAAGTTAAAATATAATTTCAAATAATATGGATTGAAATTGATTATATTTATAAAATTTCATGTCATGTTACATTGAAACTAAATTCAAAATTAAATTTGAAAATTATGTTACATTTTTCGGTGATAAAAAATGATAGTTCTGTAAAAATCTACATTTATTACTCTTCACCCAAAAATAAATCTTTTCATAAAATAAATATATTTATATTATGATAATTTTTACATGACAATTTAAATAAAATTTTATTTTATCAAACAATATTTCTCAAATTGTGGGAAATTAATTATAATATCAGTACATAAAATGTCATACAAACAATTTTTAATGAAAACCATTTTCAAATATAAAATTATATTATTATCATTCATTAAATAATAAAAAAATAAAAAAATATTAATGCATTAAATTAGAAATATATTATAAATATTTCATTACAGTTATAAGGCCCCATCATTAAACATTACATAATCAGGAATTAAGTTTATAGTTCAAATTAAGGATCATTTCAGGTTTATAGTTTCATAGAATTAGGGAATAACTAATATATTACATCTCAAATATTACAAAGTAAACAATTCTTCTCTGAATCCATTTTTTCATAAAATAAAAACTCTTAAAATAAAACAAGAATTCTATTCTTGATATAAATCTTCTTGATTTATTCCTTTATCTTACCCGAGCATATATCCTATGAAAAATATTTCAAAAACATGGGATGAGCATTAATATATCAATAATGGTTATAAAATAATGAATGAAATAATTAGTCCATCAAGACATATAAAAGATAACCACTTTAACCTACCTCATAAAATCATAATATTTAGGAATAACACAAAGAAATCATAAATCATAAAGTTAACTTGTGGAATCCGTAACATACTTACGTTGTAGATTCCATAGCTACGTAGGGAGTTATTTTTGGAATACCTATCATGGTATATTCCTTAAATATCTTAAGAGAAACATTAACGTTTACCTCTGTCACATTACCCAATGGATTAGAGAGATATCTAGGGCTGAACCACCCTTGGTTTATCATGTAACCACCTATATATGTAAACAATTCCCATGAACCATAACATATTTATAACACATAAAACACAAATTAAGGAAAGATTACATTTCCACATTTCAATCACAATATATAATTTCAATATTTTGAAATAATTAATCCATTTTCAAATCCATTTTTTGATACCAAAATACATAAACTATTATATAGTATTTATTTTCCTTTTAAAAACATTAAATCTTGTAAGGAAAGAAAATATGAAATAATGCTCGTAGTGGTAGAAAGGTCGTTGTTGCCACATATGTTAAAATCAATCATTCTTCTTGTCATTTAGTAAAAAACTTCATTGAGAAAGGAAACCCATTGAATGAAATTAAAATTCAAAGGGCTTTATACACTGTATAAAATAAAGTCTTGTATAAATCAAAATATTCCTCAATGAAAGGTTATTTAGAGGAAGTCCCTTACAAAGATCATTTTGTAAATAAAAGAGATCGATTATGTGTATTCACAATAAGCATGCATAAAGAAAGTATAAATACATGATAAGATATAAAAATTTATTTCTCACATAATCAATGTATTACATAAACAAGAAAGAGAATTTCCACCCAGATAATAGAAATTGGGTTAAGAAGTTCCCTTTACCTAATGATTGACTTGACTCATTCGTTATTTAATCTACTTGAAATTGTGTAACTCCCTTTGGTTTTAACCAAAAGGATTTATTAAATTTCTTTATGCCTAGGGTAAGGCTTCTAGGATGAAGATAGGGATGTTGGGAGCATCTTGGAGTAGAGTTTGGATGATCCAAGGTGCTTGAGATGTGTGTGTAATGGTTTAGAGGTGGTGGCCTTCTATAAGATGGATGAGGGGATCTTTAAAAATGTTTGAAAGAATTATTTTATTGTAAACTGATTTTCTTTTTCAAAAGGTCCAAAACATATTTCATTAGAAGGTAAGGTGCATATAAGTCTCAATAAAATTATCCAGTAGGAATCAGATAGGTTTTGAATATTTTTTAATCCCTATATATTTTATTTAACCATTTGTTAAATTATTTAACTTTTACCATGTCTTCTTATATATTCATACTATATGGTTAATATATTAACTATAAAATTCCAAGTAGCCCAAAATGGTGCATTAATGACATTTGTTAAATCATATATGTCAGTTGGCTGAATCTTATATTATTAGGATTATTTTATCATTTAATTAAATATTAATTGTTTTAAAAACTCATTTATGTCAATTTATAAACTATTCATATCAGTACATCTAAATAAATCTAAAAAAACTTGATTCTGTTGAAAAAATTCATTAATTTAAAGATAATAAGTCATTAGTATCTCTAAAATTAGTTTATGGCATAAAAAGTTTCAAAATAAATTTATTTTTATATTTATAATATAATTTATTTGAATCAATTATTAATGAAGAAATTACTACATTATCATTGTGTCATAATAAAATTTATTTATTTAATGTCTAAATTTTTTAATTAAAATACCAAAATGTATAAAATTATTGTATATTTATAATGACTATTTATCATAAAAAATATATCTTATATAACCCATTACAAATTTTCTTTTACTAAGCGACATATGTTTATGTTACATTTTCTTTATCTTTAAATTAATTTTTTATAAAGTGTCATTTTCAATTACATGTGGCTCAATGGGGTCCCAAAATCGACCCATAGATTTCCATAGTCAGTCATGTATCATCCAATAGGATTAAGACACATGCTAGGGTAATTATTATTTTTATAATAATATTTTTTACCTTTTTTACTAGATTTACCCTTTAACCATGTTAAATAAAATATTTACTAAAGTTACTATTCATAATGTCTAAAAATAATTGTTACCTATTTACACAATTTGCACCACTTGATTCCAAATATGGATTCAAATTTTCCAAATTCAAAACATAGAAGTTGCAGAAATTAATTTAAAATTAATTCTTATTTTCAAAACCAAAAAGCGTGTTTTTAAGAAATAATAACTATCAAACGATTGACCCTTGTTTATGTTCAATTACAATGTAAAATTACTTATAATGAAAAAACTGGATTAAATGATAAAAATAAAATTTAATTACACATTAAAACACATTATAAAGAAAATCTAACCATTTAAAAAAATTATATTAAAATGCAGTTTTGAATTAAAATGCAGTATTTTCACTATTCATTAAAAAATGAACATTATTAGAAAAATACAAATAATTGATCCAAAGTAAATTTTGATGTCCGAATTATAAAGAAAAATTTTATTTTGTCAAATATAACATCTAAAATTAAAAAAACTAGGTTTAAAAAGGGTTCTCCATCAAAAGGCGATAAATCGACCTTTTAAATAATATTAGAGTATTTATGCTTTAAATAATATTCTTTATTATTTTAAGACACTAATATTTATTGTATAAATGTGAATAAATTTAAAAAAATATGGATAATCATATTTTAGTAATATCTATTCATTCCCACTAATATAATGGCTTGGAATTAACTACCACTTAAAATAATATCATATTTTTATTTCTTAGTATGACTTAACGTTGTGTGCAACGTATGATTTCCATGAAACTCATTGTTGTGTATTGGGTATTCCATCGAACATAACACCCCCATTAAGGTATAATTAATATTTAATTCACAAATATTAGTAAATATGAAAATTTCACATTCTTTATTTACCTGGGATCTTAGAACAATAATTTGGTATTAATTACTAATTAAATCCATATAGGTAAAAATACATGTTGTATATAATTTCATTTTTATGAAAATGCCTATTTTTCTGTGAATTTTTTTATCTTTTATTACATCCAATTGATAATCAATTCATGGTTTATTATTCATTTTAGTAAGGAAAAAATTTATTTATATATTTTTGTAACATATTTATTCGTATTCATAAACTCTAGACTGATGGATTGGTATTAAATGTGAAATTTAAATTGTACAATTTATTTATTATATAGTTATTCTATTAATCTAGGTTTTGTGTATACCACATTTTATCAAACATACTATTATTTAAATAAGTCAAATTAAGAAATAATCATAGTTTATAAATTTTCATAGAAAATTTCATTCCATGATGATCCTAAATCAATGGATTATTCAATTAAGATCCAATGAACATATCCCTAAAAATAATGATATAAACATTTATGAAAAATAAGTTTGGAACACACTTTTTACCACATACGAACAAATTAAAAAATCAGTACAAACCCACAAGTCACACTATGTCTAGTTCAATAGTTGTACACCATTGATTCCCCTAGTGGTAACTCAGTACCCCACCCTGAGATTCACGATGGAAATTATTGTATGAATATAAAAATGTCCACATATATCGCATCAACCTTATTACATCCTATGCCTCTAAAGAAAAAAACTATTTCTAAATTAGTCCTGAAAAAATACCGAAATTTAAATATGATACATACCTTTTTAAAGGGGTTTATTAAAAACTACCCATCACATGGTTTATCATCTGTAAGAAGAATAACCACTTTACACCAATGAACATGTCTCGTTATTATTATGACACCATAACTTCTAATACCCATATTTCCAATTGTAAATTCTAACATAATAATAAAAATTATAAATGTGGAAAATGAATTTTCCCAAAATGGTTTTCATTATGATAATAAATTCGAATGGACTTCTCCATAGAACAATAATCTAACCATAGCTCTAGATTATCAGGTTAAAGGACATGAAGTAAAACTATTAATTACTTCATTATCATTTACACATAAAAGATTTCATTTATCCCACCATATGTTATTTTTAATTCTTACTATTAGGTATCTCCCTAAATTTACTAAATGATTTCAACCAACCGAATATAACACATATTCAAAAATCAAATCTTATAAATAATTGGATGCCCCATTTGAGGTGGGACTAGAAAAAATAGATGATCCCAACCATTAAATTATTATCTGGATTCTTGAAATAAATTGAATACATATTCTTAATTTGAGATGTATTCATCCACATTTTTGATATCTAAATATAGTGGTGTGTCACTTTCACAATGATACAAACAATAGGTTGTTACCATATATTTCATCCAAAATAAGTTTTATTGATATAGAATCCCATAAAAATCCTCAAAATAAGCAATATGTATTATTACATCCTTACCCTTAGCCATCACATGGGATATAAATAGAATTTCACAAATTGTAGATGCATCCCCAAGAAACTGAAGGCTTATAATGAATTCTTATAGCATCACTATATCATTAAGAGATGATTATCCCTTCAATATAAAAATACATAAATAAGAAACTCCTAGAATGTTTATGAATATAAATGATGAATAAAAAACCAAAGTAGGAAACAAAATATATCAGAAAACAAAAACAAGATTCTTGTTAGAAAATAATATATCTAATAAGACCTCATTCCACCCTACTTTAAAGGTAAGGATAAAGTGACAACATGTAACTCTCTAATGAATGATAATAAAACTACCTCAAATATCACAAATATATATCCAATTAAGAAAATATTCAATCACGTCTATGAATTTAGGAGTTATACTCCATATCTAAATCGTAATGAAAAATGACCACATGTGAATAAAGATGTATATGTAGGGGTGAGTATAAAACCCTATTAAGAAATCTCCCATAGAAATCTGTTCCATTATACATGAAAAAGATAATGATATGTGATGTTTTATAGAAAACATGGGAGAGCATGAAAGCATGTAAAGTGGGTATTAAATTGCAAGTGTTAAATAAATTAAAAGTCACAACATGTTATGAACCCTTGCACCCATGAAATTCACTAAAGCTCCCTCTTAGGGATCCACGTCACAAAAAAAATCATTATAAAGACTATCAAGTGGTATACATGTTTTCCAATTCAATTTAATAGATATACATACTATTATAGAAACTTCATTCATGTCAGGTAAGTGGAAGTTAGTGACAACACCATATAATTTTTTCCCTGAATGATGGCGTTCCTCTAACATAATGGATATGACACTATATGATTACCATTATATGGGATGTGATAGAAACAATTGTCTATATTGGGTGTTTTGGATAGCCTTTATTATATAATAGTTGAGGTTATATTGAATATAGGAGATCAGACCCTCGAATATGGTCCAGTATTTGGTGGACCATGATTCTCAGATGGTATAGAAACCCATTTAATATTTCACAATCCTCTATAAAATTGATTAGAGACTAGGTAATAATGCTCAAACCAATTTAATCAGAGAATTTATATTTTATATTATATCTATGAATAATGAATGGAACATTTGTTAACAAGATAGTACACATTTAATTTTAGTATGAGTAAATATTTATTATGATATTTCATGGATATAGGACAGAAGTATGAATCTCGGAATATGTTTTTTCACATTTTAATTTCCTTCTTATTTACATGGTATAATTATTATGTTCACAGTTTTTGGAATATGTTGTGACATATGTGACTTAGTAGTGATTATTATGGTGTATTAGACATCAAAATTCTAGTACAGTAATGTGTATGAAGTACCATTTGTTATAATTACTCAATAAAGGGCCACTAGTGTTTTCAACCACCTGAGAAGATACATTTGATATTTATATATATGATTTATTACCCCATTCATAAGAATACGCAACCTTTTCTTACCCATAACACAATAAATTCAATGTCTACCAGATGAAAGGAATATGAAACTATATAATGAATCTTGGAACAAAACATGAAAATAGTGTAATATAGTGAATAATCTGCACATTTATTAAAAATAAAATAATTATGTATGTTCACTATGATGCTATAAAGGCCATTTGGTTTAAATTAATCTACACCATTAGATATATTAATAATAGAATTCTATTGGATATAATTTTATGAAGACAACTAATAGATATGTGGTCTGGTATGTTAGAATAATTTGGAAACCATAATATATTCATATAACTAGAACAGATTCTTGTAGATACCAAGGATATATAAAAATATCATTATATGTCCAAGTATTATTTTCTCATTCGATATAGGAATGTAGGCATTGGTTTTTGAACATTATATAATGAAAAAAACATATCATATTAAAAAAAATGTTCAATGATAAGGTTATATAGAAGAACCATATTTTAGTTTTATTATAGGTTGAGGGAATTAATCCATTAACATTCATTTAGTATGATTTGGATGAATGAACATGATGATAATATTTTTTGTGGAATCCATATGAAATCATATATTCAATTGATATTTTTATAGTGAGAAATGTTCGATATTTTTTTTTTCAGTTTGGTGATGCTAGACTAGATGCTCCTAATGTTGTTCAATGAGTGGTTAGTGATAAATAATTTAGTAATCAAAAAATAACACCACTTAATAGATTAGAATCTCAAAATTAGTTGAGAATATCTTATATAGTTTGTTCAACAATCATTATATTTTAATATGGTATTAATTCCATACTTTTAACTTATAAATTATAATAATTATTGTTTGTGGAATGGGTAACCATAAGGGATCCAATAAAATTGTATTCAATTATGAAATAAGAAATATTATCCCTGATGATCAATTGATCTTAGAAGATGAGTAATTTACCAGACGGTAAAATGAACACTTGGGAATAAATGTTTAGTTTATTTTAAGAATGTATCTAATTAAAATAAAAGATGAAGGGAATTCTTGGTGGTGAATGTATTCCAAAACATTTATGTTATAAATTTATCAGACATATATTATTGGTTTTTAATGTATTATACCATTTATAAATGTTGAGCTTATGTTCTTCTGATGATCTTCACTAGGAAAAAATATACGTCATGATTTCGTTAATTCATAGTGACTTAGAGGTTTATATGAATATCATTTGAATGAGGGTTTATATTATATGGTTTTTAAATACTTCTAGGATTGAAACATACTCATTGTTATTAGGGATTTTTTTTTTGACACTATCATGACTGAATATGGTTTCACACCATTAAGTATTGATCATTAAAGTATTAAGATGTACTGAAATGTTATAACTTGTATACAAAACATTTCATACTTATATGATGTGTTTTTAGTGGTTATATGGATTTCATGGATTCAAGATTGAATTTTTTATTTTTAGAAAAATTTAAAATTTAACGTCATGGATAGTTTATTAAAATATTTATTATTATAATATAGATATATACTACATATAGTATGAATGTGTCATCCTAGAATGAATGCTTGAGAATGATCTTTGAAAATTTTAAAATGACCAAATGTAAACCTATCTAAACAATTAAAGTTAGAAAATTCAATTTTTTTGAGTAACATTCACCAGCAACAAAATGTGGTGATTGATAAATTTAAAATTAACTATTTTCATCCACCTTTTAAAGATTTATCTACATTATGATTATACACAACAAGTAATTTCATTTGCTATGGGAGTCGTATGACAATTTATATAAGTTCTTGGTATGGTGAATTGGGATTTCATGATCAGTATCCTTAATAACGTAAATTAATTATAAGTTTCACTATTTATATTTGGGGAAGAAGACACTTTGTCACGATTCATAGATTTTCTATATTTTGAGGATTTTGTTTCCCATAAGAGAACAGAAGTATTTTTTTCTATTTAGTAGAAAAATATTAACTTTCATATATCAACTCCGGACTGTTTTAACTTTTTCTATGAGGGAAACATAATACTATGTAACTATATAATCCAGAATTGATTTGTTATGGTTAATGTTCTTGATAAAGGATCTCATTAGGTGTCATGAATTTTGAATCGTATTTAATGATATTTTGAGTACAATTCAAACATCCCAGAATCTATTTCTTATGAAAAAATGAAACACAATGACATGAAATTCCATTTCATTCATTTTATTATAGAATAAATGATATTGGGTTCACATAAGATAGTTTAGAATAAAAATATGACATACATGATGCCTCATTTAGATTTTGGTAAACAAAATTTGTGCAGACCATTACATTACTGAGGGAAATGGATGAGAGATTGATTTTTCATGAGTGTTGTAGGAAACCAAATATTTCAACGAACAAGTCTAAAACATAGTGATTTAAATATTTCATACATGTTGGTCTATGAAATACAGGGTTAACATTATGCCTCATTTAGATTTCGGTAAAACAAATTTGTGCATACCATTACATTATTGAGGGAAAGGGATAAGAGATTAATTTTTCATAAGTGTTGTAGGAAACAAAATATTTTAACAAAAAAGTCTAAAATATAGTGATTTATATAACTATAAACACATATAAAAATTTATGGATTAAATTTACAAGATATTGGGAATCTAGGAGGACATTTAATAATAATAAGTGAGTGATAGTTGATGAATTTAGAATACTAGAACATTTGATTGAAGTTTTTGTTCAACTGATGGGTAGTACAGGCTAGTCCACATTCACTACTAGTTGGGATGTATTGAAAAAATTTAACTATATTGAGATATGTGAACTATCTACCAACTTCAGTGGTTGAGGAAGTATTGAAAATAGGATATTAGAGTCTTGAATAAAATCTAACTGAGGTTTAAAAATAATTATTCAATGGAAATGAAATCTAATAAACTGGATGATAATATCTATAAAATATTGTGTGGAAAAGGTGGTCATGTTTAACATGGAGTATTCTTATGATTGTGTATTATTTATTAAGTCTATATTCAATTAATTTCCATTTACCTATATTTAAGGTAATCGTAGTATTTCTAGTCGTATAAGAATTTAAAAATTTTCACCCATGGAAGTAAGATGATGTTTGGATAAATATATTTTATTCCCATTAATCACATTTCTTATTGTTTTCTTGAACGATTGGGTGTGAGTTATTGATAAGAGTGTGTTTGATTAATAACACAATGTTTTTATAATGGTGCAAAAATATTTCTTAATTTTATTATTCAAAGGAGAAATAGGTTCTCATGGTTAGAATTTGATAGTTTAACATCATTTATATGTGAAATATTATAGAAAACTAATGTTAAATCATATATGTTTGTAAATACACTCTCCTCCCAACATGTGTCCCCAGATAATAAGGAAATCCCAAATAGATATAATAAAATAGTGGACACTAATTCATCCTAGCTGAATTTTCTTGTGGAGATTATATTATTCCTTCCCAGAAATGTTTCACTTATGGCCATGTCAAAACCAAAAACTGATCATACATATACATATGTAATGAAAACCAACTCAATTCAATTTTTATGTTACACAAACTAATGTTCATTCCTTTTATTTATAAAATATCAAACATATGTTTTACTATACACATAATAGGCATTATCCAGAACCATTATTTCCAAAAAACATCCAGTTAAGGAGAATACACAAAAAATTATTTACCAAGGTGATTCGACTAAAAATATTAATAATTTAATTCTAAAAAACATAAGCCTACATGTTCTTCGAATATATATAGATAGAAAATACACATGACTCACAAAGTCATTCCAATAATAAATAATAATAAAAACTCATTTATATGGGTTCATACATCCATATAAGGAATGCACAAAACAAATTACCTATAATAACATATTCATTTTAATGTATCCAAAAATTAAAGCCCATGAACAGGGTGTCCCAAAGTGAAACTATAATGTAACTAATGGGGAGGGATATATTAGATTTATACCATTGATCCAAATCCAAAATAATTCTTCAATACAGTAACAGAATATCTGAAAGTAATAAAATCCTAGAAATTTCCTAAAGGAACCCTATAGATTGTTTAAAATATCAATGAGGGAAGAAATAGTCATTGTGCTTGTGGTTTTAGTTAAGTGAACGAATATTGGGTCAAATTCAAATTCCAAAAGAGATGGGATACACTATATAGTATACCACGTGCCAACTATGTATATGAAAACACCTAAAAACTCATAGGACCACATAGTATAAACAACTATGTAAACTATCCATGGGTCTTCCCCTTATAACGATAAAATAAACATAGTTTGGAACACAATTTACATATAATTTTATTCAATTAATTTTTCTTCCCCTAAACCACAATTTCATCTATCTCAGTAACCTTCATATTATGAATGTTTTTTTTCTAACCATGTTTTATCCATGAATCCTTCAATAACTCTATAAAACAACAATGATCCCTTTAGAAACATTCAAAACCAACCCATAAAACTTCATAATGTAAAAATAAAAAAAAATATAAAAATACCTCAATACATTGGTGTTACACTCTCTTTGACATTAGGTTGTCCTTCCATCAAATTTTTTTTATTAGTGGTTATTTAAAAAGATCATGTTTTTACACTATCATAACACTTTCTAACTCAAAATACTCTTAATATAATTTTAATTCTATTGTAAAACAAGTAGGATATTAATATATTAGTCTCATAATATCTTTTCATCCTTATCCAAAATATGAATCATAGTGTGAACAAATTGTGATTGCATATTGTGGTAAATTTGACCCTAAACTACCATGTTCTCATTATTAAGTCTATATAACATTCATTATATTATGTTAAAAAGGTCATATGATGAAATGAATTGGGGTGCTAATGGTAACCAATAAGCAGCTCCACAAATACACTTAATAATATCTATGTTATCATGAACCATGGTTTTACTACCCTCTCTTACCCATGTTATAGTTTCCATGTCCTAGAAATGTCTTTATGACAAAAATATTTATCATAAGTGAATATAATAGAAAACTTATGATCTTAATAAAACACCTATGCCTCTATACCATGGTAATTCTTTCCCATATTAGTTAATCACAATTATTGTCTCCTGTAGAAGACATTATCTAAGAAAACAATTTCCCCAACCTCTTCTATTTAAGGATGAAATGATACAATTAATTATAACTGTATTACTAATGGTTAATATAATACACCACCTCTAAACTCGAATGGAAATCTATGGTATATGTTCAATATTGTGGAAATCATTACACCAATGAAACATCACCATGTCATGAAGATACAAATGTTCAAATCCACAAATGGATTAATAATATAAATTATAATGAATTATGTTGAATTTTTTTACTTTCACAACAAACATAATGGTAAAATCATGAATTTTATGTATCCCACCTTGATAGTTTTAAATTCTAGGATGATTCAACTCCACCATAATATAAGCACATATAACGATTGTAATAGGACCATTGGTAATTATTATTCACTTATCACTTATATTTAGTAAACATACTTAACCCCATGATATTATAGATTATTATTTATAGAAGATGAGAAAAATTGGTGATCTATTACCTTTCATATCAATCCATTTAATGGAAGGAAGACCCACTTGAGTAATGATATGTTTGTGGTGGTTGTTCATGAACTAAGGTGGAGTCACAATATGATCCAAGAAATCAAGATATAATGTTCATCTATTTAACATCTATAAAGTCCAACTACTAGTTATGTTTTAATTTAATTTTTATTATATTACTATTTATCTACTAAAAAACATTCGACTTGGTTAACCATGTTAGTAACGAGAATCACCTAATATGAAACCATGTTATCTTTTCTGTATACGTAATTTTATATTTATGATACATATTTTCCCCAAAGATCATCATTTCTCTACCAATTGTTAATAAATAACACATGGACCATTATGTTTAGGAAAACCCACTCAATATATCAACCAATTTCATTCCTTTTTAAAGGGACATTATAGAGATTTGGTCTGAAAGGACAAAAACAATGAACTGGTAATAACCAACTATAAATAGGGGATACGGGCCATTGATTTATCTTTGAATGATGCCATTAATAGGCACTAAGTAGATATTTCACATGTTACTAAGGCCAAATATCATGAAAATGTGTTGATATTTGATGTAGATACTAGTAAAAATATTTTATAGATTGAAAAAAGTATTAAACAATAGTTAGGGGTATCTTAATCGCACGCCAACCCATATTTTCTTGGTTTACACTATCCTTGGGAATGAAAACACAAACTAGGTTACATTATAGGATACCGACCATCCAAAAATAACTTTAGAAAAGATATATATTATAGTATAATTAATTTTACTAAAATTCCTAAAAAAATGGTTATCCTATTTGTCTAACTCATCCAACTAAAATATTAATTCATGATGTTCAATTACTGAAAGAATAGTGATATTTTCAACCTATTCATGTAATGTTCCTAATCCAATCATATCTATTTCCCATTAACATTAAAAAAGATGAATGGATACGTCATGAGATCTAAGTGTGACTGACATGACATATGAAAATTTATGTTTATCAAATTCAAGAATCCAATTTATCCCAAAATTATTTTAATATACTGTTCTCTAACATTATGAACTCCCTAAAAAATAGATCATGTCAAAAATAATTGAGAAGAGTGAAAATATAAGTAATATTATACCCTTTCAATGATATATGTGTTGGTTATCAACAAATATGTGAACATTTATGTATGAAACCCTCATTTCCATTATACATATCACATCTAGAATATGAAAACATAAAAAATTACTATTGGATCATGTTGGAAAACATCTTTAATAATAAAAAAATATTTGAGACATATTATCATGAAAAAATACTAACTACTATAAACTTTTACTTGACATTATATTTCTCTCGTGACACAATTCGAAACAGAAAACCATTTTCTAATAATTTTTCATCATCTATAAATCAATCAAAAATAAGGATTCATTTTGGTATTTCCAAACATTAAAAATTACTTGAATAAAAAACCGAAGGATCCTTACTTCAAATTAATAATTTATTTTTAAGGAAAACATTCTCTTTTCAAAAAATAATGTCAAATAAAACACTTAAAATACAATTTTAATTTAAAATTGTGTAAAACAATTTATTAAATACTTCAAAAAGTATATTCTATAATTATTTTTCAAACCAAAATACTAAAAAACTACTTTTAAAATATAGAAAATCCATACATAATTGTTTAATTCATAATAATATAAATAAAAAAATGTTTCCATTTATAAAATATTATAAACAGAATTGAGAAACAATTTAAAAACATGAACCCATAATTTTACACAATTAGAAGAGTTTCAAAATTCATTATCCACTCACGATACCCAACCTAGCATAATAGAAATACTATTTACCTCTTTATCCAAAAATTTTATCATGTTAACTTATTATAAACTATTATGAAGATCACCTAAGGAAACATATAATTTTTTCACATATTTCACATAATTATGTTAAAACCAATAAAAAATTTGGAAAAATAATTTTTTTTCAAACAAGAATTCTCAATGAATTATCTTTGTAAATCAATGATTGTTAATGTCATTGTTTTTAGTATACTCTAAAGACCTTAGAAATATTTGTTTTCATAAAACACATTAATAATTCTGAAATTATTTAATATTTGATGTATTTATAAGTATAAAATTAATTATACTCATTATATTTTAAATGGTTCCCAAATTATATAAATATAGTGGATTAATAACAAAATTATCTTCTCTTTAGCATTTCCTCAATTTAACTAAGACAATAATAACTCAGACTTCATGAATTATTTTAATCTATTAATTATCTCAATGAACTATACTTTTATATCATTAAAATCAAATTAATATATTTTAGGTCATAAAAATGATAAAATTTAATGATTTAACAAACCAACAGTTCAACATTTATTATTCTCAACTAAATATACAAATCTCTAATCATCAATACATTAAGAAGGAATACATGTAAACATTATTTTATGTACAATTCTATAATTTGAAATATTTTCTTAAAATAATTTATATTTAAATTTACATTTGAAAAGTAAATATTATAAGACAATATGATTTATTACTAGTTTAAGATTAAATTCAAAACTATTTTAGTTTTTATTTTAGCAATAAAAATACATTTAGTTCAAAAAATGGGGAAAATATAGAAATAATAAAAATATTATAGAGAGAAAAAATTTATTTTAATCCATTCAAAAAAATTTTTGTCAGAAACTCTCAGTTTTGTTATAAGTAATAAATAAATCTATTAAAAACAATTTCTTGTGAAACGTTACAAATTCGTAATTGAAAATATTATATAGATGTTAGAATTCTAGTGGAAGTATCTATACTAATGTGTGATTTCCAATTATTATTATCTAAACCCATGAAATGTTGTAACTTAATTCTAATAATTGTTTAACAATTCTTCTCATACACAAGCTACCCTACTATGTTTTGGTTCTATATAATGGGGTGAGATATGTCAATTTTCACACTATGATTATAGTCATACACATCCTATATCCACTGTTACATTCATCAATGGATGACTATTAATAGTAGATCATTATAACATCCCAACCCATACCCATTTCTTTTAAAAGTACAAGAATTCCACAAAATATAGTTACATCCATTTGACACCAAAAATTAATAATAAATTACTTGTGATTCACTAAATTATTAGTGTATCATTTTTCATTTCATATAAAACTAGGTACTATATATAAATCAATGATAATATTTGTATATTATTGAATATTAAACAAAGATCAAACACCAATACAAAACATAAATAATAATAATAATTAGAGTCACAACGAAAACTAATATCATCAATAAGTATATAAATGAGACAACTCAAAAGGTAAAGATATAAATCTAACATTTCGCTCCATCATTCTATAAAAGATAACACCCTACAAATAATAACTCTATAAACTAAGAGAACATAATCCATATAATAATCTATAAATCGAAGATACAATATCTTTATCAAATCATGTTGAACAATGACTACATAAACACAAAGATAAATACAAAGAGAGAGAGAGAGAGTATACAACCGCAGTTGAAAGCCTCCACCCATATCTCAAACACGAAACATAAATAAAGACATGTTATTTTACATTTTATATAATAAATGGGAGAAAAATAAATAATTTATATAATATATTACATTATTATTTTAAATTAACTCTCACTGAAAAACCCACATTTTTATCCCACGTACCAATGTCACAAGTAGTAACATAATGCTGAAATTATAAGATCCCTCAAAGATGGAACTAGAGTATAATTATAAATTTATATGAACCTATATAGAATAATTATTAAAGTATATTTTACACATAAATTATAATGTTTCTTATAGTAAATTTAATTAATTTTAAAAATGAACTCTTACTTATCCAATTTCCAAACCTGTTGTAGGAATCTATAAGAACCTATACCTCCATGATTGTACCACTATATTATTATACAAGAAAATGTTTTTGGAAAAAAATTTCAACTGATATTACTAGGAATTTAATTTTTAAAACTTTTATCCATCATGTTCTTATAGAATGAAGAGTTGGAGAAAATCTAACTTCCTCGATCAATCTTGTTTAGATAAAATTACGCTACTCCCTTATTGATCTTTGATCATACAACCTTCCTATGATGGCCCATAAAAAAACCCCATAAAAACATACCCTTCCAGTAGATACACGAAATTACTCTACAGACAAGGTTTTATCAAAAATATTATATATAGATAAGAGAGGAGGTATATTGAAGAATATTGAATATTTGACCCAAAGGGAAAGAATTCCATTTATCCAAAAGATGGAGGTCTAGACAAAATTGAATTTACAAAAATATTAAAAGTAACCCTACCTTAGAATAGAACATGAAATGATGGAAAAATATAACTTTCCAGGGTGTTATTGGTTTAAAATTTAATTATAGGAAACTTTAGAGTTATTGTCACACCCCGACCACGGACGCCCATGTTTTCACTATTTTCTCGGTCCCGCAACTTTGGGCAGAGTTGTGTCGGGTCTAGGTTTGAATTTTAGTTGAAGCGTTGATGTTTTCGGTGGGTTTCAGGCTAGTGCACAGTCACCGCACTGCTAGCGGTCGCTGCGCATTCGGTGCGGGTGGGTGCGCGGTCACCGCACCGCTAGCGGCGGTCGTGCGTTTGGACCCGGTGAGTGCACGGTTGCCCACCTGATTTGAAGAATAATAAAATTAAAAGAATAAATTAAATTAAAAAGTTTTTTTTATAAAATGTTTTATAACAATAATAAGATAATTTATAATATTTTTATTATTATTTTTATTAGATTATTATTATTATTTATTTACTTTACCTTTTTATTTATTTATTTTATCCTTTTTTTTCTCCTCTCTTTCCTCCTCATTCTTCTTATCTTTTTTTTTTCTCCATGCATGATGCTCCTTGTCCCCCTGTCCAGCGCGAGACCCGCTCCCCTGCCTCTCATCCCTCTGTTTTTTTTATTTTTCACGCTGCACCTGCAGCTCCGGCCTCATGCTCAAGCTGCCCTCCCTGCTGCACTTCTCCAGCAGTGGTCTTCCCTGACACTATTCTTCTTCTTCTTCTTCTTTTTTCTTTCTCTTCTCTTCTCCGCACCTGCACCCTACTCGCCGGCCAGCCGGGCTGCTCTCCCTGTCCAGTGCTCCCTTCTCCACTTCCCGCACAGCAGCCCAGCGACCGAAACCCCACCATGCGCGAGAAGCTACGTCCTTGTCTGACTTCGCCTACAGCAGCGCCCTGCCCAGCTTCTGCACCAACCCTGCATCGCGCCCCAGCAGCCTCCTCCAGGACCTCCAGGCCCCCGGCCGGCCTAGCCCAAGCCCTCTGCCTGCCGACCAGGCCCCTGCCGCATCCGGCGCCCGGCCACCTTCGGCCTGCCTAGCCTCTACAGGTCCTCGCTTCTCCCATCCGCACCCCGCGTCCCGGCCTGCCAACAGCCCGTCGCCCAGGACCTCGCCCGCGTCGCCTCCTGCTCGTAGCGCCCTACTGCCGCCCTCTGCTTGCGCGCACTAGCAACAGACCGGTCCCTTCCTCCTTCTGTGTCGCGAGCAGGAATCCCACAGCGCCCCGGCTCCGTCCTGTTTTACTGCACAACGCCCCAACTTCCCCTTGCAGAAGCTTCCCCGACCAGCCATTGTTCTTGTTCGCTGTCCGTTGAGCCCTGTGCTCTTATAGAGCCAGTCGTCCCTTTGTGCGTCCTCCGCCAGGCTCGCTGCCCCAGTCGCTCGCCAGCCGTGTCGACCACAGCTCACCATCCCATCCTACTCCACATGCGCAGCCGCCTCCCGTAGCTGGCTCATGCCTCCTGCTACTTGATCGCTAGTCACGTCCTCCTCCGGTAGTGCCTCCGCCCAGCAGCTCCAACACTCTTTTCACGTCGTTGCTCCCCCTTTCATCTTCTCCTATCGCGGCAGCCAACAGCTCTCCCCCTTTATAGCACCGCCTTGCACCGCAGCTGCCCGACACCCTGGCTCTTGTCCGCCTCACCCACGTGCTGCTGACACGCTGCTTGCTGTTGTTTGGCAGCCCTCGCCGCACCCCCCTGGTCGGACCGTGTCCAGCCACACGGACGCCTTCCGCTATTCTGGCGCGATACCCTCCGGCAGTTTGTTTCCTGTCGTGACCCTCCCCGTTGGTACCCCTATTATTTTATGCCCGTTTGATATTTATATTTGATATAAATATATATATATATGCCTTGGGTTGATTAGAGTTTTTATTAATTAATTTTTATTTGGGTCAGCTTGACGTTCTAGGACCCACGCGGGTCGTTCCTGAGTGAGCGCCATCACCGCGCTTTGTTTCTAAGGTTGCGTCATCGTCTCGCCTGCTTCCGAGTGAGCGCCGTCATCGCGCCTGTTTCCGAGTGAGCGCCGTCGTCACGCCTGCTTCCGAGTGAGCACCGTCGTCGCACCTGGTTTCCGAGCTTGCATCGTCGTGGCGCCTTGGTCTTGAGGTAGGTCCCCAACTGCACTTACTTTTAAATTTAGAATTTATTAATTTCTTGTCGTTTTATTAATTTTAATGGATGATAAATAATATAAGATAATTAATTTTTTTTAAATGATTATTCAGTGTAAAAAAGAGCCGTTTATTTTATACACATCTCTTGAAATATTTTCTTGACGGGCGGACACCCAGTTTTGATAGAATGCATGTTTGGACTTAAAACATAATTCACGACATTTCAAATGTACTTCTAGATTTAAAGATAAATGAATTCTTCTGAACAAGTGTTTTGAGCTTTTTGAGAAATGAAGTTTTACTTTAAAATTGGCGAAGGCCCGTTTGGCACTTTAATAAAAATAGATTATTTTGGAAAACCCACTCGGGGGTGATCTTTGGTGTGAGTTGTTTTCGTGAGCTGTATATGATGTTGGTGCATCGTGACTAATTAATTTACATTGTGGACGCACCCCCTTTTTATTGCTTGTGATGACATGGGAACCTGGCATAGTGAGTGAATCTTCTGAGAACGATTGCTGCACTAGTTTAGACCACGCACTGGCTAGTGGCCCCATAGTAGGGGAATACTGAGTTATTGCTGCTATGGGGATTGGGCCCCTCGGTTAGGCCATGCAGGGCTATGCCGGGTAGTATTATGGGCGTTATGACGTCATCGAGTTATGGCATGCCTTCAGGATGAGTCAGATGTATAGTACGTTCTGGATAGTTCACGATCTCCTAGGTTCGACCCATGTTTCCATTAGTGTGTATCTATGTGTGGAGGACGATCGAGAGGTCATGTTCGGTTGCTGGCCTATGTGCGCCACTTTTCCCATTGCCCTTGGTATGTGTTGTGTGCTATGTGTGCTATGTGTGGTTTTTCTGTTGGTTAATAACCGAAGTCTAGTTTTCTAAATTTTTTGTAGAAAAATGTTTTAAAAATGAAATGTACCTATTCCTTTCAAACATTAAACTTATTTTTAAATTTACAAGGGCAATAGACTGATGCTTGTTCTAGAAATGGAAGTGCGTGTGTGTGAAAACCAATATTTTGTATATTTAGTTCAAACCTGTAATTGGTAAATTCTTCATTTAAAGGTGGTGCATTGGGAATAGATAGCGGGCTAGCCTACTCAGTTTTAATACTCACGCCTATAGTACTTTTCTGTTTTTAGTGTTTGTGGAGGTTACAGCTTGGGTGTGTTCGCCTTGGGTGACGTTTGGTCGTGAGTTGGAGAGTGACCCGCGAGGTCACACGGAGATAGTGGTTGTCTCTTTCGGTTAGTTTTATTTTCTTTTGTTCTTGTTAGTTACTTTACTCTGTTTATTTTCTGATGCTCTAATTATTTATTTTTATTGGGAGAAATCATTCCCACTTGCTCACTGTTGATTCCCTGGCGCTTGTCGCCAGCCCGGGAGGATCGGGAACGCCTCTCGGGTCATGTCGCGGAACGGCTCGGGTGACCAGTTTAGGGTTGACCCAGGTTGGTTCGTGACAAAATGGTATCAGAGGAGGTCGACCCTTAGCGGACCTCGCTATTCAGAGCGCCCTTTGTTATTTGGGATGTCCGATAGAAGGAGATTAGGACTCTCGGGGATCAGGAGGTAGGTTTCGGGTTGGTGCCTGATCACCGCCGCTCGTGACGAGACCTGAGTCACCAGGGTTAGTCTGGGATTTGAGTCTATTTTTTTTCTTTGGTTGCTTTGGATCGAGGGATGACAATGGAGGCGAATCGGTTCACTGTTCAGACTCACATGGGGTGGTTACCCATGTGGAGTCCAAGTGTCTGGCTCAAGGTCCTCTAAGTGTTATGCTTTACCTGGGGCATGACTCACCACCATGTCACCGAGTTAGGCATACGCACTAGTCCCTCGTTCCGGTGTTTTGTTGTTGGTTGTGTTTTGTTTTGAACTCGGTTGATGGGTGTGTGTGTTGAAAATTAAAGTGAATTCGAAATGAAAAAAAGGGGTTTTCTTCCAAATTGTTTTTGAAATTACTAAAGTGGGTTTTTAAAGAGAAGGTGTATAGGTTTAGAAAAACTTGGTATGTGTTTGGATTTGGTAAGGAAAATAAGTGTTTGAACCTTGGCACTCCTTATTAAGGGTCACACGTGTGTGGGTATGTGTGGAAAGTGCATGGAGGCACTTGTTTGCAACTGATATGAGCGATATTGAATGAACACACATGTGACGGTTCATAAGGTGCCATAGGTGAGTTTTTTTTAAAAAATTTTAAAGAGAAAATGGTTTTGGAAAAATGATTTCTCCTTGTGTTGTATATGTTTGGATTATGGGCCTATTTCCATTAGCTTGTGTTGTTGCTTTTATTGAGTTTTGGCTTGATGCCGGTTTCGATGGTGTTTTTCATGATAGTAATGAGTATTCCGCCCAGAAAGCCTCCCAAAGTTGTCAATAAGTTATTCTCAGTTCTCAATTCCTTTTGTATGTTTCTTTCTTATCGAGGCAGTCGAACTCTATTAGAGGTAGTGGTATTGTTCTGAAAGATAGTGTGTCTTCAGGTTGTTGGGAACTCCCATGATAGTTAAGGTTCGTACCACCCTAGAGTTATTTGAGGGTTCAGTTTTGGACTAGTAAAGATGAATGGTCTCATCGTCGTTAGAGTTTTGAGTGTGATTAATGGTGGTCGAATTCCGCGAAGGTTTCCCACCAGGAAAGGAGTGTGGGCCGGTGGATCCTTTCTCCAAGAAACCATCGTTGTTGGTACCAGCTCCTAGTTCGTTGGACCGCCCTTTTGTGCGCCACCAGTATGGCCTGTCCGGACATTCTAAGTCATCATGTTGCATCCCTTTGAAAATGTACGACCATCGTGGTTGTTGGAATCATCGAACGAAAGAAGGAGTTAGAAACCAGGAGATAAAAATTTCTGACTGTGAGGCCGGAGATGCTTCAACCATCAGGGCCCCAGCCACAGGTCTTGGGGTGAAGCTCGCGCATAGTTAGGAGTTTCCGAGGGTGTGCGGAACCTCGGTCCGTGTAATGCTTTCAGATTTGGAATGGAAATATACACAAATTTCCCTTTTTCTATTCTCATCACTGTCGTAATCTTATCCTTGTTGTGGTGGAATGAGGAGCGCATTCTCCCACAATCCAAGCGGTCTTATCTGCTCTCAGTGTGGTTTTAAGTTGTTTGGTCTCTTTGAATGGTGTGGGCCCATGAATAAACGGACATGTTCTGTCTTTGAGTTGGTCCTAGCTGTGTTCAATAGGGTAATGTTCGTTTTGTAAAGTTGATGGGAGGTGTTGAGTTAATTTCTCATCCTCAAGTTACTGGATTGTTCCGTAACAAACTTTTCGTCAAGTCTCAGGTGTGTTGTTCGGTACATTTGGGAAAAATGAATGATTTTGGTTTGGGAGTTCCCGTGTTTCCCCCCCAAGGGATGGTTTGTTCGAGTTTCAAGGGTTTTTGTATTAGTAAATTCTTGTGGTGGGGAGAACCCTCTTATGTTCTCCCCTCAATCTTGGGTGGTGGGTTTTCTTGAATTGGTCGGGTGTGACGTTTGTTGGGAATAGTCACCCGAAGCTCTCAGTTCTCTATGATTTTTGTATGGGAATGAAATCATATTGTGTCAACTGTTTGATTGGTGACTTTCTGGGGGCAGAAAGTGTCCGTGGTTGGGAGAATTGTCACACCCCGACCACGGACGCCCATGTTTTTACTATTTTCTTGGTCCCGCGAATTTGGGCAAAGTTGCGTTGGGTCCAGGTTTGAATTTTCATTGAAGCGTTGATGTTTTCGGTGGGTTTCAGGCTAGTGCGCAGTCACCGCACTACTAGCGGTTGCTGCACATTCGGTGCGGGTGGGTGCGCGGTCACCGCACCGCTAGCGGCAGTCGTGCGTTCGGACCCGGTGAGTGCACGGTTGCCCACCTGTTTGGAAGAATAATAAAATTAAAAGAATAAATTAAATTAAAAAGTTTTTTTTATAAAATGTTTTATAACAATAATAAAATAATTTATAATATTTTTATTATTATTGTTATTAGATTATTATTATTATTTATTTACTTTACCTTTTTATTTATTTATTTTATCCTTTTTTTCTCCTCTCTTTCCTCCTCTTTCTTCGTATCTTTTTTTTCTCCACGCGTGATGCTCCTTGTCTCCCTGTCCAGTGCGCGACCCGCTCCACTGCCTCTCTTCCCTCTTTTTTTTTATTTTTCACGCTGCACCTGTAGCTCCGGCCTCCTGCGCAAGCTGCCCTCCCTGCTTCACTTCTCCAGCAGTGGTCTTCCCTGCCACTATTCTTCTTCTTCTTTTTTTTCTTTCTCTTCTCTTCTCCGCACCTGCACCCTACTCGCCGGCCAGCCGGGCTGCTCTCCCTGTCCAGTGCTCCCTTCTCCACTCCCCGCACAGCAGCCCAGCGACTGAAACCCCTCCATGCGCGAGCAGTTACATCCTTGTCCGACTTCGCCTACAGCAGCGCCCTGCCCAGCTTCTGCCGCTACTGCACCAACCCTGCATCGCGCCCCAGCAGCCTCCTCCAGGACCTCCAGGCCCCGGCCGGCCTAGCCCAAGCCCTCTGCCTGCCGACCAGGCCCCTGCCGCATCCGGCGCCCGACCACCTTCGGCCTGCCTAGCCTCTACAGGTCCTCGCTTCTCCCATCTGCACCCCGCGTCCCGTCCTGCCAACTGCCCATCGCGCAACACCTCACCCGTGTTGCCTCCTGCTCGTAACGCCCTCCTACCGCCCTCTGCTTGCGCGCACTAGCAACAGACCAGTCCCTTCCTCCTTCCTTGTCGCGAGCAGGAAGCCCACAGCGCCCCGGCTCCCTCCTGTTTTACTGCAGAGCGCCCCAACATCCCCTTGCAGAAGCTTCCCCGACCAGCCATTTCTCTTGTTCGTTGTCCCCTGAGCCCTATGCTCTTACAGTGCCAGTCGTCCCTTTGTGCGTCCTCCGCCAGCCTCGCTGCCCCGGTCGCCCGCCAGCCGTGCCGACCACAGCTCGCCATCCCATCCTCCTCCACATGTGCAGCCGCCTCCCGTAGCTGGCTCATGCCTCCTACTACTTGATCACTAGTCACGTCCTCCTTCGGTAGTGCCTCCGCCCAGTAGCTCCGACACTCTTTGCACGTCGTTTCTCCCCCTTTCATCTTCTCTTGTCGCGTCAGCCAGCAGCTCTCCCCCTTTATAGCGCCGCCTTGCACCGCAACTGCCCGACACCCTGGATCTTGTCTGCCTCACCCGTGTGCTGCTGACACACTTCTTGCTTCTGTTCGGCAGCCCTTGCCGCACCCCCCCTGGTCGGACCGTGTCCAGCCGTGCGGACGCCTTCCGCTATTCCAGCGCGATGCCCTCCGGTAGTTCGTTTCCTGTCGCGACCCTCCCCGTTGGTACCCCTATTATTTTATGCCCGTTTGATATTTATATTTGATATAAATAAATATATATATATATATGCCTTGGGTTGATTAGAGTTTTTATTAATTAATTTTTATTTGGGTCGGCTTGACGTTCTAGGACCCATGTGGGGCGTTTCTGAGTGAGCGCCATCACCGCGCTTTGTTTCTGAGGTTGCGTCGTCGTCTTGCCTGCTTCCGAGTGAGCGCCGTCGTCGCGCCTGTTTCCGAGTGAGCGCCGTCGTCGTGCCTGCTTCCGAGTGAGCACCTTCATCGCGCCTGGTTTCCGAGCTTGCATCGTCGTCGCGCCTTGGTCTTGAGGTAGGTCCCCCACTGCACTTACTTTTAAATTTATAATTTATTAATTGCTTTTCATTTTATTAATTTTAATGGATGATAAATAATATAAGATAATTACGTTTTTTAAAATGATTATTCAGTGTAAAAAAGAGCCGTTTATTTTATACACTTCTCTTGAAATATTTTCTTGACGGGCGGACACCCAGTTTTGAAAGAATGCATGTTTGGCCTTAAAACATAATTCACGGCATTTCAAATGTACTTCTAGATTTAAAGATAAATGACTTCTTCTGAACAAGTGTTTTGAGCTTTTTGAGAAATGAAGTTTTACTTTAAAATTGGCGAAGGCTCGTTTGGAACTTTAATAAAAATAGATTATTTTGGAAAACCCACTCGGGGGTGATCTTTGGTGTGAGTTTTTTTCATGATCTATATGTGATGTTGGTGCATCGTGACTGATTAATTTACATTATGGACGCACCCCCTTTTTATTGCTTGTGATGACATGGGAACCTGGCATAGTGAGTGAATCTTCTGAGAACGATTGCTGCACTAGTTTAGACCACGCACTGGCTAGTGGCCCCATAGCAGGGGAATACTGAGTTATTGCTGCTATGGGGATTAGGACCCTCGGTTAGGCCATGCAGGGCTATGCCGGGTAGTATTATGGGCGTTATGACGTCATCGAGTTATGGCATGCCTTCAGGATGAGTTAGATGTATAGTACGTTCTGGATAGTTCACGATCTCCTAGGTTCGACCCATGTTTCCATTAGTGTGTATCTATGTGTGGCAGACAATCGAGAGGTCATGTTCGGTTGCTGGCCTATGTGTGCCACTTTTCCCATTTCCCTTGGTATGTGTTTTGTGCTATGTGTGGTTTTTCTTTTGGTTAATAACTGAAGTATAGTTTTCTAAATTGTTTATAGAAAAATGTTTTAAAAATGAAATGTACCTATTCCTTTCAAACATTAAACTTGTTTTTATATTTAAAAGGGCAATGGACTGATACTTGTTCTAGAAATGGAAGTGCGTGTGTGTGAAAACCAATATTTTGTATATTTAGTTCAAACCTGTAATTGGTAAATTCTTCATTTAAAGGTGGTGCATTGGGAATAGATAGCGGGCTAGCCTACTATGTTTTAATACTCACGCCTATAGTACTTTTCTGTTTTTAGTGTTTTTGCAGGTTACAGCTTGGGTGCGTTCGCCTTGGGTGACGTTTGGTCATGAGTTGGAGAGTGACCCGCGAGGTCACACGGAGATAGTGGTTGTCTCTTTCGGTTAGTTTTATTTTCTTTTGTTCTTGTTAGTTACTTTACTCTATTTATTTTCTGCTGCTCTAATTATTTATTTTAATTGGGTGAAATCGTTTCCACTTGCTCACTGTTGATGCCCTGGTGCTTGTCGCCAGCCCGGGAGGATCGGGAACGCCTCTCGGGTCATGTCGCGGACCGGCTCGGGTGACCGGTTTAGGCTTGACCCAGGTTGGTTCGTGACAGTTATACATGGTAGGAATATATGTTTTGGTTTAATGTTCACTATATTTTCATATACCACTACCTAGATAATCCTATGAACACTCAATTTAGATGCATGTTTTTCCAAATTTTATAACCCAACCCTGTACCTAACCCTTTGTAAAAAATAATTTTTCATATTTTAATTCATTTTTTACACATATTTACCATAGAACAAATAATTTACCTGAGACACCCATTTTATCTTATTGGGATACATGGTGACTCTAAAATATTTATCCTAATCGTGATCCAATTGTTAACACTTTAGTATCTCTTAAAAACATTCAAAACCCTTATGGGATCTCATGATTCCAACATAAAACACTTCATAACATAAAAATAAACAATAAATATGTTAAATACTTAAAATTAGGGGTGAAACATTCATATATTCTTTATATAAATTGTTATAAATAGACTCTACTAAAATAATAATATCCTCTCACGAATCAAAAAAATAAAGAGCATATGATTAGAGTGTATCCTATTGAGTCTTTTTTGGGATTTTGTACTTTTGATCCATCTGACGATGATAAACTATGGTAAAATTCTCTTTGGTACTCATGTATTCCTATAATCCTTTCCAAACATACAATATAAATAGCTCATCATGATTTATCATAATTTAATGTGGCTTAAAATGTGTCTTAAAATACTTATTTACATAAATATGTCTTTTTTATATAACTTTGTTGGTATCTTTGATTATTAAGAAGTGGATAAAAAAAACATTTGATCAATATAAACCCATACTACATTTTTCCTCTTCCATGACCTCAAAATCCATATCACTAAATCCATTGTGATGTCATAACATTAACATTAATGAATGGGTATGGAATAATTCTCCCTTGATAGCTTGTGATGATCAACACTAAAAAAATGAAAAATAATACACTTATAAAAGATCCATCCACTTCATACTGCATACCTGACCACCCAAAAATTTTTCGAACAAAATTTTACTTCTTAGTCAAACTGTTATATATTTACCATCAAGACATAAAAAATATTCACCACTTACTTTCACATATCTAATTGAATATTTTTTCTAAAATTATATTACAATATATATGTTAATATTCATCAATATATTCAAGTATCTTGTCCCCACCATATATCATTCAATTATAAATATAGATCTTGAAACTAGAACTCTGACATTAATTCACCTTCTCTATATTGGAAGGGATGATATAAAATGGAACATGAATAACATATTAATATTCATATACCACATCATTATTAGTATCAATGAAAAGTATTATACGATGGAACACCTTTTTTAACTATTATACATTTAGCATCATGGAATTATTGGTTAATTCATCAGTGATAGTATTTACTTTCGTAGGTGATTATGTCATCTCAATGTCAAATTATTAGAGGCACTTTCTCGACATTATTTTATGAGGAATCAAATATAGTTGATAAAATTTCTATTTAAAAATATTATGTCGGGTGACAACCAGAATAATTTCCCAAAATTAACAATATATTGAACTATAATGCTCATGAAAAACTATAGTAAACTCATGATCATGATTGGGATTATTATTTCCATACTAGATATGCCAATGAGAATCATATACCACAACTACACATTAATGAATTAACACAAAACCAAAACCTACAATCAAAGCATCCATAAATAACTAATATTTCATCCCATGCTTAAATATAAAAATTATTTATGAAGTCAATTTATTTATTAGCTCTTGTAATAAAGGATAACAGTTTCCACACCACTAAAAAATCACTCCTTATTCAAGGTAATCATTTGGAAAAAAGGTGTGATATGTATTTATTATAGTTAGGATACTTTCATATAATGACCAAGTATCTTTAAATTCCAATTATATTACTAGCTATCTCCAATTACTTAACCACTCTTACTTTTTCAAGGTCTACTAATGTCACTAATTTTGAAACAACAAGTCAATTACAATTTACCTTTTAGTTCTAGAACTAATATTATGTCATTTTCAATTCATGTGATGTGTAATTAAGGAATAAATTATTAGGTCGTAATATACAAACCTATGGAAAAAATATTGAGATAATATCAAAATATATTCAATAAGAATTATCATAATTAAATGATGTTATTGAATAATGAAGTGGGTCTTAAAATTCATAAACACCACTATCAAATTCATCACCCAGACTAGAATTTGAAAAAATTAATAATTAAAATAATATGATTGAAAGACTATCTAGTACACATCATTAACTCAAAAACTTACATAATGAAAAACCATTTAAATTGACATCTTATAAAATAATTTATCTCACCTCAAATAATAGAACATATAATCCATCTACTGAAAATGATACCATTTCATCAATGGTTATCTAGTTTTTGTAGTGGTATTAACCACGTGACCAAAAAATCCTATTAGCCTTGTTAGTGAATAAAAATAGTGCACACTATAGAAATACACTATAAATGATGAATCTATTAGATTTTTGGTTACCTAACTAATTCACTAATTCCAATATCCTAATAGGTGTTATATTATATGTAGGAATATAAAAATACTTAGAACTTGATATTAGGTCAATAATGAACAAAACTTATATCATAGGTGATAAGAATATGATATATTTAACAAACACATTCGAATATTGAATAACAATAAATAGGAAAAAATAGTCAATAATAATCTCATCTAACAGAATATGTGTCTCTTCTAACTGATATATAACCCTTATCCTTTATCTAAAATTACATCCATTCCAACTAGAATAATAATCCCACTCTAATAGAAATTTTTTATACTAACCACCAAAAACGGTATAATGTCACAAGATTCTAGAACCAATCAATACAAACCCAAAAATGAGACAAGAAATTCTTATATATAGTCATATATGAGACCATTATTTATATCATATTGAAATCCATGATATAAAAATTACCACATATATAAATAACAGAAGAAAACACCTCAAAATATTTTCTTCCCTTCTTCTGAAATGTGTATCCTTAGATAGAAATCAAAAAATTAATTAAAGATATAAATATATTTTAGAAACAAATTAAATAAACTTAATGGAATGAGTTACACTAGAAAAAAATAACACTCTATCGAGGGTATAGAGTATCCATCATCATACCTATATCCCTAGATGAACCATTAAGGAGATCCACTATAACCTACCAAACCATGGAAAACTCGCCAAAACCAGAACCATGACCTGGAGAATGGGTCTCTTTATTCCCCTATAAAATATCTTCTCAAATATTTTTCCAAAGAGTACCCCTACATCCACTATATCTAAATCTAAAATGAAACATACGGATCACACCATTTTGTGACACATTACCCAATGCATGTAAATATTGATTGGAATCCTAATCATGACCTCCACTCCCTTGAGGACCCCATATGAAAAAAAATCTAGAGATAACATATAATTCCATACAAGTGAAACATATTGACCATATAAGGGAAAAATTATTATATCCTTTACTCACACACTAAAACAAACAATTATTTCCCTTCCACTAGGAAGATAATGTGAGAAGGTTCCCCCCCCCATCCATTTCAACACACTCTCCATCCCCAAGAATTTTATCTTTTTCTCTTATTTCATTTAAAATATCCACCCTATGAAACATAAAAAATTTTCACTTCTCAAAATATTTATCATCAAAAACAGATTTATTTACCACCTCTGTAAATATAGGTTGAAAAAAGAGTGACCCTTTGTGTGAATATTGAAACTTAAACCATACTCAAGCTGAGGAGATATTAAATAACCATATCTAGATAATGAATAACCAACTCTACGATCATGGAATTATAATAAAGGATATCCATACTCTAGCATAAGAAATATAATATCACCTCCTCTTTGGATGTTTAACGTTTGAGGGTAAACTTTATCTTGATAGAGTACAATAAAATCTTATAAATATATACCTTTAGTTTACCTAGACTAGGCCGAGATATCCCATTTGTATCAGGTTGGTCTCTCTAGCATGAAAATATCCATATTTTCCCATCCTCTATTCTAGGACATTGATCAATAGAAATATGTCATCTATGACCTCAAACGATTCTTTTGATCCATGAGGTCCATCAAATCCTTGAAAAAACACATTACATTGATTGATAATCGCGAATAACATAAAAACTATAAATATTCCCTCAAATGATATCCCCCTTATACAATGGATCACCATTTTCAACCCATTAGTAGACTTCTTTTCTACTAGGGTGTATGTATCAAAACCCAAGGGAAAATTCTCCCCTTTTCCCTCCTTAAACCCTACATTGATGTTATCTAAATCAACCATCATTTTTTTTATTAAAAAACTGTACTATTCAAGGGAATAATTTTGATTCATAACAAACAACATTTTGAGAAAAAATAGTAAAATTTCATTAAGAATGTTATCACGAATCTCTATTGAAAGGCCCCTAATAGGATCGATGTAAACAGATGAGTGGTATAGGAATTACATGTTAAACATACTTTCCATAGATACCAGTGTATCCTCAGAACATTTAACCCCCATTGGGATTTAACCCCTACCATATGTTAATTAATCTTGGCCTATTTCATTTTAAACTTATAAATCATTAATATCATTAAATGAAAATAAATAAAATAAAGTGGCGTAGTATATTTTTACATGATTTCCATCTAAGACCAACTTTATGATTTTTTTAGTATTCACCCCAATAAATGAATTTCCACTCTAATAAATGTGACTATAAATGTTTGGGTGATTGATACACCTATACTACTAGAGTTTCCCTAGACTTAGAAAGTCATGTTTAGAATATTACATCCTTTAAAAACTTCTCATTGAATTCCCAAAGTTTCACTATGACCTCCCTTTAAACTCAATGGTTTTTATGTAAAAAAGAGTCCTACTATATATATATACATTTGATTTCCACCCTATTTTTTGATAAACTACTCTATATAAGATACTTCTTTATAAAAGGAAATATATCCTCCATCATAGTAATAGATTCTTTGAAACCAAATGCTCATCAAGAATATTCTCTACTTTGGTCATTTCACAAAATTCTTCTTCACAGTACGTTAGATCCTATTCGTTTTGTTTTGTTACTAGATTTTACGTAATGTTATAACATTTATCTAGAATATCCTCACATTCTAATATCTATAAATCTAATATGAGAAAATCTATAACAAGTTATCCACTAAATATATTTTTATACATATCAAATTTGGAACTAAGAATACTATGTTTTGGTTACCTATTCATGATTATTATGATTTGATACATTGATGATCTATCTCATCAGTAACAGATACAATCCTCTTTCATGTTTTTATATCAATATGGTTACTTCAATATCAAGACCAAAATAGAGCCCTCAAATTCTAATGTTTTTTTAAATAATTAATCAATGTACTTAATTTTTCATTTATACATTGGTCTATTGGAATAAAAATTTAATATTATTATTCTATTATATCCTAAATAAAGAAGTATGTTCCTAATATAAAGTTTAATTCCTTTAAATTTTCACTTATGGGAATCCCTTATGAATTCAATATTCATTTTCCCCTTCATATTATTTTCTCATTGGAAATTTTGGGTGTGACCTTTTTATATTTCACATTTTCATTCACAATTTATTCATACAAAAAATATATTCAGGATCATTCATGTAACATCAATATATCCTTTATTAAATCATCACTTTCAATTTTAATATAATACTATATCAATCTTATTATATAATACTATATCAATCTCATCCTTTTCAACCTATAGTAACAACATAAAATATATTTCTAAATAATTTTTAGTATGATATAATCAATCATATAATTATATTCTATCAATAAAATAATTATTAAACAATATCTATATTTTTACATTAAGTCATAAATCATTAATGTCCCCTTATCAATTTCATCAACATATATCTTGAGTGATTTTGAAAGTAGTGATATAAAAATTAATGTCATATGCACAATTTAATAATAGCTTATATTTACTCAATATAATATTCATTATAATAATTAATCACATTATCCAATGTTTTATTTATAACATTTATAAATAATCAACATCATCCAATTTTTCATCATCTACAATCAAAAGAAGATAATTTTTACATATTCCTTTCAAAAATATTCAAATATCATATGTAGTGATACCCACAAACTTATATTCACTCAAATTCAAAAAATCAAGTCTTAAATTATGTATCCTAGTAACATAATGATGTTTGGATAAAGTTATAAGAGTTATAACATAAAATACAATCATTACCATTTAATTATGTCATTTCTCCATATATTCAAAAATTGAAACATTTAGAAATTTAACATTTCATTGACCCATTTCACTAATATTGAGGATCATAAATTCACTATTTATATGTTTGGATCATATTACCATTTAGGTTTTTTAGATATTTAAATTCCTAAGGAATTTCCCATTCATCCATAGAGTTGAATTTAATATTCAAATTATAATTTAGAAATCTCAATTTTTTGTATGTAGTTTCTTTTAATTTTTTTTGAGTATTGTATTGACATTACACAAAACAATAAATGGCCATTAGGTTAATTGACCAAATAATCTTTTAGATCACCTATAATGTGATCAAAGGAAAGAGGGAAAATAAAATCGACTATATGGACAACTAACTTGTTGTTCCCATTGACCTTGAGGTCAGTAATTTGATTGAATAAGAAATTCAATTTTCATAGATATAAAATATGGGATTCATGAAATGAATACACATATAAATCATGGTTGAAAATGATCCAATGGAATGACTGTATGAAAAAAATGCATCGAAATCATGAACAATGTATTATGCAATCACTGTATCTATGATATTAGAATTTGTGATACTTTTTTTGACCAATGAATTAGTTCCATCTGGAAAATCTATAGGTAATTTTTTTTCATGTAATATAATATTTATTCAAATTATGAAATTAATCTCATTTCTATATAAAAATCCTACTATATATTCTCAATAAATTAAAAAACAACTCAAATCCAAATTATAAATTTATATAATTACATAAATCTATTTAGAAAATTTACTAAGAACAAGTATCATATTAAGCTCACTAGTTAGTTTATTCCTAGGGGCCTCACATCATGAAAAATAATACATCAAAAAAACATCATTCAAATGTTATTACACACTAATTTTAGCATACCTTTGAAAGAGCACACTATGATTGGATCTCCCAAATCATGGGTCATCAAAACCAGAAATCAGTTATCTGTAATAAATTAATTATAAAATATATTGTCAATGTTCCACATATAAATTAATAAATCTATTACAAAAGATTATATAATTAATTATAACTCTTACTTCAACACTATTAATTTTTCCATTAGGATCATCTCCTGAAATCATTTCATTTATGAAGATTCCCATAAAACATGTTTGGGAAGACGTTCTATGGTATCCAACATTTATTCCTTTATATTACCACAATATGAATGACACCTTTTAATCTGTAATATATGTCCCCTTATAACCTATTATTAATTTAAATCAATGTGGCAATAATAAAATGTGATAAAATGAAATAATAAAATTATGGGAAATTCAATATCCACCTTTTTATTATAAATTAATTTAAAATACACTTGAACAATCAATATCATTAGATCCGAAAAATTAACAATGAATTCAATGGGATATAAAAATTTATCCCCAATAATTTAATTTTACTCTCATCCAATTGAAATAAGAGAATACTCTTCCCATTATATTTCACTATCTAAATAGAATATTGGTGTGACGTCTCAGACTCGGCTGCCCTTTAACCCGAGCCCCGAGCCTGGTTGGCCACATGACCCATGGCTCATCTCCCCATAGGCCAGGGGATGCCGACTAGCAGTGGGGGTGTAATGGTAAGTAAGTGGGGAGACTATACCCCCTTGTCAGAGTACACAGCGGAATAACATCAAGTGATACAAAGAGAGGAAGCACAACTAATGGATAAATAGTAGAAAATGAGAAACATACAACCAAACAACAGAAGTAAGGAACCCTGATAAATATACCAAATACACATAGGCATTGTATGATACAAAATTGATGAATGACATGCTAGTAAAATGGGAATAGAAGACAAGAATGCTATACAATAATACAAAAAGATCAAAAGTCTTCCATGAGAATCTCTAGAGAAGCTCGATCCTCTGCTTTGGATCTACAGCTAGAACATACATGTATCAAAAACCTGAAGCTGGGCCTTTTCCCCTACTAGTACCTGCAGTAGTAAAGTCTACACGGGTGCCCAAGAGGCCGCCCAGATAGGGTATGAGAGATGTCTCTGTAGGCCACCGCCAACGATGTCTACGTGTAATCCAAATAGGTTTTCGAAATCAAATTGAGTAATAGACTTCAAGTAAGTAAAGGAAAATAAATAAACAACCCTCCCACTCAGGTTCTGGATGGAAACACGGCGGGTCTACCTACTTCAGCTCATGGCTGGTAAACTGAACGATCACTAGTGGTATAAGTACATATATATAGGTTATCACTTGCACGAGGTAAACATGCCTCTCGTCCATGCTTCTCATATACATACAAGTATCACTGGCTCGTGGTATGAATGCCTCTCGTCCATAAGCACTGTAACTAGAGTGGGGTAGAAATGCCTCCCACCCATAAAGGTAATATGGTCACGAGGTATAAATGCCTCTCATCCTCAATCATTGTAACCGGCGTGGGATAGAAATTCCTCCAAACCATAAGGGTTATAGGGGCGTGGGGTATAAATGACTCTCGTCCTCAATTATTGAGATATATCTGCCACGAGGTAAGAATGCCTCCTGCCCAACACACGGAGATTCATCTGGCACGAGTAAGAATGCAACCACCCACACACGGGTTATCACAAGCATGTCAATACAAAAAAGGATAACCATTCACATCACACTATATAAGGCAAACCATCTTATATCATATCACATTATCAATGCAAGACATATCCATCTTATAATATCACATTAGTAGAGAAATGGAATACATACATTTCAATTCGTTAAAAAGGTTCAGGCTCTCTCATCCTAGACAACCTCTAACCAAGTCATCTCATTTTCCTAACATGGAAGATTCCCTTTCAAGACATATCGTTAAGGTTCAAAGGTGAAAAAGGCCAATTCTCAATGCATAACACCTATGGTTGACCACTCCTGGTCCATATGAAATCCGAACACCCTAACAAGGTTGGATTCATCACTCTTATACCACATGGGTCATTTAGATATGAGTAAGTCATTATAAATATGGGGTTTGGAGAAAGGAAAACCAAGGAACGACAACAATATCTCAATAAGGTGAAAACCCAAAAAATGGAAACCACGTGACCACCTAACTCAGAGATGTAGGAATAAGCTTGCTTAATATTGACCTCAGATTCGCAGTAGATTAGAAGAGATATGAGTTCCAATCCAAGGCCCTGAAAATAGGGCATATGAGCCTACATAAAAAATAAAATGATGGAAGGAAATATTTTCCGATGAAGGATGGGTGCGTGAGGTTGGCCTTACCTTGGCACTTCCAACACTTCTGACAGATCAAGAATCGGACTCCGAATGAAGGATCCACCAAGAAAAGAGTGAGAGATAGGTTTTGGAGTGCAAGAGGGAATCCCCTCTAGTTCTGTCCGGTGGAGGAAGGAAATGAAATGTCTTAAGGCCTTAAATATAATTGAGGGAAAAACTGTAAATTCACCCAAAACAGGGTTGCATGGTTTAGGCGCACATTTTACCAAACCGTGCGCAAACCGTGTGCACTTCCCTACCTTCAGAAAAAGGGTCACATGGTTTAGGCACATGGTTTACCCAAACCATGCGCAAACCATGCACACCTCCCTGCTTCCAGACCAAAGGCCACACGGCTTACCCAAACCGTGCGCAAGCCGTGTGCAGGTCATGCGCCCCTGTCTGCAAGTCCATTTCTCAACCTCCCGGGCTTCGAACAAACCCCGGACGCTACCCTGACTTTCCCTAGAACATTACACACATTAAAAAATCTTAAAGGAAAGGTTCGAAAGAAAAACTAACGATCTGTACCTTTTCCAAAGAGTCGGGTCATTACAACCTACCCTCCTTAAAACAACTCGTCCCTGAGGTGGACTTTCGAGGGTACTAAGGTGTCATTGATGAGAATCTTTGGACATTGAGAACGTACATCAGCCTCTCACTCCCAGTTCTCATCCTGTACCCAGCTGTGCTACCACAGTACCTGTACAAGAGGAACAGTCCTGCCACAAAGAGTCTTCACGCCCCGGTCAACTATTCTCATCGGATATTCCTCGAAGGAAGCATCCATGTCCAGTTCAACCTTATCAGGCTTAAAAACATAAGTCAGATATGAAAAGTACCGTTGTAGCTAAGATACATGAAAAACATCGTGCATGGCCTAATATCTCTGTGGAAGTGCAAGATGGTAAGCTACTGGCCCGATCCTCTTCATCACCTCAAAGGGTCATACGAATCTCGTTGAGAGCTTACCCTGCTTCCGTACACATCTCTATCCCAACCTGGGTGAGACCTTCAAGAATACCCGGTCCCCAACCTCGAACTCAAGAGTTCGTTGGTACTTATTAGCATAGGAATTATTTCTAGACTGAGCTATCTGCATATGCTTCCTAATAAGTTTTATCTGCTTTGTAGTCTCCTTCACAAGACGTGGTCCTAGAACAGCTGCCTCCCCCACTTCAAGCCAACACAAAGGCGAGCGACAAGGCCTTATATATAAGGATTCATAGGGATCCATCTCAATGGTAGCCTGAAATCCATTTTTATAACTGAACATGAAAAGAGGAATGTGTTTCTCCCATGAACCTCCAAAATCTAGAACAGAGGCAGGTAACATACCCTCTAGTACCTGCATAGTCCACTCGGTCTGTCCGTCAGTCTGCGGGTGATGGGCCGTGTTCAAAAGTACCTGTGTACCCACAGACTTCTATAAACCCTGCCAGAACCGAGATGTAAAATGATGATCTCTGTCCGAGACAACAGATCGAGGTTCTCCATGAAAAGACACTATTTCCTTGACATAAAGTCTTCCCAAGTTGTCAACCGTGAAGGTTTCCAACATAGGTAATAAATGCGCGACCTTCATCAGACGATCGACGATAACCCATACTACATCATTTCCATGAGTTGACCTGGGTAAATTGGTTACAAAGTCTATAGAATCATCATCCCATTTCCACTCCGGAATGGACAACGACTGCAAAAACCCTGCTGGACACTGATGTTCTTCCTTCACCTGCTGACAGGTTGAATAGCACGTGAGAAAACCGTCTATCTCCCGTTTCATGTTAGGCCACCAGTACTGTCATAAAAAATTACCACACATTTTGGTGATTCCTGGGTGAACTTCCCATGCTATGGTTTGTAAATCCCACATTAACTCCTCACTGATTTCTCCTGGGACCCATACACGCCCATGGAAAAATAAAGTATCACCTTCATCCATGGTCCAATCCGTAGAGGCATCATTAGTGACAATTTCTCATAGAAAAAGTCCTTCCGGATCTGATAACTGTCTAGTCTTGACCCATTCCAAAAGATTAGATGTCACCGCTAAGGCTGAGAGAACAGTATGGTCCGGGCCCTCCTGAACCTCAATGTGCATCTCCGAAAATAGGGCCATCAGCTTTCACTCCTCATTAGATTCCCGAACCACGTGTGACTGAGTTTTTTGACTCAACACATCGACTACTGAATTTCCTTTCTTAGGAGTGTAGGCCAGTTCGAAATCAAATGATTTCAGGTACTCGATCCACCTGTGTTCCATTCCAAAAGATTAGATGTCACCGCTAAGGCTAAGAGAACAGTATGGTCCTGGACCTCCTGAACCTCAATGTGCATCCCCGAAAATAGGGCCATCAGCTTTCACTCCTCATTAGATTCCCGAACCACGTGTGACTGAGTTTTCCGACTCAACGCATCGACTACTGAATTTCCTTTCCCAGGAGTGTATGCCAGTTCGAAATCAAAGGATTGCAGGTACTCAATCCACCCATGTTGCCTGAGATTTAGATCCCGCTGAGTAAAGATACATTTTAGGCTTTTGTGGTCAGTGTATACCACAAAGTGATCTCCCAAAAAATAGTCTCTGCAACAGCGTAAGGCATGTACAACCGCTGCGAGATCAAGGTTGTGCGTCGGATAATTCCATTCACGAGGCTTTAAGTGATGAGAACCATATGAAATGACTCGCTTGTCCTGCATCAAGACAGCTCCAAGACCGATACCTGATGCGTCTCAAACGACCATATAAGCTATGCCTGGCTCCGAAAAGATCATTATCGGTGCTAAAGTTAGCCTGCCCTTCAGTTCCTGAAAAGTTACTTCACAAGGTTCTGACCAATCAAATATCACCTCCTTTTTGGTCATAGTTATAAGTGGTGATTCTAGGAAATAAAAGTCTTGAATGAACCTCCTATAATACCCGGCAAGCCCCAAGAAACTCTTGATATCAATGATGTTCTTGGGCTGCTCCCAAGAAATTACAGCACTCACCTTATTAGGATCAACTGAAACTCCAGACTCAGAAATAATGTGACCCAGGAAGTAAAACTTGTTTATCCAAAAGTGGCATTTACTGAGCTTAGCATAAAACTTATTCTCTCTTAGCATATTCGGCACGATCTCAAGATGGGTTTCATGGTCCGGTCTTGAGTGTGAATAGACTAACATATCATCCACACAAAGGAGAAGGGTACCATCTTCCTTCTTGTAAAAGAGAACCGGTGATCCCCAAGTAGAAGTACTAGGACGTATAAAGCCTTTTGCTTCCAGGTCCTCTAGCTGACTCTTAAGCTCCAGAAGTTCCTTAGGTTCCATCTTATAAGGAGGAATGGTCACTGGTGCTGCTCCTAATATAAGGTCAATAGTAAACTCCACCTCTCGCACCAGTGGTAGACCATAGAAATCATCAAGAAAGACATCACTAAAATGCTCTAAAACCGGAGGATAAATAGAGGGTTGTAACCCTTGGGCATCGAGATACAGACTGGAAACCTGTGTCGTGACACCACCTATACTTTGGTGTTCCGGTCCTGTTCATGTCACACTAAGATCCCATTCTCCCTTATGCATAAGCATGTCACCCTCTGGTGATGTAAACTCCACCCTTCGATGATAGAAGTCAATCTGGGCTCTATAGAGAACTAACCAGTCCATCTTGGTTATTACATCAAAAACTGTCATATCCAGAACATACAGGTTCCATATTAAAAGGTAACCACCCACCTCGAGGGGACAATTCTAACAATGACGAACTCCCTCTGAATGGATACCCAACGGGGTATCTAACGTGATCATACCATTATATGACTCAACGTCGAGGCCCAAACATCAGATAAATGCCTCCGATATAAAATGGTGAGAAGCGCCTGTGTCAAACAAAGAAGATACTAATGTAGACGCAACTAGAATTGTATCTCATACAGTTGATGGTCTGGCGTACTACTCCTGTGGTGTAGGATCGACTGCATACAACTGGACGACACCACGACCCTATGTCAAAGCCTAAGTACCTTGAGAAGACCCGCCCTGCTGGTGCTGAGAGTCATATGCCTGGTTACCTCTTCCTCGACTTCCGCCATGGCCTGATCGACCGGCGGTATTACAGCCGCCTGACTAACGTGATACTGCCGATCCAGTGCTAGATCGTGGAGTAGGTAAAGATCTCGGCTCACTGGACCTTGGGGGAAAAGTCCTGTAGAAGCGGTGGATATGACCCATCCTACCACAACCTCTGCACTCCACTGGGTTTCGTGTACACTGCCTCTTCATATGTCCTGGAACCCCACATTGGTGACAAATAGGAGTACCACCTGAGAAAAGGGTCTGACCACTACTAACACTGCGAGAGTCCTCAAAATGCCACTTCTTCCTAGAAGCAAATCCAATAGAACCCTTTGGTGCAGAACCACCTTGGTTCACACTATCCTCTTCTCTCAAGTTCCTCTCTGTGATCAGAGCCTGATTGAAAATCTCTGAAACGGTCGTCAGCCTAAACATGTTAAGCTACGACCGGATTGCGTAACACAACCCATCCTCAAAACGCCTATTGGTCGTGAGATCATCATCAGCTAGTGTAGGAGAAAAACGCTATAACTCAGTGAAACGGGATGAATATTCCATGACTATCATGGTCCCTTGTTGCAGATTCATAAACTCCCTAGCTCTATCAGCCCTCAATGTCTGGGGAAAGAAGAAATCATAGAAGATGGTTAGGAAATCAATCCAGATCATATCTCTATACTGTCCCAATTGGGTGAGGACATCCCACCATCTACTGGATGATCCAAGGAGAATATAAGCTGCTAGCTTGACCCTCCGCTCTGGAGGCGTCTCAAGGTGCTCGAAGATGGTCAGAATATCATCCAACCAGGACTCTGCCGCAAGTGGTCCGCCATCCCCCATAAAAGTAGTAGGGTGCTGCGACTGAAACTTGTGGGTCAACTCTTCCATACTCGGGGCAGGTCGCACTCCACCTTGAATACCCTGCATCATACTCAAGAAGTTATCACAGAACTGGGCATTAGTGCCCATATCACGAATAGAAAGAGGATCCATAGGTGGATCGATAGGAAGATCAACTGGCGGATCTGGGACCGCCACCTCAGGAACGTGATCGTCGCTGCCTTCAGCACGCGTGACTTGAGGACATCTCGGATGCAAAGTACTACAATTCCAAATGAACATCTCAAAAGAAGGAACCTAAAAAATTAAATGTTGAACTCCAGAATCTAGGACATGTACTGAGCCTTCCTACCTCTAAGATCACCTATCCACACCCATAGAAACTCTTAGTAAAACATGCCGCTGTTCAAAATTTACTTAATCCGTTGACATGGCATATCCCAGCCCATAAGGGACCATACTCCTCATGAACTGAGAGATGACACACACTTGGATGTCATATCTCATTTACTATAACTAATCAAGCACTTAAATTTAAATTTAAGAAAAATATTGGTTTAGTTGGAATGTCATTTTATAATCCATAAGGGCCCACACACCTTATTAAACAAAGAGTGACACCCACTAAACCGCCTCATTCCTCAATCCACAACAAGCATGAAGGGCTAGAACAAAGGGACACATATTAACAAGGCATGGAAATAAACAACAGAAAAATACTCACTGAAAATTTTAAACGTGGAATGGAAATATGCATGGCCTAATCATATTGTGCCTATCGTGATGCATGTCCTCTTGCATAACCCTCATTTCATCAGGTCTAACCATGAAATCCAAATTCCAAAATTGAAAATCTCAATAAAATCACAGAACATGTGAAGCACCCAACTGTGAAATGATATCAACAATAAATAGCAGAATCAATAACAACATAAAAATAGGCAACTTGGTCTTTTTCCAGTACATGAGTTCGCGATGCCCAAGCACGACTCCTGGCTAAGTCCATAAGAGTTCCTATTCTCAAATTCTATTGTCTCCAAACATTAAAGCAAGAAAGAATGAAAAACCTTATGTTACCACTTTGTGACGTCCCAGACCCGACTGCCCCTCAACTCGAGCCCCGAGACCGGTTGGCCACATGACCCCTAGCTCATCTCCCCATAGGCCAGGGGCTGCCGACTAGAAGTGGGGGTGTAATGGTAAGTAAGTGGGGGAGACTGTACCCCCATGTCAGAGTACACAGCAGAATAGCAGCAAGTGATACAAATAGAGGAAGCACAACCAATGGATAAATAGTAGAAAAGGAGAAACATACAATTAAACAACAGAAGTAAGGAACCCTGATAAATATACCAAATCCACATAGGCAGTGTCTGATACAAAATTGATGCATGGGATGCTAGTACAATGAGAATAGAAGAAAAGAATTCTATAAAATAATAAAAAAATATCAAAATTAGTCCACGATAATCTCTATACAAGCTCGATCCTCTGCTCTGGATCTCGAGCTAGAACATACATGTATCAACAACCTGAAGCTGGGCCTCTGCCGCTACTAGTACCTACAGTAGTAAAGTCTACACGTGTGCCCAAGTGGCCTCCCAGATAGGATGTGAGAAAAGTCTCAATAGGCCACCACCAATTATGTCTACGTGTAATCCAAATAGTTGTTCGCAAGAAATGTGAGTAATAGACTGCAAGTAAGTAAAGAAAAGTAAATAAAAAACCCTCCTGCTCAGGTTCTGGAAGGACACCTAGCTAGTCAACTTGCTTCAGCTCATTGCTGGTAAACTGAATGATCACCAATGGTATATGTTCATAGATATAGGTTATCCCTGGAATGAGGTAAACATGCCTCTTGTCCATGCTTCTCACATATGTACAAGTATCACTGGCCCGAGGTATGAATGCCTCTCATCCAACAGCACAGTAACCGACGTGGGGTAGAAATGCTGCCCACCTGTAAAGGTTATATGGGCATGAGGTATAAATTCCTCTTATCCTCAATCACTATAACTGGTGTGGGGTAGAAATGCCTCCCACCCATAAGGGTTATAGAGGCACAAGGAATAAATGCTTCTCATCCTCAATTACTAAGATTTATCTGGCACGGGGTAAGAATGCCTCTGCCCACACATGGGTTATCACAAGCATGTCAACACGACAAATGAAAACCATTCACATCACATTATATAAGGAAAACCATCTTATATCATATCACATTATCAATGCAAGGCATATCCATCTTATAATATCACATAAGAAGAGCAATGGCATACATACATTTCAATTCGATAAAGGGGTTCCGACTCTCTCATACTAGGAAACCTCTAACCAAGTCATCTCATTTTATTAACATGGAAGATGACCTTCAAGATATATTGTTAAGGTTCAAAGCTGAAAAGGGCTAATTCTCAAGGAATAATAGCTATGGTTGACCACTCCCGGTCTATAAGAAATCCAAACACCCTAACAAGGTTGTATTCATCACTCTTCTACCACATGGGTCATTTAGATATGAAGCAATAATTATAAATATGTGGTTTTGATAAAGACAAACCAAGGCACGACAACAATAACTCAATAAGGCGAAAACCCAAAAAAAATGTAAACCACGTGACCACCTACCTTAGAGCTGTAGGCATAAGATCGCTTGATATCGACCTCAGATTCATAGTAGATTGGAAGAGATCTGAGTTCCAGTCCAATGACCTGAAAATAGGGCATATGAGACTGCATCAGAAATAACAAGACGGAAAGATATATTTACTGATGAAGGAAGGGTGTGTGATGTTAGCCTTACCTTGGCCCTTCCAATGATTCCGACGGATCATGAATCAGACTCCGGATGAAATATCCACTAAGAAAAGAGTGAGAGAGAGGTTTTGGAGCTCAAGAGGGACTCCCCTATGGTTCTGTCCGGTGGAGGAAGGAAAATAAAGGGCTTAAGGCCTTAAATAAAATTAAGGGAAAAACTGTAAATTCACCCAGAACAGGGTTGCATGGTTTAGGCACACGGTTTACCGAACTGTGCGCACTTCCCTGCCTCCGGAAAAAGGGTCGCACGGTTTAGGCGCATGGTTTACCCAAACCGTGCGCACCTCCCTGCTTCCAGACCAAAGGCCGCACGGTTTACCCAAACCATGTGCAAGCCATGCGTAGGCCGTGAGACCCTTTCTTAAAGTCCATTTCTCAACCTCCCGGGCTCCGAACAAACCTCAGACGCTACCCAGACCTTCCTTAGAACATTACACACATTAAACAAGATTAAAATAAAGGTTTGAAATAAAAAATAATGATCCATACCTTTGCCAAAGAGTCAGGTCGTTACAATTGGAACCATATATTCCATATATATTTCATCAATTTCAACTCAAAATATAAATAAAAAACCCAATGTATAAAAAAGATTACATAACATATTCACCAATACCATTAATTTCATTTCTATATGTATTTTCAATTCCATATTTCACTTCAAAAAATGATATACTTATATATTTTTAAAAATTTATATGAATGTATACTCATGTTAACCAAATCATAAGTATGATCAAGGACATTTTTTATTTATTATCTATATTTTTTTATTAATAACTCCCAATTTAATATATGGGTATTCACATATTATAAATGAATTAATATATTTTCAAATATACCTCAACCTTATGAATTTTAATTGGCTAATCAGATTAAAAATTCATGTAAAAATGAGTTGAATCTTGAATCCTTGACTTCTTATGCTACTCCCCCTCATGTGATACATGATATACTTAATTTCCATTGATGTTATATTCATGAATAAAAATCTATGTAGTTTTGATAGAATTGGAAAACATAATATCAATATAAAATTATTATATGATGAAATGTTAAACCACCGTGATGGTTATCCTTGATAGTTTTATAATCAGCATAACACTACATTAGACATCACTATCAATCACCAACATTGATAAATAAGAAAATTTAATTCTAGAATATGGCTAACTCTATAACTATTTTAATTAATTAATTTAAAGGATAACACTTTATCAACCAAACCAATTTTTTCTTTAAATATATAGAATGAAATTTTTTCTCCATGTTGGCTTCATTATTCACATTCAATATTTATACTACATTAGGTTGTATGGTTTCTTTTTCATTTATTTCATTTTCTTAGCTAAAATAGTTTTCTTTAGTTGATATTAGGTTTCAATTTCTATTTTATATTCTTTTTTTTCTTCTTTAGGTTTTCCATATAATTGGGCCATTTAATCAATATATAATTTTTCATATAAACCTCAATATTCATTGGTGTAAAATTATTCATTATATCCACTTGTTTGGAATTAGATTTGATTTTCTCTATCCTATTATAATTTTTAATATATTTTTCTTCTAGTTAGGAAAATAAGATTATTTATTACTAATGAGGCCTAAATACTATAGACATCCACACAAATGTTATGCTTCCTTTTTCTTTACACTTTTTAGGAAGCCTCTTTATTTCTTCATCTGATATATTTTTCTACAGGATTATATATCGGTACATCTATTTGATTGACATCCATATTGGTTCAAATTTTAAAATTATACGTTTTCATTTTATTGAATTGTTAAAAAATATTATCGGGTGTGTCTGATTTTATAATAATATAATTAACTTATACTTATAAGTTTGACTTTTATAATTAGTAATCATCACTTTCTCTTTAGGAGTATAACTCTTAAAAAAGAATTTCATTCATATTTTTATATCTAGTACTTGTGTAGACATCTGATCACATTAATTTGAAAATTGTTTTTATATATTACATGATGTAATTTATCATAGTACAACCCATATATAAATAAATAGTCATATAAATTTTCAAGATGATTTCTTTTCTTTTTTAGGTACATATTCTTCTTTTCGTGAATTCTAATTCTATCCAACATGGATTTTCTAACTTTTAACTTTCCCCCCTTGACTAAAGGACTTCCCTAACAGTAATATATCAATATATTGTTTAAAAATATATATTTGTAAGCCATAATATCTTCAAACACAAAAAATAGGAAAAATATTTTTTTCCATGTATGCTAAATATGTCAAGATTTTTTGTTTTTCTTCGGTCTCTTTACCAATATTATAGACATTATTTTGTGATCAACACTTAATAGAATTTCTAATTTATAAGCTTGTTGATATGATTTGATTCATATAATATTTCTTTAACCACATATGTGTATAATATTTATTTTTCCAATATGGTTTGATATGACATATTATATGGATGAAACTCCCATCGAACCATTGGTGGCCTTTTTATCATAGTCTACGGTAGCATATTCATAAAATGTTATCAACCACTATTTGAAACCAGTATGAGCCCATTTTGAGGTAAAAATACTTTTTAAGACCATAGGGGATACACACGTCTTCTCAGAACCATGAGATATTTCAATATTATCATTTACCTAATTTATCAACTTAAATTCCACCTCAAGTTAAATTGATGTAAATAAGTTTTTTAGTTATTTTTCAACTTTTACTTTCCACTAATTTTCTATATATAGTCTTGGTAATTTATTCTTAAATATTTATTTCTTCTCCCAAGAAAACCACATCTTATTCAATATCTTGGATTTCATATAAAGTTGAGTTTATTTGATATTCTATTGTATTTTCTATAACTTCTATAACACATGTAATAGCTCAGTAATAAAAAACATTATTACATCCTCACAACATTTGATAGTTGAAAATTTCCATCAATCATTGGCATGTTCTCATTTCAAAGTGCAGAAATTTATCCCTTATCCTCTGTTTTTGAGAGATTGAATCATCATTCAACCAAATTAGGTATTTAATTCTCAATTACATCATATTATTATAATATTTGTGGTTTTAAATGAAAATTTTAATTGATAAAAACCAATTACGTATACTAAAACTTCATAAATAACAATCATTAGAAAACCATTAAATTAGGTTAAATGTCGTTCACTATTTTCACACATTATTCACCTCCAATCTTGATTTAGAGTAAATTAAATGATATTTATCAATATATTCACTTCATGAGAAATTTCCACTTTAGTCAGCTTCTAGTAGTGGTTTATCCTTGTGCTTATTTAACTTCATTATTTCTTTCATTAACAAATTTATTCCTCATTTTTTTAATTTCTTGGGAGGCAATTTTTATTCAACATTGAATGAAATGAAGAAGAACTTATGAATATGAAATTATTTTCCAATCATTGAAAAAATTAATGTAATAATGTCAAATGACATTCTATGGACCATTAAAATAAATCCAATTAGTGGTAACTGTTTCATTGATTCCAATAAAAATTTACCAATAATATTAGTGCCTACACTTATGGTGTGAATCATGTGTTCCCAATTTCTACCAATTTCAAATTTATCTATAAAACATTCACCATATTAAATATAAATGACGTTATGGATTAGATTATATGGATCCATTTTATGTTTAAACTTGAAATAATTAACTACATTCAATTCATGCGAAACAAAAAAATAGAAACATAATTCTATTTACATTGTTTAATACCAATATGAACTCCATACCTTCATTGGATATTTTTACCAATCATGGATTATCTACCACTATCAATGTTACAATAATGGGATCAATCATTCACACACTTATACTTCTTGAGTCTCAATAGAATATAATATTTTTCTTTTATATATAAAATCCTTCAATAGCTTCTCATTGAATTTATAGAGTCACACTGTGATCACTCTGTATAACTTGATTCGAGAAGGAATATAATTATCCACCATATATATATATATATATATATGAGAAGGTTTCATTGAATTATTTCCTGGTTGTTGATCCGATTATTTACAATAATTTATTCTGTATCAAAAGATAAATCTATTTCATTAGAGTAGCATTTTTTCTAATAGTAGATGTATCTTTATGATTAGTATTAAACTCGATTAATACTTGATACTAAGATTTATAGATCTTTAAATCCTATTCATCTGGTTTTCTTACTCTATTTAAGATTGTATAATACTCTATATCAAGTGTATCCTTACTTTCTAAGGCTCTGACATCAATAAATTGAAAAATAAATAGAAGGTCAGTATCACACTTAGTTTTTTTCTTCTCAAATTCAACACATATATCTTATAATTTTGTCCAATATATTCCTATCTTGAATACATTATACCCTAATGAAATTTCTCCAAATCATACACTCAGATCAACCTTTTACATTATTTCTAAGAGATAATTGATATCTCACATAGGGGAAACTCACAGATACTCAATTTTTTTTAAAAAACACTAATCTTTCCATATTTTTACATTAATATAGATATAACATGGAATATATAATTATATATTTTAGAATATAGAAAATCTATAAAATATGAATCAATGCCTATGATCCCATTTGATTCCCCAACTTTTTCACAAGTCGGAATCCCTAATGACTTCAATATTATTTTCCATCCACAAATATTTTTATACATTTATATTCTTGGATTTCATTTAATTTTTTATTTCTCATATCATTCTCAATTATTTAATATTAAAAATTATATTTATAATCCATCCAATAGCCTCACAACCTTTTTCCCATTTGTCTTATTATATTTTTTTTACTAAAACATATTGTGCTCATTCTTATTTAACCCACTATCACGACACATAATATATATTTAAAAATACTCTTAAAATAAGATTCAATAAATTTCCCATGTGATTATTTTACCCAAATACACATCGAATTGTCCATAATTTTTTATTATAAATCATAAAAAATCTAGTTTTGGGTCAGTTTCATTATGATGTAGCTAGACAACTTTAGTGAATAATAGAACATTCATTAATGTGATATTCATATTTAGATAAAATCACATCTTATATCAATAAAGTCTTCATTCAAATTTTGAATCAGATTCCTCATTGATATAATTAGTGGATTATTGAAAAAATCAAGCATCATTATATTTTTTATCATATTAATTAATTTAATAACAATTTTAAACTATTTTATTGAAAAATCATCAAATATCTCATGTAGTGATATACTGATTCTCCATTTCAATCATCTTCACCAAATCAAGGCTTAAATCATCAAACATAGAAACATCTTGATGTTTTTGTTAATTTATATTGATTCTATCATAAAAAAATTATTCTAAATTAAATTAATATTTTTTATTTTTAAACATCCAAAGTGTCCTTCTTTATTTGATATGTTTTACAATGATGTAGAATAAGAAATAATTACATAAATCATAAATCCTAAACCCTATGTATTTTAATTGTGTTAAAATCCTTTTGCAACTTTCCTTTTATCAACCCAATATAATTTAATATTAAGAAATAAAATCTGCAGATCATCATTTTCATTCTATATTTTTTATAATGATTTGTATGCATTTGATCGACCATATTATTATGAATTCTTGACACGTTATGATGGAATGACTGCATTGAAATTCATATTGACCTAAAGGAATCATCATGAACTACTATGAAATATCCATAGACTACATTGTTATTGGATATACTACATGAAAAATGTAATTACTATGGATATTGATATGGTTGATAGTAGATAAACAACATAAAAACAACTAAATTATTCTGAGTTAGTGAATTGAATATATATAATAATACTTTGATCACATGAAAATATGGCATATAGTAATTAGGTAAACAGTATGGGACTGTGTGAAAAATTTATTAAAATTTTGAAGTTGATCAACTATGAACTACCATTGGTAGAAAAAATCTACACACTGTAGAATATATTTGAATCTCCTTCAATTATCCACAATTGTAAAAAAATACTTCTATCTTCTCTAAATCACATTAAAACCATCCAAAATAACAATTGAGAATTTATAAATCAAGTTTAATATTCAAAGATCACTTCAAATGAACATGAAACATATTAAATATTCTACGTAGTGTATTCATTGGGACTTCACATATTATAAACTCCATACTCAATGAAACATAATCCATGTTTTATAAAACAAAATTACACAAAATCAATAATAGGACACTGTGATTGGCGTTACTCGGTTTATAGTTTTTTAATATGTTAAATTCCATATTATTGTTACATTTGTTAGAAAAAATCATTAGTTTTTTCACCATATCAAACACTTCCTCTATTAAAATCTATTTTAAATGAATAGAAGTCCTTTATAATAGTTAATATTTTTCATGAAAATCATCTCGCAGAGTTGATTAATTTATATTGTTAACTATACTTTATCTCAGAAAATATGTTCCATGGAATTTTAAATCTCTTTCTTTATATTACCATCATATTAATGGGTGCGTCACTACTCCATTGGTAGCCACCTTAGTTTTAAATTACCCAAATGAAATGAGAATGACCATTAATCTCTATGTAATGGGTGGATTGCCTAATTTGTCACTAATATTATCTCCTTTATATAATGAAATTGACTATGATAACTAGACTAAGTGGAAATATATAAATTCATTAATCTAATGGAAATTCGTCATTCCACACATACTAAAAAATAATTAATCTTGAAAAAATTAGTCATATTATATTTCAGGTGTAATTTCAATAATACATAAGTAATTATATATTTATGTCATTATTCAATGTGTTAATAATAATTCATGAATTTCCCCACTACCCACCCTCATTTAGGTTATCTTTATTTACCCAAATCGATAATAAAAAATGAAAATATATTCCATTTCATCTAGGTAAGATGGACCTCTAATATTGTTTTTTGGATTACAACCCACACATAGCTTCCATAACAGATCCCAAATTTTAATCAACACTTTACCATATCCCCAAATATCAAGACATAAAAAAATAATAGTTATGTTACAGTTGAATAACATCATTATCAGTTTATACTCTTCCACCAAATTGATAAGTCAGATGGCATCAATTTCACTCCCTAATTACCAAAGGATAAAGACTAGTTATAAAATACTAGGAATAACACTTGGGGTGTTTTTTACAACCTAAGGTAAATTTAATTATATAATCTAATGATAAAAATATAAATAAGATGGCATAGGATCTTTTTAATAATGATATGTATGCTATATATGTCTCACAATCTCTTCAAACATAGCTTGTAAATATGATTTAATTTGATCCTATAATGATTAAATCATTTATCATAAAATAAAAATCAAAGAAACTATTTTCCAAAAAAATTATACCCTTTTATACTATATACTAGGAAGACTAAAAATATTTCCAATAACAATACCCTGTTCATATAAACATATGAAACTCAGTCATGCTTCATTTCTTAACGGACTAGCAAGAATATTCACTCAACCATCAAGGATAAATATATATAATGCATCCTTCACCTGAAAGGTGTCCTAAAATGACATATTTATGTTTTATTATATCATGATTAAATGAAAGTTGAACAATATTAATGAAAAGTAATAATTAGTTCCATATCATTTTATGAGATATTTATCGTGATTGGTCTATAAAAAATCCCATTTTTTCTACCATGTTCATTTACATTTTAATGGTGATTGGTGGAGAGAAATGGAAAAACAGAGCCTCTCCAAAGGTGATACTGCAATAGATATCTATTCATTAATGTTAAAAATTCATTTTTTCATATGTAAAATAATGAACACTAAACACTAAAAAATTTGGATATACGTTATTTGAATGGATTTAGTAGTGATAGGATTTATAATCCTTTTATATAAAACAAATTAATTCATCATCATTCAATTATCAAAAAAATATAAAAATATATTTTACATAGAATATTTATCATACTAAAAATGATTTTTCCCACTAGGTGGTGATAAACATCTTAGTTGTCCTTTTATATAAAATCCCATTTTTAAGGCACAATTTTTCATTATGTTCATTAATATATATATAAATATATTGATGTAAATTGTGATTGATAATATATTCATATAATTCCAGTGAAATATGAGAAATAATATATTTCATTTCATGTAGATAATGTTAAATTACATATGTATATCTATAGATAAAATAATTTTCTTGTGAAATATATAATAGATGATTTTTAAAAAATAGTAATGAAATATTACCATCATAGACCCAAATTTTTGATCATTTTAAATCTTTTAAATGATTTAAAAATAAATATTAAAAATTCAAAACTTATAATGGATTAATATGTCCATATAATTTCCAAAAAAAATTCATTTGAGAATATTAATTTTTATTATAATCAATTCATTTTAAAAACACTTCTACCCATGATAATGTGAATTTTTTTTAATAATGATTTCTAACATCTACCAACACTGAGTATTGTATTCTCTATTTAAGTAGAATTGCCTTCTAGAGTAGGATTAAGATTATTTATGGGGAAATATGTAACAAATAGAAGACTAATTTCACTAAATAATTTAATCATTACATATATATTAAAAGGCCTCAACCCTATTATACCTGAGATTGTAGTTAATTTAATACAATTTAATAATATAAAAGGAATCTCATCATAAATAACCAAATACATTAGTAGTATGTTAAAACTAGTTACTTACAAAAAATTTACATTAATTTTAAAATATAAAATATGAAAAAACATTCATTGTGAATGAAAGTATTCACACTTTTCATCACTTCATCTAAATAAAAAACACTTCCTTATATCATGGGGAAAAATAAAACTTAAAAAAAGGGTTATACCATGTTAATAATAAAGGAAAGTGTATAGTGGAAGCTATAGCCAAAATAATTATACACCCTCCAAAATAATATTATGTATGAAATCAATATAATATATCCCATATATATCATAATTCAATTAATGAGGTGATTTTATTGATTAAAAAATATCATTAAAAACTTCTTGAGGAAAAAGTCCTTTTGAATATTAAAATCACCTGTTAAAACTAAAATTCAAAAAAATATATTTATCTTTGTAAATAACCATTGAATGTTTTAAAAAAAAATTAAATAAATATTTTTTGATAATGACAACTATAATTTTTTATTCATGTTTTACACATTAAAACGTTCACGTTTTCTGTAAAAGAAAACTGGCATTGTTATGAAATTGATATGAAGAATCCTTTGAAAAAAAAATTAGAAGGTAAAAAATGGGTAAACATTTCTTTAATACATCATTTGGAAAAGGATATATAATTTTATTAAACATGATTATAAAATATGGTTTTTGGGGAAAATATATTTATAATCCCAGAGATGAATGATATCATTTTTTCAAAAAACATTATAAAAAACACTTTAATTTTTAAAGAGATGAAAAATGTTACTATTAGATGGAAAATTATATAAAAATATAAGAGGATAAAATTATATGGTTTTATTATAAAATTATAAAATAATTCACTTCAACTGAGATTTAAGAATAATAAAAATTAATTATAATGAGATTGTGAAATAATCACTTAAAATAAATTTAAAGTTGAAGTGAGAATTAATCAATTAATTAAATATATATATACTATAAATCCATATAAAAATGGGAAATACAACATAATATAATAAAAATAAATTACCAACATCATATTAGAATAAAATAATCAACGATGTTGAATTTGAACATAATTAGTAGAAATTGAGTTAATAAATCCCATTCCTCTTTGTAAACATTTCTATCATAATCTTCATAAAATTAATAATTATTATATGAAAAAATTATTAAATTTAATATAATGAGATTCATGATATTATATATCAATGGGGAGTCCCCTAAACCACAAAAGATAAATAATTTTTTAATAATTAATATATCTCATAGAAGTAAAGTAAGATGAGGAACCTATACCTTAGGTCCAAAAAGTTTTCGATCATTAAAAAAATACATGATAATCAAATTTAATCATTAATTACCTAACCAAAACCCTTTTTAAATTATAATTTTTTTTATAATCTCATTAAATTCATTTATGAATTTTTTGTTGAGTTGTATATATCAACATCATCATTCTAAGAGCGTTCATTTCATGGTTTAATGGACAATTTACATGTATATAATTAGATATATTCATTTAAAATGGAATGAAAACTAAAAAAAATAATGTAAATGATATTAATTCACTTACATATGTTTATATGTTACTATGTGTTTTTTCATTCATGAGAATTCTTTATTTTATAAAATGATAATGATAAATGTTTAGTTTATTTTGGCCAGTTTCTTGACCATCACAAACTAGATTCATTTTATTTAATATTATATTTATATATTAGTTACCTAAAATTAATTAAGTTCTAATATAACTATTAAATAGTAATTTTAAATGAATAATACCTTTATGAACTTCCATGAAGGTGGTAATGTAAGACAAACAAAAATCGTTATCCACGTAAATGGTTAATCACCATAACTTGGATAATGGATTCATTTTGTTGAATAATATGAGTTAAAAAAGGATTGGGTATATGATATTGATTCATAAATATATATTTTTAGTATATAAATTATATTTTTGTTATTAATAATTTATTTATAAAGGATGTTATGAGAATTTATAATAAGATAAAAAATTAAGAGGGGTTGTTTGAGAAACTTACCACTTTAATATCACCTTCTAGAAAAAACTATTAAGTAATGTGGAATTGGCCTTATAGTGCGAAATGAAGAAAATGAATATGGGAGTTTGGGGGAGACAATATTATTCTTTGATTTCATGATTTTTCAAGGATTTTTGGGAGAAAGGGGGTGAGATGTTGTATTTATATATGTGTAAGTGTGGTTTTAAGTGATTAAATAAGGATTATTTCAAATTTACATACAATAACCTTATAGTGTAGTTATTTCACAAAAAATTGGTTTATTTTTAATTTTCAATATCCTGATTAGGGTCTAGAAACAAATAAACCACCCTTAGTGTTGAATTTTTTAAGATTATCAGGCTTTGACCATCTCACATTAACACACTAAATATTATACAAATATTATAGTAAATAAATTTTTACCATGTTTTCGTTTTTATGATTAATAAAGTAATTTAAATTAAAAACTACTATATAAACCCTGATTCCAAATATTCAATCAAAATATAAAAATTTAAAACATATAAATTTGAAAAAAAAAATTAAAATTAATCTATCAAAATGGGATATAATTTTTTTTTTCTGAAAAAATGTGTTTATAATCCAAAAAATGTCATTATACAAAAATGTGTTTTCAACATTTTATAAATTTAAATAGAAAGAATATTTGTATATAAAGATTACATAAGTTACATCATATTATATTAAAATTATAAAAGTTATTCTTTAATGAATTATTTATAAAAAATCTTATTTTTCACCATTCAGAGCAAAATTAATCTTCTCATAAAATTCCAAAATAATCACCATGGGATAATTTTAATATTATAATTTAAAAATTTAGATAAGTTTTATAAAATAAAATAAATAAAATTCACATAATTTTATTATAAATATTAATAATAAATTACAGTCAATCACTTTATAAAGAAAACCCACTTTAAAGAATAAAATAGATTTACTAAAACAATTAAGTTCATATTCCCAAAGCATTCATGAATACATTAACAATGTGTTGGTAAATTAGTTATTTAATAATGTGTTTAATATTATTCATTCCCACCAGTTTAACTACAAGGTATCAATGATGAAATAAAAATATTTCGTTGATTTTTCATGTGGGTTTTTTGTACAACATAACATATCAAATAAATTAATTTTATTTTAAAATATGCAGCATAACAAAAGGGTTATTGACCATCACCAATTTAAAAATGGTGAATCCTAAAATTTTGGAATATAACGTTGATAATTGATGATTTATATTTTAAAATACCTATGTGGGAAATTTATATTGTCAAAACATTTAATAAAATATCCTCTTAAAAAGAGGGAATTGGAAATTATAATGTCACCACAATACTTGGGTTCTGAAAATAAGAACATTAATGGAAACTGAAAAAAGGACATGTAAGATAAATTCAACTATCTAGTTCTGATAGAGAGTGATATGAAATATGGTCATTATAAATTCAACCATCACAACAATATAAATTTTTTTAGATAAAATACCAATGATTTATCAATAAGAAAATTAAGCATATAATGATTTTTTTTCAAATTTTCGTTTCATAGAGTTGAGGGAATGATTTACTATCTATTTAATCTCTTGAGAAAATATATTGACTTTATTATTTCTATGTCATAAGAATAATCTCACCCATTGTTTTTTCTTTTATCTATTTCAACATTATCTCCTATTCATAGGAATAGACATTCAATATAAGTATTTATGCATGAATCACTATTAATGATTAAAAATTACTACAAACCACTTCTTCATCCTATAAAAAAATAATGAATGAAAAATAGTTAGAATATATTTTCCTATAGTAAAAATCATATTTTAACATCAAATTAAAATATCCAATATTTTTCTTAATTCACTATATATGTAGTTAACCTTAAAATACTTCCAAATTATTCTAAATTACAAACATTTATGAATAAATTCAACAAATCAGCTTAAATGTTCCCCCATAATGTATCCATTAATATCACATGTAAATAAAGTTATTAAATATTTTCCAAATACATGGTAACAACTTTAATCATCATAAATACTTAATGAAAACATGCATGATTTCTAGAATAAAATCTAAGGTTGTCGAATATCATCTATAAATCTATATCGTAAAATCCAAAAACAATCACATAAATTATCAAATTACTCACCCATTTTATTGTTACCCATAGAATTTCATAAACATTTATTTATCATTATTATATAAAAATTTGAATATTTTGGGTTAACTTCCCCAACTCATGTATTTTCCAAAACATAAACTGGCATTCAAATAACTTCTCTTGGTTATTAATATTATTCATTAAATTCTTCCAAGTCATTATATAATAGGTACTAAAGTAAAATCCATATATATCCCATGATTCTTTTAATAATTATATAATTGATAAAATAATTTTATATAATAATTCTTACATCCAAATTCAAAAGAACTTTCATCATCCAAATTCCTTCTCAAATCATTAACTATACTTCATAAACATATTCTAAATACGCTTATCCTTTAATGTGTCAATTTTAGACACTTTATCATTATGAATTTATTAATAGGTAAATAATTACTTATAAAACCATGTTGATTCTCTTCATGAGTTTTCCAGTTGTACATCGACTTTTATAATTCCCATACATTCCACATTTAAAACAATAAACTATGTATAACACCTTATGGAGACTATTATTTTCATCCATTTCATTAACCAATAATTTTATTTTCAATAAATAATTAAATTTTTTATGTCATTTCACACACAAAAAAATCATCCATTTTAGTGACTTATTATAAAATTATCTACTAAAAAAATTATAGGCTACTTCCTTCAGATTCCACCATTAATTAAAACTAGAAACAATGAGTAAGCATTAAATGACCTTAATCAAATTTTAGCTATAAAATGATAATATAAATTTTTTCAACGTATGTTTAAATCATGAAATCTTATTCGCAATAAATGAATCCTTATTCTTAACTGTGGTTATAAATGGTCATTACCAAATATGTATGATGTTATCGTATAGATAAAAATATCAACAATTTTAGTCATATGGTTATATTACCTAATCATTTTTTTCTTAAATATAGTTTTTATGGTTTTTCTAAACTTCTATTGATCTGAAATGTATATTCTGTGACAGTAGTAGCCTAGGGACATTGATTTCTTATTTTTTAAGCATAAGATATAAGGAATCACATATCAAAGGACTAAATAGTTAATTACCCTTGGTAAACTTATTAAATATTTCAAATTCACATTAAATATAAAATATCAAACACACAATGAAGTTTTTGGGTTTTTTCCATTATTTACTATTGTGTATCCTTTCATATCAATCACAGAAAATATTCTTGTAACTAGATAAAATTAAACAATAATTGTGTGAGATCAAATTTTATTTAAGTGAAAGTGTACAATGAAATATATGAATAAAAAAAGAATAAATATTATAGAAAGGTAAATAAATGAAACACATTCCACTTTATCAACTATTAGAGAATAATATTGTAGGAATAAATGTCGATAAAATAATAATATATATATGTTTTTTGAGGAAAAGGAGGAAAATTACAATGGAAAAGCCTCCTAAAATGAGACAAGAAAATAAAATATTGAAATTGTATAAAGGAGGTAAATTTATATTAATATTTTTAAATCATGGTTAATAACTCATTTTGAAGGGTGTTAGATAATGTGAAGTAAACATAAGTTACCCTTTTATTCTCAAGTCTACAATCAAGTGATTTGTCTTTCTGAAAGGCATATGTGATGATGAAATTTTGAGAGGAAGGATTATCTAGGAATATGGCCCATTAATCAATTATTATCTAATAAAGGTGACTATTTTTCATTCTAAAATATTGTATGATTATGGTAGATTCACACTCAAACCCTAAGTTGATTAATTTTTGTTGAATTTCCTATTCCACTCATTCGATCATCCTAATCTCCTCAATATCCAATGTTGAGGTAATCCCATATTAACAATATATACATCTAAAAACATATGTATTATGAATTCTAACAAATCCCCCATAACCCGAAGTACCCATATTACCTATAGCCTCTCAATCTGAATTGAACTAGATACACCCTTCAAAAGGTGAGTTTCAAATGAACTCAAATGTATGGTAAGGTTGAATGAAAATATGTACATTTTTCAGTAGACATATAATAGAAAAGTCATGAACACAATTTTTGTGACTCCCTTATTGGATAGTATTTTCATTCTGATTTTCCATGGTAATTTCAAAAATTGAAAAATTTGTGTTAAAGTGATCCTTCTCATGAAATTATTTATTTATTAAATAATAGTGACATGATTATTCTCAAAAAATGAAACCTTGAACATGTTACTATGTTTCTAAGATAACAAGAATTGAACGAATTTTTTGAGATGTAATACAATCGTTTCCATTCTCAACTAATGTATTGTGGGGCTATATAATGCCCCACCTATCACTTAATTTTTCTAAATCATTCCACATATGAAACAGGTAAAACATAAACAACCTGAAAATTCATATAAAATAAAATTTATATACATTCCCCAGTTAATAAACCTAACCGCAAACCATTAACATTAATATGATGAACTACATAAAAATATCACATAGATAGTCAAACTGATAAAAAACCATCAAAATAATGAATAAGGATTATATCAATAAAAAATATACCATATGGATCATATTTACATTAAGGGGGTGGTGACATTGATTAACAGAACTATCTATAAAAATATTTATTAGAGATAATCCATTTCTATTTGAAAATCACCTTTAAAAACTAAAATTTGACAACATAATTTGAAAATATTTTCTTTCTAGTGATCTTTTTAATATTATAAAGGATGATTCAAAAACATTTATTGTTCTTAATGGATGAAAATTAAGTTCATTCTATACACATTAAATCAATTATTTTTTTTCAATTTTTTGGTAAATTCCAGAATTGGAATTAATTAGAGAACAATATGAATATTCCAATGAAAATATTTTATAGAAAGTAAAAAGGTATAAAAATTAAATTAATAAATAATTTATAAAATGATAAATCATATTGAATTAATTTTTAGAAAACATGATTTTGGAAGAAAATATATTTCCCACCATAGAGTGAAATGATGTCTGGTTTTCATAAAAACAAGTTCAAAAACATTTTTACTACCAATTAGTGGAAATGAAACTAATACATAAAAATATCATATTTAACTAAAGTTGAATAAAATGAAAATTTTTTACTAGAAAATTAAAAAATAATTTCATTCAACAAAAACTTAAGAATAAATAATCTAGATTAGATTGAGATTATGAAATAAAACCTTACAATTATAATAAAATAAAACTAAGATATAATAAATGAATAGATTATATGTATCAACTATAAATACAAATAAAAAAATTTACAGAAAAGATAAGATAATAAAAATTCATTACACATGTAATCATATCATCACATAATGAAAGATGTATATTTTTAACCAAATGAGTTGATATTCTATTATAAAATCCCTTACCACTTTGCAATCGGTCCAATCAAATTCCTGATAAAAATAATTATTATCAAATGAAACATTTAGTACCATGAATATAGAGAGATTAATGATATGATATATCCAAGTTTCATTATATACCGCACAAAAAAATATGTGGTGAATAATGAATATTTCATAAAGAAGTAAATGTGAGACTATAAACCATTATTTTATGTCTTCATGTGTTCTTAAAAATCAAAAGATATCATGGATAATAAAAAATTATTAATTTTTTTACATAATTCACAAAATTTTACATATATAATTTATTTATTAAAAAAATGTAAATTCATTTATTGTTACTACTATGAGTTATTAGTATTAATGTTATCATTCTAGTAGGGTTTGTTTCATGGTTCCTAGTTGTTTTTTTGTTGTACAAATATGGATGTTTTTATCAAATGAAAAAATCTCTAGGAATTACATTAAATAGTGTTAAGTAATATCAATAATTTGAAATGGTCAAATATATTATATTTTTCTTTCATTAGGATGCGTCCTTTGATAAAAACAAATGTTAAATTTTTTGTTTATTTTTGTGGTTTTTCCGACCATCACGAACTAGTTTTGTTTTATTTTATATAATCTATATATATTAATTATATTAAATGAAATATATTATAATATAACTATTTAAATATTATATAACCATAATAAAAAATTTACTATCAACCATAATGGTGGTTGTGGAAAAACAAATCATTATACACAGAGACAGCTAACCATAATAATCTGGAAAATGGTTTCATTTCATTAAATAATCATAGAAATGAATTGGGATGGGTAGAATATATCCCATTGGTAAAATAAAATTCCATTATTTACATGATAGTGGGGTTATTATTATTTGATGGATTCACGACTTGAAGTATATGAATAAGAATATGATAAATTAAAATATTTTGAATGATAAAGTTACCTACTAAATATTCCATCCCTGAGGGGATCCATAAGGAACATTGAATTAGAATTTGGGACATACTAGAGGAAAATTTACATGGGGAGTGTGGGTTGGAATAACATCTCAATCCTATTCTGTTGTGTTCAGTTCTTGAAAATATTTTGTAATTTTGTTTTATAAAATATACTTAAACTATTACACTACACTTAATATAATCCAAGACCTTTTACCAGTATTGGTTTTGGAGGATAGGAAAATGACTTACATTTATAATAATTGAACAAAATAAACAAAATTCATAATATTATCCCATAATTGATAACTTAAAAATCCTTTAAGTCCAATATAGAGCTTCTATGCTTCTGGTGAAAAAATGTAAATAATGTGATGAGTATTTAATTACCCCATAAGGGATATTGAAATCGCTGAAATAAATTTAAAGAAATCATCCTTTAAAAACAATTTTCTAGAAATGAAATTAAAATTAATTTTTTAGAATCGATATAATTCCTTTGAAAATGCATTTTGAAATAATTATTGAATTTACATACTCATTAAAATATTATACCTCTTTTGAAATTACATACATTTGAAAGTTAATTTAAATATAGTACAATTATTGTTTTTGAAATTATTACACCATATATTAAAAACAAAAAAATTTGTCGCTACTTGAAATATTGAAGGCTCTCTTGGGCCTACCCACTTACCAAGGTATGAGATCACTCTCGAATTCCCTAACATATTTACAATATTCATGTAATATATTTACTAAAACCATTTTAATCATTCTATAAAATTATATAATTTTTCACTTGGTTTAATGCTTTAAAATTCATTATATCATATATATATATATACTAATAAGATATCATTTTATTGATTCTAAACTACTAAATCATAAAATGATTAATCATTTATTAAATACATAAAATGTTAATAAAAAGATTCATAACACTCATGAAATAATATTTCATTTATCAAACTCATAAATCAATTTCTTCATAATCAATAACCACACACACGCATATATATATATATATATATATATATTTGTGTGTGTGTGTGTTTAAATAATAAAATTCATGTATGTTATATAAATGTATGGTATGAAATTGAATAAATTAATGGACATACCTCGTAATGTGAATGAAAATAATGTTTCTGAATATAATTGTGCACATGATTTGATAGTTTCAATTATTTAAGGCATAAAAATCGTGAAATAAATTATATATTTAAATATAAACAAATATATTTATCAGAATCAATTATGAATAGAAAATGGTTCTTTTTCTTGAAATATCTAGTTTTTATTTGAACTCTTTTCTTATAAAAAATTATAATATTAAATACATTATCAAAACGATACATTATAATTATAATTAATTGTAATTTTCAAACAAAAAATATATCCCCTTACATAATAATAAAATAAATCTTCCTTTTCAAAAAAAAGTTAAATCCCTTATAAATTGAGAATTTAAAATCATTATTTCAAATTATCAATATTGTATAATTTATATAGAAAACACACTAGGAAAAAGAAAAATATAATTACACTTACAAAATTAATATTATAATAAAATATAATCGTAGAAATAGAAGTATAATAAATAAACATTTCTTTAGAAAAATACCATTCAATTAAATTTTTAAAGAAGGAAAATAATTTAAAAAATAAAATTGAAATATCCCTTACTTGGATTTGAGTGAACTAAAAGACTGCTTTTATATTCTTACTCTTCATACATTATTACTTTATTCTTATTAAATAATGTTATCTATCTTAAACTCTCATACACTATAAATCTCATATCCTTGGTAGTGGAAAACCCATAGGAAATAGAATATGGCTCCTCTACCTCACCAGTATCCACTCATACAGTGAAGCATCTTAATAGTCTACTAAAGAGGAAATAATTCGTTATATATAAGAGATATGTCATAAAATATATTCTTAAAAATAAAATAAATGAGTATATAATAGTTTATGTATTTTATAATAGGGGTCTGACAAATTCAATGATATGGTCGATGTTTTAATTTAGTTGTAAATCAACATATCAAAAGAGGGATTAAAAATTGACAGTAGATGAAAAAGAATATTGTGTATGTGATGAAGATAAATTAATAAAACATTTCTTATAACAAATGAAATATAAAATTTATATATGAAAGAAACTAATAACAATTTGATCATAGTATAAATGAAGATTAAAATAATCAGTTTGATAAGAGGACCATCAATATCAGTTAAAATTGTCAAACATTCATCAGGACACATCAAAGCACAACCATAGAACAAATAATCCAAAAAATGGAAAATATTGACAATGGTTATCAATTTAAATCATGCATTTTAAAACAAACACTAACATTGAAATAAATAAATTCAAAACAATGAACAATAGGGTAGCATATACGAGATTTTTGAAGATTCAAACTCCAAATATTAAAGAGACCAACATGTACTTGTAGATCAGGATGACATGATTCAAATCACAAAAACTGAACCCCAAATGGAGTTTGAAAGCACCCAACAAGGCTTAGATTTTTATTTCGAATATCTCATCTTATTTTGATATGATTTTTTAAGTTCATTTGGAAAAAATGAAAAAATTCATCTGATTTTTCGATGGTCGAACCCCCTTCAGCGGTCTATGATCCATCATCAAGGCATAGGTCTGTAACTCCTCACTCAGATTCAAATCCTTATATGAATATGAACCCTTCGACCTCTAACCATACTCTATGCCCAAATCCTTGACTTGGAATACTTAATTTCTTTCCAAATAATCCGATTCTGATTCCAAAATATAAAACACAATATAGAAACCCAGTTGTTCTTTTTTATTCATTCGATTTTATCTTCATATCATTTTTATTATCATCATTGTCAATTTATCATCAATTTTATATATTCCCTCTTTGTTTATAAACTAAAATATATATCACATAAAGTTCATTTTATATATTTATTTACATATTATATGAAAAATTATAATTTTATTAATTAATTTAAACTTAATTGCTTTTATAAAATTATAATTTACATTTTAGTTATAAAAAATTCAGAAAAATAATTTATAAATATAAAAAAAATTAAAAAATATATATTACTTTGAAAATAATAAGTAGTTTCATTTAAAAAAAATTTCTCTTTTATTATTATTATTAATCTTATTATTATTATAATTATTATATTTACTTCATTATTTTTTGTATGATATATATATAATTTAGATTATTTTATTTAATACCATTATAAAAAAATTGTAATAATATATTACATTTTATATTACATTTAATTATTAGAAAAATATTTTATAAAATGTTATTTCATGAAAAATATATTTTTATAATATGTTTTTAATTTAAAATTTTATTCTATATTAAAATAGTGAACATTTAAAAAATAATAAAATTTAAAGTAAATAAATTTTATTTTTATTAGTGAAATAATTTTTTTTATAAATTATAGTTTAGAACATTATTTATTTTAATTGTAATTCATTTATTTTAATGCATAAAATATCTATGATGTTACATTCCCCCCTGTAAATGAATCCCACCCCCATAATTTCTTCTGCATAATTAAAAATAATTCTAAATATCTGTATTCGAAATTAGAATATCAAGACTTATATGGGGATTTAGTTATCTTAAAGTTAAAAAAAATCTATCGTGAAGATTTGTTTCCCCTAATTAAAACATATAATCTCAAAATTTTTATAGAATATTTATCTTATACCAATTAAAAATCCCTAAGCCCACACTTTTGGGTTCTTTACATGAAAATACTACGTCAAGTTTTTATAAATATACTGTTAACGACTACAAAAAACCTAATAGAATCCAAGACCTTTAATTTTTCTACATCTTGGAGGATTAGACAAAAAAATATTTTTATTAAATACAAAAAAATAAAACAAATTCATATTTTTTTTCATGTTCCAACTTCAAAATCGTCAAAGTTTGAATTAAATCTTCTACAAAAATACTAGATAGAAATATTCTTTTCAATTTTGAAATCAACTGTTACAAAAAATTCAAGAAAAATAAAAAAAAATTCCTTTAAAATCACTATTAAATCATATAAAATAAAATTATTAAAATATTTTTTTTGATTTTGATCGATGTAAATTGTTTCTTGTCGTATATATTAAAACAAACATTAAATTCACATTATTGATAAAATGAAAAATATAATTATATTGAAATAGACTTGAATATTCCTTTGAATATTTTTTATAGATAGTAAAAAATGTGTAAAAATTTATTTAAAAACTCATTTAGTAAAGGTAAAACATATTAGAAAACATTATTAGAAATGGTGTTTTGGATAGAAAATATATTTCTGATCGAAGAGAGAATATATGTGACATTTTCTGAAAATAATTTTTTTTAAAACATTAATTACCAAATAATTGGGAAATGATTATATTAAATAGAAAATAATGTATAACTGTAGAATAGGGAAATTAAATGGTTTTATTAGAAAATTAATAAATAGTTTCCTTCAATATAAATTTATGAATAAAATAACCTCATTATAATAAGATTTTGAAATATAAAATTTAAATGATCATAATATTAAAAGTGAGAATTTTTCATTTAATAGATTATTTATTTCATCCATAAATCCAAAAAATAGGAAATAAGACATAATATTATAAGAATTAATTACACACATAATCAAATCATGACAATATCAATGAATTTTTATTGGAACCTAATTATTAGAAATAGAGTTAATAAATCCCATACAACATTATAATCAATCGAATAATATTCTACATATATAAATGGGGAGTTACCTAAAACACAAAAAAATAAATAAGTGGTGAACAAAGTATATATCTCATAGAAGTCAAAATAAGACGACGAACACTTATTATAGGTCTGATAGTGTTCTGAACATAAAAATAATGTATTTTATAATCAAATTAGATTCATTAACTACATAACACATGGACATTTTACATATATAATTTATTTATTATAATATGATTAAGTTCATTTATGTCTATTTAGTTAATTTTTTATGATCAATGTCATCATTCTAGGAGCATTCATTTCATGGTTTCATGGCCAGTTTACTTATGTATAATTATTTTTGTAAAATTTAAAGGGAAATAAAACCATATAAGTGAAATGAAATGTTATTAATTCACTTGAATATGATTAAATGTTCCCATATATTATTTTTTTCTTTCATGAGGATGATTTATTTTATATAATTTTAATGATAAATATTCAATTTATTTTGGACATTTTATCGATAGTTCAGAACTATTTTCTTTGTGTTTGAAACTATTTCTATATATTAGCTAGAAAAAATTAATTAAGTTATAATATAACTATTAAATAATAATAATAAATGAATAATAATTTTATTACCTTCCATAAATGTGGTAATGGAAAATGAACAAAATCAATATCCACAGAACTGGTTATGTTCCATAATTTGGACAATGGTTTCAATTCATTTAATAAGATGATGTAACAAAAGTGTTGGTTAGATGATATTTCATGATAGATATAAAATTAAATTAAATAAATTATATTTTCATTTTTATGAATTTATTAATGAAGTAGGTGAATAGAAGGTATAAAAAGATATGAAATTAAGAGTGGATGTTTGAGAATGTTACCAATTTAATATAACCTCCTGGAAAGAACCCTTAAAAAATTTGTAATTGATTTTTTGTGAGGAAATAAGGAAATTAATGTCCTGAGTGTGGGGAAGAGTGTGTTTGGAAGATATTACAAAAAGATTCAAGGATTGTGGGCAGAAAGGGTGTGAGGTGTAGTATTTATACATGTGGAAGGGTGGTTTTATGTGATTAAATAAGGAATAATTTATATTTAAATACAATATACATTAAATGGAATTAAATACAAATAAATTGGTTTATAATTGATGATTAAAGTGCTGGTTATGTTCTAGAATAAAATAAACCACCCATTAAATGTTTTAGTTTTTAGTTATATTAATCTTTGACCATATCACAAAGACAGACTATAAATTTAATATCAATAAATAATCAAATAATGAGGGAATTCATAAATATATACATCATAATAAAAAATACATGCCTTTTGCAAAGACACTATACATAAAGGGGTAATAAATCATCTAATACCCAAACTAGTTTTTCTCATGTGACCTACAGATTCATCGATGCACAATAGTGGTAATATCCCACCATCTACAATGTCTAATGATCTTATCATATGAATGGGGTGAAATATAAATAGCATAAATAGTCTTATTAAAAACTAGTCTAGGGTAATATGATGAATGGTGTCAAAATAGAACATCTATAGGCAAACTGATCATAAAACCTCAAAAAATAATCATAAATATGATATCAATATTTTATATCCCCCATGGATCATAAGTAAATTAATCTAGTGATGTTATTGGTGAACAAAAATATCTTGAAAAAGTTATTGTATAAAATATACTTATCAACTTTAAATTCACCAGTTAAAACTAAAATTTCATTTCATTGAAACTAACTATTTAATATTATAAAATAAAACTAAACAATATTTATTGATCAATATGGATATAAATTTTGTTCATGTTGTATAAATTCATTCAAACATTCAATTCACTTTTTTTGGTAAAAGACAAACGTACATGTTTTTGACATAGACATGAAGATTCATTTGAAAAAAAGTTATATAAAGTAAAAATGGGTAAATTTTTCTTTAATAAATTATTCTAAAAATGTCGAAACCAATTTGGAATCATTATTAAAAAACATGGTTTTTGTGTAAAGTATATTTCATCTTGAAGATAAAAATGATGTGCGGTTTTCTTATTGTCATTTTCAAAAAACATTTAAGAAGAAAATTAGGGGAAAATGATACAATTATATATAAAATCACATATACCTATAAGATGATAAAATTAAATGGGTTTATTATAAATTTATAACATAATTTCTTTCAACTAAAATTTAAGAATAAAAAATTATTATCAGTATAAGACTGTGTAATTTACCCTTAAAATGATCATTAAGTTGAAGTAAGAATTTATCAATTAATAAAATATGTATATCAATTATAAATTCCCATAAAAATCATAAATACAAAAAAACATAATCAAAATTAATAACACATATAATAATTACATAACATAATTTCTGATGTTGAATTTGAACCCAATTATTATAAATTTAGTTAATAAATCGATTAATATTTGTAATCAGCCAAATTGTATTACCTAAAATAATAATAATTATCAAATTGAAATTTTAGTAGAATGAATATAATGAGATTCATGATAGGATATATCAAAATGGATTTACCCAAAACACAAAAAAGGAAATAATTGTTGATTAATGAATATATCTCAAATATGTAAATGTAAGATGAGGAACCCTTACCTTCGGTTCAAAAGTGTTCCAAAAAAGCACATAATGTACAAGATATTAATATTATATTCATTAATGACATAACTCATAAACAATTACATATATTTTATAGATTATTATGTTCATTAATAGCCATTTTTTAAGATTTAAATATCAATTTCATCATTCTAGGAAGGTTCATTTCACAGTTTCATGGTACATTTACTTGTGTATAATTATGGATGTTCATTTCAAATGAAAAAACTAAATATTTGAAATGAAATGTTATTAATTCACTTCAATATATTTAAATTTTCACATAATATATATTTTTTTCATTCTTGGTGATGATTCATTTGATAAAATGCAAATGATAAATGTTTATTTTATTTTAGTGTTTTTTCGACCATCGCAAACTAGTTTATTTGAATATAACATTACGTATATATATTAGTTTAATAACATGAATTACGTTTTAATATACATATAAAATAATAATTTCAAATGAATAATACTTTTATGGACTTCCATGAAAGTGGTATTGGAAAACAAACAAAATCATTATCCGTAGAACCATTTAACCTCAATTTTTTTGACAATGCTTTAATTTCATTGAATAAGATAAAATAATAAAAGGGTTGGGTATAATATATTTTCATTATAAATATAAAATTCCATTATATAAATGATATTCACATTATTAATATTTTATTTATGAAGTATTTTACAATATGGTGTTAGAGAATATGAAATTAAGAGTGGCTTTTTAAAGTTGTTACCTATTGAATATCACCTCTTTGAAGGATACCTTAAAGAATGTTGAGTTTGGATTTTGGTGAGAAAATAATAATATGAATGTGGGGAGTGTGTGGAATAGAGTTCATGGAATATATTTCAAAAATAATTAATGATTTTTTGGGGAAATGGGGTACGGTGTCAGGACCCGACCCTACCCGGGCTCGAGCCGCAACTACCCCAAGCTCGCCTCCATAGGCCAGGGGCTGGCGACCAGCGACGAATGCACAACAACATGGGGAGGCCTTTGACTAAGTACATGTACACACACACGCAAAACACTCAATGCAAAAGTGTAAAGTAAAAAAAAGAACAAGCAGAGTAAAAAGGGAAACTGCTATATATATAAACCACAGATGTGTATCGACCTCTAAACAGTACAAAGTACAAGCTGAAGGTAAACTGAAAAGAAAAGGGGAAAAACACGTTCCCAACCAAAAAGTTCCACAACCCAGGAACAGGTAAAACAACAGTAAACAGCTAGGAGGGTCCCACACCTGGAACTTGACAATGACCACCACACGTGGTCCAAGCTCCCGACTCCTAAGCTCCTCTGACATCACGATCAACCTGCCCGTCGTCTCCAAGGGCACACCAAGTGCGGGAAAATCCCAAGCAGGGGTGAGTGTAAAAATTCTCAGTAGGATACCTCGAAGGCTCGAGGGAGAAACAAAGGAGGTACCGAAGGGTGAGCATTAGAGCGAACAGGAAAAGTACAAGAGTACAACAAGGAGAGTAGTAGAGTAACAGTAGAGAGTCTAGATCAACCCAACAAGAGTAAAGAAGGTAGAATCATCCAGACACAAGGATCTTTAAATGGTGAGAGGATGAACTTCTCGTCGAGTCTACGCTACCTATATCTGGAGAGTAGACTCATCCAACCATGATAAGCTAGACAAGGAAAACACGTGGCATACCCCGCACGTCTTCGCCTCTCCTGGAAGGAGAGTAGCCAAAACCCAAGGAGTGGGTACTGGTGTGAGGTATATACATGTATATGCTCTGTTAAGAAGCCTGAATAAGCTCGTAAGGGGAACTCTGTCCCGTAGCTCAGCCCAAGAAATGTGAGTCGCCAACAGTCCTAGAAGTAAACCATTATCGACGCCCAACATCCCACACGTCTACCCCAAACTGCAAGTCAAGGGGGCTCAAATCACCGCACCTCGACACTATCCTCTTTGGGCGGCACTGACTCGCCCACACAGTTTTTGGACGCATCACAAGGACGTGTCTCGGTGGGGAAAGCACCCCTTGTACTTGAGAGTTCCGGGTTAAGTCAAACTACACCTCGTCACTGCCCGACAGTCAAGAGGTCTCCTCAAAGCCAAGGTCGTTCCATCACCGACCCGTACAACCAAGGGTCCTGCTCTAGTAATCACAAAGGAAAGCCAAATACAAGCCTAGTAGAAAGGACTGAGTTTGGAATGTCAACGTGTGTCCCACTGCCCAGCCCTGCTAGAGGGTAATTCATATATGATATCAGGTGACCCACTGCCCAGCCCTGCTGGAGGGTAAACCCTAATACATCATCAGACGACCCACTGCCCAGCTCTGCTGGAGGGTAGATGACGCACGCCTGTCGTAGGGCGTGACCAAACAATTATTTCCTAAGTTAAAATATAGTTAAGCAGTTGACCTAGGATGTCTCCTGAAGAGGAGTGCACACAAAATGAGTTGTCACTTTAAAACGGGGGTAAAAAATGTTGTGAAAGGAAATTTGAAATTCAAATGATTGAAAAAATATGAAATTAAAAGGGTGATTAGGTCGGGGTCGGTTTCATAATTATAATTCTATCCTTGTTCAATTTAATTCAAACCTCTTCTTCTTAGTTGATTAAAGTGAGTTTCCACAATCGTTTCCTCTCACTTCCTTGGTGAAATTGTTATTGTGAGAGAAAACCTTACCAAGATCTCGGTTTGGTCAACTATCCTTCCATGTGTAAAATAATTCTATTGAATATCCTTAATTGAAATGGGCAATACCCGATCGGGTTTTTTTTGTCCCAAAAAATCAAGAACATTCACTACACCTTTTACACGTACTGACGATCGTCGAGTACTTCACCACTAATTCCTGGTTTATTCTATCGTATATAAACCAGGAATTAGTGGAGGGAGATATTGATTATTTTACCAAGGAAAAAATAAATAACGGAATTAATATTCAAGAATGATCGCACTTTATTATAAAATACGCTATAATAAATTGAAAACAACTTTGAAGAAGAAAGAAATTTATTCAATTGCGTCCAAGAACTCAAGCATTACAATGTAGAAAACCAACCCTTCCCCAATCACTCCAAAAGTTTACCCCACCATGGTAAGGGTAATAGAGTTGAATGGGGAAGAAGAAGGAATTAAAAAACAATTAAAAAGAAAATAAATAAAAGATAAAACTGAAAATTTCTCCATCTTGGTGTCCCAGAAGGAATGGGGTGGAGAATGGATGCTTTGAGAGGGTGGAGCTCTCCTCCTTTTATAGCCAGAATGTTTCCCCCGAATGTCGACGCATTGTAGCCCCATTAAATTACATCTTCACGCATTGAGCCCTTCTTGAATTTTGTTCATAATTTCCTTGTCCGTGTCCCCTCAAAATGCCAGTGGATTTGGACATGTATTCCGAGGGTTATGGCCGTTTTACTATGAGCATTTATTCTGTCCAGTCAGACTCCCCAAAACGAAATCCTCCGGATTAGGGTGATTTAATGACCCCATAAACGGCCAATTAACTCGGTTCTTCCTTCATAAAAGATTCTCCAAAAGGCCTTTCGCGTCCACCCACCGAATTTCACAAGATTTGGGCCCACAGTGCATGAGTTATGGATCCCACATCAAAACTAGGCAGAACTGAAAACAGTTTTCTTGAGCCAAATTGTGAGCTTCTTTTGAGCTTCCATATGGCCGATTCGGATTTTGGTCCAAATATATTAAATGAAGCCCTGGATGTGTAGAATATGGAAAAGAAAGAATAGTTCAATTTGGATCAGTGTAGATAATGTTATGGCGAAAATACCAAAATAATTTAAAACTGTTAAAAATCCAAAATGGCCAATTTTTACTATTCGGCTCAAAATAACACCATTATAAAAAAAATGAAACAATTCATCTTAGAGGAAAAATTTTGTGGGTTTAAAACAATTATATTCAATATAAATTAATTGAAAATATTTTCTCTATCAATTCTCCCACACTTAGCACTTGGACTCCTGGACAAGTAAAAATCAAATCAAATCAAATCCAAATCACATATCAATGAGATCAATCAAATCAATTTCAAGAAACAAAAAGATATCATGCCTCATAAAAAACTATTATTTCAAGTTCTCCATTTAATATTTTAATATATTTACACTTCATTTCTTATCCCATGCACACAAAACACCTACCTCACATGAATTTTCTATCATCTCACAAATGTAAAGGCTGAACAAGGCTTTTCTCATCCAAACTCACACAAGAGTCACCATAGGTTTGATAAATTCCTACTTCTCCACCCGATGTGAGTCAAGGACATGTGTTTTTCATGAGGACTTTTCAGGGTTGTCTTATGGCTTCCGGTTGGTAGGATTTAGATGTTAAAAGTTCTGAGGCCGAAAAAGGAAGGCTTGGCTCTTATTGAAGCAAAATTGTAAGATTCTAGTTTTCACTAAAATATGGTCTCCTTCACTTCCCCTTTGTTGAAAATAGTCTCCATCATAATTTAATCAGCTCAGCAGCAAACATTTCAATCTTTTCAAACATAATTTTTTTAAACCTCCAGATAGGCACAGCTTTCTTTTTACATTGGAAGCTCCAGAAAGGCACAACTTCTATTGTCATAAAAGCTCCAGAAAAGGCACAAATTTCAACAGAATAATTTTTCAGCATAACACACATCTCTTCCACAATTTATTTTCCACCCAAAGTATAACCAAATGAGGTAGTAGACCACAATACATCTTCCCCCACACTTAAGTTCAGCTAGATCATGCAATTTTACTTCAAGAGCAGCTATGATAGGGAAAATTGGCTTGTAATGTGGCTAACCTAACAGGCAATTCATGGATACTAGGGGCTACAATGAAGGATAAATGTAAAGGTGGGACATAATGAAAAGGATTATTTTGAAAAGGGGGCTTTAATCAAAATAAATGCCTCAATAATTTAAATCACACGCACCCCAACCCTCACGTTTTGAAAGGAATAAATCAAATTCTGGTTAAAGCAAGCATGGTCTGGTTCTCTCAAGAAATGAGGTGAATGAAAAGAATATGACAAAAATGGTTCAGAAGCCTCACAGGAAAGTTATTTCAAAGATATAGACAATGAAATATGGCATGAGATTTAAAAATCAGTGTACTTTTCATGAATTGCCAAAATATTTGAACTTGAAACAATGTTATTTCAGAATTCATTTAAGATCAGTTTCATGAAATAGACCGGTTCACTCATTGACATGGGTATAAAAAATGGAATTGATAATCATTTCAGCTCAAAAGTTTCAGAAACACACCAAAAATTGAAAAATAAACACACAAAAATTTGAAAACACGCATTTTTTTTATTTTTTTTATTTTTGAAAACAAACATCAAATAAAAATCCTATACTACAAAGGTTCCCTCCCCCACACTTAAATTATGCAGTGTCCTTGATGCATTTAAGTGGATTTAACATGTAAGAATATTTCTGATTGAATCACAACAGCAAGAAAATGTGAAGGAGAGGTACAACCTGATGGATCTTATTGATAAATAGGTTGGACGAGCGTGATCTTCTCCAATGGCTCTGATGGTAAGGTCCCAAGGAAGTTCTTCAACCTATGTCCATTCACAGTGAACGGATCCTACTCCCCATCCTTCATAATCTGCACAACACCAAAAGGATATACATGAGTAACAATAAATGGACCTTCCCATCTGGAACGAAGTTTACCTGGCATCAACTTGAGTCTTGAGTTGAATAATAACACTTTGTCTCCAGGAGAGAAGTCTTTTGGTTGGATTAGCTTGTCATGGGCCACTCTTGTTCTTTCTTTGTAAATCCTTGAATTTTCAAATGCTTCCCTTCTCATTTCATCCAGTTCTTGCAACTTCAATCTTCTCTCCTTCCCACCACTTTCCAGGTCCAAATTCATTTTGCTCATAGCCCAATACGCCTTATGCTCCAATTCCACAGGTAGGTGGCAACTTTTCCCATAAATCAGCCTATATGGACTCATTCCAATCGGGGTTTTGTAGGCTACCCTGTAAGCCCATAAGGTATCATCCAACCTTTGGCTCCAATCCATCCTGTTTGGATTAACAGTCTTTTCCAAAATTCCCTTGATTTCCCTGTTTGAAACTTTAGCTTGCCCGTTAGTCTGTGGATGATAGGGAGTTGATGTTTTATGATGCATCCCATACTTATTCAGCAATGTATCCATTCTCAAATTGCAGAAGTGATTCCCTTGACCACTGATGATTGCTCTGGGCACTCCAAACCTACAAAATATGTTAGAACTGACAAAATCACAAACAACTTTAGCATCGTCAGTTCTGGTTGCTTTTGCTTCCACCCATTTGGAAACATAATCAACTACAAGCAAGATATAAGAATTTCCAAATGACATCGGGAAATGTCCCATAAAATCTATCCCCCAAACTTCAAAAATGTCACAAAAATTTAATGGAATTTGTGGCATTTCTTGTCTCTTTGAAATATTTCCTGAAAACTGACATTTTTCACATATTTTGCAAAATTCATGAGCATATTTATAAATGGTGGGCCAATAAATTCCAGATTCTAAAACCTTCCTTACTGTCCTCTGAGGTCCAAAGTGGCCTCCTCAAGCTAAAGTGCGACAAAAATCAAAGACAGATTTAACTTCACTTTCAGGTAAACATCTTCTTATTAATTGATCATTGCAAATCTTCCAAAGGAATGGATCATCCCAAATGTAATATCTAGATTCATCTTTTAGTTTTTGAATTTGGTGATAATTGAAATGAGATGGGACCTGAGATGTTACCAGAAAATTGACTATGTCAGCATACCAAGGCACTTCTCCTTCAATCAAGTACAAATGCTCTCCTGGAATTTGATCATTCAGTGGGTCTCTTTCTGGAACTTCAATTTCAGTAGTGTTTGGCAGTCTACTTAAGTGATCAGCCACTTGGTTCTCAGATCCCTTCTTATCCTTGATTTCTATATTGAATTCCTGTAGTAGTATCATCCATCTCACTAACCTTGGTTTAGCATCAGCTTTCTTCATCATGTACCTCAAAGCTGCATGATCAGAAAACACAGTGATTTTGGTTCCAAGAAGATATGATCTAAATCATTCTAAAGCAAAAACAACTGCAAAGAACTCATTTTCCGTGGTTTTATAATTGAATTGGGCCGCATCTAAAGTTCTCGAGGCATATGAAATGACTTGTGGTCTGCCCTCAATTCGTTGAGAAAGGACTGCTCCAACTGCTTGGTTAGAAGCATCACAAAGTAGTTCAAATGGTTCTTCCCAATTTGGAGGCTGCATCACGGGTGGTGAAATCAATCTCTTCTTCAAATCATCAAAAGATTCCCTACATGCATCATTGAAATCAAAATCAGCATCTTTCAAATGTAATCTAGAGAGAGGGAGAGAAATCTTACTGAAATCTTTGATAAACCTCCTGTAGAATCCTGCATTTCCTAAAATGATCTAACATGTTTCACACAAGTAGGGTAAGGTAATGAATTTATCACTTCAATTTTTGATTTATCCACTTCAATTCCATTTTGGGAAATGACATGACCAAGAAAAATTCGTCTTTGAACCATGAAATGACATTTTTCAAAATTTAAAACAAGATTTTTTTCAATACAGGTTTTCAAAACTTTTTCCAGATTTTTCAAACAATGATCAAAAGAATCTCCAAAAACTGTGAAATCATCTAAGAAAACTTCCAAGAAATTTTCAATGTGATCAGAAAATATACTCACCATGCACCTCTGAAATGTACCTGGAGCATTACATAATCCAAATGGAATTATTTTATATGAAAAAGTACTAAAAGGGCATGTAAATGTCGTCTTATCTTGATCCTCGGGAGCAATGGGTACCTGGAAGTAACCTGAAAATCCATCCAAAAAGCAATAATGAGTTCTCCCTGCCAATCTTTCTAACATCTGGTCAATGAAATGGATGGGGAAATGATCATTTCGAGTGACCTGGTTCAATTTCCCAAAATCAATGCACACTCTCCAGCTGTTTTGAATTCTCATAGGGATTAACTTATTCTTTTCATTCCTCACAGTGGTCAGGCCAGTTTTTTTTGGAACGACATGAATAGGGCTGACCCACTGCGAATCTAAAATGGGATAGATGATCCCAGCTTCCAAGAGCTTCTCGATCTCCTTCTTCACAACCTCCATCAAGGTGGGATTCAGTCTCCTTTGGGGCTGTCTAACAGGTTTTGAATCTCCCTCAACAAAAATTTTATGTGAGCATATTTTTGGGTTAATTCCTGGGATATCACCTAAGCTCCATCCTATTTCCTTGACATAATCTCTCAAAAGCTCAATCAATGATTTTTCTTGGGTTTTAGAAAGATTATTACCAATTATCACTGGTAGTTTCTCTCCCTCCCTAAGGTATACATATTTCAAATCAGTGGGGAGTGGTTTGAGTTCCAGGTTAGGGGGATTCTCAAGGGATGAGACTAAATTGACGTTTTCTTCTTCCAAATTTTGGACCTCCTGCACAAAAGAAACCATATCATCTTCCTCATTATTTAACAAATCATCAAAGAAATCAGATTTTACCTCTTCCTCCCACATGAAGTCAGAATCTCCAACATCTTCAGCATCCACATGTTAAATGATATTTTCAAGGGAAGAAGTCTCTCTTAAGTCTAAGAATTCATAGAGCATACCTGATTCTTCAATTGGTTCTGCACCAACTTCATGGGAAAGAGAAAAGAGGGAGTGATCATCTGATGTATGCCTCATGGATTCAAAAATGTTGAAGTGGACCGTGCTCTCTCCAAACTCCATGGTGTGTGTCCCCTCGTGGACATTGATGGTGGTTTTGGATGTCTTCAAGAAAGGTCTCCCCAAAATGATGGGTGAATGTGATGTGATCCTATCTTCTTCCATATTGAGCACGTAGAAGTCAGTTGGGAATAAGAGATCTTTGCCTTTCACAAGGACATCCTCCAAAACTCTTGCAGGAAAAACTATGGATCTGTTTGCAAGCTGGACCACCACTCTTGTGGGCTTCAATTCTCCCATCTACAAAGAAGTGTATACCGAGTGAGGCAATACATTAATAAAAGCACCTAAATCACACAAAGCATTAGTGAAATTTAATGAACCAATGGTGCATGGAATGGAAAACATCCCCTGATCTTGACATTTGTTTGGAATCTGTGGCGTGATAAGGGCTGAGACACTTCTTCCCAAGTTGATTCTTTCGTTCCCATGAAGCCTTCTCTTTTTGGTGCAAGGATCTTTCAAATTTTTTGCATACCTTGGAATTTGTTTAACAGCTTCAAGTAGGCGGATATTGATTTCCACTTTCTGGAAGGTGTCCAGAATTTCTTTTTGAAGTGCTTCTTCATGCAATTTCTTTGATTCGGTCATCATTGTTGTAAATGGTGGGGGTAATTCTTTCTTCTCCCTTTGTTTTCTTTGCATTGGTGTTTCTTGTTTCTTATTCTGTGGCCTATCCTTCTCCTCCTTCTCTTCCTTTTCATCTTCTTGGTGGATTCTCACAAGACTTTTTGAATCATTATCCCTCAGAATAGGTGGTATTATTTCAGGTTCAGGGTTGGATGGAGGTGGGATTTCTTTTCCACTTCTTGTTATGATTGCACTGACATTCTCTTTAGGATTTGGCACTGTTTGGGATGGAAGATTCCTTGGATTCCTGGAAATTATTTCAACAAGACTTCCCACTGTGTCTGCTAGCTTTTCAACCTTATCTGCTAGGCCCTCATACTTGGATTTTACCTGTTCCACAGAAGGATGTGTGCTGGTGGATGGTTATTCATATGTCTTTCTTTGGAATAGTGGAGGCTAAAAAGATTGTTGGTGTTGGAAGGGATGTTTATAAGATTTTTGGAAGGAATGGGTGTTCTGGTATTGCTGCTGGTGGTAAGGAGGTTGACTGGGGTGATGGTTAAATGGTCTCATCTGGTTTTGTTGGTTCCCATATCCTTATTGGGATTGCATTTGATTTTGTTGGAATTGTCTTGGTTGAAAGGCTGCAGCACAGTATTTAGTCCCCTGTATCTTAGGGCACTGGTTAGAATAATGAGTGGAAGAATAACATAAACCACATACCTGAGATGAAGCTTATTGTCCATTTTCTTGTGTTACATCCATTTGACGGACTAATCTTGCAAGGTCATCAACTTTGGTTTCAATCAATGTAGATGAATCAGATGTTTTTACCTCATGTATCCCCCTGGTTCCCATTCCTCTTAGTCCAAATTGTTGGGAGTTTTGAGCAATCTTCTCAATTAGTATTTTGATATCTACAGGAGACTTGTCAATAAGGGACCCCCCTTATGAGGCATTTAGAATATTTCGATCATTATCCATTAGTCCTTGGTAGAAGAACACAAGGAATTGGTGTTCCTCCATTTCTTGATGTGGGCATCTGGAACATAGCTTTTTGAAGCGCTCCCAATACTCGTAGAGGGTTTCTCCAGTTGATTTTCATATGATGTAAATCTCCTTCTTGATGGAAGTGCTCCTCGATGTGGGAAAGAATCTTTGCATGAAACTTCTTTTTAGGTCTTCCCAATCACTGATCTCCCCTGGTTGTAGGTTGTACAACCATTCTTTATCTATTCCTTCAAGTGAGAAGGGGAATACCCTCCACTGAAATTGGTCTTCGGGTGCTCCTCTTGGCCTGATGCTTGAGCAAGTGTATCTGAATTCTTGCATGTGCCGATTTGGATCTTCTCCTGCAAGACCATGAAACTTTAGAAGAACAGGAATCATATTGACATGTAATTCAAAATCATTTGGTTCAGTGGGTGCAATTAGTTGGTGATTTTGAATGGCAAATTGCGGTGCACATAGATCACGCAGGGTTTGGTTGAGATTTCTAGCCATGATTACAGTTTCAGAGTGAACACTAAGAGTTTCACTTGAATCTGAGAGATCTATTTCTTCAAATATTTCTGCTAGATTTCTTTTTCTTAGTTGGGTTAATGTTATTTCAATTCTTGGATCAAATTCAATTAATGGTTCTTTTGAGGTGCGGGTCATTCAATTTTGTTTTTTTGTTGCACTGCCTACCCGACAACGATGCCAAGTTTGACGCATGCCTGTTGTAGGGAGTGGAAAAACAATTATTTCCTAATTTAAAATGTAGTTAAGTGGTTGACCTAGGATGTCTCTTGAAGAGGAGTGCACACAAAACAGGTTGTCACTTTAAAACGGGGGTAAAAATGTTGTGAAAGGAAATTTGAAATTCAAATGATTGAAAAACTATGAAATTAAAAGGGTGATTAGGTCAGGGTCGGTTTCCTAATTATAATTCTATCCTTGTTCAATTTAATTCAAACCTCTTCTTCTTAGTTGATTAAAGTGAGTTTCCACAATCGTTTCCTCTCATTTTCTTGGTGAAATTGTTATTGTGAGAGAAAACCTTACCAAGATCTCGGTTTGGTCAACTCTCCTTCCATGTGTAAAATAGTTGTATTGAATATCCTTAATTGAAATGGGCAATACCCGATCGGGTTTTGTTTGTCCCAAAAAATCAAGAACATTCACTACACCTTTTACACGTACTGACGATCGTCGAGTACATCACCACTAATTCCTGGTTTATTCCATCGTATATAAAGCAGAAATTAGTGGAGGGAGATATTGATTATTTTACCAAGGAAAAAATAAATAACGGAATTAATATTCAAGAGCGATCACACTTGATTATAAAATCCGCTATAATAAATTGAAAACAACTTTGAAGAAGAAAGAAATATATTCAATTGCGTCCAAGAACTCAAGCATTACAATGTAGAAAACCAACCCTTCCCCAATCACTCCAAAATTTTACCCCACCATGGTAAGGGTAATCGAGTTGAATGGGTAAGAATAAGGCATTACAAAACAATATAAAAAGAAAATAAATAAAAGAGAAAACTGAAAATTTCTCCTTCTTGGTGTCCCAGAAGGAATGGGGTGGAGAGTGGATGCTTTGAGAGGGTTGAGCTCTCCTCCTTTTATAGCCAGAATGTTTCCCCAGAATGTCGACGCACTGTATCCACATTAAATTACATCTTCACACATTGAGCCCTTCTTGAATGTTGTTCATAATTCCCTTGGACGTGTGCCCTCAAAATTCCATCGGATTCAAACATGTATTCCGATAGTTATGGCTGTTTTACTATGAGCATTTATTCTGTCCAGTCAGACTCTCCAAAACGAAATCCCCCGGATTAGGGTGTTTTAATGACCCCATAAACGGACAATTCACTCCGTGCTTCCTTCACAAAAGATTCTCCAAAACCCCTTGCGCGTCCACCCACAGAATTTTATAAGCTTTGGGCCCACAGTGGATGAGTTATGGATCCCACATCAAAACTAGGCAGAACTGAAAACAGTTTTTTTGAGCCAACTTGTGAGCTTCTTTTGAGCTTCCATATGGCCGATTAAGATTTTGGTACAAATATATTAAATGAAGCCCGGGATGTGAATAATCTTTAAAAGAAAGAAATTTTCAATTTGGATCAGTGTAGATAATTTTATGACCAAACTACCGAAATAATTTAAAACTGTTAAAAATCCAAAATGGCCAATTTTTACTATTCGGCTCAAAATAACACCATTATAAAAAAAATGAAACAATTCATCTTAGAGGAAAAATTTTGTGGGTTTAAAACAATGATATTCAATATAAATTAATTGGAAATATTTTCTATATCAGTAGACCCTAACACATCATCAGGCGGCCCACTGCCCAGCTCCGCTGGAGGGTAGACCTAGAATAAGTCGACAGGTGACCCACTGCCCAACCTTTCTAGAGGGTAGGCCTAGAACTAGACGACGGGCGACCCACTGCCCTGGCCTGCTGGAGGTTAGACCCTAAGAGGTCGTCGGGTGACCCACTGCCCAGTCTCTACTGGAGGGTAGACCCAAAGAGGTCGGGTGACCCACTGCCGAGTCCCTACTGGAGGGTATACCCCAAGAGGTCGGGTGACCCACTACCCAGTCCCTGCTGGAGGGTAGACCCCAAGAGGTCGGGTGACCGACTGCCCAGTCCCTACATGAGGGTAGACCCGAAGATGTCGGGTGACCCACTGCCCAGTCTCTTCTGGAGGGTAGACCCTAAGAGTGTCGGGTGACCCACTGTCCAGTCTCTGCTGGAGGGTAGACCCTAAGAAGTCAATAAGAGACCCACTGCCCAGTCTCTGCTGGAGGGTAAACCCAAAACTACTCTACCTATCTCCACTGGAGGGTAAAACACTGGCTAACCGAACACGGAGTGGGTATCGTACAACCACCCAACTCCGGAACCAAACTAGGGGAAACAACTCAACCCTGGTGATATAAACTATTGAGCACAGAGCCAGGGGAAAAACCTCAACCCCTCTGGTCAACAATCGAGAACCGAGGGACCCTCTACGTTGCGAGAGGTCAGGAGTATGCAAAGAAGAACTCGACACAGACATGGGGCCCACACGACGTGTGGCCCCAAATCTACCCCAACAGAACGCACAAATGTTCTCAGGTACAAAAAACCACATGTACCTCCAAGATTTCCCATATACTCCCATAGTATACCACACTCCATCCCAAAGGCTATCGTGCCTACGACACCCAACGTCAACACGAAGGCGTAACATAACAACTCTAACCTTCCACCTCAACGGCTGAGGCACAGACAACCACATCTCTTTATACACCATCATCACTCTCCCAGGAGTGCATGTGATCACACACCAAAGGTCCTCTACAAACACGGTAGAAGAACCGCCACCAGGGAACCTTTCATATTTCCACATTTAATAAGATCACGAAGGAGGCTCTGCTCGCTTGAACAGATTACACCATTATAATCCTCGTGGAAAGACCTGCAAGATAGAATACTGACTTTCCTCAAACGGATATCTGAGGAAAAGTCAACAGCACCGCCTCACGCTCGAACGACATCCCGTGATCCCGGGCCTCGACCTCGAAAACAGTCGGGCACATCGCACCATGGCGATCCCCTCCGGAAAACACATCAAAAAGTCTGTTCACTTGAGTGCAACAGATATCCGAGGGAAAAGATGCATTCCGGAGCACCGCACACGAGCGGTGCTATGTGGGAACCGCATCTCGGTCCCGAAACACAAAGAACATATCACACCGTTGCGATCCTCTCGAAAAAGCACACACGATGGACTATTCAGTTGTCCAAAACAGACACCCGGTGATAAAGCCAGAAATCACCGTCAACTCACGAAACAGCCTTGGTGGGGACCACAACATCATGATGATTTAGAGCGGGCGGATTGCGTCATTGCAATGCCCTATGAAAAACACCCAAAAACGAATGCACGCACGCCCCGAACGGACGTCTGATGAAAAAGTCGCGAAACGCTGCACGCAGCTCGAAAGACGGGCTGTGGGGCCTGTGCCTCAAGTTCGGACCAATGCGTTAAACCACCCTTGAAAGATTCGCCTTGGCATCAGGGTCCCTATGCCGATGACGGGTCTCAAAACGGACGTCAGACGCGTCCGTGCCGTCCAAAACAATATCCCCCAGGAAAAAGTCAATCCCCTTGACTTACGTGTCACACCACCGAAGACCCAGTCTCGGGAATTATAATTTCTCGGGACCATCTCAAAAAGTCCGCCTTGCTTTTAGGTACGCACTGCTAAAGACGGCGCTCAAAATGGATGCTCGTAGCTCGAAATACGGGTGTCCAAATTTTTAAGGGGGTTTACCCCTGGGCCCGACCGGCCTGGTCTGGCCAGTCCGCCCTGCTCGGGCCGGCCCGCTAAGCCGCGGCCCAGCCGAACCCGCGGGCCGCTGCACGTGGCTCGCCGCCTCCTGCGAGGCCCCCTCTCCCGCACACCGCACGGGAAACTCCTCCATGGACCGGCCGACACGACCAGTCTTTTTTCCACGCGAAGACCCGCCTGTGGCGAGTCTCGGTCTCCCCAGCGGGGTCACGAGCTGCGACCCCGATTGCGCCCCCTCGCTGGCGCCCTCAGATAGTCCACCTGTGCCGCCCGGCCTTCCGGATTCCCTGCCGCTCTTCCGCCGTACCCACTACCGCACTGCCGTGCCAGAATGCCATGCCGCCGTCCCGGAACCGCCTTCCACTGCCTGGAAGCGCCAGAAAACGAGGAATCAGCCGAGACTTCCCGGGGTTGTCCCAGACACCCCGAGACTCGGATTTTCGATCCGAGAAGTGCGTTGGAAATCATAGTACACATTATATGTGATTTTGGGCTTTTTTCAATGATCGGGAAACAAACTGACAGGGGAAATTGGGCTCAAAGTATGCGTAAAGTAAAACACGAAACAAAACCTCATACCTCGTTGGGCTTCGCCCGGAGCTTCGCGTCGATCCGCCGGCATTACCGCACATCGCCGGAGTCACCTCGCCGAACCGACTCACCGAAGAGGCCTCACCGGAGATGGAGGCTAGGGGAAGCTTGGGGGGGGGGGGGAGGAGAAGAAGAAGAGGGGAGGGGATGTGTTTAAGTAGAAAATAATTAAACGCCTCCCGATAGCCCCGAACCCGAAATTTCGGCGGGGTAGGGATTAAGGCTCCCCTAGGCTAAAAACCATGCTGCGAATGCAACGGCAGTGTCCTAATTTTAATCCAAGGCCTCGTTCAAAAGTTATTAAACTCAACGCTCGAGCCCACCAAATTACGAAAATGCCCCTAGGGCCATTTTTCAAAGAAGGCCTATGCCCGCAGAAATTATACACCTCCTAGGGTAAACAGCATGCTCCGAACTCAACGATGCCCTCGATTTCCCAATCTGAGCCACCTTTTAAGAGATACTTGAGTTTAACTATTAAAAGAATAAATTAATTATTTAATTTATCCAGTCCACACTCTGATAGCGAGCGCAAGGTCCAAACGTCCCGCGCCGAAAAATTTTATGTCGTTTCTAGGGTAAAAACCCCATTCTGGACCCATCCTTACACTCAGATCTCTGATCCGGAACACCGTTTAGGAGTTATCCCATTTATTTGGCGTCTATAGTGTGAACGCACTGAAATTTTAATTTCAGCCACACTGGGGCTCAGAATCACACGCCGTCTGAAGGCACTGCTCAGGAATAACATCAAGAAATATTCTAAAGTCTTTCTCAGAAAAAACTGGGTTCTTATGTCATTCCATACTTCAAGATTTTCGTCCCCAAAAAGAAAAACCAGGGAACAACTCAGGGTACCAAGCTAACACCTGGATCTCCCGTACCCTGAAGAACTCTCGCACAGCTCTACGCCACCACACACAGACCAAAGGATTTGATCTATTCACGCAAGGTCTGACCTCATCGATGTCGTGCATAGGAGGACGCACACCTCTTCTCATGTGAGTCACGTGGGAGACGTCATGCACCCAAACCAGCCTTTGGGGTTAGGGAAAGGCGGTAGGGAACCTCGCCATCCCTCTGCACGGTCTCAAACGGTCCGAAGGACCATGGGGGTAGCTCACGTCCCGGACCAAACCTCTACGCCACATGCCGCGACTGGAATCACCACCCGCACCTAGAACAAGGCCCAGTGATTCCCTCCTTCAGAATATCCATATGGTGAAACACCCAAGGATATTTGGTCATGCAAGGTTTCACAGTCGATGTCTCGCAACCAAGACTCTCTTACACGCTCGTAATGTGATGGAGTCGACACCATCGACTAAAGAAAAAGTTCCCACACCTTTTATCATACCAACACAGGGTTACACTGACGCCCCGTGCCACCCTGTTAACACCTCAAGAAAGAAGCAGGGAGGAAAGTATTCCACACACAGAGTCTAAAATGCTACTGAAAAAAGTAGAAGAGTTGTAGAGTGAACCTCTTATCACCTCATGCTCTGCAGGATCATAGACATCCAATGCTCGCGACTGTCCGTGGTCCCAACTTTCAGCTCTCGGAGCCTGTCATGGACTGCCTAGTGGTGATGAGAAGACCTCATAAAGCTGTCCCCACCACTAGCTCCTCCCGCTCCTCTGCTAGCACCACCTCTCTGGGTGCTACTCTGATCACTATGCTGATTCCGTCGTGGTGGTGCACCTGCTGCCTGCCCGAAGCTCTCCACATGCCTGGTCGGGCAGTCCCATGCCAGGTAACTTCTTCCATCGCAAGCATAGCACCGAATCTCTCTGGGCTACACTGGTGCCCTCCGGTGCCACCGTGGTGTATGACCATGCCCCTGAGTTCGGTTGTCAGAAAGCCACCTGCGTCGAGGTTCTTCTTGCCTACGCCCATTAGCTGTGGTAGACGTCTCGGCTCCAACGTGCCTGCTGCCACCACCAACTGTAGAACGTGATAAGAAGATCTCTGTCACCAGCTCCTGCTCTAGCACCCCAGCATATGTGGAAATGTCCAAGGGTACCACGACAGCACAAATCTGTCAGCGGAGACCCTGCTAAAGCTTCTGCGCTCGGATGTTATCATCATGGACCAGGTCCGTGTAAAAGCGTGCACGGTCTGCGAAACTAGCCCCGTACTCGACCACCGTCATCCCTCTATGCTGAAACTGCAGGAGCTCCTGAATCCGAAAGGAGCTCAAGCAGGAGGGGCAAAACTCCTCATGTAACAACAACTGGAAGTTGCCTCACGAATGTGACGACTCGTCAAGAAACCGAGTCACCAGACTCCACCAACGCCAAGTTTCTGCACAAAAAAGGGTGGCTGCCAAAGCCACTCTCTGATCATTCGGCATATGCACAAACCTAAAAAGGCGACCCACTATCTCTAACCAAACCTCTACTACCTGAGGGTCTGGCTCACCACTAAACCTTAGCACTCTCTGCCGCTGGAACTCACGGAGTGCGCTTGACCTGCGCTCAAGACCAGCCTGCTCTGCTGAAGCGGTCTGCTGCTCAATAGGTGGGGGTGCTTCTATCGGCCCACCCGGATAAAGGGGCCCGCATGATGGGTCCTAGACTGAGGCCTCGTAGCTCATAGATTCATCGTTACGCACCAAAGCTGGTATCTTGGCTGGCTGTCTTCACGGTGAAATCCTAAATATTATCAAGGAGTCCCATGGTCAAATGAGCATATATGTATATTCCTATAACAACGATGGGGAGCTGACTCAAGAATGAAAAAAAGACTCAAGCCTATGTGATGCACAAACCAATTTTCCCTGCAACAAGTGTCTTAGCATGCCGAGCCGAAAAACGGGTTATCAAGGTCCTGGTGAATGGATACGTCGGCCACCGCACCATCACTGGACTCCCTGGCCTAAGAGCCGCTCTCGAGACCCATTAACACCATTGCCCTAAATCCCAACCAATTCCTCTTTTAGGGACGTCCTCACAATATCACAAGGAACAAACCACATCTGATACCACTTTGTTATGACCCGACCCTACCCGGGCTCGAGCCGCAACTACCCCAAGCCCGCATCCATAGGCTAGAGGCTGGCAACCAGCGCCGAAGGAAAAACAACTTGGGGAGGCCTTTGCCTAAGTACCGGTACACACACACGTAGCACACTCAAAGCAAAAGTCTAGAGTAAACGAAAGAACAAGCAGAGTAAAAAGGGAAACTGTTATATATAAAAACCACAGATGTGCATAGACCTCTAAACAGTAAAAAGTACAAGCTAAAGGTAAACTGAAAAGAAAAGGGGAAAACACGCTACCAACCAAAAAGTGCCACAACCCATCAACAGGTAAAACAACAGTAAAAAGCTGGGAGGGTCCCACACCTGGAACCCGACAATGACCACTGCATGTGGTACGAGCTCTCGGCTCCTAATCTCCTTTGACTTCATGATCATCCTCCATCATCTGTAAGGGCACACCATGTGTGGGCAAAGCGCAAGCAGGGGTGAGTATAAAAATACTCAGTAAGATACCCCGAAGGGTCAAGGGAGCAACAAAGAAGGTACCGAAGGGTGAGCAGTAGAGCGAATAGGAAAAGTAAAGGAGTACAACAAGTAGAGAAGTATAGTAATAGTAGAGAGTATAGATCAACCCAATAAGAGGAAAAAAGGTAGACTCGTCCAAACACAAGGAGATGGAAACGGTGATAAGATGAACTTCTCGTTGAGTCTTCATTACATATAACAAGAGAGTAGACTTGTCCAACCACGAGAAGCTAGATATGGAAAGCACTTGGCATACCCCGCGCGTCTTCACCTCTCCTGGAAGGAGAGTAGCAAAAACCCATGGAGTGGGTACTGGTGCAAGGTATATACATGTATATGCTCTGTCAAGAAGCCTGAACAAGCTCGTAAGGGGAGCTCCATCCCATAGCTCATCCCAAGAAAGGTGAGTCTCCAACAGTCCTATAAGTAAACCATCATCGACGCCCAACATCCCGCATGTTTTCCCTGAACTGCAAGTCAAGGGGGCCCAAATCACCGTACCTCAACACTATCCGCTTTGGGTGGCACTGACTCGCCCGCATAGTTTTAGGTCGCATCACAAGGACGCATCTCGGTGGGGAAGCGCCCCTCATACTTGAGAGTTCCGGGTTAATTCAAACCAGACCTCATCACTGCCCTGCAGTCGAGAGGTATTCTCAAAGCCAAGGTCGTTCCATCACTGACCTGTATAACCAAGGTTCCTGCTCCGGTAATCACGGAGGAAAGCCACAGAATAACCTAGTAGAAAAAACTGAGTCTGGAATGTCAACGGGTGTCCCACTGCCCAGCCCTGCTGGAGGGTAGTTCATAATATGATATCGGGTGACCCACTGCCCATCCCTGGTGGAGGGTAAACCCTAATACATCATCAGGCGACCCACTGCCCAGCTCCGCTGGTGGGTAGACCCTAACACATCATCAGGCGACCCACTGAGCAGCTCCACTGGAGGGTAGACCTAGAACAAATCGACATGCGACCCACTGCCCAGCCTTGCTGGAGGGTAGACCTGGAACTAGATGACGAACGACCCACTACCCAGCCTTGCTGGAGGGTTGACCCTAAGAGGTCGTCGGGTGACCCACTGCCCAGTCTCTGCTAGAGGGAAGACCCTAAGAGGTTAGGTGACCCACTGCCCAGTCCCTGCTGGAGGGTAGACCCGAAGAGGTCGGGTGACCCACTGCCCAGTCCCTGCTGGAGGGTAGACCCTAAGAGGTCGGGTGACCCACTACCCAGTCCCTGCTTGAGGGTAGACCCTAAGAGGTCGGGTGACCCACTGCCCAGTCTCTACTGGAGGGTAGACCCTAAGAGTGTCGGGTGACCCACTGCCTAGTCTCTGCTGGAGGGTAGACCCTAAGAAGTTGATAAGCGACCCACTGCCTAGTCTCTGCTGGAGGGTAAACCCAAAACTTCTCTGGCTATCTCCACCGGAGGGTACAACACTGGCCAACCGAACATGGAGTGGGTATCGTGCAACCACCCGACTCCGGAACCAAACCAGGGGAAACCACTCAACCCTGCTGATCTAAACCATCGATCATAGAGCCAGGGGAAAAACCTCAACCATGCTGGTCAACAATAGAGAACTGAGGAACCCTCTACATCACAAGAGGTCAAGAGTACGCAATGCAGAACACCACACGCACATGGGGCCCACACGACGTGTGACCCCAATTCAACCCCAACCGAATGCAGAAACATTCTTAGGTACAAACAACCACATGTACCTCCAAGCATTCCTGTATACTCCTAGAGTATACCACACTCCAGCCGAAAGGCTATTGTGCCCACGGTACCCAACGTCAACGCAAGGCATAACATAACAACTCCAACCTGCCACCTCAACGGATGAGGCACAACCAACCACATCTCTTTAGACACCAACCTCACTCTCCTAGGAGTGCACGCGATCACACACCAAAGTTCCGCTACAAACACGGTAGAAGAAACGCCACCAGGGCACCTTTCATATTTACACATTTAATAAGATCGCGTAACAGGCTCTGCACGCCTGAACAGATTACACCATTGAAATCTTCGTGGAAAGATATGCGAGATAGACTACTTACTCACCTCAAACGGATATCTAAGGAAAAGTCAACAACACCGCCTCACGCATGAATGACATCTCGTGATCTTGAGACTTAGCCCAAAAACAGTCGGGCGCATCGCACCATTGCGATCCCCTCGGGAAAACACGTCAAAAAGACTGCTCACTTGAGCGCAACAGATATCGGGGGAAAAAGATGCATTCCGGCGCATCGCACACAAGCGGTGCTACAAGGGACCCACATCCCAGTCTTGAAACAAAAACAATGGATCGCACCGTTGTGATACTCTCGAAAAAGTACACAAGATGGACTATTCAGTTGTCTAAAACGGACACCCGGTGATAAAGCCAGAAATCACCATCAACTCCCGAAACGGCCCTCGTGGGGCCTGCAACATCATGCTGATTTAGAGCGGACAGATTGCACCATTGAAATGCCATTGGAAAAAACCCAAAAACAACTTCTCGCATGCCCCGAACGGACGTCCGATGAAAAAGTCGTGAAACGCTGCACGCAGCTCGAAAGAATGGTCATGGTCCCCCTCCTCAACTTTGGCCTCAACGCCTAAAACCACCCTGGAATGCTTTGCCCCAGCATCAGGGTCCCAACGCCACTGACGGTGCTCAAAATAGACGTCATACGCGTCCACGCCGTCCAAAACAGGATCCCCCGGGAAAACTTCAATCACCTCGACATAAGTGTCGCGCCACCGAAGCCCCCATATCGGGAATTATAATTGCCTGGGACCATCTGAAAAAGACCGCCTTGCTGTTAGGTCTGCGCTTCCAGAGACAACGCTCAAAACGGACGCCCGTAGCTCGAAATACAGGCGTCCAAATTTTAAGGGGGTTTACCGCTGGGCCGGACCGGCCCGTTCCGGCATGTCTGCCCCGCTCGGGCCGGCCCGCTGAGCCGCGACCCTGCCGCTGGGCCCGACCCAGCCGAACTCGTGGGCCGCCGCACGCAGCCCGCCGCCGCCCATGAGGCCCCCTCGCCCGCGCGCCGTGCGGGCGCCTCCTCCACCGACCGGCCGTCCCGGTCGGTCTTTTTTCCACGTGGAGACACGCCTGTGGTGGGTCTCGGTCTCCCCAGCGGGGTCGCGAGCTGCGAACCTGATCGCGCCCCCTCACCGGTGCCCTCGGCCGGTCCACCTGTGCCGCCCCGCACCAACGAGGTGCCGCCCGGCCGGATGGACGACCGACCGCCCATCCGCCGCGCCCACTACCACACCGCCGTGCCGGAACGCCGTGCCGCCGTCCCGGAACCGCCGTCCACCACCTGGAACCGCCGGAAAACCAGGAATCGACCGGGACTTCCCGGGGCTGTCCCGTACACCTTGGTACTTGGATTTTTGATCCGAGAAGTGCGTTGGAAATCTTAGAACACGTGCTATGAGATTTGGGGATTTTTTCAACGATCGGGAAAAAATTGACAGGGGAAATCGGGCTCAAAGTACGCGGGAAGTAAAATGCGAAACAAAACCTCCTACCTCCCTGGGCTTCACCCGGAGCTTCGCGTCGATCCGCCGGCATTACCACACCTCACCGGAGTCTCCTCGCCAGACCGCCTCGCCAGACCGGCCTCACTGGAGATGGAGGAGAGGTAAAGCTTGGGGGCGGGGGAAGGAGAAGAAGAAGAGGGTAGGGGATGCGTTTAAGTAGAAAATACTTAAACGCCCGCCCGATAGCCCCGAACCTGAAATTTCGGTGGGGTCGGGATTAAGGCTCCCCTAGGTTAAAAACCAAACTCCGAGCGCAATGGAAATCTCTAAATTTTAATCTGAATCCCCGTTCAAAAGTTATTAAACTCAACGCCCGAGGCTGCCAAATTACGAAAATGCCCCTGGGGCCATTTTTCATAGACGACCCGTGCCCACAAAACATATACACCTCCTAGTGTAAATGACACACTTTGAATTCAACGATGCCCTCGTTTTCCCAATCCGAGCCACCGTTTAAGAGATACTTGAGGTTAAACATTAAACGAATAAATTAATTATTTAATTTATCCGGTCCACACTCCGATAGCGAGCGAGGGGTCCAAACGTCCCACACCGAAATGTTTTATGTTGTTCCTAGGGTAAAAAACCCATTCCAGACCCATCCGTATACTCGGATCTATGATCCGGAAAACTGTTTAGGAGTTATCCCATTTATTTGGCGTTTCTAGTGTGAACGCACTGAAAATTTAATTCCGGCCACACCGGGGCTCGGAATCACACGCCGTCTGAATGCGCTGCTTTGGAATAACATCAAGAAATATTCCAAAGTCTTTTTCAGCAAAAACTGGGTTCTTACATGTGGTGTGGTATTTATAAAATTTGACGGAAGTTTTTAAGTGATTAAATAATGATTATATTATATTTAGACCCAATATCCATTTTGTGGAATTAATTTAAACAAATTATTTATAATTAATTTTTTAAATTCTAGATGCGGTCTAGAAAATAACACCCTTTAAATGTTGTTTTTTAGTTATATTAAGCTTTGACCATCTCACATTAACACATTATGATATTTGACCTATAATATGGTAATTTTTTATACCAAGATATATTTTTTTTAGGATTAGAAATGAAAATTCCCTTAAAATATAATCTGAACCCCTTATTTTAAATATGTAATCCATCATTAAAATTTATAAACATATAGTCTTTAAAATTAAAATTAAAATTTATCCATAATATTCTTTGAAATATAGTATTTTGGAATAGTGTTTCATTAATCCCAAAAATATAATTATACCAAAATAAGGTATAAATAATTATTAAATAAAATTTTTTAGATTATATATATATATAAAAAGTACATACTTTATATAATATTAGTTTATAATTATAAAAGTAATTTTAATGAAATACTTAAAAAAACTGGTAATTTTAACCATTCACTAGAAAATCAATCTGGTCATAGAATTTTTAGAAATTCACCATTAGATAATTTTAATATTCTAATTTAAACATTTATATTAGTTTTATATGATAAATTTTTAAACTCTATATATATTTATTTGGAATTTTAATCATAAAATAAATTCAATCCCTTTTTGAAGAAAACAGAATTTTGAAGAATAAAATGACTACTATAAAATTAAGTTCTTATACAAAAATAATTAGATAATACATAAATAATGAGTTGGTAAATTATTTATTCAATAATTAGGTTAATATTATTTATTCCCACTTGTTTAACAGCACGATTACAACAATTAAATAATAATATTTCATTTTTTGTTTCTAATGGGTATTGAGTGCAACATAATCTTTTAAAGAGATTAATTTTAGTAAAAAATAGACACCATAAAATTGTGCGTAGTTACATTCTCCCCACTTCCATTAAATATATTGCTAAAATATTCAAATTTTATTTTGGGAATTGATGGTTTATATTTCAAAATTCCTTTTTTAATAAATCCATATTGTAAAAAGTGTTAATAAAATATCCTCTTAAAAAGAGTGAATGAGAAATGAAAAGGTCACCATAATACTTATATTATGAATAGAAGAACAATAAATGTAACTAAATTAAAGTTAATGTAAGTTATGTATAACAATTTTATTCTAATGGAGTGACATGTATAACATGTCCATTGGAAATTTAATAATTATAAAACTGTAAAAAAATTATTTGTTAAAAGACCAATGATTCTCAATAAAGAAAGGTAAATAGATAATTTTTTGTCTTCAAATTAATTTTCTTAGAGTTGAGGGATTGATTTAATATCTATAAAAGCTCTTAATAAAATAAAATTAATGTATTATTTCCATGTCATTAGTATAATATCATCTTTTGGTTGATCTTTCATTTATTACTAATTAATCTCTTATTATAGGGAACATAAATTAAAGGTGAAAATTTATGCATGAATCAATTTTAATGAATAAAATAAACCACAAGTCACTATTTAATCCTCTAAATAATTAATGAAATAAATAAAGTTTCATTTATTTTCCAAATATGACAAATCTTACCTTAACCTCAAAAAAAAAATATCCACAGTTCATCTTAATTCATTACATATGTAGTTAACCTTAAAATTATTCCAAATTATTCAATCCAAACATTTAAGAATAAATTTCTAAAATCAACATACCATTAATCCACCATAATGTATCTATTATTTTTACATGATAATCCTTTATCAAATATTTTCCAAAAACACTGTAATAACATGAATCATTATAAAAACTTAATGAAAACCTGAATTCTTTCAAGAATAATGTATCATATTTTCGAGTATATTCCTTAAGTATATATAGTAAACTCCAAGTAATGATAACATAAACTATATAATTACTAACTCATATCATGTTTACCCATAATATCTTATAAAGATTTATTTATCATTAATCTCTAAAAATTGGGATATTTTCAGTTATCATTCCAAAACCATGTCTTTTCCAAAAGATCAACTTGATGCTGAATCACTTTTATTGGTTACTGATACTAGTAATTACATTATTCCATGTAATTATCAAATAAGTATTTCAGTTCATTCCTCATATATCAAATGATTATTATAAAATTTATATAATTAATGAAATAATTTTATATCATAGTTCTTAAATCCAAATAAAAAATCACATTAAGCATCCAAATTCATTTTTAAACATTTAACTATGCTTCAATAACTTATTCCTAATACCGCTCTCCATTAATATGTCAATTATAGCCTCTTTGTCAGTGGCAATTTCATAATTATAACATTAATCCCTCATACAACCATTATGATTCTCTTCATGACTTTTCCCATAGTACTTGGGAATTTATAATTCTTATAATTTCCATATTTAAAACACTATAATGTTTATGAAAACATATGTAGATGATTATTTTCATCCATTTCATTAACAGGGCATTATATATTCCCTTTACAATTAATTTCATTGTGTCCTTTCACACACCCAAAAAATTATCCGGTTTTTAGCCTTATTAAGAAATTTTTTATGAAATTCAATCGTAATCCACTTTCTTCAAATTCCACAATTTACTAAAACCAAAATTAAATGTTTAATCATTGAATGAAATTAATCAAAGTGAGATATCAAATAATAATAGGAAATTATTCAATTTGTGTCTAAAAAATGACACCTTGATCATAATCAACGTATCATTATGCTTATGATTAGTTATAAATGGTCACTACCAAATATATAGGATGTTATCTTATAAATATAAATATCACCAATTTCTGTCATATGGTGATATTCCTTAATCATTATTTTCTTGAATCTAGTTACCATATTTTTTAACAACTATTCATTGATAGAAAATGTAAATTCTCGAACCCTAGTAGCCTAGTATATTTTTTAAATTATTAAATTGGAATAATATATAGGGAATCACATCTTAAAGAAATAAATAGTTTAGTAGCATTGGTAAACTAGATATATATTTTAAATTATCCTTACACTTAAAAGATAAAATACAAAATCATGTTTCATTATGATTTCCATTATTTCTCTTTGTGTATCCCAGAGTATCAATCACAAAACACATTCTTATATCTAGATTATAAACAAAAAATAATAAATGGGAGACCCCAAATTCTCAGTAAGTGTTTGAGTACAAGGAAATCTATGAATAAACATAGCATAATTATTATATAAATGTAATTAAATAAACAAAATTACATTTAATCAATAATTAGAGAATAATATTATAGGAATAAATGATGTTCATATAATAATAATATTTTTTTTAGATAACTGAGGAAATTTCCAATGGACAATCCTCCTCAAGTGAGATAAAAAATAAAATACTGAATCAGTAAAAAAGTGGTAAATTTACAGTAATCTATTTCAAACCCTATTAAGAAATCATCAGGAAGGGTTTTAGGGAATGTGAAATCATTAATAGTTACCCATTAATTTTCTAGTCCATCAGCACGATATTTGACTTCACAGTAAAAATATGTGATTATGAAATTATGGGAGGAATGTTTAACCCTAAATTAGGAACATTTAAAAACTATTATCTAAGAAATATGAAAATTTCTCATTCTAAAATACGGCATGGTAGTTGAGGATTCACACTAAAACTATAATATTTTTCATTTCTGTTGAGTTTTCTGGTATACTCCATCAATCATCCCAGGAACTTTAGGATCCATAATAGAGGTAGTCCCACTTGAACCATAAATACATCCAAACACATCTCGAGTATGAATTCTAAAGAAATCCCCATAGCTTAAAGCAATATTATTTCCTATAGAGGCCCCAAATGAATTGAAATTGATAAAACCTACCAAAGTTGATTTCCAAATGACCTCAAAAGTATGGGAAGAGGGAATAAATTTATCTATATTTTTTAGTTGACTCAGAACTGAAAGGCCATGAATAGAATTTTCAGAATTCCCCCACTAGATAGTATTTGCATTCTAAATATCTATGATAATTTAAAAAATGGAATAAATAGTGATGAAGTGAACTAGATTGTGAAAATAATTATTTTTTCCATACCAAATGAGATAAATAATCTCTTAAAATTAATCCTTGAATAATTTCATGAGTTGTTCAGATAACGAGCATTGAATGAATTTTTTTAGATGAATTACAATCGAGTCCATTCTCAACCAATGTAATGAGGGGCTATATCTGTCTTCACCTATAACTTAATAAGTCCAATTCATTCATCATATGAAAGAGTTAAAATATAAAAACTTGAACATCCATATTAAGAATATATCAAACAAAATATGAATACATTCCCCATTCAATAAACCTAACTATAAACTATCTAGTGTATTATGATAAATGAAATAAAAATAGAATATCCTTAGTAAAATTGATAAAAAATCATCCAAATAAATAATAAGGATGTCATCAATATAACATATACCCTATGGATCATAAGTAAATTAAATTGGTGATTCCATTCATGAACAAAAATATATATAAATACATTATTTAGGAAGTAATCATTTACAATTTAAAAATCAACTTTTAATACTAAATTTTCCCATAAATATTGATAATATTTTCTTAAATATATTTTGATGATTATATAATGTGATTTAAAAAACATTTATTGGTAAAGATAGATGAAAATTCAATTCATTCAGTACACATCAAAAAAGTTTTTCCTTTCACTTTTTCAGTAAAATCCAAATGGGAATAGTTTGGAGTAAAACATGAAGATTCCAATGAAAATATTTTATAGAAATTGATAAATGTGTAAAAATTAAATTAATAAATAATTTATAAATCATAAAAAAATTTTGAAATCATTTTGATAAGAAATTTTTTTGGATGAAAAAAATTTCCGACCATAGAGATAAATGGTGACGGGTTTTCATAAAAACATTTTTTAAAACATTTTAAGAACCAACTTGTGGGAAATTAAACTATTAAATCAAAATATAATATAACCATAGGATTATAAAATTAAATGTGTTTATTATAAAAATATATATTAATTTCAATCATATAAAACTTATGAATAAATAATATTTATTAAAATTATATTGTGAAATAAACCCTTAAATTGATAATAACTTTGATGTAATATTTAATCAATGATAAAATTATATGTATCAAATATAAATCCATAGAAATAATGTTACATAAAAAATAAGATAATAAAAAACCATTAAAAATATAATATTACCATCAAATAATCAACGACGTCGATTTTTAACCCAATTTATAAGAATTGAGATATGAAATCCCTTACCACTTTGTAATGAGTCCAATCACATTACAAAAAAATGATAATTATCGAATGAAAAATATAATACCATGAATATATTTATATTAATGATATTATATATAAATGTGGTATTATATACCCCACAAAAAATAGTTGGTTAATAAAGAATATATATCACAAAAGTAAAAGGGTGAAATAAAACCATTACTGTATGTCTGAAAGTGTTCTACATAATCACTTAATGTTCAGGATTATAAAATTTTCTTCATTAATCACATTATTACTAAAATTATTGATATCAATTTTATTTATTAAAAAAATTATTTCATTTATTTTCACAACTATGACACAAAATTATCATTATTATCCTTCAAGTAGGGTTTGTTTCATGGTTTCCAGTTTATTTTACTTGTGTATAAATATGGTTGCTGCGGTAAAATATAAATAAAACCTATAAAGTTAAATTAAATTGTATTAATGAATTAATTGTATTTTATATTGTACAATATATCTTTTTTCTATCATTGTGAAGATTCATTTGAAAAATTGATAATGATAAATGTTTAGTTTATTTGGGTTGTTTTGTCATCCAACATGACCTAGTTTTTTTTTATTTTTTATAGTATTAATCTATTAATTAAATAAAATTTAATGTGATATAATATAACTATGAAAATATTAAATAACCATATTAATAATTTTATTATCCACCATGAACTTGTTAATGGAAAATAAAAAATTCATTATCCATGGAGATGGTTAACCACCATAACATGGACGATGGTTTCGTTTCTTTTAATAATATAAGATAAGATATGGGGTGGGTAAAATATATTAATTTGACAATATTAAATTCTATTATATATATTATACTTGTGTAATTAATAATTTATGGATTTAAGAGTTTTTTTAAAGGCATAAAAAAAAAAAGAAAAAAATAATTTGTTTGAGAAAGTTACCTCTTGAATATCCTGTCCTTGAGGGGGCCCTTGAGGAACTTGGAATTTTTCTTTATGTGATACTAGAAGCACATGGAAATGGGGAGTGTTGGTAGGTATAACACCAAAAAACCACAATTATGGGTTCATCTCTTCAAAATGTTTTTTAATTATTTTATTAAAAGAAATTGAAAAATTACACAACACTTAAAACAATCCATGACCTTTTACTAATCATGGTTTATGTGGATTAGACTACACACTATACATTTATCAGAGTTGTAAAATTTAAAACAAATTACTTATACTCTTCCAAACTAACTAACATAAAAATAATCAATGTTCCACTTATATTTTCCCTGATTATTATGAAAAAAGTTTAAATCATCGGATGAGTATTAAATTTCTCAATAAGGGGTTTTGAAATAGATAATATATATTTTATGAAATATTCATATGAAAATAAAATTACGTGAAATAAATTTAAAATTATTTTTATAATAGAATAAAAATACATTTTAAAATCCATTTTGTTAACATTATTGAAATTACATACTCTTTAAAATATTACACCACTTATGAAATTACATATGTTTGAAAATTACTCAAAATTTAATCCATTGATTTTTTTGAAAATAGTAGGAAAGATTTTGAATCCAAAAACATTGTACCTAAATGAAACATTTAAAGCTATCTTATTCCTACCCACTTTAAATGTAAGGGGTTAAATACCTAATTAAATTCCATATTTACAACATTAAAGTGACAAACTTTATGAAAAAAAATTACGAATGCTATAATTTTATATACATTTTCATTGTTTTTTTCATTAAAATTCATTGCATCATAGTCATATAAACAGATATATACATATATATATATTTATATATATTCATAGGATATCATTTTCTAGATTTTGAACTAATGAATCTTTAATATTTTAAGCATTTATTAAATACATTAAATGCTATTAAAATTATTATTAATATCCATGAAATAATATTTCATTTATCAATCTACTAAGAATTTTTTTTATATATTGAATATACATACATGTATATATATATAATAATTATAATAATAAAATTGATTCATATAAATAAAATTAATGATATTTTATTGAATAAGATGATGTCCAAACATCATAATGGAAATTCCATTTATGTTTTTGCAAGTAATTGTTCACATAAAACAATAGTTTTAATTATTTAAGACATACAAAACATGTAATAAATAATATAGTTATTTATAAACAAATATATTTTTATAATATTAAAATCCATTTTCAATAGAAAATAATTTTTGAACGTGATTTATCTAGTTTTTTATGAAATCTAATTTTAAAAAAATATAATATTAAATACATAATAAAAACGAGTCATCATAATTATAGTGGGTTATAATTTTAAAACTAAAATAAATACCTTTATATAATAATAAAATAAACATTAATAAAAATTTCAAATATAAATTTAGTTAAATATTTTATTAATTGTGAATTTATGATAATAATTTTAAAATTTCACAAACATACAATTTTTTTGGAACATTTACATAGAAAAATAAAAATACATCAGCACATAAAAATTAAAAATATAATAAATTATAATTTTCAAAATTGAATAGTAGGAAATACAATTTGATTTATAAAAATTATATCCCAAATAGTTAAATTTTAAAAATAATGAAAATATTATAAAACTAAAACTAAACAATCTCTTACATAGATTTGTTTGAACTAAGAGCCTGCCTTATTTTCTTAACCTTAATAGTTTCTTACTTTCTACTCTTGATATAATTTTATCTCATCCCATCCATCATACACTCTGAATGTCATATATTCAGAACTGTAAAACACAAAGAAAAGAGAACAAGGCTTATCTTCCATGCTAGTATCCACACATTTACTAAAGCTTCCATATTGAGTAGTAATGAGAGAATACTACATTACATAAAAGTGCTATGTATTACAAGATATTCTCCAAAAACTAAAGGCAGCTACTACAATGTATATATTTTATAACTAGAGTTTGAAAAAATAAATGATATAGTCTAGGTTTTAAATCAGTTACATACAAACATATCAAAAGAGAGATTAGAAATTAACAGTAAAGGAAAAGAATGAAATGTATATGATAAAGATCAATTAAAATAAATTTTCATCTAATACATGAATGATATAATAGAGATATGAAATAAACTGATAAAAATTTGATTATTTTAGAAGGGAAGATTAATATAATTATATTAACAATATGACCATCGATATCAGTTTGAATTTCCAAAAACTTCTTCAGGATGCATGAAACCACAGCCACAGACAAAATGATCTAATTCAGATTGGAAAATGTTGGCAATGATTATCAAATCAAATAAATCATTTGAATACAAACACTAACATAGATTTGATGAAATTAAAAACACATACTAATGGGGTAGTGAATAACAGAATGATGAAGATTTGGACTCCAAAAATTAAAGATACCAACACCTACTTGTAGATTTGGATGACACGATGTGGATCTTCAAAATCGAACACTAAATCGAGTTTAAAACCACCAATGCAGCATAGATATGGATTTTGAACTCCTTATATTATTTTGATCCATGAATATACCTTTATCCCAAAATGTGGTGACCTTCATCCAATTTTCAGATGGCCAAACCCCATTTTGTGGTCGAAAATCTATCATCGAAGTCTTTGGTCTACAACTCTATTCTTCAAGTCAAAGGCTCATTCAAAGATGAAACCCTCCACTTCGAATCAGCATGTACGCTCGACTCCTTGACCTGGACCACTCAATTTCTTCATTTATGATCTCATCTACATTCCTAATCTCAAAACCCAAATAGAAACCACATAGTTTTTTTTTGTTTTTTTTAAATTATTCATCTCATATTATATATTATAATTATTATTATTCATATTATCGATTTATCATCATTTACTTATATTACAACATTTTTTTATAAACTAATGTATATATCATGTAAATTTCATGATATATATTCATATAGATATTATATAAAAAATTCTGATTTAGTTTATTCATTTTAATATAATTTGTAATATAAAACAAGAAATTATATTTTAGTTAAATAACGTTTCAAAAAAACATTATTATTTAAACAAATTCTTAAATATATATTACATTGAAAATATTAATATGTTTATTTTAAAAAAAATATCATTATTTTAATTATTTTTATTAATATTATTATTATTGTTAATATTTTACCTTTACATAAGAAATTATTTATGATATATATAATTTAGATTCATTTAATTAAAAACCTTGTAAACTATATTTCTAATAATATATTACTTTTAATTTTTTACATTAATTATTTTTATTCATTAAAAAATATATTAGAAAATGTTATTTCCTAAAAAAATTATTTTCATAAAATCATATTTATTTAATATTTAATAATATTTTAATATGGTGAAAATTTGAAAAAATATTAAAAATTAAATTAACCAAATTTTAGTTGTATTAAAATACATTATATAGTTTTATAAAAGGTATTTCAAAAAAAAATATTTAAATAATAATTAATTTCTTTAGTTACATAAAATTTATAGGATGTTATATTCCACCACCCCCTAAAATAATTTTTTCTTTATCCATTCATTCATCAGATATGAAAGTAAATGAAAATTTATTTCTTCTAAATTCGAATGACTAGAATTCTAAGGGAAATTTAGTATCTAAATTATCAATTAAACTATAGCGTGGAGGTTTATTATCCTCTAAATAAAATATCTAATTTCAAAATTTATCTATATTATTTCATTGATACTAATTATAAATCATGGAACCCACTCTTCTGGGTTTAGGGCTTGCAAAATGAGGTGTATTTTTGTTTATAAAAACAACGTGAATTATTACACCACACTAAATACAATCTAGGACCTTTTAACATTTTAGTTTTTTGAGGATTATAAAACACCTTACTTTTATCAAAGTTAGACAAAATAAAACAAATGCATAATAAACTTCCACAGGTTCTAAATTCAAAAGTTTTGATAAATTAATTTTATCATGAATGATTCTAGTGTAAAATATTTTAATCATAAGATGAGAATTTAATTTCCCAGAAAGTGGTTTTGAAATTTTGGAAATACCGATTAGGAAATATTCCTTTGATATTTTTGATAGATGACTTTAAATTTTTTTTGGTAATAAAAGACAAATAAATCTGAATATACCTTTTGAAAAACTTATTGAAATTATTTATCATTTAAGATACTATGCCAATTTTGAAATTACGTAGGTTTAAAAAATAATTTAAATATAATCCATTGATTTTTTATAAAAAATAAACATGATTTTGAAAATAACTTTTTTTTCTATTTGAAACATTAACTGATAACATGGGTCAACACACTTGTCAAGAGACAAGTTCACTCCTTAATTACCTATGATATTTAAATAGTTCAATTTCCAACTTTTATGAAAAAATATTAATATTACTATACTTTTATAAATTTATTTTCAGTAGGTTTCCTACATTACAATTCATTTCATAAAATTAATATATATATATATATAAATTCATAAGATATCATTTTATAGATTTTAAGCTACTTAATTCAAACATTTTTTTATCATTTTATAATAAAATATAATATTAATAAAAGTATTATTAATGATATTGATATAATATTTCATTTATCAAACTCAAAAACCATTTTTTATGTTGAATATATATATATATCTATAATACAATTGATGCATATAATATAAATATATGACATTTCATTGAATAAGATGACGGAAATACCTCATAGTGTGAATGTCAATTATGGTCGTGCATGTAATTGCACACATAAAGTGGTAGTTTTAATTTTTTAACACTTAAAGAACATGTCATAAATAATTTCGTTAAATATAATAACATAGATTTTTCTAATATCAAAATACATTATAATAGAAAGTAGACCTTCTTCATTAATTATCATGTTTTTAAATTAAATCTTAATTTATATAAAATTATAATAAAAAATACTTAGTCAAAATGATTCATTATAAATCTAATGAATTATTATTTTCAAATTAAAAGAAATACCATTAAAAAAATAATAAAATCAACAATCATAAAATTTTAAAATAATAATTTTAGGTAAACCCCATTCCAATTAATGATTTTTTATTATAATTAGAAAATATCTGAGACGTAGAATTTTTAAGGAAAATAAACATGGAAGAAGAACAATACAATTCTACCTAAAAAATAAAAATTCTAATAAAATATAACATCTGAAATAGAATTATAAGAAATTAAATTTTCTTTATAAAAATAAAATCCCATACAATTATATTTTAAAATAATGAATATATTTAAAAATAAACAATGAATCTCATATCCTCAGTAGTAGAAAACTCAATGGAAAGAGAATAAGTCTCTTTTTCCTTGCATGTCTCCACACATAGAGTGAATCATACTAATTGACTACTAAAGAGATAATAATACCTTATATTAGTGTGATATGTCTTAGAATATAGGATTTAAAAAATAAATTAAGCTTCTATAACATATGTATTTTATAACTATAGTACACAAAATTCAATGATGTGGATGAGTTTTTAATTTTGTTGCTGACTAACATATCAAAATAGAGTTTAGAAATTGATAGTAAAAGAAAAGAATGATATATATTCTATTAATATTAATTAAAAAATTTCTTCCAATATAGGCAAGATAGAATAGAGATATTAAATAAATAGATAAGAATTTTATTACCGTAGAAAGGAAGATTAAAATAATCAGATTGATTATAGTACCATCGATATCAGTTGAATTTGTCAAAACTTATTGAGGAATAATCAAACCATAACCACACAATAAATAATCCAATACATACAAAAAAATGTTGATAATAGTTATGAAACTAATTCTTGAATTTTATAAAAAATAATGACATGGAGATGAAGAAATTTAAAAAACTGACGAACAAGGTAGAAAATGAAAGATTGTAAAAGATTCAAACTCAAAAAATTAAAGTGACCATCAAATACTTATTGATCAGGATGACAAGACATAGAACTCCAAAATCAAACCCCAAAATGCCATTGAGACCCCATTATGGCTTATATCTACACTTTGAACTCCTTGTCTCCCTTGGATTAATGTTTGGACCTTCATCCCCATATGTTACAACATTCATCCCAGTTCTTAACAGTCAAACCACCATTGGAAATAAAATACCAGTTATTGAATCCTTTATCCTACAAATCCTCAGTCTGAGTCAAAGCCTAATGTGAAGACACACCCCTCTACTTTGAATCATCTTATACGCTTGACTCTAGTACCTCGACTTCTCTATTCTGTCCTGAATGAGATGATCCACTTTCCTAAATCTAAAAACCCAAATTGAATCCTAGATTTTCTTTTATTTATCATTTCAATATTTATCAATAAATTTTTATTCATATTATTATTATTATTATTATTAATATCGATTTATCTACTTTTTTCATATTTTTTTATAAACCAATATAAATATATAAGGAAAATGTTATTTTATTTATTTAGATATATATTATACAAAATTTTGTTATTTCATTTATTCATTTTAATTTCATTTCATTTATAGAACATGAATTTATAATATAGTTATAAAAAATTGGAATCAAAATCTATAATTATAAAACAAATTCAGAAATAAATAGTACATTTATAATAATATTAATTTTCTTTCAAATAAAATGTATTTTTAAAAATTATTATTATAAATATTGTTATTATTTTTCATACCGTTAATTCCAAATTTATATTTATGATATATATCATTTAGATTAATTTAAATCAAAACATTTAAAAAATTATAATAATATGTTACTTTTAAAATTGTGATTATTATTATTTATTTATTAAAACAATATATTAAAAAATTTCTTCTCTTGAAAAGAATATTTTCATAAAAATATTTTCAATTTTAAATTTCATCAAATATTAAAGAAGAGACGTTTTGAAAATAAATAAAAATTAATTTAAACAAATTTCATTTTTATTTAATGAAGTTACAATGTTTTATAAAATATATTCCATAACAGTATTTATTTAAATTATAATTAATTAATTTAATTACTTAAAATTTATATGTTTTTACCATAGAATCTGTTTTGGTATAGATTTGGAAATCTTTAAGGATTGATGTGAGAAAGAGGGTGATGGTGGAATTTATACTTGAGGAGGTTTTCTTTTATGTGATGGAGTAATGATTATCTTATATTTAAATCTGAAAACCTTTTGGTAGAATTAATTCCAAATAGTATAGTTTATAAGTAATTTTTTGAAATAATTTTAGGGTTAAAAACACATTTCCCACAAATGTGTGGTTATTTTTTTGGTATTTTAATCATTTACCTTATAATTATAACCCAATACATTATTTTATATATACTTTGGTAAATATGTTTTTACCATGGTAACTTTTATATGCCTAAAATGAAACTGAGGTTATTACCTAATTTATTTCCCTTGATTTCAAATATAGAGTCAATTTATAAAATTGAAAACCTATAAGATTCAAAATTAAAATTAAAATTAATCCTTCAAAATGGAATAAAAAATAGTTTTTTTCAGAAAAATGTGTTTTTGATCCTAAAAAATTACTTATACCAAAATAATTAATTCTGATTAGTTAAATGTAAATAATTATATTATATCTATCTATATATAATTTTTTCACATAGAGATCAGTTTTAAATTAAAATAATAAACTTTTAAATGAAATCTTTATAAAAAATATAATTTTCCACTATTCACAAAAAAAACTACTAAGAAATTTTTTTAAAAAGACAATAAAATAAATTTAATAATTTCGTTTCAAAAATTTATTATATTTATAAATTTAAAATTATATGATTACTATAAATTTATGAAAATATGTACACTTAGAAATTTTTTTAATGAAAACACAATTTTGATGTATCAAATGACTTTACAAAAAATTAAGAACATATTTAAAAAGAATTAAATAATATATTAACAATTATTTGGGAAATTATATAATTCATAGTGTTTATAATACATTTCATTCCCTCTATTTTAATGAATATCTTAAATGGATAACATAAAAACATTTTATTGTTTTTTTAAATGTGGGGTTTAATGAAACGTAAGTTATCGAATTTATTAGATTTATTTAAAGTCAGACACAATAAAATCGTGAATTTTTATATATTTTTAGAACGAAAATAATATAAATACCCAGATAAATGTTCTTGGGCCACTGCATCATCATTTAAATAAGTGAATTTATTGAAATTCAATATAATGGTATTTGATTATAGTTAAATGATTATTAGAAATCAAAAATATTTTTTTTAAAATATAATTATATCTATTAGGTTAATTAATAAAGATAGATAAAAGTGGTAGTCTAAAAATGGAGAGTATAAATAAATAGTCAAAATGAAATAATAATGGTATGATTTTTCAGCCATAAAATTAGTAGCTGAAACTAGGGAATATAGAGATTAATATAAAAATAATATAAATGGTCAAAATTTATAAACTGATATATTTATTCAAAAATTTAAAATTTATTAGAAATTTATGATTCATTAATAAATAATGATTTATTGCTTCCTCATAAATTTTTTTATAAATAATACTATTAAAATATCAGTCAAATTAATAAATAAAAAATATCTATAAGGTTTATTACATTTTTATGAAAAACTGATCAAACATGTGAAAATATCAAAAAGAATTCTATAAATTATTTATCTTAATAAATAGATGAGTAACAGTGTTTCTCCCTTATAAAATCTATTTTTATCATTTCTTATAGTATTGACTCTTATTACATTGCTGTCATTTATATCCATTGATAAGTTCTTAACATATTATTAAAACTCATATTATTCTACAAAATCAACATTATCCCCATCCCCCAAAGATATTATCTATTTAGAAATAAAAAACAATAAATAATTCCATTTGTTAATAAAACTAATGTCTACTTCAATTTAATCACAATGAAAAATGGTTTATTTTTTCCACAAAACATTTTTAAATAAATAAGATTAAATTCATAATCACCATCCATTATAAAATTTTAATTGTATCCTAGGTACAAATAATTAATCATACCCAAAATATAGTACAATTACTTTTCTTCCTATCATCAATAACAAAAAAAATTATTGATAAACATTCATTTTTTTCACCAAAAAATAACTTATTCTTTAATAACCATTCATCATCTACATTGAAAAATACACATGTTGGGAGGATTTTTTTATATAAAATGTGTTATCAATAATTTCAAAATCAGGCCATGTAATTTAACTAACACATGATCCAAATGATAAAAATTTTCTATTTTCTTATGTATAACAATATGTGTTATATATTTTAATAAAAAATGATATAAATGTATTGAAATTATCATTAATCAAAAAAAAAATTATATTTTAAATATCGTACCTCCAATCCAGAAATTTTAGATTATATATATGTTTGAACCTCACTTATGTCATCCAAAATCGATAATTGTTCCTTCATCAATATATCATTTGAAATTAAAATTTCATTAAATACTAGGATAAAAAAACTTTTATAAATGGTTATCCTATTACATTATGTATAGAGACCAATGTGATTCAACCTATTCATATAATTAGTATTGGAATCAACCACCCCTATAAAATATTCTTTTTGAACAATTGAAGCCCCTTATCAATTTAGATTGTTTTTCATCACATATCATAATTTTCATCTATCATCCAAAAAAGGATACATCCAAAATAAATATATATTCCAACATATCGTTATCTATCACAACAAAGGAATAAAAAAATGTATAATTATATTATAAAATTAAAACAGAATACATATCAATTTGAAAAATAATGAAAATTAATTCATCATAAAAAAATAGTAACACAAATTAATCTATAAAATTGTTATACATATAACTAGTAGTAGAAAATTACCTATATCCGTAGACCCTACAAAAGGATATGTCATTTCTGATCCGTTCTATAATTTATATAAACAAAAACGTTTCATGTGCAGGATATTGACGTGGATAATAACCAAATAAAATAGAAATTGGTTTTTTTTAAAGGTCGGGGTCGAAGCCTCATTTTTTATTATTAAAGAAAAGAAAATACCACCTTTTGAATGTGTATAGGGAGACACATTACATAGCCTAAAGGACCAAGGGGAATGTTTCCCATTACATGGCCCGTAATACCGAATTTCTGACCCCATGCCATTTTGTGAATAGTACCACTATAATACACAATCTTCTACAGTACCCATCAAAACTACAGTGTATTCTCCCACTATAGTGATCATTGTTGCTAGAGTGTCTCCAATAATACAGTACTCATCATTGATATAATGTCTCTACTCCTATAGTACTACTCCAATACTTCTATAGTACCTCCACCCAGTGCGTTTTGAACGCCCTTTTTTAATGTAGGATTACATGGTTCTCACCACTAAGCCAAATACCAACTATAATCATATAGAAATAGAATATTAGACTATAGTAATGGGAAATTATTTTGGAAATAACCTCTTTATGGGGGATTGGGTCATAGTCATAGTCTAACTATTATCGTGTCCTCCAAAAAAATATATATATATAACCATTGGATTTGATCCTATGACATATTTTATAATTACCTATGTATATTAATGGGAACCTAAGCTAAAATATGTGTAAAAAAATTTATATGTATATATATTAAAAATATATTCATTATACATGTAAAAAAATTAAATGACATTGGATAATTGAACCTTCTACCACAGTTGGTCATGAAATGTGGTTGTATGTCTCTCAAGAAAGGTATAAAACCGTGATAATAATTGATTATTTCCATTGTGTGTTCCTCATAAAACTATAGTAATGGCCATTATCCCACTTTGGTAAAAGACCTTTCATATTCCACCTAAAACCATAGTCCAAAACAGATTATAATCATATCGATTTAAAATTCACTTATTGTAAAATAATTTTATCATTGGAGTGGACATGATAGGATATTTCCATGGGACATATCCCCATGTATATTTAGACCATATAACCATAATTATTTTTTTTCACCATGGTTATATGTGTCCTAAATCCTTGAAAATCATAATTTTGGATATAGAATGGCGACCGTTTAAATTTTTTCATGTCGTAAATTGAAAAAAAATGTACAACATAAATATATAAATTGTGACATGAATAAAAAATATGCGAAGAAGTGAAATTGGTATTATTTTATACAAGAATACATAAAATTTATGATATTTAATCCCTATTAATATCCCGCATTTCATTGAATTCAATTTTTTAAAATTGAATGATTACCTAAAAGGCACTTTAATACCAAAAAATAAATTATTAAAATAAATCTCCTCACTCTCGATTAACATGTGATGGGATAGAGTTACATATGTTATTTATTACAATTATAGTTGGAGCTAACTGAAAATAAATTCTTATGGATATTATGTTCAATATTATAATCCATCAATATTTTATATTTCAATTCATATCTAAATTGTTTTTAATCAAACTATCATTCATTTTTCCTAACATACATAAAATTAATATTATGTTTTATCTAAAAAAATTCCAATAAAGTAAATTCAATATGGTGGACCACTTCTTACAATTATTTTTTGATGAGCTAAAAAATTTTCATTACAAATGTGATAATGATTTTTTTCACCATGTTATAATATTCTTTGGTTGAAAAATCATTTTAGAGAAAATAATACACTTATAAGGAATTAAATATAAATTATAATATTTGATAATGGCGATCCATTAAGAAAAATCTTCCATGATCACATTACACTTTCTTTACCCAATAATTTATATTGATGAAATAATGATAGATATTCATAACTTAGATAATATTTATATCCCTTATCCTCATATTGATAAAACCTTCCATATATAGTAAATTCATTAATATTAATCAATAATATATAAGAAAACAAATAAAAATATTTCAAGTATTAATGAAAAACTATAAAACCTACTTCCCATATAAATTGATAACAATCAATAAAGGTTAAAACCTATATGTTGTTATCATTTCAAGGAAACATTTTCATAGAAATCATAGTCCTCATTAAAACATATTTGTTCATAATGTATAACGATGGGGAAAGGTAATGAAATTACAAAACAAATAGGACATGAAAAATATTTTCCCTTGAATCCATCATAGGGATTCACTCCACTTATTTATATTAACATTCTGTAATTTCGATCATCATTTCTAAAATAATGCTACTCTTGATCAAATATCTATAATTTTAGAGAATATAATGTGTAAAATATGTTTTTTAGAAGATTTGATGAAATGTATTACATGCTAGACTATCTGCATAATTTTAATTATGACATAAATGCATTATGTAAGAACTAGGATCTTCTTTTCAGGTATGTTTTCCTTTTCTGGTCATTTTTTAGAAAAAAGAGGAATGTTTTGAAATTTCTGATGTACACCCCATGTACTATATGAGTACACGCTGTGTACTCAGTTACAACAGGTAGCCGTGTGCTGGCCTTGTAACAGCCATGCACATGGCCATGTGGGGGTGACCTGGAGGCCGCCTAAAGCGGTGTACAGAAACGGAAAGTACATACCATGTATATAAAAAGTACACACCATGTATTTTCTTTTTTCATTAAACATATAGTGACCGTGTCTAATCGCTAGAAACGTCTTCTTCTAGGTTTAGTTTGGCAGAGAGCTCTCGTATGGCCGCAATCTACCTCCAAGCCCCTGACCGAGCATCTGAACTTCGATTCGACCTCTGTCGATTGCGTTGGGATCACCATAGTAAGCTCTGTCTTCTTCTTGAGCTTCGTTTCATGATTCTTACTCTTTCTTAAGTTATCCTCTATTGAACGTTTTAGATGTTTTCATAGATATATGGAATTCTAAGGTGATTCATGCCCTGAGACATAAGTATATTGATCTCTCAATGTTGAGGTAGGTGGTTTGTGCTTTTCCGTCAAAATTATTTGAGTTATATGTGCAATTTTGGACAATCCCTTAATCGGGGTATTGCGTGTTTACTATTTTACCCTTTTTGATTGCCTGCTATGCTTGTAAGATTGAAAAGGGGATTAATTTTTTTGTGAATAGGGTGATTTTAAATGATTTGGAGGCATTCCCCATACATGTTTTTCTATGACCCTTTTTTTTCTATTTATCCTGTTAGGATTCCTTTATGCTTTTCCAATGCCAGGTACTATAGGCGGGAGTGATTAATGTTATCTAACATGATTGATATGTTGTGGACTGATTAACCAATTAGTCCTTGATGTTTACTTTGGTTGTGCTGCATTGCTATGCTTGGTTGACTTACACAGGGTCGTGACAACTTGGTGTAGTATACTATAGGTGAAATTGACCTGGTGAGATTCCTCAGAGATTCTTTGAACCACTTGGGGAAATAAGGGGAATTGACCGTGTGAGATTACTTAGAGAGTCCTTGACCACTTTAGACTATAACTGGAATTGATCGTGTGTGCTTCCTTAGAGAGTCTTGAATTACTTTTGACTATAAGGGGAATTGACTATGAGTGCTTCCTTAGAGAGTCTTTTTATATTCATATAATTGAATCAGAGGGGATAGGATGTGTGTACTTCCCAATGGTTTACCTGCTTGATTAGATTCTTAGTTGATATGTGGAATTGGATGCTTTGAAAGTGTGGATTTGTATACTGTTGAGTACTTCCTTGTATACTGCATTTTTTTTAATACCTACCATATATATTCACGGACTATTAGGCACATATCATAGGGTGGTTTCCTACTGGGATGTAGTGTCACACCCTATTTGGGTCATGCTTTTGAGTCCAAACAGATTACTTTGTTTTAGGTATAGATAAAGGAAAGTAACCTTCTACTTCAGGTACTTGATTTCCTGCGGATATGGTGATCATGGGACCAAGTGGAGGCTTCCAATGCTGAGAAGCTGTTTATCTATTTTCTTTCATACATAGTTTATTATTATTTTTATTCCATCATTGTGATTTTTTGGCTGATTTCCTAGACATATGTATCATGCATCATTATATATAGGTTCCAGTGGTTTATTTCTTCTAGTTTTCCACTGTTCACTTTTGTATGGATTGTTACTTTTTTCTGCTATTGAAATTATTTTATTCCACTATGTTACTATGCTAATGAGGGAATAGTTTCACCACTATCACTCCCAAGGCCCTCTCTACTATCCGGTGGCCTCTGGTGTTTGGGGAAATGCGCTTGGGTCCACGTGACCAACTGGGTACGGGGCTCCTCTCAGTGTCTTCTGGAACCGAGACGTTACAAAGGGGTATCAGTGGATTTTTTTTCTTCTTGACTTACTATTTGGAGCCTATATCCAGGGATTGGATGGAATATGTACTTGGTAATAAGCTGTACTTGGGAGTAGCTAACATTTGTATAGGGAAAATCCAATTTACCTCATTTATTGTGATTTTTTTGGGTTTTCAATTTTACAGTTGATTTTATTTCACCATTGGGTGATTCACATGTTTTGTGCTATTACTGTTGATGTTATTAAGGTTCTATTTCTATCGCAACCTGATGAGATGAGGGTATTCCATCTCATGCATCATACATTCACTTTCTAGAAATCACATGTCATGCATTCTTGGCATGCCATTTAGGGTACATTAGCGATTGCATGTTGTTGTGATAGATGTGGTGTAGAATATGAATGCTGTTGTGATAGTATCTTTGATAAAATACCTATTGTTTATAGGGTATTGTTTCTGTATGGGTTTGCTGAATGAATGCCAAACATTGGTTCTTGAGTTATTATGGGCCCTCGTGGACTGAAATTTGGTGGATCATTTCCTTGTTTTTATTGTTATAACATGTATAAAATGCCATGCTTTGATTCGCATGAAGTATGGGCCCCCACGGGTCAGAATTTCACATATTAAATGATCTTTTCAGTGTTTTACTAGGTTTCAGAGCAGTTTTTGAGGCTTACTATCTAAAAAAACATAGAATACACGGCGTGTACTATTAAATACACACCACATGTTCTTCTATTAAGGAAGAAACTGTTTTCTTAAGTACACGCCGTGTACCATATGTACATGTCGTGTAGTGTCTAACCCTGTCATAGGCTGTGTGGGAAGAGACAATGGATAGGGAAATTCTTGTGGGAACACACCGTGTACAGATTCTACATGTCGTGTGGTGTTGACCCTATGTCGTCCCATGTGACTAACAAAACAGACATATAAATCTAAAGTTATTCATGCCGTGTTTGGTTAGAACACACCACGTAGAGTAATCCTAGAATCCAGCCATGTAACAAACAACATGGGCCAATTAAACTCTTCAGGTACATGCCATGTCCATCTGGAACACGCCCTGTAGTGTGAACTATGTATCCGACTGTGTCACTAACAACACAGGTCGGTGAAGCTCGTCTAGTACAAGCTGTGTCTATCTTGAACACGCCGTGTAGTCTTGTGTTAGGAGATCTATGTGGCTTAGCCATGTAGAAGGACTCAGGTAGAGGAAGAGAAGTCGAGTAAAATCCATGTGTTAGGAAAAAATTCTGTGTGTTGGGGGTGTTACACAACATGTTTTGGAAAGTGTACACACCCATATGAGGTACTTAAGAGAATAATCCGTTTAGGTTTTATACACACCATGTAGTCATGTTTTTTAATTTCGAGTGCTTTCCTTCTCTTTCCCTCTTCTTGAATTTCTAGTTTTCAGTCCTTGGTAATCTTGATCTAGTTGTGCGCTTGACCTTGTAGTTTCATTCCACTGAGATGTATTCCGATTGTATGTCAGTTATAAGGCGGTGATCAGACACCAGATATGGCTGATCAGGGACATCCAGCAGATCCCTTAGTTGTTCCAGTCTTGGAACTAGCCATTATACATGACACAGGTACTGATGCACATTTTAGAGAGGGATTTATGAGGATGATGTAGACCTTTTAGGGAGTGTCGTCTCTTACCCCGTCGATGGCAGAATTAACGTGGGTCTTTCAGCAAAAGCATCCTCCCACTTTATCAGGGGATGGAGGACCCCAGGCTACAAAGACATGTCTAGAAGCCAAGTTGATGATTTACGAGAATCTGGAGATACCTCTAGGGAAGAGGGTGAAACTCACTACGTACATGCTTCAAGACACCTCCAAGTGGTGGTGGGATGTGATCTCACAGGCAGGAAGCCAATAGAATATGGTTGGGTATGAATTTCGACGCATCTTCTAGGATAACTTCTACATAGAGACAATGATGGCCGATCGAGCCCAAGAGTTCATGAGTCTGGAGCAGGGTTCTCTTTTTGTGATGGAGTATTCTTCTTGCTTCATCGAGCTGTAGCGCTTTACACCCATTTTAGGGGGATATGAGTTGTTCCTTGCATGGAAGTTTGAGGATGGTCTCAGACATGATATCTGATCCCAGATGAACATATTCAGGTTGACTTCAATATCCTCTATAGTCAACCAGGTGCTGATCACAGAGCACAATCTGGGGGATTCTGGAGATTTGGGTTGGGACGGTTCAACATCTAGGGTTAGTGCTTCTCCATCTAATAGCAGGAAGCACCGTAGGGAGACTGCGCAAGGAGATCGAGTAGGAGGGATGCATCTTCTGGTGGATAGGTGGTGTGATACCGGTGCGGGAAGAGTGGGCATACGATGTAACATTGCCCAAGAGACCCAGTGGAGTACCGATCATGCGGTATGATGAATCACCTTCAGTGCTTCTGTCAGATCGTCTCACCAATAGTTGGTGATATGGGTTATTCCATGACTCTGCGTTTGGGAGCAGCACCACCAATTTCTCATCAGTCTGGAAAATGGAGTTCTTTCAGCTGTCCAGGCCAAGGTAGAGGTCATGGCTGTGGTAGTAAGTCTCTAGTATTTTAGCGACAACCAGGTAGATCATCTCAGAGTTGTCAGGTAGGGTCACAGGGTCATGGAGCATGCTGTACTTTTGCAGTGGAGTAGGCCCAGCAAGAGTAGGATCCTGGACCCTCTACAGTTCAATGTACGATTCTAGTTGCATCTTTTTTAGCTTCTGCTCTTTTCGATATGGGGGATTCCTATAGATTTATATCTATTTTTGTTGTGGAGAGCCTTGGGATCTATATTTTTTCTTCTGCTGATATCATGATTCTAGACACTCCTCTAGGGATTAGAAAAACTAGTGTATGTCAGTGCAAGGAGTTCCCTCTAGATGTTGGTGGATGTAACTTATTATGGGACCTCTACGTCCTAGAGATGACAGGCTATGATTTCATTCTCGGAATAGACTGGTTTTCCCCCTTCTAGGATGTTGTCGATTGCTATCATCATAGGGTTAGTTTCACATCACCAAAGGGTGGATATTTTCTTCATAAGGGAGAATGGTATGACCATGTGAGCAGAGAGGGACCCGAGCATCATGGGTTGGGAGGGTTACAACCCGGATTTCCAGTCTATATCTGGATGACCAGAGGATTTCACAGGTGGACTTTCCTCCAGTGGTGGATTGTTTTAGAGATTTCATTCCAGAGGACTTTTCAAGTTTTCCTCTAGAGTGAGAGGTAGAAGTTTTTATTGAGCTTGTTCTAGGAGTGGCATCAGTGTCCATCCCACCTAATAGGATGGCTAAACCTGAGTTATAGGAGCTCAAGAAGCAGTTGGAGGAGTTGTAGAGAAAGTGTTTCATCTATCCCAGTACTTCTCCTTGGTATTCTCTTATACTTTTTGTGAATAAGGTGGATGGTACCCTTAGAAATTGTGTGGACTATCATAAGTTGAACCAGTTGATGGTCAAGAACCAATATCCCTTGTCGAGGATGGATGATCTATTTGATCAGCTTAGAGGATCATGTGTGTTCTTGAAGATTGACTTGATATCCATTTACCATCAGGTGCGTATTAGACCATCTCATATACCACATACAGCCTTCCGAAGCAGGTATGGTATATAAAAATATATGGTTATGTTGTTCGGTCTCTCGAACGCACCTGCAGTTTTCATGGCACTGATAAACCAAGTGTTCCATCCATACATTGATTATTTTGTGGTAGTCTTCTTGGTAAATATATTGGTGTACTATCACACTCAACACGACCATACTACACATCTTGAAATCATTTTGAGTACACTGAGGGAGCATCAGTTATATGCTAAGCTCTCAAAATGAAACTATTGGATGGATTAGATTCATTTCTTGGGGTAATGTTATCTCAAAGATAGGAGTATCAGTAGACCTAGATAATGTGAGATCAGTATTTTTTTGGGAGTTACATAAGAACATATTTGAGGTGCAGAGTTTTATAGGGCTGGCTGGATAATACAGAATTTTCATACAGGAATTTTCGCACTTAGCAGCACCACTGATTAGTTTTACTAATATGGGTGCAATGTTCATGTGGTTAGATTCTTGTGAGTCATCCTTTCATGAGATTAAAGTAATGTTTAATTTAGCACTGATACTAGTTTTTTTAGAGTCGGGAAAGATCTATATAGTGTACTAAAATGCTTCAGGTATTGGGATGGGAGCTGTACTTACACAAGGAGAAGGAGTCATTGTGTTTGGGTCTCGATAGTTGAGGCCACATGTGAGAAATTACATGACGCACGATCTCAAGTTAGTGGCAGTTGTGCATGTATTATGTTGTTGGAGAAATTATCTTCTGGGATAGAATTTTTTGTAATTAACCAACCAAAAGAGTCTTAAATACATCTTCACTCAGCGTGATCAAAATTTGAGACAGTAAAGGTGGGTAGAGTACCTTATGTCCTTTGATTTTGAGCTTGCCTATACACCGGGGAAAGGCAACGCAGTGGATGATGTGTTGGGAAGGAGGACTCAGAAACAGGAATTTCAGGAGGTGATTAGTGAGTGGAATCTTATGGCACTATTCTCTGAGATTCATTTGGAGGTACATATCACACAGGGGAAGACATTTCTACCTTCAATACCTATTACCTCTACCCTTATTGATTGTGTGTGAATGAGTTAGCTATCAGATTTGAAAGGCCTAGTCCTCCAGGAAAGTACGTCTAGAGAGGACCTTATTCTTGGATAGACCATAGGCGAGGATGATGTCTTGAATTTTCATGTACGCGTATGGATGTCAGTAGACATACATGAGGTGCTGATGTGGGACGTTAATTCCTTAGTTTGGGAAGTTCATCCTGGTGTCACAAAGATGCTTCTTGAACTACATTGTCAGTATTGGTGGCCATGTATGATGAGGGATGTTACTCGTTTCTTCATGAGGTCATCCTCCTGTCAGCAGGTGAAGGTAGAGTATCAGAGACTAGCAGGGACATTATAGTAATTACCCATTCCCAAGTGGAAGAGGAATGACACCACGATATATTTCGTGATTGGGTTTCCGAGTTCGTCCAGAGGGAATGATGCAGTTTGTTTTCTCATTGATAGACTTACAAAGGCTTCTCACTTTTTTCCAATCAAGTAGACCTTCAGTGTTGCTGATATGAGAAGGTTGTACATAAGAGAGATTGTAAGTCTACATGGGGTTCCAGACTCCATTCTCTCATACAAGGATGTAAATTTTACTTCTCGGGTCTGGCAGGGGCTTCATAAGGGTTTGGGGATACATGTGCTTTTGAGTATAGCTTTCCATCCCCAGACAGATGTCCAGTATGAGCATACTATTCAGGTGCTTAAGGACATGCTTCAAGCATGGATTCGAGATTTTAGAGGTTCTTGAGAGAAACACATACCTCTTGTAGATTTTTCCTACAATAATAGTTTGCAAGAAACTATTCAGACCGAGGTTGGGATAGACGAGAATTAGGAGACCAGTTAATCTTTTTCCAAGGTACGTTTGGTTGTTTGAGGTTTTTTAAAGAGTTGGGACGGTGGAATATCGGTTGTAGTTAGCTAAGAGGTTCTGGGATATGCATGGCATTTTAAACATTTCTCTACTTCGACGCTACTTCTCAGACCCGTCTCATGTTTTCCATCCCGAGGAGGTTGAGTTGGAAGTGGATTCTTCGTTCGAGGAGCATCCTATCCGGATTTTCAATCATAGTACAAAGGTTATTCATGGTCGGTCTATCCCTCTAGTATGAGTGCTATGGTAGCATAAGAGAATATAGGATGATACTTGGGAGAGGGAGGCTCATGTATGAGAACAGTGGCTGGAGCTGTCTGGGGTTTGATCTTCTACGCCGCCTTTATAGGGAAATTAGGGGATGAATTTCTTTAAGGGGGGAAGTTTGTGAGAACCTGAAGCTGCTTTTCAGGTTTTTCATTCTTTTTCTGGTCGTTTTTTAGAAAAAGAGGAATTTCTAAAATTTTTGGAACTACACGACGTGTACTGGGTTACCACAGTTGGTCGTGTACTAGCTGTATAGTGGCTATGAACACGACCATGTGGGGGTGACCTGAAGGCCACCTAAAGTGGAGTACAGAAATGGAAAGTACATTCCATGTACATCAAAATTACAAGCCATTTATTTTCTTTTTTTTTCATTAAACGTACCGGGGTAATGTCTAATTAGAAGAAACGTCTTCTTATAGGTTTCGTTCGGCTGAGAGATCGCATATGACCGTCATCTTCCTCTGAGAACCTGACTAAGCTTCCAAACTCCGATTTGATAGCCATCAGTTGTGTTGGGATCGCCTCGATAAGCTCTCTCTTCTTCTTGAGCTTCGTTTCATTATTCCTCCTCTTTCTCAGGTTATCCTCTATTGAACGTTTTAGACGTTTTCGTAGATATTAATTATTATAAGGTGTTTCATGCCTTGAGACTCAAGTATATTGATCTCAAAACGGTGTGGTTGGTGGTTTGTGCCTTTATGTTGAAAGTCTTTGAGTTATAGGTGCCATTTTGGCCAATACCCTTAATAGGGGTATTGGATGTTTACAGTTTTACCCTTGTTGATTACCTGCTATGATTGTAGGCTTGAATAGAGGATTAATTGGTTGTGAATAGGGTGATTTGCTATGATTTGGAGGCATTTACCATACATGTTTTTCTATGACCCTTGTGTTCTGTTTAGCCTGTTATACTTCCTTGATGTTTTTCCCATGCCTAGTATTGTAGGTTAGAGTGATTAATGTTATCTAACATGCTTGATATGTTGTAGACTGATTAGTCAAGTAGTTCTTGAGGTTCACTTTGGCCTCGTTGCATTGCTATGCTTGGTTGACTTACATAGGGCCCTGAAAACCTGGTGTAGTAGACTATAAGGGGAATTGACCAGGTGATCTTCCTCAGAGAGTCATTGAACCACTTGGGGCTATAAGGGGAATTGACTGTGTGAGCTTCCCAGAGATTCCTTGACCAATTTTGACTATAAGGGGAATTCACTGTGTGCGCTTCCTCAGAGAGTCTTGAATTACTTTTGACTATAAGGGGAATTGGCTGTGAGTGCTTCCTTAGAGTGTATTTGAATATTATAATTATTGAACTAGATTGGATAGGTTGTGTGTACTTTCCAGAGGGTTAACTGCTTGATTAGCTTCCTGCTTGATATATGGAATTGGATTATTTGAAACCGTGGATTTGTATACTAATGAGTACTTCCTTTTATACTGAATTTTTGCTTATTACCTACCATATATATTCACTGACTGTTGGGAACAGATCTTCATGTGGTTGCCTACTAGGATTTAGTCTCACACCATGTTTGGGTCATGTTTTTCGACCCAAACAGATTATATTTCTATAGGTATAAGTAAGGGAAATCACCCTTCTAGTTTAGGTACCTGATTTGTTGTACAGCTGGAGAGCATGGGACCAAGCTGTGGCTTGTGATGCTGAGGATCTGTTTATATGTTTTCTATCATAATTGTTTTAGTACTGTTTGTATTCCAAAATTGTGATCTGTTTGGATACTTTCCTAGACATATGTATCATGTATCATTATATATATGTTCCAGCGATTTATTTCTTATATTTCTCCACTATTCACTTTAGTACAGATTTTTACTGTTTTTGCTGTTACTATTATTTTCTTATGGTGTGTGACTCTACCAATGAGGGAATAATTTCCACACTATCACACCCAAGGCCCTCACTGTTAGTCGACAGCCAATGGTGTTTGAAAAAATATGCTTGTGGCCATGTTACCAACCGGGTACAGCGCGCCTCTATGTGGTTTCCAGAACTGGGATGTTACACATTAGATGGGGAATTATTGGATAAGGTGAGATTTCAAAAGGAGTTGGTTTGGTGTTAATCAATTAGAATGAATTAATGTAATATCTCCCAATCATTTTATATCCGAATTTAAAATTTCATATTCCTTTCATTAAAGAAATATTCACTGGTCAAAAAATCATTTCCTTATTCCCCAGTCCCATTGGACTTCACTATTTTTTTATTATAATTGAAATTTAAAAGATTGATTTATTTTAGAAATATTGAATTCAATTGTTGTTGAAATTTATTAAAATAATTATTACTCTATATATATCATTATTTTAAGATTACAAATCTTAATAGTATTGATGAAATTGAATAATCAGAACAACCTAAGAACATTTTCATTTCATCATTTCCATACAATCATCCAACAATTACTAATATTTCATATGGTTTCTATGACATCATCATGAATTAATTAATCATGATAATCCTTTGTATCATGCTAATCATCATTATCAATGTTATATTGTGACCTTTATGTCATTTCAATATACTATATCTATCTTTTGTAATTGTGATTAAAACCCTAAAAATGTATATGGTAATTAATTTCAAAATAAATAATTTGTATCATATTCAAACACTTCACATATGAAAAAGCATCTTTATTTCCATGATTTAATTTACATAATTCTAAGATATCATTAACCCATTCTCATATTTATCACTAGTTGTTTGTTAATTTAGAAAATTTCAATTATTTATTTCAAGAAAAACACAAAAAAATATATGAATACATTAAATAAACTATCCAATAATAAAATATATAATCCTTTAATAATATCACATAATTATAAAAATATAAATACTATTAAAATAAATAAATCTATAAGAATTTAATAAATTAACTAATCATTCATTCATAAACATGAAATCAATGAATAAAATCAACTCACTTTTTATTAATAATAATTTAATCATAAATAATAATTATTCAATATTAAAATTATTTCCATATAAAGTGAATATATTATAACAAATTAATACCATATAATAAATGAATATAATACTTATATTAACATTAATGAAATTGTTATAATTTGAAAATTAAAAAAATACTCAATATTCAAAAAAATACAAAAAAAATCAAAAAATTGTAGATGTAAGTATTATATCAATGAATAAAATAGAAAAAATTAGTAAATATACTCTAGATTACAAAATATTTTGAGCGTGATTAAGAAAAAATAGATGAATATACTTTTAAAATCACAAAAATGAAATAAATATTTTTAAAAATTAAATAAAAAGTAAAATAGTAAAATATATTGATGAATTTAGAGTATCATAAATGAGAATAGGCCTAATTGTAGTTGAAAAATATTATATTTTTTAAGTTAGTGTTGTTGTTTGTTCAAAAATAAATATTGGTGGAAATGGTTTTGGAACTCGAAGGAGATATGAGAAACACATCAGGGAACGATGAGAGGATAAAAATGGAGGTGAAATGACAATGAAATATGTGTATTGTATTTAGGGTATGTGAAATAAAAGAGTGGTATTTTAGATAAAAAGAGTGATGGTGTTTTTGAATCCATGAAATTAATGAATCATAATATCATGGTGTCAAAAGAATGTGGTGAACAAATAACTATTTGAGTTTTAATTTTTTTTTAAAAAATGAAATCAATGGTATTTTAAAAAATATTAAAATATACATTTACCATTTACTGGAATATAAATGTTAATAAAAATGATATATATTTCTTTTATACTAATAATCAAAGGGAAAACCCCATATTGTGGAGGTTTTATCATCAATATTACTAATAACTAGTAGTATACCCTTGTTGTCATTGGATTTGATGATGGATACTCAGAGAAAAAACATAAAAATCCTAAGTGATGATATTATAATATATATATTTTTAAATAATCGTTGTTAAATCGATAATATTCAGTGTTATAACATCATTTTTTAATAACCTCTGTTAAAACCTCAACATTATTCTACATTTTACTCTACAAATCTCTAGATGTTTTGATTTACTCATCATATTGTATACATTATTATTACAACTGATGTCTTTAATCATTTTAATGAAATTATAATCTTTGTTTTTTTAATTCATTATCACAAGACCATAGACATGGTATGGCATCAAGTTAAATGGTTTTTTTATCTCCACCTACTTCTAAATCGTCTTAATTATTTTTCATTTGAGACATGTTCCACATGTGGTGAGTCAATAAACATTAAACTTATATAAATTAGACACTTCATCATATTTAAGAAGTTAAAAATTATTCATTGACCTACGATGTATAAATATCATATTCCCATGTTCATTATTCTATTTTATGATCATTTAAATTAACATTAATTATTAAAAATCTAATAGAAGTATTGAATGGTTCTATATCATTTCATAATGATAGTTTCCTCCATCAATTACATTATGAATAATTTATTCATATAAAGGTAATTTAATCCCCATTATTAAAAAGTTTATAAATATATTGTCATTGTTTATTTACAGACAAAAAGATGAAATCATATGAATGAAGTTTCACCTGAATAATTTTTCTTCTTTAAACTCCATTAACATTGACTAAATCATATTTTTTTAAAATTAAAATCTCCCCTAATATATGTTTTCATATCTTTTTTATTTTATCTTAAGGGGTGTGATACCACTATCATGTATCTAAAGATTCAATCAATTCTAAAAATTTTATTCTTAGTCAACTATAAATACATTTTCATAATCAATCTTCTTATTAATATATTTTCATTTCCTTTTTCTCGATAATCTTAGTGGTTGTATATTAAGACATGTTTTGATAGTTTATTTATTTTTATGGAACCCTCATGATGTTTCTTTACTATAATTAAAATATTTATGTGATTTTACACTCTCTATTATATGTTTTATTTTCAAGAATATAATAACATCAAGTTTGATCCCCATATATTTATTTCCTCTCTTAGAATTATATATTATACAATATTACATGAATATAAAATACATCATTCTAAAAACCAATTGGTACTAAAATGGTGGTTAACCATTTATTTACATTTTAATATTTTAATTTCATTAGAAAAGAATTATTTGAATGCAATAAATCCTATGGAAACATATTCATTATTAAAAAAATCATTACGATGCCTCTTTGGTTCAATGTTTACTAAACACCTTGATACCTTGAATGTGGAATATAAAAAATTATATAACTTTTTTCCATAATATTGTAAATTTTACCACATTATATAAAATAAAAAATACTATAATTTTTTCAATATTACACACATCAATACTTTAGTCATCTATGATAAAAATAAAGTTATCAATTTTATAAAGGAGAATCCATATCAGTTTCTTCATAAACATTGAATCATCAATAATTTTTCTATTTATTCAAATTTATTTTAAAATTATGTTTATGTGAATAAGTAACTTAACAAATAACATTCCTTCTGTACTATGAGTATACTACTGTAATGCAGTTAATGTTTTTAGTCGTTAATAATACTAGTTTTTGTCTCCCTCATTAAAGTAATGAAGCTCCCTAAAAATTCAATCTCCATTTTTTTGGACCGAAAACTCGGGTCAAATATTTTTAAGATTGGGATTAGAGTACCAAATTGAACACTCTCCTATATTTTAAAAAGATATACACCATTTTTGTAGCTATCTAGAACATCCCAGCCAAGATAAAGAAGTTGTGGAACCATCTTACTCTCAAATATATTGAATCCCTTCTAATAGAACATGTGATATACTATGTTTTTAATAGAGTATTTTATTTCTTTATGAAACTACCCTGACTCTAGTAACATGGATGCATTTTTTACATTATTTCATTAGTACGTGATATAATGGATTTCACCACATATGATTGATTATAATATAAGTATTGGATAACAATATATATTCTTGTTCTCGAAAATATATTATAAATAAAAATAATATAATAAGAAACATTAAGGCATCCTTATAATAATTAAAAATATTAGTCTTTATTCCATAGATAATGGGAAAAAACTATTATGATATTAGACTCTAAAAAATGGTTATATATAGTGGAATATATCAGGAGAAAATAAGTTATAATCATTATGGAAGAGTTTATAGTCAAAAGAAAATATGTCATTCAATCAATAACTTCAGTTTAATTTACATCCCTGATGTTATTAATATTTTCATGACTTATTATATTCCCCCTTTACTAATTTTATATGAAATATGCATAATCTGTGTGAAATATTAATGTTTTAATATTAAGTATAATTTTTGAGCATTTTTAGAAGTAGTCCAATTGAGTCAGTTTAATGTTTTAATAATAACTATCACTATAATAATCCAAATTTTGTTGTTCTTGATATTTAGGATTCTAATTTCAATATAAAACATTTCATTAGAAGTTACCATGAGCCAATTCGGCCATTTGAAGGGTCATATGGTCCTCACAAACAAGACCAAAGAATCTGTGACCAAACTGGACTAGCCTGGAATATTTATTTACTGGGCTCAATCCAGAAGTCCAAAAACATTAACTCTCGACCCTAATTTGAAGGACACTACATGTCATATTGGATAAAAATTTCAAGGCCCAAATCCAAGTACAAGGGGCCCAAATGAAGCTTTTAAGTCCAGCCCACCATTCTGTCCGAGAAATAAAATTAGTATAGTATTTATGACATATCTCATGATGTAAGAATCAAATCGAGCTGAGAGGTTTCAGTGTTAAATAGGAGATATAGGCAGATGACTTTGTTGAATAAGTAATTCAGACTTGAAGGCATCTTCCTATTCCAAAATCCATTCACATTTTGGACATCGAAAAAGCATGGATAAAAATGGATAGTTTACCTTTGTTTAATAAAACCTCCATAACGTTTGATCCACATGTCCAAATGCCTCCAACTTTTGACCGTAGTCGGAAAACTGTATTATCTACAACTTTGAAGAAATAGATATTCAGAGATTCGGCTTTCTGAATATCTAAATTGGCGATTCAAGGGTATGGACATATTGGGAATGCAAACAGTCCACTCCTTATTCTATAAATAATCTCTCCTTCTCTCCTTGAGAGGGGTTGGCATTTCAGAGTAAAAGAGGATTGATTGGAAGTACCAAGGCACTGCCAAAGTTTTGGGAGGATCTTCCAAACTCAAGTTTTCACTTGATAATCCCTTCCCCCTCTCTTTTTTTTCATTTACCTTTGCATTTTTCTTCGTTATAATTTTGAAAGTGTTTGTATTTGTAATTCTGTTTTAATGAAATTTTCTTCTTCTTAATTTCTTATTCTCATACACCTTCTGTAGTTCAATATTAATGTTCTTATTTTAGTTTAAATTAATTTTAAATCCATCATGTTCTTTTACTTTATTATTCAATAAAAATTCCAGTTTTGTTTACTCTCATCATCGTTCGTGTGTGTGTTCGGTGCACAACTATTTTCTTATCCCTTTATTTTTCTTCTCTTTGTAATTTATCACCTTAAACATAATAGACCAGATTACTAATAATTTAAATGGATGAGTAAATATCTTATTGGGTTGAGTTATAATTTAGGGATGTTAAGTGATTGAGAGGTTTTTCTCAATGAGTATTCTTTAATTTAACATTGTGTATGTTGGACTTAACATGTCATGGATTATTGACATATTATGTTCAACGTGTGGTTTCCATGGATTATTGGAACCATAAATACACTTCCAAAATCACACACTGATTGAGATTAGATCCCTAAGTAATGTTACGTCTTGGATTAAAGGCTTAACACTTGGGAATTCCAATCAACGTCAACTTTTGATGTGGGTGTTAATTTAATGCAATATAAAGCAAAGCTCTAGGATATCACATGCTTAACTCCCTAATGATGAACTCACCCCAATATTTATAAACTTGTTAAATTAAACATCATCCATTAAACATTTCAATTAATCTCTGCAAACAAACCCCCCCCAATAAAAATACAATTAACTAAAAACAATCGACTATTACGAAGTACCATCGCTGAGGATTCGACCCAAGTGCTGATATACACATTAGCAGAGCACCGAAACCTTGATCTGTCGATAGGAGACAATCGGCCACACCGTTGCTGGGGATGGTGATTTATGTAGTAATTAGTTTCTGGTTATTGTAAAAAAACCAAAAAAAAAATTAAAAAAATTGAAAAAAAACACAAAGAAAAACCCATCTTCCTCTTAAAAATCATAAACTGAAAAAATACAAAGAAAAACCCGTCTTTCCCTTTCTTCCAAAATCTCTCTGAATTCCCCGTAGCCTCCTAAACAATCGCGAAGTTTTGTTTGACCCTGAAATTGAGCGAACACTTTTCCAACTTAGGAGGAACATAAGAGATACTCAAATAATTCAAGAACCAGTCCTCATCCAACCAGTTGAAATTGAAATGGCCAATCTTAGGGAACAAAACCTAAAAGAACTCGCTGCCCATGATATGAATTAACAACCTCTTGGTATTCAATATCCAAACATAGAAGCTGAATTTGAGCTCAAATTGTGTTTGATTCATCTTCTCCCTCATTTTCATGGGCTAGCCCGTGAGGATCCATATCTTCACCTTAAAGAGTTCCAAGTAGTGTGCTCTACCATGAAGCCTCAAGGGGTTTCTGAAGAATAAATCAAACACTGAGAATTCTCTTTTTCCCTAGCTAACACTACTAATTCATGGATCTACTACCTACCTCCTTGTTCCATAACTACATGGAATGACATGAAGCGACTATTCTTCGAGAAATTCATTCCTGATTCTCGTACTGCTTCTATCCGAAAGGAAATAAGTGGTATCCGTCAATTCCCAAGTGAATCACTCCATGAGTACTGGGAGGGGTTCAAAAATCTTGTTGCAACCTACCCACACCACCAAATTCCGGACGAAATCTTGATCCAATAATTCTATGAGGGGTTATTGGCTATGGAGAGAACTCTCATAGATGCCGCAAGTGGCGGTGCTCTTGTTGATAAAACTCCTGCAGCTGCAAGAGATCTCATAAGTAACATGGATGAAAACACAAAAAAAATTCCATACTCGAGCACATGTTCAAGTTAAACAAGCACAAGATAATCAATCAATTGAGCCGAACAAGATGACCGAGTGGATGAGTGAACTAACAGGTCTTGTGTGATAGCTAGTTGGGGCCACCAAATCCCCAACCTCGTCTTCTCCACAATTAATGTTTCTTGGACCTATCAAAAACTGTGGAATCTACAACTCTCCATCTCATCCAACTGACACATGTCCACAACTTCAAGAGGATCAATCCGATTCATCTAGACAAATGGAGCTCAATGCAGCATATGCTCAGTGGAACACCAATCCTCAACTATCAGGTCAGTTTGTTAGAAACTTTAACCAACCTCACTCCGAGCCCTTCTCTTCTTCCTATAACCAAGGCCTTAGGTATGGTAATCCCATATCTCACCCCCCTCAATTCCCTCCTCAAAACCCAAACCAATTCCAATATGGTCAAGGTGGTGGTAACTTCCATCAACCTTATCCTTTTGTTCCTCAACCTCAAAGAAAAAATCCTTCTCCCTGATTCCATTATCTTAGTGAGCCTTCCCAATTCCAAAACCAATACAATTGATTTCCCAAGAACCAAAATCAAGGCAATCCCAATCCAGGACAAGCCTCTTCTTCCAAGAAACCATGGGAAAGTGCTGTTGAAGATCTTTCCTCCTTCACCCGTTCTAGCCTTAAAAACATTGAAACTCAAATAGGTCAACTTGCATCCCACCTGAGCCAGCAACAACAATCAAATTCTTCCCAACTCACAGCTCAACCATTACCCAACACTAAGGGTAATGTAAGTGAAATTGCACATAGATCAGGAAAGAAACTTGCTATGCCTCAAGATAAATACTCAAACCCTCCTTTGAATGTTGACCTAGAAAATGAAAAGAAAAAGAAAATTGAAAAGGAACCTGAAACCATTCCCTCACCTCCTTCAATTCCACTTAAGAACCCAATTTCATTTCCTCAAGTTGTTTGTAAACCAAGTAAGTCCTTTGAACCCGATCCTGAAATGTTCGACATGTTTAGATGTGTTGAAGTCAACATTCCCCTCTTAGATTCCATAAAACAAATTCCTAAGTATGACAAGTTTCTTAAGGAATTGTGCACCCACAAAAGGAAACTTAGGACCATTGAAAATGTTTCCACCCAACAGTCTATTCCTATAAGGTGCAAAGATCTAGGGACCTTTACACTCCCATTCCAAATTAGAAGTTCCAACTTTGATGATGCACTCAAAGACCTAGGAGCCTCAATTAATGTCATGCCCAAAATCCATCTTCTCCAACCTTGGTCTAGGTCCCTTACATCCAACAGGTTTTGTCATTCAGTTATCCAATCGAAGCACAACCATTCCTGAGGGAATAATTATGGATGTCCTTGTCCGAGTCAATGATCTTATCTTCCCTGCTGATTTATATGTCCTTGACATGGAAGGTGAGACGAACTCTTCTTGATCTCCCCTAATTCTAGGAAGACCATTCCTCATGACTGCGAGAACCAAGATTGATGTCCATTCGGGCATCTTATCCATGGAATTAGGTGACCAACTGGTCAAGTTTTTCATTTTCCAATCCATGTGATACCCATATGAGGACCACTCTGCATTCTCAATTCATACTTCTGAGGACACTTCTAAGAGTCAATCAAAACCCAATCCAACGTGTTCTTCATATTCTAATGACAAAAGATCTTTTGAAATCTACACTATGATTAACCAAGTCATAAATGGTGATGTTTATGTGAACCTATCATTCATAGACTCCATCAATCTAGAGGAACATGAAAACTCTCTAGAATTCCACATCAATTCTGATCTCTACTGCTCCACCTTGGATAGTATTAAGGAAAATGACCCTGAATCAACTAAAGTCCCTTCTTCCATTCCTGAGTTATCTAGCCCAAAAGTGAAAGATGAGACTGATCTGAAACCTCTTCCTACACACCTGAAATATTCATTCCTCTTCCATGATCACTCATATCCTGTTATTATCTCTGCCACACTTACTGAAACAGAGGAGTCGAAACATGTTCAAGTGTTAGAGGAAAACAAAAAGGCCTTAGGTTTGACCCTAGATGATATACCAGAAATCTACCCTTCCCTTTGCATGCATCACATTCATCTTGAGAAATCATCCAAACCAATTAGACAACCACAGAGAAGACTCAATACACTCATCCTTGAGGTAGTTGGGGAAGAGATCACCAAGCTTCTTCAAGCTGGTATTATCTACCCAATTTTTGATACTGAATGGGTTAGTCCAATTCAAGTTGTACCTAAGAAGGGTGGGATAACTGTTGTCACAAATGAACACGGAGAGGTAGTCAAAACTCAAGTGAAGAAAAAATGGCGTGTGTTCATCGACTATAGGAAATTGAATGTTGAAACCCGAAAAGATCACTACCCTCTTCCATTCCTTGATCAAATTCTAGAAAGATTGGCCTGAAATTCACACTATTGCTTTCTTGATGGATACACTGTCTATTTTCAAATCTCAATATCACCTCAGGACCAAGAAAAGACTACTTTCATATGCACCTTGGGAACATATGCATATAGAAGAATTCCTTTTGGACTTTGCAATGCTCCTGCAACATTCCAGATATGTATGATGAGTATCTTTTCAGAGTTCATTGAACACTGCATGGAAGTCTTCATGGATGACTTCACCATTTATGGTGAGTCATTTGAATCTTGTTTGCATTCACTATCTCTAGTACTTCAAAAGTGTGTCAAGTGTAACCTTGTGTTAATTTTGAAAAATGTCACTTCATGGTTGAAAATGAGATTGTTCTAGGGAACATAATATCAAAAGATGGTATTGAAGTCGATCCTGCCAAAATTGAAGTGATCCAATCACTTCCTCCACCCACTTCTGTTCGAGACATCCGTTCATTCCTCAGTCATGCTGGTTTCTATCAGAGATTCATCCATAACTTCAGTGTAATTTCCTTCCCACTCACTCGGTTGCTCCAAAATGATGTCACTTTCCATTTTGACGAGGTTTGCAAGAGATCCTTCATTGAACTCAAAACTGCTCTTACATCTGCCCCGATAATCCAACCCCCAGATTGGTCCTTACACTTTGAGTTAATGTGTGATGCTTCTGATAGAGTTGTTAGGGCTGTTCTTGGTCAAAGAAGAGAAAATATTCCTCATGTCATCTATTATGCCTCAAAAACATTGGATGAAACTCAATCTCACTACACTGTGACTAAAAAGGAACTTCTAGTAGTCGTTTTTGCCTTAGATAAATTCCGGTACTATCTCTTAGGTGCCAAAATCATCATCTTCATAGACCATTATTCTATTAAGTTCTTACTCTAGAAAAGTGATTCCAAACCGAGGCTAATAAGATGGATCCTAATGCTCCAAGAATTTTACATTGAAATAAAAGATAGACCAGGAAAAGAAAACCATGTGGCTGATCACTTGAGTAAAATTTCTAATTCTTCTCAATCTGAAATCATTGATCCTGAATTCCCCACTAAGCACCTTTCATCTCTCACTCCAAAAAACCATGGTATGCACCAATTGTAAATTACTTGGTTTCTGGTGTTTTTCCTGAAAATTTTTCAAAATAACAAAAAATGAACTTGAAAAGTGATTCAAAATACTATTTTTGGGAAGAAAATAAACTTTGGAAAGCTGGGGCAGACATGGTAATTATGAGATGTGTTGAAGAAAATGAGCATTCTTCCATCTTATAATTCTGTCACTCACTTCATGGAGGTGGCCACTTTGGACTACAAAGGACCTCCCCAAAGGTCATAGACTCTGTATTCTTCTTGCCTTCACTCTTCAAGGACTCACATGAGTTCTGTCAATCATGTCCCACTTTCCAAAAGTTCGAAACAATATCCAAAAGAAATGAAATGCCCCAAAATCCTTTAATATTTTGTGAAATATTTGATGTTTGGGGCATCGATTCCATAGGACCATTTCCCCCTTCCAATGGATTCTCATACATTCTTCTTGCGGTCGATTATGTTTCAAGGTGGGTTGAGGCCAAACCCACTAGGAAGGATGATTCTCATACTGTTAGTGAGTTCCTAAAGACCCAAATCTTCCAAATATTTGGCACACCACGTGCCTTGATCAGTGACTTAAGAACCCATTTTTGTAATAGAACCATGGAACCTCTTCTGAAAAAGAATGGGGTTGTACATAAAACTTCCACTGCATATCACCCTCAAACAAATGGCATGGTTGAACTTTCTAATAGAGTAGTAAAAAGGGTACTTGAGAGAATTGTTAATCCCACCAGAAAAGACTGGCCCGAGAGACCTGGTGAAGCCCTTTGGGCTTATCGAACTGCCTATAAAACACCCATTGGGATGTCTCCTTTTAGGCTAGTTTTTGGTAAAGCGTGTCACTTACCAGTTGAAATCCAACATAAGTCTTTTTGGGCTGTGAAAAACTGTAATTTTGATTGTGAAAAATCTGGTGAAGAAAGACTGTTGCAATTGGATGAACTGGAGGTGCTTTGACTTGATTTTTATGAGAAGTCTAATATCTACAAAGAAAAATCCAAGGAACTCCATGATAAACACATCCTGAGAAAGGAATTTCATGAAGGTGAAAAGGTAATTCTCTTCAATTCTCCATTTCGGCTTCACCTAGGTAAGCTTAATTCTTGTAGGAAAGGTCCTTTTGTTATTACTAACGTTTAACCATTTGGTGCAGTGCAAGTCCAAGACCCCTCTTCCAAAAGGACATTCACGGTTAATGGACATCGGTTAAAGAATCACCATGAGAGGATGCACAATCCTGGATCAACATCGACTTCCACTGGATCCCCAACTTCTCTAGCTGACCTACCACTAGATGGAGAAGGCGACCCCCCAAATCTAAACCAGGGGGCACCTCTTTCCCTTTAACTATCTCTATCTCTTCCTCTCTCTACCTCTTTCTTCTTCTTCCTCTCCCTTTCATTTTTTACCATTTTTTTTATCAAAACCTTTATTTTTCACGTTCTCTTTTGTGTGGGTGTATCTTTACAAAAATAAAAACCTAAAAAACAAAAAAAACCAAAAAAACAATCACTTAAAAAATAAAAAATAATTATAATTCAAGCTTACTCACCACCAAGTTTTGAAATTTTGTACAACCATTTTGGGGAGTTAACAGAAATGTCTTCATCTAAAAAATTTTGTATTTTCATTATGACTTTGGATAAATAATTTTGTGTCAAAACCAGCACATTTTGAATGCTCAATTTTTGATTTGGAAAATTATTTCCCCCAACCGTGAGATCAAATATTTTCTTTCATTCCAAGGAAACATATGGAAATCTTTTCAAAATGTGTGTTTTTCACCACCATTTGTGAGTCATGAGTTTGTGGACCTTTGAGCTGAATTTCCTAATTTAGTGTGTATTAATATGATAGAGGCATTTTCTGAACCACATGAGAATCAAAATAACCAAATAGCCTCCCATTTCCCTTACATCAATCCTCCATTTGAATGCCCCTTCAAGCCTATGAAAACCTTTTTTTGATAGCCACATTACAATCCCAATACCTTATCCAACCCAATATCAACATGGATTTTCATTGCATAAGTTTTTGAAATTTAAGTGTGGGGGGGAATGGATTTCATTTTTGGGTATCATTTCTTTACTTTATGGTGTGTTGTCATATCCTTGAGGGAAAGCATCCATTTTAGTGTGTGTGTGTGTGGGGGGGGGGGGTTCATTTAGTGGTATTTGGGAATGTATGGTACAAATGATATTGAAAAGTATTTAAAAATAAATTCAAAAAACAAAATTAAAATAAAAAAAAAATCAAAAAAAAATGAAAAATATGGGTTGTGTCTTGGGTTGGTCAAAAATAACTCTTACTAAACCTTTTCTATTGTTATAACTATTACAATTAGTGTCGTGAGGAGATCAAACATGGGTTGGGATATGGGTGTGAGATCTGTTTCAAGGTCAACTTTCGAAAAAACAAAGGAAAAAAAGGAAAAGAAAAAAAGAACACTTGCATTATATTATTATTGGGAGAAGTTTTTTTGTTTTGTAAATATTCCACCTTCTCATTACCTTCATATTTTCTTCCTCTATTGTGTCTTTATTCACACAATCATTCCATTTTAAATATGTGTTTTCATTTCCTTCCATGTTTTATTTCAAAAAAATGTGCATTGATTTTTCTATGTTGGTATTTTAACCCTCTTCTTCTCTCTCTTGGACATTATATTCCTACCTTCCCATAGCCACATAAACCACCTTAAAAAGACCTCTTGATTCTTGTTCACATTGGATAGGTATTGGAAGCTGAGATCTCTTTTCAAACTCTAAGATTTTCACTTTTGGTTGGTGAAAGAGTGAACCTCCACAAATGAATTTTCTCATCTTGAGAGGTGTGAGTTTTGAGTGTCCACGTTTTCCATTTCTAAATTTGAACATGAAAAAATGAATTAGTTTTGGAACATTGTTTCTGTAACAACTTGTGGGGGAATTCAAAATGGATGAGTGAAATAGTCTAATCCTCCCCTGATTGGAGAAAAAAATATTTTAAAATCTGTTGGTGAGTAAAAATGATTTTGTCATGTTTTTATATTTTTTGAACATGAGGAAATGCATAAAACTAAGTGTGGGGAATTTTATGTTATTAATATTTTAATGGATTATTATATTCCCCCATTACTGATTTTATATGAAATGTGCATAATTGGTGTGAAATTTTAATGTTTTAATATTAAGTATAATTTTTGAGCATTTTTAGAAGTAGTCCAATTGAGTCAGTTTAACGTTTTCATAATAACTATCAATATACTGATCCAAATTGTGTGGTTCATGTTTTTTATTATTCTAATTTTAATATAAAACATTTCATTAGAAGTTACCATGAGCCAATTCTTCCATTTGAAGGGTCATATGGTCCTCACAAACAAGACTAAAGAATCTGTGACCAAACTAGACCAGACTTGAAGATTGATTTACTAGGCTCAATACAGAAGTCCAAAAACATTAATTATCCACCATAATTCGGGGGACACTAAATTTCATCTTTGATAAAAATTTCAAGTCCCAAAGCCAAGTACCAGGGGCCCAAATGAAGCTTTGAATTCCAGCCCACCATTCTGGCCGAGAAATAAAATTAGTATAGTATTCATGACATATCTCATGATATAAGCATCAAATAGAGCTGATAGTTTTTAGTGTAAAAGAGGAGATATAGTTGGCCTACTTTTTTAATAAGTAATTTGTATTTTAAGGCATAATCATATTCCAAAATCCATTCAGAGTTTGGACATCGAAAAAGCATGGATAGAAATGGACAGTTTACCTTTGTTTAATAAAACCACGATAACTTTGGCTCCAATTGTCCAAATGCCTCCAAAGTTTGACAGTATTCATCCAACTATATTATCTACAACTTTTAATAAGGATATAGTTGTGTTTTCGGCTGTATGAATAACTAAATTGGCGATGCAAGTGGAGGGACATATTGGGAATGTAAACAGTCCACTCCTTGGGCTATAAATACTCCCCCCTTCTCTCCTTGAGAGGGGTTGGAATTTCAGAGAAAAGGAGGATTGATTTGCAGTACCAAGGCCCTGCCAAAGGCTTGGGATGATCTTCCAAACTCAATTTTTCACTTGATAATCCCTTCCCACTCTTTTTGTTTTAATTTACTTTTACATTTTTCTTCGTTGTAATTTTGCAAGTGTTTGTCTTTGTAATTCTGTTTTAATGCAATTTTATTTCTTCTTAATTTCTTATTCTCATCCACCTTCTGTAGTTAAATATTAATGTTTTTATTTTAGTTTAAATCAATCTGAAATCCATCATATTATTTTACTTTATTATTCAATAAAAAGTCCGGTTTTGTTTACTCTGATCATCGTTCGTGTGTGTGTTCAGCGCACAACTCTTTTCTTATCCCTTTATTTTTCTTCTCTTTGTAATTATTCACCTTAAAAATAATATACCAGATTACTAATAATTTAAATGGATGAGTAAATATCTTATTGTGGTGAGTTATAATTTAGGGATGTTAAGTGATTGAGAGGTTTTGCTCGATGAGTATTCTTTAATTTAACATTGTGTATGTTGGACTTAACATGTCATGGATTATTGACATATTATGTTCAACGTGTGGTTTCCATGTATTATTGGAACCATAAATACACTTCCACAATGAAGCACTGATTGATATTATAACTCTAAGTAAATTTAAGGCTTGGATTAAAGGCTTAGCACTTGGGAATTCCACTCAACATCAACTTTTGATGTGGGTGTTAATTTAATGCAATATAAAGCAAAGCTCAAGGATATCACATCCTTAACTCCCTAATGATGAACTCACCCCAATATTTATCAAAATTTTAAATTAAACATCATCCATTAAACATTTAAATTAATCTCTACAAACAACCCCCCCAATCAAAATATAATCAACTAAAAACAATATACTATTATGAAGTACCATCGCCGAGGATTCGACCCGAGTGCTACTATACACATTAGCAGAGCACCGAAACCTTTACCGGTCGATAGGCGACAATCGGCCGCATGTTTCAATCTGTAGATAATATCATAATTAAAATTTTAATGGTAATTTAAGGAAAATTTTTAATAAATAATATGATTAAATTAGGATATTCATGATTATACCATAAAGTTTTCATATAGGATATCAGGAATCATTCAGCCAAGGCCATGGACAAGGCATTATTTTTTAATGTTTATAGGTTTCCAGGATACCTATATAATATAGAAATAATGTATCCTTATCTCATGATTTCTACAAAATCATCAGGGACCTATCTATAATTAATCTCTACCCATCACTTTCATCCTTGTTGAATTTTTTATGTATTGGATGATCAATAAAATTCAATTGTGAAATTATTTATAAATAATTACTAATATATAAAGAATCATGAATACAAAATACTTATCAGGTTAGTGATATACCATTTTTAAATTTACATAAAAATACTGATAAATTATATAAAAATGGTATATGTTTTATGAACATAAAATTGGTGGAAATAATTCAATATAAATCAATTGAAAATAAAAAATAGACACAAAGGAGAAAATGATATATAAAAAGGATGTTGAGTTATGAGGAATATGATCATGAGAAAGTTAATGACCCAAAATCCACGAGTCATTAATATATGAAAGAATAACATCAATTCCTAAAAATTATTATTTTGGAATTAAAGACATGATTTCTAAAAATATAAAACACAAATGAGATGAAACATTATGAATAATATCATAATAAAAATTCACATGAATGAACTTATAAATATATTTCATAATTCATTTCAATCCACTATGAATATAATACACTTTTATATGGATAAAATATTAAATAAACATTTACTCAATATTCAGAAAATTATTTCAATTGAATATACCTATAGAAATTTATAGTGCATTCTTTAGTGAAATTAAAATTTTTGATGGTAGTATATTCCATTTATGCAGTAAATTTTAACACATTTATTTGTTGAAAACTTTTTAAAACATATAAAAAGTTCATAGTTCATAAAAAAACTATTTTAATAAAGTTTTAGAGAATTTAAAATATATATGATGATTTTTAACCAAAATAAATTAATTTTAATGAAGAATATTTTGGAAAATATAAAACAATCATGAAGAATTAAAAAAGGATTAGAAGATAAAAATTAAACAAGAATATTTTTGAAAAAAATATTCCATAAATATAAATCATTTATTTATTATTGATTAAACGAAGAACAAAAGGAAAAAAATAAAACTCAATCATAAATGGAAGAGAAAAAAATTATCTTATGATATTATTATTATATAATTGTTGTAATGGAAATAAAAAAATAGTGAATCCCAAAATAAAAGGTAATCATAATAAAATATACTTAAATATGGGCGAGTGATTCAGTGTATTTTTTTATTCCTCAAGTAATATTAATTTTAATTTATAAAATAAATTATTAATAAATTAAATATTTATAATACATTTTTGGACATTTTAAAATATTTTAAAATAAATTCATTAAATAGATGATTCATAAGTCATCCACTTAATTTTGTTTGGTGAATTTTTTTAAATTTATTAGATATATTTTTAATGTAAAAATGAGTTATTACTTGTTTCTATAATTTCAAAAAATTATAAGAATTTCATCAATACAGTTTTTATTAATTATATATTATTTTTAAATAATCAATTTAAAAGGGAAATCTACCACATCCTTTCGTGGAGGTGGTAGTCCACACGTAAACACAAGAAAGATAATATTTTTATTAGGGATGGAATGATATGAGAGTATAAGATATAATATATTTATTTAATATTAATTATGTAATAATTATCATATAAATTCTTTAATTTCATCTTTATTATCATCCGATTAAGGCAGTTATGAGAATTGAATTACACTTCTATGGGGTAGACGATATGTTGTATGTACACACAAGTGATGTTTTAATTTTCCATATTATGGAAAATTGATATAAAATTTATCTAACATTAACATAAAAACATATCAATATTTTTAATATATTTATTTAATTATTTTAATTTGGTTATTTACGATTTGGTTCAATTTTAGTAGAGAAACATAAAAATTGTCTGAACAAATATAAATCACTTATTTTGTTATCTTACCTTAGACTAAAACATAATAAAACATTTTTAAGACAAAGATCTCTAAAATGTGTTTAGGGATTTAGGTAAGGTATTTTGGTAGCTATTGGTTGAGATAACTAGTGCATATAGTGTTGATAAGATAATAAATGGGGTTCCCTTTTATATATGATGAGGGGAGAAGACTTGTAAATACATGATACATAATTCTATAATTTAACTTTTACGTAAGTAATATGGTAATAAATTGTCATTGAATAGAAGAAAAATAATTCTATGTAAAAATTAAAAAAATATGAAATTTAAGAAGAAAATTTATTTGTTATTATGAAGCCTTTTCCCTTTATTTTATCACATTGAACTTAGTTTTCCCCTAACAAAATTTATTAGTATTTACCATGGTTTCTATTCATTTTTACAATAAAGGAGTTATAATTATTAAATAATATTAATTATTAAATTTAAAAATTGTTAATTAATTTTAAAATATTTAATCTCAAGAATTGGTTAATTGTAATTTTAATACAAATTCATCGAATAAAAAGAAAGTATTTTTCACAAAACAGTTTTCTTAATGAAAAAATAATTTTATAGAAAACTAAACAATAATATTGAACATGTTATAATTAATTATATTGTTTTAAATAACTTTATACATATATATAGTTCAAATAAAACAAAACTATAAAGGGGTTTTGTAAATACATTCTTCAGATATAATAATTGGGAAAAGTTTTTATTTGATCGAAAACGTTACGATGGTTTCCAAAATTATAACAATATATTTCAATGTTCAACATTGTATCTTCATATTCATTATTTTAATTCTTTAATATATATAAATATATATATATAATATTTAAATATATTCATAAATATTCATGACATTATTAGAAAATTATAATTTCACAAAAGGGATAGTTTTCGAAAGAATGATATTTTTCACTACCCACAACCAAATCAGTTATTTAATAATAATATAAATCAGTCACCCAAATATATTTTTTCTAATATGAATTAAAAATTAAATTAATTTCATAAAAATAATTTGTTATAAATTTTTTATTTAGGTTTTATTGACATTCTGGGATTTTTTTGTATTTTTGTATCATTTCTTTAAAAAGAAAATATTACGTAAAAGAAATGAGGCTCCAGTTTTACCATACTACCTCCTCAAAAATTTCATCTATGAAGTCTCTATAATATCCCCCAATTAACTGATTCAGGTAGTTATTAATTATAACATCTATTGTCTCCAATGTTTCCTCTTATATATTATAATTTACCCAATTCATCACCACTAATAATGTTATCCAATTCGATAATACTTGAAATTGACAATCAATAATCGAGATATTATATTCCTATTAAGAGAAAACAACATCAAATTTTATTTTCCATGAGGTGAGAATATGTGATTGACCTGTAACTTACTTCCTCAATAAAGAGATATGGAATTCATCAATAACATTACATAGGATATTATTTATTTCAAAATGGTAATACATAACTCCAGCTATTTCAAGAATTTCAACTAGCCATAGTACTTAGTACCATGTTTCCCTTTTCATCTATACCCTATAACACCCTTCTATAAGGATACATTCAATAAAAAATTATCTCCATGTTGAAAATAAAAAATAAGTTATTGGTTTTCATCCAATCTATTTTTTATACATTTAGTATCATTAATATTAGTCTAAATAGTTCTCATTTTTCCTTTTGACTCTTTAAAAACATCTGTTACAAAATATTTCATTCGGAAACTTCACCCCACAAGATGGTGTATGACAAATTTTCTAATAAAATGATTCATATTGTTTCTTTTGAGAGATAAAATTCATGGAATTCTTATAAAATAATTTACTAATGGTAAATATTGATCCCTAGTACCTTGAAATTCATGTGAGAATGAATTAATCATGTCTTAAAATATATGAATAATTTATTCATAATATCTATCTATTTGATAATGATATATAGTTCTCAAAATGTATCTCCTTGTTGATATCTTTATAATGAGTCTTCTAATATTTTTATATAAACTGTGGGTCATGATCTTATATAATCAACATAGGTTCACCATAAACACTATCAACTTCATTAACATAGTTATACATAAGGGACTCAATAGGAATATCTTCCATTACATAAATTATATATATGGACATGGTATGGGGATCAATAATAAACCATATGGAATCATTATTTTTCAATGTATAAGAGAATCCTATGTTGAATTCCTTTCTAATATCATCACATTTCCACAAAATAATTAATCTAGGTTTCCAAGATCTTCTTGAATGTTTTCTCCATGACATTACATACTTACATACAATGATTCTTAACATGTAGTTTTCAATTTCGTATTCTATATTATTAGATGAAAAATTATCCCTCAAATTTATATACATTATTCTACTACATTGGTGTAGAGGAAAATTTTTTCTATGTACTTCATCAAATAGTTATTTTCTATCTTTCGTATGAATGAAACTCATTTACTTTTTCAAAATTTAAATTTAACATTTACAAAAATAATTATACCAAAATACCGTCATTTAAGGATTTAATTTTCAAATAACATTTCTAATCATCATTCCAATAATATTTTATTTTCTATACTAAGGAGGTATTGGAATGAAACTAGAATATAAGTGGTGTTTATCCTTCCTTAATGATGTTCATATATAATATAACAAAATATTTGAATATAGAATCTTTGTTAAACCAAATTTCAGTCAAAACATTGGGATCTTTCATATGCTACAAATTAGCCATAACTTTTATACTCCCATGGTGGTAGTGAATTGAGAAATAATTATCCTTTTTTGTTATGGAAATAAAATTTTCAACATGTTTTTCTCTTTATATATTAAGTTTTATTTCAAATATTTTTGATCTGTATATATTTCACATTTTTAGCCTCTAATTTAATGCCTCGATATCTTCAATAAAATTTTTATGGTTGTCAAATAAATAAAATAAGTTTTAAAATTTCAATTCATCCAAATTTTAATACCATTATGCATGGGAAAAAGAAAAATATTTATGTCGTGGGATAGAACTATATCCCTTCTTGGATATATAACTATATATTACAAAGTTCATACCTTAAAGATGGTATTGTATATACTGATGTATTGACTAATCAATTATATAATTACTCAGATCATTGTTTGAATTATTCAATTCATATCAACTTAATACTTTTAGAGGTAAACATGGATAATGAGTCAGTTAGTATCAAATAAATATGAAAAAATCATTGATAGTAACCTATTAGTCCTCATAAGATACACACCTCAGTTATATTGATTTCCATTTTCTGTTTCACCACTACCATAAGATCAGAAGAAGTTATAGAGGAACATCCTTGTTTAATTTTTTTGTTAAACTCCTTTAATATATTTAATGTAATGTTTTCTATGAATATGTGGAGCCTTTGATTGTCTTAGAGATTTGAGATACTAATGTGGATTAAAAGAGATCATCCAATGTATATTTCATGGTTGGAACATAATTAGTGCTAATCATACATTAGAACTATTCGCCCTGTTGAGGAGTGGTGAATGGTTGGTAAAAATTTGAATAGTGGGGGACTAAACCCTATGATCTTGTAAAAATCCATCCTAGATAGCAACTAAACTATTTGAAAAATTTTGCGCGATTCCTATGTGGGTGTTTGGACTAGACATCTCTTATAGAGAGGGAGGCACACAATTTTTTCATGGATTGGATAAGTGTGCGGTAAAGATGTCTGCCCTATTAAAAGTTGGAATTTATAATTTTCCACATCGAGATTTAATGTTTCTATGAAAATCTACTCACATTTAATATTACAATATATATGGGGGATTAAATCTTCCTCCTAAATTTACCAAGGATTTATCTCCCTCGTTTCTAAACCATTTAGTGTGAAATTCTGTGAGGATTAAAGATCCTTATGAGTATAACACTCTTATTATTTATATTTTCTGTATTATTTCTTCTGGAAGAATACCCCCACTTATGAATCCCTAAAATAATCTTTTCTATCTGATTATATGTTGGTTATTTGATTGTGTATTGAGATCAAATAAAAGTCCAAGGCTGAGTGACTATTCATATATAAACTCATGGTGGGTGGTCTACATGTTATATAATATAGTATTGATTTTTAGTTATATGAATTTGGTTGTGTAGTGGTATATTTTACTATTCCTTTTGGTTCCTCTCTTTGGAAAATTTATTATGATTTAAAAAAATTATTAATTAAACTCCCCATGATCCATTTGGAATTAATTGAGGTTTAATAGATTAGGCTAACATACACCCATTTTCTCTGAAACTACTTTGAACATAGAAGGTGGTGTCAATTATAGAATTTAATATATAATGATATAGATCCATTATAAATTATTTTTTCATGTTAACATGATCATTTAAAATGGAATTAATTAAATTTGTTTCTAGTTGTAGACATGAAAAAAGGGGTTTTTGGTATAGTGTAATTGTATTAAATGAGTTGTGGATTATAAATTGCATATATGTCAAGTAAATTAATGATTTCAAATGGTAAGTGTGTAAAATTGTTAAATAAGAATGTTTAAATGCCATAGTAGTATGTGTGTGGTATTGGAAATGAGGCTCTATGATCAAGGTTTGGGTTAGAATGTGACTCTAAGCCCCAACCCAATTATCATGGATTTTAGAGTCAGACTAAGGCAATATTCCCCTAACAAATGCATGTTAGATGATTAACAGGACTAAGTCTTAGAGTTATGTTTTTATATATTATTATCTATAATTATTACCCTATGAAATATGGAAACTTATTTCCCCCATATGACTAGATTAGCTTACTATAATTTGATGATGCATGTTTGAGGAATATGGGTATCACCTAGAACTCATGGTAATATATGGTAATCTATATATTTTAAAATTATGTTACATGTCAATCTATTATTTTCCATTTTTTATATTGTAATTATAGGTACAATATAGTTATAGACAGGATACATTTTAGACATTATTGGTTGCGACATACTAATTTTTACTCTCACACTACTTAGGTTTTCATTGGGTAGCCATGTAGGCTTCATGGATACATTTCAGGGTAAGGGGAAATTCCCTATATAACATGGATGATTTAGAGACTAGGTATGTGCATAGATGGAGATACATCACATGATGTACAATCTTATTTTGAGGATTCTCCAACTTTTTCTTATTTTTGTTTTCACGTACACGTTGTACTATACAGAATGATATTGAAAATTTATTTTTTGGTTGGGAGAATGTACCCAATTTTGGGAAATTGATTGATGATGATTGTTTATTATTGATAATAACATTCTTATTTCATATCTTATCTAGTGTTGAATACTCTGAAAAAGGGTATATATTCTTCCCAAGTGTTTAATGAGGCCATCTCTACAAGTCTGAAAACTCTAGCATATAGAGAGGAGAGAGAAAGTTCATATAACAATACGACATGTAGAGTACGTTATAGTGGGACCTAGGTTAGGGTGTTACAAAGAGGTGTGAGAGTAGTTATCATCCATTTATTGTTTTATATTTGAGAGGAATACAATATATAACAATTTGATAGGTCTTGAAAATTAGATTTTGCATTAGAGTAGTAATCCCATGTACGTGGGAAAAACCGAGTACCCATGGGATGAAATTGTTGTTCTTGATTTTCATTGTTATAATTGAATGTTATTTCACCATTAGGTGATGCAATTTCTGTGTAGATTTAAAGTATTCTGATATTTTATTAGTTGGAAATATTGATACATATTTGTGCATCCATATATATTTTTAGAAAATTAGTTATATTTTAGTAATTAATCGGGTAAAAACACATTGAGGAAACAAGTTATTGAATATTATGGATATTGGTAATGTATTTAAGGTTTTAAAAAGGTTTAAAAAAATTCCCAATTAGATATGTGTTAATTGTGTGAATAATTGAAAGATGATTTTGAATGCTTAAACTATCATCAAAATGAAAAAGTAATTGTTAATTAATGTTGAATGGATTAAAAAGGTATATAATGGATGGTATGTTTTATGCAATTTATGGATTTGACCAGTGATGACTATGAAATGGGATAGGGGTGGATGATGATAAGGATTGATATGTGATAATGTTTATTGGGTTAGACTATGCAGATTTTGTTTTTTATGGCTCGTCATGCACCCTCTATTGGTTAATATTTAAAAACATTATATTATCTGTTTTGAGACATGAGTATTGAATTTTAGAGAGATTCCAAAATTATCACTTATTCTTATTGGGGGGAAAAGGAAATCACTAATAATTATCCTACATTATGAATATTATGGAATGTGATGAAGGTCGGGATGTGATGAGTATGTCTAACCTGACTATAGTGTTTCATTTTAATGACCCTTTAATGTTTAATAGAGAAGGTGGAACTAAGGATATATATTTCTGGATAGAGTATTTCTATAAGAATCTATATCACATGGATATTATTAATAATATATTCATTTCTCTAAAATATATGCTGTGTTGAAATTAAAATATCTAGTGGGATATCCAGGTTCAGACTAAGCAGGAAGGTGTCCTACTTCAGAAAAAATTCCAAGAAAACCTTCAAGAACACTACTAATCAAAGACTCTGAGATAAGAGAAGGATAAAAAAATATGAGATTTCTTTAGGAAACTATGTCTTTTATGGATTTTTTTTCAACTTTTCCATCATAGCACACTTTTTTCAAACATTTTTATAGGATGAGGTAGCAATAGTGCAGAATTTTTATAACAGATATAGACATGAGATCAAGTACCATGTATATATATTTTATTTAAATTGGATTGCTGAGGTGCTGGATTAGGCCCTCATTTCTAAAGAAAAAATATAGGATGATTCAGGTGGTTGATACATGTTTTTTTTGGTGGTCTGGTGGTATGAGTTTTGATAGTAGAAATAATTGTTTTATAAATTTTTACCATAGCTGTGGTAGAAAAAGTATCCAACGAAGAGCGTCTATTCCATAGGGTGGTGATTAGAATCTCTCCTATCAATGCGATAGGATATGACATGCATTTCTAGTGTCCCTGCCTAGCAGTTATGTTTTAGGAATAGGACATTATAAGAAATGTATTATGGTTCTTTAAGGACCCACGGTGTGTGGGAAGTGATGTCAGAAAAAGGTAGGTACAGAGTGTAGGGTGGGGGTTTTCTACCCAATACCATTTACGCAGTTGGTGTTCTATTGGCCATGGTAATTTTGGTGGAGGACATGGTGAATCAAGATAAGATAATTCTTACTAGTAGGGTATTGTAGCAACAAAGATCTAGATAGGGACTTAAGGGAGAGGGAAAGGTTATCTCGATGCAGTTCAGCCGAAACCTGGTGATGGAAAGGTTTTAACATCGACTGTTCGAGGAATGATCCCTATTGATTCCTCACATTCTAGTACTTTTTTTGTAATGGGTCCTATTAGTGTTTTATATCTTCTATGTTTGTAATATGTTTATACCAATAGTGTAACATATGTGTGTTGTTATGTCAATCAATATACTATTGGTAGCCCATGTAAGAAAATATTCATCAATGTAAAAAGTGTTCCCTTGAGGTTGGTGGCTACCATTTTTATTTAGACATGTTTGTTCATGAGGATTAATGTATTGGCCAGATATTTGGAAGGGATTTTCTATAACTCTACCTATCTCGTATCGACTACTTTATCTTATGTTTAATGATTATATATATTGAGGGGGAAAATTGTTTACCTTCTGTAATGGGATATTTGCGAGTGATGTGTAGGCCAAATTCATTGGGAATTGGGTGCACTCACAACCAAAGTGGATTTTCTTCTGCTTGATGATGGGGTAGGGGAGAAGATTGACTTTATTTCTATGTTTAATTAGTTTCATCATGTGTCTATTAAGGACGTACATGGGTATCCTTCTAAAAGGGAGATTATGTTCACGATTTAATTAATTGATGCAGTTACCTAGTTATCCATTCCTACATATAGGGTGGCACCAAAAGAACAATATAAATCGATGAACCGTTTAGAGGAATTCATTAATAAAGGGTTTATTCGACCACACACATCACCTTGAGTATCTCCAGTTTATTTTCTAAGGAGGTGGATCGGACATTGTAGTTGTATGTTGACTACCAGAGTGTGAATCATACGACAATTAGGAATCAATTTTTCATTTCTTATATGGATGATATTTTTGACTTAATGAATGGTTCTTCTATGTTTTGATGAATGCATTTGAGATTTGGGTATCATCATCTAATAGTGAGACCTTCCAAAATACCACAAACTAATTTCTAGAGAAATTATTCTTTGTATGAGTTCGTTGGGATGCTTTATTGGTTAACAGACACTTATTCTATTTTTACTGTTTTGATGAATAGAATGTTACACCCGTTCATAGATCAGTTTTTAGTTTTTTTGGGGTGAAATCTTATTGTACTCTAATAATCAAGAATATCATGAAAAGAAACATGAAATCTCCCTGATTACATTAAGAGAGAATAATCTATACACTAAGCTTTACATGTTTCTTTTATGGATAGAAAAATAACATTTTGTGGGCTACATAATCACTGAGCAAGGTGTGTTATTGGACCCAGATAAAGTGTAATAAGTTGTATCTTGGGTGGAATACCATGAGTATTATTGATATTCAATTCTTTTTTTGGGTTTAGCAGGATTCTATCAAATGTTCATCAAATACGTTTCCCTCCTTTCCCCACCACCCTAATTCTTAACCAAGAAGGGTGTCATGTTCCAATGATTTAGAACACATGGGAATAATATTCTAGAGTTTAATAAGTAGTTGAATAATGCGCTTTTTTTACCCTGCCCGAGCACGGTAAGGAGTATACCGTATTTTTTAAAGTCTACGTTGTATTCCTGGGGGAATTATTTGAGAGATATATTGAGATATAGAATATGGTTCACTAATTTTGAGTCCATATGAATGAAATTATCCTACCCATGATATTGGGTTGGTCATGGTAGTTTATTATTTATATGATTCTTGAAAAACCTTTTGGGTGTAATTTTTGTTGTGAATACTGATCATAAAAGTGTTATGTACATCTTATCCTAGTGTGATATGATTCTTAAGTGGTGGATATTGGTTGAGTGTAATAAGTCATTTTATTTTTACTAGAATATATACTGGGAAATGGGAATAGTGTTTCAAATGATTTGAGTTTTAAGACCCATATTCAGGAAATCAAGGAGTCTAGTTCTGAGTGAAAGATGAAGGCCTTGTTGGTAATTATATATAAAGAGCATTGAGAAGACCATGGATTGATGAACCTTGCATACCTGGAAGATATGGTAGTGATTTTGATATGGGTGAAGGATAAGAAGTATGAGGATTTGGAGTGTTCATCATTGAGATAAATATTTGGTGTTTGGGAGTCACCATCTGACTAGGCTATTGATGATGATGATATTTTTTATGTTCAGGGTTATTGTCTGTACCTAATAAAATGAAGGAGGATTTGATGCATGAGTTACTTTCCTTGAAGTGTACGGTGCACCATAGTTTTACCAAAATGTATCTTGACATTTGTCAGAAATATTGGTGCCTATAGATGAAGATAGAATTTTAAGGTTTTGTGACATAATGTTACACCTATCAACATGTGACGGGTGAGAATAAATGACCGGGTGGGATTCTACAACCTATTACAACTTTGGAATAGAAGTGGCACAATGTTACCATAGAATTTGTGATTAGTCGTTAATGTTCAGCCCAAGAGGAATTACATGATATGGGAAATTTTTAATTAGTTTAACATAGTGTTCCACGTATTACCAATATGGTAGAGTTTTACTGTGGACCTGTAGGGTAACCGATATATTAAAGAGCTTGTACAGTTGTATAGGGTATATTGGAGTTTTTTTTTGATTGGGACTTGTGTTTTACTTTTAACTTCTTATAAGGGTTGTAGATGGAACATGTATACCATGTGTGTTTTAGTATTTATTTAAACACATAGAATTATGTGTTTGTTATTTCCTAGTTACGTGAGGCTATTTGAGATTTTGGAGAGGATGAAACTATAATAACATTGATTTTCTCTCCCATGGAAGTATAGTGGCTTGAAAAATGTATGTCATGTGTTATATCATTTATTGTACCACCTCAGTCTTTTGTGCATGATTTTTCTTGATAATTCTCTGTTTGAGGAAAATGAGTCCTTTATAGAGAACCTAGTTTGTTATGTGGATAGTAGTGAGAAAGCCTTGTGAGGTAAGGCTATTTCATTTGTTCGAGTTTTTTTGCAGGATAATAGTGTTCAAGAGGAAACCATGCAAAGGGAAGTTGATGATTGGGATCAATAGACCAAAAAGATTAAAATAATATCTATGTGATTCTTTTTAGTGAATCTCAAGGATGATCCCTTACGAGGTGGGGAGGTTTGAGATTCCAACCATTCATGAGTATTCTTCATTGTTTAAATTTGATGTTTAAATCCCTTAAATTTTTTAGTGGAATTTTACTAATGAATATGAGGATCTTTTAGGGTGTCTGAAGGATTATCTATGTGAAGGAGGATGAAAATAATCTATCTAATGAATGTTTAATGATGGAAACATGGTAATTTCTAAAAGTGAACAATGTAGAGGGGTGGTTCACGGTTTATAAAAAAGTGAATGGTGGGGTAACAAACCATGTTGTATTAGACATATCTATCTTTTATAACTAACTAATGGTTTGGAAAACTATTTACCCTTTATATTGTGTTTTTTCAACTAATCCCCCTATTGGATGAAGAGTGGTGCTCGGTTAGTGCACAGTTTTCCCAACAGTACATCTAAACTATGCACCCACTAACAGTGGGAATTTCTAATTTCACCTCAAAAGGATTTAGGGATTTCAAAATATTTTTGTATCCCTTCTTACTATAATATCCATGGGTGATTAACCCATCCTTATAAACATTTTAAGAAATTATTTATCTCATTTCTAATCCATTTGGATAAAAATTGGGTACAGATAAAAGATTAGGGTGAGTCTAACACTCCTCTTTTGTCTATTATCTGGAATAGGGATTACAGAATCATTCGGTCATTTATGATGTCCTGAATCATTCATTTCATAAAGATTCATGGTTGGGTATTTTAAGGAGGTTTTAGTTCTAATAAATTCCGTGGGTGAGTGAGTGTTTTTCTATGATCTCATGTTAGGTTGTATACATGTTATAATCCATAGTATTTATTTATGATTATGTCTATGTGGTTGGGTACTAGTATCTTCATGTAATCTATTTGGATCCTTTAATAAGGAATGTTAATGTGGATGACAAAATGATGAATTTAACCCCTCATGATCCTCAAGGGTTGCATTTATGTTTTAATAGATGGGGATAAATTCCATCAATGGAGTGTTTAAATCCTTTAAACAAACAAGTGAGGTATCAAATAAGGAATTAGGTAATTAATGAGATAGATCCCTTAGTGATTATATTGTAATTTTAACATGAGTATATGAAATATAATTAATGAGGAATTTGTCTAGTTTTCTACATAACATTAGGGGTTTTTTGATATAATGTAAATTAATTAAATGAGTTATGTCTTGTAAATAGTATATGTGTCAAATTGGTAATTTCATGTAAATGTAAAATTTGTTAACTATTTAATGAATCATATATAAATGGATTAGTAGTTTTTGTGGGGTATTGGGAATGATGTTATATGCCCATGTGTCAGGTTAAAATGAGGCTTTATGCCCCACCCATAATTTTTATGGGTTCGGGAGTCAGAACAAGAAAATATTCCCCCAATGGATGCATGTGATATGGTTACTTGGATAAAGGAAACAAGGTAAGTTGTTTAATATATTATTTATAGTGTGTTCCCCTATGTTGTAGGGAACTTTATTTCTTCTATATGCATTTATTGGTTGACTCGTATAGGGTGATTGTTTTTTTTAATAAAAATGGTTATCACACAGATTTCATAGTAATTGTTGTTAATCAGAATATTTTCAAATGATAGAACTATTATATCAATTTTTTTTACCCTTTTAATTATTAAGCTTCCCCATATACTATATTTTTATACAGGATATATTTAGACACTATTGGTGGTTCCCTATTGAGTTATACCAACACCCTACTTAAACTGCCATTGGGTACCCAAGAAAACAAAATATTAGTATCCCAGGATAAGGGAAAAGGACCTATGATAGATGGTTGATTTGGGGTTTAAGGATTTTATTGTATGAGGTTTTAGGAGTTGGTCTCAGAACCCGTTTTTGTATTTTTCTATCTTTTACTTATTTTGGGGTCTCCATACACATTGCACTGCATGGAATGGCATGACATATTAACTATTTAGTTGTTATAATGTACCCAGTTTTGGGAAATTGATCTATGATTAATGTTTTATATTATTATTATTTTCATTATAGATTATATTATTTTTTGTGGAATACTCTAATAAAGAGGGTATAGTATTTCCACTTGTATCATCAGATCCTAATTGATATTTGACAGCCTCTAGAGTATGGGGTGGTGTGCATGAGGTCATGCAATGAACCAGCTCAAGGAACTGGTCATAGAGGCACCATAGTTGTGGTTATGAAACATCCATTGACAATAATTGAAAAAATCATATTAAATCACTAGATAAAACACGAGAGAAAAAGAAACATCATAAATATAAAATTCAGAATTTATAAACGTTCCATATAATTATTTTTCTCTATTTTTCTCAATAATGAATTAATTAAATCATATTCTCATAACTAAATTTAGAGTATAACAGTGTACCATCAATAAATTTCATAACGAAATTATGGAGATATTTTATGGATAACATGTGCATCATATCAATAAAAATAGATGGTAAATTAGTTTATCCAAAAATAATTATATTGAAATCGTAATGTTCATACTTCATAAGATATATCATATTTTTATTACCATTGTACTATAATCATTTTTTTACGATACCTATAATTAATATTAAACATTTAAAAATAATAAGATCCATAATATTTATCAAACATGCCATTGATGTCTGATATAAGATAATTTTTCAATATTCTAATGGTATTTATTTCTCTTTAATCATTGAATAATATCATAAAACCAACATTATTAACAATAAAAATAAGAGGATCACTCCATGTTGAAGTACTGGGGTGTCTGAGTCACTTATCACAAAGATCCTTATCATAATTATTTATGTCTAATAATTCAACCATAGCCATCCTATAGGGATACATACATGTAGTTTTTCCATTATGGTTGAAATAAATGGAGGTATCATACTCATTCTTTGATGGATAAAAGGTAGTTCATTTGGAAAAAAATCAATATATCAAATCATAATATATATATTTTCTATTCTGAAGAAAAATTTCTCATTAATATTTTTTATTTAGTATTATGCACTAAAAAATCATCAAGGGGATCTATTGGAGGTGGATTAATAAATTATTATGATGATGTAGTCTCCATTATGATGATAAAGGGATTACATATCTCAAACATAAATAATTATATACATCTCTTGGAAATAAATCGATTTTCTTTAATTATAAATACAATCTATTTTTTGGACCATATCAAAGTCAAGAATAGGTATAATAATGATGTTGAGAAATAACGAATTTCAATCTATCATAATGGGTACCTACATACAAATCCTTGTTGTAATATGAGTTCCACTAAGATTATATAAAATTTCCTTCTAATTATACTAGTAAAATATCTAATTTTCTTTGAAAAAATGGAAGATTTTAATTATTATGATGATCGATACTAAAATAAAGAATAATAGAAATTTGACGCTATGATAAATTTACATTCCATTACATCTTTAGATTATTCAACCTCAGATATAGTATTCACATAAGAACATCCTTCTTCCATTAGACTATTTTATATGATGTTCATTTGATTCTTTGGATATTTCATAAATTAATTCATCATTATCTTTGAACAAACGATTATCAATTTAATGAAATTATTATCAAAGTATTTGGATAGAGCTTGGTTATTCGCGGTGATGAAACCCTAGTTCATTGAGGCAGAGTCCCCCCTATCTGATGTGGTGGGCAGGGGGGGGGTGAATCATTCTTCCTCCTCCGATCTTAAGGGAACCATTTATTCCTTTTTTGAACCCTAGATTTCTCCCGAACTTCCTTATGATCTCTTTAACCCCAAAGGTCCCTAGTAAGAATCTTGGTGGCCCTCACCTCCCGATTTCACTATCGGAGTTCAATGACGCATCAATCCCTGTGGATTTGACATTGGTAGCCTGGTTCAACAATCGACGTACCTCAGTCAATGATTTTAATTGGTCTGTGTTTTGTACATGGGACCTACAAGAATTCGCGATTATTTGTCTTCTTGATAAGAGGAATGTCATGATCCAGTTTTCGTTGGAGGATGATCTGATTCAGGCTTGGTGAAACAATCCCTATCATTGAAACAGATTCAAGATCTTCTATCTTTGATGGTCTCTCGACCTCTACATAAATCATGATCCATCCTCTATTACGACATGGGTAAGCATTCCACAAGTTCCTTTACCCTTTCAAAACACTGAAATTATATGTATGATTGGAAAAATTGGTGGTAGATTTCTCTATTCTGATGTCCAGACTTCTACCGTGAGTCATCTGATAAACCCACACATTTTTGTTGAGGTGGATTTTTCAAAGACCCTGGTGAAGTGGATTTGGATTATTGTGGGTGAAGAGTTTATATGGAAACAAGCCGTGGTTTTTGAGTCTTGGGTTAACTATTTCTCAAATAATTATCATATGTGGCATCTACTGTCACACCGTCATGATGAAGGTAGGAACATGAGGCCTGATCTGAAGGTAAGGAAAGATAAAGGGTAGAGACAGTTGTCTTATGTGGTTAATGGCATGTATTATGGTTCTGAGAACCAAGAGGCAGTGGAAATGGGAAAAAAGGTAGTGGCCTCTTCCAATCTGATGTTCACTATAGTTTTTGACAGGCTTAAAACTGATCTAAGGACGAGGGATGGTGATAAGAAGGTATTTTATAAGGGTGTCTCTAGTAAGGGTTCCCTTGGTTATGAAGACTAGCTAATTAGCAGTAACATGGATATTTTTGGGATGAGGGGTAACGACCAGGGGAAGTGGAAAACTTAGAGTGTGTTGTATGTGATGATAATCATTTTGTGGGTATTTAAGATGTCTGTATTGATGGATTTAATGGTCAGATAATAATAAAGGTATGATCGTCACTATTCCCATGAGAAATTGGTTTTAAGGGCTAGATTAGGAGGGTTTAGAGAATGTTATTCAGGATGGTTCCAACATGCAGACCGAGATCAAATTATAGGAGGATACTGAAGTGAATGAGATAGTAAAAAAAGGGATATATAAAGGTAAGGAATTTTTGGACAACCCAAAATGCTTATCTATTATTGAAAATAACTGTCAGCTCCATCAGAACTATCTAGAGATTTATCAGGATATGCAGATCCCTAGAAAATGGGGGAATGTGTCTGATAGTGACAAAGAATATGATGATGGAATGTTCAGGCCCTTATATAGTGATGTTTTCTAGGGAGGTAATATGATGTATTCTGGGAACCATGAGGTATACTTTCTTCTCCACAAAAAATTATGAGGAAGGATTAGTCTTATCTTCCAAAGACGATGTCCACCAGGTCATTCCATTAAGACATGAACACTACATATTAATTTCTTTATTTGGAGATTTTGATTCATAGAAAGATGTATGCCATGGTTTTGAAGCATTATGAAAGCTCAGAATGGGAATTTTCAACTGTGGATGAATCTTTTATTCATGGTGGTGGCGATTAGTTTTATTTTTATGGTATGTAGTTTATTTTTAGGTCTTTGGGCCTTGTTTACTGCACTTTTCCTTTATTTTAGTAAATAGTTATATGCTTTCCACTAACTACACTTTCTGTTATTTTTGATTCATTGAATGATGTTAATTCATTCATTCCCATTCATTCATTATCACCATGATTGAATTATCCATACATTAACTGAAATTTAGTAATTATTAAGAATGAACTACGAGTTTCATTAAAATTTTTATCACTTTCTAGAAATACCATCATCTCTTTCTTAATCTTTGAAAAAATTATTTTTTCTTGGTAAAAATTCAAAATATTAAGTTATTTATCTTCATTTATGATATATTTATGAAAAATATTTTTCTAAATAATGATGGTAGATGATACAATACCATCACTGGATGATAACATTTGAGAAACAACTTCCCTTTAGATATTTGGTTTATTTTCATCAAATAAATCTTTAATCATTATTTTCATACAATTTATTTTGTCAAAAATATGTTCCAGAAATATTGTACTATTATCCATATAGTATAAAACTCATTATCTTTCCATATAAATAAATTTGAGGATCTACCTCCCTATTTCAGTTTGTTTCTACTGAGGAAAGTATTTACTGAACAATATTTCATTAAAATTTTCATATTCTATAAATTTATTTATATCATCCTCTTTAGTGTTATATAATAATGAAGACCATTGATATTAAAATACCATTATAAAATACAACTCTCGAATAATTTTTTTTATTTATACCCTAAGGACAAAAATATCATTTTGAGTGAATTAATATATTGTTCATCTACCAATGGATTAATAGTTATATTAAAATGCAATATCTTTCATAAAATGAAGTGATCCAAAATTTATGAATCATAAAGTGGAAAAATAATTTTCCCCATATCAGAAGGGTAATTAATCAAAACCAAATTCATCTTCTTTGTTATAGCCATGATCAACAATACTCTAGAACTATTTGTATTAGCTCAGCCAACAGGGAAATACCTACACTAAATATGGATTTCAAAACACTTCATTATTTGATGTTACATCCCTAAATAATGTACCACACTGAGTTAACTCATAATCATCAAGAATTTTGATCCAAAAAATAAGAAATCATTTGGTGATTAATTTTCTCAATTTCTCTAAGGGAATATCTAAATTCTCATGTTAGTTATGTTATTTTGAAATCTATTTCCCAATGCATCATCCAAAAATCCTGTAATACCATATCTAATGACCCATAATCTAGTAACCCAAAGAAAGTTTCATCTTATCTAGTTGGTGAAAAATAAAAGGGACCAAACTATGTTTCATCTAAGAATTTAGTGATTTTGGATAACTAAATACATTCATGAATTCTATATTTCATTGGAGATATAAAAACCGATCATAAAAAAAAATATCATATCATTGAAATCATTAAAAATTGACTTCTTCATATTATGAGGAAATAAAATAAAAATGTGTGAGCACATATTCTCCATAATGGTAATGTAAAGTGTATAATATCATAAGTAGATAAGGTATAATATTTATTGAAGTGTTGATAAAAAACACTTTTCATTCAACCAATTACATTAGTACAATGTACCACTATTGATAATATTAAGGTATAAATAAAAAGTATAATTGAAACTGAAATCCCAATAGAGGAAATTCATAAATATATAAATTCATGATATTAATATCAAGGACTCATAACAATATCTAGAATCCTACTACTATATACTGGATAAAGAAATTATTGAAAATGGGTAGGTGTAATATGTATAACCATCTTACATGGAATGCCTACTGAATTCTCTCATGATACCAGTCGATGCATAATGGTGTTATCTATAGACACTCCACACCCATTACATTCAAAATGGCTTATAAATTCATATTAATTTTCAAAATGGATTATAAATTCATATTAATTTTTATTGAATAAAGAATACTGAATATTTCAAAACCCAATGATTAGATTTAATAATAAAATTACTTAAACATATTCCTTATATAGAAATTATATATGGTCATTAGAATATAAAATTGTTGGAAATTATTTTGTAAAACACATTTAAATAATAAATATAGACATGAAGGTGAAACTAATGTACAATTAAATGATGGCCAGTTATATGGAATATATTGACATGAATGTTAATGACAATAATAAAATAAATTAGAAATGGAGGACATATATATATATATCAATTTATTAGAGATGAAAGGGTTTTAATTAAAAATAATCTATTTCAAAATAGAAAATAAAATAAAATAAAACCTTAAAAAACTCCCATGTATCATTTTATGAGGACAATTTTATAAATATATTTCAAAATTATATTCATTCCATCAAAAATAAAATAACATTGTATATAAAATTGTAAATAAAAATCCATAGAATACAAATACAAATATTTTCATTGAAAATAAATATTGAAACATGTGATGTAATGGTAAATGAATATATTGGCTATTGTTGTGTGAAATTTCATCCAGTTTATAAATTGTAAAAGAATAATTTTATTTAACCTTTTGATAGAAATTCCAAAAGTACTTTGTTCGAAAAACGAATGAAATATCCATTTTAAAACATTGAAAAAAAAATTAAAATGTGATTGGAAATGAATTATAATATGAAATTTAGTTTAAATAAAAATATTAATGAATCATTTTAAAAAATAGTGATATAGATGAAATGTAATTAGAATGAAAAATTTTAAAAAATGAATTTTGTAAAATTAATTCCCATATATGTTACTCTCTTGTTTATCATCAATCAATCAATGGAATATATTTAAAATAAAAAACTAATCCCCTAAAATTAAAAAATTATAAAAAAATTTATTGGTTATAAGAGATTAGGATCATCAAATTATCAAAATTAAAATTTGAACATAAAAAATATTGATATAAAATGGGTTTATAAATAAAATCCCTTATATTGGGTCCTCATGTAGTCGTAAATGTTTCATAATCATGTATAATTAATTTAGATATTTAAAATTATTTTTAAAGTAATTTTAATCTAAATTTTAATATTTTTATTGTTTTAATAATTACTTGAAATTTATTAATTGAATAATTCTTACGTGTCTCGACCACTTATGTTTTTTCAATCAATTCAACTAAGATTAATTTTTCATATTACACATTGTAAGAGAAGATAGGAAATGCTCCAATTTTATCTAGAATATTAAAAATGTAATGAATATAATTTACACATTATATACAATTTCATGGTATTAATTTTATTATGGTAATAAAAAATGACTTAAATTACATTGTGGATGTGTTAGTACAAGAATATGAATTTTCAATGTTAATATTTTCCATACAGAGTTAGGGTAAGAAGGTAAATGGTACCTTATATTTCTAGAATAATAATATTTTTTTAAATATTATATATATTCATGAATTATAAATTTATAAAAATCTAATTTATGTTTTTTTAATAACAATCACACCGCTACGTGAAAATGGAAGTTTGTACATACAAACATGTGATGTTTTATTTTTTCATTATAGAAGAACTGAGATAGAAAATGGATGTACTATTAAAAGTGCCTCCATTTCATGACACCATAAGACTTCATGAAGTAGTTTTTCATGATATTAGGATCATTAAAATATATAGGGGGATGTAGGGTTCATATTGTTTAGGAATTAATTGAGATAAGAAACTCAATTAGTGTAAAGAATAGTTTATAGTGGGTTCCCATTATATGTATACTCTGTGGACAAATCATAAATACATGAAGGTTTACTATCTAATGTCTATCTTACTCATGTAATGTGTTTCAAAACTATCATAGATTGTTTAAATTACTGTGTATGACTGCAATACATTAATAATCGTTATTTAACATTGTGATTTGAGTTTTATTAATGCTTCACAAAATTATTTTTAACCATTATAACACATTTTACCCTTAACTAATGTGATTAATATTTGTTGTGGTTTCTATATATTAGGAAAAAAAATAAGTATGAAATACTTCATAATTTAATTTACCCAGATACCAAAACGATAGAAAATTTTCCATGGTGGAATTTTTACAATATGTAATAATTAATTTTGGAACATTTTCGTAAAAAATGTCAAAAACTATTATTAGAAATTTGATCATTTCAAGTATAAAAATGATTTTATAGAAACATATTGTATAATGATGTCCCCAATGGAATTAATTTTATTATATAAAATAAAAATTTACTTATATTTATTTCAAACTATACCACAACTCAATAGAATTGTGTAAATACATCATTAAGACAGAAGAACTATGAATTGTTTTTATTTTTTAAAAAATTACTAATATTTCAAAAATGATTAATATAAATTTCAATGTTCATCATTATAATTTTATTTCAAGTATATTATATATTTAATACATATTTAATCATTAAAATGTGATTCAGAAACATTCATATTATTGCAATAACATTATAGTTTCATAAAATGATTTTTTTATTGAATTATTATTTTATACTATTCACCCTAAAATAAGATAATTTGGAAAAAAATTAAAAAAATTATTATTTTTGCCATGTTGAATTAAAAAATTAATGTTCTTTCATCCAATTAATTTTATAATTTTTTAAATTTTCGTCTTCATTACATTCTCAAATAAACTTATGTGCATTATTTTATTTATTTCTTTAGGATGGGAAACTTACATAATATAATTGAAGATCTAGTGTTACATTATTCCCTAATTAAATAATTTTATATTAAAAAGTTATAGAATGTAACATCATGAATAAATTTCAGTAGTTATTTAACTTCAATTATTTAGGTTCCCGCATTTCCTATTTTATTTTATGATTCATGCAATGTATATTTACTAATATTTTCATCTAATTTTGCAACACATGAACTCTAGTGTCAAGAATATTGATAAGCTCGTCACATTATGATAAATAATGTTTTAGATATTTTTCTACATAGTTGATCACATACTTTGGGTCTGGAATGTACTTCCTTAAGAAATATATATGGTATACATCATGAACTATAGATATGATATGTGGTATTTTTATATGGTTAGCCACAACACCAATTATGAAAAGAATTTAAAAAGGGACAATGTACCTAAGACTAATAATCCCTTTATTGTTTAATATTATAACCCCCTTCAACAAATATTACTTCATGAAAAGTTTATCTCAGAGATGATATTTAAAAATCCTTCTTTAGGTTTCTATTTTTTTGATTACTTATAGATGTCTTAAAATGACTCAGAATTCTCCTCACATTCACTTTTTTCACGTCAACATGTTCTTATCATAATATATTTTTTCACCAATATCATCTTAACTGGATGTTTTATTAAATAATTTCCCCTACAATGCTTTATATAGTTCCATTTTATTTCTCATTTGTAAGATATTATTATAATATAATTCCACGAAAGTAAAAAACTATTCCCCCAACACTAAAATTAAAGTTATAATAGTATCAAAATGTCTTCAACTGTATTAATAGTCTATGTGTACTATCCTTCTATATGAGTATGATAAGTTTTTATGAAATTTAATATTCTGTTAGCATACTTATTAAGGAAATTATATAATTTTGATGAAAACTGTGGGTCATAATTAGATGTAATCAAAATAGGTGACCCTTGAAGTCTTTAAACATCATTAATATAGATCCATGTGAGGAAAAAAGTTATGGATCTTCTCATATAGTGAATAAATTTGTGTAATTTGTATGATAATTAGTAATAATCCATATTTCATCATTCGTTCTCATTTTTTATTTAAATATCTTGATAATTTCGATTGTAATATCATCCATGTTCCGCGATGGAATAGGTAATGGTTTCTAAACAACTTTACGACGTTGTATATTACTCTTTAACTACTGGTAAACCATGTATCATGTTAAATAGTCCTTAAATTTATATTTCATATTATCCAAAAAATATTATTTAAAATATTGAAAAACAATTCACACTAGTTCATATATTGAAATTTTATTTATGTGAACCAACTTATAATTCTCTTCTTAGATGACTCATATATGTAACACATGGCCTCCTTCCCAATTTCAATTTAATATCTCCATGGAAGATGTATATTTACATCCCATTATTTAATCAAATTATTTTATTTTTAACATTCATTTACTCAAGATAGGCACATTTAATTTTCTCAAATATGGACGAATTAGAAATAATGGTAATATATTTGATGTTTCATATTCCATAATGATTCCCAATACCAAAATTACTAAATCCATGAATACATGATCTTTTTTAACCTTATTTTCATAATAATCCAACAATATATCCTACTCAATACATCGTTCACCTTGTTTTCCATTTCATGTTGCTAGAGTATTATGTAATCATAATCCTTGAGTAGATATAACCATGTACTTTTTCCTCATGATGATATATTTCAATGTGAACATTTATTTCAAAATTTTATGATATATATATACCGTATTTTTTCCGTTTAATTTAGTATAAAAATATCTATAATGAAATGATTACATATAACTAATTATGATCATGGGTTAAATAATTCAATTGAATATTATTTAAATACCATGATAGATAGAAAAATACTCAATCATTTTATATAAGAACATATCAATGTATTTTAATTAATGCATCACTATCTATCTAAAATATAAACCATTATGATTTTAAATTAAATATCTATTCATGGAAAATATCCTCTTTGATTCTTCAAATCAATATTTATGTTCTTTTAACAATGTGAACATAAACCCTCTAGAGGTAAACATGGTTAACGAGATATATAATCAATAACTTTTTTGATGAAGTCATTAATAATATTATTTTAATCGATGGAAACTATGTCCCTTTTTTATATGTTTATGTTTTTTCCATTCCATCACATACATTATCTATAAAATATTAATAGATATTCTATCATAATAGAAAAAAACTAATAAATGTAAATTCATGAAACAAGAAATAAAATTTGAAAATTTATCGATATAATTAATTTTCATCAAGAATCATACTAATGATTATAAAATTACTCTTATAATCATCAAATATTTTATATAGTACCATAATATCATTAATAAAATTCACAATGAAATTATGTACATAATAAACTAATTTTATTTTCATTGGATCCAAAAAAATAAAGGTTCATTAGTTATTTCAAAAGGAGTTACTATAAATTCATAATATCAATTCATCATTTGAAATGTTGTCTTTCGAATCTATTCCTTATTTACTAATAGTTAATGATACCCATAATAAAGATAAATTTATGAAAAAACGTCCTCTTTGAGGTTGACCAAATAATTCATCAATGTGGTGTATTGAATACTTTTTCATTATACTAACAAAATTTATTTCGACATATATATTTCACAAAAACATCTCTACAATATTAATCATAACAAAAAAGAGGGGATCCCCATGGTGAAACCCTAAGGTATATAAATACATTACACACAACTCATAATATTTTTTCTCAGTTCTAAAAATTTCAATATGGCCATTCTATAGGAATTATTTGATATTGTTTTTTCATTCAGGGTGATATCTATAGAAAACACAACCTCACACTTTTCTGGATGTTCATGTATTACATCATCAAACACAAAAATGTATTTATGCACAATATGTATATTATATATTCAAAGGAAACTATTCCCTTTCATATATCACATATTCTCATTTTCTCTATGAATTTCACTATTACGTGATACTAGAGGTGGATCAATACATTATTCAGATGATTTAGTAACCCCTTTTAAGATATGGTATTCTAAATCTCTATCATTAATAATAAAAAAATCTCTAATAAATAGGTTTTTAAATTATAATTTAAAATATAATAAATACTAATGATTTTATCAAAGGAAAACATAGTTATAACTTTCAAATTTACAAATTGGGTTTCCCTATGTGTAATAATGGGAACAAACTGAATTATCATCATTGTAATCTTATTTCACCTAGAGTATTGATTAGAAATTATCTTATTAAGGTACTAGAGATATATATAATTTATTTTCAAACATAAATATATTAAAGAGTTAAAATATTTAGAATAAAAAAATTCATTAAAAAAAATTTGTTTATGATCGATGTACCTAATATAAAATCATTAGGAACTTCAAAACCAGCTATGGTAATAACATAATCTTTTCCTTCTCCCATTTACCTCTTTTATGCTGGGAAACCTTGATTATTGTAACATTAAATTAAATAATTCAAAATCCTTTATAGTTGAAGCTCTATATAATATGGGTTTCTTTCTTTCTCTTGAATTCATGATCCTTTGAAATCTATCTCCACATATAAATCCATCCAATTTTTTTAAAAGGAAAGTAAATGTGTGTTTCTTCCCACAATTATCATATATTGGAAATCAAAAAATACCTTTAATCATATTTGAGACATTTCTTTATCCAGGATCCTTTTTGAATCATTCGTTTCATAATTTCCCTTTAAGATTAGAGAACTATAAAATTTATTCACTATCGTGATGGAATATGATGCAATGTCATCACAAGAAGAAAATTTTTGAGAATCCATTTCTCTTTAGATACTCATACTAATACCATCAAAAAATAGTTAATATTTATTTATGGGTAAAATATATCGTTTATAGTAGTCTTAGATTATGTTATAATGTTGAATTCAAACTATGCAATACATTATTCATCCTACTAATTTAAAGTGGTTAATTTACCCTTCATTTCAAATTAATTCAATTAAGGAAAATACATTTGAATTAGTATCACATTAAATTTTCTCCATTCCATACATCATATTCCATTAAAATATTTAGTTTTTTGTATCAATTACAACCGTTGATCTGCATATCTCATCAAATACTACACTACCAAAATAACATTTTCCCATTCATTCTATCTAATGGATTGAAATATATTTTATGTGGACACGATCTATTTTTTATATAACAATGGAAGAGTATTTGCAATATATTTTTGAGTATTATGTCCTATTTTGTGATCCAACATAAATTACTCATATATTGGAATAACTAGGTTCTCTATAAGGATAGTTATATTCATATAAGAGTTACTCAATTTCCATTATATATCCCTAATCTACTAAACTACAATAGTAATTTTAATTGGATTTTAAAGGAGGTAAATATATACGTCAAATATAGGTTACAATAAACAACCATTCGCTATGTTCCATTGATAAACAACGTAACATAGTGAGTTATCTAATAATCAGCATGAATATTGTGTTATCATATAAAAATCCCAATGATTGTAAAACTTCTCAAATTTCCAAAGGTGTGGGATGGTCAACGAGTCTCAAATTCCTTTGGGATCATAATTATTTTTTGATATTTCCCTTTTAAATAAGGTTGAGAGGGAACCCTTATATAAACCATATGACCAGATATGAAAGGCCCTATAAATGAACAGAAGGACCATAGGAACACTTTCTAATATAGGAACCGAAGGACCAAACACCTCACTATATTGGAATAGACCTTCTCTAATATCTTCATCAGTTATGGTTCCTAGCTCCCTATATATTATAGTTTACTATATAACATTATCCCCATATATATTTTCATAGTTCTTAGTATTGAAAGAGGTTTTCATACTATCTCATTCTTCCAATGCAGTTAGCTCAACTCTAGTAATAACTATTTACATAGAACCCTCTTCTGGGGCCTTCCCTAGTATGCTCCATTCAGACAATATAGTTGTTATTTTCCAAGAAGCCCATGTTCTTGATGACTAACCAGGTATGGAGTCTCAATATCCAAAATTTCAATGATGGGACAAAGGCCATGTCTCGTATACACACAAACCATTTGAATGAAGGCAGAAATCGAAAGAATATTTTTGGCTTCTACAATACTATTATAGAATATGCTACAATACTACTATAGTAACTTAGAAATAAACCTCCACCTGGATTTGATCATGTGATTCATACAGGATTATAAAAAGTTTTAATACTCATTTACCACCCAACTACTCATATACACTTATTCGTTATCCTGATTCTCAAGTTATATATCATTATTTAAAATTTAATTCACATAGTTTCTTCTAAAATTTATTTAAGATAAACTAAATAAAATCTTTATTTAGTAATTGAGAGTGAGTGTTTACTTTATTATATTGTTGTAAGATAAATTGTATCTCACAACAACAAAATTAATCAATTTGGATGTGTTGGATAAAAACATACATGCATTATAACCATATTGCATTTAATATATAAAAACATAGCATACAAAACATTATTTAACCCCTGAAATCAGTCAAAATATCCTTCGTCCTATATTAGGTGAATGATAAAAATAAAGTCTTATCACATATTCTCAATAAAGGATATGTACAATGAGTTTTATCATGAGTTAATAAGGTATAATCTTTAATATATAGTGGAAAAATATACCATAATCAATTTAACCATTAACATGAGTTCTATATACATCCATAGATAATATCATTATAGAAATATGATGTATAATAGAAACCAAATATTCATAAAAATGTGAAATTATAGATATTTTAGGAACTTATCATCAAGGCACTGATCAAGATATCAGGAATATTAATTTCAAAGAATCGTCCAAGAAATTCTTAATAAATTTGTATGTATAAAACCCATACCTATATATTATATAATTTTAGATCTTTTGTATCATGAGATATATTTATCCACCTAGGGGATGTCTATAACAGGTCACCACACATAAAAATCAATTCTGATTCTTTATACATATATTAAATACATAATACAATTTTGTTTCCAAATTAATTATAGACAATGTTGTTCCACATTCAATTAAAAACTAATAATATTTCCTAAATAAATGAAATAATAATATTAATAAACTTACTTCAAATGATTCAATATATAAAAATGATAAATGGTTGAGAAAACAAAAATGTGATTGAAATGATATGATGTAATGAGTAAAAAAAATCACATATAGGAGAAAATAATGCCAAGTTATATGATTAAGAGTGATTGTTAATGTAATAAATACTAATTTAATCACCATAAAATCATAAGTTAGTAATGGGATAAAGAAGACCATCAATAAATCATAAATTAATTTTTTTTCCAAAAAATGAATTATTTAGGAAATAAAATGAAAAATATATCCCTTATATTCAAAATTACATTCTTGAAAAATGTGTAGGAATTAATATATACATCACTTTGAAAATTATTTTCATTCATTAAAAAATATATGATTTTCATTTAGTAAAAATATAAATAAAAATCCCAAATATATATTAAAATATTTTCCTTCAAAATAACCAAAAAATTGAACTTTATTATTTATATAAATTTATGTAATGAGGGTGATATGTTTTATTCAGGAAGTAAATGTTAAAATAGTGATTTCATTTGCACATTTGGAAAGTTATATAAAAGTAAGTCATTTAGAAAAACATATTAATATCCATTTAAAAAAATTTAATAAAGCTAAAATATTATTAAAACAAATATAAATAATCATTGTAGTTCAAACAAGAATAATAATGTAATATATAAATTAAATAATAAATGGTGGAAAAAGAGATAGAAGGATAACCTTAAAGAATTTATTTTATAAACAAACCCCCTTACATGTAATTCACTTGATTCTCGATCCAACATAGGAATTAAAGGAAAATAAAAATTTATACAAGAAACATATCCAGAGGATACGAAATTAGACATGTGTTATTATATTAGGATCTTATAATAAAACTAATGTAAATCAAAACATAAAAAAACATAAATAAAATGATGATATAACATAAATCCTATACATTGGGTCCCTTCATATTCATAAATGTTTGATCCTTATCAATAATTAATTTACATTTTCTGAATATTTTTTTAGGATAAAATATTATATATATTACAGTTTCATGTTTTTATTATAAAAATTTGTAATATATTCATTGGATAGTTTGGATTGAAATCAATTAATTATTGTTATTCAATAAATTTATCCAAAATTAATACATTATTTTGTTTGTGGTTGAATTAGATATAAAAAGGTTCTATCTTGTCCGAGATTTTTACAATTTAATGGATATAAATTTAAAACATTTAATAAATTTTTGGAATATTCCATGCATTTTGGTTAGAATAAAATGAATCACATCACTTTATGTACATAATAGTCAAAACGTACCCACATGCAATGTTATCATTTTCCAATAGATGGAAGGGTAAGAAGGTAAATAATATATTTTACATAAATAATCATAATTATTAAATTAATATCATATGTATTCCTTAATTATATATTTATTACCATCCATGTAATGTGGGGGTGGAAAATAAATGACACTGTTATGTGGATATGGTATGACATATATATGAATAGGAGATGTTATAGTTTTCCATAGGATGGAAATGATATATAAAATTGAAGTATCATCTATATGAAAATATATTATAATGGGTAATATACTAATTAAAATATTTTATGTTGTTTTTTTGAATATGTGGATATGGAATTAAGAATAATGGACCATGAAAATGATGTGTATAAACATCTACCTCTTTTTTGGAACTTCCAAGATATTAAATGCTAAACCATTTTGAATTTATGTGTGGGTGAGACTTGGTTATCTATAAATTGGTAATAGATGTTTTAAATGTATTTGGTTTGGTATTGGTCATAGTAGTGGATCATTATGTGTAAAGAGGGGAGGAGAGGGGGTTCCCTTTAATAAATTATGTGGGTGGGAAACTTGTAGATAATTGAAACATTATTACATAATATATGTATTACTCATGTAAAGTGAATCAAATATTTCATAGAATATAATATAACAAATTTATGATTGAAATAAAACCTAACAAGGATATTTAATAATGTTGTTGGTGTTATATTAGAGAATTATCCTATATATTTTTCACCTATTACTCATTTTACCATTACAATAATTGATATGTATTTTCCATTTCTAATTTTATTTTTTAAAAACATTATTTTTAACTAATACAACTTTTCAAATTGTCTGAATAAGAATTTTCAATATAACTTTCAATATTCAATTTACAGACGTGATAAAATTACTTTTATATATTCATTAAATGCAACGGCAACTATTTATTGAAAAATATTATTTTTTAGATATAATTATTTTAAATAAAAATAAATTATAATATTTATTCCATGGGAATCAATTTAATTATTTTGAATACAAATAAATTTTTTTTATTTAAAAAAATTAACATAATTGTTCTATGTAAATTTATGATAAACTGGGATGAAGTAAAATCAATTTTTATTTGACCCAAATCATTATGTTGATGTAAAATAATGAGTGACCAATATTTCTATGTTAAAAATTATATTTATGGATTAATTTTTAACCTATAAAATAAATATTTCATATATTAAAAATTATTCAAAATTATTCTCGTTATTCTTATTTCATTATATTGTCTAAAAAGTGAATGTTTTTTGTAAAATTGTTATTTTTTCACAATTCACACAAAAATCAACTATTTATACAAAATATAAAAACAATCCCTAAGGTATTTTTGACATGTTAAAAAAACAATGAAAATAATTTAATTAAACAAATTTATTAATTTTTTCATATTTTACTATTTAATCACATTATTTTATAATGTTATATTTGTTTTTTATTTCTTCAATATAAAATAATGTTTACTTACTCTAATTGATGCTTGGTTGTTCCTTTATAGATCATATCAATAAATAGAGACAATTAATTAATGGGAAATTGGATCTCAAATAAAATACCTTGTTTTATTGTGTAATTACTTAAAATAATAATATTTTTGATTATATATTGGAATAATAGTATCCTACTTCAATACATAATTCTAGGACTATATGAGTGTAAACCACCCCCTAGAAGGGGGGAAGAAGTGGTTTTGAAAAAAAAATTTCCCACACTAATATCCTAATCAATGAAAATTTTAATTGGATCGTGAATGAAATGTTTATTTTATATGAAACAAATAATTAATAAATAAAAAACAATATAATGGTTTTATGATGGTAACATGCTATTATTATCGAGTAGCTAATCGTTGGTGAAAATTTTCTGTGACCCTTATTTGTATGTTATTGTATTATTATAAATAATATCATGAAATAATTTAGAATGATGGTCCACAATTTCTAGTAGATAAACAACAACAATATTCCAATAAATGATTTTTCAGGGCCTCTAATTCCTCAATAATATTTTATCTAATGTAACACCTTGTTCATCTCCATTGTCCATTAAAAGATATACCTCAAATAATCCATAGAACTGTATATAAGTAACAAAATAGTTACTTCACTAATGAATGTGGGTATCAAGTCACTAACTTATATAACTTTTATTACCAAAACATACATGAAAAAAATGGTTAGAGTGGTGTTGACCTCATCTAAATCTAATATTATTGAAATATCTCCCCAATCCTCACTATTTATAGGACCTATTAATCAGTATAAAAAACCTATTAATTTAAATTATTTGGAAGGTTAAAATAATCACACCATCATTAATTCCATATAAAAAAATCTATACTCACTAAAATACTAATGTTTGCATTTGATATACAGGGTCTATCTCTAATAACTCCACATGAAATTAAAAAATCAATTTTGATTTTTATAACTTCATCAATAACATATGCAACATGAAATTGTATTAAAATTAATAAATATTTCTGTTAGATTCAGATAATGAATGGTAAATAATAACAATCATATAACACAACATGTTTTGAGATACCAATTTTCAATCAAATTCCTTATATCCATTTCCCAAATATTTTCTCATGTCTACAATGGACCTCCATGTATGAAAACCAACATGATTTAATGAATTTTATACATTGACCGTGGTATAAGGACACACTTAAAATCTTTTTTTATTTCATCAGGCCTACTACTAGACCACCTTTATAACAGAGCTAAAAATGTGGATATTTTACAAATTAATTTCTTTATCATTTTATATATCATTTTCCAAAAATATTTTTAGAGGATAAAAATTGGATAAACATATATTAAAATCAATTTTAGTTTTTTATTTATTATTGTCTCCAAATAAAATCTAATTAATCTCTGTAAAAGATGTAAATAAATAAAACATGAATTAACCTTCATAACTAACAATTTCATTACCTTTAAAAATTCACATTACCCTAGAATAGCTACTGTCATATGAACAACACATTATATTTTAGAATTGTCTTTTGTAGAGTTCTTCATCCTATGAATGTAAAAATTAGTAATATATTTACCATTACTCATTAGATATCAACTGACATATTCCCTAATTATCAATTATTATCTTGAGTAATACTATTTAACATCATAAAAACTCAACCAACATTATATAACTTCAATATGGGGAAGGATGTCTTTGATAACTGAGGATTGATCAATATTAACCTAACATTAAAGAGGTTTTTGTTTTGGAAAATATAAAAATAAAGAAAAAATGACCACCCAACATCATATTTACATACTCTCGGATTAGTAGGGTGAATTATATAATATGATTACATCTACTATTAAGTACAAATATTTATGTCCATTTTTATTATTATTATATTTTCCATTTTTTACTAATTTCATTTTGTGAAAGATGGAAAAATTGGTTTTTAACTGTATATTGGTTTTCCAATTATATGATAAAAATATATCGAATATAAAAACAAAATGATTTAATATATATGAATATGTTTTCAAGTTTATTGGGTTTGATAAGTATTAATGATATTTCTAATTAATATTATAATATATATGTTTGTAGTGATAATGATAAAGAATTAAATATTCCAATTTATTGATCCATATTTTAATATAAAATAATTCATATACATGATATTGTTAATGATTTTATTGAAATAATAAATTATATATTTAATTCATATAGAAGATATAGTGAAAATTTTGATGACTCCGACATGGGGAATATAATTTTAAGAATGTTTTTTTAAAATATTGATTTTAAATCATCATCACTTGATGTCATATTTTTTCATTAGTTTACCATTAAATATATTTATAGTAATCCAATTCACTAATTTTATATTAAATGATAGAAAAAATCTTGTAATTAGGGGAAATTTTTTTTATGTCTATGAGTTGCTTAAATATAATATAGAAAATGAATAACCCTCAATATAATCTAATAACTAATAATAGATTTTTTATCCCATACTGTTTTTTATTTTTATAAATTTACAAATATATAGAATAAACTGATATCATAAATTACATAATGAATTCATTATCATTGTAATTTTAGGCCTTTTTTATTTATAACTACTGATAAGTTAATCATAAAAATATAATATATACCCAATTAATGGATATAACAAATAAATAACTTGTTTATACGATTTTACTATAAAAGGTGTAATGTAAAAATTTGATATTTAATTATGTGTTTCTCCTTTAAATGAATATTATTTTCAACTACTTTTGATTCCCATAAGATAAAACTAAAATTAAACCCAATACATTTAATGTGATATATTATTAATATTTACTAAAAATATTACTATAATACGAGACTTCTATAATTATCAGTAGTAAGAAAAATAAAATTAGATTAAAGGAAAACACTTATAAAAAATAACCTTAGTATATAATATTTAATAAATTTTTAATACTATTAAGTTTATAACCCCAACAAAACTATGGATAAATGTCTTATAAGTAGAACTATTATTTGTATTATGCGAGATATATATGTATTTCATGGATTTGAATGACATTATATGGAAGGTAATATAAATTTTAGGATTATATTTATGTCAGACTAATAAGGTGAGGAAACCCAAGAATTATCTACATAAATATTACATTTTATTATAAAAATATTCATTACACAACATTATAATTATTACTTTAACAAAACATTTTCATGAATTTTGGAAACCTGGACTCATAAACATGGTTACATAAAAGATATATTCCATATCCCACTTTCTTTTTAACAATTTCCACCCTTAATATCCATATATTATATAAAAGCTATCATAATATCCCTAGGAAAAGGAATCCTAATAAAGGGAGAGCATAGATTCATTGTAAAGATAAATAAGGGATATATAGATGATAATTTAATTATAACATGATCATAAGTGTATAAAAACATGTGTTTAACATATGAAAACTTTGCATAGTAATTCATATATCATAATCATGTTACGAATCATAATGCATGATAGTTTATAAGATAAGAATCAGAATATAATGAAAGAACATGAATCGTGATCGAATATTTTTGGCATAATATAATTAGATAAGAAAGATTAAAATATTATAAAATATTAAATATCATAAATATCATATATGAAGTATAACGTCTAATATTTTAATATTTTTTTGGCTTGGGATAACCAACCATGTACCTACTTCAATACTGGGATAACTTATCACGTATCCACATTTTTGGATTTGGATAAACATTGGTGTAGACTATTTTTTACATGATATTACCCCCTATGACCCTTTGATCCCAATAAAAATTAATATTGACATACTTCATTAGAGGTATATATTTTACCCACATATCACATAATCGTAATCCCCTAATATATATTCTATGGGATCATGAAATCATTTACCATTCATAGTAACACAACCCATTGAAAACAAAATAGATTTCTACAATAATTCTCTATCATTAAATTAACACACACTATAAAAATAATTTTCTTTTTATGATTAATTTATATCCTAATTGAAGATATTTTGAAATCAAAAAATGTTAACATAAATGGAAACATTCCCTTATAGATTACTAAAACATTTGGTAATAAAAATTAATTTTCATTTTTAAATAACTTATTTAAAATATATAATTTTTTTTAATTATTCATAAAAACACCATATATTAAAATAATTATGGAATATTTTAATAGTGTTTTCATGACATTGGAAAATTTAATTTAGCCCTAATTTTTGAAATTATGTTTATATACAAATGTATGGTAAAAACTACATCATTCAGAAAATTAAATTAAGATTCATATTAATCACATTTATAGAATGTAAAACATGGATAAAATTTATTTTAATAAATATATGTGGAATTTAAAAAATATTCATTAATATATATTAGTGGAAATATGGACATGGATAAAAATTATTCTCAACCGAAGAGATAAATGTAGTATGTTTTCCATAAAAATATGTAATAAATATTTTGATCACATTGTGTGATGAAGATAAATTGAAAAAATTAAATATATATAAATAAAAATATTATGAAAAACTTAGTTATATTAATGAGTTATTTATAAAAAAATTTATTATTGGATTTTTAAGCATAAACCATCCCGATAAAATTGAGATTGAAACATAAAATAGTTACATCATGCCCAACATGATTAATAGAAACCTTTATCCTTTATTATAATAAATTTAATTTTATTATAATTTTATAATATATCTATATTAATAATTTTAATACCATATGTGTTCTATTTAAAATACCCAAGATCCCATTCATAAAAAATCTTTCATTATCCACATCATTTTGGGTGTTAACTGCCTAATTCTTCATATATTATTTCTTTAGTAGTTATGATTATTGAAATTTTATCAAGTTTACATTATATATAAAATTATAGAAAATATATAAAAATCATATATATTATTTCTATACATATTTAAAACCATTTATGTAATGTGGTGATGGAAATCTAAATATAACATTTCATACATATGGTATTATGTACGTGTGTAATAGTGATGTTTCCAATTATTAGAATATTGAATAAAGTAAACATAAATTATAATTCATATTTTAGAAATAATTAATATATCATAAATATCATATATATTTTTCATATCCTTAATTACAACCCTTAATTTAAAATAGTGATGGGAAAAAATCACACCACTATATGGTGGTGGAGGTCCACACGCACGAACGGGAAATAATTTATTTTTATATTTGATTAAAGGTATGTGTAAAATGAATGTAAAATAATCCAAATTAAATTTACTTATATTTATTTTATTATATTAATCATGTTTTTTGGATATAATTCATTTATAGTAATTATAAAAAAAATTAAACAGATATAGTTATCTTTAGATTTATACCTTCTCTTCAATACACCTCCTTCGGCTTACATCAGAAAACATGAAAGGTAAGTTTGACAATAATATATATGTTTATAGGAGTATATAATGGAATATAATAAGGTTTTATGGTATTAATTTGTTTTATTTATATGTCAATTATTTCTTATAAGGGTGGATTGGAGGATCCTTATTATAAGTGACGGAGATGACATGTTTGGAATTTCTTAAATGATTTAAATGTACTTAATGTCATTATCAACAATAATTATTCCAAATTGATACAGATTCGAATTTTGGATAAAATTTTATATAATTTTATAAATAAAATTTCAATTAGACAATTTTATGTTTTAATAATTCACTAATATCATTATTTAACCACCAGTAAAATCAGTATAACCTTAACGGTGGTAACACATTTTTACTGTTTTTCTATTTATTATAAAGAAAGGAAAAGGGTATCCTTATAAAATTTATAAATTTTGATCGGAAATCAATAATCCATTTTATATAATCCAATTTCTTGTAATATTAGTAGAAATAATTTCTAAAATATGTATGTAAAACATAATAAATCCCTTTTTTTAGAAAATATATTTTTATGAATAAAACCAGAATTAGATTCATTCCATGCCTAATAAAAACAATAACTTTTTTAGAATTATTGACCAGATATATAATCTTTTAATTTAAATAATATAATTCATCAATAATATTATATTTAAATTTTTATGATATAAACATGATGTGGATATAAAACAATTCTGAAAATAAAACTCCATTTAGATTTAAAATATTTTATATTTATTCCAAACCATTATATGTATAATGTATGAATGGTTAATCATTTATTAACATATATTTTTAAAATACATCATTGAAATAATATTTAATTAGTACAAATATAATTTTTTTAGATAAAAAATATATAACATGTAGAAAATACATTACATTAAAAAATATGACTTTTAACAATTAAATGTATTCATTAAATATTTGCTTATTTTTGAATATGAATTAAAAAATTAATTTAGTAATTAATTTATCTATATATTATATTATTATTTTCATTCATATTCTTACTATCCAATATAATTACTAGGTTATTATGTTTTACTATATCATTGGTTTATTTTGAAATAATGTTCCATGTAAAGGAAGATATGAAATACATCCAGTTTTATTTTAAAAGAAGATATATATATATATATATATATATATATATATTGTTAGGGTTTTACATTAAAAAAAACCTAAAATGAAATATTTATTTTAAAATTATATAACATTTATAAATAAAAATTTCTATATCTCAATTTCATCACATCCTCCCGTCTTCATGTAGCTTCATTACATTTATGAATCCTATTGAGATCATTAACTAGTTAACTGACCTTATTCCAAAAAACTTATTCTTTAAAATAAAAAATTTATAACACTTATTATTTATAGAAAATATCATTATTCAGTGCTAGACCCATTATTTTAGACCATGTAATAGATAAGGAATGTACTATTTTAGTTGGAAAACATCATGGACTTAGGAGATGTTCAATAGAAGTATCAACCAACAAGTTTAATCCCTTACTAAATCAAGAATAATACAAGGGACAATACACCTAGGAAAAACATTATTTTGTTTCAATTATCATAAATATATTCCATTAATATTTTCATAATAATACATTTTCTCTAACATTGAATTTTATATTTCACAGAATATTGTCTATATAAAATTCTTATCTACTCTGATCTTCCTTGATATATTGTTGAATTGATCTGAAATTATAAATAGGTTTTTTAAATATATTAGGTCCCAAAAGAATTAATTATCTAACATAATCACAACATTTCATAGTTCTAATGTTATTACTGTCTATGGATTTATAAGGATCCATATGAGTACATGAGTGAATGATTTTGATGTAATAAATCTCTACTATGGGAAGTTGTTGATCCCAACCACCATTGAAATCATGAGAAATATATCCTAGAATATCCTCCCAACTTAAAATGATTCAGTCAAAATGGAAAAATATTTGGGGATGATAGGTATTACTAATATAAAACAATGTATTTAGAGATTGACGAAGAAACACCAAAACGTCAAGGTAAACTTTATTTCTCTGTCCTATTAAATAAAATATGGAACACCATGAAACCTTAAAACTCCATTAATTTATATTCTAACAAGTTTATCATGGGATAAATATTCTCTAATATAATTTAATTATGATGAATTCATAATGATATTATCTATAATCCAAATAACATTACGGACACTAGAAATTTTGGGGATTCTAACAACATATTACATAGTCTTATTTTCCAATTTAAATTTCAGTATGTGAAATTTTTGTCACATCTCCTAAGAATTATAACTCTCATCCATAATATATTGACATACCAAACACTAAGATACATAATCTAAAAATACATCACTTCAAATTTTCGTAGAATAAATAATATTTTAGATCCCAATAAATTTTGATACTTTTATGAAAAATAAAGAATAATTAACTATGATTCTCATCCAATAAAACCTTCTTTCATATCTAGTATTAATGATACTTGTAGTCCGACCTTGAACATTATAATTCTATCATAATCATGTTATGACTCAAGATTTATTATCCCCATCTTATAGAGTTCCATGTCATCCTTATATTTCTCTTTAATATTAATATGATAAGATGTTTTATGACTCGTTTGATAATTATATGATTTCTCCACATTTTTCTAGATCTTAGTTTCCGAAAAATGAAGATATAGAAATATTGGAATATTTTTTTATCCTAATCATTGAAAACTAGAATGATCCTTATGACTCAGAGCATCGTCAACATTTTCAATTTCTTGGTGTGGGAATGTTTTGAAAAATTATAACATTTAATTAAATGAAGACGTCTTTTGTCCCACATGTTTAACTCCCTCTAGGTGAATATATACATTAAAATTTAATTATCATTATATATTCAACACCATTCTCTTAATGAAAATGACTTTATCTCTTTCATGTAAGGATTACTATAGATAACATCAAATTGTGAGATTGTTAATTTTTGTTGTTAACCATCATTTCATGTGACAAATAAGCTATCAAAATATAATTTATCATGATAAAACATGTCAATAACTTCTTTGAGGAATCACTATAGATCATAAATAGAGCTCTAATATATGGTAGTATTACTATTGGTCTGATAATGATCTATTTTTTCATCTCCATTAAATTTTCCCAAATTGATCTTTCTAATGGAACACTGATCCCTTCTGATTTATCATTCAAAATTAATTACATAATAATCATGAATTCATTTTAAATTATTAATAAAAACTATCTATTAAAAATAAAATATATTTCTTATTCACAGTAGATTGTATGGTCAAACATTAAATAAATTTATTCTTTTATAGTTCCACAAATATACACATTACTTAGATTATATAAAAAACAATTAAACATTATGTAGTAAAAATTCAGACATGTAATATCATGCATACAATTTATCCTTCCTTAGGGTATTCACTTTAATAATCTCTTGATATTTATTCTCTTCCATTATTTTGGAATATATAATAATATAATCTATAAAGACTATATTAAATTGATATATGTAATATTATAACATTTTATTCACTAAATTCATGATGATAGTGTGGTGAAGAGAAATATTTAATGGAATCACACTAAACTCATAGTATTTATAAATCATATAGAAGGTTGTATTTTGGTGGAATTCTTGTTCAGTATTCAATTGGTAGTATCCATATAAATTATAAATAATGTAAAAATAATGAACATATAATAATTTTTTGAAAAAATCATCCACATGGGGCACAAAATTGTTATTCTTGATCATGATTATTTCAATATCTTGATAATTATTGTTGGGTTATATTGATCCATATTTCTTCTTAACAAAAAAGTACAATTCCACTATGTAGTGATGTGTGTTTATGGAATAATCCATTATCAAGGATCTCCTAGAGTTTCATCATTAATTCTTCTAACTCAATTAGGTCCATTCAATATAGAGTTTTCAAAATAGTTTTATAAACAAGAATGAGTTATATTGAACATTGAAATTCATAATTCTGATGATGAAAGAGTTACTATTCAGGAATGAAAACACAAAATTCTCTTACGATAGAAATATATTTAATGTTTAGTTTCTCTCTAATCATTTTGTATTATTACCCTCATTACTTAATAATCAATTTCCATACCATGGATTCAATTTTCATTAGATGTTCAAATTTAACCTCACACCAAAATACAATCGTAGGATGGGTTTTAATTTCAAATTTCTTTCCCTTACTTAAAAAATGATATAGGGTTTATATAATGAATGATACTACATACCAAAAATAATATCAAATTTAACTAAATTGAGAAAAATATGAATTGGAAGAATACATCCTAACCTACATCAATCATTGATAAATCATAGACTTGTGTTGTGCTCATTATACCATTACGAGTTTTCAAAAATTATTCGATATCTAGTCATTTAGGTGTTAATGTTATACCCTTAAAAAGTTCCTCAAATATATAAGGTTTGTTAGATCTATAATCATGTAATACATTAGATGTTTAAATTCAATTTTATGTGTACATTTTACCAAATAATTATTATACCCCATTACGGAAAAACTAATCACATGATATCTCCCTTATACTAAGGGATTATGATGTTGAATTCATTGATAATAATTATTAGCCCTTTGATTTGATCAATGGATTGTATAATTCCCAAAATACATGTATTTTCAATATAGGATAGTAGTTTTGTAATTCTAGGGATATTTCTATCCCTTCCAATTATTAGTTAACTTTATCGAACTATTTTATAATTTGATAGCGTGATGACCTTTATGTATACACATAAATAATTTAATATCCCCTTAATTAATTTTCTTCCATGATTATTTCCCCACATCAACATAAATTAATACACACTTTATTCTCTATATGGTTTATATTATTAGAATTTACTTTTATTTACTTCTTTAATTTATTATTAATACCATGATATTGATGGGTGAATCTATTATCCATTTCATCCTTGATTGGAAATAAAATGATTTAATCATATCTACTGAATTCCCATATGGATAACTCCCTTTGAATACACGGTTTTAGTATACTAAACTACCAATTAACCATAAAATCAATGCAATGATAATATTGGATGTGTTCCTTATATGTATTGTTAATGTTTCTTCATAAGTTATAATTGATTCATTATGCATATAATTTATATTAAATAATACATTCTACATTTTTACATGAACAATTAAGGGTTTTTATTTTTTTAAAAATCAAAATCAAAACTCATGCCACTCTATAGTATCAAATTATTCATAGAAATTGAACATAAATGAATAAAAGTACATGATCTTTGAGAGAATATCATTTGAATAAGATCATCCCATAAATGTAACATCATGTTACCTTATTTAAGGTACCTTTGGTCCCTTTCATTGATTTTCTTTTTCATTTGAGTGAATGTTGGGGTTTTCAAAATTGGAGATATATTTTAATTGGAAATAATGTAAATTTTATGGATTCATGTTTATTTTTATTAATGGAGTTACAGTATTAATATCATAGCAAGTGGTTGTTCCATGGTGTAGTGGATGTGGAATAGAGAGTAAAATTTATATTTTAGACAATTGGGTTGTGGAATAAGAAATAATGAGTTTTGATTGAGATGCAGTATGGAAGGTTGGCTATGTCATCGAGATCTATTTCCAATTTTAAAGAGATGCGGCTAAATTCACTATAGTTTTCTCATAGAGAGCAGGCAATGAGATGGATCCTTGGTTATAACATATTGATTATAATTTGTGTTGGGGAGTATCTACTTTGTGGTACCATTGTTGTGTCATATATTTACACCTAGTAAAGTTGTTGTGGATTAGGTTAGTGGAATGTTTTTATATGGAATGCTGACTAAGAGGTTTGATTTTGTGGTCTTGCGTTGTTTTGTTATTGTTTTACTTATTTTCATCCATTATATTTCATGTTCATGGGGTTTATAGCATGGTCTAGGATTTTACAAAATTTAATGTGTTAAGATCTACTTTATATTTGTTTTCCCACACTCAAATTTCATTTGAACTTTTTTATCTTGATGGATACCATGAGGCATTTTGAATCCTCCCAAATATTTTCTTCTCGGATCAATGTTTTGGTGATAGTTTCAGATTCACGTTTGGTGATTGGATCTCCTCACATGTTTTATCTTATCATAACATCATTTATTATCCTTAAATTGTGAATTATCATCTTTTATTGAAGAATATAATTTCATTCATGATAATCCTTGAATACATATTTGATTTCCTTGATCTCAAGTGCCATATTTATGTGTTGGTGTTTACTCAGTTTTGTCATGTGATTTAGGGAATTTAGTTCCATATTTTTTCAACATAAAATTAAAAACAAAAATTTCACAAATTAATATTAATGATTATTTAAATAATTTCAAAACCTATATTTATTGTCCTTGATGGAAGAATTTTACATAATAATAGGGATTATGAAGAGAACACCAATTTCGATGGCATTTGAATTTCTGGGGAGGATTTGGGATAATATATTTCCAGATTTGGGAATTGATTTGAGAAATGATTTGAAGTAGACTAAATTGAAATAATATTCTAAAATTTGTGACTTGATGGAATCTTATGATTTGGTTTTGAAATGGTAAAGGTGTGTTGAAAAATATGGGAAATTTTAATTTCAACTTATTTGAAATAATGTATTTTCATTTGATGGATTGGAAATATTGACCAATGAAAATGAGATAAAAGGTAGTTAGTGATTAATTAAGATATGAATAATAGGATTTTAACCCATATAACTAGATTGATTAAGGCACCACTGACTTACAAAAAAAATATCAATTTTTAATAAGATGTGGAGTTATGTCTAGATGGAATGAGTCTTGATAAGTGTGCACATATTCATTTGAGATCACATATGAGTAGTGCGAGGATCCTATTACTACAAAATCACATAAAATAGGTCTTGAAACATGTTTCTATCATACACTTTATTTGATAATTACATTCCATGAATTTATGGCACAATTTTATTCATTCCAATTTCATTATATAAATCCATTATGTAAAATGTTCATTTAAGATACCTTTAGATTTCATAACCATATTTTGACTATGAAATACGGTTTTTATAAATATTTCTACATGTTATTGGATGATAGGTTTCACATAAAATTGAAATAATAATAGTTTTAATATTTATGGAATTAATTATGGAATACTTGGTGAAACCATTCACTACTTTATAGATCACAACCTACAATTAACTTCGAGTGTTATTAGATTATCTTATTCTAGGTTTATAAAAATGTAAATCATCACTTGCAGGTGGTGTTTATTTTTATCTATTTGAACCAATGTGATGGATGCTAAAGGTATTGATTTCATCAACTTGTTATAAGGGTTTTATCATTAAGATTTATCCTTGTATATGACATATATTTTGATGACTTATCATTTGGTTATTACTTTACCAATTTGTGTTTATTACATTATACATTGGGAGTGTTCATAATACTTAATTGAATCTTTATATTAACATATTTTTTAGAAACAATCATTCCTTATTTATTAATTTATTATGCATTCTTCTAGTCCCCAACGCATTGGTATAGGGAATTCCCTTTGGGTGATGGAAGTGTCCTCTTAAGTATCAGAGTACCAGGGTATCCGGGATGATTCATGAAAAAATGGTATCATAGGTATAGTTTATAAATAATTCCATTATGCAATTATGTATTGGTTAGTAAAAGTATATTTAAGGTATGATTGATAATTAATTTGTGGTTGTTGGGAATATTTTAATGAACAACTATGATCATAATGAGCCTTTAGTCACCATGTGTCCTTGGAAAAATTGTCTTGATAAATATTTTTATTTATTTTCTTGTCTTTTACCTGATTCAAATTTTGGTATATTGAAATACAAAACATGATATCTGATTGATGGAATTTATATTTTATATACTCTAGTTTTATTTTTGGAATTTTTAATCGTTTCTTAAGTTTTTCATGTTTTTATTAGATATTTTATAGAACAATTCTTCTAACAAAAAATTAGGTAATACCAAGAAGCTGCTAGAGAACAACAATATGTGAAACCTCTATTTGACCAAAATCTTGTTAGAATAATTATGTTTGATGTCCATGATTTGGGATATTGCTAATCACTTATTAACATTGAGGCTGTAGTCTTTTAAACTAGAGGGGATTAATTGATATATCAGGCACAAGAGTTTCTTCATCTGAAAACACTAGCATTCCAAGGAAAAAATTTTCACCAACAATAATTAGATTTATTGAAATATATTGACTTTATTTCTTATATTTTATAAATTATAGAGTACATAATGGTGAAAAGTTCTACCAATAAAATTTATGGACCTAGAAAGATATGGCAGAGTTTGATGGAAATGGTGAAGAATAACGACATGATAGAGTACAAGTACATTATAGATTGTTTCACTAATTAGGTATATCATGAGTTGATGTTCTTAGATAACTCTCTTGTGTTTCCAACACTCCAGAAGTATTTCAGGATTGTGGAGTAGTATGTGAACCATTATTCTAAGCATTATTGGTATTCAACAGAATTTTTATCCAATGAATATATCGAGGATTGATAGTTTAAGATGAGATTCTAACATGATATTTGATAATTATTTTTCTTGATGAATTTAAATTCTTATAAAAATGTGATAAAAAGTGTATTTATGGTTAATCTTAACCTGGATTGAAGGTTAGGGTTGGTGGGAGTTCCTTTTTCTCCCAGAGGTAGTTCACTCAGATCATTAATGGTAAAGAGGACCGCGATGAGTCTCATAGTGGTTCCCTATTGTAGGCATCATATAAACTTACAACAGTTCATGGAAGGGGCCTATGGACTTTCTTATAATGTGGTGTGGTTTGGTTTTTGATTTAGGTTAGAATGGAGGAATAAAAAGAAATTCACTTAATTTGTTCACATTTTATCCCTACTTGTTCAACCACTTATTTTATTTTCAATATAGTTGAAAATGATCTTAATTACAAAAACAGTACAACAATGACAACTGATGCTTCAAGATCCATGGGGATCCAACTACATGAATTTGGAATGAATCTTCTTCAAATGATAGAAGGGTCTCTAGATGACTCCGATAAAGTTATAATGTCTATGAGAGGTATCATAACAATATATTCATCTTTAGTCAGTACATTATTTGATACTGGTTCATCTTAAATATTTTCATTCACAACGATTTTAAATTTTTTTGAATATTCAAATGTAAATTTTTCCTTATGCGATGGATATTAAAACCATCCTTGGAATGATGAGAGTAGTGTATTTAGTGTCCTAATCTTGTTCTCTATATATCATAGATTGATATTACAAAGATTTTTCGGGTCCTCATGGTAAAACATATCAAAATCATTTTCTTGGAAGAATTAATAATTTCTCAAAAGGCCCAGACTGACAATTAATATTGAATGATCATCATAAACATGCATGAATGGGTGTGCTTCAATTTTTAGACTGAATGGAACATAATGTTTTGTTTATATGGAAAACGTTTTCAATATATTAATATGGTAATATAAGAACTTTTTCATCCTATGAAATGAATTCTTGAGTAATTACCTCCCATTTTTTGTTGATATTCTAAATGATATTACTTCTAGTTTCTCTATTTTGTTACTAGTATGAAAAATATATTTTTTTCTAACACAATACTTTATAGTCAACCAATATATATTCATTATTATAATATTTATCCTTTTAGAGTTGAAAGAGTGAAATGCATAGTGGGATAATTTTCTAGATATTTTTTATATGCCTGTGTGTATCACCTTAGGAATCACCTGTTATATTTGAAAAGAAATATAAAGGTACACTTCACCATTGTGTTTACTTAAGAAATAAAAATCAAGATATGGTGATTTTTTTTACCATGGATTAGTGATCTATTTGACCAATGGAAATGGGTTAAGTTGTTCTAAATGTTTCACCATCAATATCGATATCACTAGATAATAATAAAATATTTTGAAATTCATAATATAGAGTAAAGTAATAGGTATATCCATTATGATTATCTAGTTGGGATATTTTATCTAACCCATTATCATATAATTTTAATTAATTTGATGGTTAGGATATCTCATATGTACCGTGAATCATTTTTTGTGGTATATTTGGATGTTATCCAAGTTTACTGGTTGAATAAGGATTACCATGTCTGCCATTTTCACTCATTTCTAGAAACCACGATATATCATCGACTCTATTAAAATTTATCAAAATGTGTCATCCAAATTTAGGAATTGGAATTTTTTGGATCGATGACCTTTAAAAATCACTTTTAATTGGATTTAGGTAGGTGAAACACAATATGTAATAGAGAAATTGTGTATGTTTTTCATATTTAGGGATATCTGAGATTAGTAAGACATTTATAAAAATTCTTAAAAGATTTATAAAAGTTATATTCTATGTTGAGTGATCAAACATTAATAGAGTGCTATTGATATGGTATGAGAATGTTTTGGGTTATTTTGATGATCTGAATTGAATTTGGACTTATTATCCATTGTGGAATCTTACACATGTATGGTGGGGCTATGTTGTCTTTTATGACATATTTAATTTGAGATTTAGTTGTCTCCTTTTGTTGGGTGATCACATGGTAGCCTACGGTTCTATATATATTGTTCAATAGAAAAATAATTACTCAATCCAAGATTCCCAACTCTTAACTATTAAAAATATATTAATTATTTGTTTCATTCAAGTTTTGTGAATTTATTACATTTATTATAACTAAAAATGTTTCAGTAAAAGCCTTACTCAAAAATATTGAACCATTTTAGAATTATTTTTTGGAGCACCTATAGATACGTGATTTCTATATTGATTATTCATATGGTACGAGTAATGTAATTTCTAATAACTTTAGTAATAAACACATTACATATAACATTAAATAATCCTCATATTAGTGTAATTTGATTGCACTCATTTTTCAATTTCATTTCTGGTTCAGGAGAATGATTCTGAGGTTTTTTTGATGATTTTCAGTTGAAATCATCTTTTCTCAAGATGATTCTTAGAGATAATCAACTAGATGATTTGTTACATGGAATTAGGGACACTATTTAATTATGGGAGGCCATAGGTGAATAACTATTATCTTCAAAGGGTATTTTATATTGCTAGAAAACCATGTTTTTTATCTTCCTATCTAATAGACTGTGATAGTGCACTTCCATAGTTCTATATGGGTTGTGCACCCTAGAACCAAAAATATATTTTTCGATGTTCAGTGATGATTCCAGTTACTAGTTCTAGGCAAATACATTCCTGACTATGTTTTTCATTTTCATACACATCAATAGGTCAAAAAAGAAATATAAATACCATTGAGTTTTCTTCAACCAGTCCAATGATGACATGGAGGGGATATGATATTTCTATGGACTTTTTAGTTGTGTTTATGTGTACCCTATATGGAAAAATTCGATTTGGTTTTCAATCAATAGGATTATTAAATTACATATCAATATACTCATGGGAGATATAACCTTCTTTTTGGACATGGTATGTCATTATATGCCTGAGATTGTCAGATTGAATGGATTTTCATCTATTATAGTCTCTAATAGGGACCTTCATTTTACATTCTTCTTTTGGAGAGGTTGTGAGGAGTCTATGTGATCCTTAGTAGATTTGATCACAACATATCATATATAGATGGGTGACTAGACAGGTTATCCTATACAAATTCTTGAGGTAATTGTATATTCTTGGGTTATTGTGTTTAGAGGAGATTGGGATAACCATATATAAATAGTTGGATTTTCCTAAAAACAATTACTAGTACTCATTTAGAATGGCTCGTTTTATTGAATTTAATGGATATCCTTATATATCTCCATTGTGTTGGTCAATGACTTGTGATGTTTTCCTCAATGGAATGAGATTGTAGTAAGTGCTGATTGTGAGGATTTTCTTAATTAATGAACATATTTTGACAACATAGAGTTGGTACAAATCCAATGATGATAATTTTCAATGATAGTTTTATTTTTCTATTTCTAAACAGGTGTTTTTGAGAGTTTCACCTCAGTTGGGTAGGTGAAATCGTAAGAAATATGGAAATCTTTGGTTGAGGATTGTGGGTCCTTTTTATATTATAGAATTTTTAGGGAATATTTCCCACCAATTGGCCCTTACACAAAATTTTAATTCTGTCCATAACATTTCTCATTTATTATAGCTTCAAAAGTTTCCTTTTAACCCTTATCATGTTATGAGATAGTTGGATCTTGATGCTAAGCAATATTTTTCCATGAATGACCATCCAACTAGGATTATTGATTCTGGGAAAATGGTTATTAGTTAATGGATGGTAGCTTTGGTATCTTTGGGTAGTATGGTTCTTATTTCTATGAGGTGTGGAAAAGTGAGGAAGTTATGGGATAGAAGTGGACTTTTCTCTTTTTAATGAAATCATACTGAATGATTTATGTGGATTGTAAGTGCTTATTTTGGGATGGTTGTAACATCTCATCGCCTTCTTCTAGGTAATCTTTTTTATAAGTTTGATTTAGATTTTTTTCAGGGTATGTTTTAGTATTCTACAACATGGTGAGATCTTGTAAGGTAAAAATTTCTTATTTTTTTTTGGTATTAATGTTATTTTAAAATAATGGATTTTGTGTGTAATTTCTTTCATCAGGGGGCTATTCCCTGGTATAAGAGATGTGGTATGCATATTACAAGTTGTTTTGTGGACCATAAATTTGTTTTATAATAGGTAATGATATTAGATGGGGCTACAACATCTGTTGTTAGATATTATACATTTTTTAGGAGCCATTTTGTAGTGATACTACAAATTCCATCATAGTTGTGTTGTGGAGAGTAAATTATTTTATAGATCCCAATTTAGTTCATTTCATTTCTACTGCCTATCTGGGTATATATACAACATGGTACCTATGAAACAATATAGTATTACCCATATTGAAGTGTATATGGTCAATTTATATTGTATTTTTTTTATAGTTTTGGTTGACCTGGAGGAAATTTTGTGTGGACGATAGTGGTTTCCTTGTTCTGTGACTATTTATAGATTCAATATGTTGTGGCCATTAGGGTTGTGACACGATCCTAGTTTTTATAGAATAAAATATTCTATGACCCATTTAATATTAATTGTAATCATTTTTTACATTAATTAGATAATTTTTCTTCTGAGAGATCAAAAATTTTATTTTGACTCCTCTGAACTCCTTTATTCGTTTGTCAGAGTGTTGGTTATTGAATCAAAATTAGTTACAGTGAGTAAATCTCCTCTTATGTGATTTTTTTGGATATTTTCTTCCCCCATTTTAATAGAGTGATATATTATCATGTTTTTTTATGTATCTAATATCTATTATCACGAATCTTGATTCTAGCATGGATTTATTTGTCTTATACACTTTCATTCTTCGATGGAGGATCTTGTTATGGGTGTTGAATCAGTTAGATAATGTCAATAAAGTTATCTTGTTCTATATAATTCATCCAAACAATTGAATCCTCATATTTAATAATTAAATTGAAATGAGTTTTAAAAAGAAATAATTACCTTAATTTAAGATGATTGATGGATGGTTTTCATTTAACCCCTTGTAGATTATGAAAACCAACAAATATTAATGTAATTGGAATATATTAGGTGGATAAGAGAAAATGGATTAATGGATTTGGAAATTGATTTGTGGAAATTATTTTTATGGTATATAATTAAATATTATTTGAAAATGAATGAACTAATTTAAAACTATTTTTTTTTGAGAGGATAATGTCTTGTTGAGAACCTAAATTGATAAATTATATATTGAACTGATTTTAAATAATTGATTTTAAAATTAATAATTTTTTGAATGACTGAATCACATGTGATCATTGGTTGTTAGTCGTTAATTATGAAAATAATGCTATGATAACACCCCTATCACTGGATTGATAATAAAAAAAATGAAATAAATATATTCTTTCATTATTTTTGTACAGATGGGGAGTTGATCACTAATGTTCAGAGATATGGGACATGTGTAATCATTGACATGAAATCATTGATGATTATTGTGATAATACAACTACCAATAAATAACAAACCACATGTCTTGAAAAATCGTTCTATGAAATGAATTATTTTAGGATTACATGCCTTGTATTTATGGAATACTTTTGTTTATTTAAAATACTTTAAATAAATGATTTATTTAATTGAAAATATAAATATTTTTTTGGATTTATTTTTCCTTTTTTAATATGAATTTATGATTGGTTGAAAATATATAAATTTTATTACATGTATTTTAATTTATAAAAATTAAGGAATATTTAGTCTAATTATTTGGGTATTTACTATGGAATACATGGTGGGACCCTAATTGTCTAATGAATCTCAGCTATCATATCCATTCAAGTGTTTTTAGATTATCGTGTTATAGATCTAAGATATAGAAAATTCCTAACTGGATATGGTGAATTTTATTGATGTTTGGGACTCATAGTGATGAAGGTTAGGAGCGGAGATGTGATTAACATGATGCAAGGTTTTATTGTTGATCAATATCTTGGTAGAAGATGTGTCTTTTATTGATGTGTATTTTGGGTAATATTTACCGATTTGATTATCATAGTTTCCACATTTGGAGTGTTGATAATACAAAATTTTATCCTTTTAATTGCAATATTTTATGGCATAAATCATTCACCCTTTATTTATGTACAATTCCTTATGCTAGTCGTCAACCTGTGGGGATCCAAAACACCATTTTTGTTAGGTCAATGAAAGCTTGGTTACCAAGGTACCAAGGAATCTATTGGTCAATGATATTAAAAGTGTTTAACAAATTGTTTCATAATCAAAATCAACTAAATATTATGTCAAGGATAACCACAATTATATTCCTCTCATGTTAATAATGGGATAACCAAATATGTACTTAATTCGAGATTCTGATAAACTTCAATATACCAACTTTTTAGTTTTGGATTAACCTATCATGTAAAATCTTTTGGGATTGATATAACCTCATGTACCCCCGTTGATATAATAAAACATTAATCACTTCCCAATTCATTAGAGGTGTATAATAGACCCACCCAATAATCAATCCTAATCCATTTAATAGTTTTCCACTGAATCATGAAAATGTTTAGCATTTCTCCCTAGTTTACACATGAAAAAATGAGTTTCATAAATATTTCAGCAACATAACCACAAATCATTAAGAGAAACAATAAGGATGATATCATTGATTTATACACCCATTTAAGTATAAGTAATATCAAAGAATGTTACCATAGATGAATATTTCATTCAATATATTACAATAACGTTTCTTATAGAAGATACCATTTTAATTATTAAATAACATTATTAATACATAAAAATAAATTCAATAGATTATTAAAAAATATCATTTAATATTACCATGAAATTTTTTAATGGTAATACTAAATAATTTATCAATCATCAGAGTAGGAAATTCCTTTAATTCTATAATCACTAAAATAATTTTATTGGTCACACATTTGTATAAAAGTGACTCATCCAAATAAGAACATGATGATTACATTTAAGAACATTAATAGGAAGTTGAACCTAGGTAAAACAAAATTATATAAATATTATTACAATATTCCAAAATATTATTGAAATTATTTACAGAAGAAAATATTCATGGTCATGGTGAGAAGTTATATTTCTTTCCCTTAAGAACATAAAATATCACTTTTGAGTGAATTGAAAGATTAAAATAAAAGAAAAAATGGTAATATATTTAAATAAATAGAGGAAAATAAAATACATTAGATTTATTAATGTTACATCACATAATTTTATCATTGAAAATTTAAGTATAAATTTTGATGATAAAAATGTGATTATAATGTAAAAACACTTACCTCAAGTTGGAAATTATTCTTTACAACTTTTGGACTCATGATTAATTATTTTAAATTTATTATAAATCTATAATAAGACCATATTCATACTTATAATACAATAAATATGTTTCTTATTTTATCTTAACACCTGTCATTAACATTATTTCATTATCATCATCATTTTGGTTGTTAAGTACATTATTTTTATTTTAATTTTAATTTTCTAGTTCTATTAATTTAACATTAATAATTATTCCATAATATCCTAAATTATTTTAAAAATATAAATATCATATATTTTAATTATATACATTTCTATAACCACTCATGGAAATCAGTGAAAAAATGAGTTACATTAATTCATGGAGACTATTGCCCATACCTAAGGACAAGTAATGTTTGAGCTTTTATAGGGATGGATTAAAATAAAGGTATGTAAAAATTAAAATTTATAGAACCATAATTATATCATTAATATGATATTTATTTATAAAATTGATTATTATAACAATTATTTTGATTCAATGATATAAAATGAATCAGATCAGAATGTGGAGGTTCTAGTCCACACGTATGCATGAGCGATACATTAATTTTCCCTATGGTATAAAAGAGGTCATCAATGGTTTTTACATAATTATAATAACAAATAAATATATTTATTAATATTTATTAATAATTTTTTATTATATATAATTGTTTTAGTGGGTGTTTAAGATGGAATACATTGAAGGAACTCTGTCAATATTTTTACCAACTAAATGAGAAAACTCCCTTAGGTCACAACAAATTCCGTGAAATATTTTTTTCCTTTAAAAAAATTGGATTTATGAAAACTTTACTGAATAATTGAGGAAATTAGGGTAGGTATTATTAGATTTAAAGGGCTCAAAAATGTTGAAACAATTTGGAGGGGTGGTGAATTTTATAACTAACGGGGAGGAAATTTTTTGAATTACTTAAAAGTTTTATGTATAATTAATATCCTTCTCAAATATAATAATTGCAAATTTAAAAGGATTAAAATTTAGGATAATAAAGCATCAAAATATACCAATAAAATATGTGTTATAATTGATTATGTAGAAATAATACCCTGTTCCTTTCATTTTGCCACCCCCTGATAGACCTGTATGAATATTAACTATGGTGACATATTATTACATTTTTACCCTTCATTGTAATAAACAATTGATTTTTTTTTGTAATTTTAATGTCGACTGAACATAACCCATGAATTTTAGGTTTTTATGATCTGAAATGCAATTTATTATTTACTTATCATCTTTTTTTCTTTGTTTTTTGTATTTTTTATCATATTATTTTGTATTTGGTTGTTAATTTCATTAAATATACATTCTATATAATATCAAAAAAAATCAACATATGTATGGAAAATTGGGTTTGTAGAATGTTTGGAAATGTAGTTTAACATATATGTCAATTATTGAAAAAAATCAACCACCAACATAAATGAAATGAAAATGTGTAAATTACCTACATTAACAATATTTCATACAGGATAAATCTTGAATGTGATCATCAAGATATGTAAAAATGTTATGTGGAGTAATTAGATAATTGAGTAATGTTATACATGATCAGTCTTCTAGAAAAATTGGTTGTGTGGTATAATCAGCTATTTGAATTATTTAAATGATGAAAATGGATACTTCATAACAATCGACTATGTTAGATTAAACAACATAAATAAAAGGCCTATAAGGATTCAAATATTAAAATGAATTATATGGTTGGAATATTTATAATTATAAATGTTAATATAATTCATCATATTAGATATGTCAAGATGAATGTTTGTATTTATTATCATTCAATCACTCAGGTGAAATTTTTAATGATTATGTATAATCTATACATGGTTTATTTGATTCTTAAGAGTAAAATAAATTTAATAAATTCCACCTAATACGATATAAGACAAGTGAAAAGAAAATTTTTGTTTTATCTACTATGGATGTGGTATGTTTCATGATAATAGGGATTTTCATTGATCCTTATTTTTCTCAAAATTATGTAGTGTGAATTTAATTAAAAAGTAGTTAATGTATCTCAATAAAGTAGCGTGATATTGTGGATTTTATTTCATGAAATGTTAGGTGGATAAGATAACAAATAGAACTCATTAATAAAGCTCTCAAAAAATTATACACTATTTTTTCAGGAAAATAATAAATAAGAAGTCTCATTTCATAAGATATAATTACTGTTGATCCATTGAAATTTCTGAAGACTCTCTTAGAGTATCATATTATTCAGTTATTTTCTCTCAGAGATCATTAATTTCCTTTAGTTTTATCTAGGAATAGTGATATAAAATCAATAAAAAATCTATTTAATATCTTTTTTTGAAGGATAATTCATTAAATATTTTCTAAATCCCATATTAAACCATATGTGTTTATACAAAGTATCTATTACTTTCACTTAGTCATGAAGTCCACGAAACAAATACAACAAGTCCCACGAAAAAACTATTCTAGTAACAATCACCACACTCATGGAGAAGAGTGGCGGTGGAGTGAACTAGGGGACTTTTATTCCCTATAACACTATAAATATCTCTATTTATTTTTATTTATTTAGTTTTTTATGTGATCTATAATAGTTATTAAATAATATATAATAAATCAATCATACACAATAATAGGTTCTTTTTCTATGTGGAAGAAAATTTAATGAACTCAATTCACCCATCCCATCTTTTTTATTAATATTGTTCATCCCTGATAACATTTTTTATCAGTGGTAGTGATTATGGTGTTTTCAGTTGTATGAGTTAAAATCTAAATATATATTTAGCGACAGTATATATGTTTGATAATATAGAATCAATGTCTACTGTTAGAGAACCATATTTTAATTTTAAGAATTTGGGTATTAGAAGGAATATATTTTCATGTATCCAAAAAACCTCAGTATGAAGGTTTATCATAATACTGTGTTTCCATATGATAGTACAAATGCAAAACTAGAAACATAGGATGGTGAACCCAAAAAAAAAATACTGATCTACATTATAATAATACTAATTAAATAATATATGGATTAGATATGTATTATTTCAACATGGTTTCTCAATGTGAAATAGATCATTAAATGTGGGCTAAAAATTCCGATTTCTTTTTCTTGAATAGATAATGTGCATAATCGTAGAAACAAGACTTGAAAAAAAATATTTTACACATTGAGAATGATGAATACTTAGAGTATCAGACATTCCAAAGGAAGACTTAGAAAAATAATGAATAATGTTTCTTCATTAGGGTCAGCAATTGCAAAAAACATATTAGGATTTGAAATATTTGAATACTACCACCATGTTCAAGTGGTATCTTGGTTTCTATTAGAAAATAGATAGAAGTCAAAAATATCAAAATAAAATATCTTTTTGGGACACTAATAATGTATGAGGAAGATATTGACTCGAAAGCTCTAGAATATAGGTTAGTTAATAAAGAGAATAAAGCTTAGATAGTCTCAACTCCAGTGGAACAAAATAATTATAAATATGTTTAGAAAAATGAGTCATCTAAATAAAATTATATAAGAAGAGCTAATTTAGATAATGGTCTATCTCTCTTTTATATAAAATTCAATAAGTTCTATAGATAGAGAAGTAGTTTTAGAAACATTTCATTAAATATATGAAGTCAGATCAAAATTTTGAGGATGTAAGAGGCTATGAGTTTAGAATCATGGATACATAAATCATGATTTTCCACAGCATCAAGATGATAAAAACCCATAAAATAATTACTTGAATAGAGTTGGTTATAAGAAGAAATCTAAGAAAAACATTAATGAAATGTGATTGCTTTGGATGATGCCAATGATGTTTCATATTCGGAATTAGAAGTAGTGAATTTTAATCACAAATAAAACATTTTCTTATGGGACATAATAATTTGATACATTCTTACTACTCTTCAGAGCATTAATATAACTTGGAAAATGTAAATTCATTATTTTAAGATCTGGTTGAATATTTTACCACATTATAATCTAAATATCAATCCTTAAAGAAAAAAATAAACCACTAAAAATCAAATTATGTGATTTGTAATCAAAACTATGACTTAACCAAAAAATTTATAAGTTTAAAAAGTATACTAAATTATTTGGGTACATTTTGTTATGAATGTGGAAATAAAATTGAAAAATTAAATAAATAATTTCAATATATTAAAGTCATTTCTGGTGAATTTTAAAAAGGTTAAATATATTTAAACAAAATTTTTAGTAATGCTGAAATACATAAAAATATATTTTGAATATGAATTCGGGTGGGGAACCAATGTTTTAAAAGAAATATTTTTACCTAGTTCTAAGAATATATATATATATATATTTAAAATTAATTTTGTTTTTCATTTTTGAGGCTAATAACACTGTTAAAATCATTTTAGTTTTAAAACCCCATAGTTCTATAGAGTTAAAAATTATTTTTTATGAAACATTTCTCCAACTTCTATAAAGGAGGTTCTAGAGAAAAAAAATTATTTGGGTTCTTAAATCCTTAATTTTTAAATTTGGTGACCAGAAAAATATTTTTAGAAATAATTTTTTTTAATTTAATTATATATACCATGGTCCAATGACTCCCACAAAAGATAGAATATGTATTATGGATTCTCATGGAATTTTATTGAATATATTTTTAATTATCACTCCATATACATGATAGATGGATGCCATTTATCTTTTAGAGACAACGGAAAAACAGTTTTGGGAATTGGATCTTTTAGAAACTCAACATTGTCCTTGTCAATAAATTTATCTATATGGAATGGTTAAATATTAATATGATATGTGTCTATAAATATTATGAGAATGGTTATTTTTTTGATTATTCAAATAATTAATGATCTATTTTTAAATATAAAATTATTTAATTTAACTAACCACGAGTAGAGAATGTCTATAATATAGATCATAATTCATTGAGTACACAAAATATTAATTATTCGAATGCCGCAACAAATGATACATGTATATACAATCGAATGTTGTTGCATTTTTATGATTATTATTTAATAAAATTTTCCATAATAAATTTATTCACTAAATAACTTCAACATAAATTGAATAAAAAGAAGTTATATGATCCACTAAAATTTGGAATGTAAGGTAAGTCATATTTTAAAATAATAAAATAGTTTTTACTTATGGTCCCATATAACTTATTAATATGATTTTTTTGGGATATATATATTTTCAAGACAATAAGAAAATATTTTTTTATGTTTTGGGTGATGAATATTCTTAATTTACCTAGTTTTTAATTTTATGTGATAAAATTTATTCATTTATTGTTTTAATATGTTTTTAAAAACCAGTTTAAATATATATATATGTCAAAAATATTTCATTATGAAGTTACCATGGAATATAATATTAATACCATGAGATCAATGCCTATTTTTAGAAACATTTTATCATAATGATCATTTTAACACAAGGTAACCTCATTAGGATGGTGTTCTTGAAATAAATAATGGTCTTTTCAAGAAAGATCTATGACTATGTTTTTTGAATATAACCAGCCCCGAAATTTTTGGGATTAAGCTTTTAATACAAAATATTATGTTAATAATAAGTTAATATTAGAACTAAAATAAATAAAACAACAAAATAGGAATGGAATAATAGAAATCCAAATTTTTGGAAGATTATGGTTTTGGATACAAATAATATTTTATGAACACATGCGATAATTATGGTATATTTGATATAAAATATGATGAAAAAGTATTACTAGACTGTATTAAGTTATTAAAATCATATAGTATTTTTGATAAAATATTAATGATTTTAAAATAATCAAATAATCTAAAATTTGATAAAAGTAATCATTTTGATTGTAAAGTAACTCAAATTTATAAACTATGTGATTATTTTTAAAACATGATATTTTAACCACTTTTTGATGAAAAAATGGATAATGAGTTGGAATGTGAATTTCGTGAACCAAATCCTTCAATTTGGATGTAACTAAACATAAATGTGTGCTACCATGATGGCTTGTAGCCCTAAAGAACATTTTTTTAGAGCTATTATAGGAATTTTTTATTAAGGAATTATAAATTTAAGGGATATAGTGACCCTTGTATAATTTTATACCTTTCATCTCAATTCAAATCTACGTCTATATAAGACTCATTAGTTCATAAATTTGGGTTTTAACTATAAGATATGAATTAAACTAGTTCTTGAGGAATAATGTATGGTAATTAGTTCGTAGACCCTCTAACTATCCTATTATTGGAAAATAATTTTATTTTAGGAATGTAAAAATGATCCTGATGTGATAACTAAAAATAAATCTTGATTAGTAGCTATGTTGAATAATATAGAACAATGGTATATACTATGAGGATACATTTTCACAAGTATCAAGATTATAATCAATTAGTATTATTTTTTCCTATTAATCATATATGATTATAAATTTATATAATATGAATATGAAATATTATTTTCTAAATTTATTTCTAATGTAGGATATTTATGCTAACAAAACAACTCATAATGAAAATAAAAATTTTCAAATTATGTATTTTAAATTAAAAAAATAAAATTAGAGTCTTAAACATGAACCTATACCTTGGTAAGAACATTTAGGATATCTTCTATCATCTAATGGGTTTTTTATAAGGTATGGTATATCCTATTTTATTCAATAAAAATACATAATTGGATAATTTTTTAGTAAAGGTTTATGTTGATTATGTATTTTTCATTTTACAAATAAAAAATATGCAATGAATTTTCAATGTTTAAGGAAATTTAAGTTCAAATTACAATGATGGGTGAGTTTAATTATTTTCTCAACATCAAAATATACCAAAAATATATTGAAAAATTTTAAAATAAAATAAAATATATTTTATAAAATATAAAAATTATTTGGATTGAATATAGAAATGTACATACCACCCTAATGATTTATATTAAAAAACATGACTATGATTACTTTTGGAAACTAGTTGATAACATGTTTTACAGAAAAATAATTTGGATTTTAATATATTTCACTATTAGTAGAAAACATATTATGTTTCCAAATATTTTTTATTCTCAGTTTCATGATAATAAAAAACAATAACATTTATTACCTACCTAAACAATCGTTAAAAAATTTAAATGAATAATTGACCTTTCTATTATTTTTCCAAAACATCTAATATTTATTTAATATCATACACGAGTGCCATAATTAGTGGTTATAGAATATATATACTAATTGTGTATTATGAACATTCCAATTTCATTGAAAATACTTGATATCCAAGTCTAGTTTGAATCATTAATCCCTAGACTTCACCAGTGTAGAAGCAGAATATATTATAACAAGAAGTTGTTGTGAACAAGTGATATAGATGAAACACATATCAATGAAAACTAGATTGAATTATAATGAAGTCTCAATTATATGTTAAAACACTAGTGATGTAAACATTTCAATGAATCCAATAAATCATTAAAGAATAAATAATGTTGACTTTAGGAACCATTTCTTAATAATTCATGCTTAAAAAGGTGATAAATATCCTGAAATTTTCAATACATAGACTCCATTTTCAGAAATTTTTAAAAAAACTTCTTATGCATGCTAATTTTGATTTCATTAAGATAGAAATGGGTTTCTTTTTTTTAATAGATTTAATTTGTTATAATTTATTATTATAAAAAATTATTTATTCTATTTATTTTTGTTGAAATTTAAAAATGACAACTCTGATATATTATTTAGATTAATACTATATGAAAATTATTATTATTATTATTGTTTATTTAATTTAATTAACAAAATATACATTTACTTAATTTCTTTTACTTTTTTTATTAGTCATATTTAACCTTAAAACAAAAGAGAGTACATTAGAAAAATTTAATTTCAGTATGTTACTAATTACAAAATTTCCTCTCAATGTTGTATCCATTAAAGTATGTGACCTCCCCTTATTCCCTAACCACTATCGAAAATATATTGATATATGTTATACCTTCAAACTACCTCATTAAAATGGGAAATGAAATATTTTGGAAGACAAATTATCAGTTTTGTCTGTGAAATCCAAAGGGATTATGAGAAGTGTTATTAAGGGATAATCCAATGGTTATAAAATGAATGAAAAAAATTATATTGAAGATTGAGATTGAGTTTCATTTTTTTTTGGAAAATTTAGATTGAGGATAAGAATTAGGGTTTTTGTTCTTGTGGAAGAATTTAACAAGTTCTTGTTTAATTCCATGATTTAGTTTAATCAGACAGAGGATGTAGTCTTATTAAATGTTAACTAATATATAGTTATAGTTTTTTTAAATGGTTAATGTCATTCACTGTCTACATGGGGGAGTTTTGTTTTCATCATAATCTTGTAGGAACAATTTCAATATGTTCAAATGAAGTGTTCATGTTTTTTTATGGAACCTATGTTTTGAAAACAACCCTGTAATATAGAATTCTATTGAATATAATTTTTATGTAAGTTTTTTCAAATACGTATAGTAAAAATAACATTATATATGGAGAGAGATATTTTTTCTGAAATATATTTGATGTAATTGTGGATCAATAATCTAATGTTGAATTTTCATTGATACATGGTGAGATAATGCATCATTTATAAGAAGGAAAATGGAATTTAAAGAATAATAGTTATGTTAAATTAATATATTTAGTTATAAAGAATAAATAGCAGGGTTTAAATATAGGTGATATGCTTAATTAACAAAAAAGTATTAATATATTGTTATTTCTCTTGAAGATGAAAAAATATTCTTGGGATTATGCTTCATGTTATTTGAAGGTAGTTGGTCAGAATATCATGAATATAAGAGAGTTTTCTCAGACCACACTACATATGGATGAATTAGTGGTTGAGATAGTGTCTTCTATGGGATTAGAGGAGATAAAATTAGTTTGAATCAAATCATTAGCTCTACTTATCATTCCTATAATTCGTGAGACTATCTAGATTATTGAAGATGCGGCAACACAAAGTCAATTTGTTGGTGATTTTATTGGTTCTACTGATGAAAATAAGTGTGTGGAGACCAATTTTGAAACAAAATCTATATTTTATGATGATAAGATATGTAGGTCTAGTCATATGGGTTATGATGTTTAGAGAAGTCTAAAATAATCATATTTTCATGAAGGGTGTGAACCAATAATTCCTAGATCTCTTGATGACAGAATAATGAAATTTTATATGTTTATAGAAACTAAAAATCATATAAATAAACCATCGGTAACAACTAAAACTTTATCTAATTATATACTATCTCCTTCAGTATGAATGAGTTCAATTTTTTTCATAATTTTTTTATGATGATGTATTGATGGATATTGACAACATGATAGTAATTAATCATTTTAAACATGGTGCTATGTTCTTTCAATGATGATATTATAAAACATAAAGGATCCTATGTCTCCATGTTAGACATTAATATGTTGTTTAGATTGCTTCCTTACAAATATTCAATAATCAATAATCTTTAGATAGATCAACAAGTTCCACAAGCTAATTATAATGTATGTTCTATGGAATATGGGGAAGTTAAAGCCTTGATATATTTTTTCAAAGAAATATTCCCTAAGATAGATTAGTTTAGTGATCATAGTACATTATTTTAATATCAAAAGGATGCTTATTATAATCCTTCATCAATAAATTAAGATTTATCTCAATATTTGATGAACATAATAAAATATTTTTAGCTGAAGTTCATCATACATTACACGCGTGATAAATGTTTTGTTAATTTACATTTAATTTTAATCAAATGTCATTCCTATACTATTACACCTTTAGAATCTCCATTTTTATTATATTTAGAGATTGGGGTTAGACAATTTTGTGTGTTTTTTCTATTACTTCTTCATTACAATGACTTTAAACTAATATAAATTCTCCAGTAATATTGGATGAGGTGAGAACAAATTTTTTATTGAATTTAATGTTACCCATGTACTTATTTAGAAAATCAGTATTGGGATCTATATGTCAGTTAAAAATTATATTGAAATTATTGAAAAAGCCCATGGATGAATGGTACAAGAAAATTTGGGTATTTTAAAGGAAGAAATAAATAATATTAAAGACTACATTCAAGAAATAGATAAAAACACTAATATATTTTTCAATTAAATAATATTCTTAATAGTTTTTTCTTGGTATCACATGATAGAAGGATGTTGAGAATCATATTCATCTTCAAAAGAATCATTGAAAGAGTCAATTATTATTATAGGAAAGAAGTTGGTTGTTTAGAAACATCATGTACCTCTATGTTTAGTTGATCCCCAACATGCTGTCAATATTAATGTTTTTAACACTTCCATCATAGATTCTACAATTTTTTTTAGTGTTTTAAGGTAGAAGTGAATATTTGGGATCATAAAGTGTATTCTCCAACTTCTGGTCTAATAGAAGAACAATCATTTATGAATTTAATTATCAATAATGTTCTTGTGGATATGACTTCATCCATTTCAGCTATAAGAATTTACTCTATACTTATCCCTCCTATTTCCAATGATTCTTTACAATTCTATTCAAGAAAAAAGTATATATTAACATGTTTATCATGAATTTTTTAGTTTACATCACTAAAATCAATAAGCAAGAAACTCTCTTGATTCCTGAATTCACCAACTTGGACATTCTTATGATGATAGAAATCAGTGATGAAGCTCTATTTTATGTGAGAATAATAAGACCACATAGTAATGATACTGTTAGTAATAATCAAAATATGTGGTAAATAAAAGAAGGTGTTTATGATACATCATTAATATCAGTTCCAATTTAATCTTCCTCTAGAACAACTCCAACCACTAAATCACCTTCACCCAAACCAAACCATATTCCTCGACTAATATTTTATAAATTTATTATGTGGGTGTATATATTGATTTTAAAACAAAAAATTAAATACTTCATTACATATTTTTTAATATGATAACTAATAATTATTTATAATATGATCATTTATATATATATATATATATCCAATTTTATTTAATGAAACTAATTCATTCTGTAATTTGATATTCAGTTTTCTCACAACATTTAGATAGTTCATAAAACTAATTTCTTATAATAACATGTGTTTCATCATTCGTACCCTTCCTTTCAAAAAGGGTATAATTTTTCTACCTTAATAAATAGGTGATAAGATTATTATCTATTTAACCAAAGGTTAACAAGAATTCTAAAGAGGGGAGATGTTTATACCATTCAAAGTGGGAGAAGTAAATTTCTCATCGAAGGAAAAAATAAATTTTAAACACTACATATCATATATATTTAATTTCTATTATATATTTTTAAAATTACATGTTTAATATCTACCAGAATATATCATGATATTTATTAGTTTTATTGGTTTTGGGATCACTAAAAAGATAGATATGATTGTACTTCAAATGTTGATCCAACATATCCTATGCACAGTATATTATATTTTATTGAATACACTTCATACATTAGTGATGATCTTATTTCATAAGCGTTTCTATCATTTTTATCATATTATTTTATATTTGGTTGTTATTTTCTTCGAATATATCTTACGAATGCTTTTTTTTCAAATATGCCTAGGTCTAAAAAATTTGGCTATGTTACATTTTTTTGACATGGTGAAAATTGATAGTTCAATCAACCAGGTACATAATTCTTCTATGTAAAAGAATACACTATTTTGATATTCCTTATGTTGACAAGATCAACTATATTATAAATACCCAACATGATAATTCTTATACATTAAATGGTAATATAGAGTAATCAGATATATGAGTAATTGCCTCTATGGTGAATCATCTACATAAATTGGTTATATAGTATGAGCAGTTACATTAATTTCATGAGTGAAGATAATGGATACATCATTTCAATCAGAAATGTTATATTAATCTATATATATAAAAATTTAATGTGGATTCAAATCGTCAAATAATTTACATGGTATGAAATTCACAAAACAACTATGTGGATTTAATTATGAAAAAATTCTAGCTCATGGTGTAAGATTCTATTTATTATCATTGAAGAACTTAAGTGAAGTTTTTATACTACCATCCAATCCTTAAATGTATTATTTCTTCATTATGATTAAATAAAATATAATATGAGTAATATATAGTGACATAGGAAAATGAAAAATAAATTTTAAAGTTTCACTACTTTTTCCGAGGTGTTTTACAGAAAAGAAATATGTTTCACTAATCCTTGTTTTGGAAAAATTTAATGTGAAGTGAAATTAATTGAGAATTTTTATGCTTACTTCAATGAAGTAGTGTGTGAGAATAGTTTTTTTCATGAAAAGTGATGCACATAAAAGATTACTCAGCTGTAATTCTCAAATATATCCAAAAAGGCAATATGTTTTTCTACAAAGATGTGGAAATGGAATTTTAATTTAATTAGATGTAATTATTGATGATCCATTATGACTTAATAAGAATATAATTGACCTAAATATTATTATGATATTTTTTTATTAGATATCATTCTTTTTCTATCATCCGTATCATATAGTTTTTCATTGAAATATTTTAAAAAACATTTTATAATATTTTTGTGAAAAGGATCTTGACAAAATAAACATTGAAGGTTATTGTTTATACTTCCTTTATAGTGCCCGGTTGAACGATATCATACTTGTACCAAGATTAACCATCTTTTAATCAGTCATGTAATTCGTAGAAAAAGGAATTCAAGTACCCTAAAAAGTTCTAGTCTAGTATAAATCGTCACACTTGTTGAGAAGAGTGGGGGTAGAGTGGAAAATGGGAATTATATTCCCCAAAAAAATATGAATTTCATTGTGTATATTTATATTTTATGATATTATTTCTAATGAATTAAATATTAATTAATTTAATCTAATTTTTTCATCAATATGTGGGGTTTTTTCTACATGAAGAAAAATTCAATGAACTCAATTCACGCCCCTAATGAGTCTTAATACAGTTAGTCCACAACTAAAAAACATTATCTTATTAAAAAATATTAACATTCTGATTCCAAGTATTTAAGATATTTTCTTCAATTATTTTTCAATAATTATTAAAAATTAATTATAAAAAATGTTCTCAATAATAGAATGAAACCCAATTTTTAGAAGGGAAAAATGCATTTTAAGCATAATTTTTTTTTAAATTCATTCTATTAAAAGTAAAAAAATTCAAAATAATATAAAAGTATTGGATTGAATATATATTATATATTTAATTAAAAAAAATTATGTAATTTTGAATCATTTAATTTTTTTATAAAAATATTTACCTATATAAATGTTTTTTTAAAAAATAACACTTTTTACCTTGGAAGAAGGTTATCATCATTCTTAATCATTAGATAAATAATTTTAGAATAATTATCTCATTTAAAAATACAAATTTTAAATATATTTCCTTGATTTAATATTTACATAGTGTTAAATATAATTTTTCAAGATAAAAATGCATAACTTGTAGATAAATGAATTTATTTTAAAAATAGGTTTTTTATCATTAAATGATATAAAAAAATATTATTATTTTGTATTTGTAATTAATAAATAAAATTTTAAATTATTTCTATTTGTATTTCATACTATGGTTATTACTATTTGTACATTACAATCCAATGAAAATGATAAAAATGTATACTATATTATGGGTTCATTTTGTTCCACAGTTTCATGTAAAGTAAGTTATTAAATACATCATGTTTTTTTCAATGGAATATATATATTTACACCCACAAATTATAGTGTTGTTACATATGTTCATATAGATTATATAGTTGTCTGAGATATACGAACATTGGGAATTTATATTTATTTGGAATAATGAAATCCATTTTTTTATAAAAATAAAATATTTGATGTGATTAACATAATATTTTTTTCAAATATTTTTTTAAAGAGTTGTGTATTTTATCCATAAAAATTAATTAATTTAATTAAATTATTACTAAATATTGTGACAATTCAAAATATTAAAAAATATATTTACATTTATCTAATCATGGTTATTCGAAAATGAATGTGTATAAATTTATTTTACACTTCAAACATATATTTTCAAAAAAAATCTGTATTATAGAATTTTATGTATAACCATTCTTATTAATTTATTCAACAATTATAAATTTTATTTCATTAAATTAAAACCATATATAACATCACCGTTTTAAAATAATCTAATGATAATTATTTTTTTTTATTTGGAAAAAATTTATTTTTGGGAGAATGGTGAAAAATAAAGATTTTTGGAAAAGTAAAATTATTTTATTTTCTCTTTATCAATGTAATTTGAAATTTCAATTTTTTTATCTTTTTTTAAAGTATAATTATATTAATTTTATTAAACATTATTAAATTCATTACACATAATCTATTAGCATACATTATTTTTCTATATGTCTATTTTTAAACTTAAAAACACATCTTTCCAAAAACATTTTTTAATTTATATTTATTCACATATATTAAATTTCATTTTTATTGAATCCACTAATTATATATTTAAAAATAAAATTATTATTTGTAATTAACAAGTTCATATTTATAAATTTGTGGTAATTAATTTTTTCCATTATGTATTGTTTTATTTGTAATAGATTATAGTAATATGAAAAATGTTACATAGGTAAAAAGAGAATAAAATATTTGGGGTAACATATCAAAAGTAATATAAAACAATCCTTTATTATGTTTTTTGAGTTTATTTCAACCATAATAATTCTATATTATATTTTACAGAAATTTGGATTCATTTTCCTTTGACAATGACCACTATATTATTTTATATAAATGATAAATAAAAAATGACTATCTGTTTCAATTAATATTTTAAATATGTTGTGATGCATAAAAATGATAATAATGATTATAAGTGGTAAGATATAATATTAATAATTTTTATTATTTTAATGATATATTTTTAAATTTTGTTCTTGTATAATTCTACTAAATTATTACACAGCCTTGACGTAGAACTTGTGGAAGTTGTAGAGAAAAACATTTAAATTATTATAAGGTCATTAAAAGTCATATGTTTGGGATTTATTTTTCTATTAAAATAATTTATTAGATTAAAATAATTTATATATTATAGAAAAATAATTTAAATTTTAAATAATTTAAATTTAAAATAAATTAATTTCTATATTTTTTAATTAAATATTTTGGGAATATTCATGAAAATAGATTTTAATATTTTTTAGTTATTTAAAAATATTTAAAAATATTTTTTAACAAATAAAATTATATTTTGAATCAAGTTGATGGGTAATTTTATATAATATTATAAATATTTCATGATTTTTTTGAATTTAAATTTTTTAAGTATAGTGCTTAAACTTATATATTAAAAACTGTGTTACAACAGATATCGCTAAACAGGGTTAAAAAAGGGGTCAAACCAAAATATAAGGTTAAAAATGAAACAAAAATTTGTTTAAAGTTTATATTTATAAGTACTTATAAATTTTAATAGATATATTTAATTATATAAAACTTGTGAGCCATTTAACATGATTTGGACACATATTATATATTATTATTTATGGGATTTATAACATTTTAGCCACCTCACTAGTTAAAGATAACCGATTATACTCACTTCCCCACCAATTATTATCCATTAACCATAATATATTCTTTAAACACATAATGTTAATATTTTTCTTCCCCTAATATCATCCAAACAAGTTTTAAGGTGCAATCAAATGGAGGATTTACAATAAAGTTGTATTACTCTAAACTGATATCATTAATTTTATTCATTGTTCAACCTCCATAAATTGATTCATTCGAAAGATTATATAATAACATTAGTATATTAAAAATATTTATATGTTTTTATTATTATGTAAATAAAACATATTCATATTTTCTTCTATCCTATAGTAAATGAAAACATCACTTTAGTGTTTGTGTGGACTACCACCTCCACAGATAGATATATTTTTCCACACTGGCTCTAATGTATAGTAATTATGATGTATTTAATGAATATATATTTTATTTTATACTTTATTATGAGTATGTAAAGATAATATATTACTTACTTTCTTACCCTTCAACCCGTTAGAAATTGAAAATGTCACTTGTGCATGTGTGCGGACTATCACCTCTATAAAGCTATGTGATTAATTTTTTTGAACTATAGTAATGGATTATTATAAATGATATATAATATGAAGAAATTATAACTATGTCATGATTAATATTCTAGAAAACATGTCACTATAAACTCTTGGAAAATGTTCAACCATACAAGGCTGTTTATGGATTATGAACTGAATGAACTAAAAATCTTCAAATATATATATAAAAAATTATTAACTAAATAATTCATGGTAAAAATGAAATAATTATAATTGAGATATTTTAATTTAAATTGAATGTTTATGTTTTATTTTGATAAATAAAATAAATTAATTATTCGGGAGTTTGAGAATATACAAATCGATTCAAGACACATGGTATGATATTTTCCATTAAAACATTATTATAATGTTTTAAATTCAAAATCATTCTCCTCTAATACCATGTTCTTAAAATATTTCAATAAAATTATTTTTTATAATTTATGTATTATTTAATTTAATTTTCATCTACCTTTTACATTCATTACAATTGACAAAATGGAATTTGTTCAACTGTTTTTCGTATGATGAATTTTTAACTTTTCTTAAATGTCCGAAAGAAATGATCTATTTTATTATATAAGTAATGAATGTAATGTTACACCATCATGAAAATCATTTTCATTGAATAATTTATTATATGATTTAATGGTTGTTTTTAATGAAATTAGTTTTCTTAATATTTGTGAAATTATTATTTAAATTGAAAAAATGATATTTGTATCATCTTTTCAAAGAATGGTAAAAATATAATTTTAATCATATTTTTATTTATGTTAACATACTCTAATATTTTGAATGATGTAATACATATATTATAAAATGATACAATCCACATTATTATTGCCCATATCTAATTATCATGTTTTTTATTTATTAAATTCTGAACATATTATCATTTCTTGTGCTATTTTTTAAATGATAATGAATACATTGATTATTTATTGAATATTTGTAATTTCATTCATTTGATTAATTTATTTAATATATTGAGTAATGGTTTGGTCCCATTATATCCTCTGCATTTTTCAGTATATCTTGTTAGAAAAATAACCATGAGTATTTGGTGTGTATCGTTCAAATTATTTATGATGTGTTGGAATGTGGAATTGATGGTATATTTATTATATCCTTGCACTAGTCCATGATGTAATTATTTTTATTCCCGACATTATTAATTATGTTATTATGCAATGAATTATTTTTTCCCATGTGATTTTTATATCTTACCTTTTGATATATTTAATTTTTTAATTGAATATGTTTTTGTAGAAATATTTTTTATTTTAATTTATTATAAAAATAAAATTGATATAGAATATTTTTTATGATCTCTGTTCTGTAATAGGTGTCATTATAATAAAAATAATTTGTGTTTTTATGTAATCATCATGAATTATGGTTTTTGCTTTTTACTTTTTTTAAACCATTTAGAAAAATTTGATTTTATAATTAAGTTAGTTAATCATTAAAAACAAAATATTTTGATGAGATAATGAAAAAGAACTTCGTGGTGTTTTATGAATTTATAATGTATTAAAAAGTTTCCATTCTTTTGATATCCCTTACTATAAATTATTTTCATTATCCCAAATTTAGAAAAAAAATCACATGAATTATTTATATGTATGAACTATATAGTTTACTATAATTATATTATGTGAAGGTGTGTAAATAGAAGAAAATATTATTTAATGAAAAATTAGCTTATATTTAATAACTCTTTGGAAAAATAATGTATATTAATTAGAAGATTCCATGATTTGTTATAAGGGTTTGATATTATAGTGTTTTGTTATTTATCCAAAAATATAAATAGTAAACACAATCAAAGTGTGAGAGTGTTAACCCTTTTATAAATAAGTAAATTATGGGGTTTTTAGGAAAGATGGCATTACAATTTTCATGAAAGTAAATATCTAAATAACATTAAATGTTTTGATGATTATTTTGAGGATATTTAAAGTGTTTTGTATACCTTCTTGGGTTAACAATTATAAGGTTGATAATATGTTTGAAGGCATAGATACCCCTATTGAGGGATTATGTGATTTAATATTTAGATAATTAATTATATTTTGGGAGAATGTTTTGAGAATACATCCCTTCGTTTTGGTAAGTGTAATGGTGATAATGTTATTTGATGATGAATTTTTTATATTCTGTGTTCATAAGTTGAATGATACTGATAACCTATAGGTCTGATATGATATTTGAGATTTTTGTAATTATGTTATAATTTTAGTAAAGTGGTTATAAATTTTTTCAAACATATCATTTTTCATACAGATAAAAATAAGATTGAAATAAAACTGGTTGGAAAATTGAATGGACATACCATGATAACAAAAGACCTAATTATGTGATAGATATGTAACTACCATGATAACAAAAGGCATACTTATGTGAATTAGTAAGGCTACTACTATAATTAATCTACATAACACATGAATAATAATGATACCATGACAAGGTATATACAATTTTCATCATGTAATACACTAATCATTTATGTTTCTGTAGTTTGTGCAATAAGTGGAATTTCCACTAGAAGAAAAAATAAATAGGTTGCACAGTGGAATGGGTATACCATGATAATTTGTTATGTTAGTAGACCTTTAAAACTTATAGTAACATGTTTCCAAACTAACTAACTATTTATTAATTGAAGACATCTTTTCTAGTATAAAGAAGTAGTATAACATTTAAAATCTCTATCTGTTGATTTAGGGAATTATTAAAATCATCTCTTCCTTTAGGACTTATTTTATTATTCTCTATATAAAACTTTTATATAGAGATATTTTTCATAAGAAAGATCAATCATTTGAAAAAATATAACGATCATTATAGATATATATCTATATTTAATAATAGAATATCCTAATTACTCACTAGTGCTACAAACAAGACATTATCATAATTATCTAAGAATATCAATTTCCATGAACCTATACTGAATTTTATTAAAGATATTCCCAATCAAAAATTATCTAAAATAAATCAAATTAATATATTCAGATCGAGTTGTACCATATTTTGTAATCTCTTATGTGTTTTTTATTTCTGTTTATTCTGTATATTAGAGATACATTTTGTGTTTCTCTTTTTATCTGTAAAAAAATTCTCCTAATATAAACTGTAGATTATAAGATACTAAATAAAGTATTTCATTTTAATTTCCTTATAAAATTTTGGATGTTTTCATTTCTGAATCTTATTTTTTTATACCACTGGTATCTGTAGAATAAGCTCTATGTATGGACACCATTATGAGATATTTTTTATAAGACATGTTCTAGGTTTTGAAATAGTTTATTTAATAATAATGCACATAATAGTAGGAAATTTCAATGGGAAGGGTATTAAGTATCATCTTGATACCAAACCCCTTGTTTAAATTTCTTTTGTGCACTATCACTTTTGTTTTAAATATTTTAAGTCAAACATGTGTTCTTCTTTCAACATTATATAGAAAAAATAATATAATAGTTCAAATAAAATATTATATTATATAGTATGCTTGAAAGGAGTGGATTATTTTTAAAATATAGATTATTTTTAATGTATTTTAACTGAGTTGTGATTGTGAGTCTGAAAATATTGTCAAAAGACAAAATTCGTTATATCTATTATTTTTTGTCGCCTGTGCATTTTTATCAAGCTGTGGGATATGTGATTTAATTTTCTTTTGAAATATAAATTTTAATTTGTAACCCAATTCACCAAACTCTTGAGTTGTACAATAGGAAACACAGTTATTACTAGAGAATATTTAAAAGTAATTTTTAATGTGATCTAGTTATATTGAATAATCTTAAATTTTTATTTTATGTAATCTTATATCAATATACATAATCATAGATTATAATTAATTTCCACTAATAAACCAATATATTTTAATGGAATTTTTTCGATCAATTAATATTTACAATTAAAATTATTTTACAATAAAAGTTAATTGTTATCTATATTGTAATTGATGAGAATTATGAAAAAAATCATTCTTTTAGAGCCGGATGGAGTGATTCCACTGAGGTAGCATATGAATATAACTATAAATCCATGAATTACTTATATTATGATTTATATGAATATTAATTTTATAGAATATCTAATTTTGATACATATTTTGAGATATGCAATAAATATTATATTTCTCATTGAGGAGCACCAAATTTCAATTAAATTCATTTAAATACTTATACAATTTAATATGATATATTAAATATAAAACATTATAAATCCATTTAATATATGCATCTCTTATTCAATCAAATATTTATCATTATTCATGCAATGGTAACATACATTGATGATAATGTTCTATTCATAACTCTTCTTATATTCTTAATTGAAAGATGAAGAGTAATCTATGTGTCTGTTAGATAATAAAACTAAATTAATACACATATAGTGAATTTAAACATCCTAAATCTCGCGATTTAAGAAGAATAATTAAAAGTGAACAAAGGAGTGGTAGATAAACCAAAAATTAATTAAGAGGCCTTTAAGACAACTAAATCTAAATAAAAAAGGAATATCAACTATGAAATTCCATGTGATGAAGAATCACCTTCATATAGTGATAAATAAATTAATCATTTAGATAGATGTTTCAAACAGTTCTCTAGGAATGATAATTTTTTTGGGAAATAAAAGAATAGATGTAAATATGATAACATAAGTAATTATATAAAATAATGGATGAACGATGATTATAACAATGATGAAATATTTTTTTAGTGGAAAACCGAAGGACACATCAAAGAATACTATCCCAATATATAATATATTAAAAAAATTGAAAAAAATAAAAAATTATAAAGAAGATAAATAAATATAATTGGAGTTCCTCTAAGGATATATCAAGTACATCAGACTCAATCCTAAAAGATAGAAATGAAAAATATTATATGTGTTTCATGAAAAAAAATTATAGATATTAAAAGTGTTTCTTGAATTTGTTATAAAATATCTATTTCTCCTAAAACTAAAAATAATGATTATAATTTTTCCATTGATGAATAATTATAATTCTATTCCATACTTGAAGAAACTTGTAATGAATTGAATAATAAATATAAATTTTTAAATAAGAATAACGTTTCTTTCTCATTTTAAAACATATATTACTATATAAAAAATAATAACTCTCATTTTCATAAGGAAAATAATGAGATGATGTTGTCTAATGATAAATTAAGAATGATCTAGGTATGCTTACTGGTGAATAAATATATAACATATATCATTGGTAAACAAGAATCTCATAAGTACACCACAGGAAAAGGTTACAAATCTAGATTAGAGAAAATATATAAGAACAAATTTAGATTCTTTTCTAGTTATAATAATTATTCATGTAGTTATTATTCTACTTGACCTAATAAAGACTATATTTTAGAAATTATAATGTCTCATTTGGGGAAACTAGTAATTCAATTATGTATTCCTAATCATTTATTAATAAACATCTCTAAAACCATGAAAATATAGGAACCAAAATCAATTGTGGTTTTAAATTTTTTTGAAAACCTTATTGAATATTTATAATAAGAAATTATTGAATCTAGATAGTGTATATTTCATAAATATAATTGGTATTACTCAATCTTCATGAAACTATTTAATTTCGATGGTGAACATGTCTTTCTTGGTGATAATCCCAAAGTAAGAAATTATTCATCTTAGTTAAATATGTAACTGTAGATTAGTTTTAATTATAGAAGCGTTAAAATAAAATCTGGATATCAGTTTACATTTTATAGATAATGGATTTCATTTCAAGGGTGAAAAATAATATTTTCAATGTTTTTTTATTCTAAAAAATATTTATATTTTACTACTATGAGAAATGAAAAAAATTATCCCTTTTATTTTAATTCAATATTTTTTAAGAATGTCATCTATATGAGTTCCTTTCATAAATAATATTAGTTTTTTCATGGGATAATAATTCAGTTTAATATGCAATGACTTAGAAATCCATCTAGGAATACTTTAGTCAAAGATCCATCCAAAAAATAATTTATAGTAGAAATTGTCCATAATACATATAAAAAGGGAAAAGATGAAAAAGTGTCTTAATCTAATGAAATAATTTAAATATTATAATCCTTAAATTTTTATTCATACATATTTTATTAGACCTTCTAGATATCTTAATTAGTATTAAAATATCATGTTTATGTTATAATTAGAAATTATTCAAAACATACGTGGAATTTTTTTCTTTTTCATAATAATGAATCTCTAATATATTTATAAATATGATAAATCTATTGATAATCTTAGTGGAAATATAATTATGAAATTATAGGGTTATCATAGTTCTTATTTTCAAAATAAATAGTTTGAATATTTATTCTAAGAATAATGTTAGAGTCTTATCAATTCTTATCATTGGACACCATAAAAATGATACAATAGGGAGAAGAAATAGGTCCCTTCTATAAATGTCTCATACCACGATAAATTAATGAGATATACAAATATATATTTTGGTATATGATATGAACACAACCATAAATATAATTGATTAAATTTTCATTAGACCACTTATAAAGAACACCCCACAAGAATTTGTAATGGTAGAGAACTAAAGGATTACTAATTTTTAGTCTTTGGCTGTAAATTACTTATGCTCAATGAAAAATTAAATGTAGGACAATTTTCATGAAATAGTGATTATAGAATATTTCATGGACATTATAAAAATAGTAAATAAAATAGGGTATGCAATTAAAGGACGTGGGTTATTGAATATTCTATAAATGTTATGTCTGTTGAGAAATATACACATGAGATTATGAACCCTTAATAAATATGGAGGATTTCCTTTCCAATATAGACATAAATTGTACTATACCTCTGATAATGGACTCTCTATTTTTTGATGAATAGATCGAAACTAAATTGATAGATGATTATGAGTTGTACAACACTTATATTACTAGAACTATTATGAGTCCACAAAGTCCGCCCTTTGATAATGTTTCATCTGACCAACATAAAGGAACTCTGGGAAGAGATTCTCTAAGAAAACAATTTTAACATCATGACTTCCTTTTACAGCTTGAACCTAAGGACATAAATTATGCATTTAATTATTAATTCATGGTAACAAATATGTAAGAAAAGTAAAATCAAATTGAATGAAATTGAGTATGAGATAATATTGAAATACTAAGTACCACCATTCCATTATCACTAATTGGGTGTTTAGATACAATGTAGGTGACTCAGGACCAAAAATTATAAATAATTCAAGATTGTATTGGGCAATGGTATAGTTAGTAAAAAGTATTGGACTACAAGTAAAATTTTTCTCCAGTACCTAGGCATAAAGATATTATAGTGTCTCTTTCTTATACAACACATTTTGATTTCAAAATCTATCAACTGGATGTCAATGGTTCATTATTAAATTTTTATATATTTGAGGATGTTTTCATATAACATCCCCATGTATTTCAAACCTCTAACATTCATAATCGATCTTTCAAATTATAAATTGATTCATATTATTTAAAAGATCCACCTACAACATTGAATGATAGGCACAAATAATTTGTTTTCCAAACATTTTACAAAAAAAATATAAAACACTATATTATTTATGAAATTAATATTAAAATAGTTTTTTATAATACAAATATATATTGGTGATATTTTTTAGCCCTAAAAAAGACTTAGTATATTCAGTTATAAAAAATTATAAAAAGGAAATTTTTATTAATAGTAATTGGTGAACATAAAATCATTTAGGGGTTTCTTATTATTTATAATAATATAGGGAATAATTTTAAATTAAATAAAATACTCTATATATATTCATATTTTTTGGCATGGATATTACTAGAGGTAGTGATACTCCAATGAATACAAGTTTTAGGAAAGACCACGATCAAACTAGTAAATCATTTGATCAAACCACATATTGAGTTATGATTATACTTTCACAATACATAACTACTATTCGAATAAACATAATGTTTTTTTATGACAACCCATTTTCAAAAAAATAAAAAAGTGTTATATTTTCTTGTTCTGAGAGGAATTTTCAAATACCCTTAAAAATGAAACCATCGTAATATTTTCTTATTTAGGATGACAAAATATGACATAGTGAGTTATTAATATACTAATTTTAGTTGTCATAAGTTAGATATAAAAATCACATTGGGAATATGTCACTTTTTTGGATAGTCTCTACTATCATGTTGTAGTAAGTAATATTATTTTGTTATATTATCCACTAATGAAGTTTAGTGGAGAGATGTTGGAAGTTATCATGCATATAATCATGATTTAAAACATATATTAATCGAATATGGATAACAATTTATAAATTTTAATAAAATGTTATTATAAAAGTCTAATAAATTTTTATAATAATCGTCTATCTAATTCAAGAAAACAATAAATTTATTTTAGACATATATTTTTTAGAAATTATTTTCAAAAAATGTGATATAACTCTATAATTCATTGACACTAAACATCATATTCCTAATATATTTACAAAATATATTAATTTTGAAAGAATAATTAATATTATATAATAAATTTTAAAGATAAATTATATCAAATGGATTTAATTTTATTTGATACATAGCTATTATTTTATTCTCATGTTTCAGGGATTTTTAGAAGTAACCGTGTAGTATCTTTCACACGGTCTACATTATGAAGATTATTTCTCTATCATATGTTTAGATCATCTACCATGTAACTTACCTCACAAGATCACTATATTTAATATTAGTATTTACTGACATGGTAACTATAGTAAGTGGAAATATGTTATTCATGTGATTATCATAAATATAGGGATCACTTGTTCACATGTCTATTGTGCTATTATCTTAATAGATCCACGGTCAGTAAACCTTATGTATGTATTTATGCACATGTACTTTTTTTATGAATTTTTTTTGGAATTTCATATTGGTATATTATTAGTTTACTAACTAAATGATTAAATTTCAATTTAAAATTCAAAAATCAATGGATGCCTATATTTTTTAAAAATATACTTATTTCATGCAAGGAATCTCTATCAATATAAATCAATATATCTTGAACTTAAACTCGAATATTCATTTTTAGAATATCTATATCTATTTAACCTAAATATTTCATAAATCAAAATCAAAAAAAAAAATTTATAGATGAAGCATTACTTGGAAAATTCATTACCTATATAGTCTCCTCATGATATATGTTTAAGAAATCATAATCCATATTCAGTGTGATTGTGAAGCCATATATTCGAAAACTGTTTGATTTTTCTATCACTATATAGTAGGAAATTTACAAAAAGTGGTTGACATTAAGGGAATTTCATGTTTGGAATTAAATTCGGAAGCATTAGTGGGGTGTGTGTTCTAAATAGAATAGTGAGACAATCTATCTAAATATTATTAAGGAATTTGTTTGTAGTACGATTTAATCTATATAGAGGAAAAAGATATAGTTAAGTCAATGACAAATGATGATGTTTTAGAATTATATTTTAGGTGATGGGAAATGTTTTTGGGTTTAAGTCACAAATGAGATTTTGGAAATAACTAGTGATATTATTTATTTAATCATGCACACTATGATTTTAAATATTATATATAGGAGATCACTGGGAATATAACTCCAGAAAGTCCCACATTAATTGAGTTTGTGGTGACTGTTTAATAATTTTCTATTTTACCATTAATCATATTTTCCCTAGAAAATCTGATTTCATAATCCCTCATAATCAATATTTTTTTTTTCATATTTTGAATAAATTATGGTGTTATGATTAACATATACATATATTTCAAGATACATATATTTTATTTGTGTATTCCTGTATCGATATTATGTTTTTTTACCTAATTGGAAGATTATTTAATCATTATTCAAGTACCATGTCATAGTTATGGAAGGGGGATAAATACCTCATCTGATGGAATTTGATGCACATATATGATGTATGTCGAATGAAAATTGAAACACTAGGAAAAGGGAATGGGTGGATTACTCAATAATATATATGAAAATATTCATCCAGAGAAGTAGCCTATTAAGCATAGGTGTTTTGTTGATCAATGCCCTGATTTTGATGAGATTCCTCAGTATTCAGTTGATGAGGTGGTTTTGGTTAGAAATATATAGATAATGAAGATTAAATAGTTTATTTCAATGATAATGAAAAATATTCCCACGAGTATAGAAGAGAGGGCCCAAGTTTTATATCATTTGGACTACAAAAATCTCCCTTAAAATTTCTATCACTAGAAAAAGAGATTCAATCTATGGATTTTGGGAAAAAATACGACTCTATTAGTGGATTCAAGTCTACGATAGATGAGTCTATAGACTATAAATGTTATGAAATCAACTCAAGTGAATCAAATATGATAGAAAGTACACCATAGAAACATATTCTAAATGATCCTTCTAAGGGGATGATGTTCCTCGGATCTTTTATATTGAAGATAGACTATGTAAATTCATATGATGATGTGATAAGTTCACCTATAAATGGTGGGCCTTACATCCATTCAACTCAGAGAGTTCTGGATGGATATATTGTTACTATTATAGATACCCAATAGAGACTTCAGTTATCTCATATTCGACCATCATTTTACAAGACTTTCCACGTAAAATTTGTTGTTTGTACAAATAATTAAGTATAAATAACTAATCAAGGAAGTTCTAATAGAGAATTTATTTAGGATGGTGGTGTAGTTATTAATTTTGGAGAAGTTAATTTAGATGTCATAGTTTTTTGTAGGATGATATATCTAGATAAGTAGAGGATGTTTCTAAGATATATGGTTTTCTTCCAGCATATGATCCATATATATTTATCCCTTAAATATCATATATTACTAGGAATGATTTGAATTAATTAAAATCAAATATTATTGGTGTTTTTGTGTAGTTAATTTTTTTTAAAGGTTATGGAGCCAGTTAGAGAATAATACAAAATAAGAATAGCGTTTATTGGGATTTCCCATATTCATCCTAAATGTTATTGTGAAATGAATTTGGTGAAGAAATAAATTATAAATCTCAAAGAAAAGTAGGGTATTTTTTAAGATGACCTTTAAAATATGATGGTGAAAAAATTATTGGTGTTTATGAGTTTTACCTTTCCTTTACCTCATATTTAGTTTGTCTTTGATGACGAAAAGATGATGCGACAAAGAAGGTTTTAGTTTAATTTTATTATCGATGAATTCAAAAATACCTGATAAGTTTTGTTTGATGTATTTAAAACTCATGCTACCATGACCTTGGAATTTGGAAGGGATTTTGGGATACAAGATTGTATTTTCATAGAAACTATAAATAATGATATTATTTATTATCTTAGTTTAATATTTTCTAAGTTTAAATTATAGATCATGTTTAAAACCCTTACCTTGGATCTAAATATTCCACCCATGACTCAGTATTTTAAGCCTTGAGTTGAGATGCTCAAGACTATGAATCCATGTTTTAAGCATTCACATAGAATAGATATGACATCCTTCCAGATTTAGAAAATGTTTCTAAATCTATAAGTGAGTTTACTAGGATGTTGGAGTTTTATCTATATACATCTCAAACAGATTTTATCCCCCTTCATCATTTCATATATATATAAATACTAATAATAAATCCTCTATTATTATTTTTTAACCTTTTTAATAGAATTTCCTTTCAGGAACACACAATTATTTCAATACATGTAGTATGTGGTGATATTTTATCCTCATATACTCTTCATAGAACATCTTCCCCTATTTTTAATTCCAATACAAAGGATCACATACTTCTTTCAGTTATCAGAGATATACCAAAATCATATTATAACTATACTATCAAATGTGGAATATATTTAATATATTTTAATATATTTTTTGATATTTATGAAATTATAATATTAATATTAATATTTATCCTTTTCTCCTTTAATTATTTTATCTTTTTCATCAATCACATTTGATAATTCAGTAATGGTAATGGTGATAAATTAAAATCAACTATGTAAATTGGAAAATATTGCATGCCTTCAAGATCATTCTGACTTGTAATTCAAATCATACTCCAATATGATTATGTATTATTTCAATTAATTTCAATTTTGTTGTCGTGATTTGTGTTCATAAAAAAGTGGAATAATGTTTTAGTTTTTTAGTACCTAGTTATTTTAATGATCTAAATTAATTTTCCTAATTTTATTGATAAAATTCATTTTTTCTAATAGTAAATGGGTTTCATGCCCATCCAAATTTTTTTTGAATCTCTGGACCCTACTGTAACACCTTACCATGTGATGAATTTGTACTGGACGTTAAGGTGATGTTACCATGTCAACTTATCACATGTTTTACTCCACCAAACCAGAAAAAACAATCTACCTATAATTAATTATAGAACAAAGTATATCATTTTAATGAACACACAATGAATTGTGATTAATATTTGTATTCATTGAAAGTAAATTTATTGCATGTAAAATCAACCAACAATGTGACGAAAGATGTACCCACCATGGGTATATATTACCTAACATTGTGAATTGTTGAAGTGATCAAGTGAAGGAAACTACCTACCACATTAAAAAATCATGTTATTTTTCCAAGGTATGTAAAGTTTTCATCATGTAGTATACTAGTACTTTTTTTTAATATTTTAATCGCATGATGAGTAATGTATAATGTAATAATAAATGAATTTGATTCATGAAGGAGTGGTCTTACTATGGGAATTTTTCATAACAAATGATCATTCTAGACCACAATGGAAAATTATCATTCAATCTTACCAAGATTTATGTAAAGACATCTCTCTATGTCTAGATAGTAGTAGGATGTTTCAAATATACAACAGATTGTTTTATGGATCACTAATTGAAACCTTTTTGAACATAAAAATACATTGATTATTCTCAAATGAATACTTCTAGATAGACCAAATTTTGTGATTAAAGTTTATTCATGTTGAAAAATAAAAATTGGTAAACATATACTTCTATATATTACATCAATGGAAACTACTTATGCACATGTTCTATAAAAATACTCATTAAGAAATTTCTATTCCATTATATTTTCCTGAACCTACTAGAAAACATATTCAAGAACCTTCGAAAGTCAAATTCAACTACCAGAATAACTAAATTAATTTACATCATTCATTTCCACATATTCTTATCTCTTATATATTTCTATTTATATTTATTCATTATAATTGTGATTGGTTTGGAATTTTTCTAATTTTTGGTAAAACACATCCTCCTATGGTAAAATAATTTATACATGATTCCCTATCAAATATTTTATTTTATATTACCTTGAAAAAAATAGAAGCAGTATTGTGTGACGTGATATATTTTATATCATGTGGATAATTGTGGAGGAGACTCTGTGACTAGATATTTTTGTGAGTTATTATTATGAAAACCCAATATAGTCTATTGATATATTTAGTTAATAATATAATATATATAAGTAGGTGATTTCCATAGGGGGTTATGTCTAATCTTGATACCAGAACCATTGATTATATTTCCATTGTGATTTATTTGTTTTGACTTATTTAATTAAAAACAAACCCATTTTCTTATTTCTTGTTTATTAAAAAATTGAACTCTAATGTTTAACATAAATTGGTCCATTATATATTATTTTTGATACATGTAAATTATTTTAAAATGATATTCCATTTTAACAGTTATTTTAATTGTTATGTGATCATGTTTTTTAGCATCTTTTCAAAAGATCAAATTATATATTTCCAATATTTTTGTTGATTGTAGGATTTATCACATTAAGGGATTTATGTTTTATATTATTTATGAAATGTTAACTTTAATTTTAAAATAAATTCATTCCACTCTCGAGTTTTCCATAGGGAAAAATTGGTACTTATATATTTCCCTATGTTATACATCAAGTGTTAATGTTGAGGCTTCAATATCAATGTGGTATTTATTTATTATATGGTTTATTCATATGGAATATTATCATAAATTTGGGTTACCATTTTTTGTTTTGATAAATATATAAGAATGGGATAAATAATATTTCATCCTTTTTTAGTTCTTTTCATTTTTTAGATATTGAATTTAATTCTTTATTCTTGAAAAATTAATTGTAAACATTCATTCCATGGGTAAGAGATGATATAGAAGAGGAAAGTGATAGAATCACAAATAGAGAATAAAAATTCATATTTCTTAGTGGATATCAATCCAGTATGTATATTTTTATAATACAACTATCTCAATGGTAAAATAATTTCTCAAATATATCATCTATTATGCATAAAGTAACACTCAACTATCATGGTATTATTTTAGAAACTCATCTTTATGTATGGGTATTATAGATTTATGTTATTTTATGATATAATAACTTTCCAACACTTGTCATAAAATAATATAAATGATCCACTATTTTTTTATTGTGACAAATTCAATATAGAAATAATAAATTGAAATTATAATGGGGAAATATTTATTAGAGGGTGAAAATGTAACTCATTCATATTTCATTGTTAATTTCTTCTATAAATTAATATTATGATTGATACCTTGGGATAGATAAAACTCCATCTAAGTACAATCAGGATATATTTTTTGAGATAAAATAATATAGTTTTAGAAAAACATTAATAGATTGTGAGGCTTCTATAATAACCAAGTAATTGAAAACATTTGGAATAAATGATAAAATATTAAAAAATAACACAAGAATATAATTTTTATATAACAAGGTAATATAACCATTGGGATTATATATCCATTTAAATCCTATCTTAATTTTAATTATATATTTATATGTGTTTTGTTCTTATATAGTTGTTGTGATCAATAATGGAAATTGTTTTACAAAAATAATGAATTTTATATGTTTAAAATCATTTTTTTCAATGACATATTTATAATGTATTGTGTATTTTATCACAATAAATTAATATCATTCAAAATATTATTTTAAAAGAAATTTATATTTCAATATATAAAGTAATATATTAACATTTAGAAATTTGGTTTTACTAAATAAGAAATGATTATAAATACATTTTATACATAAAATAAAAATCATCATAAAAAATGATTTTTTTATTTTATGTATGGATAATATAAATAAATTCTCCCAAATTTATATGATGTATTTTACCAAATTGGTATCATCTCAAAATAATCATAATTCAAAATTTTCATCTCTTTCTAAAAAAGTTATTTTTTTGTGAATTCTGAAAGACAACATTTCTGAAATAATTTTCATATCATTTTTTAATAAAAAATTCTAATGTTCCCTTGTATTTTTGGTTTTTTAAGAAATATAATATCAATTTTATTCAAAAAAATTGAATTAATTCCTAAATAATAAATGTTATACTATATTTTTGTATCTGTTAATATTTACGGCTAAAAATCAATTTTTATAACAAATATTCTTTGGTGATTTTCACTCTAATTTAAAAGTATTTTCAAAAAAATAAAAAAAATGAATCATGATAAAATTGATTTCATTTTTTAAATCATTAGATTAAAATTTATTAGTTAGGTAAATTTCATTTTTGATCATTTTGAATAGTAATTGTGGTAACCGTTTTTCACCATGATAAAATATAAAAAGTGTTATAAATTATTAAAAAATGATACATGGTATCATAGTCAATATATCCCATAAACTTTACTCATAATATGAATATATTTGTACCAACATCATATAATATATTAAATTAATGATATTTTTGTCATTTTCCCATGATAAACATACTTTATATTTACTATCTATGGATGATAAAAAATGTCACCATCTTACTTTTAATATCTCAAATATGTTCTCCTAGGGATAAAAAGAAGTTATGGATAGTTATAATTTTTTGTTTTGAATACTAATAAATTATTTTTATTATATTAATTTATATATATATATATATTAGTGATAGTATGATTACTTTTAAATATTACGCCACACCAAAACAACACCATGGATTTTAGAAGAAAAAATATGTAAAATATTTTAAATGAATTATAAGTAATATGTATTGGTTGAATTATAGTTTTCAATAAATTTATTCATAATTATAATGTAGATGTTATGGGGAAGTATATTTTATTTTAATTATATATTTTTATTGAAAAATATGAGCTCATATTTTGTGAATAGTTTCAAAAATCTCTTTATTGATTATTTGATGTTTAAAAGTATTAATTAGATTTCTAAAAAATTATAAAATCTTATCTTATATCAAGTGGAATGAAAATATTTAAGCCTATCATGAAGCCTCTATATTAATGTAAATTTTATTATTTTTAAGAGGATCTGAATAGAGGTGATATATAATAATGATAAAATGAAATTTTATCCTCGACCTGATGATATGCTAAGTGGAATCACCAGCTAGTAGTCTGGAATCCACTGGCTAAACTATATTCCTCCAACATGCTAGTGGTTTCATGAAGATATCCTATACCTCAAATCCTCAACTAGAGATAAGGTGGAACATGTAGACATGTAGGTGTTCTTCTAGCATGTATTGGCTAGTTGGACCCCTCTACCAGCTGGACAGTGTCCTCCTCCAGATGAACTCGAATAAAAAAGTACAATTATCAAAAAAGTATATATAGTAGAATATATATATATATATATATCATGGTATAATTATTATATAAACTTTAAAATAATTATGTTCCTTGAAAGGAAAAGGATATTGAACCTAAGAATGGATAAGGATATTTCTAAATCATTGAGAACACATTCTATCTTGTAACATAGATGTCCCCAGTATATTGAAATATCACACAAACCAATGGGATTATTTTTCCATACATCACCACATCCTGTCTATCAACTATTTGAGCCATATTTTTGATCAATTTGGTTTCACATCCATTTTCAACAACCACCCCTCAATCATGTAGAATATATTATTATGATACTTATTTAATTTTTAAATAAGGAAACCATTATAGATAGATGTAATATCATCATGTAACTATAAACAATAGTCCAACTTCTTTATTCACACAACAATCGAAAATAGATTAGAATAGAGGGATGAAAACATTCCCTACCTACCCTAATGTCTATGTCCTAATATAGTTTATAATCTAATAAAAACATGATCACCTACCTTAAATTCAAATATATGAAGAAATCAATTAGTATAAGACTATTTTTGATTCTATGAATCCAGTAATCCTTTCGGGATCAAATTTATAATATCCAGAAACTTCTAAAACGTGAAATTTCTAACCAGATACCTTTCTCAAACCAATGGATAACAAAGAGGTGAGATACAATACCCCTCATAGAATACCTCAAATTGATCATTCATAATAAAATCAAAAATCAATTTTTTCATAATATTCCACTAAGGGTATATGATTCCCCCAAGATCCAGTAAATCTAAGCACACATTCCTAAGGACTTTCTTTATGATGTTTTATGGTTCAATCAATATTTCAATTCATATACGGATTATATACCATTCTCAACATCAATATAAAATCTATAATTGACTATATTCTCCTATAAAATCATGATTTGATGTGACGTTCTTTATCTAAATTGATAGAATATGGAATACTATAAATACTAAAAATATATGATAAATATAGGTTCATTAGATGATCTACCATCATCGAATCTGTGATGGCTAGGAAATGTACTTATTTAAAAAGATGGTCAATAATCAGTCATATCACATCATTACCACTATAAGTATGATGTACCCCAATCACAAATACCATAACCATCTTATCCCATTTCCATGGAGGAATGGGAAAATCCAATAGAAAACTAGTAGGCCTCTTATGTTTGGCCTTGATTACTTGACGTGTGAGGCATCATGAAAATAGTCCACAATTGATCATCTCATTCATAGCCATAAATAACGATGTATCTAGTCAGTATAAATCATGGTATAACCATGGTACACCATAAAATTAGATATGTTTCCATTATCTATCAATTATTCTCTCATTTCTATCAAAAAATCTATTTTTAATCAAAAAAACACTCTACAAGGAGGCCGCGAAAAATCACATGAGGCCTCCGTTCAATTATTACATTGTAAATCTAAGGACACTACGTATCCTTCACATATAATGGTAGAAATATAATAATCTATAGATGATCCATTATGTGAACAATCTTCGAATAACTTTCTTCCAATACTCATATCATTCATGTGTATTTCAGAAAACTAGTTCATCAAGAACAACTATTTCACTAATTATTTCACATACTAAGTCTATAATATTATACTGAAATTATCTTTGATCATGTTTATTTTTTTGGGGATGTAGGAACTATCAAAATAATCTTTTTGAATATAATTCACATAGAATCCCTATCTCATGTTCATATCTATATAAATAAATATATAATTCATAACCACACAGTCTAAATACACTACCAACCTCTCCCTGAAGTAGTTGTGGAACCAAATAATATGTGTGTATGACAGTTCCTCCAAATCATGATCATGAATGGGAAGTTTATTTTCAAGATAGAATATTTTATGAGATCTATAAGTTTCCACCTATCATCCTAACATCGAAACAAAATCCAAAACCTTAACATAGGAAACATAGTGAATATCATAACCCAAACCTGACATATGAAGGATGAATATTACATCTAAATTGAATCTCACTAACATATCCTCAATTTTACCAATCCAATAATTTATATAAATAAACATCAAACCTTCATGGGTTTAAACTATCACATGAGATGAAATAACAGAGCTATCTCAAACAAGCCACCGATAATTACTTGGTAATCTAACGAAACATTGAATCTATAAAAAATATATGACACACATAAAAAATCACTTCCCTTTTATTTTTAGGACCCACTATAACACCCTTATTATAAATAAAATGGCGTAAAAGTTTTTCATCTATAATATGGAACTATAATTTTGGTAAATAAACATCATGACAATGCACAATGAAGGTTTCCATGATGGTATTTAATTTCTCCACAAAATCGTTTTTAGTAGAAATACATAAGGATAACTTCCATAAAAACTACAACCACTGAATCTAAGAACTGATGGAATATTCAATTTAATAAATACATAATAACCATAGAAGCATTCGTATGTCCAAATATAATGACTAGATAATCATAAAGAACATAAATTCTCTTAAACACCTTATTTGGGATATATTATTATTGGACCCAAAACTGATGGTACCCTTATATCAGGTAAATATCTGAAAAAAACTGGTCACTTATGAGATGATTAAAAAGATCATCAATTCCCATCAGTGGATATCTTTTCTCAATTAACACCATTTTGAGTTTATGATAACCTACAAAAATCTAAATACTCCAGTCCACCTTATCATTAATGTGCACTAGTGTTTCCAAAAGTGAAATAGTAGGTTGAAAAATTCCCTTAGCAAAAAGATCATGAAAAAATGCCAATAATTATTTTAGTTTAGTGGTTTATATATGGTTTTAAGGTAATAAAATTAAGAACATGAATTTTTCGTACTGTATATAAAACACCACTTCCCTTCATAATGGAACCATATGAAATCATGAGGAAATAAGTTAGTATACTCACAAACCACCACTTGACATGGGCTAGTATGAAATTGATCAACATTATCAAGAATATTCTCTACCAACTAAAACAAGATAATCTTATTTGTAATTGAAGTAAGCCCTACTATCTCAGTTCTAAGAGACTACTCTCCCATGAAGATATGAGTGACTCCACCAAAATAGAGGAACACGACCTAATGTAGCTAGAAATATATATGGTATTTATATCTAATTAACCAATCCATTCCAATTATTAGATAAAATATATCAAGATCATCACCTAAAATATATCACATAGTTATTGGTCAGTAACCGTCACCTGATATTTAGTTCATACAAAACCCTACTCTTACTTGTTTCGCAAATGATTTGAAAGAGTCGTCATTAAATAAAATAATCTCTAAAAATAGTTTGAATGAATCAATAATCTTGTGTATAATAAAGGAATAATGTAAACCAATATCAAATATGGTCATAAACGTAGGATACACAATAGAAATTTTACCTCACATGGTAGATTCTCCATCCATTAACTCCTCGGGTGCACACTCTACTTCATAGACATGTCTAACCTCATTATGGAATATCATCATAACTAGAGCATCACCCTTAGAATGAGGATGGGATCAAAAACCATTTTTGATCCCATATAAACATAGATACATTTATAAAGGTGGATCCATATGTACATCCCAAGGATTATCTCTCATAGAAAAAAAATGATAATGAGATTTCCCATATGAATCATACACCATGGGTGCTACCTTACTTCAAGGTTTACGGTGTATCTTTCTCTAGCAATGGAAGTATACCATTTGTCTCTTCTATAAAATCATCCACAAACCCCTACCAATACATCGAAACTAGTCACCCCACTTCCTCATCTAGAAAAAAACTATTGTTACCTCATGTTTTCACTAATTTTCCGAATAGTCATATCTTCTTAGATATATATATCTTAATCAATGTTTCTATATACACAAACCTCATATTGTTGTAAAGTCATAAAATAATCATCATACACTAGAAAGTAGGACTGAATCATATTTAAACCATCATGCATTGAGATATAAATTGGAATAAATATCTTGATATAGGTGAACCAAGTCAGAAAACATAGTGGAAAACTCCATGATAAAATGATCACCCTACTTTAATGTAATGAATATAAATGATTTCATTAATCTCGGTGTCTCAATATAGAAATATTTATTGAAGGTATTCTTAATAGTATACAAGTTGATATATTCATTTTATATGTTTTTAGTGTATTCCAGCCACTTTTTCCATACCCTATAAGAATTTGTGTGAAAAAACCAGCCATTGAGTCCTCAAGAGTTTTCAAGAAGTGTAAAATCATCTCCCTCCTTAAAATATATTATTATGATTCATGGGGTCACATGTCATTATAATATATCACCGAATGATTCATAATAAATTAAAATGAATTGTATAACATATACTTTAGTTTAATTCTAGCTACCTAGGCTATGGAATTGATCTAAAAAATTATAATTTCCATGAAAATCGAGTCAAATGAGGGATTCACTTATAGGGATCATTATAATTCTCCATATCTATAATTAAAATATGGTAAAATTAGAAGAGACATTATCTATAAAATAAAACAAGGGAAAAAGTTGAGAACAAAATTATTTTATGTTATCATAAACTAAATTTAAAAAATTTAATATCCCAATCCTAAAACTAAAAACAACAATACTATAAAACTCAATATTTACCATGGTAACTCTAGGATTCTACATAAAATAAAATGAATATGAAGACTCATACACTACCATCTCATGTTATAATAATAGTATCCCTTGTATATCAATATCCCTTGGACATAATATTGTAATAAAAACCATGATCATTGGATTTAACTATGTACTGACCATATGATACCAATTTTTGACAAACCTACATGTGTCAACCAATAATGATACATGACTTGGTCTGCCGCAAATCTTGAACCACATTCCATATTTCAATGAGTTTGTGACAATCACATGGTATCATATTAAGAAATTTTGGATTTATTTTACCGTTATTATAAATATCATAATACATTAATAATCATTGTACCACTATAGATTTCAAAAAATAAAATATATTTCAAAAAATAAAGCCAAAAAATATAAATCAAAAAACAATATAAAAAGATCTATATATAAAAATGAAGACCAAAAAAATTGAATCCAAAATATTTACAAGGGTCCATATCCCCATTAACATTTATCACTATCATCCAAACCCACCTAATGGAAACAAAATTTAATAGATTATTCATCAACATGATGTTCCTCACATTAACTATATCTATAATAAAACAACAATAATAAATTATAAAAGAAAATATTGGGTGTCAACACTAAATCATTTAAGGATACCTCAAAATAACCAATACACTCTAATTACACATATATATTTTGGTTCTTTAATACAATATATTTCAAAATAATTACCAAACAATTCATTTCATACAATATTCAATTACTCTTTGGTTGCGTTTACAAAAATAAGAAATATTAAAATGAAAAAATAAAAAGGAAATTATGAATATAAATGAGGAATAAGAAGATGAGTAATAAACATTTCAAGAATCTATATCTTTATCCTATCGAAAAATTAACATATTAAATAAATATACCCATAAGGTATCAATATAGAACCAAAGGGATAACCATGACATTCGAGAGTACACAACATTGACCCACCAAGTAACTCTACCCAATATATATGAATATTATCACCATGAAACATGGATTCCCATTAATGGCTACCCAATAGCCATATAAAATAATTATCCCTATCCCTTATGGAAGAGTACACTAATAATGATCATATTTTATCCTGTATTTCTTCATACCCTAAGGACTTCTGAATATGATATTGAATCATCAATACATTTATGAAAAATAATTCATATTTAAATAAAATATACAAATGAGAATACATAGTATTTTTCATTCCACATTTTACAAAAAAACTAGTATAATGACACAACAATTAAATACGAGAAAATCTATTTCAAATTCAAATCCTTCATTGAGGAATTTTATCACGGCCATCATGTGTATAAAATATTTTATTTAAATTTAACCATTTTTTTAAATGACTTTATATTTCCACCAATGATCAATAATTGAAAAAAGTAAATCCAAAACAAATGATAAAAACATAATAATAGAATTTATTATAAGTGATGTACCATATGATGGAGACACATATATCAATATTGATAGAAAAATCATTAATTTCTAGATTGGTGATGGGATAGGAAGATATTAGATCATATAGAACATAGTTCTGAAGGAATATAATCAACTATCTATTTAATTTATACTTCCATTGACATAGTCTTATAAAGAATCAAAAAATGGAGAAGAAGGCAATAAAATATATTAAAAAGGACTCCACGTATGAGATTACACCCAATGGAAATCCATGATCTAGTGAACATGATGATCCAAAACAGGAGGTCAGAGGGACAAAAAATCATCACTAAGGTGAGTCAATATCAATTAAAATTGAATTATGGTCAAAAGGATCATATTGTTTATGATGAATAATAATTTTAGGATAAAATGTAATTTAACAGTCTATATAAGTGCATGGCATGTGGGGTCACTAGTAATCCATTGGGAATATACTGGTCGGCCAGTGATGTCCAACCAAATTGATTTTGAGTACATTTAGATATCCTTTACCTAAAAAATCAATTGAAATTATGGTGTAATTATATCACTAGGCTAGTTCACCTGTAGCAATGAAAATTCTTTTAAAACATACATTTGTTAGCCAGTTCCCTCCAATGATTAGTCGGTGACCTCCTTATTCTATTAATGTAAAATATGTTTTTCATAACCAACATAAGTGCTAAACACCAAATATTTAAAGATAAAATTGGCTCCATCCATGATTCCAAATATCATGGAGTGATAGTATTTCATGTGGTAAATGTTAAAACAAATATTTTTTCACTCATTTTGTTAAAATATCCTCATTCATAAAATTACATGATGATTCTATTTAATCTGTTCTATATAAAGTCAAAAATATGTAAAAAACCATATTAATCCATTAGTGAGGAATAGTAAAAACGTTTTTTGAAAACCTTATAATGATTATAGTATAAGTGGAAGAAAAAATATTCATTACCAAATTGAATTTTTTTTCATAAATACATTCTCTTGAATGTTTGAGTTATTAAATATATGAAAAAAGGAAAACAAGTTACTTTATGAATTTACTAGTTTAGAAATAAAATATTGGTATTGAAATATAATTGTCATATAAATCCCCTAAATGTAACATGAAAATAAACAATCTCGAATTTGGGTGAGATTGTGAAGTAACCCTCACAATGATCACAACATTTTGCTATGAATTGATCAATGAAGTGAAAACCTGTAAAAAAATTTGGGCCCCCATAAAATATTATAAAATTATTCAAGAATTTTTTTTCTTCATTACACCAATAATCATGAAATAATATAACATAATCACGTAATATATCCAAATCAGAAGACATTCAGTTAATAACCCCATTTAACTATCATATTTCTTTTTACGGTTCCAAACCTCATGTACAAAAAATATATATTTATTATTAATATATTAATTAAATTTTTGGTACATATAATATGATATATCACTTTCATATAACATCTTATTAGCTATATGGTAACAATATGTTATTAGAAATATTGTTTCTAGTGATAGCTGTTTGATTTTGAATTTATGTTTCGGTTTAGCATCATTGGTCTACACACATTTATAATGGTTCCATCATATCAAAAAAACTTATCATATTCAAATTAATATATCCATAATTATTTAAAATAATATAAATAATCATATAAATTTGTGATGGAATAAGAATTACATAACATTATAGAGATAGTAATATGTTATTACACATGACTGATGTTTCCAAATTTTGATTGATAGAATGATAAAAAGATACAACATAATTTACCTTTATAGAATCATAAATATATCATTAATATCATATATATATATATTCATTAAAAATAACATTATTATTATTTATTTAAATTGGAAATTAAAAACAAATCACATAAATTTGTGGAGGTGGTAGTCAACATATACAAAATAGCAGTGTTATAATTTTACAAAAGACGGAAATGTAAGAAGGTCAATAAGATATTTTCATTAATGAAGTGTAATTATGCCTTAAATATTATATATAAACTATAAAATCATTAAAAAACTGACTATTAATGATGGTGGAAGAAAATGAGTAATATACTATGCAGATGATGTAGTCCATATATATTCATATGGAATATTCTTATTTCCCATTTAAGGGAAAGGAGGTTGAAATGTTTATCCCATAATCATAATAAAAATATATTTTATTGATTATACTATATAAATTATGTTATTATATTTAAAAAATATTTATATGTAGTAGAAAATGAAATAATCATTGAAAGAGTTTATAAAGATGATTAAATATTCATTGAGAGACTTATATTATTTTACACATTATGTATTATTGGGATTTTCATAAAAGAAATAAAGAATTTAAATAAAGAAGGTAATAATTTGGTGATGTTATAATAGAAGGTTTTGGATAAGCTAGTGTACTCAATAATTTTAAGATAATAGAATATTAGGTTCCCAAGTGAGGGAAATAACACACATTTAATTACATAAAATCATAAAATATAATATATATCTTAATAATGAAATCTGTAACCAAATGGTAGATATTATATAGGTAGGAAATTATATCATATAATTCCTTTAACCAACAAAATTTAGAAATGTTAACGTCATATTTTCATTTTTATATTTTGTTTTAACACCTTACAACACATTTTTAAAAATAACCATGGTATCAAATGTTTTGGCTCTTATGGGTTCATAAATTTACTTTTAATTTGAATATAGGCCCACATTTGGTACATAGATAACCTTTTAAACCACTTATCATCCATCTTATTGGTGTGATCTCATGAATATTTTATAAATATTTTCTTAACCTCATAATATCTCTCAAATATTGTTTGCCTAATCTCACGAAGGATATTAAACAAGTTAGACTAATCTTGCAATAAATCTGAGACATATTTGTATGATCACATAGAATCCATTTGAAAATCCATAGATTCCTGAAAGATGTTAATGATGGAATAATCATGTGGTCTCTATTTACCAAATATAAAATAGAGAACATCATTAATGACATGTGGCTTGACTATGAAAATCATAGGATATAGTACCAACATATATGAACGTCCCCACCTCCAACTCAATGAAAGATATGAGAGTTAATAACCAATCATTATGGCTTAGATATGGGGTTGTGGTGCCTATAAAATATCTCATTGACACATAGAGTCAAACACAAACTATGGCACGAGAGGGATTTCCAGAAAAAATGCCATTGAATTGCGACATTATTCCACCTAATAAACTTATTATATGAATTAAAGGATATATGGTAGGTTTATGAATTTTGTGTGATTAGATCATTGATAATGTAAAGTATATATGATATGTAAGTGGTATCATGTGAAGGACCATCAACATTTTTTCATGATCACACAATTACATAAAATAGAAACACCTGATAAACACTAAGATGTTTAAATGATGATGGATGAAAATTACAGAAGCATCATCCAAAGGAATATATTATGATTTTCATGAGAATGGGTTTTGATATTTCCATGATCTGTTTATAGAACTCATTAATAAATTTGTGAATTTCATTGATATCATGCAATGACACACATAAAAGTCATATAGATCATACAAATACACCCAAACATGACATCCAAATAATAAAAATATGATTGAAAATATCAGTAAAATCCAATGATATCCTTTATACATGTAATATTGTTTCATTATAATTCCCTTACATGTAATTTAGATCACATGAAATTCCTAATACATGTCACTTGATCATGTGAACCCAATCATGCATATCCTTTAATCACTCAATAACCCATAGAAAAACCACATGATTCATGTGAAAACCCACAGATGTGTTCAAATGTTTATAAAGAAGTCATAAGACATGTAAGGTAGACATACATAACCATTTAATCCATATCATATACACATATTCAAATATTTATTCTAGATAACATAAGACATGTCTGCCATGTCAAGTATTCACTCTCAGACCTATCAAAATTTTCAAGAGGGAATACATGGATATATACCCTCAATACATGTGAACTCTCAACCCTAATCCATTGGCCAATCATTATCCCACTATTACAAGATTAAAGATATTAATCTACGGTTATACACTCATGGAACCACTAAGAACATGAAAGGGATCCTCATGTGATTACATGTATTCAGTAGACCTATTATGATCCGTATCTTAGTCTATGATAGGATAATGATTGATATGTGACATAGGAATTTACATTGGTGTTAGTCCTTCAACAATACATTTACTCTAACCCATATAATGCACCTCCTGGGATTATACCATGTTTCCTTATCGATTGGTGGATCAAGAACCAAAACGAACTATGATGACTCAAGTTCCATATATAAAAATGATATGTAGGATTCATTCCATAGGACTGAGATCCATATCAGGCATTAAAAATGTGTCCTTAGATTTGTAGTCATGTTATATACAAATCTTCTAATAAGGTTACATCAAGTTATTCTCAACATGTAAGGCCAAAATCAATATGCAGTGCATCCAATTTCATGAAATATATTTTGTATCACACCGATAATGAATCACCTGATCTTTGATGTTTTCAATGATCATTTGATTAATTTAATAAATATCCAACAATAATGTAAACCTCAGTTTGTAAGACCCTCTTAAATTTGATGGAGTCCATCATGGTCTAGGTCCGTAACTATCCAAAACTATGGGGAAATTACCCTCTCATGTGTTAACTATAAATTATTGCATATCAAAGGGGTATGTGATAATATGACTATGAGTAATCTAATTCCTATTATAATATAGATTTGTAGGATTCCTTCTTATGCACAGATCTCCATACCCAATTCTTAAATTTCCTCAAATACATCCTTTTTGTGTGATGGTAATTTGGACCAATGCTCCCATAAAATCTACATGGGTATTTGGTCTAATATCATAGTAATAATTAGATTAAAATTTGAGGATCGATCACAATCGAAAAATTCTACTCACTTTTTTTGGATAGTAGTAAAATACAAAATTTTGAATCATATGGATTGAAAACACAATAGTCCCTCATTGTTATGAAATAATATGAAACAAAAAATAAAACTGTTGATAAATAATGATGGTTTTATTAATATTAAACCCCCAGGGATATAAAAGTATGCAACACATGGTATTTTTTAGGATAATGAGAATCATATAGGGGGTTTTGAATGATACATGGACATTTTGTAAATCTATAAGAGTTTCACGAAGGAGGAAATAATTCACCAAAAAAGGGTTGTTGAGATAGACCTCGCATCCTATCAACCAAAGTGGATTCCTATGTTTCATTGTTTTTGGAACCTGAAATGACACAAATTTTTGGAAACAATCCTCATAATTCATTATGTATGTGAGAACCACATGGAATTTCCATGAGAGGAAAAAAAATACTGAGTCTGAGAATAATGTCATTAAAATTATTTCCAACACGCATCATTTTATAAGGAAAAATTATATAAAACCATAGATACAAATTATTCACAAAGGAAATTATTAATATTCATAGGAAAAATTTAATGACTAGTTTACAATGGTCAAGTTTAGATAATATTACTTTTATAGTGTATCAAAATTCACATAAACTCGGTGTTTAATGTTAATAATGATACTTAAGATTGTATTATTTTAAACATTTTCGTGGGTGCTATAAAAAATCACAATGATGATTCACCGATATTCACACCCTTTTATTAACAGTAAAATGAGGCATTTTTATAGGTTTTGAGATATAATAAAATCATTTTAGTAATAGTTTAAGTGATATATATCATGAAATAGTAGTTTTAAACCATCAATAACTTTTTGGTTTCCTATATTTATACAAAATTAACACTTTCAATAATCATATGAATCTGTTAACCTTTTTTGAAAAAACATTTTAATTGAAATGAATAGGAATTGGATTTTTTCAATGGTTGAATTATTGATTTTGAAATATGCACAAAGCTCAATCATTTGAAAAATTGATTCAAAATTCTTTAATATCAATAATGAATCTCCAAAACTAAACCAAAAACTAATAAAATTTATAATAATTATATATATTACTAAAATGGGTTTTTTATAAATATATCTCCAATTATATATTCCACTTAAAAATATTACATGTTATCCTAAAAATAAAAAACTATATGGAACTAGTGATGCATATTAATATCTCTCACAAATCCATATTTAATAGCTTGTTTTGTTTTAGATAATTAAAATCATATTTAGTATAATTTTATAATTTTTTTAAAAATATATATCATCTTGTATAATCACATGAGATATTTTAGTCATAAATTTTATTAGATGAATGATAAAAAAGAAATTATATATTGATGAAAATCAGAGGTGAAATGTCATATGATATTCTATTTGTTGATTCATTCGTTAATTTTAAAATGAAAAAATAGGATTGTAATATTCCCGTCGAAGATTATCATTGATGTTCCATGTGATGTAGTACTCATAAAAAATAGTGCCATCAATTAAAAATCTATGAAATGTTACTGTTTATTTTAATAGTATTTCTATCAAATCTGGACATATAATTTTTCTTCAATAAATTTAGTCACCACTAAAGAATCTATCACAATAGTCAATCCAAAAATATTAATATAATTACAACGTCCAACATGGAATAAAATAAAATGGTATCATATAGTTTCATTTAAATGTAATTTTTTATATTTAGGTTATTTTACAATTATTACACGATATTTACCCCATTAATAAATGTCATGACCATGAGAAGCAAATTTCATAAAAATTTACAGTGAGCCTATCATTGGGATCTTTTATTGTTCAAAAATACTACCCATCCATCATATTACTCTTTGCAACATCATGTAATTTATCATCACATTCTACTGACACATGTATTTCCATGTAATTAAATATTCCTTCAAATCTTTTATAAATCACTGAATTTAATTAACACAAAATATATCATTTTAAATATAATTATATATATTTCTATTATTAAGTTTGTTAATAAAATTTCCATTAATTATCTAAAAACATATTTCATTTATTTCACCATATTACAAAACAATAATATTATTCTAAAATTTATCTAAGCTTAATTACTCATATCTAATCACATTAATCCTTATAAATTCCAAATTATTTTCCGAAAAAAATTATTCTTATATTTTATTCCCAAATAATAATAAATGTAAACCTAAACACTAAATCTTATTAATGAATTATAATATTTTAGTATTAATTTCCCTTTTTATATTTTCCTTATAATTCTCACTTATCATCATTTTTTCATAAACAATATTATCAAACAAATCCATTAGTATCAATTATATCATGAATCATAAGTATATATACTAACATTTAAAAAATACATCACGTAAAATTTTACCCAACATAATTTCCATCCTCAATAATAATATTAAATATTACCATTAATAAATCCAAAATGAAAAATATTCTTACTATCACCTCACATGAAAATATCTGAATTATATTAATGACATAAAATATTCCCACTAAAAAATATCATATTTAATTTTAATTCATTTGTAATAAATTGTTTAATTTAATAAAACACATTAGATAAACCCTTCTAATAGCTGGAAAAATAATATTTAGACACATAACTATGAGTTAAATATTTTAAAATTATCCTTTCAATTTCTAATAAAATTTATGAACATGGGTTTTAATAATTAAATTAATTGTCTTATCGTGACATTCATTAATTAATAAATTGATATGAAAACAACATTTAACACATAATTAAATTCTATTGGTCAAAATGAAAATATTATATACCAATATTTAATTTTCGTCACATAATATAGAATGAAATATCTTGTAAAACCCTTCAAAGTAGTTACCTTCAAACACCATCTTTAATTCACATCCACTATTTTACGACCAAACATGATTTTATCATTGAATGAATATTACATAAAATACTATTAAACAATTTCATCAATAAAAAATTACACTAAAAGAAAAAGTGATATAACATAATAAACATCACTTACATATCCAATAAATTATATAATAATATTAAAAAACCATTATAAATTTAAATTGTAAATTATCAAAAATATAAACTTTTATTGACTAAATCTATCATATATATATATAATTTAAAACATATTAATTCAAAAAATGTATCTTCTATAATTTCCAATAATTATTTTTTATTTTTATCTTATTTAATCATGAGGAATGATTATTAGATACTTATTAAAAAACATGAAATGAAATTCAATAAAATAAAATTTTAATTCAAATCACATTTTTCTATGTATATTAATTACTCAAATGTCACATTATACCCCAATACATATATATCACATTATCAATTATTAACATTTTTATATAACAATTTCACAACTAATTAACCCTATTAATTCAAAATAAATCATGTGATTAACGTCCTTTTGAATTATTGAAATTTATTTTAATCGGTCACAACATTAGTAAATTCAATTATTGAATTAACCAATATATGTTAGTGTAGTGAATTAATTATGTATAGAAGGATAACACCACCTAACTCATCATAAATGATCCATCATAGCAAGGATTGAAATATAATTCCTAATTTTTCATTATATTCTAGGATTTTATCTAAAACTAGAAGGAAGAAATGCATTAAAATGGTAGATGTTAAACCAAAAAAATCCATTGACTAAAACCATATGAAATATGCAATTAATTTTCTAAATAATTACATAATAAAAGGATCAATGATTAATTACTGAATGATCAGTACATAAGAGTACATCAAGACATGTGATGTGATTGTTTTACAGTTCAAGGACAAAATTCAATAGAAGCCAGATTGGAGTAAATTTACTATCTTGTATAGTCTTTGTTAGAGGCATGAGTCTGAAATATTATTTTAGAGAGGTTTTACACTTATCATTTAAATCTAAATTCATGATTTTTTCAGATACCATTCAACACATAAAAATTAATTTTCCAAAATTAATATAAATTTAATATTTTCTATAATCATAGGGGACCATTTTCAATAGATGGATATATTATAGATTGAATTGTTGATAAAATATTAAAATATCACCAAGATAAATCACAAACCAAAAATAAAAATTTTATGACCAACCCAAAATTGATAAAATACGCCTATTTAATGTTTTTGGGAAACATCAACGACCTTCTATTGACATCCTATGCCTAGCCCTATATCTACTATAACAATGTATGGTTTTACGGGTATATTTAATATAATGAATGAAATAATGAGTCTCTTTATAATGGAACTTTTTTGAGGACATAATTATAATATATATTTAAATCATAATCTTTGTCTCTTCAATGATTTTATTTTAAAAAATTGGTCATCTACTGTTGTGATCAGTATGTAAATTGGAGTCTTATAAAACCAACTTGTTTTTTGGTGGAGAGTAACATCCCCTTATGAATAATAATATTAATTGTAATATGAAACTTAAGAATATTAAATATTTATATTATTATTATATTGTCTTAATGGTATAAGATAATGAGATCTTTATTAAATTCTGAAGGTGATATAAATTTAGTTATAGTTTTAAAATTTCTATTTACTGAATAATTTATGATCATATTTATAATTAAATTAATCATATTTACAAAATTATTTTTAAAAAATGGAGTTCATTTTTTAAATTATTATTTTTGAAAAATGGTGATGGTGAATCGTTGAAATTTTTCTATAATTTGTGAATTTTTTTAAGATTCAAATACTACAATTAATAAAATATGGTAAATAAATATATTTATACATCATTATTGAGTCATAGATGATGTAAATTGACATTGTTTCAAACTCAAATGCAATGTTTACAATTTTGGGCCACATTAATCAAGATTATTCATAGTCTTTGGAACAAATATTTAACTAATTATTATAATAATGTAAAAACCCTCCTCTCCTCCACTATAAATACCACCATCATCCCTTATTTCTATCGCACTTATCAAGCTCTGACCCTGTGTATATGATCTTCCAATTAATCTTTCGATTCCCCTCCCCCAAATCCAAGACCTTCTAGTCTCACCAAAATACCAAAACAAAGGGCTTTAAGGAGGATCTCAAGGAGAAGAAACCAAGAGGTAATGATCCTCTTTCATTCTCTTGTGTTTTCTTTTTCAATTCATTTTTTTATATACCCACTTATAATACCTTTATCAATGAGGAAATAAAGCTATAGTATTATATATATTTTGGATTTTTATCATGTTTATAGAAAAATTTATCATCATCTTTTCTCCTCTCTTAATCTCATTCTAAAAATAAAAATACCGTGTATGATGTGTCAATTTACAAACATCATGGGCGACATGCCATTAATTTCCATTAATTTATAAAATCTAATTATAAAACCATTTTAATTGTTAAAAAAATTATAATTTTCATTATATATCATATTTCATTATTTTTATGTAACATATATACATAATATTATGTTATATATTGAAAATACTTTGAGATTATCATTGAACGACCAAAATTAACTAAATGGATATCCCTAATGATTTATCAAATGATTCATACTTATACAACATAACAAACATGATACATGGAATAATTTAATATTATGGAAACATATGAATACCATTTATTAATTTATGGTAATTTCATTTCAATATGATTAGAAAATGAAATACAAACTATCCATGGGAATCATGTAATGAAAGCACCCGGAATAATGGAAGAAACAAAATACTAATAACTATTGGGAGAAGTGATGTTATGAAATGATCATAGACGGTGTTATAAACATGAATATATATATTAAAGATATTAATAACACTCTTTTAACCATTACACAGTATGTTTAAACATGTTTAATTTCAGACAAACCCGAGGTAAGGGATTTCTTAACCCAATTTACATTCACTGGGATAACCTCCTAATTCATTAATTATGTCGTATTAGAATTTTTTGTCTGACTAATTTTATTTATATTATTTTAATATATGTGTATTTATAGTGTATATACATACTCCTTCCACACTAATAAGTCTCACATTAATTATTTGATATTTATAAGGGGATTTTATTTTAAAATCCACTTTTAAAAATTCTATTTTACAAAATTCAAAACAATTGTTTATATGAAATTATTCATGTTGTGTGATTACGTTATGGTATTTTTTATAATGAATGTTGGTACCTATATCTCCCTCAAATTCATTGGGTTAGTGTAAGTTTGAGGCCAGTTTTATGGTTACTCCAAGTGTAACTGTGATGGTTACATAATAAGGTATCCATGAGGGCTACATTTTAAGGTTGTCATGAAGGTTACAAATCATAAGGTATAAGATAGGTTTACAAGATTATGTATGTAATTATTGAATATAAATTTATGGCTCTATTTTGGTAATTTTTTTTGGTTTAAATCTCTTGGAAATATCATATTTGAAAAAGTAAGTATATATGGATGACAAGTATATCTTTTTGAAAATGATTTCATATGTTTACAAGTAATCAAGGACGAATGTTTTCATTACTTTTATTTATATACCTTACTAATCCTTTTTTTATAATACCAAGTTTTTAAATGAATTTAATAGGTTTTAGTGATGTGTTAGACAAATAAGTAATCCATGTTTATTGTTATGGGTGTTTTTAAAAGAAATCATGTTTTCTCTTAAATGTTTTATATTTAGGAATAAATGGATACTATTTTGTGGAATCCACTATATCTAATTGTGGAGTGTTGTGTATGTATTATATCCCAATTCAATAGATCACAGATCTTGAAATGATCATCAATTTGAAATGAAGTGTGTTCTTGAATAAAATTCATGATTATCTAACATAATAAAGTGTAGTCCTTATTGTTGGTATTAGAGGACTGTTTAGATAACATTAGGGGTTAAGATTATGTTCAAATAATTACATAAATGATTTTGACCCTATTGTTAATTTTTAATGTTATAGAATTTAAATTAATCATGTTTCATATATGATGACATGTTTGTTTAGAATGGTTATTTGTTAAAGAAAAAAGGAAGCTTTAGTGGAAAGGTACCGACAGAACGATATCCAATTGAATATGAAACCTTGAATGGTAGGGATTAGAACTGAGCAGTTTGTGACAGTAATGTATTAGCTGACATAGGCTATAAATGGCGGTGGAATCTGTGTAAGAGAAAAACTAGATCTACCATAAAGAAACATTAACATAGTGGAAGATTTTATAAGGAATACCAGTTTTCATTGGATATTCTAACCTAGATGTAGATGAAGAATGGATTAATGCCCTTGAATAATATTTAATGTTAACAGTTATTGAGATAACCAAAAGTTAAGTCTTTATTTTTATCAATTATAAGGTGAAGCAGATGATTTGTGGTTAATGGTTAAAAATATCATGGATATAGAAGAGATTCAATCCTTAGAGTGTGATGGATCTAAATGTCTTTTCCTAGAAAACTATTTTACTAAGGTAGTTTGTAAAAGGATGGAGAAGAAATTCCTTGAATTGATGAAAAAAATATTATGACTCAGTTTCTGTGTATGAAGAAAAATTCGCCCGACTGGCATGGTAGTCACCAGATCCTACTGTGGATCCAGATAGAAAAATAAATAATCTTTACTTATAATGGAAGCATGTATATCAATGAGCTTTGGTTATCTATGTGTTAAAAAGTTATGAGAAAATAGTCTGATGTACTGAGAGGGTTGAAATGGATATTTCTAATGATCATGTTCACTTTTAAAATAGGGATAAAAATAGACCCATATTGAAAACAATGTGTAAGAATTATTAAATGAAAATTTATGGTAATAAATTCTAGATTCTAGTTTTTGAAAAGTGTGAGAAAATCACCTGAGGGTATGCCTTACCAAAACTGGAATGTTTTTTTGATATGGAATGTTTGGACATATGTCCTGATATTATAATGAAATTTATCCTAAGAATAATCCTAAAAAGAAAACAGTAATGTGTTTCAAATTTGGTGAGATGGTTCCTTATGAAAATTTCTTCCCAAATAGAGATCCAAATGATGAAAATAAGCCAGGCTATAATTAGAATGATATAGTTAGATCCTTTACGACTATGTCATATGATTTTGGGAAATCTAATGAAGTTAAATTAGGTACCTTGTTTGTTTACATAGATTTTATTAATGTTTGGTTTGATATAGGGTCTACAAATTACATTATTTCATAGAAACTATCTAGTAAATTGGAAATATCACCTCTAAAAATGATACCGAAACTTATTATTAGAACACCAAAGGGAAATATAACAGTAAAAAAGAAATTATAAGAATATTTCTACTATGGTCTGTGGAATAAATTTACTGAAAAAGATTGTTATTTTTTCCATTGTAGCGTTTGATTCCATTTTGGGTATGGATTGAATTTCTATTTATCATACTAAGATTTAATGTAAAGATAAATTTTTTTAGAAAGCGATTCAGGTTTTATACCTGAATTAACACATAAAATTGAAAACATATTACCAATTATGTAAACACCCAACCCCCATTTCCTGGAGTCGATTCCTTATTACATTATATTTTCATGTTTGAAAGAAATTCGTATCCCGATGTAACAAATAAATTAGTAGTTTTGGAAAGGTAGATACATACATAAACTAAAAATTACAACTTGGAAAGGAAATATAACATATTGTTTTTACTGGAAACACCCACAAATATATGTTAATCTCTATAGGTCCTTCATAATAAACGTAATCATGTCCTGAGAAGATAAAATAGAAGAAAGGGGTGAGCTCAAACACTCTGTCAGAGTAATCAAGACAATATATGATAGCATAAACATAAAAATTTATCATGGTGAAAATTTGAATACACATTCCTTTAAAAATAATAAACTTGGACACATTATGATAAGAATATGAGATGAGTAAATAATTCCATAATAAAACATAATCATGGGTATTATACAAGTCAAATAACCCCCAGAATTTTAAATTACTAGATTCATAATGAGGTAAGTGAATATGTTAAAAATTATGAAACATAACATCAAGGACTTGACCCAATCGTCTTAAAATGATTAATTCCTCAGACAAAACCATATATCAAAATGGGAAAGGCCTCAGCCAAGTCCATATATATTTTTCTAATGAAACCTACCAATGTATAGAAGGGATATAGCGGGCCCACATAATATAATAATTCTAAATAATTCTTTATTTGAGTGGGGATGAACAAAAACAACATATACATTCATATTGAAACAAACATATGAAATGTAAATAACTTTCCCTGAACATTAAGCTTAAATACTAACCATTTAGAGTAAATTGGTGAATGGTTTTAAGATAGAACGACCAAAATCAAATTATTAATAAACCTTTTAATTAATTATGTTATATGGTATCATACAAAATAATTCACAAGAGTGTTGAAATAGATTAGTACACTCTTATAAAATCATTGAATAATTCTTGAGATAAATATTCTTTTACTTTGAAAAGAGGTGTTTTTTTGGAAAACTATTTGTATAAGAACTTAAATTAAGTAAGGTAGTATTTCGATAATAAAATGAGTTATTTTATAAAGATAATGGTTTCTAAAAATAGATTATATATTTCCCTTAAAAATATGTAAGTATTTGATAAATTCCCTTGAAATAGTCTTGTATTTCAGAAAGAATTTTGAATGTTCCCTTTTAAAACATGTTACTCCCCATAAAATAAAGTAGGAATATTATTGGAAAAAATATATAGAACAATCAAACATAATTTTTTATAAGTACATAATAATACAAAATAACAAAATTTAGGTATGTTCATAGTAAAAGTAACCCGAATGAAAATAGAGGTTTGGGTGGAAAACCCTTACCTTATGTCTGAATGTCTTCTACTTTGAAAATTAAGGTCTTGGAATATGAAATTATAATTATTAATAACATAGTTAAGAACTTATAAGACCTTTATTTAGTTTTATTTAATTATTTTAATCCATTTATTTCCTTATTTATAATTTATTATATTGAATCATACCGTTCCAGAGTTTTCATTTTCTTGGTTTTCATAATCTGTTCACTTGTTTTAAAGTAATGGAGTTCATGTGGAATGAATGTAAATATCTAGAACATAATTTACACATTATTTATTAACATATATAACTGTTAATGGTAATTTAAATCATTTGGTTACATTGTATAAGGATGAATCATAAGATGAAATATTAATAACAATCACTTAGATTATTTTAGCGGTATTTTGAATAATAAAAAATAGGTTGGGAATATGATTTAATATTTTGTACATAAACTGGATCTTGAATATTAAATAAATTATAATAAATATATTATTTTCTGGTTCAACCTTAAAAATGATTTCTTGACAAGTAATGATGAATAAATTGAATATCAAAACTTCGTTTTCCACGAAGGTTGTAAATTAACACCTCTTGGATGATGATTTCATTTATAAAATAAAAGATATAGAGTAAGGATATTGTTGGTAGTTCTACCATTTACATGATATAATTATAGTATATAAGTGAAACTATCATTATCATGGTCATTTGGAAAGAGGAGGTGTTGATATGAGTAATTTTTTAATATCTTTATCATTATTTTACTATTTTTTCAAAGACAACCAGTTGTCTTGATTCATGTGACCAAGAATAGTTATACGTGAATGTGATTTTGGGCCAAGTCCGTATATAAAACTTACAAAAAATATGAATCAATAAATCATGTATTTAGTATTTATCATAAATTAGAGTATATTATTATTCATAAAAAATTCATCTATCTTAGAAAAATCCAAAAAATTCACCCATACCATTTTTTGATGTGTATAATTCAAAATTAAACTCCAAATTTTGAAAATAATTTTATGAGTATTATTTATATATTTTTAAATTATAGCATTGTTTATTTGAAAAATAGCAATTTTAAAATAATAATTCATTTTATATCACATGGAAAAATTAATCAAGATCTCATTATCGTATTACCTTAAAAAATAAAAAAATATAATTATTTACTATTAATAAGGGTAATATTACTATTCATATTACTATTCATAAGGGTATGTTACTATTCAACAAAAATTATGTTTTTCTTTCTAGACACTAAATATCTTACTGAAGGAAACTGTGTATGTCAGATTTTAAAATTTCAAATCATAGATGTGGGAAGAATTATGTCTACTAGCTAGGTTATAAAAAATTGGTGTTTTCTAGAGACTCAGTTTTTAGTGGATTCAATATTTATTTTCAAAACCATGGGGCGGTACATTCTCCCCTCATTAAAAAAAATTCATACTCAATATTCACAGAACTTTGCCTCACAAAATGATTTGGGTAGGTCTTATTCAAAAGCTCCTCAAGCTCCCGTGTTGATTTATTGATTTTATGATTTCTCCAAAGTATCATTACCAAGAGATTCATCTAATTCCTCAACACCTATTATTTAGTTTCTATAATCTAGATAGACTCTTCATAGTATGATAATTTAGGTTCATATTTTTTACCATCAAAAGTGAGGACATGCATTGGGTCTAACATGTACATTATCAATAGTGAGACATGGAACTCATTGTGTACTTTAGACAGACTAGGTGGAATATCTAAATGATATGAAACATCTCCAATTATCTCTATAATTTCAAAATGGACCATGTAAATTGGTATTAGTTTTAATTTCTTCCCAAATTATATAACACCGTTCCGTGGAGATACTTTTAATAAAACATGATCTCCCACTTAAAATTCCAAATCCTTACTTTGATTATCAACATATCTTGTTTCCTTCTTTAAGCTGCTTTGATATGGCCTTCAATAGTATTTAACTTTATTTTTTATTCCTACAAAAGAAACTAGGCCCACAATCATCCTTTGTCCAATATCATCCCAACATATTGGTGTACAACATCTCTTTCCGTAAAATTCTTCATATGGTTCAATTTGAATATTTGAATGAAAACAATTATTGTAGGAAAACACCACTAAAGGTAAATATTGATAACACATACCTTCAATGTCATGTGAAAATGATATCAAATATTCCTCTAAGGTTTGGATCATCTTCCCTGATTTCCGTTCAGTTTGAGGGTGATAATAAGTACTCAATCGAAGTTCATTATCCAAATATTTCTGAAGACTTTTCTATACTTTTGATGTAAATAATTTGTCATGATGACACACAATTGATATAGGACCACAATGAAGTCTCACAAATTCATTTCTATAGATTCTTATTAGGCGCTGTAGTGGAATATCTTCCCCTATAGTGATGAAATGTGAAGATTTTATAATTAGGTCCACAATTAGCCATATTGCATCATTCTTTCATTGAGTTTTTGGTAATCCAGTGACAAAATCCATGGTGATGTCATCCCATTCCCATGTAGGAATAGTTATAGGTAGCATGAATTATTTGGGATGTTGACTTTCATCCTTCACTTCTTGACAGACTAAACATCTTGATACATAATCCACAATTTCCCTCTTCATGTCATCCCACTGGAAATGTTCCTTGAAATCTATATACATCTTTGTGCTACCAGGATTTATTGAGAAATTAAAACTAATGGAATCATCCAATAACTCCATTTTTATCTCAAATATAGATGGAACAAAAATCCTATTCCTAGTTTTCATAATTACATCTTCACATATGAAGTCATCCAACTTCATCTATTTTACACCATTAATTTTCTTTTGAAGGTTCTCATCATCAGGCTGACATATTTTAATCCTTTTAATAAATATGGTTGTTCAAATAATTGAAAATGTAGTGATGTTTCTCTTTCTTTGTGAATTCCAATATCCATCCACAATAGATCCATGTACAAATGACCCTTATTAATCAATATTTTATTGAGAACTCAATGATCCTTTCTACTCAATGAATCAGCTACCTTATTTGAATTTTATAGGTGGTAGTGAATGATATAATAATAAACCTTGTATAGTTCGACATATCTCATTTGATTCATGTTGAGCTATATCCATGAGAAGATTTATTTTAGACTCATGTGATACGCATATATCTCACATTTTTCTTCATATAGATAATGTCTCCATATCTTCAGAGAAAAGGTTACATCTGAAAACTCAATATCATTAGTATGATAGTTTTGTCCATGAAATTTAGCTGCCTTGATGCATATGAAATAAATATATCATTATGCATAAGGACACAACCATGTGCTTTCATTTATACATCACTATAGATCAAAAACCCATCATTCCACAATGGTAGAATTAGGATCAAAGCATCCACTAATCTCATCTACAATTCCTCAAAAAAAAAATATTCACATTATTTTGTCCGTACGAACATAACCCCATTATGTGTAATCTTGTTCAGTGGGTTGGCTAAAACAGTAAAATTCTGAGCAAAATTCTGATAATAACCTTCTAAACCAATAATACTAAGTACATTATTTATGTTCATTGTAGTAGGATATTATTGAAAATAATTTTTCTTTGTAGGATCGACATATATTACATCTTTAGAGACAATGTTTCATGAATGGAAAATGATTGAAGCCAAAATTCACACTTGCTAAAATTTCCATATTATTGATTTCTTCTGAGAGTCTTCAGAATAGTGCACAAGTGATTTTCATGATCCTCATAGATTTTGGAGTATACCAAGATATCATAAATAAATACCATGAGAAATTCATCAAGATATTCCTTGAAAACTCTATTCATTAGATCCATGAACACATATGGTTCATTAATTAGTCCAAAAATAATTATTATAAACTCGTAATGCCCATACTAAGTTTTAAATGTTGTTTTTGGAATTTATTCCTTCCCCACAAGAAACTGATGATCTCTAAATCAATGATCAATCGTCGAAAAACTTTGGGTTTGATGAAGTTAATCAAATAAATCATCAATTCGAGGTAGGGGATACTTTTCGTTATTAATATAGAATTAATCTCCCTGTAGTCAATGCACGACCTAATAGATCCATATTTATTCATAATGAAAAGAACAGGGGCTCCCCATGGGGAAAAACTAGGGAGAATAAATCCATTATCCCTTAATTCCTCGAGTTGTTTCTTTAGTTTCACTGATTCTATAGTGGCCATTTAATAAGGGTTATTTGGCATGGGCCTTGAATCAGGAATTTAGTTAATGGAAAAATAAATTTCTATCTTTGGAGGATGTCCAGGTAAATCATCTAGAAACACATCAACATGTTCTTTCACAATAAGTACATCCTCTATCTGAGAATTCCTTTCCTCACCCATAGTTATTGCATTACCTTCCTCCGCAATAATTGAATTCATCGATTAAATAGGAGTGGATCTATATGAAAATATAAGGGAGACCTATTTTCCCTAATTATAATGGATTCCACATCATCCTCAAAACTTGTAACCTCCTTCCTATAAAATAATTTTCTGCATCATGGTTCAAAATACAATCCATATTGTAGGTTATATCAAAGTCAATTATGGGTATGTCAGTAAAATTAGCAGATAAATTACATTAATATTCCACAATGGGGACTGCCTAAAATAATTTTTTTGCAATGATACTTTACTTAAGAGTTTTGAATTACAACTCCCTTGTTAAATCAAAATAGAAATATCTAATTTTATTTTGAAAATAGGAAGATATGAATGAATGAAATGATCTAAAATTATATAAAAAATTATCTACGTTTGATGAAATGATTAAAGTACATGACAACACATCATCAGGAACTTCAATATTAGCAGTTGTGATCTCATAAACTTATCCCTTCTCCCTTGAACTTTTCTATGGCATGTTATGTTGATGATTTTCACAATCAATATCATAGTGTCTCATCCCCAGATAATTATAGAATTGAATATTAATATCTTCCTTATTCCCCTTAAAATCACTAGAAAGACGACCTTTCTATCTTCATTTTTAGTATACTCTTTTCTCTTTTAAGATGAAACTAGGATGTTTCCTTCGAAAGTTATCATATGGTGGAAATTCAACTCTTCCCATCATAACAATTTCCTTATTTCCTTTTCCTGAATTTTTACTAACCCTCTTCTTCTCTTGATTTCCATTAATGTGATAAGACTTTGAGAATTCCTTTTTTGTCTTGATAACACATGAAACTATATCCCTAAAAGATTAAAAACATTGGAAGACAAGTACCCATTGAAATAATGGCTTCATGCCATCAAAAAAATGATCAATTGTGCTCCATGGATTATGTATGTAGTACAAAACATGCCTTGCTAACATTTTGATGTTAGATTTATACATTGAAACATTCTCATCTTCTTTTGGCCTCAAATATAGAAACTACTTTTCCATATCTTCTTTCTATTCACGGGGAAATTATTTCTCTTGGAATATTTCATTAATGTCCATCCATTCCGTATCTTCTCTCTCTTCCTCCTCCTTTGTTTTTTGGATTAACGACCACTACTGATCAACATATCCCAATGGATGATAACGTTCCATGAAGGACTTCTCCCTTTTGTTACATTCCAAAGTGATTAATATATTCTCTAGGAAATATACCCGCTTCTCTGATACAAATGGGTTTTTAGTCCCACTAAATGAAAAAGGTTATTATTTCATAAAGAGATATATCATAGCTCCTCCAATAAGTGGATGTGGATGCTGATAACATGTATGTTTATTCTTCATAACCAATGTAAGTTTTCCCAGTATAGTTATAAGTTTCTCCACACCAGTTCCAGCTCTAGAGACAACATCATTATCTTGCATCGGAGGGAAATACCAACATGGGATATGCGTGTTCATACAGTTTCCAATTCATCCACTAAGAGCAATTTCTAGGGAATGGTATACAATAGATGAGGTTATAAATCAAAATGTATATTCTTAACATTGAAAAATAAATATAATAAATTGAAATTCTATCCATAGATAATCCCATAATCACAAATATGGTTTAATTGAAGAAAAATTTACATATAAATCCTTTATAATGGATTGTAAAGAAAATTTAAATTATCATAAGCATATCACATAGATGTGTAAAACTTGGTTCACAGTAAGGCCCGTTTTCATGTTCCAAGATACCCTGGGTCACGTCCAAAACATATTGTCAGATTATTAACTCCTAGGTACATTTGTTCCAGAAACACGTCCACTTATTGTATCAATATAGGGATGCATTTTTTAGAAATATCCAGATAATCTATTTTGTACCAAATTACTAGGATGTTATTTTCTTCTTATCCATTAAGACTATCAAAGGGGTTTTTTCCCTAATCAATGTTTTCTAAATCTTGTTTCCATGTTTTCTATTAAACTTCTTTTAATACCAACTATATAGGCCCAACCATACTTTCCCGAAGATGGTGCCTTATTAAATTCAATTGGCATGTTTACAAGAAACTTTTATCCTGAAGGAATGAATAGTTTAGTTGATTTTTAAATATAGATACATACATAATATCAACATTACAACTTGAAATTGAAATACAGCATAAAAGTTTGATTGGAAACATCCGTAACTATAAGTTTATCTATGTAAGTAATTCATAACAAACTTCTTCATGTACTTATATTATAAAACATAAGATAAGGGTGAGAGTAAATTCCCAATAAGAATAAGAAATATAGTGAAAGATAATATAAACATGAATAATAGGCATGGTGAATAATTGAAATCACGTTCCCTTAATAATAATAAACTTTAACACGTTATGGTAGGAATGTGAGCTACGTAAATAATTCTATAATAAAACATAATCATGTGTATTCTACTAATCGAATATCAACATGAAATTTCAATTCATAGGTTCATAATAAGGGGAGTGCATTATCTAAACATTCTGAAACATACCATCAAGGACTTGACCTAGAAGTCTGAAAATGATTAAGGCCACGACCAAAACCATATCTTTATATGGTCATGGCCTCATGCAAGTCCATATCTTTTTTTCTAATGAGTCATACTAATGCATCGAGGGGATATATCGGTCCCCAACCATCACATAATACGTCCAATTAATTCCTCATATTATAGGGGGAAAACATAAACAACATATACATTCTTATTGAAACTAACATTTGGAGTGTAAATAACTCTCCCCGAACATTTATCTTAAAAAATAACCATATATAGTAAATTGGTGAATAGTTTTAAGATGGAAAATTGAAAATATAAATATTCATAAACCATTAAATTAGACATGTTACATTATATAATACAAAATACTCAAGAAGAGGGTTGAAATAGATGAGGATACTCTTATAAAATCATCGAGTAATTCTTTAGATAAATACTCTTTTACATTAAAAAGACGAGTTATTGTGGTAAAAAGTATTTTTATAATACCATAATTGATGTAAGATAGTATTTTCATAAAAAATTAGTGATTTTATAAATATAATTATTGATAAAACATATTATTGAGTGCCTTGAAAAAAGTTAAGGAGTTGAGAAACTCCATTAAAACGGGCTTGTATTTTGGAAATGATTTTGAAAGATCCCTTTTAAAATGTGTGAATCCCCATAAAATAAAGTAGTATTATGGTTGGTAAACATATATAGAACACTCACACAAAATTAATGAAGTGTGAATAATAAACAAGAACTTTATTTAGGTATGTATGTAATAAACTAACCCAAATAAAAACGGAGGTTCAGGTTGAAAACACATACCTGAATCTGAATGTGTCCTACTCGTGAACTTAATGTCTAGAATATGAAATTATACTTATTAATAAAATATTTTACAACCAATTAGAAGTATATTTAGTTTATCATAAATTTTTTGTTCATTTATGTCTTTATTGATATGTTATAATATTGAATTTTGTCATTCTAGATTGTTCGTTTCCTTGGTTATCATAATCAGTTCATTGTTTTTATGTAATGGGGTTCATGTGAAAGGGATGTAAATCTCTAGAATTAAATTTAATAATTATTTATGATAATTTGTAGGTGTTAATGGTGATTTAAATTATTTGGTTACATTTAATGAGGAATAATCTTTAGATTAAATATTTATGAAAATCACTTTGATTATTTTAGCGCTATTTTGAATATTAGGAAGTAGTTTCGTAATATGATTTAATATTATGTACATATACATGTTCCTGGATATTAAATTGGTTATAATAAATATATTATAGATTGGTTAAACCATCAAAATGGTTTTATGACCAGTAATAAAGGTGAAATTGAAGAACAAAACTTCATCGTCCATGAAGGTTGTAAATTGGATCTCATAGATGATGATTTCATTTATAAAATAAAAGAAAGAGAGTAAAGATATTTATGAATTTTTAACCATCTAAATGATATTATTATAGTATATGGATTATTTTTGAGTTATCATGGTCATTTGGATATAGGAGGTTAATAGAGGTATAATTTTTGTATATCTTAATCATTATTTTATTATTTTTCCAAAGACAAACAATTGTATTGATTAATGTGACCAAGAATAGTAATATTTTAATGTGAGTTCGAACCAAGTGTCTTTAAATCATCCTTAAATATCCTATTACTCAATAAATCATGTATTTAGTATTTATTGTAACTTATAGTATTTTATAATTCATAAAAATTTCAAGTATCTCAGAAAAATCCCACACATTCAACCTAACCATTTTTCAACATGTATAATTAAAAAATGAAATCCACTTTTTGAAAATAATTTTATAAATAATATATATTTTAAATTTAAAATTAATTCATAGTTTATTCGAAAAATATAAATTTCAAAACTAAAATTCATTTTATAGCACATTAAAAAATTAATCAAGATCTCATTATCTTATTAATATATGAAAATAAAATAATATTATTATGTACTATTCAAAAGGGTTATGTTACTATTAAAATTACAATTCATAAGGGTATGTTACTATTCAGTAAAAAGTTATGTTTATCTTATCAGAATATAAATATCATATTGAACACAAATATGTATATCAATTTTTCAAATTTTAAATCACATAGGTCGAATGAATTATCTCTACTGGATAAGTTATAACAGAGTGGTGTTCTATAGAGACTCAATGTTTATTTTATTCAATATTTATTTTCAAAACCAGGGGTGTTACAAAGCAGATAAGCTATTGAAATGTTGAAATGAATGTTCTATTGCTAATATTGTTGAAAAAATGGGAACTGTTTAGATTAATGATGTTCTAATGGAAATTGAATATCTTAATGTTTTCTCAGAAGAGTTACCAGATGTTATACCTGATTAAGAATATTAATTAACAATTGACATAGTTCCGGATTCAAAGAGAATTTCAAAACCCCTTATCTAATGGATCAATTAGAACTTATTGAATTGAAAAATCTTGTTTAGGAGTTACTTGATAAAGGATTCATTCATCCTATCACTTCACCATGGGGTGATCCGGTTTTTTTTGATAAAAAATTATAGTTCCAAGAGACTTTTAATTGATTATAGAGCCTTTAATAAATTCACTATTAAAAACAAGTATCATTTTCCTCATATCGATGAAATTTTTTATCAGATCCAGAGAGAACAATATTTTTCAAAGGTTGTACTGATGTCAGGGTACCATCTATTGAATGTAAATGAATTAGAAATCCTATAGACTATGTTCCATACAAAATATGAGCATTATGAATTTTTTGTTCTGCCATTTGGTTCAACTAATGAACCAGCTATATTAATTGATCTTATAAATAGAATATATCATCGGTTCTAGGATATGTTTTTAGTTGTTTTAATTATTTAATTCTAATGTTTTCAATATGTAAAGAGGATCATGAAAAAAAAATCTATATTTGGTTTTGTAAACCCTAATGGAAAAGAAAATATACAAAATATTCTGCAATTGTGGTTATTGGTTGTAACATATTTCCTTCCTAGGGCTCTTTGTAAATAATTATGTAAGAATAATTGATCCTTACAAAAAAAATTGGTTGATGAATGGGAATGAAAAAAATGTTATATAAATTCATAGTTTTATTGGATTAGCATGTTATTACCAATGGATTCTTAAAAACATTTCACGATTATCTTTCCTGCTAACTAAGATAACACAAATTGGGGTTAAAGTTATTTTTATATAAGAATGATATGTTTTTATGAAGTAAATATTGGATTGGTTAATGCTATAGTTTTTCCTCAACATTTTAGAAATGTTGATTTTTTATCTACCGTGATTCTTCATTCAAGGGATTTGGTTGTTTTCTAATGTACAACGATCATGTAATTTTTTATGCTTCAAGACAACTAAAACCTCAGGAGGTAAATTATACCACTCATGATTTGTAAGTAGAAACTTATTTTTTATAAGAAAATTTTGAGGAATCATTTATTCATAGACAAATGTAAAATATATACTGATCGTAAAAATATGAAGTATATATTCAATGAGAAGGAATTAACCATGAGTCATAAATTATGACTTGAACTGATAAATTATTATGGTCTAAAAATCAATTTCAATCCTATAATATCAATCAAATTGGTGTATTCCATGAGTTGAAAGCATCTTGCAACATTAATTGTGTTACATTTGGAACATGATTCTTGGAGTAATGATTTGATTAATTTTGGATTTGATGTTTTTGGTGCAGGAAATACCTCTGTTTTGTTTTAAGCTTTAGTGAAGTGATCATTATCATATATAAATAATTAATTGTAGAAGGAAGACCATATGTTACAGAATATGGTAAAATTGGTTAAAATATTTAAGCCTCTTGAATTTAACCATGATAATGAATGTGTTTTATGATTTTAAAAATTACTGTGTGTTCCTTGTGATTCCAAGTTGAAGAAACATTTATTATGTGAAGCTTATAGTTCTACATTTTATATTCATTATTTATATACTAAGATTTATGGAGACATTCAGTAGTATTACAGTTGGGATGGAATATAAATATATTTTTCAAATTTTACCATGAAATGTTTGACAAGTCAATGAGTTAAAGTATGGTAGAAATTACCCAAGGGGATACTTTAGTACTTTATAGTGCTAGAGTGAAATTGGTAAAATGTATCCATGGACTTCATGGTGGGACAATAAATAAATTATATAGGTAACACTATGATTTGTGTGATTTTTGACCGACTGACTAAATATGCACATTTCATTTCATCTTTGAGATAAAATATCTCTGGATCAACTTCCTCGACTGTTCCTAAAAGGGATTATCAGGTTACATGGAGTTCCTTTCTCTATTTTAAATGATCTGAATCCTAGGTTCTATTAAAATTTCTTGAAGGTCCATTTGAAATCATATGATACAGAATTAAATTTCATTATTGATTTTCATCCTCAATTAGATGGGTAGTCAGAACGAACTATTGAGACTTTATAGGATATACTTCATGTCTGTTCAATGGACTATCAGGGATGTTTGGATCAACATCATTCTTTAGTTGAGTTTTCTTATAATAAAATTTCACATTCTAGCATACAAATGGAGCATATTGAGCCATTGTATGGGAAGTGGTGTTGAACTCCATATTTTTGTGATGAAGTCGTAGAAAGCAAAGTTAGGGGACCAGAATTTGTAGCATAAGTACTAGAGAAAGTGGAGATTATCCAGAAACACATCAGGACAGCTCAGAGTAGGTAGGAAAGTGATGTAGAAAATAGGAGGAAAGAATTTTATTTTGAGGTATGTGATTATGTTTTCCATATAATCTCATAATGGAAATGTGTTATGAGTTTTTCTATGAAAGGAAAGTTAAGTCCAAAGTTAATTGGACCTTATGAAATTCTAGATAATGTTAGACCGGTCACCTACCGAGTAGCTTTGCCTTCGATTTTATAACATGTACACAATTTTTTCCATGTTTTGATGTTGATAAATTATTTTCATGATTCATCCCATGTCTTGACTCTAGAAGATGATTAGCTGGAAGAGAACCTTTAATGTGAAGAGAAACGTATTTAGATTCTTGATTATAGAGAGAAGTTTTTACGGAATAAGGTAATCCACTGGGTAAAGGTTTTGTGGAGAAACTTCATGGATAAAGAAGAAAAATGGGAATCCTAAAACCGAATGAGGGAATGGTTCCCTCAATATTTTAATAATTAAATAAAAAATTTAGAGGATGTCATTTTCATAAGGTGGGGAAAATGTTAAACCACATGGTTTTAAAAAAAATCTAATGAAATGAATGAAGAAATCAGTCTCTTAATAATAGAAATTTTTATAGATATAGTAATAAACTAACATTTAAACTTAATTTTATCACTTCTATGATTTGAATTTCAAAAAACAGACATCTATGGTTGTGATTTGTATGTTATTTGAAATCGGATCAAACAAACATGTCTTTAGTGAATACTAACATACCCTTATGAATAGTAATATGAATAAATATTTGAACCTTTTGAATAGTAAATAATATTATTTTTTGTATTTCAAAAGGATATAAGATAAAGATATCTTGATTAAATTTTCAATGTGATATCAAATCTATTAAGGTTTTATAATTGTTATTTTTTTGAATAAATTTTGATTTTACTAAATTTCAAATTAATCACATTTAGAAAATTATTTTCAAATTTTTTTGTTAATTTATGAACTCATAAATTTCAAAAAAAATTGTGGTGATTTTTCTATTTTGTTTTTAAATACTTGTGTTTCTGGTGAATAATGAAATATTACAATTTTCAAAATATGATAAATAAATTAATTTATATGTCAAGATTGAGTCCTCGGTGATGTAAATTTCCATTAGATCTAATTAACATAAACATATTCTATTTTTGGGCACATGAATTAAGAGTATTCATAGTCTTTATCAAAAATATTAAACTAATGATTAAAATTATGACAAACCCCTCCTCTTATACAATATAAATACCTCCCTCACCCCACACTTAATCTCACACCACTCAAGCCATTATCCTTGTCTGTGTTATGAAAAATTATCTTCACAAGCCCCTCTACCACGTCCAAGATGTATTTTTCTAAACAAAAGGCCAGAACTAGGGCCCTAAGGATGATCTCAAGGAGAAGATGTCATGATGTAACAATGTTGTTTCATTTTATTGTGTTTTTTATTCAATTATTTTATTTTCTTATACTCTCTTCTCCTACCCTGATCCAAGAATCGTAAAATCTCCAATAATATATATATTCTATTTTTTAATATTCATTATGGAAAAATTAATCAGAATTATTCTTCTTAGATTCCTTTTATTTTAAAAATAAAGACGTTTTTTATGATGTGTCGATTTATCAACATCACGGACAATGTGTTTTCAATTTCTTTTTCTTCCTTAAAAGCTAGTTATAAACACAATTTTATAGTTAAAATATATTTTAAATAATACGATATATCCTCATTAATTTTATTGTGGTAATATATATCAATAATATTATGATATATAATGAAACTAGTTTGGGATTATCAAAGAACTGCAAAAACGATCTTAATAGATATCACTAAAGGTTTATCTAATGATTCATCCAGATACTATATAAAAAAAAATATTTACAGAGTCATTTAATATTATGGAAACATATTAATACCATTCTATTAAACTTATAGAATTTAATTTCCATACAATAAGATATCTAAATACAAACCAGACATCAAATCATGTAAAAAATGCACTTGAAACAATGGAAGGAACAAAATACTAATAATTAAAGGGGGAAATGATGTTATGAAATTATAAAATAAGGTCATATAAAAATTAATTTTTTATTAAATATATCAATAAAACACTTTTTACAATTATAATCATGTTTTAAAGATGTTTATAATAAGATGAACCTGAGGTAAGGCAATTCTTAACCCAATTTCTATTCATTGGGCTAACCTTATACTTCATTTATTATGTGGTATTAAAATTTTTTGTGTGATGAATTTTTTTATATTATGATTAATTATGTGTATTTATAGTGCATATACATATTCCACCCTCCATATTAAGTCTCACCTCAATTATATGATTTTTAAGGGGTCTTCATTTAAAATCTTCTTTCAGAATTATATTATATAAAATAAAAATGAAATGTTTTTATACAATTACTCATGTTGTTTAATTATGTTTTGGGTATTATTATTGTTTATGAATAATTGTTGGACCTATATATCCCTCTAATGAATTGTGTGTGTGTATGTTGGGGGTTGGTAATATGGTTTCTCTAAGTTTAACTATAATGGTTACACAGTAAGGTTGCCAAGAGGGTTACATTGTAAGGTATCCATGTGGGTTACAAATCATAATGTAGTCGAGACAATTACAATGTTATGAAAGTATTACTGTGAGATACATTTATGGTTCTATTTATGTTCTTTAAGATTTCTAGAAATCTCTTTGAGGTCTCAATTTTCACAATGTAAGTATATTTGGATAACATGTATGTCTTTTTGAAAATGATTTCATATGCTAATATGAATTTATAGAATAATGTTTAATTTCTTTATTTTTATACCCCTTATTGGGATTTTTATGATCATATGATGTTTTTAAATTATTTTAAATTTTTTAGTGATGTGTATGATAAATAAAAAATACATTTTAAATGTTATTTATATTTTTCAAAGAAAACGCATTTCATGTGAAAAGTTTTATATTTTGGAAGAAATGGATACTTTTTTTTGGTATCCACTCTCTGAAAATGAATAATGTTATGTAAATATTATATCCAAATTATCTAAATGTCAAAACATTAAAATATCCTAAATGTGAAAGGATGTGAGTTCTTGACTACAATTGTAGATTATTTAATGTAATATGGTCGGGTCCTTATATTTACCCGGTACACCAGAATCTCTATGGATCCAACTATAGTCGTAGAAGCCTCATATATTTATTTTTATATAAACATTGAAATTTAATCTCTTAAAATTATTTCCCATTATTATCTTTAAATAAATTTTTTGATTAAAAAAACTAAAATTATTCCAAAAAATTATAAATAAAATAAAATATCATTCAAAGAAAACAAAATTTTCTATAAAATAAATATATAATAATGGTGGTATGTTCATTATTGTATTATGGAATGAGATTATGAATTCTTATGTTACAAAATCAATTCCCCATTGTGGGATTATATATTTTACATAACATTTTTTTGACAAAAAAAGATCAATATTTTCCTTTTGGAGTAGAGTGACATACCTTGGTCTTATCATTTGAGGAGATTCAGAGTTGATATCCCACCATTCTTAATTCACATATTATATTTTTGGTGCTGTTATTAATTTATGAATACAAATAAAAATTGTGATTTTATAATTTATTGACAAATAAAAATATAAACTCCAATATAGATGGATATAGAATGAATGTAGGTAATAGAATAAATGAAATCATCCAAATATATATGTTCTTATATAACATATTTTATCATATGTTATATATACTAAATAAACACGGTATATCATATTTGGGGAAATATTTTTTACCCTACTCTTGAATATTAAATGAAATTAATGATCACCATGTACATAGAACGTCCAATTCCTCTATCAAGGAAAAATATTGGTAGTATAATATGTTAACCATTAGATTACTCTAATGGATATAGGCTATCAATACATCACACTCAGTTTAAACTAAAGGATATATTAAAATATTTGATGAATTCAAGCAACATTTTAACCAATCAGAATATTCATAGTGTTAGTTATAAAAATTCATTATTATAATTGATCATGATGTAAGTAGAGAGAGAATATAATAACCCATTATTTAAAAACATTCATATTAGTTACATTGAAAAAGAAAACGTAAAAACAGTGGAATATAATCATTAAATTGAAAAATCAACCCCCCATAATTAAGATTTAAATGCACATCAACATTCTCTATATTTATAGGCAATTCCCATGACATACAGTTTGTCTCTAATTTTCAAATTTTTTTATCATTCATCAATCTTATGTACATTTATATGAATTGGGACACTGCATTTATTATACAATATGATAATCAATCAAATGTAACATAAAAATATATATTTTTATCCATGATAAATGCGCCAACAATGTATCTTATTTTCTATAATAATTTGAATAATTCCATTATATATTATAAATTTTTCTTTTATTTTATGATGCACATACTATTTCAAATATAAAATTATTATCTGAAACAAAATTAAGGGATGAGGTCTGCCAAAACGTTTCTCTATTTAGAAACAAAACTATCTCCATTGTTTTATTTTCAAAATAGATTTTAAAATGAGACCTTGTCATAAGAATGTATTTTTTTTTGTTCTAGATTCACCTATCATCTGCATGATGGTCTACTATGATCTTAGACTAAGGTGTATTGTCCTCCATCTATTCATGAAACATACTTACCATGATTAAGACTATGCCCTTTCAAGGAATTTACCGGACGATTTATTTTTCCATGCTTCCCAATTCATCCCAATGTTACTTCCTATGTCATAAACATGAGAATTTTAATCTTATATTTATCTTTTTTTCCACAACATACATATCCATGACCTAGTCTTCTTTGTCTTCTTTAATTAAAAAAAAATGTTTGAGCATAGATTCATTCTCTAAGACATAGCGAAAATAATGAATTTGTAGTAAAATAAAAATATGCTCTAACAAGGAATATAAAGCCTTGTACATGGATTTTTGAGAATCAGAAGTCCAATGGGATCCATGGGGACCTTCAACATGATGTAATTGAGAAATAATACTCAAATTATGAAGTATTCGTCCATCCAAGGAGGTATAAAATTTATGAAAACTACTTCCATGGGGACAATACAAATTTTTAAAGGCGAACCATTGTGCTTTCAAGATTCATTAGTTGAAATGGGGGTAAGGGCTGGGATTGAAAAAAAAGAAATCATAGAATCTGTTAACTCTATAGTTGGATTGGAATGATCTGGTTCCATCCAAAATAATGAAATGTTTACAAAGGGATGACCATTGTCACATCATCAAATTACATCATCCTACTTAATTTCTTATATTGTAACACTCATATTCCATTCCACATCAGAGTATCGTTTTCCCGGTCTACTTCTTTATAAACTAAGATATGTGGTACCATTTTTGAATCTATAATTGCGGGTATAGGTTCTCGATACACTCAAACACACACAAAATTTACCCATAATGACTCACAATGGTCCACTAGCACCCCAACTTACCCTTGAGTGTGCTCAATGAATTAAATGAACTTTATGGTCATGCCCCACACTTGAAGAAATATGCATGCAAGATTCTTGCCTCTATCTACGCTCATCTTATGGTTCCTCTATGGTCTAGTATAGTTTAAATCCCCATTTTTTCATAACAAAATATTAAATAATTAATAATCTTATAACAAAAATTTCTAAATATAAAATATTGAAAATTTTTAAATTTAAAATTATTTTTTTGAAAAACTAATTCTTTAAATGTAAAATATTGAAAATTTAACAAAAAAATAATTTATATGGAAGATAATTTTGAAACTTTTAAAATAAATTTGAAATTCTATAAAATGATTCATGAGTATAATGGAATAAAATAAAAACCACTTCATCTTGTTCTTTTTCTCATGTATAACATTATAAAATGATTCAAAGGGGAACACCCTAATACCAATATTTATATTAAAAATTAATAATATAAAACCATATCAATCGAATGATTATATATTCAAGATCCACAAAAAAATATAAATTTAACATCACATTAATCAATGAAATATTCAATCCAACTATTTGAATTTTTTCGAATGTAAATTGGTCGATCTACTTCTCATATACATTCACTTTTTCTTATTTTACTATTTCTAAGAATGTGATGCTATGAAATACCATAACATTAAATAATATTTATCTCATATTTCATATTAAAAATGTATATGGAGTTATTATAATATCATGGGTCCATGGTCCACCAATAGGGTTGAAAACGTCAAATATTATCCATGTCATGAAGAAAAACATTACATGAAATATAATGTGATACAAGATGGCCATGAAATAAATAATACATTAATATCAATATTTAAATTGTAAAATATTAAAAATAGTTGTGTAACAAAAAGACAAAAATATTTAGTGTCTTAGAGATTAGTTTCATCAATATTATAATTTAATACACTAGAACACATTCCTCCATAATTTCTATCTTCTATAAAATTTCCTAGAAATATAACATGAATTAATATTATTCATAATATAGGGAATAAAAACATATAATTGGGTGATCTCAAACACTCATTATAGAAAAAGGCATATCATAAAGTATTAGATCATAAAAAATAGGATAATATGAGAAAATGATTAATATAAAAAAGTAATCATAATATAGTATATAATAACAACAAAACATGATGGTTCCACATAATATCATAAAAAATAATTAGGGAAACATAGAATAAAAAAATTTGACATGTGAACAATACATAAATAGAATTGATGTACGCATGTCATAGGACATGGAAAAAGAAATTTCTATGCTTTTCTAATGTAGCATAGTGGCTGACTAGGGTCCTCTCACTTGAAGAGATTTCTTAGGTGATCACTAAATTAATCAATATCACATAAACTAATTATCTTTCTATTTTTAATTAATATGGGAATTCAATAAAATTTTAAATTCAAGTTTAATGTTTAAACGTATACTAACATGCAATTATAGAATGAAATTATTGAAGAAAGAACTTTGTCATAGGGTTGGATAACACGAGATCATTCATTATTTATTTATAATTTAAATTAAGTTTTATAATTTATTTATTGAAACCTCATTAATTAATAACATTAACTTGATTTATTTAATATTTTATTTTATTATGCGTATGAAACACCAAACCACACATCATGTAATAGTCAAATAAGATAACACCTAAATCAAGATTGCTATCCCAAAAAGACACGGCTCCACCGAATGCCATTTTATCCCTTTTGGAAACCCCAACTCCACCGTATGAAGTGTTTTCCTATGATAAGGGAGGTAAAATTAATTTATTCAGGGAAATAAATGGATTTGTGAATATATTTGTGGTGGAAGACCGCTACACCCGTTCAATATTCCTGCCTTTAACACAAATAGATTTAAAAACATTAAATTTAAAGTGCAATAATGAATAACACCGTGAAACCTCCCATAGGGACAAGGCTCAAGTTAGTCACATACCATGGAAAAGTGCATAGTGATCACGATGGAATGATATAAGAGATAAAGAAATAAGATTAAATTTAGAAAACAAACACGGTGGAAAAGAAGGTACAAACCCCTTAATTCAAATATGATTGCATTACATGTGAAAATAAAAATAAAAATAAAAAGAGCAGACAAGAAAATTACTATGTTAGAAGAATTTCACAAGTCCTACACTCCAATGTTTGTGTTAAACTCCCTTCATCATTGGTGAAATTTTACTTTTATATTCCATGAAATTCCATTATTGGGTCTTCAAATTTCTTATCTTCAAAATCTTGGTTTAAGATTTCAGGTAGATTTTTTCACTTAATGATTGACCATGGTAGGCTAATTAAATGGTCGAATATTGTCATGGTTTCTCAAAGAAATATGTTTCCAAATATCTTGTACGATTCTACAAAAAATATTATCCTTATCAGAACCTTGTAGTAAGAGATATGTCAAATTAAAGTTGAGATTTTATTTTCTCTAAATGTTTCCTTTTTTACACCCCAAAAGTTTAGCATTCATGGGTCACCAAAATAAATGAATATCTCCATGATAAACTAAAACCAAACTCTCCATTTCATCTTATTTACATTCCAATTAGAATCACCCAAATTGTATGTTGTGTGGCCGATTTATGATCTATTTTTTGAGGTGGGGTCTACAACATTGTCCATAATAATTTTCCAAATTTATTGAATTTTTCATAACCTTATATAGACTAATTAAAACCTTTTCCAGAAACAAAAGATGAAAAAAGTAAATATATAAATCTAATAAAAAATTAATCACATTAATTGGATTTATATTTTAAATGATATGCATTAATTATCAAAGTAATTAAAATATGTCAATATTTCCAAATTAAGCAGTTTTCTGATTTTAGTCCAAAACAAATCAGAAATCCAAAACTGATGCAAATAACTCAACATCATAAATTTTTAGTGATTAAATCATTTAATTACATATAAAAATTGATAAAAATATTGGAGCTATCAATTCCCCCACAGTTAACCAATACTTTTTCTCAAGCATAAAATTTAAACATGGAATTCAAATGGAAACAATGTTACCAATATTAAAATTTAAATGCAATAAAATCAAAAAATTATCAATGTAAAATCTAATTTTCATGTTACACAAAAAATAACAATTTAATTTCCCATTTTTAAAAGAAAAAAAATCAATTCATGCATTTTACTTTTCCACTTTGAAATTTTTTAGCTTCTACTTTAATTCATTCAAGCTTCTCAATTTATTATTTTTAAAAATGTTAAATCATGATCTACCTCACTTTTGGATATTTTTCTCTCATCACTCATGGTATAATAAAATTGGAGTGGTACTCATATCATGAGAACATTCTCTTTATCCATAGTCTTGTAATGGAACTAATTTTACTACTTTGTAAAGACAAAACACTCATAAAATACTAAGGACTTGTAATAAAGGGTATAATGACTCTGTGTCTTAGGGTTGGTGGGTAAATTATTGAAATAATTTCTGGCCAGAAGTAGGATGTTTGAATCTTAATTACAATTAAAGATTAATCATTTGAAAACAATGGATGAAACTCTCTCAAATCCCCCTGATAATGTGAAAAACAACACAAACCCCTTTTTATGAAATAGATCATTATTCAATAAATGATTACAATGAATGATATCTTCCATGTTCTGTTTATTTTTTTAAATAATGATCCAAAAAGGCACAAAATAATTTATCTGTTTTGTTTTGAATTGTTTTTTTGTAATACTCCAGAAAGGCACAATTTTATTTTCTATTTTTTAAGGACAACCGGATGAAGTTAAATAATCATAATGAAATGGTGAATAATGCCCAATTTTCTAATAATAGACTTTCAAAAATGATTAATCACACCTCACAGCACCCATAAATGATACACATCCCAATAAAGGCACACGAAAGTCCCTTCCCCCACACTCAAACATGAAATATCCACGCAAAAATAAAAAAAGTGTAGGTAGGTATGGAAATATCAGCTGGTAGTGTGTCTTAAACCTATAAATAAATTCCTGGAATATATGGGCTAATGAGGGATAAGAGTAAGGGTGGGTCTGAGGCTAGCCAAAGTGGTTCCTCAATCATTTTAAATGGGTTTTTTTCACAGTCATAGCATCGACAAGTTTCAAAACAAATTCTTGTAGGTGGCATGTCCCAAGATCACACAAGAAATATGCTCAAGATAAAATAGAAAATATTTAGTCTAGAAATAATATTTGGAAACAGAAATATTACATTAGAAAATCAACCATTGAATTATTAATAATAAAAAATTAATTCACATGAATTTCACAAATTCAATGCATGAAAAATTGTACTTGAAATTAATTTACATCAATAAACTAAATCCCTCAAATAATGAGTCCTCATTTCAATATTTAGGCTTCACATTATTCATCCAATTATCCATTTTACTAATTCAATATCATTTACATTGAAATCTAAAACATGGCACCACTGGATTCTTAAGAAACTCATGTCTCATAGATATGTGAAGTAAAACATAATTGAAGTGTGGGAATTCAATTCCAGTTTAAATCACAAAACAAAAATGTATGGAGTTTCAATGTTAAACATTAAGTGTGAACTCCAATTTTAAATGAAGCATGGTTTTTAGGGGTTCCCTTCTACCATCATGAACCTACCAAAGAGATTTAATCAATTAAGCGAAAGGATCATGTCAATAAATCTCAATAATATATGAGGGAGTGGGATGCATGCTATGATAATTCTATGAAAGGAAATTGGAATATAAATTACTAGAAAGAATCAAAAGATATGTCTTGGTAAAATCCCCCATGTGGGACCTAGATTCTTTTACTATATCCAGAAGGAAGTACCAGCTGTTTTCCATAATTTAATTGTGGGTGGATCTTCTTGGACATGAACCACCACTTGTTTCTTTTCCCAGCTAGCAGTTCATTGTTCTTTTTGAGGAGATTTCCATGTACAGAGTACACCAGATCCTCCCCCTTCTCAATTAGGTACCTCTTGAAGGGTGAGGGGGGGGGGGGGGGGGTGGATGAAGTATGGATCCTCCTCCTATTCAGTTTCTACTTTCACAACATCTTCTTCAAAATCCATTATTTTCTCTAGATATGCTGCATGAAAAGAATAATGACGGGGAGATTCAAAATTTAAATTTGAAGTATTAATGTCAAAATATTCCATTCTATAGTAGACAGATTATATATTTGGTTCTTCATGCATGGACACTTTTATCTCTTTATGGGCATCCCCATGCATATTATCAATGTTTTTAGGGAGATCCAGGTTTTCCTCAACATGTGAAATTTCTACTACATCATCTTCCTCCAAGGTGATGCAAGGATTTTCCAAATATGAAACTTTAAAATCATTAGATGTGATACTAAAATCAGATTGAATGAAATCAGAAAAGATTGATTTCATGAAAAGATCATCTCCCTAAGCTACTTTTTGTTCAATCACTTCTTCTTTGATAAGTTCCTCTTGGAGCCAATCTTCAGATGATGGAGGTAGGTAGTCATGCTCCTCCACCTCGAGTATGCCTTTAACTTCAGTGTTGTCTTTATTAAAATCCAGGAATACCTATGGCACTTCCTTATTAGCCTTGAATCTTTGAAAGTTAGTTTTAAGTTCATTGGCTTTGGCCATGAAATCTTCAAGTGAGATCAATGTTTCAAGTCTCTTTCCTTCTGGTTAAACCTTTTCATTAGAGGATCATGCCTTCATTGGAGGGCCTCCTTATTATAGTAAATTTATTTCTCCTACACTTGTATGTAATTGTTACTTATAGAATAATTGAAGTTTGGATTCATCATGGAATGTTAATTTTTAATTATTTTTTTTAAAAAAATAATGAAAACTATATAAAATTTTAAAATAGAAAAAATAAAGTAAACAATCGATTATCTCCCCAAAAAAGGTGGAAGTTTTTATGCAAGCATGTCATAGAGCATGGAAAAAGAAATTTCTATATATTTCTAATGCAGTATAGTGGTAGACTAGGGTAATCTCACTTGAGGAGTTTCCTCAGTTGTTCACTTAATAAATATATATTAGTTAAACTAATTATTTTTACTATTTTTAAGTAATCTATTTGTGAAATTAAATTTAAAAATCATGTTAAATGTTAAAACATATACTAACATAGAATTACAGAAAGAAATTATTAAAGAAAGAACTTGGTCTTTGGGTTGGATAACACATGTTCATTCATTATTTATTTATTTTTTAAATTAAATTTGATAATTTATTTATTGAAATCTCATTAATGAATTACTTTACCTTGATTTATTTAGTGTGTGATTTTATCATGCGTCTGGTACACCAAACTACACCTCCTCCAATAGTCAAATAGGATAACACCTCAACCGAGAATTTTATCCCAAAAAGACTCGTCTCCAACGGATGTCATTTCATCCCTTTTGGCAACCCCAACTCCATAGTCTGAAAGGTCTTCCTAAGATAAGGGAGGGAAAATTTATTAATCAGGGAAGATAAATGGATTTGGGAATATTGTTATAGTGGATGACCGCCGCACCCATTCAATATTCCTGCATATATCACAAATAGATTTAAAAAAAATTTGAATTTAAAGATCAATAATGAAGAAAACCGTGAAACCACCCCCAGGGCCAAGCCTGGAGTTAGTCCCCTACAATGGAGAAGTGAATAGAGATCACGATGGAATTATGGAAGAGGAAAAGAAATTATATGAAATTCGGAAATGAAAGATGGTGGAAAATAATATGGAAACACTATAATTAAAATATGAATGCATTACAAGTGAAAATAAAAATAAAAATAAAAAGATAAGAAAATAAAATTCATCTGTTAATAGCAGGCACCTAGGCCCGAACTACTACCTTGGTGTTGAACTCCCTTCATCATGGGTGAACATATTTTTATATAGTCCATGGGAATCCATCCTTGGGTATTCAAATATAATATTTTCATCATCTTGGTTTAAGATTTTCTACAGATTCTATCCACCGAATATTTTACCATGGTAGGCCAATTATATATCTGAATATCGACATTTTGTCCTAATAAAATATGTTTCCAAATATCTTCTACGTGTTTCCACAAAGTTTTAGCTTTATCAGAACTCTGTAGTATGCGACATGGATAATTACATTCAAGATTTTATTCTGGATGAATGTTTCCTTCTTTATGCCCCAAAGGTTTTGCATCTGTGGGTCACCTTAATGAATGAATATCTATATGAACATAAACAACCAAACAACACACTTTTTTGATTTCCATTTAAATTGGATCAAGCCAAATTGGATGTGGTGTGACCGATTCATGACCTATTCATTGATGTGGGGTCCACATGGTCATCCATAATATGTTTCCAAATGGATTGAATTTTTCAGAACATAGGATGGCATAATTAAATCCTAGTCCAGAAATAATAGATGAAGACAAAAAACATTTCAATATAATAAAAAGCATTCACATCAATTGGATTTATATTTTAAATTATATGCAAGAATTATAAAAGTAATTAAAATCTGTCAATATTTCTAAATTAATTTGTTTTCCAATTTTAGACCAAAACACATCCTAAATCCGAAATTATTGCAAATAACTCAACATGATAAATTTTTAGTGATAAAATCATTTATTTACATAAGAAAAATTGATAAAAATATTGGGTCTATCACTAATGATACTTGAAATGGAATAATCATAAAATCATGGCTTTTCAAAGAAATAAAATGCAAATTAAAACTTTTCATTACTTGAAAATTTATAAGGAAATGAGTAATATATTTATTAACATGATTATTTGGGACATCTATATGCCTAGGAAAACATGATTTAGAAAACCCATTAACCACATTCCAATGTAAAAAAAATCATTGTGTACCCGCCTGAACATAAGAGAAATCCCATATTCTCATGCCTACATAAAAAATCTCTTAATGTCCAGACCTGACTATATCGTGATATATAAGAATATAACAACATATTATAGGGAAATGTTTTCCCCACACATTTATTATACACATATATGTCTGTGTTACAGTTAAAATAATTCATTATCAAAACATAAATAACACATGGATAACAATTGATTTCTTATACATTATAAAAAATAATTACTAAACATAAGCAAAAATGATTATATTACATTAAAGTATTTTTTTACAAAATGAATAATAACATAATTAAATTTATATTATTATCAACATATCACTTCATAGGGGGATAAACCATGGTTGTACAATTGAAGTGAAAATAAATAAAAAGGAAATTAAAAATAGATTGAAATATTTTACTATGTAATGAGTAATAATAAAAAACTATTTAAATCTAATTTATTGAAATAAAAAACTTTATGTATGATAAAACCATTTATTTTAAAAGGAAAAAAACCATTTTACCATTTTGAAAAAGTCTTATTAAAAACCCATTTCATTTGAAATATGTATAAAAACATGTTTTAAAATTAATAAATTGTAAAAAAATAATTATTATAGATAAATCATATTTTCCACTTGGTAAAAGAGAACATTGGTGATAATAAAAAATGTTTAAATTGAAGAAAAGTACATTAGAAAAATTGGTAATTATTATTAAAAATTTATTTTATGTTTTGTTACAACTACAATAGTGAAATATGATGCAATAATAAAAACTACATGCCTAAGGACATGGCCCCGTGACCATACCCCAAACCTCTACCCACCCTCACTAACCCAAGCATCCAAGGTGGTCATAACAAAAATTAATTTTAAGGAAGAAATATAATCATAAAAGAATATTTTTTTTGTGGATCGAGATCTATCTACAAAATATTTTTTATATATAATATAACATCATCATTGATTATTATATATAAATATTGAATGATTATATTCCAATAATATTGAGTATAGCCTCAAGAAAGTATTTAATTCATGAATAACACTTACAGTCTTTGGAACACATGAATAAAAAAACTATGATTAGATAAAACTAAATTGAACATTGAATATCATGAAATATAAGACAATAATTATATAAAATTCACAAGTTTTCATTAATTACACTCGAAAAACTTTAATCATGGTATACAATATAAATATGTTTCAATGAAATAAAATTTAAATATAATCAAATATGGCTTAAGAAACTTGATAATATAAACCCAATTTCATATAAATTGATTGATGATAATGTTAAAATATAATGAATAAAAATAATATATTATATTAGATATTAAATTTTATTATTTACCATCTTTTAATATACATTAGGTGAAAAAATAACATATGTAAAAAAGGAGGATGTTTTGAGATGAAAACCATAAAGATATTGTTTCTTTTAAATAGAAAAATTGAGATATTATGAACATGTAATAAAATATTATAAATACTGAAATATAATATTATAATTATTGAATACTAAAATGGTTTACTATTTATACCATCATAAATGAGACATGTTATATTGAATAAATATGTCTCATGGGATCCAAATTGGACACAATGAAACCCTTACCTTGGTTCCATTTTTTAGTCGAATGTGTTAAAACCACCAATATAAAAATAATAATAGTATTAATAAGAAATATCATACAAACATCCATAGTTATAACTATTTATAATGTTCAATTATAATCAATATCTATATTTATATTTTCCAGATTTTTACTATTTTCCCATATCAGGTGCCTACAGTTTTTGACTGTTTTTAGCAGTTACATATAAATGGTTTCATTATTATTTCATATTTGAAATAAAATCAATAAAATTGAATTAATTTTATAGTGATTTAATTATTTTGTTCTTACCATGATTACATTACTATTTATCAATGATGATGAAATTTTTCAGTGATTTCTAACCAATGAATGGTGTTTTCATAGTAAATGAGTTAAATATTTCTTATATCTTATAGGTAAACAAGAAAAAATAATTATTTACAGTTTTTTATAATATTATATTATTTAATAAAATTTAAAAATAATGCATGACATAATTTTATAACATTTTCAAGAATGTGGAAAACCAACCCATACTTGAACGTGGTTTAACTTGATTGGTTAGTATGGTTACAGACGAATTTATTTTGAAATAATATAATTATAAAAAAATGATATTTATTTTATTTATATATATTTATGAGGTTGAATGATATTTCAATATTTTTGGTCAAATAATGTAAAACTAGAAGAAAAACAAAAAATCGATTCTCTCTGGAAGTGGTAGTAGGAACATAGCCTGATGTGTGTTTCCATTAATCAAAAAATAATAGAATCAAAGGTGGATATTAATTGACAATTAAAAAACCATGATTAATATATATACATATATTAATTGATAAATAAAATAATTATCTCTATTTGAGATGTGGTGATGAGAAAATGAAGGCATTGCTTCATGGAGGCAATAATCCGTGATCACACGCTAATAATGATTCTATATATTGTTAGTTGATGTAAGAGGATAAATAATGGTATTAAAATTATTATAATGACATATTAACACAATAGTTATGATTCTTTATTATTATAATATGGTTGTGGATGTTCTATCCATGATTAAATAAGAAAAAATAATAAGAACGATATGATACCTATGTTGTGACATTGAGATTCTTCTTGATAAAGGCCTTCGATTTGATGGACTTAGGATAATTTACAATGACCAGGGGAATTATGTATTTTAATTTAATTCATGTAGAGTATAATTTGGAGTGGTTTCATGTAAATTTAGAACTATGAGTGTAGCATTGAATAGGTTCAAGTGACCCGCCTTTATATGTATGATAGGAATATGGATGTTTCCAGGGAAATGATTTCTATGTGAGGAATGTGAATGGAATGTAATAACATGTTAGGTGCGTTAGTTGACTGAAGTTTTGTAATACTTTGAGGTAAAAATATACAAGAAAAAAATATTATTTCTAGTAAACATATATGTTGTGTATTTATGAAAACTTGATCCCTCGTAAATTATTATTTTTAACACTTATTATTATTTTTTATATATTATTTATGCCCATTATTTTATTTCTAAAAATATAATTTGATTCTTATTAAAATAATTAATTAGATATGTTCTAATTTGGTACAAATTTTTATATTTAAATTAATATATATAAGAAAATTAATTTTAAATTAATATATTTAATGTATTGAAAAATATTTTTTAAGAAAAATGTCTTTATAATAATTATTTTTTTAAAATTATTTAACATAAATTACCTAATAGACGAGAGTTAATTATTTTTTATATATTTTTAAAAATCATATACTAATTTTAACTAATATTGACTCATTTAATTTTAAAAATAATCAATATTTAGAAAAGTAATATTCTATAAAAAATAAACATTTTACAAGGGTAACATATAATTACCCAAGGTAATAAAACATTATTCCAAACTCTTCCAAGTCTCAACTCTCATCATCATCCTATTTTTGTTGATCTTGATTGTAGAGATTCCATACCCCCTCTTGCCTTTACGTTTAATAAATTATGGGTGAATAACAATTGTTGTTGGGATATTGTTCAAGATTTATGGGATTCTGTTAATTGCAGAGGTAATTCCTATTATTTTGTTATCAAATTAAAATTACTAAAGAAGAATTTGAAAACATGGAAAAAATATTATTTCATCTCTATTGATTCTAATATTTCCTCCCATGAGGCTTTGCTTCGACATGCTTAAAAGATCAATACTCACAATGATTTCTCAAATGATCTCTTGGGTGATGCCATGAAGACCTCCCATGTTAATAATCTTCTCATCCTCAAAGATTCATTGAAAAGTGTCTCATTATGGTTAAGTGGTTGAAGCATGGTGATGGAAATTCAAATTTCATTAATTCTCTACGTAAAATCAGGAAGGTTTTTAGAACTCTTTCATTAATTAAATATGGTGACCATTTCATTGATAACACGAGTGATATCTCAAGGAATGTTGTTTTTAATATCAAAAATCTCTTTAATGGCACATCCTCTATTTTTTCTCATATGGAGAGTATTATTCCAAGGCTTGTTCATAAAGATGACAACTCCAAACTCATTTCTATTCCCATGGATTCTCAATTCAAGGAGTCTATTTTAAGCCTCAAACCTAAATGTTCAACTAGACTAGATGGTTTGGAAATTTATTTTTTCAGACTTATTGGGAAATTATTCATCTTGATTTTTGTAGATTGGTAGTTCATTTCCACAATGGGGGGTCTCTTCTTTAATGATTGAATGCTTAGTTTCTATCCCTTATACCCAAAGTGGAGAATACTATTGAAATTCATCTTTTTATACTGGTTGTCATAGGTAACACCATCTTTATGAATATTATAAAAATCCTTTCTTAGAGGCTTTCTCTTATTACATGTAAAATCATGTCTTCAAATTAGTTTGGTTTCATTAAAGTAAGATCAATTCAGTACATTCTTATCACTTCCTCAGAATGTGTCAATATTCTTAAGAAACCCACAAGGTGGGGAGATATTTCTCTTCAATATGTTGTCAATAATTATTTTGATAGGATGGATTAGAGATTCATTGGTTGTGTTCTCTCTTTATTTTTCTTTGATAGTTTTTTTATTACATGGGTTAAATTATATTTAGCTTTCCTCAAATTTATATTCTTATTAATGGTTATCCTGAAGGCTGCTTTTAATGTTCTATAGGTGTTAGACAATGTGACCCTTTATCTAAAATTATCTTTTCCATCAGTAAATATTACCTCAGTATGTTCATTTGCATCATCGATGGAAATGGGAAAATGAAATTTATTCGTGCTAGTCGAATCTTCTTACTGTAACCCATTTGATGTATGATGATGGAATTATTAATTTTACTAATGGGGAAAAATAAATATTAATAACATCAAGAGGGATATATTGCAGTAAGGCAATGTCTATGTGTTGGAGATCAGTTAGGTATTTTTTTTTCTATTTTGGAAGAAACATCTCTGCTAATAGGAGGCTTGAAATTACCAGGGATTTTAGAATTCATGAGGTTTTTCATCCCATTATCTATATTTGGGTTCCTTTTTTGGGAATACTAAAGGATTCTTATTTTTCTGATATTATTATCAATATTCATAGACAACTTTCTTCTTGGAAAGTAAAATCTTTATCAATGGTGGGTCATGTTTTCTTAGTGAATTCAATTATAACATCCAAGTTGTTATAATGTTTTATGGTTCTAAAATGGAATAGTTATCTTATCAAAAGCATAAATATCTCAATTAAGAACTTTTCTAATAGCGGTAGCATAATGGAAATAAATATTGCCACATTTACTTGTAACATTTTCTGCAATCCTTATGATTCTAGTCATTTAGGCATTACGAATCTCAGAAACTTAAAAGATTCTTTGGAGGCCAATTTTATCATGGGAACTCATGAATGGAAACTCTGAATCTATTTTTTCTTCAGGATATATTTCTTTATAAACTCAATACTAGAATTTGAAATTTTGTTATCTCCTCAGTGTGTAATTCCTTCAGTTATATTTTTTCCTCTATTGAATATCACTCCAGATGGATTGTTCTCAATGTGTAGAATTATGTTTTCCCTTTAGAAGTGATTTTTGGTCTTGGGAACCTTCTTCCAATTCCATATGCACTTCCAAACAGTTATATAGTTATTCTACCTGGAACTCTCTTGATATTATGTGACTTTTCAATATAATCATGAATTTGATCAGGCCCTGTCGATCTATTCTTGAATGGATATTGGCGCATCAGAAGTTTTCTATTGAATTATTTCTTCAATTGTGTGTAATATCATTGAGTTCACACTATGTCTTCTTTCATCACCACAAAGATGATATTAACCACCTTTTCATAAGCTTTTCTACATCATCGTCAATGTGGAAAGACGTTGTTGAAATTTTTTTACTGAGTCATCCTCGGGTGTCTTTAATTCAGGAGATCCTCGTTAGATGGAATGTCCTTGAACTCTCTCCGATTCTCAAGGATCTGTTACAGGTTTCTACAAAAGAACATATTAATTTTTTTTGGTTCATCCAGAATAAGGTGATTCATGACATATTTCATTTCACTATTGGGGCTCTCTTTGTGTGATACTTATTGTTGTTCGGGACAGTAGTCCACCAATGAAGCATTATTGTTTAAACTTCATCCATGATTTTATAGTCTTAAAAACGATTGGTCTAAGGGGTATATTTCATCCCCCTCATTGTATGTTTGAGTTATTTTTGTAGGATCCCTTTGAAGGCTTGATTATATTCAATTATAATGGTTCCTCAAGAGGTAATCTTGGTCCCTTTGGTTATGGATCCAACTTCATAGATCCCAAGGATATGTCCTTGGTTGTTTACATGGATCCTTTATTATTTTAACTTCTATTGAGGCTGAAATGATTGGTATTATGTCAGTGGTGTATCATTATTATCTTCATTGTTGGAATAATATTTGTCTTGAATGTGACTCCACTATTATTTTCTTTTCCATTAGGACTACTTCTTCTCATCTATCTGGGAAGCTTTCTAATCAGTGGACCAAATTAAGGGATTATATTTCATCCATGAATCATTTTATCACTCATGTATACAAGGAGGCTAATTCTATGGCGGATGGTCTTGCGAATATGGGCTTCAATGGTATTGACTTTTTATAGTCTTGTGAAATTTCTAATGATATCATATCTCTTACTCAGAGGAAAAAATGTAAGATTCATGTCTTCAGACTCCTATAAGTTTGCATTTTTTTATTAATAAAAGAGGTCTTTATTTTTGGGAAAGGTCTCATATTAAAAATAAAAAACATTTAAATAAAATCATAAAATATCATGGAATATTTGAATTGTGAGTAATTTTTTGATATATTGACTATTCTTCTAAAATTAGTTCTGCTCATAAATATAACCTACTTTATAAAATATCTATTATAAAAAATTAATTCTTTATATAACAATATATTTTATTAGTTTCATAGTTATAAAAATGAATTTTAATTCCTAAGTGTAAATTTATTTATTTTTGTTCATATATATATATATATATATCTGTGTTACTTTAAATATATTTTAGTATATTGTTACCAATATTTAAACATGATAAAACAATAGCTATTTTTAGACAATCTATATTGTTTTTATTTTTGGTGTTACATTGGAAAAAACAATAGAAAACTATATTTATTCAAGAATAAATACAAAGGTAGTAAAAAATTATGTATGACCTTCCACTAAAGGTCATATGACTCTGAGTCTTAATCTTGGTCATTATTTATTAAAAAAATTAATTCCCAAATATGAGGTTCACAATAAATCATAATATTGTATATCAATGCTAAATATAAATTTGATATATTATATTTACCCAATACATTTACACACATTATTACATGATTTTTATCATAAATATCCAATAAATACAACTAATAGATCACGAGGAATAATATATTTGGAAAAATAGGTTTTAAATATTTCAAATGGAAATTAAAACATAAAATATTTAGTTTATCCTCCTAAATCCATTTGAACCATGAAAATGTAATATGATTACATGATTAATATATAAAAAATTTGGGTGAGTTATAATTCCTAGAAAAGGAATAATCAATGTAGTGAGAAATAACATGTCTGTGAAATGTCGTTACCTGATATCATAATAGAGGATGTTAGAGAGTAATAACATGGGATCATAATAGGAAGATAATAAAATTATAATTTTATTGAAAAATTGGAAGGTGGTGGGAAAATAAAACATGACATGATAATAATTCATGGAAAAATTCTAAGACAACATAACATGGTGGAAAAAGATAAATCTTGGTTTTTGTTCACTCATAAATCCCATAAATATCACGTCCTAGGAAAAATAATACCTAATATATTTTATCACTATATGTACGCATGAATCATGAAATTTAAATTCTTTTGTGTGATAAATATGAAATAAATCCTAAGACATAAACATATTAATTAATCATGGAATGAAATGTGTTTCATATTCATTCATCATATCATAATAAAAGGAAATTTCATAAAGGATGCATTAGAGATATAAAAATAATTCATCTATTACCCCATCAAAGGAAGGGATGATAAGATAAGAATATATTTTAAATTCATATATAAAAAATTTAAAATAATTACATAACATTAATGAGAGAGGGAATGTGAGTTATATATATAAACGTTATACCAAAAAGAAATAGGGTGGTTAATAGATATTTGTTACATTATGTTCTAGAATCATTCTGCACATTTTTTTAATGTCATAGATAATCAAATTATATTTGATAATTAAATAATTTTTAAACAATTATAATTATTTTTTATTTTTTATAATATTCTTTTATATTCATTTCATCAATAAATGAATGATAATTTTTTTTCAACAAGATCCGTCGTTTTAGGGTTCGAATGTCAGATGAATTTTAAATATTTATTCATGTTCATTTAGAATTGGACAGAAACTCGTGAATTGATATTAAATAGTATTAATTATCTTTTGGAAACAAAATGATTCCAATGTGTATTTACATGTTCTACCATATAGATGGTTTATTTAGTAAAATGTTAATGTTATGTGGTTAGATTATTTTGGATATTTTAGGAACTATCATAAAATTGTTTAATTTTATTTAAAACCTATACATATATTTATTCCAAAATGTAAAAAATTATTTATAAAATATATATTTAATAATTATAAACATTTATACATTAATTTAAAACAACTATGATAGAGATAATGGAAAATTAAAACTCATCACCATGAAGTCAGTGAACAGATATAATATAGAAAATGTTTTAGTTTTTAGAATTATAGGATAATAGAAGATTATTGATGATTTACATTACATAAACATAATAACCTTCATGAAAGAATATAATACTGGAATATTTCCTCCATGTTTAATAGAAAATGTTTGGATGATGTAGAGTAAGAGAAAAAAACATTTCTTAGTTTAGGGTATCACCTTTTTTTTGGATGTCTCCTTGAGAGAATGTAATTTAGTAACCAATGATAGGTCTTTTTATGTGAATGGTAGCATTGAGAAACGAGGGAGAGAATTAGGTATGGATGGGTAAATATTTGGCAGTCTCCAAGGCATTGAAATTGTGGGGATAAGTGGTGGTAAGGGGTTTAATTTATGGTCCGAGGTTAGGTGTGTTTCTTAATATTCTATTCATGAGTTTATTAGTTTGGAGAAATAATATCAATAGTATTTGTTCTTGTGACTATATATTGTAAATAGTGCATTTATGTTTAAAATATTGGGTTTGAAAATCTGTCATTACTGAAAAATTAGTGTACTTCACATATAATGTTAAATATCCCATTTTACTATATTTCACTATCCATTGAATATTTATATATTTTTTAAAAATGCCAAACCATTTCTGGATAAAAAATTTTAAATGTGTATATTATAAAAAATTAAATCCATTTTATGAAAATAATTTTATAAATATGAAAAAATTAATTTTTGAAAAGAATTATCAATTTAAAAAATATATTAATTTTAATATTATGATATATTTTTCGACACATCATAAATGTAATACAGTTCCTCAAAAAGCGTATCATCATAACAAAACAAAATATTAATTCATAAATTTTCTTTAAAGAATACTTTTTTAAATAATTATATTTTATTTAAAATTGTGTATTAATCATATGTTTTGTTACAAAAAAAGATCATTTATTTTATAATTTTTTTAAAAATTTATTTTCGTTTATAATGATATAAATATGTAATATTTTAATTTTATAAGATAACTAAATATTAATTTACATTACTGTAGGTGAAGTTTTTATTTATTATTTTAATAAAATTATTCCTCCTAGTCAAATAAAAATTCCAATGACCATGTTACTATATTAATTATCATATTACTACTCTAAAGGACAACTTTAGAAAAGTCATATGGGATCTTATATTCTATAAATACCTCGTATTTCATTCACACACCATTCAATTCTATTTTCTCATAGGGTTAAATATATTTTCAATTTCAAGATGAATATTTAATTAATTATATTATATTTCATTTATACAGTGTTCATTGTGAGTGATATTATTATAGTGGATTGATAAAACCCAAATCTCCATATTTTTAGTTATATAATTTTCTATATTTTATCCCATTATAATATTTCTAATACATATAGAACTTTTTATTATCTAAATGTAAGTTTCTGATTAATATAATAAAATATTGGGGGTTTCATCATGTGGTTGAAGTTCTTATTACTAAATAATAAAATCAGAGATAAATATATAAAGGAAAATTCAATTTATATAATTATTGGTTGTTACATTATTCCCTCCTTATGAATTTTCTTAGAGAAAATTTTTCTTTTTCATACTAAGGTGTAAATAAGTGAGGGTATGTCTACAATGTGGATTCCATGAGTTCCACTATCACCTCCTTATACATATCGACTATCCATAGTACTTTTACTACTTGAGTTGGTTTATTTTGTAGAACATTATCTCTATATTGAAAGATCTTCATCATAATCTATTCATATTAGAGATCATTTTCTAGTTATACCAGCCCTTAAATCGTTAAATTTGAGGGATATTCTATTTAATTAGTCAATATGGATACATAAAATACATCATATATTTGGGAATGGGTTAATGAGAGTGCCATTTGATAATACACAGGTCCAATACATTGACAATCACGATGGGGATCATGTACCTAGGACATATAATTCAATTATCCCCTATTATTAAGGCCTTATTTAACTGATGTATTCATAGGATCACATTATCTATAACCTCAAACTCTAGGTCCCATCAAAATTTTTCATCTTAAAAATTATTGATTTTGATTATCCATTATGTACAAATAAATGTTCTTGAACTTTTCTACCATTTCCAGATCCATTTCATGTCCAAACATCTTTGGTGCACCAAATTAATCCCAAAACATAGGTTCTCTACGTATCATAACATAAATTTATTCATATGGATCCATTTGGATGATTGAGTAGAATCTATTATTGTATAATAAATTGACTAATGGAGTATTCTAATCTCATCTTCCCTTGAAGTGTTCCGAGAATACTCCCAACATTCCATTAGGTTTTTCGATAGTCATCATATATTATCCATTAGTATTGGAAAAATAAACATTACTTAAATTCAATTATGTTTTTATATCATTTTGGATACTTTTTGAGAACACAGAGGTTATTCTCATAACTCAATGAGATATAATCAATAGTGGTGTTCTCTTTTATCAAATAAATTCTATGATAAATATCCTCAAATGTTGATTGAGTATGAAGTTCATTCAACTTGCAATGAATTAAAATGTAAATATAATATGATATTACACAACCCATATGTAAATACTTCCACTATATTCCTTCAGAAGACTAGTGACTAATTCAATATGTAATTTTTAACATTTCCAAGTATGCATGTGTAATAGTTGTATCATACCCTTGGATTATTTTTATTAATCCAACACTTCCCAGCATACTAAGAATTTTGATGTATATTTAATGATTAATTTATTTATATTTTGCACTTAATTATTCTCTCATTTATATTGATACATATTCATACTCCTAGGGTGGATGTATATGTTTGAGACTTGTGACTCATTCAATGAATAATTATTTATCTTTGGACTTAATGGTACACGTAGATCTTAAAAATCAATGTCTATCGATTTTTATCAAAGATAATTTCCCTTTTCTTATAGATTCCACCATCTTGAATATTTCTATATAAACTCTTTGAGAATCCTTTATATTCCCAATAATGGTGGGTTATAAAATCTATTTTGAAAATTTTCTTGACGTTCCATCCATTATAGATCTCATTTCAATCACCTTAAATTATTAATAAAATTATATCCTTCTATAATATCATCATTTATAAGGATATTAGATCATTTATACTTAGAGAATCTAGTGTTTTATTTACATTCCCAGGATATTATTGGATTGAGTAGCAATAATCCATAAACATTTCTAACAATATTTATGGGAATATATTGGCCTCCTTCTATGTGAATATATATTTTTGGCTCATTTGATTCATATATATTTTAAACATATCTCAATATTTATAATAAAACCAGATTTTTAACATGAAGATCACTAATGCTTGCTTTAGATCTTGTGTGGGATATCTCATTATCATGTACTTTCAATTACCTTTACTTTCATGATATAAGATTATCATTAACTATCAGTATATATGACAATACTTTCATTAAAGCATAATTATATGTGATTAAAAGTTTCCTTCATGATGTAAGCATGAGGATGGTGCAGTGGTATGTCATTTTTTCAACTCCATCAGCATATCGTCACATCCATTAATCCATATTCACATTACTCTCATCCAAGTCCTCTTGGTTTGTGGGTTTGATGTTTGTATGATGTTACTAAAAAACAATCATTAACAATCATCTAGACTATAGAAACTACATATATCTATTAAATATTATTTGGGGAAACACCTAAATTTCATTTGTCAAATAAGGGTAAAAAAAATTTCCCTTTAACTGTGATAGCATTCCCCATAAATGATACGACCTCAAATGAGAATTCATATTTACTGTAAATTGAAAAAAAATTCTCCATTTAAAAATTCATTGGAATAATATTAAAATCCTTCTCATTCCACTTTATTCTTTTGGAGTATATCAGGATATCATAGATAAATACTATAAAAAAATTTGGTGTTGGAATAATGTTGAATAATACAAATTTGGAGTGATTTTTGTGTTTTTAATGATCATAAAATTTTCAAATAATCCCTCTTAAATTATATATATCATTTAACTCAATCTTAAAGATGATTAATGATATGTAAAATAAATAAATAATTTAACATAATGATGCATAGTGATTTAGGGCATAAAAATCGCTAAGTCCACTCCACTAATGCTTAATCTATGAGCTTGGTGATTTTAATTACTAATGTAATTTGAAAATGCACTCAATTAATTGGTGTTGGTAGTTGAAACTATAAATAACGATTTTATAGGCCCTTCAAGTTTATTTACATGGAAAATTAATATGCACATATTAATATAAAAGTATAAACTCTACTATGATGGAGTAAAACTAGTTGACACATCAATATAGAGAAATTATATCTAGATTTCTGAAAAATATTCAACACATAATTATAGAAGAAACTTATAAATATAAATGATAATCATTAAATATATACTGTAAAAAAATTCCTTAAATTTTAAAAGGATTATTCTTCATTGAAGATTATAAAATTGAGATAATTTCAAGTTTTCCATGTTCTTATTACACTATGAAAGAATAAATATGTTCATATTATTTTTTATCTCTTCTTCAAAATCAATGCATAGAAATATGAAAATTTAACTGCACTTTACTTTCATATTAGTTTTTATATACTTATATATGATATTTTTTGAACTATTATAAAAATATTTATTTACAGGGTATAAAATATATAGAAGTTCTAAAATATTCTCTTCCCATAAAAACTCAAAATAAACCATGTCATGAGATTTTAAAAATTCATCCATAAAAATCATAACATTATTCGACTATTAATTTCCAGAAATAATTTTTATTGAAAAATATTCCAAATAATTTCAATATGTCATTTGAAAATATATACAGAATAATAGTTGTCTTGAATAATTAAAAAATCACTTTCAAATACATTCAAACCTCATTAAAACTATATCAAAACTGATCATGAAATATTACAACAACATCCATATAAAAGTTAAAATATTTTAATTTAAAAAACATACAGTATTCTAACTTCTCTATAAAAGGATTCCATAATAATACAATTTTTCTTAAATTTAAAAATAAAAATATCTTAAACACATTAATCACAATGATTTGATTTTATGAGTAATTACCCAAATAATAAAACACTGAGAATAATACAGGTGAAATTTTAGATGTTAAAAATATAAAAAACATGAAAACTTAAAGTTACAAAAACTACATTTTAAATATCTATAATACGTAAAAATTTGTTCTTTAATTACTCCAAGATATCAGATAAATCAATATTGATTTATTAAAAAAATAATTATTGATAAGATATTTGGATGTCTATAATTTCTAAAATATGTAGAAATATCAAAATACTATATATTCTCATATTTCTAATGCTATGATAATCTCATCATCATATTTATAAAATAAATCTAAAATTTCTCATGGTCAAGTGTGGTTTGGATAATTGGTTCATGCCTTTCAATCACTATTGGTTATGTACATTGTGAAATATAATCCACTACTCTCCAGTATTTTCTATTTACATTTATAACTAATATTAATGTGGCAAGGATCTTTGTTGAGGTGATAGATCATGTTGGTATGTTAAAATATCTATTGTGAGCTTCTATCGGGTGATGTATCAGCATGAATCCAAATTTATTCTCAATTACGTTGAAATATAGAATGAATATATGAGGTAGGAAACTATGTAGGTGGGATATAACACCTCAAACATTTCATGTTTTAGTATATTTTTGTGGCACATGAGTTCACTTATGTTAACTAAATTTTGTGACCATATCTAGTTTATCTCATATGGATATTTTTATCAAATCATGATATCATAATGTTGTAGTGATATTAGCACACTATACTAGAAGACGTTCATCTGGTTATCTTTTAAAAATACATCTATTGTTATTCTAAAATTGCATCACATCCATGTAGGTAGTGTACATATTTATGGTTTACATTTCAAAATTGTCTTTTATAATATGCAATATTTTTGTTTGATCCATCATAATGTACTCTTTAGGTCTTAAGGATCAGTGAGAATTCTTTATTCTTCATAAAATCTAGGTTGATCTCCACTGAAACTATAAGAATGTATAGTTCATATTTTACATATATGTAGGGATCAATAATGGGTTTAATAAATGAAACATATGTATTATTATAATTACTTTAAAATTAAATAAGTATTCATAAAATACGAGTGTTGGGATGAAACATTAGACTAAGACATAAAAATATGTAAATCCCATTTTTAAAATGTTCTATAATTTTATAAATCATTTAATAAAATGGTTTCAATATATGACCAGATGATTAATATATCAGTAATTTTGATTCCTTTAATAAATTGAAATAATAACCTCAGTCTGACTTCCATAAATAAAGATATCATCATTGAATAAAAGATACAATAATATGGAAAAATTACATCTCAATAACAACATTTCTAAAATTGTGATATTGGTTCTAGAATAAAAGCAATCATTTTTTGTCTCCCTGTAAATTACTAAAATAAATATAAAATATTTTTCTATCTATCACACCATGATTCATGTGATTGAGAAAATTTTGACTTAATAATAAATTAAAAAATATCATCCATCAACTTCTATAGACTGTAAAATCCAAGAAATTTGGTAGCCACATTAGTGAATCTGTATATCACATAAGATATCATTTCAAAAATCCAAATAAATGATTCGAATTTGATAAATATACTTTCTATACAATGTGAAATGTTTCACTCTAATCTGAGAATTTCAAATTTAAATATTTTCAAAATAATGAGGTGACCTTAAGATGAAAAGTCTCAATGCTACTAAAAATTATATAACATATTTATATAATTTTTTCCTAATAAAAATTTATAAATAAACATAAAACAATAAAATAATGATATATTTCTTATATATAAATTGGAAAATATTATGTAATAATATGGTCACCAAATAATCACATATATATTAAACACCAGGACAAAGTAAAAATTTAATTATTAAAACATACTTATATATAAAAAAATGGGTTAAAGTAATTATATAAGTTAATATCATAATGGAATGGATAATTATCCACTGAAGATCCCACTTTTTGGTAACTAAAATTCCACAACTATGTATCTCTCCCTATCATTTTTTAATGATCAAACAGAAGTGTTTGTGATGTTGTCATGAAAAATATATTTTCAATAAATGGAGCAATATAAACCCCACATTAGTTCATGAATCATTCAAAATGAAAAGGAGTTATACAAAATGAGTCATGAAAACTTGTAAAATATTATTTAGTTAATAATAAAAGGTGTTTATAGAGTTAAAATATATATCAAATAAACTACTTCATTCCATAGTAAAAAATATTTAAATACATACTGACAAATTAATATAACACCACATAATACTGAGAATAGAAATTTTATATATTCAAGTTATTAGAAGGAAATGTTATCAAATAATAATTATATAAATAATTTTTTTCAATCTATTCATCCCGAAAACATCTCAAACTAATAATAGAAATATTTATCATATAAAACAATAGATCAATTAATTAAATTAAAATAGTTTAAATAGTAATACATTAAAAAAATTACTATAAAATATTAAATTTAATATATTATTTTAAGATAATGTTTCAAAATAAAATGAATATTGGTCATTATATTACAAACTAATTCAAATAATTAATCAAAAAATTAAATAATTGAATAAAAATTTGATAAATTATGAAAATGTAGAAGAAAAAATATAGAATATTTAAAAGTCCACTTGTAACTATATAAAATAGATTGTGTATTTAAAAATAAGATATAAATAAAATGTATTCTATATTTTAATAGTTCCGACTCCAAGGATTTATCCTTTCATGTAATTAAATACTTAAGAGATGGTTAATCTCTATAAAATATAATAAAAATCAATATATTTCATGTATCAAAAAAATGACATGGTATTTAAGTCCACTATAATAAATTCAACACCCTGACCCTAGAAGATCAGATTCAGTGCCTTACGTTATTAAATTGTCGAAGATAAAAGCTTCAAATACCATGGAACCAAATTATCTAATAGGTTTAGAAAACAAAACTGAATACATGATACCCATATTACATTGGCAAAAGGAAAATAAAGACACGATACATACTAAAATGAAATAAACCATATAATTGAATCTAATTCAAATGAATCATCTTCATAACACTAAGGATGAAAACATAAGAAGGGTGACCTCAAATCCTTAGAAATGGTATATAAAGTGGAATAAATAATGCATTTATGAGAGTAAATCAAAATGGAATGGTAAATAACTAATAACACTCAACATTAAAATAATTGGATAAGGTCTAGTTAATAGGGAAAGGTATAAAAATAAAAAAAATTACATTTAATCAGTAAAATGATAATAAATTTCCTCCATATAGAGGTAAAATCAAAATTCTAATGATTAATAATTACTCATTTTGAATGAGGGAACTTTTTAATTATTATATTCCATGTTTCCTTGGTACATGGTACCTTTACCATTAATACATGTCAAAAGATGGTATATAATATCGATTGAAAAACCATTTTATTTTTCTAACTCATACATTCAATGATACTACCAATTCATCTTGGGATAATCTATAATTGGTCACCACCAATGTCGTACCTTTACAAATCATTCCTCATATACCAATTAATATATTTAATTAATAAAAAATAAAAATTAACATAATATATATATTTAATAAATAATACATATTAATCAATAATTTCCTAGTGGAGGATAACTATAAACAATTTTTTTATGTTTTTAATGGTAATACCATTGAAATACCATTAAAAATTCATGACTAAAATAATCTTCAAACATTCGGAAGTGTCCCATACCACATTGAAAAAATAGGAGTTGTAATACCCTTTAATAAATAATAATAAATGGAATATGGAATATAATGATAATAAGTATATTCATCATATAACATTTCAATGTTCAGTATATACACCATACAAAAGAAATAATTGATAAAAATTGTGTGTGCCTCACATAATGAAATGTAAGACAATAATCCCATACCTTGAGTCCAACATGCGATGTGTGCCTTTTTCTTCCAAAATTATAAAATTTTGATAATTATTTACTTTGTTTATAACCCTTTTCAGGTTTTTATTACTTTTAATTAACTTATTATAATTATTTATACAACTACATAAAAATTTAAGTTTATATTGGGTGTTTTGACAAAAATCAATTTTTCTATTAAAAATGGCATTGGTATGCCGATTATGGTCAAAGGGTTAATTTATTAAACATATATACACCAAAAATCACGAATTAATTATCGTATTTATAGATCAATTATAATTTTAAAACCAATCATTAATTATGGTTATGAAAAATGATCCAAAGTTACAAACATCTAGACGGTAGGTCATGCGTACACATGAGTAACAATCCAATTTTTCAATGATCATTATGGAATGAAGTTAAGAAAGATTAACTATTTATAGAATTTTAATTATGTCATGATTATAATGTTATCAAATAATATATACTTATAAATTGAATTATTGTGATCTGAAATTAATCACATCATGTTGAGGATGCAGTAGTCCATATGTCCAAGGCTGACATTATCACTTTTGTGTGTGTGAAATGGGTAATAAATAAAAATATATATTTTACTTTAAGAAATGTAACTATTTTATTAAAATCATATTGATTTAATTTATATCAAATATAGTTAATTAAAACCATCCCTTATATATTCCATGTATTTTGTGAACAAATCACGTCACATTGATGATGTTGTAGTCCACAATTTGTTAAATGATGTTATCACATTTACAAAAAATGGAATGGATAATGGTATGGGAAATATAGAAATTAAATATGTGTTAATAAAAACTAAATTTCAAATATATCATATAAAAACATCATGTCCATCATAATTTTCAACTACGATAGATGGTAATGGACAATATAACAACATTGTTTCGTGAGGTGGTAGTTCACCATACACAGGAACGGTAAGTTTGTTACCCATTAGATAGAAGATATCATAATTATAGGTAGAATAATTATAATAATAACATCTAAGTATGTTTAGGATATTTTTTTACATAAACATTGAATAATAATTTTTTAGGGGGTGGATCATAAAAATATAACAAATGTGATTGAGGAAAGATGTTAAATCTTCTTTCAGAAACTACATTCGGTTTGCACGAAAGTGATTCCTTGAATAGATTCATACCAAAAGGTTTGAATATATGATGATGTGAGATATTTTTTTAGATTTTTATCTTTTTTTGGAGATCAAATAGATTAATATTTTTGAGTAAGTAGGAGTTGTGAGATCATTTTTATAGTGGAGGAGGAGGGGTATTCGGGTAAATGTTTTGAAAGTGAATTCCACCCCCATTTTTTCTATTTTATATGGCTCCAATAATAGTAAAAAATAGATCCATGTTATTATAGGGTCTATATAATTCCATAAAATGGATTTTTTACAAGTTTATATGTCATTTTAGACATTTCATTTACAGTTAAGTCTATTGTAAAGCTAATTTTTCTCTTACGCATTGAAATTAATTTTACGAACTTTTACTAATATTTTTTTAGAAACTATGAAAAAAATAGAAATTAAAAGTTAAATTGATTCCAAATATTTAATTATTTTTCCAAATTTTAATCATATAAGTTGATGAAATTAATTTAAAATTAATCTCATAGACCAGACATCAATACAGGTTTCTAATGTAAAAAAGTCAAAAGATTGTAATGTTTTTTATCCAATTTAAATGTGAAATTAATTCAAATGACATAAATTGGGTTAATTTTTTATCATGTTATATAACTAAACATAAATTGAAATTATAATTATAATTTAGCTTTATAATTAAATTCTATGATCTATTAATTTTGATTCAAAATATAATATTTTTCACTATTCGTGAGAAAGTGACAATCCACAAAAGAAATCCCTAAAATTCACCCAAAGATAATTTTTATATAACTATTTTAAATATGAAGTTTATTTTAATATATAAAGTATATAAAAGTTTAAAAAATTATATTTAAACTATGTTTTCCATTAAGTGGAAGTAAAACCACCTTTATAAAAATATTTCATTTTATGCATAATATAAACTTTATTTTTATATTATTCTTAAAAAATATATTTAATGAATTTGATAAAAAAAATTATATAATATATAATATATATATTTCATTAATATTCATCACTATTTTAAATTAATTTAATTTACTATTATAAAATGTCTTTTTGAGCCTAAAAATAATTTTTTATAAAAACATTTCCTTTATATTCAATTAATTCTTATATTTATTTATAATTAATACGATACCACTAAATTCAGTACTATATTCATTACATGATAGTTAATAATATTCAAATAATTAGTATAATTTTTTGGTTTTATCTTATTATTTTAAATAAGTTTATCATAGTAATATATTATTGTTCTGTAAAACACGGTTTTGTGTGTAACACAAATTACCAAAAAAATAATTCATGTGTGAAACCCAAGATAACTCAGTGTTAAATTATTTGATTTCTATTGAACATATTTATTTAAAATATTTAAAATATAATAATTTCACTAGTTTTTATATTCATTTAGACGCTTGGTGTTTCATGGCAAGCACAAAATTAAAAACAACATTCTGACATTTTAATTTATGGGTGTTACATTCTACTAAGTTTAATTAAATTTCATAATCAAAATTTAAACATGATCTTAGTAATATAGGGTTTTCTATTATAAAATAATATTTTTGAAAACACCACATTATAAATAGTCTTCATAACATGTGTTATTAATAATTAGGAAAGGTAAATATAAAGGTCCACATAAAACTAAGCAATAAAATATGAAAACATTAGTGAAAATTTGTCATGGGAAAAAAATGTAACTATAATGTTATAATGAAGATTTATAGAGAAAATATTAATATTAATGATTTTCACCTCCAAACCATAAAATAAATTTCTTAATAAATTTTATTGATATCATAAATAATGAAGATAATAGGATAATATTTTTTTCAATTTCATTTTTTCTATAGTGGCAGAGTTCTTTCACTCTATAAAAATATAATTAAATACATGATTCTATTTCATAAAAACCACAATATCCTTTGGTTGTTCCTTAAACAATTTATACATCACTTCTTATCATAGTTTTAATCATTTGGTTATGTAATAAATTAACCTACTAAACCTCATCTAAAGATCAACTTAAACAATTTCATAAAGAGATAACATTTCAAAAATATTGTGATGTAACACCTTTTAAGGAAATGAACTAGATTTCCAAAATTATGTTATCAAATAACCTGATATGGATTTAAATCATCACATTCCATGCATGTAAATATGGTAATAATGTGAGTTACCATTAAAACCTTTTAAATTCATGCACAATTATTATTCAATGAATAGAATATATATCATTGGATACATTCTATTAATCTCAAAATGATGCAAACCCCATAAATGATAGTATAAATAAAGTTGTCAACAAATCATTACTCTGTTCCAAGGTAGTCATCACTTATCCAATTTAGGTTGTCCAACCCATTGATTTCATTCTCCAGACATTATCGTGTTGACATTAGGAATATATTATGGGTTGTATTTCCCCCCAACCATGTCTTTTCCAAAATATTTTACTTTCTACTGAATAACATTTCTTAGTACCATTCAGTATATGATCTCAAATCCATAATGAAATAGCACTACAATATAATCCATAAATATTCCATAATAATTATAACCAATACATCATTGGAAAAATAGTCAAATGACATATTTATTGAATCTAAACATAAGAACATTAGTAATTATTCTTCATTTATGGTATTATCAAAATCTTGAACATGATCTATTAGCATATCTTAGAGTATAATCCTTTGATGTATGAGAAATTGATTTTCATAGTGTCCCATCTCTTTATAGTGGAATCATTTCACATTTAAATTTTTCCTCACTCCCTTGTAATCATGAACATGGTGGGATTTTTCTCCACACATATTAATAACTCAAATTCCCTTTAAAATTTATGGGGGTAATTCATAGCACAATTATCACTTTTGGAAAAATACATCCTTCCCTTATTCTATTTATATATCCTTTGATATTCCAACCTATTTTTTTTCTAGTTTTCCTTCAAAACTATATCTCTTATAGAATTAATTTCCAATATATTTATCCCATGATATTATTTTCTCATATTATGATCATACATGGGTGATTATATCACATAAAAATATTAGAATATGGGAAAAAAATATATGATCAATATTACTCATTGGATCAGTTACATTGTTTAGGATCACAATCCTTATGATATTTTCCAATTCCAAAATAATAAATAAACAAAATTAGTTCATATAATTGTAATATAGAATGTATAATCCAAAACCTAGTAACAATGATAACATAATATGAAAGTTTTATTCTTATATAATCTAATAATCATAAACATGATTTTATTTGGGAAATATTTTTTTTGAATCCTTTGAAATGTTTTGTAAATAAAATGTAAATTATCAAAAGTGTATCCCCCAAGAGTGTTAAAATAGGTTCAGAGTAATAACTATTATCTTATAAACGTTAAGCTATGTTAGGCCTAATACTCCATGTCAGAGTTGTCACCCATAGTGACATATTTTCCCAAACCACATCCATATGTATTGTCTAGAATGAGATGTATTTATAGGGTAACCCTCATAATCTCTACCTTACCAAAATTCTAGGATGTTATTCAATACATATCCTCAAATTCTATCTTAGAGTTATATTCCCTAATATATGTTTTATAAATCATGTTTCCATGGTTGCTAATAAACTATCTCTGATACCAAATATAATACCACGACCCCCCGAATATTGGTTCCATTTCCTTGCATTATTACATTTTCATAGATAAATTTTTGAAATCCAAAGTTAAATAACATTTTATTTGTTTTTGAATACAAGATTACAGACATGATACCCATACGAAATTGTGAAAATAAAATAAAAACATGATACATAATTAAATAAAATAAACAGAATCCATGAAACTCATTAAAAGTAATCTTATTCATAAATTGGGGAAAGATAACACAACACAGGTGAGATTAAATTATTATTATGGGTATTTGAAGAATAATAAATAATGAATTGATGAGAGTAAATCAACCTGGAAATGTAAATAGCTGATAAAACATCCTAGTCATATAACTGGATACTGAATAATCAATATTAACATGTATGAGATGGAAAATAAATTCCATTTAATCAACAAATAGAGAATTAAATTCAACTATATATAATTTGAATAAAACTCTCCTAGATAAATATTAATTTATTCTAAATGAGGGAAGTGCTTAAATATTGGATTCTTTGTTTCCTAGGTAAATGGAACCTTTACTATTAAGACTTTTCCACATTTTTTTGAGTATTGTGTTTAAATCCATAAATTATTTCCAATTGATTCATTTTAGGAGACTACTAGTGCATTGGTAATATGTCTATAATCGGGACCATTAGTTTCGTTCTGGTCCAAAACATTCATTATATAATGAATAATCAATGTAGTTAATATAAAATAGGGATTAGAATCAAGTATAATAATCGACTAAATAATCATGACATATCAATAATTTCCTAGTGGAGGATAATTATCAAAAAAAAATTTATTTTCATGAATGGAAACACCATTAAAGAATATTAAAAAACATTTTTATAGAAAATAATCTTTAATAATTCTAAATTATCCCATACCACATTGAAACATTTTGAATCATAATACCCTTGTAGAAATAACATTAATAGAAACATTGAGTATAATTATTACATATAGATTTGTGATATTACATGTAAAAGGGTCTTCTATAAACCATACAGACAGAATGAGTGGTGATAATGGTGTATACCTCATGGAAATAAAAGTGAGACAAGAATACATTATGCTGACACTAACTTATCATGTGTGTCTTTATATTCCCAAATAATAAGAATAAATTAATTATTTACATGACTGTTAAAATTTTTCATGTTTATTAATACTTTTAAATCCCTTATTAAAATTGTGTATACGTCTACTTAATCAATTAAGTTTATGCTGGGTGTTTTGTCTAAATTTGGTCTGTGTGGTAAAAAATACTTTTGTAGGTCATATAAGGTCACATGGATCATGAAATAAATATTCCAGTATAATAATAATGATATAATTATAATATTTATTAATAAATTACACTTTTGAAATCATTTTTAAAATGTGGTTATGAAAAGTGAACCAACATTACAACCATGGAGATGGTAGGCCATTCTTACGCATGAGTAATGTTCCCATCTATCGATGATCATTATGGATGGAATGTAAACAGAGTTATACATTTCAATAATAATAATTTTATCATAAATACCATGTTATTTAATCATATATAAATATATAGATATATAATTATTTTTTTAATGGTATCACACTATGTCAAGGAGGCGTTAGTCTACACATCCATGACCAACGCAATGAATTTGTATTCTATAAAAAGTATAATAAAAAATGATCTATTATATTTTAAAAAGTAAATTATTTCATTAATATAATATATTTTTTATTTATTTCAACTATTTTTAATTCAAAAAATTATTTTATAAACTCTATGTATCATTTGAAAGAATCACATCGCTTTTAGGTGGTGGAAGTCCACACATCCACAAATGATGTTGTCGTATTTAAAAAAAATGTAAAACATGATGGTATGTGTTATATAAAAAAGAAATAAGTTTTAATAAAATATGAATATCATATATATCATATAAAAATATTGTTTCCATTATAATTCCCAACCACTATATGCGGTAAAGGAAAATTTAACAAAATTTGTTTCGTGATGCAGTTCTTTATTGTACACAAAAATGTTATGTTCATTACACATTAGATTTATGTGTGTGTGATTTTAGGTATAAAACGTAAAATAAAATAATAAAATTATATTTAGGATAGTTATGATTTATATATTCATGTAATAATATGAGTTAAGTGGAGAATAATGAATATAAAACAATGAATATTGAGGAATGATGTTACCTATTCTTTGGGTAACTATTTATGGTTTGAGTTAAGGGATTAGATGGATGGATAAATCCCAAATGGATTATTCTATAATTATTTTTTAAATTTTGGGATATTATTGGATAATTTTTTTTTTCAAAACTTATTGAGAGGATTGTCGAATTAGGAGGGGTGAGTGCATTTTTATTGTGGAGGAGAGGGATTCTTGTAAATTTTAGGAAAGGGAATTCCACCAATGTTATTTTTCAATTTAATGTGACCCCAATAAAATTAAAAATTATATCCAAGGAACTATATGGTATAAATATGTCCAAATTTTTTTATGAGTTTATAGTTCATTTTGGGCCTTCTGTATAAGGTTTTGTCCATAGTTTTTCTAACTTTTCTCATTATCAATGTAATTGTTTTCAATCAAATTCCCTAATATTTTTTTAATAAACCAATTAAATCTTATTATAAATTTTTATTTATATGGATTCCAAATATTGAATACATTTTACAAAATTTTAATAATATAAATGGCATAAATTAATTTAACATTAATCCCGCAGATAGGATGCCACTACAAGTTTTTAATATAAAAATGATCACTATTTTGTTATTTTTTTACATCCAATTTAATTTTTAAATTAATTAAAATGGACTCAATAGGATTAATTTAAATACAATTTATATAATTGAAATTTAAAAATAATTTAAAATATAATTTAACATTATAAATAAATTACGCAAAAAATTAGTTTTGAATTAGAATTCAATATTTTTCACCATTCATAAAAATATAATACTTCATAGAAAAATATGAATATTTAATGACAAGTTAATTTTGAAATTCCTATTTCAAATATTATTTTATATTAAAATATATATCTAATTAAATTACCAAAAATTGGAATTAAAATAGGTTCTCCATTAAAAGGCAGTAATACCACCTCTATACAATTATTGGTTTTTTGAGTCATATTGGGTTTCTTCTTGTCTTTTTCTTATAAAATATATTATATGAACATAAAAAAGTATTTTATTGAATATAATAAATATATGAAATTAATATCAATAACTAATTTTAATTAATTTTAATTTTTATCATAAAAATAGTTTTCTATAAAAACATTCCATTTATATTCAATTAATTTTTATATTTATTTCAATTTAATTTTTCACCTATTTATTAATACATAAATTTTCATTAGTTATTTAACACTATTAATTACCATAAATTTATATTATACGATGTATTCTATTATATTAAATAATGATATCAAAAAAATATATTCTTATTCGGTAAAAATCAGTCGTAGGTGAGATACAAACAACCAAACAAAGTGGTTCTTGTATGTAACACAAGATAACATAGTGGAGTGTGCATTAAAATCTATATAAAAAGTTTTTTTAAAACTATTTAAAATATTCTAAAATATAATGATGTTATTTTCCTTTCAATTCTTGGGTTTTCAACTCATACAAGCTATTAAATTAAACTTTATTACTTTAGAATTTTGAGTCCATACAAAAACCATGAAAAATATCAAAAACAAGCTCCCATTTGTACACATATTTTTTTGGGTGTGGTTGTCTTTTAAAATAAACAAATAGGAAGAAAAATATATGTATTTTGAGAAAACAATTTCATCATCATATTTATACAATGATTTTGAATAATGATAATGGTTTTCACCAAAAATATTATAGATTTTTAAAATAATAGAAATTAATTTAATTTACATAAATCACATAAAAAAATATTATTATATAAAAGATCGTTTCATTTAGATCGAATCACTAAATAATTCCTATATAATTTAGGTTTTTTTCTTTTATTACTAATACCAAGAATGAAATTAATAATTTTGTATTTATAATAAATTTTATTTAGATAATTCCATCCTTTGATAAGTATAATAGAAGCTTGTTTTTTTAAAATAAACATTATCCAATGATTCTTTAATTTTATTTTAAGAAATAAACAATAAGTTTGGGAAGAATTGTATCTTAACTATAGTAATATAATTTTAAAATCACAATTTTCAATGAAAATATCATCATTGCATTTTCTTTGTTTTTGTTATATTTTATAAGGATTTTTGATTTTCTTGTATAATATAGTAATATTTATTTTTTTATTAAAAGAATATTCATTATAATTAGAACATTTAGAGAAGATGAGTTTACTGCATCATCGTGACCCATAAGACAAATATTTACTTTTTTATTTATAATATTTATTCAAATATTGTAGTAGATTAATCCATTGAATATATACATGAAATCCAAGTAGAATTCAAGGATTTTTATCATTTTAATTTCTAATCATAGTTACTTAGATAATTATGAATTGTAATGTCATGTATCAAATTCCATTACTATTAAAATTATTTGTATCTAATATTCATTTTTTAATTCATAAAAAATTATTCTTTCTCTATTTTTACACCTTGAAAATATAAAAAATATCTAATATATCATTCCAAAAACCCAAATTACTATAATTTTATTAAGAAAAGTCATCCTTTGAAACAATTAGTGTTGAATTTTCCTTTTTCAAGAAAATTTGATTTTATGTTTTTTTGTTGCATCTCAGCATCATATTACCTCAATGGTACAATCAATTCATTCATCAATTATTATTTAATTTCTGAATATTTTATTTTATTTTATAAGGTATTCTATTCTACTTATACAACATTAATTTTTATCCATTTAACACCTGATCTTGTTCTTGAATTGTGGTCCCCATTTTTTAAACATCATTGACATCTTTTTTCATCATCCCATTCATCTTCATGATATTTTCCTCTTCATAGATCATTAATGTATTTAATTTGTGTTTATTTATATTGTACCTTTGTTATCAAACATTATTAGATAGTACCTAGTAAATTACAAAAGTTTATGACTTTTTAAAAGTTGTCGAACACATAAAAACTCAATTAAATTCATCAGTTTCTAAACCACATATAATATAATTCATATAATTTTAATTAATAATTATTCATCCACTTCAGTAGAATTCCATTCCTATGGTTCTCCTTTATAAATATCATAAGTTTTTATAAAATTCAAATAGAAAATCAATCCAAAATTATTCAAAATTAAAATCTTGCAAGCCTTCTATCAATAAAAATTGTAACAATAAAACTAAATAGCATTGATCATCGATATAACTACTCTTATACCATAAATTTAATTTCTTATTCATCTATAACATTATTTCATGATTATAGCGGTGAAAATAAATATTCAATAATCGAAAAAAGAACCCAACGTTTGATAACAATTATTATACTGGAATGATGATATTGAAGATACATAATGGGGGATAATTATTTTATTTTTAATAATCCTAAAATATTTAAATCATTATTATTAAATTAACATGTTCTAATACATCACTATTTTATATGAGTTGTGTAGTGTAAGATAAAAAATGGAAATAATTATATATAATAATTTAGAGAATAATAATTCTTTAGTCTACTCCACTAATTATGTATTTATGAGGTTGGTGATTTTCATCATGAAAGTAATTTTCATTGGGACCTTGATAATTTAGAGAAAGAAGTTAACACCATATAATAATGATTTTATTTGACCTTTGGGTTCATTTATATGGAACATTGTTATCCATATCCTATTATGAGAAGATGAAAATAAACTATGTATAATGACCCATACTTTACATACATTGTTATTACTTCAGAATTGAAGCATACTTATTACAACATATAACAAAACCATGATAGGACCGTATAGGTATGGTGTCTTTAGAAACCGGGAAACACAAAAAACTGTTTCATAAAGCATCTCTATTGTTTCCGTTTATTTCATCATATCTAGAGTCCCTTTTGGAATATCCTATATAATATCCTTCTTCCTTACCTGGGGAAAAGAAAAAATACAAAAGGGTGAGCTCAAATTCTCAGTAAGGGTAAACGAAGAAGATATCAATCATATCATATTAATAAGAACACAACATTTTAAAAATCTTATCCCCCAAAAGAGATCATAATATCATTACATGGGATAAATCATAGTAGTGAAATTTAATACCAATAATCATAACATAAAACATGAAACTTTTTGGCATACACACATAATCATAGAAACTCATTTCATATTAGTCAAGACTGATTTCTAAGACTATCATAGTGCACAAAGTCCATTTCTGAACTGATTCCACTCCTCGTTCTAGTCTTGTATCACTAAAGCAGATTAACTTTCCATTCCAGCCATGTCTATCTCATGAGATATAAATCTTTACCCAAGGCATTAAAGGGAGATATAGTTCCCAACCATCTCATAATGATACCATTGTTATGTGTGCCACAAAATCATGAATCATATATCATATCATAACCCATGTAATAAAAATGGTATTCTTAAACATCATGCCATCATAACATAATCCATATAAGATAAAAGGTATTCATAAAAATAATTCCATTATAACATATAAAATCAAGGTAAAAATAGGGATAGAAACAAAACCCTATATTATCTTAGATGTAAAATATTATTGATAAAACACTTCAGCTCCATTCTGGAGGAAAATACCCTTTCTACTTCAAAAACATTTTTCCTTTATTAACGTGTCATACAATTTTAATCATAAAGAATTTAATTAAAAATAAATTTGAAAACTTGTAAAGGAAGTTTCATGGAAATAATTTTCTATGAATTCATAAAAATCTATTCATACCATATATGTTAAAAAACATTCTTCTCTTACTTTGGCTGGAAAAGTCAAAAAGTACCACGTACTAAAAATGACCAAAATATTCCTTTCGTATCTATTACTAAAAACTCACCAATGGGTAAAATGATATTTAAAGAACTTTATGGGGATATAAATAATATTAAATATTGAGCAAACATGGATGTGGATGATAAATATTCCCCAGTAAATTCTGAAGTATAAACAATCTTGGATAAAAATGAGATTGTGAGATTTTCCCTTACCTTAGGTCCGATAAGCATTGTACGTATCCGAATGTCCTATATATTGATTTAAATAATTTCATTGACTAATTGAAGAATCATATTTATTATTATTATATCATATATGGTCATATTCTTATCTTCTTATTAATAATATTTCATTGATACTTGTTATTCGGGTGTTCATTGCTTTCTGTTCGTATGCGTGTTTTGTCGAATAAATAATTATTCCTATTTTTATATTATATATACATCATTTAAAGAATTGTATTGGTGTAATATATATCATATATTTTCATTAAATTCATTTATATAATCATTATAAAATGAACATCATGTAGAATGAGTCGCATCAAATCGTGGAGACGGTAGGTCGTACGTACGCACGAGCGATGATATCATTCCCATAATAATATGAATGGAATTGGAGTTGATGATATAATATATCAGAATCAGTATAATGTTATAATAATCATATATATCTATTCTCTACAACATTATACCCATCCAAGTAGGGTGGTGATGGAAAACATATTACACCACGGCCTGGAGACGGTATTCCGTACGAACGCGCGCGTGGTGATTTCATTTTCGGTAGGATGGATATAAGGTAAAAAAAGTTGTTTAATATTTATAATAACATATAAGTTTATTATTGATAGAGATGTTATTAATTTATAATGAAACAACTAAATAACAGGAAGTATAAGAATGAAGAAACTTGAAAGAATCGGTTGAAGAGATTACCTCTTCCTCGACGTGCCACCTTTAAAATTCCTCTTAAGGGACTAGATTTGGTATTTTAAGAAGAACAAAACCTCCAGAATATTACTAGGAAGGTTTAGAAGAGTAATGGGAAGGGGTTTTTGAGCTTTAAGGCTCCATGTTGTGTAAATAGGAGAGGGAGGAGGTTCCCTTTTATAAGGGAGGAGAGGGGCACCTTTGGAAACTTCAAAAATATTAATTTATAAAAAATCAAAAACCACATAAAAACCACAAAAAATGAATCATATTAAAATATTAGATGATATAGGGTTGTAATATCATGAACCTATAAAATTTAGACATGTTTTAAAGTTATTTTAAACCTTATCAACTTGATTTATCATTATTTAATCTATTTAATTTTATTTGTGGCAATACGATTCTAAATTTTAAAGTGTTATAAATAATTACTTATGTGTTTTGAATTTTCCATATTTTTATAATTTATAACATTTTTGACCAATTAAATTTTAATTTATAATTTTTAAATATTTTTGTGATTTTTAAACAATTTTATATTATGTTATTTTTATAAAATAACAATAGTCTAAATTTTGACAATATTCATTTATTTGAATTTAAATAAAATCCACACAGAAGATATGTTTGAAATAAAAGCTTTAATAGATTCAAAACATGTCATATCTATCTATAAAGTTCTTGTATCACATTAAATAGTTCATATAATATTTATTTTAAAATGTTTAAAACTATTTATTTGATATTTCAATCAATAAAATAATTCAAACATCACTATTGAGTCACATTTAATGATAATTATTTATCCCTAAAAATTTTAAATAAATTTAAATGATGTAGATAATTTTATTATCTTTTTATAGCCTATTTATTTTCTAAGTTTCATGATGGTTATCACTAAATGAAAATAATTATACTTATTAGCTTTAAGAGAGTGACATGTTGTCACTTTCATTGGTTTTAATAATAATTAAATTATTTCCATGGACATAAGTCCATAAAATTAATCTATTCCGACCCTTAGGTGATATGGTTCAACTTTTAGTCATCCAACAAGATTTTAGCAGGTGTTAGGGTAATTTTATAATCTTAATTTTACCCTTAATTACATGATTTACCTTTAACTACATTAAATAAAAATTACCGTAGTTACTATTCATAATATCAAAAAAAAGTAAACTATTAACATAATTTGGACCCACTGAATGGAAATATGGAATATATTTTTCAAAATTCAAAACATTGAAGTTGCAGTAATTAATTTAAAATTAATCCTGTTGTTAAGAATCCATGTTTTAAAAGTCAAAACATTGCCAAAGATTGAAATGTTTTTACCTTTGAATTCAAGGTAAAATTAATGGTAATGACATAAATTATATTAAATGGTAAAAATATATTCTATTTATTCTTTAAAACCAATCAATATTATAATTCAACCATATCTATTATTGAGATTGAAAAAGAAGTTTTTAATTAAAATATAGCATATTTTTACTATTCATTAATATATGAAAGTTATCAAAATAATATGAAAAAATTATCCAAAGTAAATTTTTTATCATGATTCCAAAGAAGTATTTTATTTTGTCAAATTGAACTTATAAACATGTCAAAACTAGATTTAAAGTTGGTGCGCCATCAAAAGGTGGCAAAACTGCATTTTAAAAAAAATACTCATTTTACCCAAAATAATTATTTTGTTCTCATACCGTGTTCTATAAAATTTGTAAGATGAATTATAATGTCATAAAATTAAAAATTTAGTTACTATTATTCATAACGGCTAGTTCATAATAATATTACAACAATATATCATTGTTTATTGAAACCCGGTATTGCGTACTACACACGCTATCGAGGAAGGTTGCGATTGTGTGTAATGCAAGCCAAGCCAGTGTTGTGTGTAGTGAAAGATTCCATTGGTGTTTCATATATCATAAGACATAAAAAAAATATTTCTCATAAAATCTCAGGGTGTTACATTCTACCCACTTTAAAATGAATTTCTCCCTTGAAATTTATCACTTTGTAACAAACAGATGAGGATACATCTCTCTCATAATATCCTCAAGTTACCATGTATCTTCTTATAATTGGTGGTTCCTCCATAAAACATTAACCAAGTGAGTGGCCTTGTTTCTTAGGACTTTTTCTCTATGATCCAGAATCTCTATCAGCTGTTCTTCATAAGAAAGATCTTGCTCTAGCGATACAGCTTCTGATCTTAGTACATGCGAATGATCAGGTATGTACTTTCTCCGGAGAGATACATAGAACACATCATGAACTTGAGAGAGATTTGATGGAAGCGCCAATCGGTAAGCTACCTTCCCAACATGATCAAGTATTTCAAAAGGACCAATTTACATAGGTCTCAGCTTGCCCTTCTTTCAAAATCTCATTACTCCCTTCTAGGGAGATATTCGTAATAACTATTTATCACCCACTTCAAACTCTAGGTCTTTTCTTCGGTTATCAGAATAACTTTTTTGTCGACTCTGAGATGCTTTTATGTGTTTTTGAATAGATCGGACCTTTTCTGCCATCTCATCAACAAGATCAGGTCCTAATAGTTTTCTTCCCCCAAATTTATCCCAGCAAGTTAGAGTTCGGAATTTCTTTCCCTAGAGAGCTTCATAAGGAGCCATATGAATACTAGAGTGAAAACTATTATTATAAGAAAATTCCACCAAAGGTAGGTGTTGATCCCAACCACCTTTGAAATCCATAGAGAAATCTCTCAACATGTCTTCTAGAGTTTGAATTGTTCTCTCAGACTAACCGTCTGTCTGAGGATGATAAGCAGTGGTGAAACTCAACTATGTATCTAGAGTATACTAAAGACTTCTCCAAAACATTTAGGTAAACCTCCTATCTCAATGAGATATAAAATAATGTGGTACTCTATGCAATCTTACCACTTCCTTTACATATATCCTAGTAAGCTGATCAAGAGAGAAATCCTTTCTAATAGCAATGAAGTGTGCCAACTTCGTAAGACGATCAACTATGATCCAGATAACATTACTTCCTTTGGATGTTTTAGGAATTCTAGTGACAAAGTCTATAGTGATGTTTTCCCATTTCCATTCTGGTATGGGTAATGGTTGTAACATCCACATAGACTTTTGTCTCTCCGCTTTATCTTACTGACAAACCAAGCATCAAGAGACATATTCAGAAACATCTATTTTCATGCCATCCCACCAGAAGTACTCCTTAAGGTGCCTATACATCATCGTGCTTCCAGGGTGAATAGAGAATGAAGAACTATGTGCTTCATCTAATATTTAATTCTTTAATTCTGGGATGGGAGGAACTCAAACCTGATTCCTGAACCTTATTATTTCATCACAATCAATGTGTAATTCAGGAACATTTCTCACCTACTTTCGTACCTCTACATATTCTTTCAATGCCTCTTTAATCTTCACATTTATAGATGGTTGAACATTCATTTGATAAAGATAATATTTTTCCCCTTCCATTATAATTCCAAGATCCATCCATTGTAAATCCATAAATATCGGATCTTTTCTGATCCTCATCATAGATAAGCTAGCATGGACTTGTCGAATTAATGCATCTGCCACCTTTTTTGCTTTCCCAGGGTGGTAATGAATTGAGAATTCGTAATCCTTAATCATCTCCAACCATCTTCTTTGGTGTATATTCATCTCCTTTTGTGTGAAAATATACTTTAAACTTTTATAATTATTATATATATCACACCTTTTACCATAAAGATAATGCATCCAAATATTTAATGCAATGATTACTACAGCTAACTCCAAATCATGAGTTGGGTAATTTTGCTCATGGATTTCAACTGTCGTGAGGCATAAGCTATCACAATATCATTTCGCATGAGAAAACACCCCAATACCTTCTGGGATGAATCCCTGTAGATCACAAACCTTTCTCCACTACAAGGTAGTGTGAGAACATGTGCACTAGATAACCTTCTTTTTAACTCCTTAAAATTCTCTTCACCCTCCTCTGTCCAAACGAAATTAACTTCTTTTCGAGTCAACATTATGAGTGGATTAGATAATCGTGAAAAATCTTTCACAAAACATCGATAATATCTAGCCAAACCAAGAAAACTTTGAATCTCAATTACTGTTGTTGGTCTTGACCATCTTTCGATAACCTTTATTTCTTATGGATCCACAGGTATCCCCTCCTTTGATTTTATGTGACCCAAAAATGAAAATTTTTTAAGCCAAAATTCACACGTGGTGAATTTGGAATAAAGATGTTCCTTTCTTAGGGTCTTTAATACAATTCTCAAGTGATCTTCATGTTCTTACGTTATCTTTGAATATATAAGAGTATCTTCTATAAAGACTACCAAAAACTGATCAAGATAGTCTCTAAAGACTCTATTCATTAGACCCATGAAGATAGAAGGGGAATTAGTAAGACCAAATGGAATCACTGTAAATTCATAGTGTCCATACCTTGTACGGAAAGCCGTCTTTGGTATATCCTCCCTTTTTGACCCTTAATTGATGATAACCTGAATGAAGATCAATCTTGGAAAAGTATTGAGCTCCACATAGTTGGTCAAATAAGTCATCAATGTGTGGGAGAGGATATTTGTTCTTGATAGTGATCTTGTTATATTCTCTAAAATCAATGTAGAGTCTCATTGATCCATCTTTCTTCTTAGAAAATAGAACAGGTGCTCCCCAAGGTGATGCACCAGGGCGTAGGAATCCCTTATCAAGATTCTCTTGGAGTTAATTCTTCAATTCCTGCAACTCAATTGGGTAATTCTATAAGGTGCCTTCGAAATGGTAATAACACCCGGTATGAGTTCTATTGAAATCTCAACTTCACGATTTGGTTGAAGACCTGGAAATTCTTCTGGAAAGACATCATCAAACTACGGTACAATGGGTGTATTCTTAATCGTGAGTTTCTCTGCAACCATTTGAGATAAATAACTTTCATTTATTGGAATCAAGACCCATAAAATGGAAGAAATTTCCACTTGAAGGTTATATTCATCCTTGCATCGATAGATGATCGTTGATTGATCTGGAATTTGAAATGTGACTTCCCTTATTTGGAAATTGATATTATATTCAAATAATGAAAGCCAATCCATTCCATGAATCATATCAAAATATTCTATAGGAAGTATCACAAGATTTGTAGGAACCACTTTCCCACAAACTTCAATCGGAGAAGAATTGTAAACTTTTGATGCGATTGTTGTGCCATTAGGGGTTGTCACAGCTAACTCCAAATCTAATTGCTGAGGTAATATAATTATACCCAAAGAAAATTCTTTAGAAATAAAAGAGTGGGTGGATTCAGAATCAAATAAAACATTTCTACTTTAGAGTGGATGGTAAGTGTACCATTCACCACTTCATTATCGTACTCCACATCACCGATAGAAATTTCATGGGACTTTCCATTGTCATTGGCCTTAAGAGTTTGTTGACATCGATCACCATAAACAACCATTTGATTAGGGAATTTATTATCATAATGCCCCATTTGCTTTCACTTGTAACATTGAAGTGTAAGAGGTGCATTCTATGTAGACTTTTCTTTATTCGCATAACTAGAAATATTTTTCCGATCATTGTAGCATTCAAATGTCCGATAACATTCTTTTTCCCATTTGAAACATTTACTTGTCCCTTTAAGACAATTACCTCCATGTTTCTTTCCACATTTTGAGCATAATGGAAAACTCATCTTCTTTTTAGTGTGGTCTTTATATTTCCATTTGAATTCCATTTTCCTCTTCTTATAAAACCCATATGACTAATTGGTTACTCCAATATCCATATCAACCATGACAGCACACTGAACAATTTCCTCGAAGCTATTGAAGCCCCTTATGACTAATGCCCTTCGAAGACTTGGTTTTAAGCCACTAAATAATCGATCGATCTTACTCTTAGGTTGGATAATAATACCAGAAGCGTACCTTGGAATCCTTGTAAAATTTTCTTCGTAGGTACCAGGAGATTTATCATCCTTTTGCTTTAGTTCAAGAAACTCCTTCTCCACCTTTGTTTGAAGAATACGAGGGAAGTAATTATTGAAAAATAATTTTTTGAACTCGTCCCATTCCATGGACTCAATTTCATCTCTTTGCCCCGTATTCTTGATAAGATTCCAACATTGATCAGCTTCACCTTCCAAACGGTATACTACTTAGATGAATTTATCATGTTCAGAACATTGAATAACTGAAAATAACTTTTCAGTGGTATTAATCCATTGTTCAGCCACAATTGGATCAGTAGACCCACTGAATAAGGGTGGACGCTGCCTCATGAAGGATTCAATAGAATTTTGCTCTTTCCTCTTCTTGTTGGGAAGTCCTGCATGATTAATAGCTTGAGAATGTTGTGTGAGCAAGGATACAAGATTTTTCATTCCATCTCCCATAATGTTTGGTTTCTCAAGGGGACAATCATAGCATTGACTATCGCATTTAGCATTAATACTGTTCCTTCAGGATCCATCCATTGACTAAAAACAATAAGAATAGTGTAAGAGGAAAAAATCATGCTAGGAAAACTACATACTAAAGGGGAGTAATTTCAATCTCTAACATCTTAGGTTTAATCCTAGGTTATTCGTGATTAATATCATAATTATATGACTGTAAACTATACTTATACATACCCTTAGGGACATCCCTAGACATACCTTTGAAATATCTTTAGGGATCTCACGTAAAGCTTTCGCATCCTAGTTTCCAAAGGATGACTATACCATTCTTTTAATAACAACTCTAACAAACCATACATTACATACATTGTTATTACTTCATAATTGAATAATAATTATTACAACATATAACAAAACCATGGTAAGACCGCATAGGTATAGTGTATTTAGAAACTGGGAGACATAAACAACTGGTTCATAAAGCATCTACATTGTCTCCCATTTATTTCATCATATCTAATGTACCTTTTGGAATATCCTACATAATATCCTTCTTCCTGACCTGTGGAAAAGAAAACATATAAAAGGGTGAGATCAAATGCTCAATAAGGGTAAATGAAGAAGATATCAATCTTATCATATTGATATGAACATAACATTTTGAAAATCATATCCTGCAAAAGAGATCATAATATCATGACATGGGATAAATCCTAGTAGTGAAATGTAATCCCAATAATCATAACTTAAAACATGAAACTTTGTAGAATACACAAATAATCATAGAAAATCATTTAATATTAGTCAAGACTCATTTCCAAGACTATCATAGAAGAAAAATTCCATTTCTGAACCGAGTTCACTCCTCGTTCCAGTCCTGTATCACTGAACCAGATTAACTTGCTGTTCCATCCATGTCTATCTCATGAGATATAAATATTTACCCAATGCATTGGAGGGAGATATATGTCCCACCCATCTCATAATGATACCATTATTATGGTTTCCACAAAATAATAAATTATATATCATAGCATAACCCATGTAGTAAAAATTGGATTCTTAAACATCATGTCTTCATAACATAATCCATATAAGATAAAAGGACTTCATAAAAATAATTCTATCATAGCATAATAAAATAAATCTAAAAATAGGGATAGAAACAGAACCCTATATTATCTTAGATGGAAAATAATTTTGATAAAAAACTTGAACTCCATTCTTGAGGAAAATATCATTTCTATTTCAAAAACATTTTTCCTTTCTTAACATGTCATACAATGTTAATCTAAAAGAAGCCATTTAAAAATAAACTTGAAAACTTGTAATGAAAGCTTCATGGAAATAATGTTCTATGAAATCATAAAAATATATTCATGCTGTATAAGTTAAAAAATCATTCTTCTTATACGTTAGCCGGAAATTTCAAAAAGTACCTCGTACTAAAAACGACAAAATATCCCTTTCATATCTTTTACAAAAAACACACCAATCGGTAAAATTAGATTTAAACAATTATAGGAGGATAGAAATAATATTACATATTGAGGTAACATGGTTGTGGATAATAAATATTCCCCAGTAAATTATGATGTAATAACAATGTTTATAAAGTATGGGTCATTATACTATGACTATGTATAATTTGTTGATACTTCTATAGATAATTGATGAGATATATATTGTCGAAATTTCTTAAGATCATATTTATAACATCAAAAAAATGTAGATAATCTTTAATAAATCACAACTACAAATAATATAAATAATATTTTTCATGATTCGTATTATTCTTCAATTAAATAAAAAGACAATGTCATGTAGGCTATCTTTTTTTTACATTAAGAAAGAAGGATATACAAATTTTTATTTTCTCTCTTATTCCAATTTAAAAAAAATATTAAAATATTTAAATTCCTTATTTTTATATTTGTTTTCATTTAATTATTATTCTTAATTTAGTAACCACATAGAGAAATATTTATATATAAAGAATATAATATTACACAGGGGAAATAGCTCTAATTCCTTTGAAAATTCAAAATAAATCGATTTATGAGTTTTAAAAATACCTCTATAAAAAATGTAGCATAATTGCATTATTTATATTTTAAAATAATATTTAATTAATAATATTTATAGTTATTTGAATGTTTAATTTTATATATTCACCAAAATAATAATATGATTGAATAATAAAATACTTCCTTTTAAATCCATTTCACACTCATTTGATCATAGTCAAAATAGTTCAAAAAACATACAATATCATCCATATAAATTTTATAATTTTTTAATTTAAATAACCTATAGTCCTGCAACATCTATTGAAAATGGTGTTTTAATATTTCGATCACATTTTCATTCAATTATATACCAAAACATTAATGAAATATTCACTCATGATGGTTTAATTTTATCAATTATTTTCCATATGATAAACTGCTAGAAATAATCCAGAAAAAATGGATCATATAAAAATATCAAAAAAAAAGGAAAAGAAGAGTTTCGTAACATGCCCATGAAATATCCATAATATGAAGAAACAAGGTCTTCTATTATTCTATGATTCCATATAAATAGTTTTTTCCCTATTTCCTAAAAATAATTATTAAAATAACATTAAATATTATATAAATTTAGATATATTCATAAATATCAAAGTATTCGATGTTTTCATAATTTTAGTAATATGGCAATGTCTTCAACCACTTCATAAATCATTCTCAAACATCTCATGTTCTTGGGATATAAAGATACTGGGATTGAACATGTCATCCTCTCCGAGATCATGTACCTCATGATATATAATCCATGACTCTAGAGTTATATTTGATTTCTTATACAACCTTTATGCTTGTGGTGAATATCCATGTCATTATGATAGTACATAATGATGTGTAATTCATCATCTAGAGAGCCTCGATCATTTAATATATATTCTTGTATCATACGGTACTATAATGTATATGAAACATAGATCACAACTACGGGGTTTAAAACTATGTGGTTGACATCTCATACCACACCCATGTAATGTTTCTGTATACTAAAACAACAAATGAGTTACACCATGTAAACTAAATTAAGAAACCATATCTTGTTCATTTCAGGGGAATCTTGATCTCAATCTATGATATTTGAATGTTTTAATAATATCTCTATACTACAAAAGTTTTAGTGCAATAGGTCATCATAAAGTGAGCATCTGAATATCTTTATAATATTGTAACAAATATGAGTAGGTATATTTAATCATGATATGATTGACTTATAGTTCAACATGTTATTATGAATTACAAAATTTTTAGTTTCAGGTTGTATAAAGGAGTTTCCAAGTCTTAAATTTTTTGTGCATCATATTGGTTCATCATAAAAACTAGTGAAAAATATGTTGATATAACTTTAATAAAGAATGAATTTTTAATGGAATCATATATATCAATGTATGGATCGGTATAGGGATCAATACAGAAAACATTGGGATCATAAATTATTTACTATATTTAAAATGTATATAAAAATGGATTACTATCTAGATTTCAATAGTTCCTTCTCTGTGGACCTTTCCTCTAAAATAAAAAATTATTTCGTAGTTTTTCAATCTAACCAACAAAATATAAAATTAATTTTCATTTTCATAACATAAAAAAATATTTAACAATCGATATGATTTTTATTTTAGAACGAGGAAAAAAATATTTCCTATATAATCTACTCATTTTTGTATTATTAGAAAAATAAAACAATCCTTATTTAATTTATTTTTTTCTAATAAATTTTTTACATTATTAAATCCATTAATAATTTTACTAAATGTTTTTTAAATTTTCAATTTCAGTAAATAATTACTTAATATTATTTTCATGTGAAAAATATTCACTTTTTTAAGAATTATATCACAAATATGAAATCATTACTAAATACACTATTTTTCATTTGAAAATAGTATCTTATTATTTATTAATTATTCCAAAATTGTTTATTGAGGACTATATTTTTTAAAATAAATAACAAAATTCATTATGTTAATTAAAACAATTCATATTTATAGATTTTAGTGTAAGATGATTTTACCTCAGTAGCATATGCCTTAAGGTATTGATTTATATTTGGATTTTATGTTCACATGTAGAGTTTGTAATTGATTTATAACATGAATATAAATATTAACTCCATGTAGACATAATTTATTTCCTTCCTTTTATTTTATAATCTATATTACATTGAGATTTAAGAAAGGGATATTCCAGTCTAAAATGAAATCACTTTTTATATTTTTTTGAATCTGAATTCCATTTCATTATTCTTCAATAATTTATCATTTATTTTTATAAAACACGCATATTTTTTAGTTAGATTTGATATATTTTCAATTAAACTAAAATGGATATAATCTAAATCATAAAAGAATCCTCTCAGATAGTGATTGAATTTTATTATTTTTTATAAAAATAAATTTTTTTGTTGTTTCTTTTAGCTTAACTTCGTACATCATTATAGTTTATTCAATTACATCACATTAATTTCTTTAGTGAGTGTATATTTAAAAATAATAATAAATACCCATTTCTAATTATATTATAATACTCTAAGATAGTTTAAATACAGATCTGGTTCTAGAGATGGAGTTCCAAATAATGAAACATCATTGACATCTTATGTCAATCTCTCAATCAATTGAGTTCTATTTTATTTTTTATATATCCTGAATGTGTTGAATTTCATTTTATCCATATTGTACATTATTTTTAAAAAATTATCATTTCCATCATTGGAAAAAATGTTTTACCACATATTATTTCTTATAGAATATTCAGAAACACGATTTAGTTCAACTATTTCTTATACACAAATAATAGCATTTATAGCATTTGAATTAATATCATAATCACAAAAACTATTAGTATTAATCTTCCCTAGTTTTCATTCTATAATCTCATAATATATGAAAATTTTCACTGAAATGAAAAGTATAATATTTTTCATATAGATAATAATGAATTCCTTAAATTAAACATAATTATCTCCATTAAAACAATGAGCATTGATTATCCACAAATGTTCTCTAAGACCATCGATTATAATTAAACTTTTTAAAGATCATAATATTTAGTTTAAAAAGGAGAAAAATATAAATTTAGTAAATTTAAACCACTAATTTATATTTTTTTGGCAGAATTACGAGGATTACGACACATGTAGGGGTGAATCCTATCATTTCTAAGATATTAGCAACTTTAAATTGCTCCTCTTGAATTAATTTTGTAAATTAATTCACTCTAAAATATGAGTAATTTAATGTAAATTAAATTAATAATGGGACATAAAAATTTTACATGTTTGGGTTCTATAAATCACATAGTCCTCTAAAAAAGTGATAACTCCATGATCTTGGTGATTTTTACTATGTGGGCCCATTTCATGGGGTTTTCAATAAGTAAGTGTAGGAATTTGAAAATGTACAAAACAGATTCTACACGACCCTTGGTTTCTCATATATGGAACCTTGATATCCATATATTAGGATGATTATATAGAAATAAACCCTTATTATAATTTTGTATACTGAATTTTAGTTTAAATATATTTGATTTAGAGTATTGAAATTGGTTCAGCACAATGTTTTAGCAACAAATCAAATTTTTAGTTGATCTTAAACAAATTGAAAAGGAATAAAAATTCATTAATTTCATTCAAGATTAACCTTCTATAAAATATTAAAAACTAATTGAAAACTGTTTTAATATACCATCATTATAATTTAAAAAATAATCAACAATGATAAACAGATAATTATTTCCTCTAATAAAAATTATTTTTAAATATAAATATCAAAATTATGTTTCACTTTATTTTCAAATGTGTTCTCACCCCCTTCCCATCCACACATTCTTATCCTACCAAACATAATTTTTATAAAAATAATAAAATATCCAATAGATTTATCATCTCTTCTCCATTTAGATTTTTAAAATATGTTTATTCAAGATCTTTAAAAAATTTCGCCATAAAATTTACATCATCATTACACAATTTGTGTTTATAAATAGTATTTATCGAATAATATTCGTAATCATTTCAATTTTTTTACTACTAAATCATATATAAATATAGAAACATTGAATTTTTTCCCATTTAAATATTCTTAAAAATCCTTTAATCATAGTAAAACATTACCATGAAATATTGCAATATCATCCAAATGAATGTTCAAATATTTGATTTTATATAACCTGGAGTATTACAAGATCTTTATAAAATGATGTTAAAATAATTTGATGATTTTCACTTCAAAACCTTAACCAAAACCATCAGAAATACATTTATCTAAATGGATTGATTTTATGAGTTATTATAAAAATGATAACCCACTGAGAATAGGCCAATTAAAAATGCATCAAATCAAAATATCAAAAACATTGAAATGCAGTGTATCATAACCTATATTTGAAATATAAAAAATATTTATATTTATGATCATTCATTGTTCTCTAATTTTTGAGAAATTAATATTTATTTTTTCTCAAAATATTTATTGATTTGTATTTTAAAAATCAATAAATTCAGATATCCCAAGAAATATAAAAATATTTGATATTTTCATGCTTCTTATAATCTGATAATACATTCATCTTAATTTAGAAAATCATTCTCAAATATATCTTATCAAATAGAGAAGTAGATATTGGGCTCAGACATTTCATCCTCAATGATCATGTATATCCAGATATAAGTTCCACAACTCTACAATACAATTGTTTAATTTTATAGCTAATATTCATGTGGTAATGATCTAGGTCTAGGATATATCTCCTCTTAGTGAATTTTTCAAAATATATAAAGACTTAATTGAGTGATTTACCCACATGAATCACATGATATTATCATTTACATATAAATAAAGAGTATTGAGATAAGGCCGAAAACTATGTGGTTTATCTCTTCTGTATTACATGCCTTATTTCAACATATTTCAAAAAAACATGAGTATATTAATGTAAAAATATTTCAGTTACCCTAATCAATACATTTTATATAGGTCATGATATATAACTTTGATATCTAAATGTTGTAATGATATAGGTGTATTGTATAAACTCTTGTTCCATAGGTTCTCATCCAGACAGCTTCCAAATAACATTCTTATATCATAAAACATAAGTGTAGTTCTGTTTTTTCATGACTTTCATGAGTAACATTTCTAAAAAGTTATTTTGTAAGTTCCATTATTTCAGTTTGATGTTGCATAAATCATTTTCTATGTGTTATGTTACTATTTATCTTCTTGGCGCATCATTAAAACTATTATGATCTTCACTATAGAAATAGTAATTTTTGATTTATTTCCAATGGAAACATATGGACCAATACATAAATATTACTGATCTTGAACCTTACTTTGAAATTAGAATAATTCTTATAGAGATGAAACATTACATAGAAATATAAAAATATATACATCCCACAATTTGAAAAATATCTCATTTTTAGAACCATTTTACAACAGATTATAAATTTAACCAATTAGAAATTTATTTAATAAATTTTTCATTCGATTCTAATAGATTAAGAAGAACCTCAATCCAAATTCTATATCTCCAGATATCATTGAAAAATAAAAGCATAAATAATCTGGATAAACTCTTACTTTGTAAAAACATCACATAACATCATATTATTTATAGGGCCTCAAAAAAAAATTATCCTTCCATATAAAATACAAAAATAAATATAAATTTATTAAATATATATGTAAATATTTTATATTTATTTTTTATATTTTAATATCAACAATTCATTTAAGTAATATAGTAATCATTGTATCAAGTCTATAGAATCTTTGAAATGTTATGTAAGCTTCAATGATTTTTTTTGAACTTATGTTATCATTTGACACTTACTAATTAAATAATTAAATGTACATAAATAAAAAAATTCGAGAGGATTATTTTTACATGAATATGAAATATTTATACTGAGATGTTATCAAAATAAATTACTTACCTTTATCTAAAAAAGGTTAATTTGACTAAAAAACTTATAAAAATTTGGATAATTTTTTACCCAAACATTTTAGACATAGTAAATATGAAATTACTCAAAAAACTAATTAGTAAAAAAAAATTTCATTGAATTAATTTTCTAAAACGTGATAAGAATGGAATTAATAATGAAAAACTAAAAAAATAAAGTAAATCCTTAAATAGTATATTCATGAATACCATAATGATTTGAAGAGTTAGTAGGTCAGATGATAATCACTACGAATTCATAGTTTCCATACCTTGTTCAAAATAAAATCATTAGAATATCTTTCTTTTTTACTATAAATTGGTGATATCCCGACCAAAGGTCCACAATAGAGTAATATAGAGACCCACATAATTGATCAAATATAAAATATATCTATGCAAAGGGATAAATTTTGATTATATTTATTTTTTTGAGTTCATGGTAATCATTGAATATGTGTATTAACCCATAATTCTTAGTGAAAAATAGGACTAAAACACCCCATGGGGAATGAATCAAGGGTATAAAACCCTTTTCTATATTTTCTTTTAACTTTTTATTTAGTTATGATAACTCAATGGTGTATATTATATATGTAATCCCTAATATTAGTTGATATCCTATTGTATGTCTAATTGAAAACAAGTCCTTTTAGTCAATAGTAAGGTCGTACAACCTATCATGGAAAATATATCAGTATAATCCCTCACAAAGGGCATGTCTTCAAGCTTGGTTCTCTCCATTGTCCCAATTATTGGGGAAATATATTCTTTATCATGTGAAAATAATATCTACATTGAAGAATAATATTCCAAAGAGATTCAGCCTCTTCTTTACACTTGCACAGAATAGGAGTATAATTAAGGATGTGAAGTGTGATCTCTGTCTCAGGAACATTGATGGTGGATTTATATAGGGATAACCATTCCATTCCAAATATAACATAAGAATTAACTAATAATTATTATAAATGAATTTATATAAGATTTAATTAAAAAATATTTACCGTGGAGGAGTTATACAATCGGGATGAAATAATTTTTCTATTTTATATTCTCACAGATAGATCAACCTCCATAATTTGAGGTCATTTTTTAGTAGTTCTATTAAAATTAAAAGATATGTAACATTATGTAAAACCAAAATAAAAAATATTTTTTCAAACATTGAGTGAATAACCATTGTATCTATCCCCACATCATTATTAGGATCCACCTATGAAATAGATGCAACATATCACCTTTCTTTATCACAAGTAATTAGAGAATGTTGACTTTTATTGTCTCCAAAAAAACATTGGATTTGGAATTTGATTTTATAATTATTTTGTTTCTTATAGTTGAAATATTGGAATATATGCTGATTGTAGATTAGATAATTCTTTTCATCCATCACATTAGTGAGAATTCATCATCTATAATCATCATTGATTTTATTAATACCCATATATTCCATATTTTAAGAATGTCTTGCTAACCATGATATATATTATCAGATGTCTCTTCCATCATTTTTTACATGTGAGGAATTTGATTTTATTTCCTTTATAAGATTAATCCATTTATCATCCTGAATTAAACACTATTTTTTCCATTTATCACTAGGTCCACAAGACCACTAAGAGGCACAAATATCCATCTCAACCTTAAGGAAAAAATTGAAAATATATTTATAGTTCATAGTGTTTCAAATTTCTTAATATTCTCATATACATGGATTTATAACAATAAATATACGGTCAACCTTAAATTTCATGATAATGATAACTTTGTAGGCATATCATAAAATCCTTATAATATTTTATTTATATTTGCTGATAGACTCATATTCTATTTGATTCAGTCCAAGGAACTTATTAATTTTATGAAGAAGGATTTGGGGAAAATATTTATTGAATAATATTTTCTTTAAATATTCTCATTATGTAGAATCAATTTCCCATTTTCACTTTATGTTCTTAATTAGTGTGCACAATTGATCAATATCCCCTTCAAGATGATACATAGCCAATATGGGCTTTACCTTTTCATAGAATTGGAGGAAAAATAATACTATCATATTATAGTTAAATTGTTTCCACACAATGGGGGGATCATATGATAAACTAATGGTATGGGGACATTCTAAAATAAATTACTCAACTATTGTAGTGACCCAGACCCTAACAACACGATGTTGGTACCTTATACCATTAAATTTCTATAAGTTACTTGGAATTAAAATTTTAAAGGACTGAATATTTTTGTACTCTTAATAATCCCAATACATAAACGAGTCTTGTATTAAAAGTGAATAATGAAATTAAAATAATATATTTTTCATGAATAACTTTATTCAATATAAAATATAACTATATATTAGTCATTGTAAACAATGAAGAATCATTGGGAAAGGAAACAAATTAATGGTGATATGAAATGACTAGTAAGAGTGAAATACAGTGGAAGAAATAATGGATCAATTTGAATAATAAACATGTAATGTTAAATAACTACACACACATTCATTTAAATAACTGAATAAGGAAAATTTATTATGAAAATGTAAATAACAGAAAACACATTCCATTTAATCAATAAATAGAAAATGACATGAATCTAGAGATACTATCATAGTGAAAATATCATGGATCATAATAAATTAATTCTCAATAGTGTAATTTCTTAAATATTGGATTTCCTTATTCCCATGAACATATTTACTTTACCATTAATACAGTTAAAAATAAGGTTTAAAATATACATGTTAAACCCCCATTTATTTTATTCTAGACAACTTATTTGTCCCATGAGACTACTGATGCATCAAGGGACTTTCATTAAACAGTCCCCAACTCATGTAATTCAAGTATAAAACATTCCTTGTATATCAAATAATAGATTTAATTCATAAATAATGCTCCTTATCTAATTTCCTAATTGAGTAAATAATATGGATTTATCAATATTTCCAAAGATAATAAAGCAAATTTAAAAGTTAACACCTAATGTAAAAATTTGAATATTTTTTAGTTAATAGTCATATCCATGATAAATAATTGGTAGATTTATGAGAAATGTATTTTTTAATGATCATATGAAAGTGTAAATTTTAATGGAATTTAATTAACCAAAAAATATATTATGGAAGTGATTGTCAATACTTTCATTTAATAGAATGATCATTAACCATCCAGAATAATAATAATCCTGGTATCAATAAAACCAATACCAATTAGAGTAACAATATATGTTTTTTTCTTTGATTAATAGAAATACAATTAAAAGATCTTTAAAAATGTTTTTGACGAAAATAATATTTTTATTTCATATGACATTTCAAAAAATATTTTCATTGAGAGTCACCCTTAAAAATATATTAAATAAAGTAGATTTTGTGAACATGCAAAGGAAATGTTAAATAAATTATATTCATACTGGTAGGAAATTTTTTATATTCCATAATGAACATTTATTTTTCATGGTAAAAAGGGTAGAATGTGAATTATTTATAAACCAATAAGGATATTACTTTGAAAAAAATATTATAAATAAAAAATATGTGTAAAATTAAATTTTAATAAATCATTTTAGAAGGTTAAATAAAAAAATATTGAAAACATTTGTATGGAACAGAGCTTTATAAGAAAATATATTTCCCATTAAAAAGAGAAATGATATAAGATTTTATAAAAACATTTTATCATTTATTTCAGGTAATAATTTGAGGGAAAATGATAATTTGAATTAAAAATATCATAGATAACCAGATATTAAGAAATGTAAAGGGTATATTAAAACATTATGTTTTAATTTTCTTTGTTATAATCTCAACATTAAGAAATATTTATTAATATGATATTGTGAAATAATATCATAAAATTATCGTAACATTGATGTGAGAATTAATCTCTGAATAAATTATTTGTATAAAATTTATATCCAAATGAAAAAAGTGAAAATAAAATAATGTATAGTTAATATTATTTAATCACATAATCATAGGTTATCGAGGAAAACAAAAAAAAATAATACAATGAAATAGTTATTGTATTATGAAATATTATTACTAAATTGATACATTAAGATCAAATCCCATGAGATAAAATAATTAAGGATAAAAAATTAAATAATATGATGAATGAATTATTAATGATATTTAATTTCAATGGTTATTATATATGTCTTGTAAATGTAATTAGGTTAATAGCATTATAATACCCCTTAATGAAATAAAATTTAGATGAAATCCCTTAACTCTCCCTTTCCTTTTGGTCATACATGATTTAACCTTCAGTATAGTGGTTCTAATTTTTAAAAATATATACCAAAACGACATTAATATTTTTTATTTCATATATTATCCTTTTATGAAATATTATTACTCTTTAATAAATAATTTATCTTTATTTTCATCATCTTGTGTAATAATTGGTTTTTTTTAGTATGTTTTGAAATGTTATTATTTTTTCCTCAAAATTTGATCATTATTTCATAATATCTATAATATTAAAAATTAATTAAATATAATAAATATTAATTATGTATTTATTTATATTAATCCATAAAATTTATAGATAAGAAATGAAATACACTGTTCATAGAGATGGTAGGTCATACGTATATATGGATGGTTTTCCTATTTATTGTCATTCTAAATGAAATAAAATTAATATATATATATATATATATATATATATTACCATTACACTGTAATTATATGTCATATATAACACATATATTTATAAAACACTTCCTTATTAAATTCTGTGAAAATCATGAATGAATTTCTTCACTTCATGGGGCAGTAGTCTGTCATACACTTGAATGACATTATCATATCCCCACAAAATTGATAGAATTAATGTATTTGTGAAATATTATTTAATAAAGAATAATTAAATCCTATATATAATATATATTATCTATTATCTATAATCCCCACATTATTACAAATCCTGAATGGTGGTAATGGAAAAATAAACTACATCGGCTCACTAGGTTTTAGTCCACCGTATACACAGTCAATGATTTCATAACCCAATTAAAGAAAATGTGTAAATTTTAAGATCATACCCATAACATGAAAAATATCAGTATTTTTAATATTTATAAGATAATATATAGTTATAGGATAATATTAATTTATGGAATTACTTAATGAGATAATACAAAAAATCTTTTAGAATAACGTTACCTCTTCTTATGGTATCATCCTTATGTTGGACTAAAATGAAAAAAGGTTTTATTTATGATAAAATATGGCTTATAGGATGAGGTTTTGTAATATGGGGAGTAATTGTTTTAGTTAATGTCAAAAAAGTGGTTTGATGTTGTTAAAATAATAGGATAGCGTGTTCTCTATTATAAGTGGGTGAGTGAGACTCCTATAATTTTTGAAAAGTAACGAGTGATATATGTTTATTATCAAGTTAATTGGATCCAATAAAAGAACAATGTTTATAATATAATGTATTATTAGTAAATATTTCCATAAAATTGGTGTTGTCAATGTATTTATGCCATTTTCCCCGTATTTGTTTCATTTAGTACGTTTGGAATATCATTTTTCATTTAAGTGTTGTGATTAAATTTTACTATTTTTACTAATCACTTTTGTGAAAAATTATGTACAAAATAGTAAAATTTAAAATTTTATGAGTCAAAATATTTAATCCATTTTAAAATTTTCAACATACATTCATGGAAAATATTAATTAAAAAACAATTCCATAGATGGGATAAGAAAGTAAAATTTTAATGTAAAAATGTTCAAAAGGATAGTCAAATTTTTATGTAAAAATTCAATATAAAACTATTATTATTGATAAAAATTGGATTATTAGATGTATAATTTTACTATTTTGACTTTAAAACCAATTTAAAAGATAATATTACATTTGAAAATATTTAAACGAAAACTGATTTTTCAATTCAAATTCATTATTGTTTATTATTCATTAATAAAATGAAACTTCACAAAAAAGTAACAAAAAATCACCCTAATTAAATTATGGTATTTCAATTTCATACATTTAGTTTATTTGATGAAATTAAATTCAAAAAATTGTAAAAAAAATATTTTCAAAATATGCCTTATATTAAAATGTTACAAAACTACCTTATAAAAATTATATATTTTGTGATTAAAATTAGATTTGTTATTATGTTATGCCATTAAAATCTATTATATGAATATAAAAAATATTACTGAATATTTAATATTTAAATTTAAATATTATGATTGTCTAAAAATTATGAATTTAACTTATTTCGAAACAATAACTTTGGGTGTATATAAATAGTTTTTTATAAAATCATTTCATTCTAAATATAATGATTTTTATTTTCATTTCTTGAAAACTGGTAACCAATGAATTAAAAATTATATTTTCACAATTTATTAAATATTATTCTTAGAAAATAATTTAATGGGTAGGTGATAATTTATTTTTTCTAAAGATATTATTACTAGTATTTGGAAAAACATAGTATTGTTTGTAACACTTACAATCGAAAAAAACGTTGTGTGTAATGAAAGCTAACTTAGAGTCATGCTTTTAAAGTTATATAAAATTTTTATTTTTATTAAAATATTCAATATATTAAAACGTATCAGGATGTTATATTCCCTTCTATAGTGGTTTTTCTATGTCATACAAACTACCAAATAATATATTCATGTTTTTATATTTCATTGTGTTACAACTTTAACATGATCTTCCGTAGGAAGAGAATGGTCTGCACAATCAAAATTATTATTCATAAATCGAGAATGATGAATTTTTACTATCATTATGTTCTCAAATCCCACACAAATAAGGATAATAATATTGTTATGTAAAATAAAAACATTTTATTTTATGTTTGTTTTTTTTCATGGTTCCTCTTATTTTTCGCCATTAACCAAAATAATGTTTTTCTGAAAATGATCAAACTAAATATTTTGATAAAAGGGAAAAATTTTACATAAAAAGAATAACATATAAATAAAAATTATATCAATACATATTAGTTTCTAGTATTATTTTTATGTAATCCGTACTATTTGTTCTAGTTACATTATCTAACATAACTATCAATTAATGTCCATCATAATGGTGTGTCAAGAGTTGTGAATTGTCATAACATATCTATAAGGAGTCTCAAAAATGTTATGCATTACGGCCTCTTTATTGTTCCCTATGTGGTGATTGAGTAAACCTCCAGTTCACGTTTTTTGGGGTCATTACCCCTACGTGCCACTATTCTTGATCCACATTCACTTGTATAATCTAGACTGGAATATAAATTCATGAAAAACACTCACTATAATTTTCATTGATATTCCCGTATATTCTACTTGACAAAAACTTATCCCTAGACCTCTTAATAAATTATTATAGTCCTAATCCCCACAAAATTTAAGATATTTCTTGTAAAGTCTTACATTTTCAAATTTTTATTATATGGAATTATTAGAAGTCTATGAAAATTTACGACACATGACTCCGAGGCTTGGTGTGCCCAGAATAAATTTCAAACCTTTTCTTAATGTTTGTTCAGTAAACAGGAAGGTGACATTTTTTATACTTTGAATCAGAGTTCGGATTAAAAATATGAGGGGATAGTTGAATCTGCAGTGTCAAGATTTGCTTAAGAGAGGTTCCACTTCGACCATAGTAGCATGGGTAAAAAAGTTAATTGTGAATACATTTGAAAGATTAATAAAATAGAATGTGATGTTATTTATTCTTTTTTTTATTTTTTCACCAGTGGATAAGTGACGATAGCAGGAAAAAACGACATGTCAAGCCATTAATTTTCTTTAATCCTCCTTATTTGTAATCGTACCATTAGAATTTTGTTGGTTCATTAATTAAATGAACCTCATAAATTTCTGGGAATGTTAACCACCTCTCCCCCCTCTTATTTATATGGAGATCAGGGAGTGGTGTTGGAATTAATTCACCAAGGGACAAAGCTCTCACAATATATTGTGACGCCAACCACATGGTTGAGTAGACCATTTTCAATGAGTGGTGATGAGCGCCAACAAATAACAAACTGATGACTACCATGAAGGTGGTTCCATCGATCATCATCAATAGATGTATAATCTAGATAGGGGGTTCATTTTAAAGTTTTCTTCGATTAATTAAATATTCTTTCTCTTTTTATCTTGTAACATGGAGGGCGCCGGTCAAACAAACAAGTCCTGGACCCCGAATTGCTTTGTTGTTTATGTGAACATCAGGGAACAATTCCCTAATCGATGACAATGCGAAATAGTAGGTCACACTATGCCAACAGAATCCCAGAAGAGTCGTAGGCACCGAAAACACAAAAAACAGACCACCCGAGCGCGTCCTGTGACCCGTAGAAAAATGCACAGATGCGTCAAGTCGGCGGACGCCAGGGGTGGCCGGAGGAGACCCGTGGTGACCATCTGTGGATGGTGGGAAGCTGCATGCCTTCATGTGCCATGACATCAAGAGGCTGCCAGCCCGAGTCGGCTACAACAGCCACGACCAGCAGCACACGACAAGAGGGTACGGCGTGGCCCCTCCCCAAGTCGCATTAATGGAAGAAGGTCCACCAAATGGCATGCCGTTCATGCAGTGGGGCAGCGCCCCACCAACTGGGTGAAAGGACCCTACAACTGCATGGCCAGTGGGAGAAAACGGTCTGCCTTCTGGGGACTGGGTCTAGCCAGTGCAGGTGGGAAAAGCCCCACCCAGCAGGTCGGACCAACTGAGGCCTGGGCCTACAAATCAATTGTCTATCCCTGATGGTTCAGACCCAGTGAATAGGGCTGACCCTTAATGGGCCTAACCCGAGTGGGGTCAGGTAGACCCAGGGACCTATTGTGTCGGGCCGGTTAGACCGAGTCGGACCAGGCCCATACCCAACCGGCCCCCGAATAAATAAACACCCTAAAATGATAAACCAAGTGTCCTCTTGACACACCCTTTTTAGTGTTGGGTCCTCTTTTGGGAAGTGGTTCCTTCGGCCTATTCTGGCGAGCTCGACCGTGCCGTGCCAGACCGAGGTTTGATCACCCCCTTTTCACAGAAAAGGGATGTAACTAACAGACCGAACATACGATCGATGCGCCGTATGTGGAATAAAGACCCTTGTGACGTGGCGGTCCAGTAGAGATACTAAAATTGATATTTGGAGGAGTTGTAAGTGTGGCCTGGGTTGGATCAGTCTTGAATCAATCTAGGACCTTTTACAAAAGTGCTCATATCTCACAGACCGAGCATCCTATCGACATGACGTCTATCAAGTTGGGACCCCTATGACAGGGATATCTCTTGGGTATGAATTTATTGCAGGACATAACAATGTTTTTAATATTTCTAATTTCTTGAGGAGTGTTTCTCCTTTAATAAAACGTGTTATGAGCGGGAATCCAGTGGCTAGCTGTGACATAAAGAAGAAGAGAGACCAATGCGGGTCAGCATCAGAAACTCCAGAGTGGGATGATCTAGCTGTACAACTAATATTCCCCACTTTTTTAATAGTGACCTAATGTGAATCATCATCATAGATCCCCTGTGTGGATGAACATCCTTGTGACCTGGTCTGGATTAGGAACATAGCGACCCCGTCTGGATCTACATCATAGCGACCTTGTGTTGATCAGAATCATAACGACCCTATGTGGATCGGAATCATAGTGACCCTGTGTGGTTAATCATTATAGAGACCTTGTGTGGATCAATATTCTAGAGACCATATGTGGGTGAATATTGTGCAACCTGATGAGGAACATATTTAGAGCAACCCGTCATGGAATAGTGACATACAACCCTGTGTGGATCGACAATAGAACAACTTATTTGTGGTTATTTTGTGGAAATTATTAATGGAAAAATTGATATAGCTTTATTCTAATCATCATAATTCTTGATGTAAAGTAGTATACCTTGTATGAGATGACTATTGTTTCGTGCTCTATGATTGAGGTCTTGCTTATTTTTGTTTCATTGTGGAACACTGGGAGACCTTCGGTGGTCTCATGGTCCCTACTGAGTATTGTTATACTCACCCCTACATAGTAATAGCCCACACCTTTTTGTGTCCTGTGCAGATGACATATATCATTGATCGAGGGTTGGGTTCCAGGACAGGATGGTTCTTGGAGGCGGAGCTTTAGACATGACGTGCCACAGGGACGACCGATTGTGAGCTGTACTTACCCTCCAAGTATGATCCTTGGCGGCTGATACCAGGAAATGTTTTTCTGTTGTTGTAGTATCTTTTAGTTGGGATTGTATTCCATCCCCCTTTACATATAGTACTCACCCTTTACTTATAGTACTCACCCATTTTATATTCATTACATATCTTTTTTCTATTTCAATTTTACTACGTGGGTTGTGGTCATTGTATTCATAGACTATGTGTTTGCAGGTTTAAAGGGAATGTATTCCCATTTTCAGGGATATGTCTTTCGGTGATAGTCACCAACCCCTGGCCTATGGAAGGTGAGCTTGTGGTAGTAACGGCACGGGCCCTAGGGGACACGTCATGAAATTTCTCTTACTGAAATTAGAGAATCCAAATCATTTAATCAATATTATTAAATTGTCCATATAATAAATATCAAATAAATACAACCAAAAACACATGATACTTGTGTTATTTAGAACACTAGATTCATAATATATCAAAAAGAAACTAAAACATAAAATATTTACATCATACTCCATTACAATCTTTTAAATCTCTCTAATATACAAAAATTGTAGAGGATAACCTAAAGAATAATATAACCAAATAGATGATCTATAAAGAAAAAAAAGAAATAAACATGGTAACAAGGCAAAACATGTCAGTCAAATTCCTTGACATTATATCACAAAAGATAAGGATCGAGAGTAGTAACATTGTAGAATATCATAAAGGAAAAAGTATCATCATATCATGTAAACATAGAAAAGTCAAAAAAATATTAAACCTGATATAAGAATAAGTCAATCCTAACCACTAAGGTATCATCACATGGTTGACAGAGTCCCATAATTGATTAGGTTCACTCCATAATCCCATACATAATGCCTCACGAGACACTAAAATACTCATTTAATTAGAGCACTCTCTTGGTGAACCCTTCTGAATAATTACCTAATTTTGTGTTCCAAAAAGTAAATAAATAATAAGACATAAACATAATTATTGGACATGGTAATAAATGGGTTCAATAATTATACCTAATATCATAATCAAAAGATTTTTCATAAAGAAATAATTTAATAAATTATAATTAGGATTATATTACACCATAAAATTAATGTAGAATAAAATTGGTGTATGTTTGAGAGAAATATATAAAAAATTTATAAGCAATCCATAGTAATAATGATAGTGGGATGGTGAGTTAGTGAGAGAAAGGTCATATCCTAATGAAAAATGGTGGTTTGAAGATATACTATGCATTATGTTGTAGAATAATTCATCACACGAACTTAATATATTTTATTATAAAATTTGGTTAATTAATTATCTAATTTATAAAAAAATCAATCTATATTTTATTTACAAGAATTTCATTTATAACCATTTTTTCAGATTGAAAGAAAAATTTTATTGTTCTTCAATGAGTTATTTCATATTTATATGCTTTGATTAGTTATGGATAATTATTGATGTTCTTTTTAAATAGGGATACTACTCTAGATTTTACATTAAATGGTATTACATAAATTTATATTATATGATGTACCCATATGCATTTCTATATATGGATTATTCAATTAATAAAACATTATTGTTACATGGTCAGTTTATTTTTTGATGTTTTACAAACCAGCACAAACTGGTTTCATTTTATTTAATATAATATAAGTTCACTTATTCCAAAATATAAAATATTTTTAATATACCTATAGAGATCATTATAAAAAATATATAAGAATTTAATCCTTTTTTAAAGGATGTAATGGGAAAAGAAAACCCATCATCTCTGAATGTGGTGAACTGATATAAAATGGATAAATATTTCAATATTTGAATAAGATAATATTCTAATATATTTTATGATAGATATTAAATTAAATAAATAATATTCAAATATATATATATATATATGATACGTGATATATTATTTCATGTTCTATTTTTATTTTTTTGGAATAGTATGAAGAAAAAAATAAATTACTCGGTTGTTGATATTACCATCTCCTTTGGATGTCTCCAATTAGGCTTCCAGTTAATGAAACATGGATTGGAATTTTAGAAATGAAACAACACTATAACATTTTAGATGGTATTGGGAATTTTAATGGCATGGAATTTGGAAAATAAAAATCTTATAAGATCTCAGCAAAAGGGATGATGAGGAGTGGTATTTATAAGGGGGGAGATGGGTGTTTTTAAATAATACATTCATTTGTTAAAAATTTTATCTCCATATTTTCAATACATTTTATTCTTGTAAATATATATAGTTAATAGTGCATTGTAGTTAAAAATAATGGGTTATTATATCATCCATTACTGAAATATTCATGTTTTTTCTTATAGTGTTAAATATCATATTTTACTGTATTTTACTATTAACCAAAAATAAACTATTTTAGAAAACCAAAAAAAAAATTCACCATTAATTGATTGATGTGTATATTTATAAAATGAAATCTATCATATAAATTTTATTTTCAAAATAATAGAATCATAATTTTTTAATAAAACTGTTTTTTTGAAAAAAAACAATTTTAATGTTATAATCAATTTTATAGCCTTTTAAAAATTATGAAAGGTATTATAAATTATAATATCATCCTTATAAAGCACAATATAAATTATTTAAAAAAATTAAAATTAAAATTTCTTTTATATCATTACATTTGTTATAAAATTGAGTATAAGACATATATGTTTTAAAAAAAATATGAAATCTTATTTAATAGTTATATAGGATTATATTTTCTTTTGTTATTATGGAAATATGTTTTATTATCATTTTATAAGATACCTAAAAATTCATTTTTACTTCCATAGGTGATGTTACTATTTCATATTGTTATATTACTTTTCCTAATTGCTAGATTAATTCTAAAGTGGTTAAGTTACTATTTAAGTGGTCTTATTAACATTCCAATGGTTAGATTTTAATTTGGTATATTAGATCATTATTTCTATAAATACTTAATATTTAATTAATTAATTATTCACTTTTATTTTACTAAAATGTTATTTATATTATAAATTTTATTATGATTATTTTATTAATAATATTCAACTTCATTTATATAGTGTTTTATGCATGTAGTTAGTTTGGTGGATCGAGAAAATCCATTTTTTTTATCCAGTTGTAATGTATTAAATTTTATGTGAAATCTTTATTCTTAACATGTAATGTTAAAATAAATATAATATATATTTGTTATTTTATTCATGTAGTTTATTTAAAATATCATATATTATGAAATTAGACATAGTAATAAGAAGGTAAAATTTGTTAAAAATTACGTGTTGGTACAAATATCCTCTTTTATTATGACAAAACCCTATCCAAAGCTCACTGTAAGGTAATTAAACAATAAATACATAATGATTTTTTGATACCCAGTTGAATGTTATCTACTCTTGAACTTTTTTTATTTTTCAATCTAATTTTATAGATTATTATTTCTTTTATAAAAGTAATGTTTAATGAAATATCACATCTTCCACCTGTACTCAAATGTTAAAATCATCAGTATTGAAATTGAAATTTTTATTATCCCTTATTAAAATGTATTTTTTTTCTTTTTTTCTCATATAAAACATAAAATTTATTTTTTCAATGGTTATATCAATGAAATATAATAGATTAATGAATATGAACCACTCCAAATACCCAAAAGTGAAACACAACAGTTATTCCTTTCAATGTAATTCATCCCATGAACAATTAAATTCGTCCCCTCTATTCTAAAACATTAAAATTTATTTAAAATTATATAGAGTAGGATGGGAATTGATATTACTATATTTTAGTGTGTCTTATCCCTAACAAGGTTATTTCTCACTTCTTTGATAAAAAGAGGGATTAATTAAAAAGATGTACTCAAGAATAAGGGATAAAAATGTAAAAAATAATAAATCAAATTAATTGTGACATTATAAGTCAATTATTGGAAACATTATAACACATATTCTAGTTGATGGCATTCCCCATGTTCTCTGAAAAAATATCACCAAGATAGAGTCTAAACAATTACGTCGAAAAATCCACTCTGGAAGAGGAAATAAAATTTTAGATAATCACTCATGGAATGTAAAATAATAAAACATTTCCTTACATCAAATTGATAAATTAATATAATGAATATTAATAGGGAAAATTTGTTTACAAGAATCAAATATCCTCATTAAATAATGATTCATGAAATAAAAACCCTTGTTTTTATCTTATCATTAAATTCTTTATCTAATGCATTAATTCACAATTTAATTTAACATTTGAACATGGAATAATGGGATTCGTAATCAATCTCTTATATCTCTTAGACAAAAAACTAGAAGAAATTATAACTATGGGAATACTATTTTCCTTTAAAGATAAAAATTGATTTTAAATCAAAAATGAGGGAAGTTTAAAAAATGAGTTTTCAAGTGAACTTGTGATTCAACATAATGTTCATTCATTAACTATTTTTCAAGTCATATAAGGGTATTACATATTCCAAAATCAATATAAAATTATAAAATAAGACCCTTAATAAATGTGAAGGACCATGAAATTACTGGTAAAAACATAGGGGAATTTTTTACCACATTATAAATTCCAAATGATAATTATTAAGAACAAAATCATAACTAAAATTCCAAGATAGAAAATAAAAATAAATTTAAAGAAGGATTAATATTCGTATGAACCCCCAAGTGGCCCTGGGTTTTCATTTCTACGAGATGGGAAGTTCCATATATTATCATAATTCTAAGGATGATTTCAATTTATTTATATTGACCACTAACACATCGTCCTTCTAGATTACATTCTTTACTTTTTTAGGACTCCATTGATAGAGTACACAAAATCAATCTACAAAACAATGTGATACAACACGAATTAGTGGGGTAGGATAAATAATGTACCCACTTTTTTGTAAATTCATTTAGAACATATTCATCATTATTTAATGCTTGATTAATTGATATTTCCTAAAAGGAATAATCAACTTGAAAGTAAATGTGTAATTTCGACTGAATAAAAAAAATACAAATACAAATATTCCTCCTCAATGTAGATGGAATGAATATCTATTTATTGAAGAAAATATATGTGGATATTCTCAGGAAGTACCTCTATCAAATGATCAATTTTTTTTTCAGGGAGATACATATGTTCCTTATCAGGTTCATATTCTTTTTTAGTATCCACCTATGAGAAGAAATAATAGTTAACCAATTTTGAAAATAAAAAACAATTATTGGGGATAATCAATATAGTTTTAATAAAATTAGATGATAATATTTCAATTATAATGATAAAATGTTAATGCTAATATAATATCCATGTGTTGGTTTGGATTTAATTTTTTATTTATAAGAAAAATAATTTTGTAGCTGTACAGTAATAGATGGTTGTAGGTAGTAATTCTCCTCTGATGTTTATTCATATTCCATAACTTCATTTGTTCCTTTTTTTCCAGTAAAATATAGAGATACATATGAGTTCATTATTTAAGATATCATGTCTTATTTCTATAAATTTATATTTATCCAATAATTCATCAAAATTTTATTGATTTCCCTTATTTAATAGGTGTAATGGATCATAAACTACTTACTTAATTTCAATCTGTGGTTCTTAAATTTGAATCATTAATGGGGATAAACATTAAACCATTGGTTCTGGTCATCACTCCAATATAAACTACTATAATTCAAGGAGATACTCATTTTACTGTTCCATTTTGATCAACTAGTTTTGTATGTATTCAATTTGTGTTTTTGATTCTTACCTAATAATTAGTTATTTATTTTTTTGTACCTATATAATTTATTTAGTAAAATTGATATGAAACAAGAAATTAATTTTTTATCCCTTTGTTATTTCTTGATAATATTTATTGAATTACTCAAGGAGTTCGGTTAATTATTCGGACCATCTTTCTAATAATAGGTATTCATCAATCTATTTATGTTCCATGATGAGATCCTCTAATTCTCCTCCATGAAAATTTATATTCCTCATACCCTAAAAAATTTGAAAAAAATGAATTTTTTTTCTATACACCATTGTGAGTAAAAAATAAAAAAATTAAAAAAATATAACTGTTTAAAAATGTTGAAATGAAATAGTTGGTGAATGAACTACTTACTTTCCAAAAATGAAACAATTGTTTTTATACCATTTCTAGGGTGATGAAAATGATAATAACCCTATGTAGTAGAGTGATTGGGAAAAGTCGTATCACTTGAGGATCATCATAGTAGACCACACACCATTCCAAAACCAATTATTATATTATTTTCATTAAAATTTTTATAAAAGTAACGAAAAGTGGTTATTTAAAAATTGAAGGAAAAATAAAACTGAAAATAAATATGTAGATAAAGAAAAAATGATTACAGGTTAGATATGAAAGGAAATTATCCCATGAGATTCATCTAGATATAACCTTCATTTTCTTGTTTTATATCTATAAAAAACAAAATCTATCATATGTGTGAACATCAAATTATACACTATTTTTTAATATTTTCATCACTTAAAGATCTCCAAATACACCACACATCCACCTCTTCAATATATGTAGAATGGTTATAGATTAACAACCTAATCCATTAATATCTTCCAAAAGGTTTACACATAAAATAAATCATTATTAGATTAACAAAATTTTGATATTAATAATAGACTTTCATTCAAACACATGATTACTTCCTCATGATATTTCTTGGGATAGTTAGTAATGAAAATTAGGAACATAGATTGTGTTAGAGAGAGTGTGTGTGTCAAAGAAAAATTTAATTAAGAACATATATATCATTTCTAAGAATAAAAATATAAAATTACACTATAAAAGAAACTAAATAATACTCCCCTGATTGAGACTTCATTCCACAAAACCTTTTTATATCTATTTAAGCAATTATCATGAGATATATTTATGTGTCTTCTATTCAAAATCTTTTTATATTTTTTCAATATTACCTCCTATTATTTTAATCAAGAAACTCCATTTATTATCCCAATTTATAATACCTAATCCATCACATAAAATTATTTAATTTTATATCAATGAGATAGTGTACTCCATCGTATATTCAAATTTTCAAACATTTGACTCACAACATTATCTATTATGGATTTTACATTAATATCCAAGACAATATCTTATTTTAAATTTACCTTGATTATTTGAAACACATGAATGGGACAAAGGTCACCTACCATCTCTCTATTTAGTTCACAACCCCATACCCATTCATAATTCTCAAAATGGATATTAAAATGTGACCATGAAATAAGATCTCACATTTATCATTTGAGATCCACATATCATCTATGAGATGTATAGCCAAGGAAACATCGTAATCTAGTTCAACCTCCAATGAAGCATGAAATACATAGACCACAATGAGGACCACTTCCTTTCAAGGAATTTATGTCATCATTTCCTAATCAATATTACTCTCTAATTCATTCATTCATCCTTCCATGTGAGAAATAAGTTGGCCTCGAACTGATTCTATGAGGGACATATAAGCATGAAGAGGCCATCCACAACACTTATATGCATCAAAAGTGGTAACCAGAGGTGGGATTGAGCTTTTACGACATTAGAAATTTTTTAATATTGAAGCAACAAGGATGAGTTGGAACTAGAAGGTGAGTAATATGATTGTGAAATTTGTATGATAAAAGATTCATGAACATGACATCAAATGATGTCGTCCCACATACATTGCAATAGTGTCTTTCTAATATGGCTGCCGACATCAATGTTTTAGTTTAATGAGGTGCTTATTTATCATCAAATATGTGTGGTGCCTATATCAAATCACTTAATGTGGTTAAATACTACCATTATATCCATAAACACATTCCACAAGGACACATACTAACATGAATGGTCCCATCATCACCCTAGATTAATCTTGTGTGTGCTATGGACTCACACAAAAATTTCTAGTCTTAACTAACATGTGCGTCTTCCTGTGTATTGGATTATTTACAATGAATATGATTAGTTTTTTGTACCTCTAGGTTCTATTGTTCTAATAATGCTTTTTTATCTAAAAATATTCAATACATTGTTCAATTCGAACCAAATTGTTAGAAGAAAAAATATACTTCAATTATATCATTTTCATTTATCCTATTCCCAAATTTTTTCCTCATTTATTTAATACATTGAATTTAATAGAATAATTATTCATTATTGTAAATAAATTATTAAATATTAAACTTATATAAAGTATTATTAAAAAAATCAAGAAAAACATGGCCATAGGTATTCATAGATTGATTTTATAAATCTAATGGAAGAGTATTGAACATAATAAGTTAACACTACATTGATTCTATTAAATTTTTAATGATTAATGTTAATAAATATAAATAAAATATTTTTTATAGAGTGATATTAATAATAATTTACAAGAATTTATAGTCATAAAATAATAAGAATACTTAATTAGGAAAAATTATTATTGTGGAGATGTTTTAATACACAATGAAATTGAAAAAATAGGTTGAAATACACCATTGAATGATTATAGTACATTAAGGTGGTGTTGGATTTAAATTAATCTCCTAATACCCCATCATGAACCACTATGAAAATATTATTGTTCAAACTATTCATATAATGTAAAGGCTCATCCCAAAAAAATATAAGATTTTACCTCCCTCGTTCACAATAGTTCCATTGTTATCATTCATAAAAATTTATAATTTCTTTAACTAGAATATTTTATTATTTAATTTTGATTAAATTATATTATTCATCTACTTAATATTATATTTCATATGTTTCAATATATATGGACAGAAATTTTGAATAAAGGTTTATAATGCGGTGTTGAATTTGGTTTTTTAATCCCATGGAGAGTCTAGTTGAGTTTTATATTAAAAAATCATTCAACTATTAATAGTAATTTTAGATTTGATGAAAACATGTAAATTTTTCATATGATATATAATATAATTTTATCGAAATATTTCCATACATTGACGAAATATGTGAATTTATTAACTTATAAAAGGAATTCATGATATTTGGTTTACCATATAAATGGTTCGATTTGTGGAAAATTGCCAACGTATAGTCTCTAATTCCTTTGATTATCATGTGGTTATCAACTAGAGGTCTGTTGGTATGACCAAAGGTCAATTTCCGAATACCAACACAATTTTGTGTCCAAGGAATCATTTTTAATGAGGATAATTTTAAAAAAATTTGGGGACATATAAATTTTATATAATCATATGAATAATGAAATCAGGTTCCCCTAATAAGACACACCATCCATTTATTTTTTGTTTAATCATGTACCTATCTTACAACACCATGTATATAAATTTTTGATTGTATTTATATGAAATAAAGTTATTTGAGGGATTGGAATAATAAAATGTTTAAAAAATTATTCAACCAAGGGTTTTTCATGTAAGTAATTAAAATGAATGACCTGAAGAATTTATATTAAATTATAAAATTTATGGATATATATGAAATCTTTTTCCAAAGTGAAAATTTTTTGTTGATGATGAATGTTTTTAATCTATTCCTCTTAGTAAAGAAAGAAAAATTAATAGAAACTCGAATCTAATTGCAACTATGGTTACCAGGTCTCATGGTCCTTTAGTTAATGAATTTAATTGGTATGGTGATTATGATGTTCCCTATTGAGACTATGATCATTGATCATTTTATTTTTCTTATTCAATGAAAAAGGGCATGATTCTTGTATGAGCCCATCCATCCACTTAATTTATCTTCTTTTCATCCTTTTTAATAATGAAGGATATTATATAACCTCTTCATTCTATGATGTATGGACATCAAATTAACATTTAATAATATATATCTAAAAAATTATCATTATTCATATTAATTAAATTTATTTAAATTATGGTTTTTTGTCTTATTAAATTCTATAATACTATGATGAGTATGGATTTTATGTGTAGCATGATAATTTTAATCTCAAATATAATTTCACAGTTTCTATCATTATATCCCATTACTGAATTATATAAAAAGTTCTCCATATCAATTATATGTTGGATAAATTTTAATTTATCTTTATTTTATGATATATAATTTCATAATGACATAATTTTTGAGAAAGATATAAGTTATTTTTAAAATCATTTATAAATAATTGAAATTTATGAAATTATAAATTAAATGGATAATCCATGGTTTATTAAATAAATAAGAGAATTTGGAGTCGATTAGGCATAATTATTATTTTTAAAGAAGAATTATAATATGAAAAATTATGTTGATATTTTATTGAAATATTTCATATAAGGTATATTGTTTATCTGAAATGATATTTACATCATAAATTTTAATTTTTTCTATTGGATTCATAGTGTGGGTAAAATGGTAATTTTCCCATATCATTATATCATAGATAATTTTCATAAACACTATACTTGTCACGACCCCCACCCCAGAAAGTGTACCCCTCCTGGGCTGGTAATCTGAGAAAAGAGATAATGACCCCCAAGCCCCACCTCTAGTAGGACCTATATTGGTGACCAGCCCCAAGGGTATACAAGTTTTAGAAAATGGACGGCATTACCATTTTTATAGTAACCATGATTGGGAGATAAGTTTTATCAACCTCAAAACAACTCTAATATATATATATATATGTGTGAATATATATATATATCTATATATGAAGCCAAAATCCACCCCACATTCATGTGTATTTTAATACAGGTATATATACAATGGAAATCCCCAATGTAAATACCAAAATAATAAATCTATATAGCGACAAAACAATTATTTGAACACCTGAGCTAGTACGGTCTAGCATGTTCCATGTAATCTCCATAGAATCCTGAAAAATGTTTTATATATGTACGGTGAGTATACATGTATACTTAGTATGAAAATCTAAAGTCACTCATGAATAAGTGGAATAATAATACTAAATCAATGGGAGAAAAACAGAAGAAATTGAAAAGAACCAAACAATGTATATTATCCACCCCTATCTCACAAAGTCAGATTCACCAAATAACGCAACACATGTAATGTATGGTAGTAATAACATTGATGATAGGGTGCCTGACTCCACTTCCCATTGGTAAACTATTTATCCCTAATATAGAACATCTTACTGATACCACAATTTTCTATAATCCCCATTTCCACAACCATACCACACACACCTGGGCCAAATACCATATCCCACCCACCAACATCTGGGAAACAAAACACATCTCATCCAACTGTCAAAAACATGGGACAAAAAGTACAACCTCATCCTGATGTCGCATGGGGAAACACAACATATCTCATCCTAAAGACCCCTAGGAAGCATACCTTTCATAGAGACACCTGGTCCACCCAACCCCACCATAACCTGCCTGAAAAATAATGGGCAACCAATTCCTAGAATAGGGAGTAGAGATGATCCAATAACTATCCATCCATCCTCTCATCCGGATGATGGATTAACACCATCCCCCATGAAATGGGGGTGTTTGGAACAAAGTGATCAACTAGGGTGGGGTGCACATAGAAATCACAGGGAATTAAATGTATATAATTATTGATTTCAAACACTCATCCCAACATATTGGTTTCCAAAAAAACCATCTATACCATAAAAAAATTCCCTTGCAACTCCTCTAATTTATAACCACAAAACCATGTATAAGCATAATTAATAACCCTATCCAATTCATATAACCTATTATCATTATACAGTAAACAATTAATTCATTTATCTATTCCCTGCATACCTTGGAATCTACCAAACACAGCACACCATAAGTAACATCATAACCCAAACACACAACACAAAATTTTGTGGAAACTCCGGGAAAAAGGCACATACTAGTATAATCCATCCTTCTTCAAAAATATCCCTCCCAAACCTTCCTCGGTAGCCCCGTGGCTTGAAATTCACCGCATCTATCAAAAAAAATCATCTAGATTGTAGTCCAACTGCACATGCAGACCACGACAAACAACCATAAACACAACCCAGATGCAGAACCACTATACAAAAAGTTCATCCATTCCACAATCAATAATTCCCTAATCCTGATATAAAATTTCACCCTCAAACCATCCACACACACTATAATGCTCTCAAAGTTAACACCACACAACCCAAAAAAATTACAACACATAAAATATCCATACGCAGAACACATAAACCCAAAACAAGGAAAACATTAATCAGATTTAACACACTGAATCTTCAATTCCCTTATGATAAAATAGGGGTTCTCCTAAACCAAGTTTTATCCAGGGGCATCCATTTATTTTAACTAGAATTTGTGGTTAATCGGTTTCATAATTATAGAGTTCAATAAGTGATACATATCATGTGTAAATATTACTTGTGCGAAATCAAATACCACCAATGAACCTGTTTTTCAGATGTCATACAAATTACAAATATGGTTCAAAGATAACAGAAACAAGAAGAAGCATCATCATCATCTTCATATCCCCTCATTTAATACAATGGTATCCAACCTTTTTTATTAAGAGTACTTTTCATCTTCATAATACCCTAAATTAAGATTTAGAATTGACGTTATTCTCATAGAGACATTATTTTAGCCACACCACATGATACAACATTGAATTAGAGACAAATGAATTCTTACCTTGAAAAACATATGATCAGAAACTCTTCATTATGACAAAAATAGTTGGCCACACGAGTAGTGACTCCAAGGGAATATAGTCAGAATGAAATTACATAGAACATGACTTTGGGGGTAAGAAAGGCTCTGGGTGGATCAAGAGAAATAAAAAACACACTAGGAAGATATGATCTCCCCTTAAAATATCCAGATCATATATCAATGGAAGAGAATGGTTTCAAGGTACATTAAATTTGAATAGATATTAATATTACGTGCTCTGAATATTTAAATGTTCTAACAGAATTTGGATATAAAGTATATAGTTAATATTCTTTGAAATTCACTTATATATTATCAAACAACGTTTTAAACTCGGTTTTCGTCAAACAAAATGTATGAGGGATGATTTTGAAAAACTATAAATGACTCATTGATGGGTAAGTCACCTAAATGAGTCACCAATTGTGAGTGACTGACACATGACTCACCAATTAAGGTCACCAATATGACTCATCGATAGTTAGTCATTGATACATAACGCTTGACCAATGGAATCCCACCCGACCAATGCCCGACCTGCTGACACCCTAACCTACCAACACCTTGAACTAAAAAATCCCCGACCTACTGATGCCCTAACCTATAAATTCAATGACCTACTGATGCCCTGGCCTACCAACACCCCGACCTACCGATGGAAAAACTGCAATTTTGGAAAACACAAAAAATTAACCACTACTACCTCCCAAAAAACCATAAACACTAGATTTTAACAAATTATGGGACTAGGGAGGTCCGATCAATTATGTCATTTACCTATCATACTATTCCCTCACTCAATAAATCAAAACCAAACTCAGAAGAGAGAGGGCTGTGAATAACCACCCAATTAAATACCTCTCGTGGATAAACCACCATGTGTTGTTCGATAGTTTGAGTGAAACCTCAACATCAACGAACACCACCAACAATGTCTACTCCCCAAAACATCAACAAGATACCCTATGCAAGCACCAACTACATGAACACATGAGGTAGGTAGTTTCTTCCTCTATGTCAATATATTATCTGCTATAGGTGGGATAGACTCACCCACATGGGTTTAATCGCATCTCAATTAATGAATCTTGATTAGGAACTAGATCTTACCCTTTCCACATGTTATGAAATAATCACACTTTATAAAAAAAGGAATAAACTCATCTAATAGAAAATAGTGTTCAAACATTACATTACAAATGAACATAAAGACAAGAAAAACTCAAAATAACTCTGGGTATTGGGCACTCAAATGTGAATCCATTTATAAAGAACTCTCATCCAGTCCACCATGCCCCCATAACATGTGAACCAACGAAATGGTCCATATATGTGGAACATTCTCTCGAAGATCCTAGACATCCACTGGGTGCTCCAAGAATGTTTCATCATACCTGATATCCATCTCTCCCTAATCAATGATAGTTGAGTCATTGTGAAGATACCGAAAATTAGGTGTTACATGAAAGACATCATTGATCCTCTACAACTATGGTGGTAATGCCAACCAGAATTCCACATTGCCAACTCATCCCAACACCTCGAAAGGTCAGCTGAAAATGGGAGAAAGTGTTATCCCCTTACCTAACCTCTAATGCCCAGGTCAAGGGGAAACCATCAAGAACACCAGGTATCCATCCTCTAACTCCAAGGGCCTCCTCTAGCGATCAACATAAAATATCTGCCAATATTGTGCTTCCTTCATCCTCTCAAGAACAAGCTTCACCTTTTTGGTTATACTCAGCACCACATCTGGAACAAGAGAAGATGTCTCCCCAACATCTTTTCATCATAATGGTGAATGACACGGTCTCCCAATCAAGGATTATAATTGAGCCATACCAATATTAGAGTGATATATATTATTGTATGAATACTCTTCTCAGGGAAGTTGTCAGACCCAAGTCCCACCACAGTTCAATATATGTGTTTGGAGTAGGTCCTCCAATGTCTGGATTGTCCTCTTTGTATTACTATCTATCTAAGGATGGAAAAAAGTTCTAATGTGTAACTGAGTTCCAAGTTACTACAATAATCACCTCTACAATATTGAGGTATGACATGCATCCCAATATGAGAAAATGGATCTTCGGATTCCATTCATCCAAAAACCCTCATCCACATACCATCTCATTACGACAACCACTACGCTCGTCTCCTTAAGCGTTGAGATGTGAACATATTTTTTCATCCGATCCACCACTGCCAAGATAAAATCACAAAATCCATGATCCCTATGTAATAATGTGATACAATCCATCGATATGTCATCCCACTTCCATTCGGGTACATCTAGGGGCTTCTACCAATCACTAGGAACATAGTGCTAATCTTTAACATGATGGCACACTAGGCACTTTTCCACAAACTTGGCCACTTCCTGATTCATCCCTGGACAGAAAAATTATTCTCTCAATATTCACTATATATTGGAAACCAGGTGAATATCTTGGATTGAGCTATGAATGCCACAGATTACTCTCTTGTTCATTTCTATTAAAACAACATTCATATCACAGGATGAATTCTGATTTTGACCATCCTTCGACCATCCCTTCAGAGCACCACCCTAGTTAACGAGATCACACATCAACTCCATCTCGATGTATCTCTATTGAGACTCCTACACTTTCTTCCTCATAGGTAACTGTACCATTAGTTGAAATTGGCTTCCTTCAATGTAATCCATTTTTAATCTATGTTTAAGGTATCCAACAACTCCCTCACCCTCTAAGCATTCACATTTTCCCAAACCAATTCCTATGGTTCTTACCTACTCAAGGCATCATCCACTACGTTCCCCTTTCCTAAGGTGTAATAGATGCCGAAGTTTTAATCCCAAAGAAACTCCACCCACAACTTCTTCTGCATATTAAGGCCTCTCTAGGAAAAGACATACCTCAAACACTTTTTATCCATGAAGACTACAAAGTTCAATCCAATGAGGTAATTATGCCACAAAATTATCACAAACCTTAAAACATATACCTCCAGATCATGGGTGTAATAGTTATATTCATTGGGACATAACTTCTTATAACCATAAGAGAACACTCCCCATTACTACATCTGCCCAAATACCAACCTTACATAAGATTAATAAAAAAACTCCTCGAACATCACACCCTCCTCTGGAAACCAAAGCACAAGAGAACTGACCATCTTCCCCTTAGATATCCAAATTATAACTGGCACTACTAATCCCACAAAAAATCCTGGCCTTTTTAGTCAAAGTCTTAAAAAATTCTACAAATCAAGAGAAATTGGGAACAAATATCTAGTAATAGCCTATCAGACTAATAAAATTTCAATCGTTCACCACATTTTTAGGTTATACCCTTGAAAAAACATCCTAGACCTTCTATGGGTCCACTACTACTCCCTATTGAGACCCCACATTTCTATGTAAGTGGAACTCATGTTTCCAAAACCTACACTTGGAAAACATCCCATAGAGCTGGTGGCATTGAATAACCTCCAAGATATTTCATAGGTTCTCTGCATGCTCCTACACCAACTATGAGTAGATTATGATGTAATTTACAAAAAAGACGTTGATTCTGTCTAGGAACTTACAGAAGACATAGTTCATAAACCCCATGAACACAACTAGTGTATTTGTATAACAAAACAACATAACTAAAAACTCTATGTGCCCATAACGATATAGTACTCAGGATATCATCCTCCTTCACCATCAACTGGCGATATCCAGACCACCAATTGTTCTTAGGGATCCATCCTTCCCCCCTTAGCTATTTGAAAAGATCATATATCTTGGGATAGGGTAATGATTCATGATAATTACATGATTCAACCTCTGGTAGTCTATATATAGCATCATACAACTATCATCCTTCTTCACAAACAAGACCAGGGCACCCCACAGAAACACACTATATTGAATGAGGACCTTATTCATTAGATTTTCAATCTAAATCTTTATCTCTTGAAGCTCAGAAGGTTCCATCTTATATGTATCCATCAAAATCATATAAGCACTACATTGTTAGTCTATCCCAAACTCAATGTCGCATCAAGGGTGTAGATTCAAATCCTCCTTTGAAAAAACATCCAACAACTCCCAAAAAACTAAAGGAACCCCCACCATATTTTCATATACTATTTACAATAATAGCTCAACCAACATGGAATGAAGAGTGTCTATGCACCATCATCCCACCTAATAACTCTCCTCAGAATCAAAACCTACACGTTGGCCATCTACGTCTGATAAAATGACCCTCCTCAAGAAGTATTCAATGAAAACATGTATGGAAAACAACCAGTCGATGCCAAGGATTACATAATATGGAAATATATGTATAAAAAATAGATCCCAACAGGACTAATGTGGCCCCAAAACCTGTCTACATCCCCAAAACATATCAAACAAGATGGTTTTACATCTGACTGTTGTACTCTACACCAAGGGAATAGAATGTATCTATATGTATAGTCCCACAATAAGGGCTAGAGTAGGTGAAATAAAGCAGTGAGAAGTCCCTAAATCAAACAAAAAACAAGAAAGATTACTGGATACACTGATCATACCTCAAATGATTTCTAGACCCTCTAGAGCTTCTACATATATGGTGTGCACCTCACCACACCAAGCTTCTCTTCCCATATTCCATGGACTCCCTTCTTGAACACATATAAGTATACATCCCTAAAGAGCACCATAAGGTTGGACCATACCTAATTCATGTCACCTCAGTGAAGCAGGAGAATGTTATCCCTACTACTAAAATGGTCTGGCCAATAATTGCTACAGATATGGGAGATGGACATTTTGACCTAGACCATACTGGGCTCTAACTGGGAACTAAATATGAAGGTTCCCATGACCTCCCCAAGAGAGACACCATTGTCTCAATACTATTGGAAAATCACAAGGACCAGAAGGTCGAAGATGAAACTGCTGGGGATGACTCCCTACTACCTAAAACCTCGAAGGCCCTAACACCTATGCCCTACTACTGGAAGCATTTCCCTTCTTAGAACCCTACTAGATCCCCTTTCACGATATAACTCATCTTGAGTTAATACTATTAACCAATACCACATTATTATAGACCCCTAGGTAAGTCAGAAAGGTTAATGAAGTAATGGAATAATGGAGGGATGGACGGTGTGCCTACCCTAACAGTCTCACCCGAGACTCCTCATCTAGAAATAGATCTGAAAAAATCAAAGGATTTCCTTGAACATGATCCCCATTTCTTGTAAAAATGTACTCCCATATTGGAGGGATAATAGTTCGTATTTCTTCATAACCTTCATGGTTGAAGATAGAAATTTCACCAAGAATTCCTTCTCAATATAAACACATTGAACATCTTTCTACATAATCTCCCATTGGTAGATCTTCCATGACTAACATGAATCACCCCACATATAACTCACCTCCATATGAACCCAGTAATTTTTCAGATCCTAGATCAAGATTACTATAATCTCCATCTCTTCATGCCAACTCTCATACTTTTTTTCTAAAATGATACTTTTATACTTTCCCAGAGTCTACTGCTGGAACGAACGAATCATCTTCTACAACTAATAATCCTCCCCCAATGGTTCCGACCTCCTTCAGTCAAAGGATATCTCATGTTGGTTCTCCACTTTTTATACCACACGTAGATAAAAAGAGGGTTCCATAGATGAAAATGTAATCCTGGAACTCCTACGACTGAGTAGTTCCGAATTTATTTTGGATTCATTTTAACTCATTGTTCATTTTACATTCCAAAGAATACCCAAAACAAATATTAACACAAGTAATCATTATGCATGTTCCTTTACTATGGTCTCAAACCTGTATATGGTGCGGCCTCACTTGGTCATTCAGTATTCTAAAAGTCCTTTCATCAGATCATGGGAGGCCCTAAAATATCGTGTCCTAGACAGTCATACCAGGAATATTTCACACAAAGATCACCTAACACTAATTCCCTACTATCCCATATCATTAGTATTTTTAACTCAATTATCCAACCTATCACTCGACCATCGACTCTGATACCATTCTATCATGAACTCCTATCCAAAAAGTGTACCCCTCTTTGGTGGAAAATGTGAGAAGATAGAGAATGACCCCTGAGTCCCACGTCCAGTAGGCCTAGGGGTGGAAACTAGCCCCAAGGGTATAAAAATATTAAAACATGGGAGGGAGTAACCTTTTTATTATAACCATTATCAATATATAAGATGTATCAAATTAAAATAAATCTTATACATATAAATATTAATGAATAAAAAATACATCCCACATGCATGTGTAATGTGAAACTGCTTGAACTACAATGAATAGATCTAAAGTAAATACCAACAGAACTAAGCTATTCAGCATCCCAATAACTATCCCGATGCCTAAGATAGTAAGGTCCAGAAAAGTCTATGTAATCTTTCTTAAAATATGAAACCATATTATATTCTTAGGATGAGCATATAAGTATAATCACTAGGAAAAGCCAAAGTCACTGACGCCCAAGATAGAGAATCATACTAATTCCCCAATGAAAAACATATCAAAAACTAAAAATAATCTAAGAGGGTTTACTATCCACCCATATCTCACCATGAATGATCACTAAATAATGAAATTAATGTAAAGTAAGGTAGTAAGATCATCGATGATAGGGTACCCCATACCTCTTCCCACTGGTTAATTTCTTATCGATAATGGTGAACATCCTAATTATACCATTCTCTTCCACAAGACCCACTCCCAGAACGTTCCCACACACACCAGGGCAAGATACCACATACCAACCACAAAAACCTAGGACAAAAACGACATCATATCCCACCAACATAAACCTAGTCCACAAACCGCATCCTTATCCCAAACACACCATAGAAAGCACAACATATCTCATCCTGAAGACACATGGGAAGCACACCTCTCCCGTAGACACCTGGGCCTAAGGACCGCACCACAACTTGCCCAAAAAATCTTGGGCTACAAATACTTAGAAGAGGGAGTAGAGAAGATCCGAAAACCATCTATTCATCCTCCCACCATGATTTTGGAAAGAAAAACCACCACCATGAAATGGGGGTGTTCAACCCATTGTGATCAACGTGGGTTGGGTGGACATAGATATCACACTGAAAAAAATTATATAATTATAAGTATCAAACAATCCACCCATCCTATGGGATTCCAAAAAACCAACCAGCCCTCACAAAACAACCCTTTCTACCACCTCTAATGCATAACGATATAGTTATCCGATGACAAAATTCAAAACCCCATACAATTCATTTACCAAATTTTCATTATGTAGTAAATAATTAATTCCTTTATCAGTTCCATCCCCACCAATGAATCCTCTAAAAACAATAGCCCACAAGTAACATCATATTCTACAAAAACTTCATAAAAGACTCTAGAAAATTATAGATAATGGCCCATGAAAGGTAACACCATCCTTCTTAAAAATTATCCATCCCAAACCATCCTCGGAAGCACTACAACAAAACAAAATCACCATATCTAGAAAAAAATTCCACCAGATTGTAGTCTCACTACACTGGAAGACCATTCCCAACCACAATAATCACAACCCGGATGCAAAGCCACTATTTGAAAAGTTCATCCATTCCCCTATAAAATAATCTCACAACTTGAGATAATATTTCTTCCTCAAACCATCCACACACATCGTCATGCTCTCAACAGCAGCACCGCACAACCGGTACATAAAACAAGGCAGAAAATATCCACACAAAACACACAACAATGACAAACAAGGAAAATGGTTTTCATATTTAACTCATTTGTGCTTTAATTCCACTTTGATAATTTATGGGTTATCAGAGAATATGTTTGGTCCTAGGGAATCCATTTATTTGAACTGGTATATATGGTTAATTAATTTCTAAATCCAAAAGTTCAGCAGGGGATATATAACAACTGTAAAGCATAAACCATGCGCAAAAAAAGACCTCTGACAACCATTATTTTCAGAAGGAATACAACTCACAATATGGATCAATGGTAACAGATAAAACAAAATATGCATTATCATCATATTCATAGCCCCTCATTTATTATTATGTATGTGGATCCTGTTATCATAATAGGTGCATTCGTCTTCATAACACTTTTTATTATGATTAGTATTTTTAAAATATTCTCATAGACACATGAGTTTACCCACCCTGCATGATACCCAATTTAATGAGATACAAAGGAATTATTACCTTGAAAAACAGATGTTCAACAACTCATCCTTAGGCCAATAATAGGGGTCAAAATAGAATTAAGATACTCCAAGGTAAACTTAATCCAAAGGCTACAACTCAAAACATAACTATGTGGGGAAGAAATGAAATGGGTGCACCAACTGAAAAATAAAACACACTAGGAAGAGAAGATATCTTCTTAAAAGATCCAGATCATATATCAACTAAAGGGATCTGTTTCATGGGATATTAATGTCGAATACTAATCCAGATTATGTATTTTGAATATTTCAATGATCAAGGAACATTAGGATATTAATGATATAGTTAATATCCATTTAAATTATATAAGAAACACTCAAATATGGTTTTAAACTTGGTTTACATAAATTAAAACATAAGTGGGGTGAAACATTAAAAAATTGGAAAGACTGGAAATGAATCACCAATGGATGGGTCACCAATTTGAGTCACGGGTGCCAGAACATCAGCATGAGTCACTAACATGACCCAATAACAGTGAGTCATCAATTCCTAACTCACCGACGTGAGTCACCAACGCAACTCGCAGACAGTGAGCCACCGAAACCGGACTCACTAATGCATGATCTGTTGATACCTGACCTACCAATGCCCAAATCAACTAATACCCTGGATAACTTATTCCCTGACCTAATAATGCCCGACCTACACATTAAAAAACTAGAATTTTGGAAAACTCATTAAATGAACATATCCTTCCTCCCCAAACACCCCCAAACACTATATTTTTCCATATTAATAGACTAGGGATGTCTATTAAATTAAACTATTGGTCCAAGAATATGGTTTTTATTCTATTACTTGTGTTTTTTGGAATTCAGAGTCTTTCAAATTTTAGTTGAATAAGTAATATTTAATTTTTATCAATTTAAATTTAAATTTATTCATGCATGTTCTTCCAGTCATATAATTTGAACTGAGTATAAAATTGATATTTTGACTCTATATTTGAGTATGTAATAGATATTATTTACTAAGTTGGGGTATATACATAGATCGGGTACTAGGGCCATCGAGACCACTGTTTTGTTTTAATTTTCTTCTACTTTTCTTTTTCTTATTTAAGTCTATTTATTTTTTTGTTCTTCATTTCTCCCATGAATTATCATGCACACCCAGGTGTATCCTCCTTTACATGACTCAAATAGATAATATGAGAGATCTAGAGAGGTAATGTGGGAGATGGGATGGATGGTAACACCGTAGAACTATGGACATTGCATATTGTCGTGCATTATCTATGGACCATGGAAATTGGAGACGAATTTATGGATACCACCCAAGGTATGATTTTTTATGTTATTACTATAGAATTCAATATATTTAATTTTTTATATTTTATGTCACCAATTATGCTTTATCATGACCCATCATGGTCCAATTTGATGTTTATGGGGAGAAAACACATATTTTGGTTGTTTTTGAGGGTTTTCTATTTTTTAAAAAGCCATTTACATGGTGTTTGGTTGAGGTAACACACATCGTGTTTTATTAGTATACATTGATGTTGTGTTTTAAAAATTATATTTCATGTATGGGAATTACATGTTTGTCACTATAACTTATCCATGTAGTTGACTATCCGTCTAGGATTCCCATGTAAGGGGCATGTCACAAACTATGATGGGATTCCATCTGACCTAGTCCACGGCATGTCCCAAAGGGAATTCTCATTCACCAAGGGCAGGAAACTAGTGTCGAGAATCAAAATAATCATAACATGAAGGATTTTAGAGCAATAATATATAATGAAATAAACTAACTAAACATACAGAAGTAGAAATGATAACTGAATATCAAATAAATATAACAACTAATAAAAAAACAACAACCACTAAACAAAACAATATTGAATAAAAAACTAGGATAACAACACACTAAAAATATCTGTGCATGAGCTCTTGGTAACCACCTTCCAAAGGAACAACCTACTCTAGAAGTATAACAAAACCTGAAACATGATCCTACTAAGCAGCTTTGGTCTACCGACGCCGAGAGGAATAAGTAGAGTGTGAGCTTAAATATCTCAGTAAATAATCACTACAGATTCAATGAATTACCTTTCCCTAAATATTCCACAAATAATTTTTTTGGATAAATATATGAAATATATTTTTCTAATTTTAATAAACAACACAACAATCCCTTTTTTTAAAACACACCACATCAGTATTTTCCGAACGGGCTACCATTCTAAAAATCAATCCCAATAAAAAATCCAAAAAAACACTAAAGAGATATGATAAAAATAAAAAAAATAAAAAATATTAATCCAAGTGAAGTATAATATAAATAAAAAATATAGCGAGTAACCATGGTATTTCCATAAAGATCCCAAGAGTGATCCTTGGATGCACTTAGGTCGGGCTCAACTTCAACCATATGGTCCTTCCCTATAGTCATTAAATCGTGGGCTGTTCTAAATTCCAATACTCTATCACAATCTCACCAATATTTATAATGTGAAGTTTCCTTCAACCATGATAATATTGGTGGAATAGAAACCATCATTAGTACCTCTAAAAGATTCCTAGCAAACCCATGTTAATAGTATATGGTAAAGGGAGTAGGATCTGACATGTTGACTCACCTTAACATCCACCATCGCACTTTCCTACTCTAAACACAAAAAAAACCCAAATGATAAACCATATTAACAAGTCCTACATAAGGATTCGTATGTCACAATAATCCATTCAAAGGATCCAACCGGACCATCACATCACATAAGACTTAAAACCATTTCTTAAAACATGATAAGATGCAATATGAGCTTTTATACTTGTCCAATAGTATAAAGTGCCGACTAGGCCTTAAATACTACCCATTTAAAATTCACTTAATACCATTTTCAAACCATTTAGAAAATAATATGAGACACCATTTTATGTGAACAATACCAAATGGGCCTTTTCTTTTCAATATCAAATACATTTATAAACAATGATGGAAACACATCACATGTATAAATGTACCAATCATGCTTTCATACCATTTAATAAAAAACCACATTAAAAAATAATTAATTATACATTACCTCAAAAACCCATTTGAAACCATACATTATTCATTTGAAATCCAAGGAACCATTAGTTAAGAGTCAATTTTTTGGGGAAGGAATGAGGGAGGACGGATAAATGTTTAGAAACCTTGGCTTTTATGTTGATCATGTTTATCTAATACAATCATCATTTGTGAGCTCATCAATGTGTGAACCCCATGCACACATGTTTCTTGACACATCCAATGGACTATGTAATGTATTCTCAAAATAATCAAAAATTCTTCTCCAATGAAATGTCACATGATTTCAAACCAACAAAAAAATCACCTGATTACAATGTCATCAACTAAAATTTAAAATCCAGAAGAGTCATTCTAAAACATTATACAAAGAAACATTATATGATAAATAAATTATAAAAAACATATCACAACCAATTTATTATTATAACCAATATTTCAATATATAGAAAAGTCTAAATTTCACTATAAGATTTCAATTTTATTTTTAGAAATCAATATACATGTTATTAAACATGTTTAGTGCACATATACATAATATTATTTAAATAATTAATTTAAAAAACTATTTCATCCTCATTCACCATCATGAAAGAACCATAATAAAAAAAACAAAAATATGTGAAATGAATTTCTAAATTTTCTTAAAAACACCCAAGAAGAAAATGGAATCAATTGGAAAGGAAACGAATGGAAACACCTATATAACTAATTTGTGAATGCAACCAAACATCGATGTAAGAGAGATCCAAGCATGAGAATCAATCATCACGAATTAACATCCATGAAATCGAATCAAAATTAATCAAAACTAACCATAGGTTTCTGCTAATAGAGGAATCTACCATGAATAACCAAGAAAACGATATTGTAAGGAGAGGAGAAGATAAAATATGGTAAATGGATAAAAACCTGAGAAACTCACCATAGATCCATGGAGAAGCATCCATGGAGAGAGTATAACCAATTAGAGAGTGCTAGGGGCTCCCTTCATGCAATAAAAAATGATCTAAGGGGAGATAATTCAAAATGGGTCTAATAAGAGGTGAGGGAAAACATGGAATTTCATGATTTTAAAAATATAGGAATCTCGCAAGGTTATGCCACACGGTTTAACAAATTCTGTCGAAACTATGTGAATTACACTAACCAAATGGAGAAAACCTCACACAAAGTTTCTAAATGATTTCCCAAACATTGCACGGCCCATGAACCTTACCTATATACCCCAAATCATGTCACACTATTACCAATGAAAAGCTACATGGTTTACCGAAACCATGTTCTAACATTGTACAAGACAATATCTCACTCAAAACATAAAAAATTTAAACATTTAAAATGTTACCCATCCCAAAACTCATCTAAAAATATATAAAAGAATAAAAATAATAAATTAATGAAATATCTATGGGAGGGTTTAACAATTCTCCCCTAAAAAAAAACCTTCTTCCCCCCAAATAGTCACCCATCAGATCGATAACCAGCTCTCGAATCCATGCTCAGTCAAAAATAAAAGAACCCAAGAACCTCGGGGTGAAATTTCAATCCACCAATCACACCTGATCAATAAAAAGAAACCCCAACACAAGAATGGGGTGAGAAAATGAGAGGGTTATACCCACCATAAGAATTCAACTAGTATGGAAACATTAAATCTCAAATGAACACTAATTCTTAAACAAGAACTAAGAAAACTCATCAATACCAATTGAGAACATTCACACATCAATTGGGAAGTCTAAAAAACGAACTTACCCCACTTCTTCCTTTCTAAAAAGAATAAAAACCCCAAAACTAAAAATTTTCCACAACATCCAGGACCGCCAACACCAAGGGAAACCCCAAAACTAAACATGAACTAAAAAATGAATAAAAATTCAATCTACAAATAGAAATTTCCATGAGCACATACATACCACAAAAAATGTGGAATAAAACACTATAACCGATTATCAAAATGAATAATCATTTATCAATCCACATTTATGACACAAGAAATATTACACGGGAACATAAACATCTAGTATCTTACAATTAACTCTCAACGAACAACAAATTTTTTAAATTGAGACTTATATTTCCTTGGAACTAACACTAGAGAATTAAAACCTGAAATGATTCCTAGTACACCTTAAAAATTCATGATTCATGATGGCTTCACTCTGTGGACTATTGCTAGAGACCTAATCGGTGAATCATATATTTCATCATATCTATAAGCTAAAATACCCTAACAAAGACTTCTTATTTAGGAAATTATTCACAAAAAACTTCTCTAGATGACCCAAACATCTACAAATATTACAAGTATTTGGAGGACTGAGACAAGATGGCATTGAATGCCCAAACCGTCCACAATAGTGGTGAAAAAGCAAATGGGATTAATAATTTAATATTGGAACCAATGAATGAGACTAGTAAAAGATAGGTTCCTCTATCTTGAACTCCTCTCGAGATGGGGAACCATCATGAGAAATGATAAATACTATATTTTCAACTCCCTATGCTCTGGAAACAAACATAGCTAAAAATTCATCATCAAATAACTTCTCAAAAAAAATATACATGGAGAAAATGGATTTCTATTTGATTCTTTATGAATACCCCCATTTAATAGATAATCTATAATAGATCATGTGACACTACCTCTATATAAAAGGACACCATCTCCATGAATTGTTCAACATAGTCCTTCACTGTTAATTTTCCTTATCTAAAACTCATGAACCCTTCACTTTTCACTGTCTTCACCTCCTTAGGAATAAACCATTAGACAAATATTGACATAAATACCTCCAATAACATACCATCTTGCATCGATGGTAGGGAAAACATATCCCACCGATCCAAATTTGAACCCTTAAACAAAACCAGAACAACACGAACTCTAAAATCTTTGGGAGTTCCCAATGATCTGAATACATGATCATATCCCTCAAGACACTTCATTGAATCTAATGGAACTTGATAATGGTGATAGATCGGGAAAACTAAAGAAGAATAAACAACTGGTCATGAATCACTAGAAATTTTGCGGACCATTCAGTGTGGTATATTCTGAACAACACAAAGAGAAGAAAATTGATGTCAACATCAACCTAAATCACAATCAAATGGAACGTCTCCAACCAACACAAAAGGATACTTTCCAAAAAAATATAAGCACAACTAAATATTTTTATTTTCAAAAAAACCTGCATTTCATTTCCATTTCAAAATATCCTTATTCCCAGAAAAATTTTCAAATATTGAAACCCAGTTTTTGAACCAAACCCAATTCAAAAAATTCATTTTCAACTAAAATGGCTTTCAGAAAAACCAAGATGAACCTTTTATCTTAAATTATCACCCATGTAATTATCAGAATCAAAAAAATATCCAAATTTTTTTAAAAAATAATACACATTCATTCAAATTTCAAAACCACTTTAGTGAAATCATTTCCAATTCAAAAACCATTTTCATTTTAAAATCCCACTCAATCCAATCGAAAGAAAAAAACACATCTCGCACGAAACTACATGAATTTTGAACTAGTGAACATGAATAACATAGTGACATGGTTAGTCAAGAATCTCTACGTAAGAAATGTCCACTAAGAGGTTCTTGAACTATTCAATTTGACTCCACAAGGGTTTCTTCTCCATGTGACATCACAACATGACACCAAATCACTTCCATTGTCATTCCACAAACCAAAACAAGACGAATGTCCCAAATACCATAATACCCTTTAAAGCTAGAGGATTGGAAGAAGTAAGGGTTAATGACATAATTCCCATACCAACCTCATGAGTCTTAAAATTCTTTATCCCTAATATACCTAACACCCAAAATAACAATGGATAACTCTAAATACATTTTTTTATGAACTCGTCCAAGATGCCATCCAACTTGACACCCGAATCGATCTTTGGCATGGCCCAGAGGGTGTTCTTGGTCCCTATTGTCTAGAAACTACTTTCTATCATCAAAATAATGATAATGGGAATTATTTTATCCCATTAAAGTAGAATCAAATAAAAAATTAAATATGTAGAAGAACCAATGATAACTGAATATATAATAAATATACAAATTGATCAAAATACAACAACTTCTAAATAAGGATAAATTAAAAACGTAGACCAAACCATGCTAAAATGATTTCTCCATGGCCTTTTTAAACCTCAATCTATAAGATAGTCCTTCTTTAAATCCTTAACAAAACCATAAAACTGAACCAGAAATACAGATCGGGTCTACCGATGTTGAGTAGAACAAGTAGGGTCTGATCATAAGAACCTAAAAAGGTAAAAAACATAATGTACATGCTTTTAAATTACCCAAATATTGTAAAAACACTATATTTGGATACATATATGAAAATAAATATTTCTATTTTAAATAAAGAATGATTCTTTCCCTTTTTCAAAACAACACACACCACAACACTATTTTCAAAATGGATTTCTATTTTAAAAACAAAACCCAAGACATAATTCAATCAAAAAAAATACCAGGCTATGAAGAAAATAAACAAGAAGTATAAATTAGTAACCAGTTACTATAAAATGTTAACAAGAAAATTCATATGGAAATTGTTTTCATTACATAAAAATCCGTAGATAAATCCCTAGAAGCACTTGGGTTGGACACACCTATTCGCATATGGTGCAACTTTGTAGTCAATAACACAATGGCTATTCTAACCACCAATCGAGTAGCACAATCTCTTGTTGTCCTATAATTTCATGGGGCTACCGACCCATTTAATTATATTCAATAATAAACCATAACACGACCTTCTAAAATATGCATATGTATACCATTCTAATAGTATATGGTAAAAGGATGAGGTACTCGCACATGAGGATCACACTATCTTCCACTACTATAAATTCCTACACCAAGCACCAAAACCACCCATTAAATAACCCATATATGTAAATCCTCCATTGTAGTTACCACCTCAGAATAATTTATTCATGTGTTCTTATAGGGTTGTCACATTAAACAAGCCTTAAATCCATTTCTTATAACTTTCTTTGATGCCATCCGGTAATTTTCATTCCTCAAACATTATAATATTCCAACCTATCCTCACATCATACCAATTTCATATTAACCTACATCCACTTCCAAATAATTCCCAAACTAATGTGAAACTCTAATTACATGTGTATAATTCCAAATGGTCCTTTTATTTTCAAGTTCAACTACATTTCAAAAGAATGATTGAAATACACAAAATTCATAAATGTTAATATCGGCCATTCATACCATTTAAAGAACAATAACATTACAATTAACAAATGGTATATAACCTCAAAAATTTGAAACCATCCTTCATCCATTTGAAATCCGTGGAAATAGTAGATAAGATTCAAGAGTTTGAGGATGTAAAGAAAGATAAGGGATAAGAGTTTTTGAATTTTGGGTATTAACATGAAAAAGTTTTTCTAAACCCGTCATCATTTGTGAGCTCATCTATATGCACACATCCAATTACCCAAGTAATTTATTCTTAAAATAACCCAAAAACTATAACACCATGAGTTTTTATGAACCTTTTTTGAGGAAATTAAATATTCATATATTTATTAAAATGCACTAAGTCAAAAATTCATTTCACATGGCAATGAAATGGTGTACATTGTATGGCACTATCTTGTAACATGTTATGTGTAACATTGACTCGGGGTATGTTACATAGAACATTGACATGGAATACAGTACATGAAACACAAATTTGTCTGTGAAAAATCATTTGGATTTTATAAATAAAGAAATGAGGTAATTATTACCCTAGAAAATAAACATAGTAATATTAATAGTAAAACTAATTTTCAAATATTTGTCACAGTTTTATAAATTAATAAAACATATTTATAATGACAAATTTTATTTTTGTTAATCTCATTTTTAACAAAATATTATTTTCAATAATAATCCTTTTAAAAAAAGAAAATTTATTTTAGACGCATTCAAAAAATTAATTTTTTTAAAATTGACGACATTTTTAAATATATAATTTCAAAATTATCTTAGGGTGAATTGTTGAGATTTTTATGATAAACAAAATTTTTTGATGAACAGTAAAATAATTGATTTTAGGTTGAAAAGGGCATTTTCAATTATATAATTATTAATGATAAATAATGTTTTAAATTTTTTAAGGTTTCATCAAAAAATTATAAATCAATTAATACAATTCATGTCATTATAATCAATTTCTCTTTGAAATTGAACATAAAAACATAATAAACATTGGAACTTCTTTCTACATTAAAGACCCATAATTTCATCGCGTCTGCAGGATTAACATTGATCTTAATCTTGTCTCTTCTGTTAATTGAATTTTGAAAAACAAAAATAAACAATTTTAATCATTATAATATTAATAGTTTAATTATATAATGTTTATTCTTGACTCAAATGATTAGTAAAAGTGAATTAATATAATCATAGCGATTAAGGACAAATTTAGCTTAATTATGGACTAAACCTTAATCTTAGGGGGCCAAATTACCTAGAAACTTGTAGAAAATACATTATATGGACATATTACCACCCTATAATAACTTTAACCAAATTTTGATAATTAATAGATCCACTTTTATTAGGAAAAATTTTGTTGTAAATATCTCATCAAATATCTACAAGAGTACCACAGCTCCGATCATATAAACGGCCACAATCTATCACTATTATTCAAATAACTAAAACCACATGGGATATGACAATATATTCCCAATACAATTCTAAAAATTCCAAATTTACTCTTATAATCCTCCCATTGGTCATAAAGATACCCATGGATGACTTTTATCAAAAACCAAAAAGAGTTACCTCATTAAGATGTAATGTCTTCTCTCAAGTTGCATTATTTTATTTTTCATATCCACCCCCTCTAGTATATTTCTTCCATAATTGTATATAAATAGTATCATTAATATATTAGTATGTTATTATTATATAGATTCAACCTAAAATTACATAAACCTCTATCTAATGTCTAACGAACACACTGTTTACATGAACGGTGAACTACCGCCTCACTAAACGATGATTGCTCATTTTTCCATTACCGCCTATCATGGTGGATAATATAATTGATAATATGATTATATATGTAATATATTTTATTTATTATGTATTTATTCTTCATTATTACTTTACCAACACATATCATTTCTACATTCCATTTGGTGTAAACATGATAATTTTGTTTGAAGAAGTGTGGACTACTGCCCCCTCAAAGCAATGTGATTCATTCACACCCTACATGGAGTGTATTATAGATGGTTTTAGTGAAGTTATATGATATATATAACATTATAAAGATAAAATAGTTTATATATATGAATATATAGACATATATCATTTTATTTCCTTCTTTTAGTACAATAATAAAAACAGAAACAATGTTTATGCATACGTACGGATTACCGTCTCCATTAATGATGTATTCCATTTCATAATTCTATATAATATAGGCTGTTATAATAAAAATATAACTATTATAAGTTATATATATCATAATTTACCTTATTTAATCATTGTATAATTATAAGTAACAAATATGTAAAAAATTATGACACATGCAAAGAACAAAGAAAGTATTATGTGAAGTGAAACCATAAGATAGGATTGTTAATAAGATGGTTATATATATTAGTAGTCATACCATATATGGTATTTTATATAATAATATGGATCTTTAACAAATTTATAATAAAATTATAATTATTATACCGGTGTTTTTATTCAGTACGATGAGAGTCAAGATAAAAGGTAAAGGGATTCCATCTCACTTTTTATTTCGATGAGATTCATGCTATGTATCCATGTATTTCCTTTTACATATTGTTTTTACGACACATGATAAAATTACATGTATATTATTCTTAAATTTATAGGTACTCACATATCCATTTTATGTTATTTTGTTTCATGGGTTTTATGTTTCAAAAGTTACAAAATTGGTAAAATAATTTTGTCTCAATTTTACACATTTGAGGATCCTGTTTTGTTGTGCACCTAAATTTTCATTAGATGTCTATATTCACCCATTTTACTTGTTATAAAATAATTTTATTTCATTTCATGATATTTTATACTTCATGTAATTTATTTTTATAACATGTAGAGTTTTATCCCAAATTACCATGTTATAAGAGTTTATTGATAAAATATCATCACTTTTCAAGATTGTTTATGTTTACGATTCCTTTGATGGGACATTGTGATCCATCTATCAGGATCACATATGAATTTTTGTACACTCTGTTTATTTTTTATATATCCATGAATGAGTAATTTTTTTATTTTTTTGGTATTTAAGATTATGTTTTTATGTAAAATCATATCTTCTCATTCTCTCTAGTTAGAATTATATTGTATTTAATAAAATGTTTTGAAAAACGATTTTGAGAGATATTTTATGTCTATATTCCATGAAAAATATTTTTAAAACTTTTTATATGATTCCATTGTACGTTTTAAATGCTTTTTCAAATAAAACTATTTTTAAAAATTCATTCTGTTTTAAAAATATCTTTCAATGAACAAAGGTTATTTTCCCCAATAAGTGTTTCTATATAATATTTAAAACTTATTTGGAATATCAGATAACATCCATTGGTGATATTAATGAATTTATTAAGAAATTATTCAGTGATTCCATTCATATTATTTCTATTAATGGGTTATGATTTGATATAATGATGTTTATGAAACCTATTTCTCATTCATATGTTATAAAATTATGAAACCCTCTTATTTTCATGGGTTATGTTCATAATGAAATTATTATGAAACCTACATATTTACATTGGTATGATCTGATTACATGTTTATAATACCCATTTAATTTCATGGGTTATGATATGGTTATTTATTATCTTGTGTCATATGTATGTGTGATTTCATAGTGAGATGGGTGGGACCAATGTCTCCCTCCAATGCATTGGGTACAGGTTTGCATATCATGAGATAGAATAATATGATCTTGGGATTAAACCATGAAAACTAAGATAGCCATGGCAGTGAACCATTGATTCCAAAATAGTTTGAGGAGTGATCTCATGGTACTAAGATGTCCATGGAAGTAAGCCATGACTAATAAGATGGTATGGGAAGTTAACCCATAATACTAATATGGTTTTGGATATTATTATTTTGATTATAATAAAATAATATTATATGAATATGTGTCTTACATAATTACATGTTTTATTCCAATTTTATGATTTCAAGGATTATGTTCTTTATATCCTTATGATTCATAACTTGTGATTTTCTATGATTTATTCCATGATTCATGTATATGGTCTTTTTTATACAGGGAATTAACTTTTATTCTCATGATTATGTTCTCATAGTTTTATTCTCATGATTATTATTACATATCTCCCTTGTTTACCCATAATGGTAATTTGAGCTCACACTTTTTATCTTTCCATCCCTAGGTTATAAATATTTGTATTATGTTTTATGTTTCTAAAATTAGTTATAGGAATGAATATCCTAGTGGGAGATAATATAGCTTGTTTATGTATCTTTGATTATGATTCATGTTTCTACTACCACTAGGCTAGTATGGTCTTCATGAATCATTTTATATATTGGTTTTTGTATTCCATAAAAGTTATGTAATGTTATGTTATGAAAAGTTGTGGTCTTTATAGTTGGTGTCAGATCAAAGTTTTTGTTAATATTTGTATTCTAGGATGGTAAAACCACAGTGAGAACCCAAAGGTCATGTCTGATAATAAGGATAAGTATAAAGAAATGTATATAATAATTTCCAACAATTTTGGTAAAGGATATATTGATTTTTTTCCTATAAATAAAATTATGTACCGATATTAAAGGTGGATGTGGCTATAGAATCTGTGAACCTAGGTGTAACAACTCTAACAATATGTTATAGGAAATACCTAGCATAATTACCTAAAGATAATTGTTCTTTCTAAAAACCATTTTGACACTCCCAAGTGAAATTCCTTGGAAATTCAAAAACTATTCCCAAACCATCATGAAATATTTTTAATAGAAATTTACATTGAATAAACTAGGATACCCCTATGTTGTCAGGGAATAAGAAATGTGTCATGATTTATAGATCATATAAGTGAATTCTCATGATTAAGTGGTTCCCCACTATGATAACTATTTCATACTCTATTATTTTTTATTTTATTCAATAGATGGAACTTGAATGAACCATATTAATAGTGATTACGATGGAAAATTAGATGACCTTATTCTTGAGAAACTAAATTCTATGGGAGATGGAATAAAAAACCTTATTGATATTCTCACAAAACATTTTTAATTTTTGTGTCATGGTGGATATCCAAATTAGAAAAGTTGGGAACAACATTATATTGATTCTTTCATCAAGAAATTTCCACCTTATTTCATAGGGTCCTATGATCCAATTATTTCTAAAAATGGATCATTACTACAATGATGACATTCTACATTATCCAGAGTTCATAGAATGATAATGTGATTACGGTTGTCTGTCAATTAGAAGGAAAAAAGACTAGTGATAGACAATAATCAAGAATAAGAGGATGAAATACGAGATTTAAAATATGTATTGGGATGATTTCATGAACCTATTTTTTAATAAGTAATATCATCAGATTCTCTATACAATGATAGAGAAATAGTTCTTTCAGTTTAAGAAAATGGATGATGAATCTATTTGTACCTATGAGGCGAATTTCATGATACTTGTGAGGTGAACATCAATAATTATAACCCAACCTGAATGTAATGTTTATTCGTTCATCAGTATCTCAAATCAAAGTCTCATATGGGAGTTGACCATAAGTGAATTTAAAATATATGAATATATTGTGCATTGTACAATTAAAGTAGAAATGGATGTTACAGTCATGTACCAATCTCATGGTTTGGACAAGAAGAGGATGATAGTGTTTAAATGAAGATCTAAAAACCATTAAGAGAAAAATATGATCTTCACTTTATGCTATAAGGGTGTAAATAAGCATGTAGTAAATTTCATGAAGGGGTATATTAAATAATGAAAGTGTGGATGGTAAGGACATCAGAAATTTGATTAATAAAGTGATGGGAATAATTTATCTAATGTTGTGAATTGGGAAGAACCATAAAAGTATGCAACTCCTATGATTCAGTAGTACAATTGTAGGAGAAAGGGAATTATAATAACCACATCACAAACCAAAGGTTTGGTGATGATGATCGATGTCTAAAACCTATTAAGCTGATCAAAAAGGGGAAATCTCATGAAATTACTATTTCAGATGAGGGGTTCTGTAACAACATGATGAAAGGTACCCATTACATCCACTCTAGAACTGATAATGTCATATTTGTTTTAGACCTTCCCTCTTTTTCATATCTAAATAATCTTATAAGGGTGTTATGATCCCAAAAAAAAATTAGAAGTGGATATAACAGTGCGAACCCCTAATTGTATGATTATTGCATCTCAATTCTACAATACCTCTATAGTTAAAGCTTGTGGGAATCTGATTCTTAAAAATATTTTCATTTTCCCTTGGTCAAATTTGATATCATCTTAGGCATGGATTTTTTTCTCTGTATAAACATACCACAATTTTCTAGGAAGGGGTGTTACTTGTGATATTTCAAACCCTCCTATGATCATCCATCGATGTGATGATAAGTATGAACTTCTCATGGAGATTACATCACATGTATTGGTCTTAAATCCAATTAAAAAGGGTTATTTATCTAAAATTGTTTCTGAGAAAATCAACATCAACGATATGTCGATTATTCAATATTTTTGGAGGTATATTTGGAAGAGTTTCCTAGCCTCCCACAAAAATGTGATTTTCAGTTCACAATAGAACTTATACCCAGTTCAACACCAATTTCAATGCCTTATTATAGAGTGGCTCAGATTGAGTTGATGGAATTGATTAAGAAACTCCAAGAAAAACAAGACAAGGGATTCATTCATCCAAGTCTGTCACCATAGGGTGAACCTCTTCATTTTGTGAAAAATAAAAATGGATCAATGTAGATCTACATCGATTATTAGGGGTTAAAAAATATTGGAATAAATACTATGTATCCTCTCCCTGTATTGATGAAATTTATTATCAATTGTGCGAAGATAAATAATTTTAAAAAATTGGATTTCATTTTGGATATCATCAATTAAGGGTCATGAAATGGAATATACCCAATAATGAATTCTTTACAAGGTATATAAACAATGAATATATAGTGAGGCCTTTCAAACATACTAACTACCCTACTATCATCATGGATTTATTGAATAGAGTATTTAAAGACTACATCAATCAGTTTTTGGTAGTATTTATTGATGATATTATTATTTACCCAAAGGAAAATTAAGAGCACTAATATCACTTGATAATTATACTAAAGACCCTATGGAAGGAGAATTTATATGAAAAATATAGAAATTGGGATTTTTGGCTGCAAAATGATTCATATTTGGGTCACATAATATCAAGATATGGTATTATATTAGATCAATTTAAGATGGGGTCTATTGAATGATGGTATAGACCAATCATAGTGACTGAGATCTATATCTTTCTTAGATTAACCAAATATTGCCAATGGTTTGTGGAGAATTTTTCATGACTATATAATACTTTGAAAATTTTACCTTAATGTTTTTCATGTTCTTCTACATATATTAATTTGAGGAAAATTTCATGGATCTAAAGATAAGGTTTTATAAGGAACTTTTTCCAACATTGCCTTATAGTGGAGAAGGTTTTGCAATCATTACTTATTTATGAATGAAGGAATTGAGATCTGTTCTTATGTAGAATAACATTCTTATCACTTATGCCTTATTGATGTTGATGGTTCATTATTAAAATTGCACAACTCATGGTTCAGAGTTAGTAGTGGAAATTTTTTTCATTAATGATATGGATGAATGATCTTTGTGGAGAAAAACGGGACATATACACTAATCATTAAATTGTGTAATATATATTGAAATATAAGGATTGGAACATGAGACATATAATATATTAATAGTTGATAAAGGATTATAGCTACTCAATACATTACCACCATGAGAATTCGAACAAGGGGGAAGATGCTTTGGGTCAGAATGATCCTTCTAATATATCCATGATGAGGATCACAAAAGATCCAATATTCCTAGATTTGAAAAGGATGGATATTAGAATCCTTAAGGGTGGGGAAGATTATTACATTACTCAAATGAGTGTTTAATACTCTATTTAAGGTAATATAATGGAGGTTTGCCAGGAAGATGAAGAATGAAAAAATAAAGTCAGAAATATTCTCGAGTATAACCTTGATAAAGATAGAATGACATGGTTCTGAAACCATGTATGTGTTCCTTCCCAAAAAAATTTGAGAATAAGGTGTCATAGGATTCTCATAGTTCTTTATTATCTATTCATCCTAGAAGAATTAATATGTATATGGACATGAAATAATAGATCTTTTTGGATGGAATCTAGTGAGATATCACAGAGTTTGTATCTTGGTTCGTGGTGTGCCGAAAAGTTAAGGCTGAAAGACATATTTCAAAGGGTTAGTTGGATACATTACCAAAAAGGGAATGGAAATGGAAGAACATAACTATGGATTTTTTTGTTAGACTACCCAAAACATCTATTGGGATTAATTTAATGTTGGTGGTGGTCGATTTCCTTACTAATTTTGAACACTTCCTTGCTATCAGAGATAACATCCCTTTGGATTATCATTCCATGACCTACATAAAGGAAATGGTAAGATTTAATGGAGTACCACATTCTATTTTATCATATTAGGATCTGAGTTTTACCTAACAGTTTTGGAATAGTTTTTAGTAAGCACATGATACATAATTGAGTTTTATCACTTCTTATCATCCTCGAATGGATGGTCTGTCTGAGAGAATAGTTTAAATGCTAGATTATTTGTTGATATCTTGTTATACAGATTAAAAGGTGATTGATATCAATTCTATCTTTAATTTGTGTTTTCTTACCACAATAGCCTTCAATCAACCATTCATATGGTATCTTATGATTCTCTTTTTGGGATGAAATGTAGAGCTCCAAGATATTGGGATGATATCGGAGAAAAAAATATATTGGGACTTCATATTTCTCTAGAAATAGTTGAGAAGGTTAGAAAAATTCAAGAGAATATCAATGTATCTCAAAGTCTTCAGAAAAGTTAACATGATAACCATCAGCCCAATCTATAATTTTAAGTTGGATTAAATTAATTACTATGAATCTCACCTTGGAAGGAGGTAATGATATTCGAGAAGAAAGGGAAATTAATCCCTAAGTATATCATTCACTTTATAGTTTCTGATTGTATCATGATGGTAGCCTATTTCTTGGAACATCCTCCAAATATATCCCAATTCCATGATGTGTTCCATGTATCTCTTCAAGGGAAGAATATACCTAACCCTTAACAAGTATTGAATGAAAAGGTCATACTTCTGGAGTATAATCTATCTTATGAGGAACAACTTGTTGATATTTTGGACCAATCGAATAAAGATATACAAAACATGAACACTCACCTATTAAATGTTTTATAGAGAAATAATCGGTTAGAGGAAGATGCATTTGAATTTGAGATGATGATGAAGTGAAATTATCCTCCTTTTTTAACTGAGTGACGAATTTTGAGGGTGATATTCTTTTTAATGGGGGTAGAATGTAATACCCAATGTATTTATGAACCTTTTTTTTCAAATAAATTAAAATTTATTTTATGTCTTGAAATGCACTATTTCAAACATTCATTTCACATGGAATCTACATGGTGAAGAATATACAACACTAAATTGGAATATGTTACACAGAACATCGAATCGACATATAATACATGCAACACTGATATGTCGTATATTACATGCAACACCGATGTTACTAAGAAAAATCATTTTTCAATTATAATTTCTTAAATGTGATCATTATAACCTAAAAATTATTCATAGTAATATTAATAGATATATTTATAATTTTATATATTGTTTATAATTATTTTATATTATTAAAACGTATTGATAATGAATGATATGATTTCTTAATGTAATTTTATGTTTAAAAATATTGTTTCTCAAATGAATTACATTTAACAATAAAATAAATTTTAGGCAAATTTAGAAAATTAATTTTATTAAATAACCTTAATTTTTGAATTTATAATGTTAAAATTATATTAGGGTGAATATTTGATATTTTTCTAAGAAGAAACTTGTTTTATGAATATTGAATAATACTACTTTAAGGTTGAAAACTGACATTTCATTTAAATAAATATTAATGTTAAATTAGATTATAAATTTATTTTAAGGTTGAATTAGATAAAGTATACATCTAGTAACACAATTTTGGTCATTATTACCAGTATAACTTTGAAAATTAATATAAAAACATTATAATATTTTGAGTTTTATTCTATTTAAAGACCCATAATATCATCCCATCTGTGGGATTAACATTAATCTTATTTTTTCGACTTCTTTGAATTGAATTTCAAAAAACATAAATACAACATATTAATCAGTATTTTATTTAGAGTATAATTTTATCATGTTTTTTTAATCAAAATTATTAGTAAGAAAGAATAAAATTAATAGCAGCGATCATGGTCAGATTAATCATAATTACAGAATTAACCTTAATCTTAGGGGCCCAAATGACATAGAAACTTGTCCATAATCCATGTTTTTAAAATATTTTAAACCCTATATTCAATTTTATAGATATTATATCATTCTTGGATCCACTTTCAACATGAAAAACATGGCTGTAATTCTCTCTTCGATTATTTACAAGAGTGTCACTCCTCCTTCCCTATAAAATTCCACCACCTATCCCTCTTCTTCATTCAACTCACAACACTTGGTTTTGGACAATATCAAACAAATACACTTCCAAAAATTCCTAATTTCCTCCAATAGTCCTCCCCTTGGTCATAAATCTACCAAAGGATGCATTTTGGTATAAACCAAATGGAGTTACCCGATTAAGAGTTAATATCTTCTCTCAAACTCCTTTTTCATTTTTATTCTGCACCCAATTAACTATAATTTTTAATTTATTTTATAAAAACACTAGTATACTATATAAAATATGAATTTTTTAATTATATGGTCTAAAACTACACTTCCAAACAACTCCATGTAATAGGTAACGAACATACTGTTTAGGTGTACGGTGAACTATCACCTCACTAAACGATGATTGCTCGTTTTTCCGTTACTACCTATCATGGTGGAAATTATTCTGGAAAATAATTTTATATATGATATATATTATATTTATTATTTCCTTATTCTTCATTATTTTTTTTATAACACATATCTTTTATACTTTCCATTTGGTATAAATAAGATTATTTCTTTTGAGTAAGTGTGGACTACAACCCCATCATAGCGAAGTGATTCATTCACACACTACATGGAATGTATTATTGATGAGATTAGTGAAATTATATAATATATAAAATTATAATTTCAATTTAATTATATTATATTCATATATAGACATTTTTCATTTGATTTATCTCATTCAATATGGTAAAAAAACTAAAACATTGTTCATACTTATGTACATCTTACCGTCTCTATGAACGATGTATTCCATTATCTAATTATACATTACATAGATTATTATATTACACATATAATGATTATAAATTATATTTTTATTATGTTTTAAATTATGTAATCTTGATATATGTTTAAGGGACAAAGATATAAAATTTTAATACACAAGTGAAGAAAAAAGTGATTATAGTTTGATGTGAAATATTAATATAGGATGATTAACAAGGGGGTGATATATAGTCACAGTCAAACCATATATGGTATTAGATATAAGAATATGGTTATATAAAATATGTTTAAAAAATTTATATTTATTATATAGGTGGTTTTAATGACTGTGACGAGAGTCAAGACACTTGGTTAGGGGATTTTATCTCAGTTTTTTCCACGAGATACATGCTATGATCGTCACTATTTCATTTTGTGTGGGGTATTCACTTCCATGATTTTATTCTATATATATTATAAAAACATTATTCTTATTAACATATCAGTTTTATGATATTTATTTCATTGGGGTTATTATTAAAAAGTCACCATATGTGTAAATTAGTTTTGTCTCAATTTGAATTCATTGAGACTCAAGTTTTGTTATGCACCTAATTTCTATTTTGAGGTGTATATACTTCCATTTTACATGTTATATCTTGAATTTTATTTATTTCATGATAACTTTTGCTTCATGTAATTTATATTTCTTACATGTAGTGTATGATTCCAAATCAACATGTTATAAGTTTTTATTGATATAACCTCATCACTCTTTGAGATTGTTTATGTTTATCCTTACGTTGATGAAATATTATGATCCATATCTCTAAAAAAATATTGAGTGTCCTTATACTATAATTATTCATTGTATATCAATGTATTAGTATTATTTTTTCCACTATTTTTAGATATGTTAAATAATTTATGTAAATTATAATCATGTCACTCTCTAGTCAGAAGTCTAGTATTTCGAAAACAACGTTTTCAAAATAAATCATTTTCTTCAAAAATATATTTAAAGGAAGTTTATGAGGAAAACAGGATTTAAATTACATTTTATATTGTTCTTTTGTATGTTTTAAAATGAATTTTCAAAGAAAAATATTTTCATAAATGTTTTATGTTTTTAAAATCATTTTCAATGCTAAAAAGATATTTTCCTCAACAAATTTTTTTATAATATATTTTGAAATTATGTCTTATCACAGACGGAATATATTGGTGTTAGTCATGATACTATGAGGAAATTATTCAATGTTTCTCATTCTCGGGTTATATTATTTTGAAACCCATTTATTTTTACTGGTTATGTTCATGATGAAATGATTATGAAACCTATCTCCTTCAAGAGGTTATGATATTATTACATGTTTATAATATCCATTTCCTTAAACGGGTTATCATCTTGTTATTTATATTTCTTTTTTACATGTGTGTATACTTTCACTCTGAGATTTTTGGGACCTATATCCCCTTCAAATTCATTTTGTAGAGATTTTTATATCATGAAACATAACAAGATAGTCTTGGGAGTAAACCATTACTACTAAGGTGGAAATGGGAGTGAACCATGACTTCTAAGATTTTATGTTGAGTAAACTCACAATACTATGATGTTCATGTTATAGAACCATGACTACCAAGAATGTATGGGGAGTGAACTCATACTTCTAACATGTTCATGAAAGCAATGCCTTGGATAATATGAAAATCGTATTATATGATTATGTGTCTACCAAAATGTTTTATTCCTATGTTATGATTTCATGGATTATGTTCTTTGTATCCTTATTATTCATGTCTTATGAAATGCCATTATTTATGCTATGAATCATGTATATGATATTTGATATGTTTTGTATGTCTTCTATTTTCATGATCATGTTCTCATAACCTTATTTTCGTGATTATGTTTACATATATTTCTTGATTACCATTACTGATCATTTGAGCTAACCCCATTCTGTGTTTGCTTCCCTAGGATATGAATATATATATATATATATATTGTGTTTGATGTGTCTAAAAAGGGTGAATGTTAATAATAACCTAGTGGGACATAATGTAGCTTAATTATGTATTTGTGTTTATGTATCCTTATATCCAAAATAACTAGACGAGTACAATATTTGGTTTTTTGTTTGTATAATGTTTTATGTATTCCATAAATTTTATGTAATATTAATGTATGAAACGAGAGTGTCATTATAGAAACCATATTTAACGAAATTCCACATGCTTTCAAACCAACAATACAAATAACTTGATTACCACATTGCTAAAAAGTATTTAAAATCCAAAAGAATATTTTCAAAACATTATACCACAAATCATTATCTCATAAAAAGAACCCCAAAGAAAACATCACAGAAAATTTATAATTAAAAAACATATATCAATATATAAAAAATTAAAAACATCACTACAATAGCTCAATTTCAACTTTATAAAATAATAGGTATTTTATCAAATTCATTAACAACACATACACATAATAACATTTAGAGAATTACTTTGAAATCTATTTTCACCCACTTTTACCAACATAAAAAAACCAGAATAATGAAAAAACACATCACCACTATCCAAAACATGTTTAGAAATGATTTAGACACACACAATAATCAAATAGAATGAATCTGAATAGGAACGAACACAAAAAAAAATCCAATGATGTGTGACTGAAACTATACATTGGGGAAAAGATGACCCAATACCAAGAGATAATCTTACCACCCTAAAATACATTAAATTGGATCAATATAATCCAACCCTAATTGAATGGTTCATAGAAGAGAGGAACTGACCCCGAACAACCATGAACATGAATGAAGAGGGAGAGAAAAAGAGAAAAGAATGGAAACAACGAAAACCCTAGAAACTCATGTTAGATCTTTGGAGAAGCATCCATGGAGGGAGGATTTCTAAAGTTAGAGGTATAAGGGGATCTATTTAGGTGCCAATAATGATTTTTAAGGGAGTAAACACTAAAAGGGTCTAAAAATATGGGAGGGGAAACATGGAATTTCGAGATTTTAAAAATATGGGTAGCTCGCACTGTAATGCCACACAGTTTTCCAAACTGTGTAGATACGATGTGTTAGACACTATCCAAATGGAAGTAACTTCATTAATGGTATCTAAATAGTTACCTAGAAAAATACACTTGGTTTACCTATACCATGAACTAACCATGAAAATACTATGAACACACCCAAAACAACCAAAAACTAAAATATTTAAACTGGGGTCCAACCCGAACCCCAACAAAAAAGATTCAAATATGGGAAAATAATAAAATTAAGGAATATCTATAGTCATGGTGTGACATGTTACGTGACCTATAATGTACACATATAGACCCCATTTGGGTCCAACACTATGTAAATGTACATGTCTTGGTATAATACATGTACATGCCAAGGGATGTACATGGAATGATATCCCATGATTGTTACATGTTGTGTATAGGGAAAACACGCTATGTACTTGGGATTTTACAAGACAATTCCAACTAGAGTATACACCCAGGCATGGCCTTAAAGGTACACACTGTGTACGAGGGTACACATGTCATGTACTCTTCCCTTGGAACCCTTTTGAGTGTTTTTGTTTCTTTTTTCCCATGAGATTGATTTAGACCCATGATTAGTCGATTCAAAGTATATTTTTAAATATATCACGATAGTGAAACCTTTTAGGTTGTTTGAGGAATCCTACAAGGTTTCATTGGTGTTTTAATAATGGATAGGGTCTTCCTCAAATAATCATTTCCACTATCTTTTTAATGTGATACTTGATCTGATATGGTCTGTGAGTTATCTCTATTCACCGATGAAAATATAGTTTTCCATTTTAGGGATATCCATTGCTAGATATACCCTTATATACTAATATTTAAAGAGATTAGTTATTAAAAGGACCCCTTATAGGATTACACTTATTCTATTTCAATATAGATGATCCCTTATAGGATACATTTATCTTTTTCTTGATTCCAAGAATCCCTTATTGGAGGTATTTGATAATATGATGACCAGGAGAATCCTTAATAGGATCCCTTTACCTATGTACCATTCCAAGTATCCCCTATAAGAGGTCCATAACTTTGGCCTCTATTTTGAGGGTCCCATGTAGGAATCCCATTCATTTTCAATATTCTACATATCCCGAGTACGATGCCTATATTTACTTTACATTTCAAGGATACCTTGTAGGATCCCTCCATTTAATTTTTTTGATGAGGATCTTGAGTAAGATGCATCACTTGTGTAATTACCCGAGGGACCCAATGGGTTCCCCAATGTTTGACTACCCCTGACCTAGTATGTTGGGTTTGGGTAGATATGGTAGAAGGATCCACCATAAAACCTATGATTAACTTATAATCATGAGGGATTGTTGTTGCAGTTTTGGGTTTAGATGTTTTAACACCTCACTCTTTGTATATAATTCACATGTTTAATATTGATGAATTTATGATTAATAGAGGTTATTACTATTGAGTGTATATTTATCTAAAATTTATGTGTTTTCCTTCTCTTTTGGATGCTCGTTTGTGGTTTCCTATTATCCACTTTATGATACATTTTGTTTTTTTGTTTTTATACCTAGGGGTACTACCTAGGATCTGACTATTGAGCCTATATAATTTCAATTATCATACTATTTGGATCATATAGGTGACTCTTGTGATTTTTCTTTTGAGCCTAAAATTATTATATATGGTCATGATGACCACAATAATGATACTCCAGGATGATTCCTCTCACCCATGTGATGAATATGATTTCTCTCTCCTTGATTTATTATGTGATGGGGATTATTATGATCTCATCAACTTGAGGATTAAATGAGGATTATTACACTCTCTTCAAACCAGGGTTGTTGTTGGATGACTACACTCTCCTCGGCTTGTTTTATATAGATGATTATTATTCTCTCGTAAACATGTGTCTTAAATTGGATGACTATGAGATCCTTGATTTGGAATATGATGAGGATTTCTGAATGTGTTTTCTGGGATCAATATTTTGGAGAAAAAAACTATCAGGGTGGTGGAGAATGGTGTCTCACACCTATGATTCAATTTAATATCTTGATCTTGAGGAGTCTAAATGATGTTGCACTTGTGTGATCTCTATAAAGATCAGCTATGGTTTATACTCATATAGTTTATCCAAGTCTCAATGTTGTGACAACATATGGACTAAGAATGATGTATTTGAAAGTAGACTGGGTTTACACAGAATTATTATCTTGAAATCTAGTATAGATACTATTTACTATATTCCGATATGTAATTCCACTGAATACTTCATTACATTGATTAGATATGAGTCTGGGTGATCCCAGTTTTTAGAAGAGTATCCCCCTATAGTGATGTATCTTTCTTATTGATGTTTTCCCCTTGCAAAAATAGTTATATATCAATTATTATTACTAAATTAGAGATAGAAATAATATTAAACATCTATATTAAAAAATTTCTCTTGCACAATTCTCTTGAACATGATGCCTACAATATACAAAATAAAACACAAATGATCGGGTAGCTATGTTTTTATGACATTTATTCATATTACTCAAGTATATCCATATTTATATATATTTTTATAGGTATGGTAATATATATGAATAAATATATGAAAATAACTGAAAAAATGATACCCAGTTGGCCTGGAATACATACCCAATGTTTGAAAGTGGATCACTTGATGTTATTTAACTTATCATTTAAGTTATGTCTTGACTAGGCTAAGAATATTTTATGAGCATCCACTTATGGAAGCATATTAATATGTTTATAATAGGGATGGCCTATTGAGATTATTTCTCACCAATTCAAATTTGCATCGTTGTCCGGGGAGAAATTATGGTTGATTTTTAGGATGATAACAAATTTCACGGAGCTTAGGTTAAGGACCAGAGTTTCAAGATCCAGAAGAGATTCCTGTTTGGATTCTTATGACCAGGCTGATGTTGTTTGACCATGTATAGTGACCGGGGATGTGTTCTAGCAGAAAGTCATTAGTAAATACATGTACTTTTATTTCAGTTTTTTTACTCAAATATCAAAATGGTCGGTCCAATGGGTGACCATGGGTTTTATATATGACATAACTATTATAGATTTAATAACATTTTCATTTTTTATTACTATATGTTCTATTTAAGTTTATTTATTTCATTACTACTATATTTACATATTTATGGGTATTATACATAGTAATTTCCATTATTTTATTACTCTTATATGAGGGAATAGTCTCTGTACAATCACACCATTTCCCTTACTACTAGTTGACAACCTCTAGCATAAGGGGAGGCTTTCTTGAGCAATTTTAATTAACCAACATGGGGTACCTAATTATTGGAAAATGGGTGTGGATGTTAAAAGGTCATATTAGTGTTTTTTCTATTTATTTCATTTACATTTTAGGGGCATGGGCTTATTGTTCTAACATCGGGAAATCAGTTATAATATAGCCTTGAAGAATGATGCCTCGAGCTCTCACATCTATATTTAGTGCTAAAATATGAAGTGTATTTTTTATATAAATGATACTGAATAATTAAAAACAACCACACAAAAGAGGTCCCTTACAGGTCTTGGTTTTGTATATTTAGATACAACAATTACATTTCATCATGACATTCCTTAATGAAATTAAATGAAAAAAAATAATCTTCAGTGCACTACCTCCACTTAGAAAAATGCATCTCCAATAATAAACCTATAAAAATGAATTTAATAAGTTGGGTGAGCATTTAAAATGACCAGTAAGGGGTTATATAAAAATTTATAAATTTATTTACAAGATTCTCATCAAATAATCATATATACATAAAATATATTATTATCATAACTTTTTATAAATTTTTTTTAAAGACCATTATTTTCGAACAACTATTATAATTATAAGAATGTTCAAATTTATCCTATTAAAAAAATTAATTTTCTATTAAGTCATTCATGATATTTGGATGAGCATAATAAAAATAATAACATAAGTTTACTAGTCATAATTCATTCGGAACAACGTTCTCTGTAAACATATGGGTTCAATCCCCATAACATCAAATAACTTACTTGTGTTAATCATAGAAAACATTTTCCATAGACCTGTATTCCACATTCTGAAACCAAAACATTTGAGAATAAATAATTTATATATTTTTATTTTAAAGATAATAATCATTCTCATAACATGCCATGAACATTTTCTCAATAATTTATAGAATCATTTTTCGGAGAATCTCATTCAGGAAATAATAGTATTTATTTAAAAAGAAAAATTAAAAAGGATAATAAATGCACACATGCTCTCTAAAATGCATGGAATGTCATTTATAAGTTAGACGATGTCCATTTATATATATCCAAGACATTATATAGAGTGGAGATACAAATTCTCACATGAAATGATAGCTTATCTATAATTTTCACATAAAATGATAATTATTATCATTTAAAACATGCTTACAAATAAGAATATTACAAAAATAATAAAATAATAAAAAATTATAACTTTGAATAAATATTCCAAAAAAATATTATCAGTTTTTATAAAATAAATATTAATACAGATATGTATATACATGAACATGTATATCATTGTTACTCACACATAAAATTATGTTTTTTTGAAATCACAAGAAAGAATTATAATAAATGATTTATCTGACAACGTATTAGCTTAGAGATAATATTTTAAAAACCATTTTTAAATTATGAAAAACATAATGTTGAATAGATACATATGTATGTATATTTATATGTTAGAATCATTATAATTGACATAATTTTATCAAAATATAATCAAACCATATATGCTATAGTTTTATAAATAAAAGTTTAAAATACAAAAAACATATCTTGTATGTTTTAAAAATAGATAATTAAATATGAATATATAAATACATATGCATATATACACACAGACATATATATATATATAGATCTTTATAAGATGAAAATAAAAATTGATGAACAAACAAACCATTAAAAACATTATGTTTTGGAAATAAATTATAAAAAAAATAAACCCTTTTCGTATACACTTAAAATTAATTGATATATCTGTGAATATATATACATATATATACACATATATACCTAACCCATTATAAAACAACATTAATTTGATAAAATGTAATGAAACCTTGACAAAAAAATTTGAAAATAATAAACTGCTTACAAAATATAGGTTTAATGATAGAATTTAAAACATAACCCTCATCTTATAACATTTGAGAAATTAATTTATATATACACTCATAAAATTATATATATATATATAAGTGTATATATTTTTAAAATACCATACTTTGATAAAATAAATGATCCCCTTACATGAATTGGAAGAATCTAGGCATTGTGTTCTTCTCAACAGAAGTAATAGGGACTAGAATTATAGTATAATGGGAAGGGGAACATCGATGTTTGAGAATCAGGTATATTGGGTGAGTAATGGGGGGATTAAATTAAATAATATTTATATATTCAATTTTATTTTCACTATTGCAGTTAAAATAGGGATTGGAAAAATCTATCAGAGCATATAGAAACAAGGTTTTTATTTAATCTTATAAACTCAATCGTGAAGATTTTATGAGAACGATGGACAATATATATGACTATGTATTTTAAGAAATATGAGAAAAACTGGGGTTTTTTTAAAAACAGCGAGTCATAGTTGTGTCGTTTTAGAAGAAAACAAGGCCGAAAGGGGCCATGGTGCAGAAAACATCAACGAACCATGTCACACCACTGGTGGGAGTTTACTGGCTTGGGGTTCTGAAGAATAAAATGAATCAATAATGGATAGATGGTTAGCATTCGATGATAAAGGGTTTCACCAATGTTGGTTCTAGTTGGGAAGGACACTATTAGTGGGCGGTAGTGACATGAAGGATTCAGTTGGGAAGCTATGGTGGGTTGATTGCAGGGCGTTGGGGTTGCTGGAGGAGGAATAAGACTCTTCTTATTCATTTTTATTCCATTTTTTATTATTTTTTATTTCACATTTTTTCAAATTTTACCCTTTTTTCATTCTTTTTTTTTCACTTCCCAACCATTATTACTATTTATTCTCAAAGATATCATTCCACTTCTTTTTTATTCTATTGTTTCCACTTATATTTTTTTATTTTAACTTTTTTTAACAAATCCAAAACACTTTTTTAACATATTAAAATAATAAATTTTTAAAACAAATCATATATAAAATACATATATATGTTTTTATATTCGTTTAATATATATATATATATTATAGAAATTTTAATTATATATATATATATATATATTCATTTTTTAATAAATAACATCATGTTATTAAACGGATATATAAAATTGGTGTTTTTGTAAGGAAATAATTATATATACTATTATTTTATAAACATTATAAAAAAATAATATTTTTTCATATTTTTATAAAAAAATTATGTTAAAAATAATAATAATATTTTTCCTATAAATATCTTTCACGCTTTTTTATTATAAATTTTTATTAAATAAAATATAATTTTCATATTTTTTTAAACTAATGGTAAAATAATATTTATAGATTTTAAATAAATCAATAATTAAAATAAATTACTATTTATATTTCTTTGAGCCATAACATCCCACCCCTAACTGAATTATGCTCTCGTAATTTCTCCTTACACAATGGAAAAAAATTTACACAATAGGCATATTATTTGTTTCTTAATCTGTTCTAACATTCCAAAATAATCTTTAATGTTTCTCTGATACCAAATCTCATCCCATGATCCCACAATTTTGCATTTGGTTCTAAAACATGTTATGTATTTTCCTATATAAAATAAACTGAATAATTATGAAACATATTCCAAAATAGATGACCTTTATAGTTTTTGGTTTTGATGAATTGGATGAGATTACTGTATTTCAGCATAACTTTAAAACATAAAATTGAATAAAAAATAATTATTTAGTGAAATACCTACACAAAGAAAAATACAACACTCATAAATCTATTAAATCTATAAAAATAATTATTTCAAAATATTGGTTGAGAATTTAAAATGCCTAGTCAGATGTTATAAAAAAATTACTAAATTCATTCAGAACATTTCCTCAAAATGAACAAACATACATTAAAATAGGTTTACTATAACATCTGTATAATAAATAAATAATTTGGAGAACCATTATTTTCCTAAAACAATGATAATTAAAAGAATATTGGGATTTATACTATTGTAGAATTTATTTTTTCTATTGGGTCATTTATGATATTTTTAAGACCATAATAAAAACTCTAATATAATGCCTCTATTAATAATTTATTTGGAACAATATCTCTTATGAATTATGAGTTCTCTCCACATAAAGTCTCATAACATACTCGTTCTGATCTTTTAAAACACTTTCCAAGGACCTACCATTCTCATTCCGAACCAAAAACATTTGAAAATACATATATTATATTATATCCTTTAAAAGATAATAATCCTTCTTATAACATGTCAAGATCATTTTCTCAATAATTTATAAAATAATTTTTTGGATAATGCCATTTTGAAATAACCATAATTATTTGAAATACACAATTAAAAAGGATAATAAATTAACACATTCTTTCTAAAAGGAATGTAATGACATTAATATATTAGATGCTGGATATTTATATTTATTTTTGACATGATAAGGGTTTTATATACAAATTTTCACATGAAATGGTTGATTTTCTGTAATTGTCACATAAAATGATATTTATTATCATTTATAACTAGGTTACACATAAAAATAAATCATGAAATAGTAGAATAAGAATAAATTATAAATTTATTTATATGATTGAATCAAAATATTAACACTTTTTATCAAATAATTTGATATACATATATCTATATACATGAATATATATATCATTTTAATTCACACATAAAATGATTCTTTTTGAAAACATGGGAAAACTCTATGATAAACGATTTATCCTACAAAAATTTAGCATAGAGATAAAATTTAAAACAAAACTTTTAAAAATTATAAAAAACATAAATATGAATAGATACATATGTACATATATATATGAATATTTTTATAACTAATATAATTCGATCAAAATAAAATCAAACCTTACACTCCATAGTTTTATAAATAAAATTTTTAAATAAAAAAACCATTTCTTGTATGTTTCGAAAATATATAATTATATATTAATATATATATATATATATACATATATATACACAAACACATATATAAATATATAAATCTTTGTACAGTGAATAAAAAATTTCCTGAAAAAACAAACCATTACAAATCATATGTTTTGGAAATAAAATTTTAATCATAATAAACTGTGGTCGTATACACTGAAAATTGGTAGATATATATGTTCATATATATAAACGTATACATGTAACCCATTGTAAATAATAAAAGTTTCATAGAATAAAATGAATCCTTGAAAAGTAAATTTTAAAAAAATAAATCACATACAAAATATAGGTTTAAGGATAGAATTTAAAACATAACACCTACGTTATAAAATTTAAAGATATTATGTTATATTGACATATTTAAATTTATATATACATATATATATACATGTATATCTCTACAAAACATCATATATTAATAAGAATAATTAAACCCTTACATGAATTGGATGAATTAAGGTATCATGGTCTTCTCAACACAAGTAAGACTATAACTTCAGTATAATGGGAAGGGGGACTTGGATAGTTGAGAATAGGGTATATTTTGTATCAAATGGGGGGGTCCAAATTCAAAAACATGTAAATAAGTTTTTTATTCTTCACCTATGTAATTAAAAAATGTATTGCAAAAATCTATCAAAGAAGATTGAAACATGATTTATAATTATTCTTATAATATCAATTTTGTGTATTTTTTAAGAAGGGTGACCAATATATATATATAGAGATTATTTATGAATATGTGGAAAATATGATTTTAAAAAAATCAGTAGTGAGTCACATTTGAGTCGTTTTAGAAAAAAATAAGGTCGACCTGGTCCATGGTGAAGGAAAAATCATCAATGGATGTAACACTTGTGGTGAGATTTTACTAGTTCGTGGTTCTAAGGTATAAGATGACACAATAAAGATGGATGATGAGGATTTGATGATAAAGGGTTTCACCGGTACAGGACCTAGCTGAGATGGTCACTGGAAGTGGATTGTTGTTGCAGGAGAGCTAAGGTTAGTCGGGTATGGTGGGCTGATAACAGGGAGTTGGGGTTGATGGAGGATTCATATTTATTTTTGTTTTATTATAATTTATTTACTTTGTGTTTCAAGTTTTTTCAAATTTTACCATTTTTATCATCATTTTTTGTTTGCATTCCAATTTTTTTTACTATTCTTTTTCAATGTAATCATTCCTTGTCATTTTTATTCTAATGTTTCCACTAATCTTTCTTTATTCTAATATTTTTTAACAAAGAAATAATCAATTTTTAACTTATCTAAATCATCTTTTTAAAAAAAATCATCTGGATTGTAAATATATAAATATAAATATAAATATAAATATATTTGTTTTTATTTTTTATTAATATATATATAAATATATATATCTAAAAAAACATGTAAATTATATATATATATATATATAATAAATAAAATCATGTTTTACCACATATATAAAATTGTGTTTTTTGTAATAAAATAATTATATATACTACTATTTTATAAACATTATAAAACAAAAACATAATATGTTTTCATATATTTATAAAATATTATTTATTAAAAATAATAATAATATTTTTAATATAAAAATGATTTACCCTTATTTATTATGAAAATTTTAAAACAAATTATAATTTTCATATTTTATTTATTTCAATCTAATGGTAAAAATTTAATTGTAAATATTAATTAAATTCTTACTTAAAATAAATTAATATTTACATTTCATTGGGCTCTACAATTTTCCCCCCATAACTCAATTGTGCCCTTGCAATTTTTCCTTACACGCAGGAAAAAATAATTCACACAATAGGTATATTATTTTTTTTCAATTTGTTCTAATTTTCCACTATTTTCAAGACTGTTCCTATAATATTAATTATGACACCCTCAGACCGCACTTCAGGATTCAGTGATAAAAAATGATCTATAATTATTTATATAAAATAAAATGAATAATTACACAACATAGGACCTTTACCAATCTATGTTTTTGATAATTAGAAACAATTATTACAGTTCATCAAAATAGTTCAAAATGAAAAGAAATAAAAATTGATTCTTCAGTACAGTGCCTCCATGAATTAAAATACATCCCTATTAATTATACAAATCCTATAAAAAATTAATTTGAAATAACCAATATGGGTTTCTAAAACAATTAAAATTTTCATTTAAAACAATTTCATAGAATAAATATACATACATAACAATAGGTTTATCCTAAAATTTTTATAATAAATAAATAATTGTGAAAACCACTATTTTATGAAAATTATTATATTAAAAAAAGTTTTGGGATTTTTTTATTGAAAATTTTAGTTTTCTATTAGGTCATTCAAGATATTTGAAGCACCATTATAAAAACCATAACTTGTGGTATTTAGTGATTATTATTTTGTAACAACCTCTATTAAGACTTATGAGTTCACTTTGCATAACGTCACATAACTTACTGGTTCTAATCATTTAAAAACAATCCATTGAGATCCATTTCTCATTCTGAACCAAAAATATTTCAAAATATATACATTATATTGTTTTTTTAAAAGTGAATACTCTTTATCATAATATTTCATCAACATTTCATCAATAATTTATAATATCATTTTTATGAAAATCCCATTTTTGAAATAACCATGTTTATTTGAATTGCACAATTAAACCAGATAATAAATTCACAAATGGTCTCTAAAATTCGAGGAATACTATTTTTAAATTATATGATGTCCATTTTTATTTATGCATGACATGGTAAGGGGTGAAGATAAAAATATGCACATGTAATGACAGATTGTATAGAATTGTCTCATAAAATGATATCAATTATCATTTTAATATAGGTTACACATATACGTAAATCCTAAAATAGTAGCATAAGAATAAATTCAAAATTCTTATATCGATGTGAAACTAATGATTAACCTTTTTTATAAATAAATTAATACACATATATGTAAATACATGAATATGTTTATACATGAATATGTATATTCCTGAATATGTATATATATGAATATGTAAATAATTTTTCCTCACATACAAAACAATGTTATTTGAAAAAATCAACAAAGTATTTGATAAACGATTTATCCTACAACATATTATCATAGAGATAAAATTTAAAAAAACATTTATAAATTCATAAAAACATAATGTTTTATAGATACACATGTATATATATATATAGACATAGATATATACATCTAATAATCCTTGTAATTAAGATAATTTGATCAAAATATCATCAAACCTTAAATGAAAAAGTTATAGAAAAAATATATTAAAATAAAAAACATATATCTTGTATGTTTTTAATATAGGTGATTATAGATGAATATATATATATATATACTTTGATACACACACAGACACACATACACACACACACACACACAGATATATATATATATATATATATATATGTAAAAATAAAAAATATTACAGAACAAATAATCCCTTAAAAACTGTTGGTTTTGGAAATAAAATTTAAAACAAAATTAACCCTTTTCTTATGCACTGAAAATTTATTGACAGATATGTACATATATATATACATATATACACATATATATATGTAACCATTTGTAACAAACATTAATTTTTTTAATAAAATGAACCCTTAAAAAAAATTTGAAAATAATAAATTCTTTAGAGAAAATAGGTTTAAGTATAGAATTGAAAACATTAACCTTGTCTTATAACATCTAAAAATATTAATTTATATGGACAGATATAAATTTATATATATATATATATATACATTCATATATTTATAATGTATCATATTTTGATAAAAAAAATTAAACCCTTACATGAATTAGACGAATCAAGGGATTGTGGTCTTCTCAACATAAGTAGGATGGACTAGAACATGAGAAAAATGGGAAGGAGAACATGGATGGTTGAGAATCAGGTATATTGGGTGAGAAATGGGGGGGTGGTTTAAATAGAATGATATGTATATATTTTATTTTATTCATCACCACTACTATTTAAAAAGGGATTAGAAAATCTTGTCAAAGCATATTTGTTAAAAGGATTTTAATTATTATTATAAATTCTATCATGTGGATTTTATGAGAAGGATGGTGAATATATACATATTTATAACTATGGATTTTGATGGAATCTGGGGAAAATGTCTGTTTTTAAAAAAATAGACAATTATTTATATGTGTCATTTTAGAAGAAAATAATGTCGACATGGGAAATGGTGAAGAAAACTTCAAGGAAGGATGTAACCTTAGTGGTGAACGTTTTCTAGTTCGAGGTTCTGAGAAAGACGATGGAATAATAAAGAATTGAAAATCATGATTTAATGATAGATGGTTTTACCAGCATCGGTCCTGGTAGAGGTGGTCGATTGTGGAGGATGGTGGTGGTAGGATGGTTAGGGCTGATCAGCTACAGTGGGTCGATATTAGGGTGTTGGGGTTCATAGAAGTGGGTGAAGGCTCTTCCAATTCATTTTTGTTTTATTTTACTTTTTGATTATTTTTTTCATGTTTTTTCCACATTTACCCATTTTTATCATTCTTTTTCATTCAAATTTCTACAATTATTAATACTTATTGTAACATTAATCATTATAATTCTCTTTTACTTATAACGTTTCCAATTCTCTTTTTTTATTCTAACATTTTATAAAAAATCAAAATGATTTTTTAATAAAATTTGAAAAATCATTTATTAAAAAAATCATTTACTAATATATATATATTTATATATATATATACTTTTTTATTTTATATATATATATATGTGTATATATTAAATAAAACGTCTAAATTATATATTTATTAAATTATTAAAATCATTTTTTAACACACATATAAAAGTGTGTTTTTTGTAATAAAATAATTATTTATATTTATATTTTATAGATAATATAAAATTAAAACATAATATATATTTTTATATTTATAAAATATATATTCATAAAAACAATAATAATAGTATTCAAATAAAAAATTTTTACCCTTTATTAATAAGACGATTTTGAAACAAATTATAATTGTCATTTTTTATTTATTTCCATATAATGGTAAATTTTAATTATAATTATTAAAAAAATCTATTCTTAAAACAAATTACTATTTTGATTTCTTTGGGTAATTACATGATGTTTTATTTGTCCAAGTTGTTGCAACAAACTCGTAGAAATATGATCTTTGGAAGATTAAGGAGACTTTTTGAGGTTGTCCTATAAATATTGGGTCATTCAATGTGTTTTGGAGAAGGTAGTTGATTGATTTCATTTTTTCATTTATCGTTGTGTGAGATCCATGAAGATTACATAGGTCAAAAAGAATGTTTTTAGTCTTTTGTAATTAATTTATATTTTTTTTATTAAGGGAAACTTTTCAGGTTTTCCCCAAAACAAATATTTGGCATTGTAATCATGTTTCTAATATCTGATTACAATAGAAGAATTGTTGGGATAACAAGATGAAGAATCTAATCATATGAGTGAAGGATTGCAATGATAACAAGGTAGACCTGACCCACTAGATTATGGTCTACTAAGGTTAGGTAAATATAGAATATTTAATCTCATATTTGTTTCAATGCATTTATTTGAGAAGAAAATACATAAATTAAAGTATGAAGAAAACAAGGGATACATTTAGCCATGGTTTGTGGATACCTTACACTACAGGTTAAAAGTGATCTATTTTTTAAATACATATATGTAATTCATACATTGTGGGAATTTTTCTGCTTATTTAATCCAAGTATTTAATTCCACTCTGTATGTTGTTATTTGTTTTATCATAATAACTCTATACACGATAAATAAAATCAGAAATATTAATCAGAACTACTGTGAATCCAATAGACTCTAATATTATTGTATATTTTCTAATTACAATATATTTACTTTTAGTGAATAGAATCATATGTTATTGTGATTAATTGACACTAATATTATCATTATCACCTTGATTATAATACATTAATAATCGTACTAAGGGAAAAATCATAATCTGATATTTTTAGTTAATGAGGCACTTGAATTTTTTATTTTAATTATTTTATAAAATTTATTAAAAAGAAATAATTCACCGCCCATTTTTAATAAATCATTCTTGAATATATTCACATCATCCTATTATCAATATATCTCCTATTTATATCCACCATGGTTATCAAGTCAAATTTTTTAGTACGCTTTTGGTAGGTACAAGAATGTTTCTCATGAACTGGACCTCTAGGGGGCATTATCATATGTCAAATATTGATGAGTATTTGTATCATATCTCATCAACATTAGTATTATAACATCTATGAAGTAGTTCCCTCCAAGGATTTTCAGTGAGTAATAATCCCTTATAGTCCATTATTGTTAGTTTTAACCCCCATAGGTCATTTTGAAATTTAGGTTCCCCAGAGAGGTTTCATGTTTTGGGATATGCTGTTTGGCCTTCTTACCTAGTTAAGATAATTGACCTATTGGGATTTGTTGGTGACCTATAAGCCATTAATTTTTTCTTATAACCATATATTTTAAACTCTATTTTGATCAAGGTAATCTTTTTAGTAGGCTTGGCCCAGGTTTTTGGATTCCTTTTTGAGGTAGCGAGCTCGGTTATACGCTCATTTCTAGACTAATGCTCAATTGGGGCTTGAGTTCTTCATTAGAATCATTATGAAAACATTTATTTTAAAACGAACCTATTGTTATTTGGTATCAAGATTGGATTCAACATGAATGGATATTCCAGTGTATATCTTCATCCACTAGTGCTTTTTGTTGTTGATGTGGTCAGAGCTAGGGTTGTCACTCATGATTGGAACGATGTTGGGTGATGAGCAGTAGTGGAATAAATAATGGCACATGTAAGTTGATTTATTTTTATGGGAAGTTACAATAAATATTTTTTCTTAATAAAGAATACATGTTTTATAGCATGGTCAACTTATCCTTATAATAGAGGAATTGTTGGTGTATGATTTCGGTGGTAAAGGTATATGTTAGCTCTTTTGGTATTATTTAATCTTCTATGGGTAAGTATCTATGTGTGATCCAAGGATTGATTTTTTAAAACATTCAGGGAAATGTATTCTAGGTAGTTGTGGTAAAATGAAGAATGTATCTTCATGGTAGATAAGGCATCATAGATGGACTTGGACACACACTTCCACGAGCCGTGCTGTAAGGTGTTGGTTAATGACAAGTGTATCCTTTCTTGAATGGTAGCATGGATATGGGAGAGATGAACAAATTTTTTATAGAATATTAAATAATAATATTTAGATATTATCTTTTTATATCATAAAGTCATCCTGAATATGATGAGATAGCTTTTTCATTGCATCGATCTTATTCTATATTAAATGAATTACCCTATTTGTTGATGAAATTGGTTGAGATTTCTCTCATGATGCAATATAATGTAATTTATATAGTGGGGATTGTTTAATTTTCTATTGGAGGCTTGGGAACCTCATTTATAGTATAATTAGTTATATTTCATGGGTCATTATGGCTAGGGTTATGTTTTGTGATGACGATAAGTGTTTTCCTATGGTGGGGAGTACCAGATCAGTCTTAGTTAACTATCTTCTTTGTTGGAGACAGTTGTCGATGCTATAAGACTATTATTTTGATAGATAATAGATTCAGTAATGTAGATACACTAATTTATACCAGGGATGTTATTTATACCACTAGTATTATCAGAGATAATAAGGGTTATGATGGGGAGAAGGTAAGGACCCATGTTTTTTGGACTGAAATTTGAAGTAGAAATTTATGTTTTTTCAATCGAATGCTAATAAGGGGAAAAATGGACTTTTCCCCAATAATTTTATCTCAAATAGTTTTTATGGCCACTATTCTTGTCACACCCATACTTTAAAAATCAGGTTTATTTTATTTATTATTGATTTTCTATTTAATAATATTCATTTTTTATTTTTTTATTTAAATCAATTGAATTCGAATTATAATAAAAACATAAAAAAATCTAACTCATTCCCCAAAATTTGTTGATCTACTTACCCGTTCTCTCCCATGCCTCATGAGGCCAAGCCCCCCCCCCTCCAGACATCCGACCACACTCCATTTTATCTAATAACTTATCTCTCTATAGCCTCTTCATCCAGTGGATTCCTCTCCCTTGTGCGAGCTCACTGATGCCTCCTCTGACATGTATTTTCTTTAGCTTTTGTCTCAGACGAACCCTAGGTCATGGGTTGACCTGGTTTTGGTTTTTTCCTCAATTATTATTATTTGAGGTGGGTCTTTGGATCATCATCATGTAGGTTTCGTCATCCACCACCAATTGTGAAGAGTTTCTGTCCATTCTGGTTCATCTGCTGCCATTTGAGGTAGAATGATGTTACCCTCTTATTTGTTTAGTAAATTTTAATGTGTTCTAGATTTTATATGAGTAGTTATTAGTGTTATTTGGTGATGTTTTAACGTGTTTATGGGTTAGAAATGATTTTTTTCAAAATAAATGGAAATGTTTTTTGCATATAGTATTGTAATATTTCATGAAAACTGTTTTATGACTTGTTTTCAAAGTGAAAATTATATTTACAAAGCAATGTGAGGTGCACATTTGTTTGAAATTCGTTTTTAGTGAATAATGGAGTAGTGTTGGAATATAGTTCTTGTCGTATATTTTTACATTTTAATTGAAGACTGATTAATCATAAAAAGACATATTTTTGAAATGATTTTTGGTTGTTTTAGGTTAATAAAAAAGGGGCGTTCTAGGGATTTGGTGGAGAAAGTGTGTGTTATTTTTGTGTTTCTCAAATTGGAATTTATAAATTATGTTAGTGATGGTAAAAACATTTGGAATGGGTTTTTTTATGTGAGTAAAATGGAAATAATCGATTTGTATTGGCATGTAGGTATTTTTGTACACTTTTAGTGTGAGTTGTGAATTATGTAAATATTGGGATGCTAGTTTTGTAAATAAACATTTTTTATGTGTGGGTTTATTATAGGTTAATTAAATTGTTTTGTGTCTCATTAAAGGGTTTTATATAAATACATAGGTATATATATATATATTATCCTATCACATATTCCCTCTTGGGATGGATAATATGTGTATTTAATAAAGGGGTATATATATATTTGAGTGTATGTGTCTGTAATTGTGGGGTGGTCTTCGTCGAAGGCATTAGGTGCAGATTTCTTCATCTCGGTCCGCTCCCTTTTAGGGTAGGTTTCTCTATGCATTATCCATTAAATTAAATAATTATTGATTTCTTTTTTCTTTCACTTTTATTTAATGTTAGATAGTAATTTGTGTTTTTAGAATAATTTATTCTTGTGAAATAATGTAAGACCCTCTTTGTATTTGAATTCCATGAAACTATTTTATTTAAGGTTCTTAGTATGTGTTTTATGAAATTCCCATTTATCCCTTGTAAATGTGATTCATATTCAGAGTGGTGAATCATGTTTCTTAAATGGGTTTCAAAGTGAATTTCTAGTTTTCAACATAATGGAATGTTTTTCTTATTTTGGAAATAATTTAGACTTAAATGGTTTCTTGAGGCCCATTTGGTATATATGTAAAAATTAATTACATTGAAAACCATCATTGGGATACACCTCTTTCCTTGTGGGATGTTGATGTGAATGGGTGGTCCTTGGATGGGACTTCCTCAAATATTGATGGCCAAAGGAGAGAGGGATAAAATCCCATAAAGTGATTTAGGGGAGATTTTGATGTGTGTGTTGATGGTGAAATATGAAAAATCATGTGATTGATGGATTGGTATGTATTTGATGACTCTCCCCAATTTTTTTTTCTGAATATGGAAACCTAGCATAGTGAGAAATTGTTCAGTTAACTATTTTTGAACTAGTTTAGATTATGTAGTGGATGGTGGGTCGTAGTAGGGGATACTCTGTTATTATTATTTCTATGTGATTGGGCCTCTAGACTAGGCCGTGTAGGGTGATGGCTAGACATTCATGTGTTATGAATTCATTGAGTAGGACATGCCTTCATGACGAGTCACATGTATAGTATGTTCAAGATTATTCCCGAGCTCCTAGGTTCCACCCATGTCTTCCGACATAAATGTTTTGATTCATAGTCATCTAAATTCTCTTGGGTTTTATTTCCCATTTCCCTTTTTGTATTATAATGGATATTTCTTCTAGAATAATGTGGATTAAGGATAAAATGATAATGTGTTTTCAAATGGTTATAGAAAAAGATTTTATAAATGTTTTATACTCACTCTATCCATTTTAACCGAAATGTCATCTCCACTTTAAAATGTATATGGTCCCATCATGGGAAATAATATGGTTTTGAATTGTAAAAAGGGTAATGTCATGTGATTATATTTAAATGTAAAAATCTTTGAAAAACTTACTTTTAGATTTTGTAGTTCAAAGTTGAAATTAATGATTATTTTTTTAAAAGATACTAATTTGGGAGTAGATTACTTGGGTACACTGTAACACCCCTGGTAAATAAAGAATATGACATTTTAATATTTATCCGTATTTGTGAATAAAATATTAATATGACTTTAAAGGGGATGCTATGCTCGATGGCGTACCCAACACGCAACAATGAGTTTCTTGGGAATCTTACGTTGCACTCTAATAATAAAATAATATTATTTTAAATGGTAGTTAACATGTAGATGTTGTATTGGAAGGAATGGATAGAAATAACTAAAATATGATTATATATGTTTTTAAATGTTTTTACATTTATCCAATAAAAGATAAAGGCATAAAATACGAAAATAATTCAATTTTAGGCGTATATGTCCTAGTTTTCACTAAAGGTTCACTTATCGCCTTTTGAGGGAGAACCATCATTAAATATTGTTTTGTTCACTCTTATACATCCTTTTGGGCCAAAAAAACTCTTCTTATGAATTGGGACATCAAAATTTACTTTGTGTAAATTTTTGGTATCTTTCTGATAAAGTTCATTTTTTAATGAATAGTGTAAAATGTTGTATTTTAATTCAAAACCTCTTTTTAATATAATTGATTTATATGATTAGATTATCTTTTGAATTGGTTTTAAAGTGAAATTAGAATATATTTTTACCACTAAATCCAATAGTGGTCGTTGGAATTAATTTCACTTTGAAATCAGACTTAAACTAGTGTCAATCTTTTGATACTTATTGTTTCATAAAAACACGCTATTTTCTCTGACAGCGGGAATTAAGTATTAAATTAATTAATTTGACTTATATGTTTTGAATTTTGTAAAATAGACTTCATTTTTGAATTTCGAATATCAAATATATCTTAGGGTGAGTTTTTTGGATTTTTCTGAAAAACTTCAATTTTTGATGAATAGTTAAACCACTAAGTGGTACTTATAAAAACTGCCTTTTTCCATTTAAATGAAATTTTTCCATCTTTGTGTTTTGAATTTAAAAAATCTGACATACATGGTTGTCATTAAGAAGTAAAATGTGGTTCAATGGGATAAAAATAATTTTTTGGTGAATAGTAACTTATTAAGTTTTTAATCGTGATTAGAGGTAATTAGTGTAGTTTAAGGTAAAAAATAATGTTTTAATAATATGAAATGAACTTGAAACATGTCCTAACCTCATTTGATGTGTCATGGCCGACCAAGAAAACCCATGGGTCAACTTGGGGACCCCATAAAGCCACTTTGGTTGGAAAATGATATTAATATCTTTTTTTTAAAGTTAAAGTAAAAATGAGACAACCAGGAAATGTTTTACTAAAACAATTTTTACACAGGGTTATAAAAATCAGATGTTTGACTATAAATATTCATTGGAAATCTAAAACGCTTTCCTACATCATAGTATTTTTTTATAATTTTTAGACATTAAATAAATTCAATTATATATGACATCATGATGATGCAGCGATGACCTCATTATTTAACGATTTAAATAAAATGGAAAGATAATGTAATATCTAAGACCTACAAATGTCCAAAACCTATTAGATGAGTGGATTTAGAACCCTTATCACCTTATCCTCGAAACACATCAATGTGGGACCTCTTAAATCCGAATACCATTTTAAAATAAAGTGAATTTTCTTTACCGTCCAAGAGTGCCCCTCCTCTTCTCTTATAAAAGGCCCCCACCTCTACCTCCTTACCCACACTCCCAATGCCTTTGGCTCGGCCACCCTCTACCCATTTTGTCTCTACACTTCCCTCTCTTACTCCTTGAATCCTCACTTTGGGCAGAAGTGTAACATACCAAGTAATTAATTAATAATAGATTTTTTTATCTATGTCTATTAATGAATTATATAGTGTTTTAGAGGCTTAAAATGAAAATAAATCCAATCTTAAGCATGGAACACACTAATATTCTTAAAAGATTGTTTTACTGCCTTTTAATGCCAACCCCTTTTTAAATCAATATTTTGACAATTTTATAATCTATATTTGTCAAAATAAACATATTTATTATGATTGGGACATTGAATTTTATATTGGATAAATTTTTGGTATTTTTCTGACAATGTTAATTTTTTAATGAATAGTGAAAAATACTGCATTTTACATCAAAACTACTTTTTAATCTAATTTATTTATATGATTAGATTATCTTTTGAATTGTTTTTGAAGTGAAATTAGAATATATTTTTACCATTTAATCCAATGGTGGTCATTGGAATCAATTTCACTTTGAAATTGGACTTAAACTGGTGTCAATCTTTTGATAGTTATTGTTTCATAAAAACACGCTATTTGCTCTGACATCGGGAATTAATTATTAAATTAATTAATGTGACTTATATGTTTTGAATTTGGTAAAATAGACTTCATTTTTGAATTCATAATATCAAATATATCTTAGGGTGATGTTTTGGTATTTTTCTGAAAAACATCAATTTTTGATGAATAGTGAAATCACTAAGTGGTACTTATAAAAACTGATTTTCCGTTTAAATGAAATTTTGCCATCATTGTGTTTTGAATTTCAAAAATCCAACATACATGGTTGTCATTAAGAATTAAAATTTTGTTCAATGAGATTAACATAATTTTTTGGTGAATAGTAACTTATTAAGTTTTTAATCGCGATTAGTGGTAATTAATGTAGTTTAAGGTAAAAATAATGCTTTAATAAAATGAGATGATCTTGACACATGTCCTACCATAATTTTTTGTGTCATGGACGACCAAGACAAGCCATGGGTCAACTTGGGGACCCCATGGAGCCACTTTGGTTGGGAAATGACATAAATAACTTTTTATTTAATGTAAAAGTAAAAATGACACAAACATCATATGTTTTACGAAAAGAATTTTTAAATGGGGTTATAAAGATCAGAATTTTGATTATAAATAGTCATTGGAAATCTAAAAAGATTTCCTACATCATAGTAGTTTTTTTATAATTTTTATACTTTAAATAAAGTAAAGTATTTATGACATCATGATGATGCAGCGATGACCTCATTATTTAACGATTTAAATAAAATGAAAAGATAATGTAATATCTAAACCCTAAACATGTCCAAAACCTATTGGATGGGTATATTTAGAACCCTTATCACCTTATACTCGAATTATATCAATGTGGGACCATTTAAATCCGAAAATCATTTTCAAATAAAGTAATATTTCTTTACTTTCCAAGAGTGCCCCTCCTCTCCTCTTATAAAAGGCCCCCACCTCTACCTCATTACCCACACTCCCAAAGTCTTTGGCTCGACCATACCCTTCCCATTTACTCTCTCCACATCCCTCTACTCATCTTAGAGGATTCCCTTTGGGCAGAATCCTTTCAATGGAATCCTTTACGCTCAAATCAAAAGGAGTTACACTTTTAAAGGTAATTCATTCTCTCATGTTCATTTGTTTTATTTTGCTTCTCCAACCCCCTAAAATCTTTTTATTTAATTATTTTGTAACAACACCAGTATCTTAAATATACTAGGATGTTGTTATAATATTTATTTGAGCTAAACTCTCACACAACTACATAAAATGGTTAATGAACATATGGTTTCCGTGGATGGCGAAATTCTGCCTCCCGAAACGATGATTGTTCAATACTCATTTAACAACTTCAAAGGTGGCCATTATGATGTCACTATTTTTATATATGATATGTAATATGTTTATTCTTTCCTTAAGATTATGTATTTTTCATTTATGGTATACCATTATTGTTTCCATTATGGGTAAACATGATATCTTTATTTTAGGAAGTGCGGACTACCACCCCCTGAAAGTGATTTGATTCGTTAATACCATATGTGGGATGTGTAAAGGATAAAGTTAATGATATTATATATGTTATTATACTGGAATTATAATATACTCTTATATCATTTTGATTCCATTCCAGAAAATACGAAATAGAATTGGAAGTAGCGTTCATGCGTACATACGGCTTACCGTCTCCATGAACGGTGCATTTAATTTCTTACCTCTAAATGTGATGTAATATTATAAATACAAGTATATGATGAATATATATGATATATATGTTATCCAAATCATTAATATCATTCGGTATATAACGAACCTTTGACCAAATTAACAACATGTAAGTGTAAGAAGTCTATTTTTGACTTAAGAACCAAATACCGACAAAATGAACATTATTAACTTAAATGATTACATGATGTTCATAACATGGTATAAAAGGAATAATGAACTTGAAAAAGGTTCTTAATCAAGAATAGATTAACTCATGTTTATTATTCAGGAGATTAAAGAACGGTCGGGTCAAGTCGGATACGAGGTATGGGATTTCATCTCAATATCCTTTCATTGAGGCATATTTTGTTTTATACACAACATTCTTTTATACGGTGTATAAACCCCTTTGAATTTTACATTTATTCAAAAGGAATCTTTTTTATACTAAGAGTTTACTAAACGATGAAAGGGAATGTTTTTGTCGTATGTATGCGGTGACAACGACTTCTCCGCCGCCGTGACCATTATTTGAGTTTCGGCTTCCTCTACAAGCCACACCTTTTTTAAAGAAAAATAAATACCATGTTTTAATTTTCTTTTATTTTGGTATTGAAAATGGTTTTCATAATATTTTTATATCAATGTGTGGTATTGATATCTTGTGATTGAAAGGACTAAATGTTATGTTACCTTTATGCATGTTTTATGTGATATGATTATGTTGAGGTTCTTGGGCATTATTATGAAGACAGGTGGTTCTGTGATAGACTAAGGGTGGGTGAGCCCGATATAGCTCTCCAATGCATTGGGTAATGTGAAGGAGTGAAACATTAAGGTTTCTCCGAAAAGATTTAAGGAATATACTGTGATGGGTATTCCAAACGTAACCAAGAGGGTTACTCCCTACGTAAGAATGTTATGAATGCCTCAAGATACCTTTATGTCTTATGATTTCTATGATTTATTCATGATTTGATGAGGTATGTTAAAGTACTTATGTTTTATGGGTAACGTATGATTTCATTCTTATGTATATATGTACCCATGTTTCCTTTCCACATTTTTATATCCCTTACTGAGCATTTTATGCTCATCCCAAGTTTTTTTGAAATGTTTTTCACTGGTCAAGGGAAAGGTACATGATATGATGATAGTGTCAAGGAAGTGTCAAAAAAGAATCCATGTTTTATTTTAAATATGTTTCCAGTGATGGGAAAGAAGAATACTATCCTTATGTAACCACTTTTTTTATATGTGGAATGCAATGCAAGTTTTATGATCTAATTCTCAAAAACTCTAAACCCGAAAAGATCATCAATGTATAATCTTGTAATAACTCAAGATTAAGTAAGGTTTAAGGCTGGGGCCTTATAGTTGGTATCAGAGGTCGGTTTAGACAACTTTAGAAGTTAGAAAAGTGTAAAATTATAAGTTAATTTATGGTATGATTGAAATGATATATCATTTACAGATTACCTTGTTGCTTCGCCTAAGATATTTCTGTGTTAAGAATGGTTTTTCGTAGAGGAAATAGAACAACTTTTCTAAGAAGGCATACATAGGGAAATGACCTTCCAAATCAGCATACTGAGATGGTCAGAATCAGAACTAAACAGTTTGTTGCAGTGAGGGCTCAGTTGACTCATGTGAAAAATGTTGGTAGTTTTCATTGATGATATTTTTGTGTTTTCTAAAAGTAAATAGGAGCATGAAAGACATTTAAGGGTTATCTTGCAAACCTTAAAAGAAAAGAAACTACATGGAAAATTCAGAAAGTGTGAGTTTTGGTTACAACAAATTTCTTTCCTGGGTCACATTGTTTCAAAAGATGGAATAACTGTTGATCCTGCTAAAACAAAAGTTGTTGAAGAATGGCCAAGACCCACAAATGTAACCGAGATCCATAGTTTTCTTGGGTCGGCAGGTTATTACTAAAGGTTTGTTGAAATTTTTTCACGATTATCTAGTCCAATGACTAAGCTAACTCGGAAGGCTGTTAAGTTTATCTGGACAAAATAATATGATGATTTCTTTTAGGAGTTGAAAAGAAGATTGGTGAATGCTCCAGTTTTGGCACTTCCTTCCAGGAATGGTGAGTTTGTTATATAAAGTGATGCTTTATTAAAAGGACTTGGTTGAGTCCTAATGCAGAATGATCTGGTAATTGCTTATGCTTCACGACAGTTGAAAACTCATTAGGTAAATTAGCCTACACATGATTTGGAATTAGCTGCTATTGTTTTTTCTTTAAAAATTTGGAGGCATCATTTGTATTGAGTAAAGTGTGAAATATATACCGATCACAAAAGTTTAAAGTATATATTCACTCAGAAAAAATTGAACATGAGACAAAGGAGATGGATAGAATTAATCAAGGATTATAATAGTACAATTCATTACCATCCACGAATAGAAAATAAAGTGGCTGATGCTTTGAGTCGAAAAATTAATGCTTCATTAGCAATGTTGCATTTGGAACGTGATCCTTTGGTTAAGGATTTGATTAACTTTGGCATAGAAGTTGTTAGTGCAAGAAGTTCTTTTGTTTTGTTTCAGGTATCAGTGAGATCATCTCTATCAGATAGAATCAAGGAAGCACAGAAGCAAGATAGTGAGTTGCAGAAAAAGGTAGAGCTGGTTCAGAAAGGTAAGTTTCCTGAATTCAACATTGATAATCACTGCGTTTTGAGATTTGGGAAGAGATTGTGTGTGCCTTGTGATTCACAGTTGAAGAGAGAGTTGTTATGTGAAGCTCATAGTTCTCCATTTTCAGTTCATCATGGCAGTACTAAGATGTACAGAGGTCTGTGGGAGTATTACTGGTGGGATGGAATGAAAAGAGATATTGCTGATTTTACTGTGATGTGTTTGACTTGTCAACAGGTTAAAGAAGAGCGGCAGTTACCGAAAGGGATGCTTCAGCCTTTACCAGTTCCAGAGTAGAAATGGGAGAATATATCCATGGATTTTGTTGTGGGATTACTGAAGACATCTCAAGGTAATAATGCAATCTGGGTTATTGTTGATCGCTTGACTAAATCTGCTCATTTCCTTGATATACGAGATACATTTTCCCTAGATCAATGTTTCCGACGCTTTCGTCGGGGCGCGCGCGCATCCGTCCGTCAGGGGGGGACGCGCGACATTGTTTCCCCGCATTCCCGCTTTCCAAAGGCGGGCGGCATTCGTTCCTTATTCAGGGACGTCTGCTCCTTGATCGAAACGGGATGATGGGATGTCGGTTCTTCCTCCTGTGGATTCCTCCTCAGAACTCGTCACCTAGTCCGGGTCTCCCTTATAGATTTAATACGTAGTTCGTGAAACTCTTCCCAGTGCCATGTTTCCATGGGCGCCGGTTAATTACGCTGCTCCTGTCGGGACATTCCAAAGGGTCCAGTCAGGGCAACAACCTTCGGTCAGGGGAGTAGTCACGTTGAGACATCAGTAGCGTGTCTGGATGCTGGGGTACCTGGCGTGTCTGTCCGTTATCCTTGATCACAAGGCTTCTCGAGGGCGTGGAAGCCCGAGGCATCCCACATCGAGCGCGGAGAATTACATGTCATAGACACGTATCTGAGGTTTTCCTCAGCTTCCCGTGTTCAACACAGGGTATGCCGCGATTTTAACGTCCAACGGAGACGGATGAGGGTGATCAGAACGTCCCATAGAGACGGATCAGATTGGTGTATCGCATAGAGACGGCTATGGTCCCATAGAGACGAGTCAGAATGCCCAATGAGGACGAATCTGAGGTGGTGAACTCCCTATAGGGGAAAAGGGTGATGAATCGGGGTGTACACGGAGGATAGCGACCCGGATATATGATGGGACTTACACATGGAAAGTGGCCCAGGCGCCGCTAGGGGCAGTGAGGAGATGGATGGCATGACTCCACCGGGATGTTGCGGCCCGGGTGAGAATCAGGATGGGTGATGGATGGATGAGTGAAGTGGAGGAGGATGAAATGGGACCATCGCAGGGTGCGACAGTGAAATTGGGCTTGAGCCTTGAGGAGGCTTCCTACGTATCCCCGTGGCAGAGAATCAAAGTCCGCGTAGTTCGGGTGGTGCCAGTAAACCGACGTGAAAGTAGACTCTTGAGTCCACTATTGGTGGGATTGAACCTCGTGGAGGCTTCCTACGTACCATGCCTTGACATGGATCAAAGTCCTCGTAGTTTAGGTTGTGCAGTTTAACGTCTTTGCTGGACGGGGGCATACAGTTTAACGTCGTGCTGGACGTGGGCGAAACTCGACGTGAATGAACGACCGAGCAATATGGCTTGAACCTCATGGAGGCTTCCTACGTACCATGCCTTGACACGGATCAAAGTCCTCGTAGTTCGGATGGGGTTTCGTCGGTGAACCGACGTGAAAGTAGACCTTGGTCCACTATTGGTGGGCTTGAACCTCGTGGAGGCTTCCTACGTACCATGCCTTGACATGGATCAAAGTCCCCGTAGTTCGGATGGTTGGGTCGCAATGGCTTACCACTGGACCGGAATTGGACCCGACGTGAAAGAGCGACGGGTGGGCTTGAACCTCGTGGAGGCTTCCTACGTACCATGCCTTGACATGGATCAAAGACCTCGTAGTTCAAGTTGTCACAACGGCTTACCGCTGGACTGGAATGGGACCCGACGTGAATGAGCGACGGGTGGGCTTGAACCTCGTGGAGGCTTCCTACGTACCATTCCTTGACATGGATCAAAGACCTCGTAGTTCAGATGGTCACAACGGCTTACCGCTGGACTGGAATGGGACCCAACGTGAATGAGCGACGGGTGGGCTTGAACCTCGTGGAGGCTTCCTACGTACCATGCCTTGACATGGATCAAATACCTCGTAGTTCAGATGGGGTGTGTCGGTGAACCGACGTGAAAGTAGACCTTGGTCCACTGTTGGTGGTCTTGAACCTCATAAAGGCTTCCTACGTACCATGCCTTAACATGGATCAAAGACCTCGTAGTTCAAATGGGTTTGTCAGGGTCGGTGATCACTCTAAGCTCACGTGAGTCATGCTCGGTGTGAGAAACAAGAGGTTGCAAGGACCTGACGATCACGTCGCGAAGGGTGCGTCCGTGAGAAGCGAAGAGGGGCTTACGCGTTGAGCGGCCCATGGTGTCGGGACTTACTCCAAGATGGAGGCCCATGGCGCGACAAAGCGCGGGAAAGATGGACCTTGGTCCGACAATGGGAGGTGCCTCGTTCCCTATCACGTCCTCCACTGACCTTGGTAGTGGGGAAGTACTGAGATGCACGGGTGCAATCATCTGTACCAAAGGTTAGGGATTTACGCTCTGAGGCGACCCTTCCCCTGCGAACATACACCACTCCGACAAGGAGGATCTCATTCCATGTGCGGAAGAGTTCCATTCCCGTGGAGACGAGTGGTGTAATGAATGTTCGAGCTGGGGGGACCCTTCGTGAGGGAGACGAGGTTGGGTCACAGTTTAACGTCATGTGTTGAGGACGTGGTGCTTGGCAGTTTAACGTCCTGCAGCTCGGACGAAGTGGGTTCACTCCACACCCCTAGGGCTTACATAACCGGTACCCTCTGGTCCTTGGGGAAGGGAAGGTGCCGGTAAGGCCATGGTAAAGGGGGGTCACGGGAGGAACCATCGAGGGGTCCACGTTAGCGTGGCTATGTGAAGAAGCAATAGCCTTTACCGTGCCTATGCGAAGAAGCATTAGGTGAAGCAACGCTACGGGAGGTGTTGTCCATGGGACTTTGAAATCACATCGTGCAAACCTGGAGGGTCGCACGGAAAGAGGAATCTCTAAGCAGAGGAGTGTGCTTTGCGAAGTGGGGTGCCTTGGCCTTAGCATGGGGCAGAGGTGGGAGTGAGAGGTGCTTCGCGAAGTGGAACAGTGTTCGCGGAGCACTGCCTCGCGAAGAAGGAGTGGTTCGCGAAGCAGGGTCCTGCCAAGCAATGTGCTTCGCGATGCATAGTTATCCTGCCTTGGCATAGGGATTACTAGCATGGGTTCGGTGTTTCGCAAAGCACAAGTGCTCCGCGGCTGCCCGGGTTCCCTTGGGAATCCCCTTCCTTTGTGAACTCCCTTGAGCTTCGCGAAGGGCATCCCTCTCGGAAGAGGGGCTCAGAACGAAACAAATCAGAGTCGTCTCGCGAAGTAGAAATACCTCGCGGAGCTCATGATTCCCGGGGCAAAGCGTGCTTCGCGATTCAGGAGAGGAGAAGCCGAAGGGTCGGATTATCCATCCTTTTGGGGACTCAGGGAGAGTAGAGTATTTATAGGGAAGGGGCGCCGCGAAGCAGGGCTCGCGCGCCGCCTTCGGGGCTTCGCGGCGGCTCGCGAACGTCAAACGGGTTCGCGGAGGATTACCGCCTTCGGAGCTTCGCGGCGGCTCGCGAACGTCAAACTGGTTCACGGAGGATTACCGCCTCCGGCGCTTCGCGGGGCTGCCAAGGTTGGGACGCTTCGCGGCGGGGCTCCGCGGCCGGGCTTCGCGGCTGAGCTTCGAGAGGCAAGGCGCCGGCTGTCTTTTTCGTTCCTTCCTTTCGGGCCATATTTTTGGCGCCAACAAATGCCCCCCCTCAGACTTGGAGCCGCGGAGGGCGAAGGGTCGAAGTATGAGGGACAATCGCCAAAAACTGTCGGTGGTTCGCGAGGTGTCATCGCGAAGGGGGACCCGCGCTGCTCGCCGGGGCCGCGGGTGAGGCGCGCCGCGATGCTCCGGGGTCGTCGCCTATAAATAGGGGGTCCGCGTTCTTTTGTCTTTACGCACCTTCCTTGTCCTTTTGTGCTCTCGATTTCGCGACGCTCCGCGTACTCCGCGACAGCACTCCGCGAATCGAGCTTCGCGGCGAACCGCGAGTCTCCGATTCCGCGTCCGCGCTAAGCGAACCTCTGTCTTCCTTGGCCAGACTTCGTGGCTTGGTCTCACGACCGATCTTCGCGTTCTGACTTCGCGGTCGAGCTTCGCGGCCGAGCTTCGCGATCCGTCAGAAAGAATTCTTTTCCGAGGGCCAAAGTCGAAATGGCCCATCAAGAAGCTGCCTTGGGGGTCCTTGCAGACATGACCGGTCTTCCGGAATGTTGGCCCAGGACGGTAGGTGAGCCGATGCGGCACAAGACCAGGCCGTTAGGGGGTTCCTTCAGACATGAAAGAGGACGACAGTCTGAATAAGGGACACACAAAGCGTGGAACATGGAGTGGTGGTTTGTTCAAACAGAATCCAACACCTCGGTAGTTGCACCACCGTGGAGGGAGTACGCCAGATGGGCGCATCAACCTGATCACGGATCATTCCTTTTTTGGACAGGGCCTCTCTGGCGAGGGGATCTATCGCTTCCCAATGGGATCTTGGGGCATCCTGAACTTGTTCAGGGTAAAATTTTAGCTACATAGTTCTCCCCGAGGGGTCAGGCCAGAGGGCTGGAATTGGGGAGGAACAGGATTTTGTGATTCCTGGGGCTGAACCCTAGGCGAAATGCCTGGGCGTCTCTACGTATCCCACGTGATGATGGGAATCAAGCCGCACGTAGTTCTGGAAGCACAGTTTAACGTCGTACTGGACGAGGAGCAGCCTAACCGTGTTGGTACACATCCATCCAAAACTACTAAGCCCACGTGAGTCGTGCTCGGTGTGGGAAACAAGTAGTAGTGGTGGGAATTTCCCGATGCAGAGAGGGGCAGGTTGGGGCAAAGGGATGCTTGGTGACTACCGGCCCAATGACACTAACACGATCATTCAACGCACCTAGATGCACGAAGAGAAAGAGCCGAGTATGGTGGAGTTCCACTTGAACATGAGGGAGTGGAAATGTGTGAATCATGACGCTCGAGATTCGGATCACGATGGTGGCGGCGTGGCGATGGAGGACTACTGCTGACCATATTTGCAACACAACATCCTATCGCGTTAGCCTGAAATGGGGACAAACAAATGAGGGTCGACCGTTGACCATGTTCGAAACACGGGACCGTGTCACAAATGTTGTCAAATATCCGCAGGGACGTTGGCCCGAAACGATTGTAGGGCCCTTAGGTCCAACATTCATGGAGAGCCCTTAAGCTTAGTATCCACGTCGTCCGAGGGTCCTTTTGGATGTGGAAGAGGATGAGGATCCAAATAGTGAGCTCACGAAGCTTGGTCATGGGATGAGGGGAATGTCCCTGTGAAAATCCCATGCTTCGGACTTTTTGTCAAAACACATCTGAATACGTCAACGAAACGTATTAGAGAGAGGGAGCAGATTCCTTTACCTTGGGGAGATCTTATTTTATGGTCATAGAATTCGGACCATGGATTGGAAAAAGGGATCAGGGGACGCATGACATCACAGCCTGACGTGAATGAGCTCGAGTCGAGGGACCGAACACCAGGGTTAGGCTGGGCCCGCGGGAAAGTACCCGGGCGCTCCTACGTATCTCATGAGGATGAGAATCAATCCATACGTAGTTCTGGAAGGTGGCAGGGTAAGGTACCAGTGCCAGGGGAAAGGGGAAGTGCGGGAGTGGCCCTTGCACTAAAAGAAGCGGAATTTGATGTATCTTGTTTGTTTTTTGAGGTGAATGGGTTTTTTTTTGTGAAGTGACAGGCCTAGAACTGTAGGTCGTGATGTCGCCACAAGAATCAAGCCGTGATGGGCGTTGAAAAATGGCATGGCGCGTGGCCAGTACCCAACGTGATGTCCTCTACAGCGAGGTCACCACAATGCGGTGCCGTTTTTCGTCGTGCGGCCATGACGATAATGTCACAGTTTAGGGTCGTATGATAGGACCAAGCATGCATTTTATCGTCATGCAGCGCAGACGTAGCAGAGACGATGCTAGGCGGGAAATGTGCGCAGTGTTATAAAACACAATTGATGGAGACATGATCCCACATCAGATTGTACGCCATTTGGAGGGGGAAACCTTAGGCCGAGGGGCCTATACAGAGGTGAAACAGGGAGAGAGACTGGCTTCCTGAATGGGTTGTACCTGGAGACAGGGCGTCTGGGCGGTCCTACGTATCCCATGAGGATGGGAATCAAGTTAAACTTAGTCCCGAATGGATCTTAGTTTATGGTCTTAGAGCTTGGACCATGGGAACCCCAAAGGGCGCCAGATTGCAGCTTTGTCCCCCTAGCATGAAAAGGTGCACTGAGGGATAGCGCCAAAAGTGTTGAGATTCCACCCGGACATGATGGGGTGGAAAATGAAGTGAATCATGCAACCAACATTCAAGGACTGAAGGGGCTGGTGTGACGACAGGGGATTACTGCTGACCATGTTCGCAGCACAGCATCCTGTCGCGTTAGCCTGAAATGAGGACTAACAAAACGAGCATCGACCGCTGACCATATTCGCAACGCGGGATTTTATCGATTTGTCGTCCGTAACCCTGGAGGGCATTGGCCTGTATCGGTAGGAGAGCCCTTGGGCGTAGTATCCAGGCCGTTCTTGGGGGTCCCTCTAGTTGTGAAAGATGATGGAAGTCCGAATACAGGGGAACACGAAGCTTGACAAGTGGAAGGAACTTGACCAAGTTGAATCTGACACTCTTGGTGCTAGACTAGAGTGCTCTTAATACATGGGTGAACCACTGCAGGGAGCCAAGGGACTCAACCTTGAGGGTGATCGAGAGATGGCAGATTCCCAGGGGAAGGGGGGCATGGTGCCCAAAACCTTGTATCATACCTACACACCCCCCCGCTGGAGAGGGATGGACCAAGTGGCCTAGGTGACCGGGAAATCAGGAGATCTCCCCGAGGTGGGGCTGGACCCGAATCTTAGACATTCAGGTGGTCCTACGTATCCCATTAGGATGGGAATCAAGCCATACGTAGTTCTGAAAGGTGCCTTTTAACGTCATGCAGGACATGAAATCAGGAGGACCGAACCTCAGAATGGGGCGTGCGTGGTGCAGCTATTGCAAACCCGAGGTGAATGAGGACGTAGTCCCACACTGCGCCGCGCAGTCCTGCGATCAGGGTCCTGAAGGCAAGATTAGAGAGGTAAATTTGCTGAACTCAAGCTGGGTTCGAAGGCAAGGGGTCTTGAACGTAGTTCCAGATGAGTCTTAGTTTATGGCCTTAGAGCTCGGACCATGGATGGTGACAACTCCCGAGTAAGCACAGATGTCAACCCAATCCCTAAGCCCACGTGAGATAAACTCGGTGTGGGAAACAAGGGGGCTATCCTCATCGCAATACTTGGGGCATCCATCAAAGGGGAGTCAGCAGAGAATTTCGAAGGACACCTTTGATGTAGCTTGTTCCTCGAACGCGCAAACGTGTACGGGGGAAAAGTACCAAGATTCCTGAGACTCTACTTGGACATGATGAAGTGATGAAGGGTGTGAATTGTGTACCCGACATTTGGGCTTAATGGGTTGGTGTGACGACAGAGGAAAACTGTTATCCATGACGGAAACACAGTGTCTGTATCGCGTTAGACTGAGGTGGGAGCAACAAACGAGCATCGACCGCTGACCATATTCGCAACGCGGGATTTTATCAATTTGTTGTCTGAAACCCCTGGGGGCGTTGGTCCGTATCGGTAGGAGAGCCCTTGGGCATTGTATCCAGGCCGTTCTTGGGAATCCCTCCGGGTGTGAAAGATGATGAAAGCCTTGATGCGGGGATACGCAAAGCCTGGAAAGCGGATGCTGACGTGTCCGAGTAAAGCTTGGCATTCCAGGTAATAAACCAGAGTACTCTTAAGCACATTGGTGAACCGCCGAAGAAAAAGGATCAACGAAACAGCTCAGTAGGGGGGGGGGGAGCATGGCGCAGTCATTACGAGATCGTCGTGAATGAGGACATGATCCCACACCACACCATATGATCCCCTCATGGGGTAAGGACGGGCCAAGGGGCCATGATAGGATGAGGATTCCCGAGAGATGGGGCTGGACCCGAAGCCTAGACATTCAGGTGATCCCACGTATCCCATTAGGATGGGAATCAAGCCACACGTAGTTCTTGAAATGCAGTTTAACGTCATACTGGACGAAGAGGGGAGTAATATACCCCTAAACAAGGGAGGTGTATGGCATGGTAAAGAAGCCGTCGTGAATAAAGACGTAGTCCTACGTCACACCATACGATCCTATAAGATAGGTCCTGGGCTGCGGCCCAGAAAGGCCAAGGGGCCTGGGGCTGAGCCTCGGTCAGGAAGGCCTGACTGGTTTGTGGTTTAACGTCTTACATGAGGACGGGGGGTCGAGGACCCGAGGAGGCCAAGGGGCCTGAGGCTGGGCCCCGTAAAGGGAGGACGTACGGCATGGTACATGATCCCGACGTGAATGAGAACGTAGTCCCAAATCACACCGTACACCCTTATGAGGAATCCTGGGTCGTGGCCCGGATCGCCAGCGCCACCTGGGGGAAGTTTGTCACCTTGGGATGGGGCAGAGGGGATCACTGTTCTTGATGCCTGGGGCATCTCGGGGTGGACCCGAAGATCCAGGACACTGTTTACCATATTTGAAACACAGCGTTCCTATGGTGACCCGCATGGGGGAAACAAATGAGCGTCAACCGCTTGACCAAATTCGCAACGCGGGACTTGTATCGACTTGTTGCTTAAAGAAACCCTCGGGGGCGTTGGCCCGTATCGGTAGGAGAGCCCTTGGGCATTGTATCCAGGCCGTTATCGGGGGTCCCTCCGGGTGTGAAAAGGTGACAGAATCCCAGTCAAGGAGTGGGTGAAGCTCAGTTGCGTTCATCCACGAAAGGGGAAAACACCTCAAGGGGGAAATGTGCAGCCGGGTCGGGGCTTGCTCGACGTGGGTCGGGGAAAAAGTGTGCACCCTACCATGTCTTGACCCGAGGGGAAGATTTTGGCTTTTGGGCTGGGCCAACGGACGAAATGTCCGGGCGTTCCTACGTATCTCATAAGGATGAGAATCAAGCCATACGTAGTTCTTGAAGGCCATGCAGTTTAGCGTCATGCGGTGAGGACGTGGGAGGGTAGAAGAACGGGAGTGGGCGCATGGTGCGACCTTTACAATCTTTGCGTGATTGGGGTTCCATGAGCGGGGCCAAGGAAGCCTACTCCCTGCTACACAAAGATCCTCCAAGGAGACTATCCCCAGGGGGAATAGTGGAAGAGAAAAACTTGGGGATGGGCTCAAGACGAGGCGTCCAAGCGTTCCTACGTATCCCATGAAGATGGGAATCAAGCCATACGTAGTTCTTGGCATGCAGTTTAACGTCATGCGGGACGGTGAGAAGCACCTCCTTTGGGGATATGTATGGTACGACAAGTAATCCGACGTGAACGGGGACATAGTCCCACACCATGCCATACAATCCCGCAAGAGGGTAAGTCGGGGAAAGACCAAGGGGGGCCCGAGGCCAAGCCGCGGTGGAGACGGGGCCAGGGGCCCAAGGAGGCCAAGAGGCGTGAGGCCGGGCCTCGGTCAGGAAGACCTGACTGGCTTGCAGTTTAACGTCTTGCAGTGAGGACGGAGAGACAGTTTAAGGTCATGCGGGACCAAGTCGCAGTTTAGAGTCATGCAGGACCCTCTCGCAGTTTAGGGTCGTGCAGGACCACTGCAGTTTAATGTCGTGCGGGACCCTCTCGCAGTTTAGGGTCGTGCAGGACCACTTTTTGCCCTAGGCAAAGTATCGCTTGAGGAATTTGGCATTGGTGGGAGGGGTTACACGCTCTCCATCCGTGGTCACCAAGGAGTATGCTCCGTTGGGGTAAACCTTATGGATGATGTAAGGCCCTTCCCATTTGGGTTCTAACTTGGGTGGTTTCCTACCAGGGATCATTGGCGCTCGAAGGGCCAGTACCAGGTCACCCTGTAGAAAAGAGCGGATACGAACCTTCTTGTCAAAAGCTCTCGCTATCTTGTCCTGATGCCTTTCCAGATTGTGGAGGGCACGGATCCGGTTCTCGTCCAGTGCCTCTAATTCAGCTAGACGGATCTCGGCTACCTCATCTGGTGTCTGGTGATCATAAACTGCAGTGCGTAGCGACGGCAGCTGGATCTCAATGGGTAGGACGGCTTCAGCTCCATACACCAGGGAATATGGGGTCACCTGGGTAGAGTTGCGAGTCGTCGTCCGGTAAGCCCAAAGGGCGTTGGGGAGCTTGTCCAGCCAACTCTTCTTATTCTGACCAACCATCTTCTGCAGAATGTTAGAGAGGGTCTTGTTGAACGCCTCGATCTGCCCATTCGCCTGTACGTGGTAGCGGGAGGTATGGTTCGACCGGATGTCGTACTTAGCGTACAATTTCTTCAATTCAGCTGCTCGGAAGTTGGTGCCGTTATCGGTGAGGAAAGCGTGAGGGACTCCAAACCGGTGGATAATGTTAGAGCTCACAAAGTCAACGATTGAACGGGCCTTGACCTCTTTGAGCGGAACTGCTTCTGCCCACTGGGAGAAGAAATCTGTAGCAGTCAGGATGAACCTACACTGGCGGGCTGTTGCCGGCGGATACGGTCCCACTACATCGAGTCCCCATACCGCAAATGGCCAAGAGAACTTGGTGGGGTGGAGGGGTTCTGGCGGCCGATGCAAGAAGTTGGCGTGTACTTGGCACGCGTGGCATCTCTTGGCGTACCCAATACAATCGTGGATCATGGAGGGCCAGAAGTACCCTAACCTCCGGATTTGCTGGGACAGTTTCGGCCCAGCTTGATGGGCGCCACAGGAACCGGCATGAACCTCTTGCATAACTTGAGGTATCTCTACTCCTCGGATGCAACGGAGGAGGACACAATCGAAGCTCCGTTTATAGAGGGCCTGCCCAAGACTGGGGTCGCTCTGGAGGGTGAATTGCAACGCGCGGCGTCGTATACGCTCACGTTCAGCCCGGTCGTCCGGGAGCCAACCATTTTAGAGATACTCGACAAAAGGTGCTCTCCAGTCGGGGGTGGTTTCAACCACTGCGTCTGACGAATCCGGGACTCCCGATGTGGAGGGTCCGACGGTGAGATGACTTACCCGCAGGCTATCACGATCCTCTTGGGTGACGGGAGCAATGACTCTCCGGTGGGCCACGTGTATGACCAAATCATCTTGCTCGGGTTCTGCGAGCGACGCGGCTAAGCCAGCCAGGGCGTCCGCTTGTCCGTTCTGCGATCTTGGGACATGGGTAACCTCTGGCCGAGGAGAGAACTAGGCCATTAGGAGGAGGGTGTACTCCAGTAACGGTGCAAGCTCTGGCTTCCTGACGACGTAGTCTCCATTAACCTGTTTGACCACCAGCTCGGAATCTCCCTTCACATGTAGATGGGGAACATGGATCTCAAGGGCCAACTCGAGGCCGGTGATGAGAGCCTGGTACTCTGCCTCGTTGTTCGTACAACCTTCTGACAGCAGGAACAAGTACGGTAGGACGGCTTGCGCCGGGGTAATGAAAACAATGCCCAGACCCACTCTGTTGAGCTTGGGGTCGTTGAGCCTTCTACCGGTGGGGCTCCGGGAGGCACCGTCGAAATGCATTTGCCAACATGGGGCAGCATGATCGACTGAGAGGATCGTCTCGTCGGGAAAATCCAGGTCCAGGGATTGATCCGCGGAGGTTGGATGGGCAGCTAAAAATTCTACCAACGCTTGTCCCTTAACGGCCTTCTGAGGCACGAACCTGATATCAAATTGCTGGAGAATCACCGCCCACCGTGCTAGTCGGCCAGTCAGCATGGGGCGGTTCAGGATGTACTTCAGCGGATCTACCCGAGAGATCAATTGTACCTCGTGGTGTTTCAGTTAGTGCCGCAACTTCTGCACAGTGAAGACGAGCGCAAGGCAGCTCTTTTCGATGGGGGAGTATCTGACCTCCGTATCGAGAAGCATGCGGCTGAGATAGTAGAGACTATTCTCAGTGCCCACGTTATTCTTCTGGGCGAGCAGCGCACCGAGGGATCTCTCCAGGGCGGTCACATAATGGACCAGCGGCTTTCCGGAGACGGGTGGCATCAAGACCGGAGGTTGGAGCAGATACTACTTGATTTCCTCGAAGGCGGCCCGACACTCCTCATCCCATTCGTAGGCAGCGTCTTTCTTCATGAGCCGGGAAAAGGGCTTACACTTGCGGTCCAGATTCGCAATGAATCGGCGTATATAGGCTAAGTGGCCTTGCAGGCCTCGTAGCTCTCGAATGTTGCTCGGGGGAGGCATTTGGCTGATGGCCTTGATCTTCTCCGGGTCGATCTCGACACCTCGGTATCTGACAACGAAGCCCAGAAACTTCCCGGAGGTGACTCCGAAGGCACACTTCAGCGGGTTCATCTTCAGGTGACGGGAACGGAGGAAATCGAACACTTTCTCAAGGTCTTTGAGATGGTCCTGGTGCTGGCGCGATTTGACTACAAGGTCATCCACGTAGCATTCCACCAATGTTCCGAGGATCGGTTTGAATATGCGATGCATGGCCCTCTGATAAGTGGCACCTGCATTTTTCAAACCGAATGGCATTACCCGGTAGCAAAAGGTACCCTGGGGAGCCCTGAAGGCAGTGGACTCCTCGTCTTCGGGGGCCATCCTGATCTGGTTATACCCGGAATACCCGTCCATGAAAGAGAGGGCTTGGAACCCGGCCGTGGCGTCAATCAACAGCTCCGTCACTGGGAGTGGGAAGTCATTCTTTGGGCAGTGGCGATTGAGATCGCGGAAGTCGATGCAGACTCTGATCTGCCCATTCTTCTTCCGGACCGGCACAATGTTGGCAAGTCATTTGGGGTACTGGACCTCCTTAATGAAGTTGGCTTTGATAAGCTTGTCAACTTCGGCCTCGACCATAGCACCATGAGAAGGGTGCATTTTCCTGGGAGGCTGCTTGAACCCACGGTGTTTTGCCGGGAGACCCAGATGGTGGACGACCACTTGGGGATCCAGTCCTGGCATCTCATCGTAACTCCAGGCAAACACATCGCGGTGCTGTTGGAGGAAGTCTACATACCGCTGCCGCTCCTCGAGGGACATGGCTGCACTGATCAATGTGGGTCTTGGATCTGCCTCGCTACCAAGGTTCACCTGTACCAGTTCATCAACCGTGGTAGAGACTCCTTCTTCAAAGGCTGGGGGAGCATCCTCCAAGTCTTCCTCCCCAGCCATGGGGGAACTTCCCGCAATGGAATATACTTCTAGGTTCTCAAAACCCGAGGGGAAACTGGTGCCGGCTTGGGTAGTAGCGGTCATCACATCCGGAGACTCACTTGTCATTGAGACCATAGCAATAAATGCATTTGATCCGATCCCATCTGGCCTTTGGCCTAAGGGGCCACGCTTGATGATATCAAAGTAGTGGTGACGTGTCGGCCTGAGTCGGTTAATTCCATCCCGGCGAAAGAGACACGTATGGCGCACCGCCGTTGCCATCAGCTTGACGTCCCGGTACCGTACAGGGGTAGGAGGTTCCGGGATGACCCGAGCCTGGTTGATGTAGGAGTACGAGGTGATTTTCCGCCGTCGCTTGGACATGGGAACATGCCTTCCTTGCGTGCCCGAAACAACAAAACATTGTCCCATGTCGAGGGTCGTGGCCTCCAACCGGTGGATCAGGAGGATTTAGGCGTCGTCCATGCTTGCCCAAGGATCACTTGTGATCGGGGCGGGCTCATCCTCGCTTACCAGGATTTGCTTGTCCTTACTTTTGTAATAACCCGCATCCAGATAGCGGGCCTCACAAGAAGCAAAAGGGGACGCGTCTCCTTGGAGCACGCCTACTCGACCGTTGAGCGAGTACTTAAGGCACTGGTGATACGACGAGGGAACCGCTGCATGCAGATGGAGCCATGGCCTGCCCATCAACGCGTTGTAGGCTGTGTCCTGAGAAACAACCATGAACTCGGTGCTGGCAATTAAGCCACCGAACTGGGTCTTCAAACGGATCTTGCCGACCGGGGTTTGCTCTGTCCTGTCGTACCCCTGGATCCTGAGGTCAGAGGGAGTCAAATCACCTTCGGACAGACCCAGCTTTCGCAGCGTCCGGGTCGGAATTAGATTGATTCCAGAACCCGTGTCAACGAGGCATCGGCGGACTTCCACACCTTTGAAGTGGCCAGTGATATACAGTGGGCGAATGTGCCCCTGTATAGGAGGGTCTTCATCTTCACCGGAGAACAAGATAACCGCCTGGCATTCGGCGCCTTCAATCGTCTCGGTATGGAAGGCTTCCACAGCCGCCACTTCTGTCTCGAACTGGAGGGGGATCCTTAGGGCCTCGGCAAGTGCCTCGCGCATTTCAGATGACAGGCGAAGGGCCTCGAGTATGGAAAGCCTCGCCGGGATGCAGGCCAGATGCTTCAGAACATCGTACTTTCGTGCCAAACGCAAACCTCTGCTTACAGGAGGTCGTTCGGCATTTGGATGCACAACGGGTCCGGCTGGCTGACCCGGTGAGTAACTAGTACTGGGTACATCTTGCTGCCTACCAGTAGAAGCCTGAAGAGTAGTCGCCGGGCCAGGATCGGACAGCAGAGGCTGGCCTGTTGCCGGGCAAGACTGGCTGTGATATGAACGAGGCGGTTCTCCCTGATCCAGCAACACGAACGGCGGTGGAGGTAGAGCCGAGGGTGCTGGATGGGTCTGCGCGTGCTAAGATCTGCGCTGAGCCTGCTGCCTGGTCTCGGTAGCGTGCACGGCTTGGCCGCAAATGCCGGCTGACGTACCTCGACGACCGGCGCGGTTGCGATTCCGCTGACGTTGACGTCGGCTGGAAACGTTGGGGAGGTCTGCCTGGGGTTCCCCCTCGTCGGGGGTCATATAGGGCTTTACCAGCTCCACGGTGTTAACCGAAGCGTACCCTTGACTGTCACTCGAAGAGTCATCCACCGCTGGGCGGATTCTGGGGGGAATTCCCATTTCGGGAGTCATAAAGTCGCCGAGAGTGTGGGATGACGACGGCACTGGCGGTGCACGTTGCTTCTTCTTACGTCGCCGCTGCTTGCCCTTTTGGGCAGAGGTCGACTGTGAAGACGATGTTGAGGCGCCAACTACTTCTTCTGAAGGTTCCGACTGCTTCAGGCGTGCCCGGATGATACCCTGGGCACGAACGATGGTTTTTCGAGCCATCCAGTCATCGTATTTCTGGGACCCGCGGTTAGGGACCTGCTGCCACTCACCTTCGCCGTCGCTGCCGATTTCTGATCCCGCAAAGACGCCTGCCACTTGCGCTGGCGCTGGGCCCAACTTGACTATGTTTTTGTTGACCTGGTCCTGAAGCCAGTCTTTAAACACATAGCATCACTTGAGGGTGTGCCCCAGGATTCGATGATAAGGGCAGTAGTTGGGGTGATCGGTGAGATGCGCCTCTGCCGGCCTCCTGCACTCAGGCAGACGCACGATCCCTTGCTCTAGAGCACTTCGGAAGTAGCCAGGGACCTGATTTTCGTTGAACGAATAGGTATGGTACTTTCTTTCCGGGTAAGGAGCCCTGGGGGCCTGGTCCTGTCGAGGGACCGGAGGGGCTTGCCGAGGAGGCGGCGCCTGGTTGTCTCGCCTAGGTGGCGGTGGCGCATTGCGCGGGGGAACCTGTCGGTTCTGAGGCGGTCGCTGCTGGGCAGGAGCCTGCGCTTGAGGTGGAGGACCTCTGCGGGGTTGCGGGGGTGGTGCCGCCGGTAGCAATTCCAGCTGCCTCGGGGATTCTATTTGAGCCACCGCGGTGGGTTCAGCCCTGGCGGCCCTCCTGGCTGGGATCATAGGGGGCAGCAAACGTGCCTGACTAGCCTGTTGCAGGGCCTCCTTGAGGCGCTGGGCCTTATCCGAGAAATCTCTGAACCCTCCAGGGTAGTTCTGGGTAATCAAGGAGGGTACCAGCTCTGTCTTGACGTTCCCCACACACATCGTCAGTAATTGCTCCTGAGTCAGTGGCATATCGAGGGAATACGTAAGTCCTTTCCACCGGGCGATGAAGTCTGCAACCCGCTCATCAGGCCTCTGTTTGCACTTGAAGAGGTCCGCAATGCTGGTCTTTCGCGTGGTGGAGCTGAACTGGTATAAGAACTGCCGGCGAAGATCCTCCCAACCGGTCACTGATCCGATGGGGAGCTGGCTGTACCAGACGAATGCCGGACCTTCCAATGTCTATACAAAACATCAGAGCTTAGCGGCTTCTTGCTGCGCCGGGGTCCCCAGCATGGGGCCACACCTGGGAGAGAAATGATCCAAGTGCTGGGGTGGGTCCCCTGTCCCGTTAAACGGCGAGAAAGTGGGGTTCCCAAAACCCAGAGGCGCGGGCATATCATCCACCCACGCGGGGTAAGGCTTGCCATCCGGTGGGACCGCCACCTGCCGTGTTTCCAACGCCTCGAGGCGGGCTGTGAGTGCCGCAATAAGGTCCTCCGGGTGGGGGTCCCTGTCTTGACGGGGATCCCTAACCACAAGCGCATTAAAAGGTTCTTCAACACGGTAGACGGCTTCGACCGCTCGCGGGTCAACTGGCTGGACGACCTGCTGGGCGACTAGGGGGGCCCGGGTTGGATTCTTCAGATTGCCCCGTCGCTCAGGGGGGTTTGGCGAGACGTATCGCGCCCTCTTGCCATACGTTCCGGCTTCCGCCCTGTCCGTGACAGTAGCATGATCAGGGTTGCCCGGAGGCATCTCACCGGGGGGAAATTGTTCCTTCCCCTGCTGCCCCGGCCTGGGATTACCATAGTCGGGTCGCCGCTCTGCGGCGCGCTCAGCCAATAGTTCGTCAACCAGCCTCTTCTGGTCAGAAAGTTGCTGGCGCAACGTGGCCTTCTCAGGATCTTCGTCCGTTTTCTGCACAGAGGCGGACGGGTCGGAGTGCTTGACTATTCCGACATGCTCCTTACCCTTGCCAGTGCTTCGACCGAGTGCTAGTGACTCGGTGGGTACGGGGAGGCCTAGCAGGTTCCTTTGCTGACGGGTGACTCTCCCTGCTGGGTCGAGTAGTGGCGGTACGCCCTCGGATGGTAAGTTCCCATCAAGGAACTCAAGCTCATCTTCCTTATCCACAACGTCGGCCATGTGGACTGTGACCCCTCTTGAGGTCATATCCTCGATGTCGCATAGCGAATCAGGTTGTCGTCGGATAGGGTCAAAGAGGAGAGCGGCATAGCGTCTCCAGCCACGGACTTGCACATGGGGGGTGGCTTCCCTGACGATCTTGCGGAGTGCCTTGAAACTCTGAACGCATTTTCGTTGGAGGGCACTCTGGTGACTGGGCGACTCGGGGTGCTGGGCCACAAGGAGCGCCGCTGCGTCAATCAGGCGGTACTGTTTGCCAATCTCCTCGAAGTGCTCTCGACTCCGGGGGTACACTACCCGTTCCCAGCGGAGGCGGAAGTGCGTCGCCCACAGGGTTCGACAAAAGAACCCCACTTCTTCAGGGGTAAGCGACTCGGGTACGACGAAATTTAGTGCCACCGTGGGCCAGAACTTCTCTGGGAAGTAGTCCGCTACAAGAATACTCCAGAAGCTCCTGGGTTCGTCCTCGGGGTTCGGCCCTACATTTCCCCACTCATCAACCGGGGGCGGCTGAGGGACCGGTAGTGGTACCGAGGCGGACCTCTGGGATAGAAAACTCGGCGGTGGAGAATACGGTGCGCGAGCAGACTGGCCACCGAATTCTGGGCCTTCCTCTGAAGAGCGAGGTGACCTGACCACAATGTCACGATAGGACGGGCTAACAACCACTGCTTCGGGTATGGGAATTGCCGTTACCGGTGTCCGGTCATGTCGTGGCTCTACCACCGTTGACCCCCAAAATAGCTCCTCGTGATCCCGAGTAGAGGTAGAGGGCGCTTCGGGTGACGATGGCGGTGACTGCGCGGTCGAAACCTGCGAAGTTCTCAGAATCTCTTCCTCCTGAATGTACCTGTGGAGAGAGACAGGAATCCGGTGGACCTCAAATTCTGGGAGAACGAGGCTGACGCGTCTGGTTCCTGCCCCAGTCCTTGATATGGAGGAGCTGGGAGAAGGTTCCATCGCTGAATCGTATACCGCTTCCGAATCGGAGAAACAGGCAGGTTTGATTTCCCCCTGGGCCTTCCCCGGATTCTTCTTGTGGTGGCGACGACCCGCTCTTCTGCCCCTGGGTGGCTCTTCAGGACAGGGTTGACCCCTATCCGGCAGCCTTGGGGTGGCGCTGGCGCCGTGGCGGAGAGGGCCCCCACTTGAGACAGCCGGGGTGCGAGGGGCACCAGGGAAAATGTCGAAGGGTACATGGGGAGGACCTCCATGAACAGTACCCGTGTTGGCGGGGCCTCTGTTGGAACTGGCAGGAGCATGGGGAAGACCTCCATGGTCGATGCGAGTGGAGCGAGGCTGACCTTCACTCCTTGAGTTGCTAGGGCAAGGAGGACCTTCGCCAGTCGCGGAGAGGACGTAGGGGGGACCCCCACGTTGAAGAAGGACCGGATAGACGGTGCCCTCAGAAGGATGGACTCCGTACCCCGTACAGCGGGCGCGGGAAATGTTTCCGCACGGAGCATCACTGCCACGGGGCAGGTCTTCCTATAGGACGGGGGCAGCACGAGGCATGCCTCCATGGCGAACCTCGGAGCGGGGAAGTCCCACGCTCTGTGGAGTAGTGGTACGGGGAGGACCTCCGTACGGGGTGGCATCACCGCGGGTTAACTCGCGGCGATCACTACTTGGGCCTGCAACCCGAAGAGTCAACCCAGCCTGCCCGCGGGGCGGTTGGGGTCTCAATCCTGGTTGGGCGAAGGGGTGCCCCTGCTCAATGTAGGCGGGGGCTTCATAATGTACGTCGGCGGTGGATTGGGCCACTGTAGCTGTCGACGTGGACGCGGCTAGGTGAGCGTCCTCAGCCCGGGCCCGGCGCTGACGTCGGGTCAGGCGGGCCGGTGCAGGTGGTGCAGGGACGTAGTCTGCCTGTTCTTCCTGCGGGGCCGGACGGCGGCGCTGACGTGGCCAGACAAGAGCTTTCGCCTGGGGGCCCTGGGTCGGGGCCCTGAGCGGGCTGAGCCGGACCGCGCCTGCCTCTTCGGCGTAAGGCGAAGAGTCGTCAAGGCAATCTGAGGATAGGCTCCCGAAACGGTTGAATGTCGAGGCGGGGAGCAGGGGCTCCTTGCGCGGCCTGTTAGGGCGGCGTTGACGGCGGGGCCTGGAGGCCTCCAGGTCCAAGCGGGCCATATCCCTAGTCGGGATGACCCCTTCCTCCTCGTACCTGTGCACGAGGCTGTTGATCACCCTTCGTTGGATGACCTCTGATGGGGAAAGGGGACGTGGACGTCCCGTATTCCGTGATGTGGCAGCCGTCGTGGCGGTGGTGGCTCCATGTGGAGTGGCCGTCGTGGTGCTGCCCCTGCCCCTGCGCGGGCGAGGAGCGGATGGTGACCGCATCTCTGAAGTAGCAACCTGGTTCCTGGTGAGCGAGGGGATCAATTCATCAGTACTGAGAGGAAAGGGATCGACGGCCAGTGCCCCAGCGCTCTTCCATCCCCCATGTCTGTGAGAAGGATCCACGCCAACACGCTGCAGAGCGGAGTGCCCCACGTTCTACTACCCCGACCGCTGGTGAGTTTCACGACAGGCCCGCCATTTGCTTGGCGGGACCAGGCAACAGATATCTGAATCCGGTGACACGTCAATCTACTGGTGTCTCGAACGCTACTAATCTCCATGATGAGGAGAAGAATTTCACGTCGGGTTCACCATTTCTGTTTCCGACGCTTTCGACGGGGCGCGCGCGCATCCGTCCGTCAGGGGGGGGGGGGACGCGCGGCTTTGTTGCCCCGCATTCCCGCTTTCCAAAGGCGGGCGGCATTCGTTCCTTATTCAGGGATGTCTGCTCCTTGATCGAAATGGGATGATGGGATGTCGGTTCTTCCTCCTGTGGATTCCTCCTCAGAACTCGTCACCTAGTCCGGGTCTCCCTTATAGATTTATTACGTAGTTCGTGAAACTCTTCCCAGTGCCATGTTTCCATGGGCGCCGGTTAATTACGCTGCTCCTGTCGGGACATTCCAAAGGGTTCAGTCAGGGGAACAACCTTCGGTCAGGGGAGTAGTCACGTTGAGACATCAGTAGCGTGTCTGGATGCTGGGGTACCTGGCGTGTCTGTCCGTTATCCTTGATCACAAGGCTTCTCGAGGGCGTGGAAGCCCGAGGAATCCCACATCGAGCGCGGGGAATTACATGTCATAGACACGTATCTGAGGTTTTCCTCAGCTTCCCGTGTTCAACACAGGGTATGCCGCGAGTTTAACGTCCAGCGGAGACGGATGAGGGTGATCAGAACGTCCCATAGAGACGGATCAGATTGGTGTATCGCATAGAGACGGCTATGGTCCCATAGAGACGAGTCAGAACGCCCAATGAGGACGAATCCGAGGTGGTGCACTCCCTATAGGGGAAAAGGGTGATGAATCGGGGTGTACACGGAGGACAGCGACCCGGAGATATGATGGGACTTACACATGGAAAGTGGCCCAGGCGCCGCTAGGGGCAGCGAGGAGATGGATGGCATGACTCCACCGGGATGTTGCGGCCCGGGTGAGAATCAGGATGGGTGATGGATGGATGAGTGAAGTGGAGGAGGATGAAATGGGACCATCGCAGGGTGCGACGGTGAAATTGAGCTTGAGCCTTGAGGAGGCTTCCTACGTATCCCCGTGGCAGAGAATCAAAGTCCGCGTAGTTTGGGTGGTGCCGGTAAACCGACGTGAAAGTAGACTCGTGAGTCCACTATTGGTGGGCTTGAACCTCGTGGAGGCTTCCAACATACCATGCCTTGACATGGATCAAAGTCCTCGTAGTTTAGGTTGTGCAGTTTAACGTCTTTGCTGGACGGGGGCATACAGTTTAACGTCGTGCTGGACGTGGGCGAAACTCGACGTGAATGAACGACCGAGCAATATGGCTTGAACCTCATGGAGGCTTCCTACGTACCATTCCTTGACACGGATCAAAGTCCTCGTAGTTCGGATGGGGTTTCGTCGGTGAACCGACGTGAAAGTAGACCTTGGTCCACTGTTGGTGGGCTTGAACCTCGTGGAGGCTTCCTACGTACCATGCCTTGACATGGATCAAAGTCCCCGTAGTTCGGATGGTTGGGTCGCAATGGCTTCCCACTGGACCGGAATTGGACCCGACGTGAAAGAGCGACGGGTGGGCTTGAACCTCGTGGAGGCTTCCTACGTACCATGCCTTGAAATGGATCAAAGACCTCGTAGTTCAAGTGGTCACAACGGCTTACCGCTGGACTGGAATGGGACCCGACGTGAATGAGCGACGGGTGGGCTTGAACCTCGTGGAGGCTTCCTACGTACCATGCCTTGACATGGATCAAAGACCTCATAGTTCAGATGGTCACAACGGCTTACCGCTGGACTGGAATGGGACCCGACGTGAATGAGCGACGGGTGGGCTTGAACCTCGTGGAGGCTTCCTACGTACCATGCCTTGACATGGATCAAAGACCTCGTAGTTCAGATGGGGTGTGTCGGTGAACCGACGTGAAAGTAGACCTTGGTCCACTGTTGGTGGGCTTGAACCTCATAAAGGCTTCCTATGTACCATGCCTTAACATGGATCAAAGACCTCGTAGTTCAAATGTGTCTGTCAGGGTTGGTGCTCACTCTAAGCTCACGTGAGTCATGCTCGGTGTGAGAAACAAGAGGTTGCAAGGACCTGACGATCACGTCGCGAAGGGTGCGTCCGTGAGAAGCAAAGAGGGGCTTACGCGTTGAGCGGCCCATGGTGTTGGGACTTACTCCAAGATGGAGGACCATGGCGTGACAAAGCGCGGGAAAGATGGACCTTGGTCCGACAATGGGAGGTGCCTCGTTCCCTATCACGTCCTCCACTGACCTTGGTAGTGGGGAAGTACCGAGATGCACGGGTGCAATCATCCGTACCAAAGGTTAGGGATTTACGCTCTGAGGCGACCCTTCCCCTGCGAACATACACCACTCCGACAAGGAGGATCTCATTCCATGTGCGGAAGAGTTCCATTCCCGTGGAGACGAGTGGTGTAATGAATGTTCGAGCTGGGGGGACCCTTCGTGAGGGAGACGAGGTTGGGTCACAGTCTAACGTCATGTGTTGAGGATGTGGTGCTTGGCAGTTTAACGTCCTGCAGCTCGGACGAAGTGGGTTCACTCCACACCCCTAGGGCTTACATAACCGGTACCCTCTTTTCCTTGGGGAAGGGAAGGTGCTGGTAAGGCCATGGTAAAGGGGGGTCGCGGGAGGAACCATCGAGGGGTCCACGTTAGCGTGGCTATGCGAAGAAGAAATAGCCGTTAGCGTGCCTATGAGAAGAAGCATTAGGCGAAGCAACGCTACGGGAGGTGTTGTCCATGGGACTTTGAAATCACAACGTGCAAACCTGGAGGGTCGCACGGAAAGAGGAATCGCTAAGAAGAGGAGTGTTCTTTGCGAAGTGGGGTGCCTTGGCCTTTGCATGGGGCAGAGGTGGGAGTGAGAGGTGCTTCGCGAAGTGGAACAGTGTTCGCAGAGCACTGCCTCGCGAAGAAGGAGTGGTTCGCGAAGCAGGGTCCTGCCAAGCAATGTGCTTCGCGATGGATAGTTATCCTGCCTTGGCATAGGGATTACTAGCATGGGTTGGGTGTTTCGAGAAGCACAAGTGCTCCACGGCTGCCCGGGTTCCCTTGGGAATCCCCTTCCTTTGCGAACGCCCTTGAGCTTCGCGAAGGGCATCCCTCTCGGAAGAGGGGCTCAGAACGAAACAAATCAGAGTCGTCTCGCGAAGTAGAAATACCTCGCGGAGCTCATGATTCCAGGGGCAAAGTGTGCTTCGCGATTAGGGAGAGGAGAAGCCGAAGGGTCGGATTGTCCGTCCTTTTGGGGACTCCAGGGGAGTCGAGTATTTATAGGGAAGGGGCGCCGCGAAGCAGGGCTCGCGCGCCGCCTTCGGGGCTTCGCGGCGGCTCGCGAACGTCAAACGGGTTCACGGAGGATTACCGCCTCCGGAGCTTCGCGGTGGCTCGCGAACGTCAAACTGGTTCGCGGAGGATTACCGCCTCCGGCGCTTCGAGGGGCTGCCAAGGTTGGGACGCTTCGCGGCGGGGCTCCGCGGCCGGGCTTCGCGGCTGAGCTTCGCGAGGCAGGGCGCCGGCTGTCTTTTTCGTTCCTTCCTTTCGGGCCATATTTTTGGCGCCAACAATCAACTTTCCCGATTGTATCGTAAAGATATAGTCAGGTTACATGGAGTTACCCTCTTCATTGTATCTGATCGTGATCCCAGGTTCACTTCTAACTTTTGGAAAGGCCTTCAGAAGTCGTTGGGTACTGAATTAAATTTTAGTACAACATTTCATCCTCAATCGGATGGGCAGTCAGAAGAAACAATTCAGACCTTGGAGGATATGCTACGAGCTTGTTCGATGGATTATCAGGGAATTTGGGACCAACATCATTCATTGGTTGAATTTTCATATAATAATAGTTTTCATTCCAGTATACAGATGGCACCATTTCAGGCATTATATGGGAAGCGGTGTCGAAATCCAGCTTTCTGGGATGAAGTGGGTGAAAGGAAGTTAATGGCACCAGAATTGGTAGAAGAGATGGCAGAAAAAGTTCAGCTGATTCAGAAGCACATGAGAACAGCTCAGAGCAGGTAGAAGAGTTATGCGGATAACCGGAGGAAGGATCTATCTTTCGAGGTTGGTGATCATGTTTTTTCTCAAGGTTTCTCCGTGGAAAAGTGTGATGAGATTTGGTAAGAAAGGAAAGTTGAGTCCAAGTTTTATTGGACCATATGAAATTCTGGAGAGAGTTGGATCAGTTGCATACCGAGTGGCTTTACCTCCGAGTTTATCTCAGGTACACAATGTTTTTCACGTTTCAATGTTGAGAAAGTACATGCCAGATCCATCTCATGTTTTGAGTCCAGAGGTAGTTCAGCTGGAAGAGAACCTATCTTATGAGGAACAACCGGTCCAGATTCTTGACCACAGGGAGCAAGTGTTATGAAATAAGGTGATTCACCAGGTAAAGGTTTTGTGGAAAAACCACATGATGGAAGAGGCAACATGGGAATATGAAAATGCAATGAGGGATAAGTACCCCCATTTATTTGATAAGTAAATAAATTGTGGGGACGCAATTTTCTAAAGGGGGGAAGGATGTAACATCCCAAGTAATTAATGAATAATAGATATTTTTATCCATGTCTATTAATGAATTATATAGTGTTTTAGAGGCTTAAAATGAAAATAAATCCAATCTTAAGCATGGAACACACTAATATACTTAAAAGATTGTTTTACTGCCTTTTGATGGAAAACCCTTTTTAAATCAATATTTTGACAATTTTATAATCTATATTTGTCAAAATAAACATATTAATTATGATTGGGACATTGAATTTTACATTGGATAAATTTTTGGTATTTTTCTGACAATGTTCATTTTTTAATGAATAGTGAAAAATACTGCATTTTACATCAAAACTGCTTTTTAATCTAATTTATTTATATGATTAGATTATCTTTTGAATTGGTTTTGAAGTGAAATTAGAATATATTTTTACCATTTAATCCAATGGTGGTCATTGGAATCAATTTTACTTTGAAATTGGACTTAAACTGCTGTCAATCTTTTGATACTTATTGTTTCATAAAAACACGCTATTTGCTCTGACAACGAGAATTAATTATTAAATTAATTAATGTGACTTATATGTTTTGATTTTTGTAAAATATACTTCATTTTTGAATTCATAATATCAAATATAGCTTAGGGTGAAGTTTTGGTATTTTTCTGAAAAACATCAATTTTTGATGAATAGTGAAATCACTAAGTGGTACTTATAAAAACTGATTTTCCGTTTAAATGAAATTTTGCCATCATTGTTTTTTGAATTTCAAAAATCCGACATAAATGGTTGTCATTAAGAAGTAAAATGTGGTTCAATGAGATTAAAATAATTTTTTGGTGAATAGTAACTTATTAAGTTTTTAATCGCGATTAATGGTAATTAGTGTAGTTTAAGGTAAAAATAATGCTTTAATAAAATGAGATGAGCTTGAAACATGTCCTACCCTCATTGGTTGTGTCATGGTCGACCAAGAAAAGCCATGGGTCAACTTGGGGACCCCATGGATCCACTTTGGTTGGGAAATGACAGAAATAACTTTTTATTTAATGTAAAAGTAAAAATGACACAAACATCATATGTTTTACAAATACAATTTTTCAATGGGGTTATAAAGATCATATTTTTGATTATAAATATTTATTGGAAAGATAAAATGATTTCATACATCATAGTAGTTTTTTTATAATTTTTAGACTTTAAATAAATTAAATTATTTATGACATCATGATGATGCATCGATGACCTCATTATTTAACGATTTAAATAAAATGGAAAGATAATGTAATATCTACACCCTACACATGTCCAAAACCTATTAGATGGGAATATTTAGAACCCTTATCACCTTATCCCAGAATTATAGAAATGTGGGACCATTTAAATCCGAAACTCATTTTCAAATAAAGTAATATTTCTTTACTTTCCAAGAGTGCCCCTCCTCTCCTCTTATAAAAGGCCCCCACCTCTACCTCATTTCTCACACTCCCAAAGCCTTTGGATCGGCCAACCCCATCCCATTTACTATCTCCACATCCCTCTCCTCATCCTAGAGGATTCCCTTTGGGCATAATCCTTTCAAAGGAAGCCTTTAGGCTCAAATCAAAAGGAGTTACACTTTTAAAGGTAATTCATTCTCTCATGTTCATTTGTTTTATTTTGCTTCTCCAACCCCCTAAAATCTTTTTATTTACTTATTTTGTAACAACTCCAGTATATTAAATATACTAGGATTTTGTTATAATATTTATTCGATCTACACTCTCACACAACTACATCAAATGGTTAAAGAACATACGGTTTCCGTGGATGGCAAAATTCTGCCTCCCGAAACGATGATTGTTCAATACTCATTTAACACCTTCAAAGGTGGCCATTATGATGTCACTATTTTTATATATGATATATAATATGTTTATTCTTTCCTTAAGCATCTGTATTTTTCATTTATGGTATACCATTATTGTTTCCATTATGGGTAAACACGATATCTTCATTTTAGGAAGTGCGGACTACCGCCCCCTGAAAGTGATTTGATTCGTTAATACCATATGTGGGATGTGTAAAGGATAAAGTTAATGATATTATATATTTTATTATACTGGAATTATAATATACTCTTATATCATTATGATTCCATTCCAGAAAATACGAAATAGAATTGGAAGTAGCGTTCATGCGTACGTACGGCTTACCGTCTCCATGAACGGTGCATTTCATTTCTTACCTCTAAATGTGATGTAATATTATAAATACAAGTATATTATGAATATATATGATATATATGTTATCCAAATCATTAATATCATTCTGGATATAATGAACCTTTGACCAAATTAACAACATGTAAGTGTAAGAAGTCTATTTTTGACTTAAGAACCAAATACCGACAAAATGAACATTATTAACTTAAATGATTACATGATGTTCATAACATGGTATAAAAGGAATAATGAACTTGAAAAATGTTCTTAAGCATGAAGAGATTAACTCAAGTTTATTATTCAGGAGATTAAAGAATGGTCGGGTGAAGTCGGATACGAGGTATGGGATTTCGTCTCAATCTCCTTTCATTGAGGCATATTTTGTTTTATAAACAACCTTCTTTTATACGGTGTATAAACCCCTTTGACTTTTACATTTATTCAAAAGGAATATTTTTTATACTAAGCGTTTAATAAACGACAAAAGGGAATGTTTTTGTCGTATGTATGCGGTGACAACGACTTCTCCGCTGCCGTGACCATTATTTGAGTTTCGGCTTCCTCTACAAGCCATACCTTTTTTAAAGAAAAATAAATATCATGTTTTAATTTTCTTTTATTTTGGTATTGAAAATGGTTTTCATAATATTTTTATATCAATGTGTGGTATTGATATCTTGTGATTGAAAGTTCGAAATGTTATGTTTCCTTTATGCATGTTTTATGTGATACGAATATGTTGAGGTTCTTGGGCATTATTATGAAGACGGGTGGTTCCGTGATATACTAAGGGCGGGTGAGCCCGATATATCTCTCCAATGCATTGGGTAAAGTGAAGGAGTGAAACGTTAAGGTTTCACCGAAGAGATTTAGGGAATATACTGTGATGGGTATTCCAAACGTAACCAAGAGGGTTACTCCCTACGTAAGAATGTTATGAATGCCTCAAGTTACCTTTATGCCTTATGATTTCTATGATTTATTCATGATTTGATGATGTATGTTAAAGTACTTATTTTTTATGGGTAATGTATGATTTCATTCTTATGTATATATGTACCCATGTTTCCTTTCCATATTTTTATATCCCTTACTGAGCATTTTATGCTCATCCCAAGTTCTTTTGAAATGTTTTTCACAGGTCAAGGGAAAGGTACATGATATGATGATAGTGTCAAGGAAGTGTAAAAAAAGAATCCATGTTTTATTTTAAATATGTTTCCATTGATGGGAAAGAAGAATACTATCTTTATGTAACAACATTGTTTATATGTGAAATGTAATGCAAGTTTTATGATCTAATTCTCTAAAACTCTAAACCTAAAAAGATCCTCAATGTGTAATCTTGTAATAACTCAAGATTAAGTAAGGTTTAAGGATGGGGCATTATAAGAAGTCTTCCCAAGGAAGCCTTTGAGCTCAAACCAAAGGGAGTTACCCGATTTTAAGGTAATGTCTTCACTTGAGTCCCTTTGTTTTATTTTGCTTCTCCAACCCCCTAAACTATTTTTATTCATTTATTTTGTAACAACTCCAGTATCATAAATATACTCGGATGTTTTTATAAGAAGGATTTGAGCTACACTTTCACACACCTACATCTAATGGTTAAAGAACATACTGTTTCCGTGGATGGCGAATTTCGGCCTCCCGAAACGATGATTGTTCAACATTCTTTTAAAACCATCAAAGGATGCCATTAAGATGACACTATATTTATATATGATATATAATATGTTTATGTTTTCCTTAAGATTCTGTATTTTTCATTTTGGGCATTCCTTTATGGTTTCCATTATGGGTAAACACGATATCTTCATTTAAGGAAGTGCGGACTACCGCCCCCTCAAAGTGATTTGATTCGTTAATACCATATATGGTACGTATAAAGGATATATTTAATGATATTATATATGATACCATACGGGAATTAAAATTCTATTATTTATCATTATGTTTTAAATCTATTAAATATGAAGTAGAAATGGAAGTAGCGTTCATTCGTACGTACGGCTTACCATCTCAATGAACGGTACATTTCATTTCATATCTCAAAATGTTATGTAATATTATAAGTAAATATATATAATGGATATATATATAATATATTACATAAAAATTATGGATATCATTCTGGAATTATAACATATATATATATCTCTCATTTTGTTTTAATTCCATTAATATGACAGAAAATGAAAGTAGCGTTCATGCGTACGTACGGCCTACCGTCTCCATGAACGGTGCTTTTTGTTTTTTATCTCCAAATGATATGGGATAGTATGAAATGAATATTTACTGGATATATATGATATTTTAATCATTAATACTATTCTGGAAATTATTTACTTATAACTACCTGGGAAATCTTTTTTCAAACAAGTTCATTTTTGACTCATGTACCAAACAGTGACAAAAACGTCTCATATGAACTAACATTATTGAACAATTATTATAACATTATAATATGTGATATGAACTGAGTAATAATATCTAAAGGAGGTACTTAGGAAATTATTAATTGACCAAAGTTTATTATTCAGGAATATAAAGAAACGAACAAGACAAGTTGGACTTGAGGTAAGGGATCCTACTCCTCTCTTTCTTTTTAAGTACACTCTTTTATGTCATTCCTTCTAAGCTCATCTTTCTTGTTATTGGGATGTTATTTTATATTAAAATTACTGTAATTTTTATGTTCATATGATGAGAGACCTTATTCTCTCTCGTCAATCCATTTTGGATGTTTTGAGTGGCACCGTTAGGGTGCCGAATTTGCGTAAGAGATCTAACCTCTCTCTTTCTCTTTAAGTACTCCCCTTTATGTCACTTCTTTTAAGCTCCTCTTTGTTATGATGGGGGATGTTCTTTTATATTTATATTGCTTTAAATTTTATTGTAATGTGATGAGATACCCTATTTGATCTCATCAATCCATTTTTGGATGTTTTAAGTGGTGCCGTTAGGCTGCCGAGTTTTCGTAAGGGATTTCTCATCTCACTTTTATTCCTGTGAGATTTATGCTACATTTTTCACAATTTCCTTTTAGTGGTGTATGTACTGACCATTATTTTACTCATTTTGTAATATTCTTTAATTTATGAGTATTTACATCAATGATGCATTGTCCTTCTTTCACGGGGCGTATGTTTCGAAAGATACCCATGTCGGTAAGGGAACCTTTCACCCTCCCCTTTTTAAAAGACTTATTTTGTTATTTCTTTTAATTCACATAATATTATTTTGGGATATGTTCTTATATATCCTTATTGATGTAAATTTTATATCCAAGTGATGAGATACCCTTTTTATCTCTCATCAACTCTTTTTCTGAATTTTGAAGTGACGCCGTTAGGCTGTCTAATTATTGCAAGGGAACTTCTTAACCCAATTTTGATTCTTTGGGATAAGATTGTACTCCTTGAATATGTCGTTCTATGAATATGTGTGAATAACCTCTTATTTTTTTACACTTAATATCCACTTATATTTGGTGTATTAGTTTTTCACACATAATTATGTAATTGATTTATCCTTAATCCAAGGATACCATCTTTGTATGGGACTTCGTCTCAATATCCTTTCATTGAGGCATATTTTGTTTTATACACAACCTTCTTTTATACGGTGTATAAACCCATTTGACTTTTACGTTTATCTGAAAGGAATCTTTTTTTATACAAAGCGTTTTACTAAACGACAAAAGGGAATGTGTTTGTCACACATATGTGGCGACAACGACTTCTCCACCGTTGTGACCATTATTTGAGTTTGGGCTTCCTCTACAATCCATACCTTTTTTTAAAAGAAAAATAAATACCGTGTTTTACTTTTCTTTTATTTTGGTATTGAGAATGGTTTTCATAATGTTTTTATATCAATGTGTTGTATTGATATCTTGTGATTGAGAAGTGGAAATGTTATGTTTCCTTTATGCATGTTTTATGTGATACGATTATGTTATGGTTCTTGGGAATTATTATGAAGATGGGTGGTTCCGTGATAAACTAAGGGCGGGTGAGCCCGATATAGCTCTCCAATGCATTGGGTAACGCGAAGGAGTGAAACGTTAAGGTTTCTCCGAAGATATTTAGGGAATATACTGTGATGTGTATTCCAAACATAACCAATAGGGTTACTCCCTACGTGAGAATGTTATGAATGCCTCAAGTTACCTTTATGTCTTATGATTTCTATGATTTATTCATGGTTTGATGAGGTATGTTAATGTGCCTATGTTTTAGGGGTAAAGTATGATTTCATTCTTATGTATATATGAACTCATGTTTCCTTTTCAAATTTTTATAACCCTTACTGAGCTTTTTATGCTCATCCCAAGTTTTGAAATGTTTTTCATAGGTCAAGGGAAAGGTACATGATGTGATGATAGTGTCAAGGATGTGTCAATAAAGAATCCCTGTTTTATTTTCAATATGTTTCCGTTGATGGGAAGAATGAATACTGTCTTTTATGTAACAAATTTTTTTAAATGTGGAATGTAATGCAAGATTCATGATCTAATTCTCTAAAACTCTAAACCTGAAAAGGTCCTCAATGTGTAATCATGTAATAACTCAAGATTAAGTAAGGTTTAGGGCTGTGGCCTTATAGTTGGTATCAGAGGTCGGTTTAGATAACTTTAGTGGTTAGGGTATTCTTTAATCATAAGTGGCATTACCATAATGGTTAGGATTTTAGAAAGAGTCCTAGTTTTAGATAAAGTGAATGAGTAATTATATCTTAGTGTTTATCTTCCTCATTAGTACATGATGGTTTTTTTGATATACTCACACTGACCTTTTTGGTTTTAGTAAATGGCTGGATCTAGCAGGCACCAAAGTAATAGTGGATGTGAAGGAAACTATGACAGTTTTTTGAGCAAGCAACTGAATGATATGGGAGCTGCAATGAGAACTCTTGTGATTATCCTCAACCAACTATCTGGAGTCATGATTGACCACCTAAACTTGGTGATTTCTCTAAGGCATCATATATGAGAGAAACAAATCCCTACGGAAGTACAGGTAACAATCATAAAGGTAAGTGTGTTCAAAAAACTATGTGTCGAAGATGTGGAAGGAAATACCTAGGAAAATGTTTCAAAGGGACAGAAATATGGTATAGATGTGGAAATGAAGGTCATAAAGCAAGAACCTTCCATTGAAAAAGGAAGCATCCAGATGACTCGAGGAAAGGGAAAGAAGTTCTTTCTGAGGGATCAATTGAATGTTTTAAATATGGTGTGCATGGTCATTATGAAAACACATGTCCTATGAAGATGTTTTGTGAATTGGATCACCAAGAGCGTACAAATGTTCGTTTACCAATACCTAATTCCTTTCCGATTGAGGATGAAGAAACTGACAACGACCAATCAAAGGTATGTATTATTTCATGACTATTGTTTTCCTATTTTGGAATCTTAGGATATGATTCATGATTTTGTTTGTAGGAAAGATGTATTTCGGAATAAGTTGGAAAGGAATGGTTAATGGATCATGAAGAATGTTGAATGAGTAAGATGTCAACATATATGGGCTTCAAGAGTTATGGTGAAATTATTAAGAGTATTAAGTCTCTTTTGATGATGGGGTTACATTAGAAGACTTTTTATATTATGTGTAACCCTGATGTTTAATATAGGAAAATTTTATTCAAGGAATAGTTATCTTTTCTTTTGTAGACATAGTTATAAAGAACCATTTGGGTTTATATGATCCTTACTTTTGAGGTAATTATGGGTTACTGTATGTTATGATTGAAGTGAAAGGCATGAGATAAAATTGAGGTTAAATTATGTTATGGTTATTTTTGATGATTTTATCCCTTTTGGGGAATGATTTGAGAATTATATAGTTTTGAAAAAAGGACAATACGCAGACCATGTGACTACCCGTCGCGTCGGACAAAGCTGCGGGAATCGAACCCACAACCAAAGTACGACTGGTATTTATCGCCTACCACTAGACTACGTGAAGTCCCTGGTTAGTTTGACTGATTCTTTTTATTTATATGATTTTATGAATTAAGAGTAAGTTGATTTTGGGTTATTTATGAAAATGATAAACCTATCATGGAGGATATGTGATTAGGTTAATTACTTTTCAGTACGAGACTTTAGGAGCAACTGATGTTGTTGGGAGATAAATGTTACGATTTAACATGGAAGACTATGTGACTAAATCTTTCAAATATTTGGGTTTCAATCTTAGATTGGTTTACACTGAAGAATTTTATGGACAAATTGTTTATCGGATGGTCCTCGTTGAACTTTGGGTTTTGTTGGACAAATTTTGGAGATTAAGCATAGATTTTCCTTTTAAAGGGTTATCCTTTTCTGGATTATCTGACCTTGTACTAAACTTTTGGTTTTGGTTTTGGTTAAAGACTAAAGAAATGGGAAGTATATAGTTCTCTTTGGTGGATTAGGTGATTCTCTAGAAGTTGATTATAGTACTCTTAATGCGAACAAGTCTCCCTAAATACTCGTCTTTTGCAAAAAAAAATATGAGTTTGATTAAGGAAGCTAGTAAAAGTTGAAAGTCAACATGATAAGTGATTATGTTTCCTTATGAATAAATTTCTCAATAAAAAGTAACTTAAAAACAAAAATGTTGTCTATTAACTTTTCCTACTGGGGAATCGAATACCGTTTAACCCATCATTAGTTTGTGATTTTCTTATGGTTAACTTTCTCCTAGACATGTTTACTATCACTCTCCCTAAAAAACATGACCCTTTTCTTTTTCTTCCATGTCCATGTTTTTCTACATATGGGTTAACTCGGGTGACCTCTGTACTTATCTTCCTGTATTTTAAAGAGATTCTTTTACCGACTCTTGTTCCGATGTGGGACTTTCAAGGATGTTTCCAAGCCCAATTTTCAAAATTGCGAGGACGCAATTCCCAAAAGGGGGGAAGGATGTAACACCCAAGGTAAATAAAGAATATGAAATTTTCATATTTATCCATATTTGTGAATAAAATATTAATATGACTTTAAAGGGGACGCTATGCTCGATGGCGTACCCAACACGCAACAACGAGTTTCTTGGGAATCTTACGTTGCACTCTAATAATAAAATAATATTATTTTAAATGGTAGTTAACATGTAGCCGTTGTATTGGAGGGAATGGAAAGAAATAACTAAAATATGATAAAATATGATTTTAAATGTTTTTACATTTATCCAATAAAAGATAAAGGCATAAAATACGGAAATAATTCAATTTTAGGCGTATATGCCCTAGTTTTCACTAAAGGTTCACTTATCACCTTTTGATAGAGAACCTTCATTAAATATAGTTTTGTTCACTCTTATACATCCTTTTGGACCAAATAAAACTCTTCTTAAGAATTGGGACATCAAAATTTACTTTGTGTAAATTTTTGGTATCTTTCTGATAAAGTTCATTTTTTAATGAATAGTGTAAAATGTTGTATTTTAATTCAAAACCTCATTTTAATCTAATTTATTTATATGATTAGATTATCTTTTGAATTGGTTTTAAAGTGAAATTAGAATATATTTTTACCATTAAATCCAATAGTGGTCGTTGAAATTAATTTCACTTTGAAATCAGACATAAACTAGTGTCAATCTTTTGATACTTATTGTTTCATAAAAACACGCTATTTTCTCTGACAGCGGGAATTAATTATTAAATTAATTAATGTGACTTATATGTTTTTAATTTTGTAAAATAGACTTCATTTTTGAATTTGTAATATCAAATATAGCTTAGGGTGAATTTTTGGGATTTTTCTGAAAAACTTCAATTTTTGATGAATAGTGAAACCACTAAGTGGTACTTATAAAAACTGATTTTTTCCGTTTAAATGAAATTTTTCCATATTTGTGTTTTGAATTTCAAAAATCCGACAAACATGGTTGTCATTAAAAAGTAAAATTTGGTTCAATGGGATAAAAATAATTTTTTGGTGAATAGTAACTTATTACGTTTTTAATCGCGATTAGAGGTAATTAGTGTAGTTTAAGGTAAAAATAATGTTTTAATAATATGAAATGAACTTGACACATGTCCTAACCTCATTGGATGTGTCATGGACGACCTTGAAAACCCATGGGTCAACTTGGGGACCCCATGAAGCCACATTGGTTGGAAAATGACATTAATATCTTTTTATTTAAAGTTAAAGTAAAAATGAGACAAACATGAAATGTTTTACTAAAACAATTTTTACATGGGTTTATACAAATCAGATTTTTAATTATAAATATTAATTGGAATGATAAAAATATTTCCTACATCATAGTAGTTTTTTTATAATTTTTAGACATTAAATAATTTAAATTATTTATGACATCATGATGATGCAGCGATGACCTCATTATTTAACGATTTAAATAAAATGGAAAGATAATGTAATATCTAAGACCTACACATGTCCAAAACCTATTGGATGAGTGTATTTAGAACTCTTATCACCTTATCCTCGAAACACATCAATTTGGAACCTCTCAAATCCGAATACCATTTTAAAATAAAGTGACTTTTCTTTGCCTTCCAAGAGTGCCTCTCCTCTCCTCTTATAAAAGGCCCCCACCTATACCTACTTACCCACACTCCCAAAGCCTTTGGCTCGGCCAACCCTTGAAAATTTTGTCTCTCCACTTCCCACTCTTACTCCTTGAAGCCTCCCTTTGGGCATAAGTCTTCCCAAAGAAGCCTTTGAGCTCAAACCAATGGGAGTTACCCGATTTTAAGGTAATGTCTCCACTTGAGTCCTTTTGTTTTATTTTGCTTCTCCAACCCCCTAAAATCTTTTTATTAATTTATTTTGTAACAAATAAAGTATTATAAATATACTAGGATGTTTTTATAAGAAGGATTCGAGCTAAACTTTCACACACCAACATCTAATGGTTAAAGAACATACTGTTTCCGTGGATGGCGAATTTCGGCCTCCCGAAACGATGAATGTTCAACATTCTTTTAACACCTTCAAAGGTGTCCATTAAGATGAAAATATATTTATATATGATATATAATATGAATATTTTTTCCTTAATCTTCTATATTTTTCATTTCGGGCATACCTTTATGGTTTCGATTATGGGTAAACGCGATTTCTTCATTTAAGGAAGTGCGGACTACCGCCCCCTCAGAGTGATTTGATTCGTTAATACCATATGTGGTATGTATAAAGGATATATTTAATGATATTTTATTTGAAACCATACTGGAATTAAAATACTATTATGTATCATTAGGTTTTAATTCCATTAAATATGAAATAGAAATGGAAATAGCGTTCATGCGTACGTACGGCTTACCGTCTCCATGAATGGTACATTTCATTTCTTATCTCAAAATGTTATGTAAAATTATAAGTACATATATATAATGGATAAATATGTAATATATTACATCAAAATTATGGATATAATTCTGTAATTTTAACATATATATATCTCTCTCATTTTGTTTTAATTCCATTAATATGACAAAAAATGAAAGTAGCGTTCATGCGTACGTACAACCTATCGTCTCCATGAACAGTGCTTTTTGTTTTTTATCTCCAAATGATATGGAATAGTATGAAATGAATATTTACTATATATATATGATATTTTAATCATTAATAATATTCTGGAAATTATTTACTTATAACTACATGGGCAATCGTTTTTCAAACAAGTTCATTTTTGACACATGTACCAAACATTGGCAAAAATGTCTGATATGAACTAACATTATTAAACAATTATTATAACATTATAATATGTGATATGAACTGAGTAATAGTCTCTAAATGATGTACTTAGGCAATTATTAATTGACCAAAGTTTATTATTCAGGAATATAAAGAAACGAACAAGACAAGTTGGACTTGAGGTAAGGGATCCTACTCCTCTCTTTCTTTTTAAGTACACTCTTTTATGTCATTCCTTCTAAGCTCATATTTCTTGTTATTGGGATGTTTTTTTATATTAATCATACTGTAATTTTTATGTTCATATTATGAGTGACCCTATTCTCTCTCGTCAATCCATTTTGGATGTTTTGAGTGGCACCGTTAGGCTGCCGAATTTTCGTAAGAGATCTAACCTCTCTCTTTCTCTTTAAGTACTCCCCTTTATGTCACTTCTTTAAAGCTCCTCTTTGTTATGATGGGGGATGTTATTTTATATTACTCTTTCTGTAAATTTTATTGTAATATGATGAGATACCCTATTTGATCTCATTAATCCATTTTTGGAAGTTTTAAGTGGCGCTGTTAGGCTGCCGAGTTTTCATAAGGGATTTTTCATCTCACTTTTATTACCGTGAGATTTATGCTAAATTTTCCACAATTTCATTTGAGTGGTGTATGTACTGACCATTATTTTACTCATTGTGTAATATTCTTTCATTTATGAGTATTTACACCAATGATTTGTTGTCCTTCTTTCACGGGGCGTATGTTTCGAAAGATACCCATGTCGGTAAGGGACCCTTTCACCCTCTTCTTTTTAAAAGTCTTATTTTGTTATGTCTTTTAATTCACATAATATTATTTTGGGATATGTTATTCTATATCCTTATTGATGTTAATTTTATGTCCAAGTGATGAGATACCTTTTTTATCTCTCATCAACTCTTTTTCTGAATTTTGAAGTGACGCCGTTAGGCTGTCTAATTATTGAAAGGGAACTTCTTAACCCAATTTCTATTCTTTGTGATAAGCTTGTACTCCCTGAATATGTCGTTCTATGAATTTTTGTGAATAACCTCTGATTGTTTTACACTTAATATCCACTTATATTTGGTGTATTAGTTTGTCACACATAATTATGTAATTGATTTATCCTCAATCCAAGGATACCATCTTTGTATGGGACTTCGTCTCAATCTCCTTTCATTGAGGCATATTTTGTTTTATACACAACCTTCTTTTATACGGTGTATAAAACCCTTTGACTTTTACATTTATTAGAAAGGAATATTTTTTTATACAAAGCGTTTTACTAAATGACAAAAGGGAATGTTTTTGTCGTACATATGCGGCGACAGCGACTTCTCCGCCACCGTGCCCATTATTTGAGTTTCGGCTTCCTCTACAAGCCATACCTTTTTTGAAAAGAAAATTAAATACCATGTTTTACTTTTCTTTTATTTTGGTATTGAGAATGATTTTCATAATGTATTTATATCAATGTGTTGTACTGATATCTTGTGATTGAAAAGTGGAAATGTTATGTTTCCTTTATGCATGTTTTATGTGATACGATTATGTTATGGTTCTTGGGAATTATTATGAATATGGGTGGTTCTGTGATAAACTATGGGTAGGTGAGCCCGATATAGCTCTCCAATGCATTGGGTAACGCAAAGGAGTGAAACGTTAAGGTTTCTCTGAAGAGATTTAGGGAATATATTGTGATGGGTATTCCAAACGTAACTAAGAGGGTTACTCCCTACGTAAGAATGTTATGAATCCCTCAAGTTACATTTATGACTTATGATTTCTATGATTTATTCATGGTTTGATGAGGTATGTTAAAGTGCCTATGTTTTATGGGTAAAGTATGATTTAATTCTTATGTATATATGAACTCATGTTTTCTTTCCATATTTTTATAACCCTTATTGAGCTTTTTATGCTCATCCCATGTTTTTGAAATGTTTTTCACAGGTCAAGGGAAAGGTACATGATGTGATGATAGTGTCAAGGATGTGTCAAGAATGAATCCATGTTTTATTTTCAATATCTTTCCGTTGATGGGAACAATGAATATTGTCGTTTATGTAACCACTTTGTTTAAATGTAGAATGTAATGCAAGTTTCATGATCTAAGTCTCTAAAACTCTAAACCTGAATAGATCCTCAATGTGTAATCTTGTAATAACTCAAGATTAAGTAAGGTTTAAGGCTGGGGCTTTATATACACCAACTGATTTTTAATACTCATTCATATACTCTATTCCTGTTTTTAGTCTCTGGTGAAGGATTGAGATTGTTCTCGATCACTATGGGTGATGTTGGATCAGAGAGTGGACTATGTGGTCATGAAGAGTTTAGTGGTCATCAGGTCCGGTTAGTTTTGCTTTTCAGTTGTCACTTAGTTATTCTATTCAGTTTATTTATTATTATGCTCATTTATTATAATTCTGGTATATCTATTCATTTGTACTGGGTGAAATCATTCTCATCGACACTATGTGGATTCCCTTGGTCATTTCCTCTATCCTAGAAGGATCAATATTGCCTATCGGGCCTTGTTGTGGTGCCAACTTGTGTGACTGTTTTAAGGTCGACCCGGGTTGGTTTGTGAAAAAATGGTATCAGAACCTAGGATCTTTAGAGGACTTAGTGTTCATAGAACCATTCATTATTTCGGTTGTCAATGTAGATTGAGTAGGACTATCGGAGCTTCTGGTGTAGGTCCAGGGGAGTTTTTGGCGAACACATTATTTACCTTACTTTGAACTACCATGGGATGTCGGGTTTTTCTTCATTTATTTGGTTCTTGTGGGTAGCTTGGTATTTGGGGAAATGAAATAATAGTTGGACCATTTATCTCAGTGAGCTCACAGGGTTTGGAAAGCCATGTGGAGCTGGGGACATGGTTTGAGAAGACACTCTGTGAAGGTGGTTTTATTAGCATATGGTGACCAACCATATGTCTAAGTCACCCATCAACACTAATTTTCCCTAGTGAGTTTTTTTGGATCCTTTTGAGATTTTTCAATTTTTGACCCATTGAATTGTAGGTTTCTTTTATTTGTACTTATGGTTGTCCTAGGATGGTTTTGGGTTGTTCTAATTTAGATTTTAAAATGAAGTTTGGTTTGAAAAAAATTGTGATTCATTTATAAAAAATGTGATTTCCAAAACCAAAAATTTTATTCTATTTGATAGTGAAATGGGTTGTTTTGAAAATGGGTGTAATTTTAGAATATTTTTTGGGAGGTTTCTGAAGGGCTTTGAGAAATTTGTAAAGTAAAATTAATGTGGAATTTGAAATTGATTTTCTTTAATTTTGATGTTTGGTATTAAAATTGGTTGAGGTATTTTTATAGTGGTTTTGGAAGTGAAAATGTTTCTTTTATCTTATTCTTCGTATTCTTATAAGTGCTGAAATATATGGATACAGATGTATGTATGTGGTGAGTTGATGGTTATTGTTATGTATGGGTGAGTTCTTGAGGTAACACAATAGTGTATATATGTGATAATAAAGGTAATATCAATAGTGGGTGATTGGTTCGTAATGATTATTGTGTTTTTTGAAAATGTTCTTCAAAAAGGGATATTTCAATTTTTTAAAATGTGTGAGTGTGTAACGTTTCCCTTTTGTTTTTTGTGTTTTAATTATTGGGCTTTAGCTTTGGTGTGTTGGAGGTGTGATTGAAATCCTGTCTTTATTCTGGGTTGTTGATTTTAAAATGTGATTTGGAGTTTTGATTTATGGTATGTTTTGATTTGGTTTTTTCCTCTTGGTTTTCAAGTTTCATCCCCACTGAGTTCAAAGGGATTTAGAGAAGAATCTTCAGGATGTTCATTCACTATGTGCCTTTCAATTGATCAATCCATGCTTTATATTTTTTGGTTTATCAATTTCTGATATATATCCTGGTGGTTCTCAATATTAGGAGTTCATCTAATGGTTCCAAGAGTCAAACCATCCCCATTTCCATAGGTAGCTATACCCAGGGAAAGATAACAAATTGTTTCAAAATATCGATGAGATCTTTGTTCATATTGAATCTCTTGAACCTCTAAAGTATGACCCATCGACCTTCACATTGTAATTCCTAAGTTGGGAATGGTGTAAATCCATTCTTCAAGCCTAAACATAGAAGGATTTCATGTGGGAATGAATTAAATTCTTATTCATCTGTCATTACATTCCTGATGGTGTGAATACATCGAAGGGTTTAAGGTTTTATTTTTTTTTTGAAGTGAAAATCGACGGTGTTTTAGTATGCTAAGACCTTCATCGATATGGTGTTGTGTCTCCCTAACCAATCTCTGGATGAATTTTGAAAAGCTTGATTCTTTGAAAGGGTCCTCTGATAAGAATTCCTTCCATTAGTATCTTCATTCTCTGATGATTATAAAAATGTCATGAGGTAGTATGTTGAAGTAGAATCTGATTTAGCATCATCTAGCTAGTTTATAAGAGGCACAAAAAGGCTGTTGTTTTTTGCCTCACCAGATTCATCTGAGAGGAAGTACTAAATTTGTTTTTCGTGTGGGAAGCCGGGGAATCTAAAATTTTCATGTCACGATGCACCTAAGATATGTAGTACATGTTTTCATTTATTTCTTTTGAAATTGTCTTCTTAGTTTGTAACAAATAAGTGACATGGGCCTAAATACACACCCTTTGGGAGCCTTCTTTCTCAATTGGATGAACGTAACGCTGGTGTAAGATCAATCAGAAGCTTATTTTGTTGTGAGTTCTCTTATTGTTGTAGTTAATGTAATATGTGGTTTATGTCTTATTATGGGTGTGAATAATGATATTTTTGGTCCTTTTATAACTTTGTTTTAATGTAAATTTATTTGTTGTGTTTTTAATGTTGCTGATGTAGAATGGTGGTGTTTGTTGTCCCATGTTTCGTTTTTTATGCGATTTCCTGGTTTTCGATAGGATTGAAGAATTATTCTGGATCACAAAATCATTGTTTTTATGGAATCCTAATGTGGTGGGGAGACAACTAAAGGATGACCTCATGAATAATCTAACATCCAAGAGTTTTCTATGGGGCACTTTCTTGTTTCTGCTCTTCCCAACCCCGATTATAGTTGTTGGTCAACATGAATAGTGATTCATGTAATGGATGCAAACAGAGATCCCAAAAAGTCCACAACTAGTTTTTATATATATTTTTGTGTTAAGGGGTGAGTTATTCCTTGTTGGGTTGTGTTTTTAAAATAATGAGTCTCTTCTTTGTAATCACTTCGTTGTTTGTTCGAGCTCTGTGGTCCTATGGGATGTATTCCTTGGATGTGTGACTTTTTTTGAGGATTGCCTTGTAGTTTCTTTTTGGGAATCCTTAGATTAGGTATCTAAACAGAAGCAAGGCTTGGTTCTTTGGTCTTTGAGTTTTATGGTCTTTCCATGGTTGTATAAGCTTCTTTTCTTTGGTTTTGATCAACCAAATCCATTGTGACTTTCTCAGGGTAGAATTTTTCATGGTGGGGAGAATTATCACACCATGACCCAACACTTCATGATTATTTTATTTATTTTTAATTTTCTATTTAATTTTACCCCTTTTGAGTTATTTAATTAAATTAATTGAATTATAATAAGAATAAAAAATTAAAAAGAACCTAATCTAACCCATTTCCCCCATTTGTGTGTCGCATTCCCCATTGACCTCCTTTCCTCATGACGTCGACCCCCTGCTCTTCATCCAGTCACGCTATGCCGACCCCGCCCCCTCTTAGACATCCGACCATGATCCCTCCTCCAGGTGAACCTCCCCCTCCATGGCCTCTCCGTCCGTCGATCTCTTCTCCCTTGCATTACCTCACCGACACCTCCTCCGACATGTATTTTCATCAGTTTTTGTATCGGTCAAACCCTAGGTCATGGGTTGACCGGTTTTTGGTATTTTATTCCATTTAAGGGTGTTCGGTGGGTGCTCTAGGTCTTCCTCATACGTGTTCCATCTTCCATTTCCAAAATAAAAGCGTTTCGGTCCATTCTAGTTTATCCTCCACCATTTGAGACTATTAATTTTACCGTCTAATTTGTTTAGTTAATTTTTATGTGTTCTAAATTTTATTTCAACAGTGAGAAGTGTTCTTTGGTGATTCTTTAATGAGATTATAGGTTTAAAATGAGTTTTATCAAAATAAATGGCTATGTGTTGTGCATATTGTATTGTAATGTTTCTTTAAAAGTGTCTTATGCCTTGTTTAAAAAGCTATAATTATATTTACAAAGGAACATGAGGTGAGTATTAGTTTGAAATGATTTGTTATTGAAAAATGGAGTACTATTCACAGATAGGCCTTGTTGTGTATTTTTAAGTATGAATTATAGATTGTTTAATCATAAAAGGCATGTTTTGGAAGTTATTTCAAGTCATGTTTGGGTTTATAAAAAAGGGGATTTCTAGGGAATTTGTTGAGAGAGTGTGTCTTTTTCTTGTGTTTGTAAAAGGGAAATTTATAAATTGTGTAAGTGATGGTAAATACTTTTGAAATGGGTTTTTAAAGTGAGTAAAATGTAATGAATCAATTTGTATTGGCATGTAGGATTTTTTGTTCAAATTTATTATGAGTTTAAAATTCATTAAATAATTGGAAACTAGTTTTATAAAGGGAATTTTTTATATGTGGGTCTCTTATATGTTAATTAAATTTTTTGGTGTCTCCTTGAAGGGGTTTACACACATACATAAGTATATATATATATATGTGTGTGTGTATCCTCGTTTCACATATTCCCTCATGAAATATGGAATATGTGTATTAGATTAATCGGTATATATAAATAAGAGAGTAGGTGTTCGCAATAGTGGTTGGTCTTTGTCAAAGGTGTCAGGTATCGATTTTTTCATCTTAGTATGCTCTCTTATGATGTAGGTTTTCCTATGCATTGGCTTATAAATTAATGAACTATTGATTTCTTGTTTTTCACACTTTTATTTAATACTATCTAGAAATTTATGTTTTTAGAATAATCGATTCTTGTGAAATAAATCAAGACCCTCTTGGTATTTGAGTTTCAAGGAACTGTTTTATGAAAAGTGATTACTAAGTGTTTAATGAAATTCCCCTTTTTCCCTTATAAATGTGCTTCAGATTTAAAGTGGTGAATTGGGTATGTTAAATTGGTTTCCATGTGTATTTTTGGTTTTCAATGTAATGGTGTGTGTTTCTTCTCTTGTAAAGTATTTAGAGTTAAATGGTTTTTTGAGGCCCATTTGTTACTTTTGTAAAAATTAATTACTTTGAAACTCATCATCGAGATAAACCTCTTTTCTTATTGGATGTTGATGGTAATGGTTGGTCCTCAGATGGGACTTCCCTCATGTTTTTATGGTTTATGTCATGAGGGAAAAAATACTTTAAAGTGATTCGGGGGTGACTTTGTCATGTGTGCTGGTGGTGTATGATGATAATGCATGTGTTGGGTTTCATGGTTGGTATTTGTTGACTCATCCCCTTTCTTGTCGGAACATGGGAACCTATCCTAGTGAATGAATTTTCGGTGAATGATGGTTTCACTAGATTAGATTATGCTCTATATAGTGGCCCCTAGTAGGGGATTCTTTGTGATTATTATTCCTATAGGATCGGGCCCCTTGACCAGGCCAGTATGGGTGACGGTCGAGCGTTCGGGCTTTATGATGTCATTCAATAGGGAATTCCTTCTGGAGGAGTCACTTGTATTGTAAATTCAAGATTATTCATGAGCTCCTAGGCTTCACTGATGTCTATTGGAACAACTGTTTTGATGTATTGTTGGATAAAAGAGATTGAGTGTTATTTCCCATTTCACATGTTGTATGATTGTTGAGCATTCTTCTATAATAATATGTATTATAGATAACATGATAATGCTTTTTCAAATAGTTATAGAAAAAGGTTTTAGAAATGTTTTATACTCACTCTCTCCTTTATAACTGAAATATCAACTCTCCTTTAAAATTTATATTGTTCCTTATTTGTAAATAATATGGTTCTGAATGGTAAAATGGGGAATGGACCGGGATTTTATATAAAAGGAAAAATGATTCAATGTCATAATTTTAAATATTTTAGTTCAAACCTAAAAGTGATGATTATTTTGTTTAATGGAAATTAATTTGGGAGTTAATTACTTGGGTACCCCTACTTAGTTTTAATACTCATGCCCACACTTCATTCGTTATTTTAGTTTCAAGTGTAGGTTTCAGTTTGATCTCGATAGTCATGGTCGATGTTGAGTTTTGGGATCGCAGATTGAATCATAGGGTTATTTGATGTTTAGTTGTCATTATGTCAAGTTAGTTTTTATTTTCAGTTCTTACTCAATTATTCAGTTCATTTAATTTATTTTTGGGCAACTTTATTATTATTCTATTGCCATTATTTCTTTTTATTGAGAGAAATAATTCACATCTCCACTCTCTTGATTCCCTTGGAACTTGTATCCAACATGGAAGGATCAATATCACCACTCGGGGCTTGTCACGGGTTAACGCAGGTGACCAATTCTGGGTTCACCGAGCTTGGTTCGTGATAAAGCTAGTACAAGAATAGTTTGTTTAACCAAGGAATGTAGTTTGGTGTAATTCCAAGCAGTTTAAATTTTATTTGTACAGATCATATTTAATAATTAATAATTTAAATATTAATTTATCCATGTGGGTTCATTCAATCGTGTTATTTTATTTGATAAACAGATTAAGATTCTGTCTTTGCTATTGATTTCAGAATTGGAATTGTTTCTTAAGAAGGTCTTAAAATCTAGTCGGTCACTGGGGTTGGTAAGTGACACTTTTTTTAATTTTTTTACTTGATATTTATTTTTCTTATTTTCATCCTTTTGCATTTATCTTCATCCATTATCACTTGTTTTCTCATCCATTCCCTTGTGTCTCCTCCTTCATACGGTCTAGAGAGAGAAAACAGATGAGTGTATAGAAAGAGGGATAGGGGAACAAGGGTACCAGTTTTGATCTTGGGACATTCCAGATCATCATGCAGCAATCATGGCTCTTGGAAATAGGGGAAACATTAGCATATTCCACCCTGAGTTAGGATATTTTTTCTAAAGAACCTTGTACCTTTTCAATTTTTGAGTTTAAATCCCATTTTATTCTAACATATGATCCCTTGCGGTTTGATCTATTGATTTTGGGGATAAAACTGGAGTATCATGTGTTTTAGAGGGTTTTTTATTTGGTAAATCATGTCTACATGGTTTGTGGTTTGAATAACACATGCCATGTGTTCATCCTATTCAATTAAGATTACATTTATGAGGTACACACCATACATGGTAATTAAATTTTTTGTACTATGACACAAAAGTGTAGTTAATTATCCTTCTAAGTTGACTATGTATGAGGAATATGTCTGGTAATGTACACCACCCGACCTGGTGTGGGTCGCCTGCCATGTAGTTGTACAGAGCCAAGTAGAATACATGGTTAGTCCATTGGAGGTGCATAGGAAGGAACTTTGTGTTTGGTACATGCAATATACAAGGAAAACATGTTGTTTACATGGAATTTTACATGCCATACTTGGCTAGAGTACACGCCCTAGTGGGTCCTTGTGGGTAAATATCTTGTATGCTGGTATACGCACCTTATAATCCTCCCTTAACAATGTATTGAGGGGTTTCGATCTGTTTTCCACTGGGATTCAGAATTGGACCCCATGAGTAGTCCATTTTAAGTATCATTTCACATAGATCATGATAGTGAAACATTTTAGGTGATTTGAAGGAAAAAATGTGTAATCTCAAGATTTTTTATAATGGATAGGTTCTTCCTCATGTAATCATGTCCAATGTATCCTGAGAGTGATATATGATCTGATATGGGCTGTGATATATCACTCTTGAACTATGTCATTGTATCAGTCTCCTTAAGGATTTACCTCTTACACTATGTTCCCTTATTTTATAAGAAGTTGATAGATTTATTGTTCCGGGGATCCCTTGTAGGATTCCCCTACTTATGTTTCGAACTAGAGGATCCTTTTTTGGATTCATCTATCTTGTTTTTATTTCCCAGGATATCTTATGGGATGTCTTACCAAACAATTTAACCTACCAAATACCTAGTAGTATCCCTTTACCTATGTACCATTCTGATGATCTCATATATGATACCACTGAAATTGTACAATATTGTTAGGATCCTGTGTGTAATTATCTTTCTTTTAAACCATTATGAGGATCCTTAATAGGATGAAATTGTTAGCATTTTTTTTTGAGAATCTCTACTAGTATTCCTCCTTTTACCTTTTTATTTTAGGATCCAAATGTGGATTCCACAAACATGTTTTAACCTATAGGGCCATGTGGGTGCCACAATGTTTTAGAAAACATGAGAATGTACTTCATGTTTCATTAGAGATGGTATAAGGTGTCCCCCTACAACCTATAAAGAACATATAAGCCTATGGTTTTGTGGTTGCAGTGTTGGGATTATGAATTAAGAAACCTATACTCTAGTTTATACATTACATGATAATTACTAATGTGGAAATGATTACTAGAGGCAATTACTAGTTGTTGGATAGTAAGCCTAATGTGTGGTGTCTTACAACTTCATTGGTATGCCCATAGGTACATTCCTCGGATCTGGCTACTCATCCATGTTGTCGTTTTTTTTAATTTTTATACCCTAGGATATTACATGGGATTGAGATGTTAATCCTGTATATTATTTATTATTATTTATTTGGATCTATAGAGGTGATTCGTGGGATCTGGCTGTTGGGACTACGATTATGATATACGGGCATGGAATCCCATGTAATGATATTCATGGAGGATTATTCAACAAAAAGTAATGAGAATGATTCACCTAACCCCATGATGTTATATGATGAGGATTATTACACTATCCTCAATTCATGGGTTAAATGATGATGATTACACTCTCCTCAACCTGAGGTTTTAGGTGGACTATTATTCTCTCCACAATTTATATTCTATAGAGGATGGTTATTCTATCATCGACTCATAGATTACAAAAGATTACTACTCTCTCCTTTATTTTTACAATGATGAGGATATCGATATGATCTTTCTAGGATTAATCATATGTGACATTTTTTTTATCATGGTGGTTGAGAATGGTTTCTCACATCTATAATTGATATTCACATATGGATATTGAGGGGTGGAAATGACATCTCCCCTATGATCTCTTCTTGTAGATCACTTAAGTTTGAGATCCATAGGGTTCATCCGAGTCCAAATGTTATGGCTGATTATGGACCGAGTCATAGGGTTCTGATATTGGGGTACATTTACATGGAATAAGAAACATGGAATCAAGATCAATGATAATTTATACGTTTTATGGATGTATTTACATTGGATTATTCATTATAGTGTTTGGAGGGGAGTACCATTGAATCTGGTGTTAAGATGTGTATCCTTAAGTGGTGATGTAGGTTCCTGAGAGACAATTCTCGAACTAACTGAAGAAAGTATAAGTTTAATGGTATTAAGGACACATATATTGTCATAAAGATACATGGATTCTCTTTCATGACGTTCATCACAATTCCCTTGCACAGGATGTCTGGGAGATCAGAATTATGGACCCAATGATTGAGTGCAACTGGTTTTATATTATTTTTCTTATCTTACTCATTTATATTCATATTTATGTGTATATCTATAGGTATTGGAATATATATGCATATATAATTGAGAATACATGATGAAACATTACCTAGTTGACTGGGATTACAAACCCATGGTTAGACATCATTTCACATGATTTTATTTGATGTATCTTTTTGGTCATGTCTCATCTAGGATAATCCTATTGCATGAGTATGAACTTATGGAATCATATTTATAGGCCATCATCTAGGTGGCCTACTGATATAATTTATCACCCCTGAAAATGAACAATAATGTCCATGTAGAACATATTTATGATTTTCATGTTGATCACAAATTGTATGGTGGTAGAGGTGGGGCCCATAGTTGCAAGATTGAGCGTAGCTTCTAATATGGATTCCTATGATCAGGCTTATAAATTTGGGAACTGTCTAAAGACCATATATGTGTCTTGGATTATAGCTAGTAGTAGATCACTTTACTATTATTTTAATTTCATTACTTCTCTTGTATCTTTTTGGTCGGACCAGTACATGACCAGTGTTGTATGTATGAAATATATGATTGGGATTTGATAGAATTTTCATTTTTTATTTCAACATGTTCTATTTCAGATTATTAATTACTTCCACATATTATTTACATATTGTTTTTATGATACATAGTTGTATAAACTATTTAATTACTCTAAAAAGAGGTCATAGACCCCCTATAATCGCACACTAGGCCCTTTGTTATAGGAAAAAGCCTCTAGAATATAAGGAGGAATGCTTGAGCACTCTTAATAAACCATCTTGGAGAACCAGATTAGTGGCTTCTATGTTGATACATTACAATGGAGAAATATTACAGCGATATAAGGTATATATTAATTGAAATAATATCACGATTATCTTTTTTGGGTATAAACGATTATTTATATACATTTAAAAAATGAGTGTTTTTTACTGTGAATGTATAAATAAGTTGGTAGTAAGATTCATTCATAGAAAAAAATAATGGAATATTCATATTGATTATTACACATGATTAAATTAATAATTAGATTATAGGTATAATAAATTTCTTTTGAAATAAACATAATTTTACTTGGATTCCACTAAAAATTATACTTTGTAAAATACTAAATTTAGTTCATGTGAATTATTTGATATGGTTAAACTGGAAGAGATACGTGATTTTTCATCAACATTAACATTATTAATCACAAATATATAAAAAATTATTTCACAAAATTATTATTTAATAAAATTTCATTTATACCAGCTATGTTTTTCTGTTAAAAATATGATATTAAAAGTGAAAAATATATAAATTTTAACGATATGGCAATTTATGTCATCATACTTTGGAACTCATTTGTTCCTTGACATTGTTTCCCAAAATTTTATAGTTATATATCAAAATAACTGATTAAACAAAACAAAATTGTTCGTAATGATTCTAATAATAGTTTAATTTTCTCCCATATATACAAACCTAACTGTGATACAAATTTTTAATTACTTTTATATATATTTCATAACATTTCCTAAATTATTAACCATTATAAATAATAACATTCGATAGAGTCATATTTTTTTGAAAAATTAATTGAATGTTTTAAAATTTATAAAACTTTTCATGAGAAAATATTATAAAAATAATCTTATAAAAAAATAGAAATATTTGATTTACTCCTTATATAAACAAACACATCATTTATATTCCCAACAGCCCACTACTATATATAATAACATTATACTAGTTGTGTTGTTTAAAAAAATGATCCTAAATTATTTATAAAAAATATCACCACATTACATGATGTGTATCATATGTATATATAAATTAAAATAATTTAATTATGATATAAAATATTAATATATTAAATAGTAATAAAATCACATCAATTATTTTAACAATAATGTAGTTCATTCCTCTTACTATTTCGAGTGATGAATTTATTGTACTTTTTAACTAATTATAAGTTTATTAAAATTTTATTAGAGATGTTTTAAAATTTATCCATATAAATTCATATTCATATAGGAAATTTGATTTAGAATAAACAAATATAAATTATTTAGATTTCTCAATATTCAAAGAGACCTATATAAATCATTAACTTGCATTATGTTTTAAAAATGTTTTTTGTTACATGTCATTAAATCCATATATATTTAATAAATATATATTTCTTTTCACATGTTTCGGATCATGTATTCATATAATTAGTATATGATTCTTAAATGTCAAATAATAATACATCCATATCCATTACGTAATTTCATTTTCATTCTTCTTCATTGAATCCATAAAATATCATCTGAATAATCATGAATGGTTTAATAATACAGATTGGTATAAAGATGATGATGTTCCTCCAAATCAATTTTTTATTCTCTAAAGGACAAATAATTGTTAATTGTAATTGTTCATTGCAAAATTCTAAAACCAAAACCCAACATTTCCAAATTAGGATTCAAAATTCAAGCGATCATCAACCAAACCCCAATTAAAAATTTGAAGAAATATAAAACCCCATATGACCTAATCAATTAATTCCATGAGATCATGAATGAAAAACCTCCCTTAGCCATAATCCCTAACACTAAACATCCATCTTGTGAAGATTCACAATTAAGAAGCCACCACCAATCACTGCTACTGGTTTGAAACACCATCCTTCACTCTCCACATTAATCTCCACATATCTAGTAAGAAATTATTTCCATTAACTTCACCTCATCATAGTCAACCACATCATTTCCTCCACTGTAGATGTGGAATAATAGAACTCCAGAGGATACCTGAACCAAGAAAATCAACATTTTATGTATCTTAAAAAAATGAATGACAATACTAATGGGGACCTATGAATAGAGACAGATCCACCATGAGATTCTCCTCCTAGAACATCGATTACTGCATGAACATCACAACTGAAGACACCGTGGATTTCACCATACAAGTAAGAGTGGGAGAAGATTGGTCGAATTCATTAGAATGAGTAGATTTTGTAGAAAACAAAGGCATAAATAGTAAAATTTAACCATCGTTGTCACCTCCAAACCCTACCTTTGGATCAGCCACTTATAAAAAAACCAGTGAAGAGGTATAAATAGTGTTCATGACCATAATTTGGGAAAACCACCATTTTTTACATAGAAGAAACACTCAAACCATCTATTTCTAGGACACCATAATTACTATCCAAAACCTGAATAATCTCTACCTTGGGAATCTATACACGCATCTAGATACCTGAAACTAATATTATCGGAAACCAATACCACAAAATGAACGAAACCATAATATATAAACCAAACCCCTGAAATAATACCACCACCAATAAAGTGATTGGATAAGGTAAATAAAAAAAATGGATAAAATGGATAAACTAGAGAGGAAGAAATATTATCCCTACCACAATAACCATCCCAAAATACCCTACTACCCAATTCTTATTGACCAAAAATGGGGTCCTATATGAATCGTGGGGAAATAAGAGAAGAGGATTAGGGATTAAAAGAAATATTGGATCCAATGAACTCGAGATTCATCAGAAAAAGATCCCAGAGAACATGAAACAAGTAAGAGAGAGGAAGAACCTCCCCAAAATCCACCAGTAAATGAATCCCAAATCTCTGGGGACCCATCAAGTCTAACTGAGATGGGGTTTTCATGATATTTCTTGAAAAAAGAGTGAAGTTAACTAAAAACAAGGCCCAATAGGTGAAGAAGAGGAAGAGAATGATAGAAGAGGAAGTGTACCATATAAATACCTCTCACCTTGAGAGGGAGAAAAGAGGGTGGGATCTGTGATACTCGGAAAAAGTCATAGAATGAGTAGAGATTGGAGGATTAGTGTGCTTGTGGCCTTCATAGGGAAAAAAATAGTATTCCCCACATTCAAATGATCACTATAAAAATGAAGTTCTAAAAAATCCTTTAACAATGCTAAAAAAGGATATTATCCTAAGCACTATTCAAAGGGGTCACTTTACCAAAACAAAAAACACTCTTGAACGAGTTCCTTTATCACTGATAAAAAAATATGTTCTAATGGTGATCCTTTATCACCTCTAGTACAACACTAATAAATACCATAATGTTTCAGTGTTTTTTTATATTTTAACACACTCTAGAAAAAAACAGGCCAAAAATTTCGGCAACGGCTACAAAAAAACCTGAATATCGAAAATTAATAATACAATTGAAATAAAAATGACGTCACAAATAAAAAACACAATATTAAATAAGTTTCAGAATTTATACTACATTAAAATTATAAAGTAAAATTTATCTCAAACATTCAAAAAAAATAGTGGTTTTATTATCTTTAGCACCTAGTTACCTCTCAAAATTCCTGATCATTGTATTAGTTGTAGATAAACCCACCCCTAGTAATGAAAAACAATCTACCTATATATGAAAATATTTCTTATGTTACTAATATTGTAAGGAACAAAAATTTAAAATAAATATTAAACAATACATTAATAAAATCTCAATTTTAACGTTATAAGGGACACTTTGTGTCATGCATGGCAGATCATGTTTCAGATTGAGGTGTGTATTGTTCTTAAAATGTAAAAAGTTACATACAGATGTTTTAACTAAATCATTAAAATAATCCAAATTTTTTATTGGGTTTGTGTATACCCCTTGTATTTTTTTTATGAAAATGTAAATTTTAAATAAAAATACACACATTGAGTTATATTGCTCAAATATTTAATTAGATTGAGGTACATCTAATAAATACACATAAAATTTTTCTTGTGGATCATTTTCCTAAACTATCAAAACAATCAACATTATTTTTATTGGTTTTGTGTATGTCACATTTTTTTACTAAATTTTTATTTTAAACTAATAACATTCACTTCAGGCCTTTCCAGTCACATCATGTTTTGGGTTTATGGCTGAGTTATTCCTACACATCACGAATTAATTTTGAATAATTTTCCTATATCATCATAGCAATTTGACTAGGTTTTAGTTATTTCTTGTGATTGAAACACAATTTGAACTAAAATTCCAAATATTCAACTAATAATTGATAATATGAGTCTTAAGGGGAACAACATGTATCTTATTGACAGGTGGAAGACACATATATGTCACAAATGAAATATGGATCATTATCCTAATGTTTAAAAACAATAATAATGTGTTTTATTAGTTTTGAGAAAGTCAGCGTTATTTTTTTCTAAAATTAAAAAATTTAATAAAAATGAAAATTTTGAGTCATACTGGTTACATGATTTGGTTATACACTAGAAGATAAAAATATTAAATATTTATATATTAACATTTATTTGTTTCAATTTCCATAATCATAGTTTTTTTTGCATTTAATAAATTTAAATTCATTTCACATCATTGTGAAATTCTTGTTCAAATTGTGTCAATTTGGGACCAATTAATAATAATCTTTTTGAATAAACTATTTTTATTATTTCAATTTTATATTTTGGGGTATGATTTATCCCTACAATTGTAATATTTTGTGACACCCCGAGTTTTTATGGACATTTTTTCGAATAAATTAAATATTTATTTGTGTCCTTAAATACATGAAGTCACACATTCCTTTCACAAAACACCACATCAGTTTACATTAATTGAAACACTGACATGACATATAATACATGAAATACCATCTTGGAGTACGATACATGAAACACCGACATAACATTAATCAAACACAACACATAGTATCTAAAAAACATCATTTTAATGATGTAATTATTTAAATGGGATAATTATAACCTAGCCAGTAAAAATTGTAATGTGAACTATAATACATAATTTTAAAATATTATTCATTATTTTTTTATAAATAAAACATATTTATAATGAATGATATGATTTTTGGTAATTCCCTTCTATGTTTTGAAATAATGTTTTCTCTAATGAACCACTTTTAATAATAAAAATAATTTAATACACATTTATAAATTTAATATTAAAAAATAAACATTATTTTTGAATTCAAAACATCGAAATTATCTAAGGATGAAGGTTTTTTATTTTTCTGAGAAACTTCATTTTTTATGAATAGTTCAAAACACTTCTTTTTTATAAATTTCTTTTATGTTTACTTAATTATTAATTATAAATAAAATTATACATTCTTTTTAAGATCGTATCATAAAAATATTACATTTATTCATATAATGTAATTAATAATAATCAACTTCACGTTGAAATTGAATATAAAATATTAACAAACATTTGATCATATTCTACCTCAAAAACTCGTTATTTCCTCCTGTCTACGAGATTAACATTAATCATAATTTCACCACTTATATTATTTGAATTTTAAAAAATAGACATACACTACTGTATTCAGTATAATAATTATATTTTAATAAGACCATTTTAATTTTTGACTAAAATGACTAGTAAGGTGATTAAAATTAATCACAGCGATTAAGGCCAAATGAACCTTAATTGGGGACAAAACCATAAATTTAAAGAAACAAATGACCTAGACATTTTTTCAAAATCCATCGTATGTCCATAGTTCTCCCCTAAACATTAAATTATTATTTTTTATTTATCACTTTCATTAGTTAATAAAATGTGCACAACTAACTTGTTTCTAAAAATTCCAAGTGAGTCATTTTCCATCCCTATACAAATCCACCACCTCTACCTTGTAATAACATTTCTAAGCCCTCTTATTTTTATCCATGAACTACCCAATAATATTCCCAAAATCCCTGTATTACTCTTAGTATCCATCACTTTTCTATTTTACAATCTAAATAAGACATTTGGTAAAGACCAAATGAAGTTACTCGATCAAGAGCCTATATCTTCTCTAAATTCATTTTATTATTTTCTTTCTCCACCCCCTACACTATATTTTTTCCATGATTTTAAAAAAAAGTATCCTAAATATAAAATTATGTTTCCATTCCATGTATTCAACCTTAACATATACACACCTTCATTTAATGGATAACGAACATATCTTTTATGTGTATAGTAAACTAATACTTCACTAAATGATTATTGCCAAATTTTCTATACCACCTATCATGATGGAAATTATGATGGAAAATATTTTTATAAATATTATATATGGTATTTATTAGGTCTTTATTCATCTTTATTAATTTTTACAAAACATACCTTTTACTTTTGATTTGGTGTAAATACAATAATCTCATTTGAGGATGTCTGGACTACCACCCCCTCAATGTGATGTGATTCATTCACACCCAACATGGAATGTATCAAATATGTGTTTTGTGAAAATATAAGGAATATATGACATAATAATTCCCCTATTATAATGATATATGGATATTCAGATATATATATATATGTACACATATGTCATTAACAAACTTTCATTCAATATGAAAAAAATAGAAACAATGGTCATGCGTATGTACGTCTTACCATCTCCAAGAACCGTGTATTCCATTCTCTACTTCTATATAATATAGAATATTAAAAAATAAATATTCTTATTATAAATTATATTCATATCTTGGTCCAAATTATGGAATCTTGATATATGTATAATGTCCAATGATATAACAGATTAAGACATATGCAAATAACAAAGTGAATATTACCCGAAGTGAATTCTTAACATAGGATCATTAAAAATCAAGGTCTTAATAAGAAATTTTTTGGAATTAGGTATAATTAAATAGTCATATAAATGGTTTTAAACAAATTTATATTTATTATATAGGTGTTTTGAACAAGTATGACATGAGTGGAGATATAAGGTAAGGGGATTTCTTCTCAATTTATATATCCATGAGATACACTTTATGTTAACCACTCTTTACATTTGTGTGTTGTATTTATTGTGAATGATTGTATTCTATGTAACATGGACTTAAATATATGGGTATTATCATAACCATTTAACAATATTTCTTTCATGGTGTTTCCGTTTCAAAAGTTACCAAATCGGTAAAAACAAATTGTCTCAAATTGCCGTCATTGAGACTCATGAATTATCATACTCCGAAACTCTTTTTTGTTGTGTATATACTTCCATGATATAACATGAATCTACTTGATTTCGTTATTATATATTCTTCATATAATTACCTTTTACTATATAATTATTATGGTCCCGTGTAACCATGTAAAAAGAGTCTATTAATACAATCACATCGATTTTGTAGATTGTTAATGATTTTTCATATTTGATAAAATATTATGATTCATCTCTCAAAAAAAAATCACCAGTTTCTTTATCCTCTATTTATTCTATATGTACTCATTTTTAGTTCCATTTTTACATTATTTTTTACTTAATATAATTTTTAAGTAAAATTTGATCATCTCTCTCTTTGGTTGGAAATCTATCGTATTAAAAAAACCATCTGTTCGAAATTTTTCTAAGAAATGTTTTCAAATGATACTTGAAGATAATTTTCTGTTAAAAAAGAATTTAACAATGTTTTATTATTTTCAAATCTTCCATTATATATTTTTTATGTAGTTTTCAATTAAAAAGTTTTTCCAATGTTTTTCTATTATAAAAATAATTCATTCAAATAGGAAATTATATTTTACTCATGAAATGGTTATAAAATATCATTCAGAATTATTACATATAAAATATAAAATCAGTTTGGGTTACTCATTCTTTTATATGGAATTTATTCAATGATTCTATTCGTATTATTTCCTTGAATGGATTATGGAATGATGTTTATAGTACTAATTTCATATTCATGGATTATATACTTTTGAAACCCACTTATTTTCACATGTTATGAATATTATGAAGATATTTTGAAAACTATCTATTTCCACAGGTTGTGATATCATAACTGGTTTCTAATACCCATTTCATTTCATTATTTATGATATTGTTATTTGTGATCTTCTAGAACATGTATGTATGATTTCATTATGATATGGGTGGGACATATAGCTCCTACCAATGAATTGGGTAAAGATTTATATCTCATGATATGGACTAATATGGTCTTGGGAATTAGCCTTTACTACTATGATTTCTATGGGATTGAAAAATTACTATAGAGAATGAATTTATAGTGATGTTATTCTTCCATGATGTCCATTTGAGTGAACTAAGATGACAAAGATGGTATGGGGAGTGAAACTATACTACCAAGATTGTCTTTCCAGTGATTATTTGGATACTATGGAATTCATATTATATACTTATGTGTCTTTCATAATTCCATGTTTCAATCCTATGTTATACATTCATGGCTTATGTTCTTTATTTCTTTATTAGTCGTATCTTAGGAAAAACCAATCATTATACCATGATTCATGTATATGATCTTTGATATGAAGGGTTTGATCTTCTCTTTTCATGATCATGTTTTCATTCCTTCATGCTCATGAATATTTTTTCATGTCTCCCTGGTTTAAACATACTAAGCATTTGATCCACAAAATTTAAAATTTTCATCCCCAGGTTGTAAAGTTATTTATTATGTTTGATGTGCCTAAGAAGGGTTCTAGTAAAAAAGAACCACGTGGGAGATAATAAAAACCATTTATATACTTATATTTATGTTTCCATATTTCCATGTGCACCGCACTAGTACGGTCTTCAAGAATTTGTTTGTGTAATGCTTTATGTATTCTGATAAAGTTATGTAATGATAATGTATATCAAGACTATGTGATTATAGTTGATATCAGATGAAATTTTTAGTTAACCTTTGGAAACTAGGATGATAGAACCTTAGTGACAACCCTATGTACATGTCTAAGGATAAGTGTAAGGATATGTCTAAGGATAAATAAAAGTATAGAAAAATGTTTTTGGAATTTTTTGGAAGGATATAGTAAGTGGATTACTAGTAATATATCCATGTCTTGATACTTCAAGTGGATATGGCCCTAGAACATATGTATCCTTGGGTAACTACTCAAAAAGGAATTTTGAGCCTAACATGATGTAATCTAGAACATGAAAAGGCCCTTTTATCACACATGGTTTGACACTCCCATGGGATGTTCGTTGAAAATTCGAAAAACTCTTCACTAATCATTGTTATTTATTTAAATTTAATATGACAATAAAGAACCAAGGGTAAACATAAGGTGTCATAGATTAAGGAAGGAATAAAAACATAGATATCCTATATGTTAATTTTCATGATAATGTGGTTCTTCATTATGATTCACATTTCTAACATTACTCATCTAGTTTTAGTCAATGGATTGAACTTTAAGGAAGAACATTAATGGTGATTTTGAGGTACAACAAAATGATTGTGATACTCATAAACATAATTCTATTGGAGCTGGTATAAAAATATCATTTCTAGGCTCAGACATCGTTTTCAAGGTATGATTCATGGTGGAATTTGAAATTTTAAAAGGATTGAGAAATATTTTATTGAGTATTTCATGAGGAAAGGTCCAACTTTTATTAGTAGTTCTTATTGTTGATATGTTTCTGAAAAATGGATTAGTAGCATTGAAATGGTATTCTCCATTCTTTACCTTTCGGAGCATGAGAAAGTAATTGTAGATATTTATGAGTTAGAAGGTTAAGCATATCAGTTGTGGACTCTAATCAACAATATGAGGTAGTAATATGGGATTGAATACTTGAAAGGGGAAGAGTTTACGAACACATCATTCAATAATTACATTCCCCTTATCTATCATACCATGACAGATATGGAGATATTTGAGTTAATGTAATGGTATGATGAATCATTTGGAATTTATTAGTCTAATTTCGTGATGCACAAGAGGTATGCTTCTAGAATTATCATCCAAGATGAAGGTAAAGTTGATTGGTTCTTTAATGGAATAATGCCATGTATCAGAATGGATTTTTCCATAAAAGACTTTATTAACTATGAATAAATCTTACACTTTACAATCAAGGTTAAAAGAGAAGTTTGAATCATGTATCAATCACATGGTTTTGAAAATTATAGGAATATGAGTTTAATGGAAAATCTAAAATCTATGAAGAAATGAATATTATCATTTCCTTATATCTTGTGTGGGGGAAAAATCCCAATGTTAAATTTTTTAAGGCATCGTTAAATTGTTTTATGTGGGGAAAGGAAGATCACCAATAAATTAATTTCCAAGATGATGTGAAGAAGTTATCATATCATGATAATGGAGATAAAAGGCTCATATAACACACCTCCCATATTTCGATACTAAAAGTTTAAGGAAAATGGGAATTGTGATAACTGCTACCCAAACCCAACGATTGGTGATGATGATCGATGTGAGAAACCTATTACGCCAATCGAAAAGGATAAATCTATGAAATATCTTTTTTTGATGAGGTTTGCTATAATGAAATGATTTAAGGTGAACTTAACACCAAATCAATAACTAAAAATTTTATATTTGATTCTCGATCCACCCACTCTTTCATATATGAAGAATTTTTTATGAGTGACAAGATTACACCAAAATAATAATATATAATTAGAAATAAAAACACATATTTATAGGATGATTTAATATTATGTTTATCATTCACCTCTAGTTGATTTTCATTGGAATGTGATTCTGGAAAACATTGACGTTCTTCCTTTGGTTAAATCTGATGTCATTTTAGACATAGATTGGATTTTTCTACACAAATCCAACATCAATTTCAATGGAAGGGAAGTTAATTTTTATATTTCAAACCCTCCCATGATCATCCATCCATGTGAAAATAATTATTCACTTCCTCTAAAGATTACATCTTGTGGATGTGTCAGAAATCCAATTTCGAAGGGTTTTTTTAATCTAAAATGGTCGAGGATAGAATCGACATTGATTAGATGCCTTTTCATAGATTTTTTTGGATTTATTTCTATAATTGTTTCTCATTATTTCACCAAAATTTTAAGTTGAGTTCTCAATTAAACTTATACCTTCTTCAACAATAATTTCATTGACTCCTTATAGAGATTCCCTGACTGAGTTGGAGGAATTGAAGAAGAAAATCTAAGAAAACATTGATAAGGGATTCATTTGGCCACGTGTGTAACCTTGGAGAACTCTGATTATTTTCTTGAAAAATTAATATGATTAAATGCAACTCTATATTTATTATCATGAGTTAAACAATATCACAATCCGGAACTATTATCATCTTCCTCGTATTGATGACTTGTTTGATCTACTATTTGGAGGTCAGTACTTTTCCAAGATTGACCATAGTTTTGGATATCATAAATTGAGTTTCAAGACATAGAATATACCCAATATGGAATTCCGTATATGTTATAGACACAATGAATATATAGTGATGCCTTTGGATTTAATAATTGTCCTTCTATCATCATGTATTTAATGAATAGAGTCTTTAGATATTACCTCTATATGTTTCTAGTAGTCTTTATAGATGATCTTCTTATCTATTAAAAGACTAAGGAAGAGCATGAATATCACCTGAGAAATGTACTAAAGACCCTATAAAAGGATTTTTCATATGAAAAATTTATAATGGGTAATTTTTGGTAGCAAAAGGATTCATTTTTAGGTCACATAATATCATGAGATGGTATATCCATAGATCCATCAAGGACAGAGGCTATTGAAATCTAGTTTAGACCAACCATAGTGACTAAGATCCATATCATTCATGGTTTAGTTGGATATTATCATCAATTTGTGGATAATGTTTCATGAATATATAATCGGTTGTCCATGTTAACTCGAAAGGGTGTTAAGTTCCATTGGAAAGATGAACGTGATGAAAATTTCATGAAACTAATGATATGGTTGGTCAGTGTACCTATGCATACATTATGATGTAGTGGATAAGGGATTTTAATTGATAGTGATGCATTCAATAAGAGATTGTGATGTGTTCCTATGTATAATAACATGATTATAGCTTATGCATCATTACATTTGATGGTTCATGAGTAGAATTACCCAACTCATTATTTGGAGTTAGAAACTGTAATTTTTCATTAAAGATATGAATGAATTATCTTTATTGAGAAAATATTTATATTTATACCAATAATAAAAGTCTAAAAAGTATATTCACACATAAGCAGTTGAAAATGTTCCAGAGAATATGGTTTGAGTTGGTAACTGATTATGAATCCTCAATACATTACCACCCTGTGAAAGAGAACAAGGTGGATGATGCTTTGAGTCATAAAAATCATGCTAGCTTATCCATGAGAAGGATCACAAAATATCCAATGTTTATGGACTTGGACATTATTGCTCTATAAATCCTAAAAGATGTGAAAAATAATATATTTCTCAAATTAAAGTTCAACCATCTATCTATGTCAAAATTAAAGTGTTGTGTAATTAATATGAAGATCTACAAAAAAGTCCAAAATATTCTTAAGTTTAAACATGATCAGGATGGAATGACATGATTTAAGAATCATGTATGTATTCCTTTGATACCAGATTTGATGGAAATATTAGAGGAATATCATAGTTCATCATTCACTATTCATTATGGATGTATGATGATGTATAAGGACTTGAAAGAATACTTATAGGGGGATGGAATGAAGAGATATATCATAATGTTTTTATCTTCTTTCTTTTAATGTCAGCATGTTAAAGCTGAAAGAGAATGTCAATGGGGGGGGGGGGTTGTATCCAATAACAATACAATAATTGAAATGGGATAACATCAATATGGATTTATTCATTATGCTAGAAAAAAATTCTAAAGAGTTAAATAATATAAGGGTGGTATTTGATTGCCTTACTAAGACAACACATGTTATCGGTATGAGAGAAGATGTCTCTCTGGATCAGCTTACCATGATATTGATTAAGTAAGTGGTAATGATTCTTTGATTACCACATTCTATTATATTAGATTAGGATCTGAGGTTTAACTCACTGTTCTAGTGAAGTCATCAGCAATCCCGTGATATAGAGTTGAGTTTCAAAACTGCTTATCATCCTCATATAGATTGTTAGTCTAAAAGAATGATTCAAACCCTAGAGAATATGTTGATATCATAGCCTTTATATTTCAAGGGTGGAGGGCATCAACACCTTGCCCTATTTTATTTATCATACAACAAAATCTTTCACTCAAGAATTCATACAAATCCTTATAAATCTCTCAATTTTAAAATGTTTGGATCCCCAACATTCTATGATAAAGAGGGATAAAGAATGCTATTGGGACATGAGATCAATGAAGAATTGTTCATGAATGTTATAACCATTTAGAAGAATATCAGGTCAAATCAATGTTGGTAGAATTTTATGATAATAACCATCGGTATGATATAGAATTTTTTGTTTTTGAAAATTTATTTCTATGAATATCACCCAGGAATAATTTTATGAGATTTGACATGAAAGGGAAAATGATCCCTAGGAATATTGGTTCATTTTATATTTTTGATCATATTGGGACAGTAGGCTACCACATAATACATCTTTAGAATATATCTTATGTCCATGATGTGTTCCATGTATCTCTATTGATGAAGTAAATACCAAACCCTTTACAAGTACAAAACTCAGAAGTCATACTACTAGAGCATGATCACTCTTATGATTAACAACAAGGTGAAATTCTGAATAAATTAAAGGTAGTTCAATGAAAAAATAACACTCTGCCAGTAAACTTTTAGTAGAGAAATAACCAATTAGAGGAAGCTATGGGTGAACGTGAGGATATGATGAAGTAAAATTATCCTTCTTTTAATTACCCAAGTGATGACTTTCAAGGGAAAATTCATTTTAAGGGTGGAAGAATGTAACACAATGATTTTTTATGGACCTTTTTTGCAAATAAATTATATATTCATTTTTTTGTGCAATGAATTCTGTAAAACATTACTTTTACATGCAACTATATTTGTGTATGTTATATGTAACACTAACTTTGTGTACATTACATGCAACACTGACTTGGTGTATGATACACACAACATCGACATAGAGTACATCACAAGAAACATAGAGTTTCTACGAAATATCGTTTTAATGAAGTAATTATTTAAATGAAATAATTATAACCCATCTACTAGAAATATTAATTTTAATTGTAATAAGAAATTTTCAAATATTTTTTAAATTTTTTCTATATAAATAAAACATATTGATAATGAACAATATGATTTTGGTAAAGTTCTTTTATGTTTTAAAATATTGTTTTCACGAATGAACAACTTTTAACAATATAATTAATATTAAACAGATTTATTAATTTCATTTCATAAAATAAACATCATTTTTTAAGTCATAACATAAAAATTATCATAGGGATAATTTTGTTTGTTTTTCTGAGAAACATCATTTTTCGAGGTATAGTGAGAAATGAAATTTTTTAGTTAAAAATTACGTTTTTTAATTAATTATTAATGTTAAATGATATTAAATTTTTTGAAAGGTTTCATTAGATAAATATTATATATATTTATACATTTTAATTTTGTATAATTCATTTTTATTTCAAATTAAATATATAATCTTCACAAACATTTGATCATTTTCTACTTTAAACCCCTGTTATTTTATCCCATCACCAGGATTAACATTAATCTTATTTATGATGATTGTAGGATTTGAATTTTGAAAATTTTACATCCTCCATTTTACTCAGTAAAATATTTAGGTTCTAGTACAACCATGATAATTTTTTAGAAAAATGATTAGTTAATGTGATTATAAATAAAAATAATGATTAAGGCCAAATGAATCTTAATTAGGGAGTAAACCTTACAATTAAAGACCCAAATGACCTAGAAACATTCCAACACCAATTTTATATCTATATTTCAGAACTAAAACTTCCATTCATGAGTTTTAATTTTCTTGTGAATTTTTTAGGGTAAGAACTTGCAGACATCAATCTTGTTTCTAAATATTCCAAGGGAGTCCTTTTTCTTCCCTATAAAAATCCATCACCTCCCCCATATCCTCACACATATCAGACCTCTTAACTTAATACAATACAATCCCAATACACTTCTTGAACAATCCTATATTCCTCATAGAAGACTTATCATGTCCATAAGTCATTCAAAGGATGGCTTTTGGTACAAAATGAATCGAGTTACATGATCAAGAGGTAATATCTTCCCCCAAGTCCTTTCTTTAATTTTATTTCTCCACCCCTCCACATTATTTCTTCTATTCTTTTATTATACCACCAGTTTACTAATTATAATAGGATGTTTTAATCCTAATTATTCTATATCAAATTACACACACCTACATCTAGTGGTCAACAAGAATCTTCTTCATTTGTTTGGTGAACTACCACCTCACTAAACGATGATTTTTCAATTTCCCATACCACCCATCATGGTGGGAATTATGATGGAAAATCTATTTATATATGTTATATATGACATTTATTATTCTATTAAGCTTATTTATTCCTTTTTAGAACACATACATCTTACTTTCCATTTGGTGTTAATATGATAAGCTCGTTTGAGGATGTGTGGACTACCACCCCCTTAATGCGACATGATTCATTCACACACCACATTGAATGTATTAAGGATGGGTTTAGTGATATTATATGATATATATGATATAATAATTCTATTATAATAAGTATATATTGAAATATATATATATATATATATATATTTTTTTTTCATTTACCTAATTCCTTTCAATATGATAATAAAAATGGAAAAAACATTCATGCGTACATACTTTTTACCATCCCCATGAATGATATATTCCATTTGATACATCAATATTATATATATTTAATATAATATATTTATACTAAAAATAAATGATATTTATATCATGTTTCACATTAAAGAATCATGATACCTATATAAAGTCTAAAAATATAAAAAATTAAAACATATACAAAGAACAAAGCGAATATTACTCAATCTAAACAAACAATTAAAAAGGACCCCATTATAACCCTTACAAACAATTTATTCCCATAAAATATATCATGAATACCAAATCTTTTTTAATCTTCTAAATCCTTATTTTATTTCAATTTCAATATAGATACATTAAGGAATCCTAAATCCTTCATTTTAATGGGATGAATATTTAGAATAAGAGAAGTTATCAAAGACTATAACAAATTCATGGATATTGAGAGTAAAAGTCAGAGTTTATGATCTTAGTTTATTTGTTATGATGTGTTTTAAATTAATAACCTTTTTTCATTATGTGTTGTATATACTAAATCTTGAATTTATTCATTTAGTATTTTTCATGTTATCAATGGGATTTTTCAATTCAACATATTTTTATATGTTTTATTATCTTTTGATTCAAAATTTACCAATGTTTTAAGGGTTTCCTTTCTAATGGCTCCTTGAGACCATTATTTTCAATGTTAATATTTAAATTTCATGGAATATATTTTTCATTATCTCTAAAATGTTGTATATATTATTTTACTATGGATTTATATGGGTTTTATTGGTATTCTTACTATTTAATCTATATTTTGTTTATAATTTTATTGAAAGGATAGTTGTAAGTGAAACTAGAATTATCTGTTTTTTCATGATTCATTCTCCACCAAGACCATATTATTATTATCTCTTTATGTGTTACCATATCTATGAATTTTGAATTTAATAGTTTCATTTTATATTAACATGTTTATTCTAAACAATTATTTAAAAGTAATATTATCAATCAATTTTCAACATAACAATTTCTTGTTGATTTGGATTTCATTATGAATGTTTTCAAATAATATTACTTTTTAAAACATTCCACATGAATTAAATTTACCATTATTTTAAAAAATTTATTAATGAATATAAATTTTCTAGATTTAATGGGTTTCTAAAATTTACTCTTATCCTCCTAATTTAAGAAAATATTTATTTTATTATAATTTAAAAGTAATGAATATTTCGTCCTATTTATGAAATATATTTTATAAATATTTTATATTATGTTTTACATCTATGTTAATGTATTTTATTTATTTTTATTCTCCATTTGGTATATTCATTAATGATACCATCCACATTATTCCCATTGATATCTTATTATCATGTTTTGGGAAAAACTCATGAACACCATTAAATTATCATGGGATATTTAATTAAGGAAAAAATTATGCATGTTCTTTTAATATAGTGCCACCGAAATGTAGGGTTTATCATTATATTTGGGAGTAATATATAGATAAATTAAACACATTGAGATTATATTTACATATAATGACAAAATTATTTTAAATATCAAAAAAATTAAATTTTTCATAATGTTATGTGTGGGAATTTTTGATATGTTAAAAAATTTGGGAGTATAATGTATTGGTTTGTTCACAATATTAAGTAGAGAACATTTTTTATGTTTTAAATTTTTAGTATGGAAACATTTAATATGTTTATAATGTTATGAATTGGCATCATTGATATGGTCCTAGTGTTATATATTGTATGTGAGTATGATTGCACAATGAACATATACAATCTTCATACCTCATTGTTATTTCATAATGATACAAAATTCTTATTCCATTATATACATTTTAAAACTCCCTAATTACCTTTTCATGGACCTATATTTTAATTCCCTGAGATTTTTAATAACACATTTCACCCATGCTTGCACATATAGATCATAATTATGGAATCAAGATTTCATATTTCAATAAATCATGCTTTGTTTTTGTGATAATTGATTTATTTTAGGATTCATTATATAGATTTTATCTTTTATTGGGTCCTATTTTCATATTTGTTTCAAGTATTGTGATTATGTTTTCATACATAATAGTTTTAAATATGTCCACTTATGATCTTTGACTGATATCTATTGTGATTATGAATATTAAGAATCTAAGATCACTATTTTCTTATGTTTAAATTCCTCTAAAATAAAGTTTTATACAATGTATGATGTGTCTATTAGAATAAAATGTATTTATAATATTATTTCTAATCCGGAAGACTTTTTCAAAAAATAATAAGTTCTTGAAACTAATCCCAAGAGGTGTTAAGATAATGGTTTCTTGGATTATATGAATTTTATAGATGAATTTAATTTATTTTTCAAATGATGTAAAAAATATATGTGTATTTAAAAGTCATCTCACATGGAATCACATAATATCTATAATATTTTTATTTATAGAACCATATTCAAGAGTGAAGGTCTTAGGGAACCTCGATCGCATTGTCATTATAAGTTCTTTCACACAATGTACAAAATATTTATCGATTCACATGTCATGTTTTGATGTGTATTGTTATATTTTAACCAATTATAAATATATTTAAAATAATGTTATCTATGTTCATAATATTAATGAACATTAAAAAAATTAGAACATAATAATATTATTAAATGAGTATTAGGGTAATTTCATACACATTTTTATCCTAATTCAGTTTTTACAAGGTGTATAAAATGACTTCAAAGTATTAATGAAATATAACCATGTTGGATTTTAATATCGTGGTAGTAAAACACTCTCTTTAATATCTTTATTCCATTCAAATATGACCTACTAGGTTATAATTGTGATAATATATGTTATTTGATTGTGATTAAAAAACATATAACTAGTGATTTTTATAATGTAAACATACATCAATTTTTTAGGGATCATCATTATGAATCATTAAGATGATAGATTATTACAATAAAAAATATTTTTGTCCTTATTTATATTTATATTTAAATATATTTATTCCAAATTTTGGATAAAAATTCATTTGGGTTTAGAATATTATGATATATTTTTAAAACATCTTTTCTCTAAAAAACATATGATATCAAAAAAAATTATATTATAAAAAATAATTCCAAACTATCCCATGGGAACATATATATAATTGAACCACAACCAACTATCATAACATAAAATTCTTCAGGTCATGTTCTCTCCCTCATTGCTTATGTTTATAGAAATTTACCTAGAATTTATTGTGGTGGTGATGGCATCCCATATGAGGACAAAATATTTTATGCCTTATCCATTCATATTATACACGATTCCATAAAACTATTTATTGTATTTCTTGTGGAATCATGCCCATGTTTGGTTTTCTCAGACATTTAATTCATTATCTCAAATATATTAAATTAAAGTGTTTATTTTCCACTCCCCGTTAATCTTATAACTCATTATTTATTCACAACCCATTGTAATGTTACGCCATCCTTTTCATGGAATGCTACTGGTAATGGTATCATGGGATAGTTTTTGCGGAATAATTTGGAAGTGTAATCCAAATTTTATTCAATATTTTTTTAGTTCAATACTAGATTTTAGAGGTTCTCGTTCCATATAAGATTTCTATGCTACCTTTTCTTATTATTATTCATCTACATATCTACTTATTCATTTGATTCATCATTTAATACCATATATTGGTCCAATATGATTGTTTTTATGGTGTCTTGAGCTTGAAATGTTTAAAAAAATCATTTATAGGTGTTAGTTATTTTTTCTCATGCCCCATAGTTCCCTAAATATTTTAGGAATAAGTGTTTTATATTTTATACTGTGGTTGTTTGGATTGTTTTTCTCTTTTTAATATACCTACTAGTAATATTGGATTGTATTATAGGGTTTTATTGATTGTGGTTCAGTCATGAATTATTTTTTGTACAATGTTTTTTTCTCATTGATATTATATTTATGCGTCTATATTGTTGTTTTAATTAATGTTATATTCTCTTTAGGGATTTGAATTTATAAACATGGTGATAATAATTCAATGGGAGGATATAGTGTGATATATGGTATTTTTTATGTGGTGAGGGATTGATGATTTATAAGCTTTTGATTACCTTTAAATGACTGGGAGGAGGTATATAGTCTTTTTGGTTTTATACAATTCTATGGATTCTTTTCAATACTTTGACAATGATCTTTATAATGGTTATGTTCTTATCATAATTATGAATTTTTTATTTTACTATCTTGGTCATTGTTTTTCTAGAAGTGATGATTTTTATAAAGCTAAATTGTATATGATGGTAAAAAATGGCTTATTTTTATCTTTTATCACGAATGACATAGGACTCAGGGACATTGTATATTCCTTGGGCTCTGATGTGCCCAAATTGTATGAAACATTTTCTATTTTTCATTTAAAATTGTTAATATATGATGTAAGAAGTTATTTATCATTTTTAAATGATTCATTTATGTTTATTTAGACTATACATGTGTTACAAAAGAATAAAAACTTATTTTTGAGGTGTGTAAAGAAAAAATAAGACTCTTATTAATGTTTCATTATTAGAAAAGTATGTGAGGAACCTACAAAATAATGGAGGAACCCTTTGTGGTAGGATGGGTTACACACTAAGTACATTGTCTAACCAAAATATTCTAAAATGTTGTGGCCTAAAAAGACATCTAGAATTGACTGAATGACCAAGACATGCTTTGAAAATATTTTAACAAAACCATACATCCCTAAACAACAATCAACCAAAATTTTAATTCAATTTTTAATCATTTTAGTGGTTTATTTGTGACATAAAACTAAGGGGTTCCATGAGAGGCACAAAATATGTTATATGAGATTTACAACCCTACTCAAACCCTAACGAATCATGTGAGGAATTATTTTATAGTGGATTGGAGCATCTTTATTTTTTTGGATCTTATGTGATCATGTAATGTTGTTAAAAAATCAACAAATATGGGTTTTGATTATATATTTTGATTATTTTCACTATTCAAATTACATGATCTATGATTTATAATTTATTTTGGTAATTATATATGGTAAATTTTTAATGGATAATGTTGTTTTCACAATATATTGAGATTTTTATTGAATATTAACTTATATATTTTGTATATATTATGTTTCAATTATAATTTCATTTAATTATTACTTCCAATTACCAGACCATGCAGTTGAGTGTGGGAGAAAATCACTACAGTCAGTATAAGAGCATAAAATTACCACTAGATCCACTATCAATTTATTCGGGAATTTTATAATAGGCTTGGTCTTTTACAAATATTATTACATGACTTTTACCAAATTTAGCATCAATTAAAACTCATGGATAATAAGGTCTAGTGTATTTGGAAGATTAGATAAAAAACTAGAATGCCTGAAAATGACATAAAAATATTTTTTTAATCACCAAAATGAGATCCTAAATTCTTTTGATATCTTATATATTAATATGATATCCTAGGGAATATATGAAAAATGGAATGAGTTAAAAATGATAGTATGGGAGTTAATATCAGAATAAAGCATAACATATTGTTTAAAAGGTATAACATGATGATATAAAAAGGAATGGAACATGAGTAAACATAAATAATCATAACATGAAATAAATGGGCTCTTTTCATAATATAATCATGGGAATGTGGAATAAAAAAACAATTGAAATAAGCATGATCCATTTAAAACAACTAAGATAATTTTATAGGGCCGATAATATCCCATTAAGGAATTAGGATTACTCCATGTACAAACATGACATATCACTTGAATAAAAATAAAAAAATGTATTAGAGAGATATAAGGGTTCCCCCATCGTATAATTTTAATTAATATGTTTTCCACATTATGAATCAATCATAAGGAAAAACAAAAGGGTAACCCATTGAATGAAATGGGTATCGTAATCATGTTATAAAGCATACCCAAGGGGATTATCACAACGATATAAATGAAAGAATGGATTTAAAACAATAATGGATATTCATAAGATAATTTATTCATATATAATGATAAATTATGTCCAACTCAAGTGAAAACACGTAAAAAGTATTTAAGAAACATTAAAAATATGAATATTTACTCTTGATTAAGGGAAAAAAGTAGGAATATTTAAAGAATAAAAAACCCAGAAATTAAATTTTATATTTTTCGATGATAAAATTATTTTAGGAAACTTTTGCTGGATTACACCATACTATAGAGTGTGATTTTAAAAGTGTAAGAAACTAGCATATCCCCTTTAATCTGGGTAGCTTATTGGGGAAAATTGAGAGGGTAGCCTTTTTAAAACATGTATTTCCCCATCAAAGAAGTATGAATTGATCAAGATACAAGATTTTTTAACATATATAGATAATTTTGAATATGTATATAAAAATATTTAATTACTACATTTGGGTATAGGTATGGAAACCATAGCCTGAAGGAAAAATTGGGGTTCAGAGAGAATCCTTTACATTATGTTTAAATGTTTTATACATTTACTATCCAAGATAATAAAATAAGATTCATTATATGATAAACAAAGAAAATATTATACCTGTATTTTTTATTATAATGTCATTATTTTTTTATTCTCATTATGATGCGTTATATATTTCAATTCTGACATTCAAGGAATATTCGTATTCTTGGTTTTAATGAACTAATTCCCTTGTATACATGTATGGAAGTTCATTTAAAATGCGAATAACTGTAAAAAATAAAAAACTAATGTTATTAATAAACATACACAAGTTTAAAAGATATTATATATAATTTTTATATGGTATAATGATTATTCAATGGGTAATAGAATAGTTAAAATGATTTAATCTATTTTGGTGGTTTTTGGAACCCTCACGATCTTATCGAATTGTATTTAATAGAATGTTTATATATTCATCACCAAAAATTATATAACATATAATATGTATAATAAAATCTTATTTCACCATCATTATTATTTTATGAAAAGCCTTGAAGGAAGTAATAGGAAATGAAAATCCATCATCCATGAATGTGGTAAATTGAAACATCACGGAAGATGTTTTCAATTTGAGAATAAAATGGATAGGAAAAGATGTTTGATAATAAATTATACCATTAAAAACAATTGTAGCTGCGTAGAGAAGTAAACCAGTGTTATAATCAAACATCGAGAAAAGAAGGTTACATGACAATTAGAAATGAAAATAAATTAAAATTTAAATAAAATGAATTAGGATTTTACCTCTTGAATTTCATCTCCTTGAGAGCCACCTTAAAGAAATTGTGTTTTGTATTTTGTTGAGAATATAAGCTCCTAAAAATAGGAGAGGGGATGGGGAATATGTTTGTGATTAATTTTGACAAAATTTATGGCATAGAAGGTGTGAGGACAAGGGGAGGTGAGGACAATATTTATATTGGAGGATATGGGTGTTTTTTTCTATTTTATTCAATAGTTAATTATTTTGGATCAGGACAATGAATAATATGTATAATAAAGAATAAATATAGAAATTATAGAATGATATTTTGAAATAATGGTACTTAAATCATCAATACCACAATAATTACTAAAAAATTAATGTAATTAGCTTATATCATAAATTATCATATTTTACTATTTACCAAAATGTCAATTATTTTAGAAAAATGGAAAACATTCACGATAATTTTTTGACGTGTGGAATTGAAAAATGGAATCAATTTTAAGAATGTAATTTTCTAAATATGTTTTAAATAAATTCATCATTTGATCAAATAATAACGATTTTTATATTATAAATGATTTTATAACATTTTGAAAAATTAATTAAAGTTTTGTAAAATTATTTTCTAATCATTAGAAAATAAAATTTTAATTTATGAATCTATTTATTGAAATAAAAAATTCAATTAAAAAATTCAATTAATTATAAAAGATTATAGAAACATTTTTGTTTTATAAAATATGAATAATTAAATAATCAGTTTTAAACATTAATATTCTTACTACAAGATATAAAAATACAATAATTTCATTTATAAGATAGAAATATTAATTGAAAATTTCATAGGTGAGGTTACTATTATATTGTCCATATTACTATTTCTAATGGTCACATTACTCTTCCAATGTTCAAGTTACAATTCCATCAGTACTAGAAATTTAACTTCCAGAAATACCTCTTATTTTATTAATTCATCATTTATAAAGTTTATATTATGTCCCATGTTTAATTTTATGATTTTTTACTATACTAATTACCTATAAGAAGGAAATTTATACTGATAAAATTTTAGGTCATTAAATTCTTCCTCGTTATGAAATTTATCCCTTGAAATTTCATTTTACAAACTAAGATGAAATACAGTTAGGGTAATTATCCTTCATGGATTCCTTCGAGTCCCATGTATCCTCATTATAATTATGTTTTTCCATAGTTCCATGACTAGGAGAGTGGTTGTATTTAAAAAACATTATTTATAAGGTGCAATATCATCACTGAACACTCCTCATAAGAGATAACATTTTTTAAATATACCACCTATGAATTCAGTATATGTGAGTGATCTAGTATATCATTCATGTAGTGGGATACATGGAATAAATTATAAATTTGTGACGTGGTTGGTAAAAGATCATGTTGACTGACTATAACTCTAACATAATTAATAATTTTGATGGGTATAATGTAGCTGGGACATAGAATTATTTTATTCCCAAATCTATTGATCCTATTTCATGAATACATGAGAAGAATACCTTATTTTCAACCTAAAACTCTATTTCCCATCATTGATTTTCATCATGGACTATCCATCAAAATTGGGATTCCTTATTCTACTACTAAATGGTTTTAAAATTTCTACCATTTTGTTTTCCATTTTAGTTCCTAGCTGCATATGTTCAGTGAATTCATCCCATCACTCCAATTTTCAACATATTTTCCCTCAAAGGGATTCATATATAGATATTTGGATGCATGAGTGGAAACTGTTGTTGTAAGATATCTTTACAATAGGTATATGTTGGTCCCATACTCCCTTTAATCCCATCAAAAATTCTCTCAACTTTTCTTTCAATTTTTTAATCATCACTTCATATTGTCTATTAGTTTGATGATGAGAATCTATATTAATGATAAAATAAGTGTTTAGAGCATATTGGAGTGTTTTCCTAAACATGAAGGCAAATCTCAGAACTCATTCTTATATAATTGATTGTGGTATTCCATTCATCCTCACTAATTAATTAATGTATATTTATCCTGGTTTGTCAAGTGATAAAAAATATTGAACTGTCAAAAATGAGGTTTTTCATTATTAAACAATCCACAAGTACACATAAAAAATTATTTTCTTTGGATGTCAATAAAATTCTAGTGAATAATTATATTGGAAATTTTCCACTTTTTATGTTGGTATGGGTAATAGTTTCATCATCCCCTTAGACTTTAGTATTTGATACTTCACTTGATGAAATATCAAGCACATTTATGTATTTTCATTTATCACATTAGCCATATTTTTCCACCAATAGTGATCTTGTTGATCACGATACATCATTGTGCTCCCTAGGTGAACAAGGAAAATTTTCTCTATTTTCATCATTTAGAATCTATTTATTTATCTATGAATCAAATGGTACACATATATGTTTTCAAAATCATATAACTCCTCCCCCATTTATCCTTATTTCTGAGGGTTTTCCTTTTTTGATTCCCTCTTCTAAATTTATTCATCCTTTTTTAACAATACATTATTTCCTCTAGATGGAATAAGCGATTAATTATTTGAGAAATTATTGTTGATGTTACTTCATTAATTATTTCTATTTCCATTTTTTATGGTATAAAAATATTGGATCCTTTTCAATTATTATAAATTACAAAGTTTCATGATACTTTCTATAAAGGGAATCTTCTAAATTATTTTCATTACAGAAATGATAGAGGATTGAGAATTATTAATATTTGGATATCTATATCCATCTTCCATTAATCATGATACAAACCTTTTTTGAATATATATTTTAGTATCTTATGATGAATATACATCTTACACTTTCCATATAGATATAATTCCTCTATGTTGTTTTTGCAAATATCACATCCACTCACTCCAGATCACGTGTTAAGTAGTTTTGTTAATTCATCATCATATTCTATGAGGTGTAGGATATCAATTTATAAATATTCATAGATACACATCCTGATATCTTGGAATCATTGTTTTATACAACATATTGTTCCCCACTTATCAAAATTCTGAGTACTTTTATATTGATTAGAGTATTTTTGAGCTCCTTAAATCATTCCTCTCACTATTTAATAAAATATAGTTTAAAACTTTATATATTAACATAGTTATAGAGTTATAAAATAATGATAGATTCCCTAAAAACATCATTGTTTCCCTTCTATGAAAAGGAAAATATGGATATCCATTACATATTCTTTTCTCGGCCACCCTTTAATTGCCTTTATTTTATAGGGGTCCATAGATGTCCCTTTGATGGTGATTACATACCCCAAGAATAAATATTCTGCTATAAAAAACTCACATTTATTGAACATTACATAAATTTTCTCTATTCTCAATTCCATTATAAAATTACTGAAATTATCCTCATAATCCTCTTTAAGTTTGGTGTATATGAGAATATCATCGATAAAGACAACCACAAATTTATCGAGGTAAAATATAATGAATCTATTCATTAAATCCTTAATTTATTATATATAATTAGTTATTCTGAAGGGTATCATTATTAAATCATAGTTTCAATTAATTATTCAAAGGTTATTCTTGGGAATATATTCATTATCTACCCTTAATTGGTGATATCCCGATAGAAGATGCACCTTATAGAAATACTTTTCTCCCACATAGTTGGTCAAACAAGATGTGTATATGTTGAATGGTATACTTTTTATTTATCATGATCTCTTTGAGGTCATGATAATAAATGTATTGGTGCCTTGATTTATCCTTTATTTTAACAAATATGATTGGTGCAGCTCATGTTGATGTACTCAGGCATATAAAATCCTTTTCTATATTATCTTGTAACTTCGTCTTTAGATACACCAACTTAATGCTTTGAATTCAATAATTTGTTGTTGATATATGTCAATAAACATGAGTAATTACAATTGATAACCCATCCTCTCTATCAAGAGTAAATCCAAACAATAATCTATAGAACACATCATTATAGTTCTCCATAATGGGTTGTCTTCAAGCATAATTCACTTATTTGTCTTTGACATTTTAGAAAGACATGATTACTCATATGGTAATAATATACGTAATTGAGATGACGATTATGAAGGACACTCATCCTTCTCCATATAGTTATACATAATTAGAAGATACCTTATTATGTGATCAGTGATCTACCTTTCCCAATAGTTGATGATGGGTTTATATAAATATTGTCAATCCATACCCAATATAGAATCAAAATCCATTTAATGAAGTATGAAAATTATTTTTAGGACATTAAATCATAAAAAATATCTATTTAAGAGTTATATACATTGGATACAATTATTTCCCCATTTTTTGTTCTCATAAACAACTCAACCACCATATACTGTTATAGTGTATGAATTGTTCAACTAAAATTATAAGATATGAAAGAATTCATAGAACTAGAATCAAATAGAAAATTTTCATTTATAGATGGAATAACAACTGTATCTATCACCACGTCATTTTTAGGCTCAACCTTAGTAGTAGTGATATAATATTTCCTTCCTTGTTTTCATGGTGGTTTTTGTCGATCTCCTCCAATAACTCTAGGCATAGGGCACTGTCTTGAAAAATTCACATCTTTCTTGTAATTGAGACACTTTAGTACATGATGAGTGTTGGTCAGAACCTTCCTTTTTTCTTCCACGTTAGATTTATTCTCTATATCCCTTTGGTATTTATTAACCATATTTCCCTCTCCTCTACATTTGAAGCATATTTTATTTCCCCATAGGCAGTTTCCCGAATTTTTCATCCCCCGCATTTGAGTCATGGGATGTTGGGTTTTCATTCCATCATGGGATATATTTATTGACACTCCTATATTAAACTCCATTATCAACTTTTTATCACTATGTATATGAGACAACTAAAAGTATGATATTGGAAAATCATAGAATCTCATCATAACTATCGAAATCTTAAATCACAAATGTTTTTAGACTCATATATCGTCTATTAAATAATCCACCCAGCTTTTATTCAATGTTCATATAAAATTTATTAGAGTATAATGAAATACATTTATTTTTTTCATAATATTTCCAAAAAAACTAGTCTTCCTTTTTCACTCAATCAATGGAATTCACATTCCACCTTAAGATAGACTATATCAGGAAAATATTTATAGAGAAATATTTTCTTAAATGATCATATAATATTGAATAAATTTCCTCCTTAGAAGTTGTGTTCTTGATAAGTGTTCACCACTTATCATATTCCCTAATTTAATGATAAAATTCAATCACAACATTCTCTTATTATGATTATTGGAGGATAGAGAATATCTTCTCAATTGAGTTAATTCATTTTTCTTTAATTATGGGATAAAAAGATCCCCTAAATATAAGATATATTTTTCTCATGAATTATTTGACCAAAATATTCTACTTATTAAGATAAGGAGGTTTTCATACAAGTTTTTTGTTATTATCTATAAATTGAGCGAGTTGTTAGAGTACTATTATGACGTTTTTAGCTCCTATTCCCATCATAATTGATATTTAATTAGGAAAATTATCACATTGAATATCACATTGATTATTGAACAGGTTCTGTTATACGAAACCAATAATAAAAAATGAAATCACAATTATGGGGTGTTTAATACATACCTAAAAATCATATATAAAAGAAAAAAATGAGCTTATAAGTATGTACATTAAAATAAAAATTATATTTAACATGTGATCCCCTATGTTTAAATCTATGTTGTCCATGGTGATTGAATAATCCTTAGGGTTGTAACTCTAGTTTTAAAATCCTAATGCCCTAAAATAACTAGATTTTTCTTTGATACCAACTATAGTGGCCCTATTAATTTATATATATATTTACATGATTATAATAAATAAGACCATCAATTACTAACCAAGGATCATAAATTTTGTTTCCTAGGAAGATTATGTACAATATTGAAAATAATTAATCCAAAATAAAAACTTCTTTTTTAATATAAAGAATGAACTCCTAAATTTCCATAACATATTATATCTACATACGATGACTAATGTAATAAATGAATAAATTTATTAGCTAAAAATCTATGTAAGGGAATAAACATTAAAATAATGCATTGCACATGGGTTAGAGGGAATACCATGGTAACCTAAAAAGTAAGATCAAATGAATTAAAATAATGAATCATGACATGTTTTAGAAGGGTTAATTTAAATATGTAATCATAGTAATGTGGAAACAATATAAAAAAAGACATAACTCTGATTCAAGTCTAACTTCCAAGACCATTACACATGGGGAACAATTTCCCAAAAAGAAGTAATTTTTACTCCATGTCCCAACATGACATCTCATGAGGCTAAACATTACCCAATTCATTTGAGAACTATCTGGGTAAACCAACAAAACATGTTAATGAATATGTGATTCATAAAAGGAATAAATCCTAAGGAATATAAATAAGTACTACCTATGGAATGAAATGGGTATCATAATCTTGTCATAATGAATAAAAAAGGGGAGTATCATCAATATTTACAATAAATGTTTTTTAAAACATACATGGGAATCATAAGGGGAATTAGTTTTAGATCATGATAAATGATATCGAATTGAAGTGAAAACATGTAACAATAGTGTTTAAAAACATTAAAAATAATCATATATAGTGATATTTCTTGAAAACATTAAAGAGTATTTATAGTGGAAGAAACCAAAAATTAACTTATATATATATTAACATTAAAAATATTTTTAAAGAAAATTTATCTATTGCTTAAAATATATTATATATTGTACGTGAAGTAGTTTATAAACTAAGATGTTCCCATTAATTGGGCTTGTTTATCAGGAATAACTTAGAAGAGAAACTTTTTGAAACACATATTTACCTATAAAATAATTATTAAATTATATGGATACATGGTTTTGGAAAATATAAAAGTAATGGTAAATAAAATTATAATAATAAAAAAGAATTATATTTGGTTAAAGGGAGAGAAAGTGTAACACAAAAGAAAAAAGGGGTCTTAGAAAGAATCCCTTACCTTATGTCTGATTGATTTCATTACATTAATATCCTGGGTAATAAATATAGAGTCATAAATTTTAATATATAGAAACTATCATATATTTAGTTTATTTATTAATATTGACTTATGTTTTATGGACATTATGATGTGTTGTAGTGTTTGATTTTGTCATTCTAGGTGTGTTTGTTTTCTTATTTTTCATGATTGTTTCATTTGTATGTAATTATGGAAGATAATTTTAAATGGGAATAATTATATATAAATAAAACTACATTTTATAAATTAATTTCCATATGTTCAAAATATTTTATATATAATTTTATTATATGGTATGTGGATGATTTATTAGAAATACATTAATTAAAATGATTTAATTTATTTTGGTGGTTTCTACAACCATCATGAACATAATATTTTATTTAATATCATTTTTATATATTGTTTTGAGAACATTATTAAACATATAATAATCATAGTTAACCATAATAATTGTTTATGACCATCTTTGGAGTCGTTAATAGAAAATTAAAATGCATCATTAATGATGGTGGTAAATCGACACATGAAGAAATATATCTTCATTTTTAGAATAAAATGGAGAGGAGAAGTGGTTAAACAATTAAATAAATTATATAATATATAATAAAGATATCATGAAACTTTTTGGTAGTGACTATTTAATATAATAAGAAAAAATGAATATGGAATCATATTAAAAGAAAATGAAGGAGGATTTTACCTCTTGAAGTTCTTCTCCTTGAAAACTTCCTTAGAAAAAATTAGGGTTCGTATTTTGGTGATTCAAAGAGAGTCCACACATCAAATAGGGTCTTTGGAAAAGTATTTGGAGTAATTTTTATAGTATTAATGGATTATAAGTTTTTAGGGGAAGGGGTGGTAAATGGTGGCATTTATAGGGGTGGAGAGGGGTTTTTTTTCTTATTTTGATCATTTGTTTATATTTTGGCTCAGAACTATGGATACAATTGATTCCCATCAATAAATAAACTAAATAAGGAAATATATTTCTATATTACGGTTCTAACACAATCCATACCTCAACAATGACTAAAAAATTCATGTATTTAGCTTATATCGTAACATATTTCACTATTCATAAAAAATCAACTATTTTAGATGAATGCAACAAATTCAACCAAATAATTTTTCATTGTTTAGAAATAAAAATTGGAATACATTTTATAAAAAAATATAAATGTTGTAAATTTAAATTCTTTAAATAAAATCATCATTTACTCTAAAAAACTAATGTTGATATTAAAACTAATTTTTTGACACATCGATAAATTAATTAAGGTATCAAAAAATTATCACGTAATCATAAGACAAATAAAATTAAAATTTATGAATCTATTTCATGAAAATAAATATTCTCTTAAATATTTAAATTAATTAGAAAATTTATAAAATAAAATTTAATGTTTTTACTAAATAATAGCTTTTAATTATTCATTATCAAAACATTTACATACTCATTCCAAGATTTAAATATATCATGTTTTCATTAATAAGACACATAAATTTTATTTATTCTTTCATCAGTTACATTTCTATTATATTGGATTGATTAATATTCCTAATCTTAAAATTGTTATACCAATGGTGAAGTTACTATTCCCTCTGTACAGGTTTCTTAACTTATAGAAATACATCTTATTTAGTTAATTTTTCATTTATAAATTTGTATTGTTCTATCTATAATGTTTTTGTTCTTTTATAATATATGAAATAATTATAAAAAAATAATTTACATTGATAAAATTATGGGTTTTAACAGTCGTACTTTATAAAATAACTGTTAAATTGAGTACCTAAAAAACGATATAATTTAAATTCTATTAATGTGTCTATTCATGATGAAAAACATACATATTATTTTTAATCTCTTGGTGAATATTCATTAAATAAATCTATTTGAGTTATTATGATCCCAATACACTACTTAAAGTGGAATACACTATGCATATTATTTTATTATCTCCTATAACTCTGACATAATATATATATTTTATGCGTTTCCCATTTGAAAAATAGATTAGTGACTCCTATATAATTGTACATATTCGTATATCTAAGGGTTGTTATTATTCTATTTCGGATCGATTCTTACTTATACTAGATTCATAGATATTTAGTTTAGGAATTTAATTTTGGACATATTGAAAAGGTCATTCCAAATGATAAATTCATTGATGGGGAGATATTGTGAACACTTTTTTATCTCTTGCTCTAATTAATTTAGGAATTTTTACATTTTTCATTGATTTATTGGTTTATGGAAATTAAAAAATTATGTATAACTTTTTTTCTAAAGAGTTATATTTGATAAATTTGGTGACATGATACTTTGGGAAAAGAAGTATAAAATTTGAGAACATTCTACCATAGGTTATCATGATTGTTTTTTTTACATACAATCACTAATGTTTGGAGTTTTATTCCTCATACCCATATATGGAACATTCTTCATTCTATGGTTTAACGGAAAATCTTTGGGGTCAAAAAAATTAGTAACAACAAGGATGTAAGGATTTTTGGTTTGCTGATTACAATTAAAATAAACTCATTTCAACCTCCATAAAAACCATACCCATTACCCAATTAAATTGATAATTTCAATTATAATGTTTTAGTATCTACGATAGATAACTTTACAAAAAAATTTATTATTCAAAATACTTATAAGGATGGTGTATTTGATTAGTAAAACTATCTGAAATAGAAAATAATAAGGAAGACAATTATATGTTAGAAATAGAGGCGTGATTGAGTATATAAATGAGGAACCCATTTTAACTCCCATGAATTGGGAATAAATATAAGTTTAAAATAATTTTATCACTACCAGAAATAGATTTAATGCATTTTTTCATCTTCAAAATGGGTTTGAGAATGAATTCAATACTGGATTTGCATCTCCATTTGTTGATATAATTATGTCATCATGTGGTGACATAAATTCTGATTATTATAATTTTGTTATTATAACTATTTTTTTGAGGAAAATTATGAGAGAATTTTTTCAGATCATGTCGGTGGTAAAATCTCTCATGATATTATTTTTCATAACACATTTGAAAATTCACTTTATCTATTAGGATGTTTTGAGAATTATCAGGCTTAAGGAATTTTGGAGCATGGAGACCCCATGGAGGAACCATCCATATTGTACCCAACTCATATCAATAAATTTTGGGTCACCAATATATTTAATTGTAGGTGGATGACATGATACCAATTGATAAAATTTAGTTAAGATTCGATAAATCATATCCATATTGTATGGTTTCAGTAAATCTTTACCGTTTCTTGTAATTGAGTGTCAATTGTTAGGGATGGAATAAGAAAAATGGTGACAAGTGGATATTTTCTAAAAATAATCCGCATAATTTAGGTGCAAATGAATGATTTTTTGGAAAATGGTCAGGATAATGACAATAAACAAAGTCACTAATTGAGAGGCAACCCAATCAACAAAAATGAGGTGTTCATTAATTTTTTTTTCACATCCCATTTAATTTATCATTTCCTTCTATTATGAAAACAAAATTCTCACCATTGGTACTCATAATCCCTAAATATTATATCATATATTCATTAAACTTGTTTATATAATTCATATTTATTATAAACAACCTTAATATATAGAATTGTAATGATCTTAGAAGAAAAGCCTTCTAATTTTATGGTATACATTTATTTTTTAGGGAATACATTGGATGATATAAGTAAATTACGGACTTTCACTTATATAGGAATTTGTAAGTTACATGAGAAATCATGAGGGAAGTAATATTATACTATTTATGCATCCTTTAAACTATTTTAAATAGTCATTAATTATATATCACGTACTTCAAAATAATTTCCTCCTTGAAATTATAAATTTTAAACTGTGTTTGGTTTTATGTGTTGGAGATGATATCATGTCTACTAGTCCTTAAACAATAATTATCTCAACACCTATGATGAATTGGATTTCTTTTATAACAATTTATGGCCTATTATAAATAAAACACATTATTATTATTTTAATTAGAAAAGAACATTAGTGAATCATCTTATTCTTTTACATTTTCTAGGAACAATAAACAATTCTATTTTAAAAGTTTTCATAGAATAATTTAGATAAATTATTTTATCTTTTCAACATAAAAACTTCTTCTTATGTATGAAATTTTGATGGAGTAGTTCAAATTTAGGAAACCATTGAAGATATATTCTTATTTTTTGTATTATGATAAGTAAATCCATGAAATATCATGATATAAAACATGATGTTTTTTTGTTTTCTCAATTCAATAAAAACATTACATGCTTAAAAAATCCATTTGTGTTTTTTATTTGATAAAATATGGGAAAAAATTTCCATTCTATAGTATCACCATAATAAAAATAGATATAAAAATTATTTCTAAAAATGATGATGACCTTAATACATGGTTTAAAGATGGAAGTTAATGATATTAATTGAACACTAAATATGTAAACCCCCTATTTGATGTCAGTGAGCTATTTTTTTTGCCATAACTTTGGGTATGAGAAGATGGATATAGAATGGTTGAATTTATATTAAATGAATAAGGGGGGTCTGAAAAATAAAAAAAAGTATATATTGAATGTTAAAAAATGAGCTTGAATATACCATTATTTGTTACTCTGGAGATTTCAATGTTATGAAATTTTAATATATATTATTCAATTATTTTTGTTTTTAAATAATATTATTTATTTTATTTTAATATTTGTGTTCATGATTTTTTCTCTTTTGTGGTACCTTTGGAATGATTTTCTTGGGTTGTTTTATGGAATGAAATTTTTATGTGTGGGTGAGTTTGAACTTTCCAATTTGTGAAAAAATGTTTCATCTCTTTTTTAGGTAAAAATGATTCATATATAATCTATTATATTTTTATCATGTTTAAACAATTAATTTTCATTTATTTTGTACTATGTTAATGTTACCATGAAATATATTGTGAATGGTAGGTTTTTGGTGAAAAAATAGGCAAATTTTTGGGGATTCATGGTTTGGAAACCTTTTAATGCACCCAAGAAAATATGTTTGTGGAAACATGTGTGGAACGAGGGGTTAAGTAAATTCCCCATGGTTTATTCAAAATAGTATTTAAACATAACCTCTAGGAAAATAACTTCCATAAAAAACCAAAAAACCAAAAAGTGATTTGAAAACCATGAAACTAAATCTTTTATCCCCTACCTATCCGCTATAACTATTTTAACTCAATATGGATGTATTTTCTGGGTGGTTATTTGGATTCTATCTCAAAAGTGATGACATAATACACTCAAAAGATGTCATAAGTGATTTCAAATAAATCTATATCCCTAAATGATCATCAATGGAAGGATTATAAGGTGTATTGTAGTTCCATTCAATTTAGGACAAACCTAGGCTAGGGATCATGGTTGGATCATATGAAAAAAGGGGTTTTAATTATTTATATTAATGATTTCTATATCTATATCCCTGTATCAATGTTTTATGATCACTTTATTGCATTATATAAGGTTTTCCCTTTATAGGTTATGTTTTTTGATCATATTTTTTTCCCTTTTTCATGTTTTATTTTATGAACATTGTTCGTAAAGTTTTTTTTAAAAATAAATCATTTAATAATTTCATTCAATTACCATAATTAAGATTTGAGAGTGAGATAAAACCAATATAATTGGGAAAAGAGGTTACCATGACCATTTTATCAAAAATACATTTCTTTTAGGTATATTCATTTAATAAATAAAAAATAAATTTATTTCCATAATAAGGATTTCATTTACCAAGTGTCAATGTGTGAGTATTAAACAAAAAACATAAACATTTCATCAAATAATTCATCGCCCATTTATGAATTGATGTTATTTTAGTGATTAGGAACCCAATACACTACTAAAATTGGAATAAAACATGAATTTATACCCAACCATATATATTTATATCCCATAACATTAACATAGTATAGGTTGTGTGCATTTTTCTATATTTCACCCACAATTTGACTCCTAGATAATTGGTGATATCCAATAACCCAATGACTACCCTTATTATATGTTGTATTGATTATTACTTTCTCTAGCTACAATGTTAGTTTGTTTAGGGTTTTAAATTTTTTTATCTAATAATGGTTGTGTCACATCCCTTTTTGATGACATGATTCTTCCAGTCAATCGCATGTTTTCTGTTTTAAAATGAATATTTATCTTGGGTTTTTAGGTTTTAAAAAAAACATTAAGTGAAAACGGATTCATTAGGACTATGGACTCTAAAATAAGATATTTATCACATAACTAAAATAGTGGTTATTTTTAAATAATGATAGAAATGTATTAAATTGATTATATAAATAAGTGTATCCCTCTACCCATGGGGGTCTATTGTGTTGGTTGGAGTGAGTATGGAAAGATGGTGGTGAATTGAGTTCCTAAAAATAATTACTATTAAAACAATTTTAAAAAAATTCCCTCAATTTGAAATTAATATGATTAGTTAATAAATTGGATAGTTTAATAAAATTGTGAACTTTTAAAATATCAATGAATTATTGATTCATCATCCTCTTAAAAAATATGAAATTTAATTAAAATTTTGAAATAACTTTACTCAATAGTGAACATATATAAACTTTAGTTACAATTAACTATCAATGTAAAAAAATTAAAATTTAAATCAAATGATGTTTAAATATTTTTAATTAATAAAAAATGCCAAAATAGAATAAAAAAATAGATATAGTCTCTATATCAAACCTAATCCCATCCATATAGTAATAAACTACATCCAATCAAAATAGATGACTATAATCTGATCCATTACACGGATCAGGTATACAAACAACATCATTTAAGCTGCCTAGGCCACAAAGGGACCTATTCCACAAAAATTGTGGGGATAAAAGAAACTCAGGCCAAACATTGAACTATTTCAAAAATATTGTGGTTAATAATATGATATGATATAGACGATTATATCTTATATTTTCTAGATATATTATAATATATAATGTGTGTTGATAAACAAAACTAACAAATAATTGGAAAAAATTAAAAGAAACAAACATAAATATCATGAAATGAGATAAATAAAAAACATTGTTGGTCGATTTGAAGTCATCATGGTGGTTTAGTATCCACATATGATTCTTGGAGAGGATCTCGTTCATTCTCTATGGATGTGACTATAAAAAATCATTTTTTGGATATCCTTCCTATTTATATAATTACTACATGTTTGATTTTGAGTAATTGTCCTTCGAGTATTTAGTTGGTGAACTTCATGATCAGAAAACTCCATTTTTATTGACATTGAGAGAGATTTCTTTGAAGATTTATATCATGGAATAAGTGTATAAATATTTAAGGATAATCTTGAATATTTCTGGAAATCTTATATGTTACTATAGCATTGTATTCTATTATTAAATATAATAAATAATGAATAATCAGTAAATGATCCATCCTATTATGTCCAATAGTATAATAATTGGGGACCTTTAATTCAAATACCTCATAATAGTGATGGTGTTAGATGCTAATAGTGACTAATCTCTAGCGGTGAGTTGGGATAATAGTAGGTTGTTTGGCGGTGACACATATTCAATGGTGTCTTATCTGAGGTTAGGTCCTTTGACATTAGGTCGTTTATGGATGTGACTTATTTCTGTTGGATGGTAAAGTCTGGTGGTGAATATTTATGTAGGGATAGGTAAATTCTTACAGTGGCCCTTTTCTGGAGGTAGGTAATGTTTGGCGGTGAATCATTAATATTGGTAGGTATTTTAAACACATAGAAAATATTTATTCAAATAATTTTTTTTAAAATAAAATACTATCTTCAAATATATAAAATATTAGAAACATTAGAATCATGATTTTTGAAAAATATAATAAGGATATTCCTACACTCTTCCCAAAATTGAAAGGAGGTTCCAACAATATTCATCTTTTGGATGATCAAAAATTATGGAATTTTATAACCCATGAATAAGATAAACATTAGAATAAAATTTATGTATTTAAAATGAAGTGATATCTTTTTAACACTTTAAAAATATAATATGAGAGTTTGAAAAAAAAGTGTTAATATTTAAGAAGAAGATAAATAATGATGTTACCTAAGATATGGTATGATAGGATAACATAAAGATAAATATAAATGATTATAATTATACCCCTCCCCCATAACATAAATTATAGAATTATACCTCGATTTAGGGTTATAAAAAATTTAAGATAATAAATAATGAGGTTAATGGATTAAAATATGAATAATAAGATAACTTACGTTAAGGTAAAATATGAGTGTATTATTTCCAAATAGAATTGCATAATAATTTTCCTAAAAAAGAAAATGTATAATCAGCATCACCCTCATCCTGGCACAAACTGAAGGTGCTTTCCCTAGTCATAAATCGGGGTACATAGGTAGAGTTAGATATAACTGAGGTAGTGGGTGTATGGACGAAAGTAGAAAAGGTTGGTCTCTGATAATCATTGGTCAATAAAGTTGTGCATCATCCATTAGAGAAAAATAGAGATAATGAAACTAAATAGGTAAAAGAACATTTGGAATTTGGAAAATAGATGGTTTGAAGTATTCAATGGTATAAAATGTACAATATATTGGAGAAGTCACTAGAATGGCCATATAAGATACCATTGTAGTGTCATACACATGAAAGAAAGCATTCATGAGATTGGTGAATTCCATAATGATGTTTTCATCTCACTCCATCTTACTAACAAAGTCATTATTTTACTTTAGAAATAACTTAATAACATGTTTAATCACCTTCAACTGATTAACCAATTTCATAAAATCGTAGGTAACCAGAGGAATCTGTAGGTTATCTACTACAAAATTGATGTGGTAATTCAATTTATGCATGGTGTAAATTAGGCAATGGTAATACATAAGAAAATATTTGGTGGTTTTCTGACCTCCTTGGGCATTATTCAAACATTATCTGAAAAACTATTAAATATTTTCACCATGATATATGATCTTCCGTAGATCCTTCTGATGAGTTGTATGAACATATTACAAAGAAGCATAATGTTATTATCTTAACAATAATCCAAATCAAATTGGTATCAACTAACACTGAAGGAGGTGTATCACTGAATGTAGAATCCACTAAAGGGATTTTTAAAATATATCCAACAAAATATCCATAATAGCATCAAAATAATTCTAAATATCTTCCATGAGAGACCACAAAGACATCATATCATTGTATAATTATCTATTAAAAATATCATCCTCATAAATGTGATCAATAATTTTCAGCAAGACGTGGCACACAACCTACTTAAATAGGTTCCTATCAACATACTCACTTGGATGTGTGACGGGAGGTAATTGGTTCCTTAAAATTCTACCTAAACCAAAATGATTTTCCTCTCCAAAAGACTCCATATTAGTTTTGGAAAAATTATCCAAAGCTATAGGTGAAGCTGTGGCAGGAAGAGTTGTAGCATATCTCCAAAATAAATCACATCTACCTCTATTGGCTTAGGTCTTGATGGAATATTTGAATAATATTCTTGAAGATCTCATGTAACCCAATAAGCTCATCGAAGGATCCCTTATGATCTATCTCAAATTGAAGTAGGATATAATGTTCACATTGCTTTTATAAACTTATTTCATCAACATATAAGTCATATTAGACTAATATATTTCTCACATACCCTGGGAATATTTTCCACTCATCAAAATCTATGACATACATCCTTGTAGATGACAGATCACCTGGTTCACCATCTATAAGGTAAAGTTATTGGAAAACAAAACTCGTAGATTCCTCTCCATAAAAAAATTCCATAATCTCATATATAACACAATAATATTTATCAACATAAATAATTAAACATGGTATTTATATAGTGCTAGAAAAAGAATATAAAATTAGACAAAAATTATGTGTTTGATTCATATCATGATCATTAGGACCATAATGATAATATCCATCTACACTTCCATCCACATCATCCTCTCCATTATCTTTATCACCTCTATCACATCCATCATTTGCATTTTCAATTCTTTTACTTTCATTATCAGAGACATTCACAATCTTCGTGGAAGTTTAGATGAATAAATCTTAATCTTTTCATCTATGAAAAAAATGTTTCTTATTCTACATCTCTATAACATAAAAGACAATCTCTATTAGGTTAAGATCTTAGAGTACTAACTCGAAAAAATGATATAACTTGGCACTTTAGTATGTTAGGTTCACTACCCTACTCAATTGATAACTCCTTGTCATCAACAGCTGCATTGGTCACATCAACATCTTACCATTCATCTGAATATTTTACTACATCATATAGCTCTAAGCTATAATCAATAGTGTTCTTAGTAAATAAAGACAAACTATTGTATTAAAATCCTCATAGATCGTATCATCATCATCAACCAAATTATTCATCCATCAGTTCGAATTTACATTATTTATTTTGTAGATGACTGTAGTAGAACAAAAACCACCACACTTCAATAAATCATACTCATCTTTATCAACTAATCCTTAGGACTCAAGCCTGAATGTCATAAACATTATATATATACGGTTTTTAGACCTAGTTGATGTATTTCACATCACTATTACATGCACTATTAGGTACCAACCCAAATTAATTTTTAATCCACATTTCATAATTTATAGTAGTTACACATCTTGATATCTCATAGTGTTGATGCCACATTTTCTAGGGAATAACAATTTCTATATAAACTGAAACAACAATCTCCACACGACTTCCCATTAAGATGAAAAAGTACTTATTAGAGTTCAATCTATAGTAATCTCAATGAAGGAATTATCATAAACAAAAGATTCATTATCACTAGGAATGTGACCTTGATATTCATTTGATACTCCACCATGGGGTACTTTAATATAGAAAGCCCATTTTTTAAAGAGAAGATTATACCCTTTCCATCTATCATGCTTATTTATTTTCCCCAAATATAAACTCAACATTATGATAAAATTACTAAACCAACCTAGGATAATGTGGTCACTCATTACCTAGGAACCACTTTTTCTATCCATTGTCCTAGACTAATCTACATACTATTGATTTTCTAGACAATAACCATTTTGGGTTATCTTATTTCCTATAAAACATTGTACTATTTTTGATTTTATGTTTTCACATATCAACTCAATATCGACTCAATTTTTATCTAGAATTATTTTAAGTTCATGAATCCTCATGAGACAACATAGTAGGTCACATTAGTATTAACATTGTAATAGAGTGATGGATCAGACCAGGATAATATAAGGCTAATGATTATGAAAGTAATTTTAGCATACATGTTCGAAGGGAAATAGGAATGTGGGAGAGTGTGAGTTGAAATTATACTTATGACATAATTTATATCATTTTGGGATTCAAAATTGAAAAACACAATACATTTTTAAATTTTTAATTAAATGGAAATAAATTAATTATGAAAACAAATAAAAACTAGCAATGGTGTCTTGTTTCTAATGGTGTTCCATTTCCAATGGTGGATTATTTCCAATGGTGGGTGAGATCTAGGGGTGGGTAATTTCTAATATTGGGTAATTTCTATGGGTGGGTAATTTCAAATGAGGGGTAATTTCAAATGGTAAGAAATTTTTAATGTTGTTTAATTTCCAAGTGTGGGTAATTTATAATAGTTGGTTATTTTTAATGGTGCTTTTTTTTGTTAATGGTGCTTTATTTCTAAGGGTGGATAATTTCCAATGGTTGGTGACTTCCAATAGTGGGTAATTTCCATTTCTAGGTCCCCGCAATAAAATTATAACCAAAATTTATCATTCCTAATTAATGTTTGATGTAGTTTAATCTCTCATAATTTAATATATTAGAGAAAATATCATCAATATGATGTTCGGTTCCTATAGATTCAATACTTATATCACTCTTTTGAAAATAATCTCATAAAAAGTGATGTATTAATCAATATTCCTTATTCTAGAGTGATTAATGTGGTTCATGATATATTTATTTTACATTTTATGTCATAATTTACAAGTACATGCCTTAATTGTTAGAAATAGTCTAGTATATAGTGTTTCATTTAAAAATTTTGTGTGAAACAACTATGTTTATCTATTTAATCAACATCATTAGTAGACAGTTCAATAAAAATGTTGTTTCATAGAACAAAAAATTACAAGATACATTCTCAAAAGATGAAATGTTTTGTTGTGTCTTTCTATACGACCTACATCCACAAAAAAATCTTCAACTAAATAGTTAATTACATTAAATTATTGTCATATAGAATATAATAATCCAAAATTGGTTGTATATTTATGGTATTTCAAAATCATTTTAACTGCAGGAAAATTTGACTCTTTAGGGTTTTCATGAAAACTCACACACAATAACACAGTAAAAACCATCATTTTGGAGATAATTTATGTATATAAAACTTCCAATTTTACCTCTACAACTTATTTGATTCACTGTATTAATAGTTTCATCAGGTTTAAAAATACATGTGGTACTAATGGGAGTGTCATTACTTTTAGGGTTATCCAGACCAAATGATTTTCAATAGTATCTGATTTAAATTAAATAATTTTTAATAATTCTATGTTTATTTTATGAAAATATATAAACCAAGAAAGAATTCAATTTCACTAGAAAACTCATTTTCAATCATTTTTTGAAAAAATAGTCCACAATGAATTTTTTTAACATCTAATGATAATATCATCTACTTATATTGTTTCTACTAAAATGTTTTTAATTTTTTATTCATAAAAATGATACGATTATCAACATATTTTGAAAATAACATAGAAATTATAAATGGGATGAGATTATCATACCAAGATCTATGATATATCTTTAAACCATATAAATCATTTTTTAATTTTAAAACTTGATTTGAAAAAATGATGATTTTTAAAATTCTTGGAGTTTTTCAAGAAAGACATCCTAAACTATATATTAATTTAGGAAATAAAATTTAAACTCATATTAGATATTTTTTGATATCCACGTGTGATTAATAGGGATGCATTATTTTTTGGCTTCATGTTTGACTAATGTTTCATTAGTTTTCTTATAGTAAAAACCCTCTTCATGATTATATCCTTGTGAAGCGAATATTGCATTATTTTTTACTATTATTACATATTCATCAAACTTGTTTCAAAATACCCATTTACTATCAATATTCAATGTATATTAATGTTTAAACACATTTTTTTGAAATATTATATATTTTGCAAATTTGAAATTATATTCTTGCATTTCTATTTCCTATTACTGATTATTAATTGCATCTGTAATGTTCATTGGTTCATGATCTAACAAGAATGCATAATGTTCAACATGATTCCTAGAGAATATATAATGTATGAAACTATATAAAGATCTCCAAATATAGAATCTAGATGATGGTATCTATTAGTTTTAATATCTCTATGAAAATAAGGGTTTTCAATATCATGGTCTTATATAGATTCTTGTCTGGGTTGTGAATGTTCCTCATAACTGGAGGATTTTTATATTTCTTTCATAGAAGTGTTCGAATATTGGGAATTTATATTCAAAGATGATAAATCATACTTGATGTTTTAAGAGGTTGTATGTTCAAGTGGATATATCTCATCAAACGTGACATGAACAGACTCGTTTGAAAATATTGTTCATTTTATTAAATACTCTATTTGATTTATTGGATGTCACTAACAAAGGAAAAATCCATTATCACTCCTGGATTAAAATTTGTGAAGATTATCCTAATTTTTGAGAATAAATAAATTAAAACCAAATATTATAAAGTAATTAATCATTAGTTTTCTAATATTCTATATTTCATAAGGTGTTTCCCTTCAAAGATATTAAATTAACACTCTACTAATTATATATCAAGTGGTATTTATAGCCTCTTCCAAAAGGTTTACATGAAGGACATATTCAATCAGAATAGTCTATGTAATAAACTAAACTAGCCTATTATTCATTCAACAACACCATTCTATTATGGGGTCTAATGAGATAATTTTTTTATTATAGCCATTTTGTGAGAAAAATGATTTCTTATTCATCTGAATCAAGTTGATACCAACTCTCTCATCCTACGTAGATCCATTACTAAGGATATTTAAATAAATTGGTTTATCTATTATTTTTTTCATATATGTATGATTCTTTTAAATAATAACATAGACCTCTATCACACATGGGGAGACTGCAATAATGTATTTGGCTTCCTTATTTCACATGCCTCTCCATGTAACCATCACATTTTATTTACCAACACAACATTCCTCTTAAATGTGTTAGTCTTGTTTAATATTGTCCCATTGGGTTTCAATACTTTTGACCTACTTGAACTATTCTTTTTTCCTCATCCCTTTATCCAAATAAAATATAATAATACTTTATGGATATAGAAAAGGGATTCAATGTATTGGTTTTAAAATAAATATCCATGATCACTTATTAAGTACATAATCCTAATTACACTATGGATTTATAATTATTTATCATAATTGGTAAAATTAAAGTTGGATTCATTTTTGTGATCTAAAAATAATACCCACATATACCAACAAAACTCATCTACAAGGACAAAGAAATATTGTTTTCTATTTAAACTATAAAATCTAAATGGTACAAACAAATCCATGTGAATATATTCTAGGGTTTTATGATTTGAATCATCATTATTTTATTTCAAAGATAACTTGTGTAGTTTCCCTGAATTGACATGGGATGCAGAATTTAGAATTTTGGAAATCATTATTACAGAGATATTTTTGTAACCATTTTCTAAATATATTTTCATGTGAGTGCCTATTGTAGTTGGATAATATATTATTTAAAATCCAAGATTTATTTCAAAATTCACATAGAAAATAAACATTTTTTTAAATAATTATTTTAAAAAAATTATATAGTCATTTTAAATTTTCAGACCTGTAGAAATGAATAATTTTTTAGAATAAAAAACTGTATGTTTTTTTTTTCAAATTTCACAAAAAATCCATCAATACATAGTACTCAGATTCTAAGATGATTATGTTTTAAGCAATCAATAAAAAATACTTAATAAATCAAAATTGAGTTCGAATTGCCAAAAGATATGAGGCCAATGATATTCTATTTAGGATTTCACAAAATGTGACATGTCCACCATATATTATTATCAATATTTTGAAGAATTAGTGATCTACAGTAATGTGTCTAATATATTTGTTGTCTAGGAACCATAGATTTTTACATGGTCTCTTCAAGAAGGATCCCTACAAAACAAGTTTTACAGTAAAACTAATTTATGACCCACTCTTCATAGTTCTTGAAATATCATTAATTAAGGATTTATGAACACATATTTTCTTAATTGGTTCCAATAAGAATATTTAAAATATTTGGAAATAATTTATTTTTTGTTCCTGTTTTATAAAAACTCATAGAAGATTTTCCAGCATGGAATTTTAGAATAAAATTGTTTTTGATAGTTACCTTTTGTCTAGGTTGATAACCAATACTATTAATGTACTTAGGTGTTAATTTTCTATAAGTATTTTAGTTGAATTATTTCTCACATTAGTAAATATATCTAAATCATTTTTTTTAATTTATCATTTTAAAATTTTAAATCATAATTTTCCCACAAAAATTTAATATTTTTGTCTTTTTCTACAACATGATTAGATTTAGTGTTTGTTGCTAAATCATATTGTCTCTTCAAAGTGTTTTATTTATCCTTAGGCTTATTGAAGGTATCTTCTGGCATGTTTAAATATTCAAAAATATCATTATCTAACATATTATTATTATCATTTTCCTCTCCATAATGACTTAAACCATTTACAGATAGAGTTGGAATGATATTTGATACCTCAGATATGTTTTTCATAAAAAATATATTAGCATTGCAGTGTTTTCATCGTGGGATCAGTATCAGTCACTTTTGGTTTCTTTAGAAAAACTCTAGGTATATTTTATGGATTTATTTTATTTCATATCCTTGTCATCACATCTATTTGTACAATTTTTCTTGAGATATTCAGCTTTGAAATGCCTTTTCCTCTTACACTTGTAACACATTCTCTCATTTGAAATTTCATATCTCTTCCATAGTTTTATCCAATTTACTCTATTGACATGTTTACATTTATAGATTCCTTTCCTAAAAATTTTACTCTTATTGGAAAATAATTTAAAACATCTATCAATTGGGGCCGTCACTTACTACCTATCAGTTGGTGATTCTTCATCACATGAAAACTCGACATGAACTATCACTTTTTGTTTTGAGGTAGTTGCCTTGAATGCTATATGATTCCTTATAATATCATCTTCCCCTTATTTTTAAATTATATGTTCTTCATCATAAATTATTAATTATCTAATAATATACATTGCATTTAGTTTATTGATATCACATGAATCACTAATTTAGTTTTAGGTTTCTCTCCATCAATTTGGAAGGAACCTCAATAAATTTATACCATGGTATTTATGAGATATTATATTTCAAAAAGAATTAAATGTATTTACTATCTCATTGAATCTGAGATACAATTTATAAATGAACTCGTTTTTATATAATAAATGTATGATATTTAATTATATATGTATTTAATCGCATTTCATTCACATTTATTATTCCATCAGGATAAATAGTTAATGTATCCCAAATTTCAAAAGTAGTTCTCCAAAGAAGATATTCTATTAAATTATTTTTCTCTTAAATAATAGCAATTATTTTTCAAATATTTATATTTATTATTATAAGAGGTTTTTTATCATTATCCCATGTATTTCATAATATCTTCGGTATTTAATATTTATCTATAATAACAATCAATATTTAAAAACCCACTATTTCAATGTGCATATTTAAATTTATTTTCCACTGATCATTGTTTTTTCACATAAAGTTTATCCTGAATTTGAATAAGAAATTTATTTTATACTATCCTTTAAATAAATAAATTTATATCTAATATATATTTTAGATATTAAAAACAGAATTAATATAATAGTTGAATTTTTTTTAAAACCATTGGTTCCAAATATTGGGTATAGTGGGTAACTAAAGAGGGGTTTAATAGAGTTCCAAAAAATAATTTCTATTAAAACAAGTTCAAATTAAATTAGCCAATTTAAAATAAATATTCCCAGTTAAACAAAATAGTAGTTTTGTACAATTTTGGTCTTTTAAAAAATCAGTTAATAATTGATTGGTGATCAGTTAAAATAATATTAATATTACTTTATATTTAGAAATAAATTTTATTATTCAATGAATTATATAAACACTAGTAAATATTAATTATCCAATTATATATATTTTTTACATTTTAATTAAAATACAGTTAAATGGATATTTACAAGGTAAAAAAATTAGAAAATATATTAAAACTATGTGTTCACTCTAAAGTTGAGATCTAATGACCTCCACGTGGAAATCAGCAACTACTAAGAAGATTTTATGTCTATAATGCAATCTACAACCTAAAAATGGAATAAAGAAAAATTCAAACCAAATTTTACGTCCATGTAGTAACCTCATTAACATTAATAGTGGTTAAAAAATAATCTCACACTACACAAGGACCTCTAATAAAAACCCCATGAGTATGAAAATGAAAAGAGATGTTTGGGAATATCATGTATTCTTCAGTTATTGTGTAATAGAAAGTGTGTTTCGATTAAAAAAACAGACTGTAAAAAATTGAAGTTATCAAATAAGAAGAATAATAAATGGGATAAATAAAATGATAATATTTCTAAATCATAAGTGCTATAGTTTCTTGAGTCGCATCAGATGTAGCTTTAATAGTAGTAGTAGTTCATTTTTTATTCCAACAGAAATAAAGAAAGGAAGCAAGACCCCTCAAGGGGGGCGGAAATGGTGAAGCCCGAGCACATCCCCCAACACAAAAGAGGCACATTCTGCAGGGAGAGAGAGGGGAGAGTTATAGAGGATGAGAGGGTCATCACTTTTACCCAAGCGGGCAAGGGAATCTACTGCAAAATTAGCCTCCCTCCAGCTGTGAGACAGACGAAATCCAAGTGGGATTCCCATTTTTCACCTTCTGATAAAGTATGTGAGTTCCCACAGAACCCCAAACCACCCTTTCATAATCTTAACGAGGGTATCCGAGTCCGTTTCTATTTCGGACACGACCATCTTCTACCTTCTGCATACCAACAGACCCGAGACCAGCGCCTGCACTTCCGCACACAAGGAGTTTCCAGGCCCATAATATGCACTGGAGGCGATGAGAACTGATCCAGAGGAATCCCGTAGCACGCCTCCCCCTCATGATCCCTCCCATGCATGACCCATCAATGTTAATGTAACACCCCGAGCTTCCACGATACGCCTCTCTTTCAATAATGCAATAGCGTGTGTTGTACGCAACCTCGAGCTCTAACGCACACCACAACGAATTAAACTAGACGTTGTGAATAGTAATACCTACTTTTTAAAATTTTACAAATTTTTTTTATCAAAATGGACTTCATTTTTGGATTCGGAATATCGAAATTAGCCTATGTTGAATTTTTTTGTATTTTTCTGAGAACTTCTATTTTTTATGAATAGTGAAAAATACTTAAAACAACTTTTTAAATAAAAATAATTTATAGTGATAAGTTATACTATTTAGTGGTTTTAAAGTATAATTAGAATATATTTTTACCATTTTATCCAATGGTGGTCATTAGAATTAATTTAACATTGAAATTGGACATAAACAATTGCCAATCTTTTGATATAAATTGTTTCTTAAAAACACAATATTTTTCGTAACAGCGGGAATTAATTATAAAATTAATTAATGCAACTTATATGTTTGGAATTTTGTAAAATAGACATCATTTTTGAATTCGGAATATCAATTATAGCTTAGGGTGAAATTTTGGCTTTATTCTGAAAAACTTCAATTTTTGATGAATAGTGAAACCACTAAGTGGTAGTTAAATAACTGATTTTTCGTTTAAATGAAATATTACCAATTCTTTGATTTGATTTTCAAAAATCCGACATACATGGTTGTCATTAAGAAGTAAAATGTGGTTCAATGAGATTAAAATAATTTTTTGGTGAATAGTAACTTTCAAGTTCTTAATCGCGATTAGAGTTAATTAGTGTAGTTTAAGGTAAAAACAATGTTTTTATAATATGAGATGAGCATGAAACTTGTCCTACTCCTATTGGATGAGTCATGTCCGACCAATACAACCCATGGGTCAACTTGGGGACCCCATGGAACCACTTTAGTTAGAAAATGACATAAACACCTTTTATTTAATGTTAAAGTAAAAAATTGACACAAAGATGAGTTATTTTACTAAAACAGTTTTTAAGTGGGGTTACACAAGTCCAAATTTTGACTATAAATATTCATTAGAAATCTAAAACTATTTCCTACATCATAGTTTTTTTTTATAATTTTTAGACATTAAATAAATTAAATTATTTATGACATCATTATGATGCAGTGATGACCTCATTATTTAACTATTTAAATAAAATGAGAAGATAATGCAAAATACAAGGCTTACACTTGTCCAAAGCCTATTGGATGAAGATATTTCGAAACCTTATCACCTTAGCCTCGAATTATATAAGTGTGAGACCTTTAGAATCCGAAAAGCATTGTGTCATAATGTAACATTTCAATCGTTCCAAAAGTACCCCTCCTCTCCACTTATAAAAGGCCCCCACCTCTCCCACCTCATTTACACTTTCAAGCCATTTGGCTCGGCCAACCTCTGCCCAAATACTCTCCCAACTTCCCCCTCTTACTCCTAGAAGCCTCACTTTGGGAAAAACTCTTCCCAAGGAAGCCTTTGGCTCAAATCAAAAAGAGTTACCCGATTTTGAGGTAATGTCTTCTCTAATGTTGTTTTGTTTTATTTTTCTTCTCCAACCCCCTAAAATCTTTTTATTCATTTCTTTTGTAACAACACCAGTATCCTCAATATACTAGGATGTTGTTATAAGAAGTATTCGAGCTAAACTTACACACACCTACATCTAATGGTTAATTAACATACGGTTTCTGTGGATGGAAAATTTCTGCCTCACGAAACGATGATTGTTCAACACTCATATAACACCTTCAAAGGTGGCCATTAAGATGTCACTATTTTTATATATGATATATAATATGTTTATGTTTTACTTATGCTTCTGTATTTCTCATTTATGGCATACTTTATGATTTCCATTATGGGTAAAACGCGATAATTTCATTTTAGGAAGTGTGGACTACCGCCCCCTCAAAGTGATGTGAATCGTTAATGCCATATGTGGGATGTATAAAGGATGGAGTAAATGATATTATATATGATATTATACTGGAACTATATTATAACATTATATAATTATGATTTAATTCCATTAAATACAAAATTGAAATGAAAGTAGCGTTCATGCGTACGTACGGCTTACCGTCTCCATGAACGGTGCATTTCATTTCTTACCTCTAAATGTTACATAATATTATAAATGAATGTATATACTGTATATATATGATATATATGATATCTACATCATGAATATAATTCTGGATATAATGGACATTTCACCACATGAATAACTTGTAATTATAAGAAGGTTATTGTTGACTCAAGTACCAAAGATCGACAAAACGACCGTTATTAACTTAAATAATTACATAATGTTCATAACATTATAATAAGTGATATAAAAAGGATAATGAAATTGAAAATGGTTCTTAATAAGGTAGATATTAACTCTAGTTTATTATTCAGGAGGTTAAAGAACGGTTGAGTCAAGTCGGACACAAGGTAAGGGAACTTCTTAACCCAACTTCAATTCTTTGGGTTAATCTCCTACTTTCAAATTATATCATGATATTATTATGTCCTATTTTGTATTTTTACATTCTTTATGTGTACCTATAGTGAATACACATAATAGATCTAATTTATTTTAAAAATGATCTTTTAAGGACTTCGTCTCAATCTCCTTTCATTGAGGCATATTTCGTTTTATACACAACTTTCTTTTATACGGTGTATAAACTCCTTTGACTTTTACATTTATTCAAAAGGAATCTTATTATATGAAGCGTTTTGCTAAACGACAAAAGGGAATGTTTTCTTTCCGTACTTATGCGGAGAAAACGACTTTTCCGCCGCCGTGACCATTATTTGAGATTCGGCTTCCTCTATAAGCCATCATTTTTTTTAATGAAAAATAAATACAAAGTTTTAACTTTCTTTTATTTTGGTATTGAAAATGGTTTTGAAAGCATTTTTATTATATCAATGTGTTGTATTTATATCTTGTGATTGAAATGTGGAAATGTTATGTTTCCTTTATGCATGTTTTATGTGATATGATTATGTTATGGTTTATGATATGTTTAAACCTATTCATATGAGGAATGCATTGGACTTAATAAGTGACGGGTGGAGCCCGCTATAGCTCCTCGATGCATCGGCAGGTCTAATGAGACAAACTAGTGTCTTGGCACAAGGCCTTGACAAAATTTTATTTATGGTCTTGGCATGAGGCCTTGACTACGTGGTTATGATAGTCTGGCATTATGCATTCCATCATTATGAAAGTGGTTATTGATATTGCATGTGATTATTCGACCAGTAGAATATCCATGTGAAGAAGTGAATGGAATTATCTCATTTTACTTTTTCCATATTATGTTGAAGTTCAAGTTTAAAAGGCTTTTGTTTTATTTATACATTACCTTAAATGTTAATTTTTATTTATGAAAGCTTCCGCTATATTGTTATCCTTACTGAGCATCTGAGATCACCCCTTTCAATGTTTTAATATTTTCCAGGATGTGAAGAAGTATTTTATGAATGACCTGTAGGGATAGTCAGAAGAGGATATGAGTGTGAACTATGAAGACTTTGTTATTAGTTTTTCACTTTATGTTGTAATGTAACACTTATGAATGTATCTAGTGTTTCCAAGGCTACTAAACTAATCGGTCTTTCGAGACTTGATCTTTTTTGATCATGCCAATGTTACGAAGTAACGCACCGGCTCTGGGTAGCTGGGGTCGGGGCGTTACAGTTTGTATCAGAGGCAGTTTAGTACTAACCTTGGAAGCTAGATTTAGATAAACTCTGATTAGAGCACATAGACCGAAGATAGACTTCGAGGATTAGTATAGAAAAACTTCCAAGAATTTTGGTATTATAGAGATTTTGTGAGTTTTCCGAGCAATACATCCCTGTCTGGATACGAGCAGGTAGAGGCGGCTCTGGCACAGATGTACCTAGGGGTAAAACCCGAAAACACCGCTTTGAGCTAGACTCGAACGGGAACTGGTGCATGACAACGGGCCTTGTTGTACTCTTGGTTACGACACTCCCGGGGGATATGCTTAGGATAATTCTCATTTTCTCTACAAACCACTATGAAGGGTTATGAGTATATACTTCCTCAAAGGAAACATTTCTTTTTATGATTATGGATTATATCCATAAATAGCTCAATTTATATAAAGTATTTTACAAATATGGAATTATGTATTTTATTTCATAAACTAATCTAGTTTATGCCATTGTTTAGAAATGGCGCCTAGTGGAAGGAATGGAAACCGTATCAATGCACGCACTCCATGTAGGGATTTTGCCTCCTGCTCAAGATAATTATAGTGGGGCTGGTGATGCAACTGGTGCCGATCAGCTAATCACCATACTGGGACAACTTACTCAGGTTATGAATAATAAACTTACTCGTATGGAGCACCTTGATCCGCAATGTGGAGGATCAATGATATACCGCTTCATGAGGCAACAACCACCAACCTTCAATGGGAGTATAAATCCTATAGTAGCTGAGCAATGGATAAATTCCTTAGATAAAATATTCCATGCCTTGGGGAGTAGTGAAAGGGAGAAGGTTGTCATGGCAGTTTACCGCCTCACTGGAGATGCCGATCAGTGGTGGTCGCTGATTCAAAACACAAAGTAAGATGATGACGTATCGAATATGGAATGGAGGGAGTTCAAAGACCTGTTTTTAGAAAAATATTTTCCTCGTGACCATCGAACAGATATGGAAAGGCAATTTCTGAGTTTGAGGCAGAAGGAGGATGAGAATGTCGCAAAGTATGAGGCTAACTTTACAAGGTTAGCGAGGCATGCTGCCGATTATATACGTAACCCAAGGAGTAAGATTGATCGTTTCTTTGATGGGTTAAAACCATTTCTCCGTCGAGCTTTAGTATCACAATCCTTCTCATCATACGAAGATATTGTCTCGTGTGCTATCAAGACAGAAAAGGAATTCTCTAAGTCTTATGACAACAAAGTAAAGCAGGAGATGAAGAGAACGGTGGAACAAGAGACAGATAAAGGGAAAAAGGGAAAGAAGGATTTTCCATTATGTGATAATTGTGGGAAGAATCACCCTGGTACTTGCTTAAAAGGAATGGGAGTTTGTTATAAATGTGGAGAAAAGGGTCACCAGGCTCGTGATTGCAAGGGAAAGAAAGAGGCTGTCAAAGTTGAATGCTAAAATTGTAGGGAAACAGGGCATTATGCAAATGAATTTCCTACGCGTCAGGGAAACTTACCTCAGAAAAGGCCAAGGGATCAAGGCCAATCTTATGCTGTGACTACAGTTGAAGCGGAATAATTAATGTATTGGTGCTTTTGGACTCAAGGATTATATTCTGGTTATAAGAATAATGTGATATATATATATGGAATGTACTGCAGTACTTTTTTATTTCAGTAAGGTTTTAATATGATTAAAGTAATCATATTTTTAGTATGTGACAATAAGAGAAACTTTTCTTTGTTTGGGGAATCTGATGTTACAATTGATTTTGGAATTTAGAGACCTTTTAGAGAAAGTCTGGACGGAGGTATTTTGGATAAATATTAAGGTTGGAATGGATTAAGTTGAACCATGGATAGTATTGTTTAAGGTTAAATAATTTCTGAAGATTATTTTTGGAATATTATAATACTATAGTTTTAGGAAAAGGACAACCTGCAGGGTGGGGAATAACCCGTCGCGTCGGACAAAGCTGCAGGAATCGAACCCACAACCATAGTTCGACATGCCTTTATTTCCTACCACTAGCCTACAGGAAGTCCCTGGTTATTACAAAATTATTTTACTAATCTAAATGGTATGTGTTAACATTTGTAACCTTATACAATTAGGATAAATAGAATATTTTTGAGTTCCGTTACCATTTGGAGTAAAAGTTGGGTTTGTGGTAAAAATTTATTAATGAATGAAAGTATACATAAAAAGTATGTATATTCCCTTACGTTCTTAGTAAATCTCCTAAATAAATTCCTCAACATTATAAAACGTAAATTAAAACAAAAATGTTGTCGGTTAACTTTTCCAACTGGGGATTCAATGACCGTTTAACCAATCACAAGTTTGTGATTTTCTTGTGGTTAAACTTTCTCCTAATCCTGTTTTCTATAACTCTCCATCAGACCTTGATGGTTTGTTTTTCCTACATATCCATATTTTCATAGAATCCTAGAATGGGCTATATCGGGTGACCTTTGTACTTATCTTGCTTTCTTTTAATGTTATATATTTATTAACCTTATTTCCGATGTGGGTTTTCCTCAAAGGTATTTTCTCTTTTCAACCTTTTATTTTCAAAGAAAAATATCAAATTGCGAGGACGCAATTTATTGAAGGAGGGGAGAATGTAACACCCCGAGCTTCCACGATACGCCTCTCTTTCAATAATGCAATAGCGTGTGTTGTACGCAACCTCGAGCTCTAACGCACACCACAATGAATTAAACTAGCCGTTGTGAATAGTAATACCTACTTTTTGAAATTTTATAAATTTTATTTATCAAAATGGACTTCATTTTTGGATTCGGAATATCGAAATTTGCCTATGTTGATTTTTTTTGTATTTTTCTGAGAACTTCTATTTTTTATGAATAGTGAAAAATACTTAAAACAAATTTTTTAATCAAAATAATTTATAGTGATAAGTTATACTATTTAGTGGTTTTAAAGTATAATTAGAATATATTTTTACCATTTTATCCAATGGTGGTCATTAGAATTAATTTAACATTGAAATTGGACATAAACAATTGCCAATCTTTTGATATAAATTGTTTCTTAAAAACACGCTATTTGTCATAACAGCGGGAATTAATTATAAAATTAATTAATTCAACTTATATTTTTGGAATTTTTTAAAATAGACATCATTTTTGAATTCGGAATATCAATTATAGCTTAGGGTGAAATTTTGGCCTTATTCTGAAAAACTTCAATTTTTGATGAATAGTGAAACCACTAAGTGGTAGTTAAATAACTGATTTTTCGTTTAAATGAAATATTACCACTTCTGTGAATTTATTTTCAAAAATCCGACATACATGGTTGTCATTAAGAAGTAAAATGTGGTTCAATGAGATTAAAATAAATTTTTGGTGAATAGTAACTTTCAAGTTCTTAATCGCGATTAGAGTTAATTAGTGTAGTTTAAGGTAAAAACAATGTTTTTGTAATATGAGATAAGCATGACACTTGTCCTACTCCTATTGGATGAGTCATGGACGACCAAGACAACCCATGGGTAAACTTGGGGACCCCATGGAGCCACTTTAGTTAGAAAATGACATAAACACCTTTTATTTTATGTTAAAGTAAAAAATTGACACAAACATGAGTTATTTTACTAAAACAGTTTTTAAGTGGAGTTACACAAGTCTGAATTTTGACTATAAATATTCATTATAAAGATAAAAAGATTTCGTACATCATAGTCTTTTTTTATAACTTTTAGACATTAAATATATTAAATTATTTATGACATCATTATGATGCAGCGATGACCTCATTATTTAACGATTTAAATAAAATGAGAAGATAATGCAAAATCCAAGGCTTACACTTGTCCAAAGCCTATTGGATGAAGATATTTCGAAACCTTATCACCTTAGCCTCGAATTATATAAGTGTGGGACCTTTAGAATCCGAAAAGAATTGTGTAATAACGTAACATTTCATTCTTTCCAAAAGTACCCCTCCTCTCCACTTATAAAAGGCCCCCACCTCTCCCACCTCATTTACACTTTCAAGCCATTTGGCTCGGCCAACCTCTGCCCAAATACTCTCCCAACTTCACCCTCTTACTCCTAGAAGCCTCACTTTGGGCATAACTCTTCCCATGGAAGCCTTTGGCTCAAATCAAAAAGAGTTACCCGATTTTGAGGTAATGTCTTCTCTAATGTTGTTTTGTTTTATTTTTCTCCTACAACCCCCTAAAATCTTTTTATTCATTTCATTTGTAACAACACCAGTATCCTCAATATACTAGGATGTTGTTATAATAAGGATTCTAGCTACACTTACACACACCTACATCTAATGGTTAAAGAACATACAGTTTCTGTGGATGGCGAATTTCTGCCTCACGAAACGATGATTGTTCAACACTCATATAACACCTTCAAAGGTGGCCATTAAGATGTCACTATTTTTATATATGATATATAATATGTTTATGTTTTACTTATGCTTCTTTATTTCTCATTTATGGCATACTTTATGATTTCCATTATGGGTAAAACGCGATAATTTCATTTTATGAAGTGCGGACTACCGCCCCCTCAAAGTGATGTGAATCGTTAATGCCATATGTGGGATGTATAAAGGATGGAGTAAATAATATTATATATGATATTATACTGGAACTATATTATACCTTTATATAATTATGATTTCATTCCATTAAATACAAAATTGAAATGAAAGTAGCGTTCATGCGTACGTACGGCTTACCGTCTCCATGAACGGTGCATTTCATTTCTTACCTCTAAATGTTACATAATATTATAAATGAATGTATATACTGTATATATATGATATATATGATATCTACATCATGAATATAATTCTGGATATAATGGACATTTCACCACATGAATAACTTGTAATTATAAGAAGGTTATTGCTGACTCAAGTACCAAAGATCGACAAAACGACCGTTATTAAATTAAATAATTACATAATGTTCATAACATTATAATAAGTGATATAAAAAGGATAATGAAATTGAAAATGGTTCTTAATAAGGTAGATATTAACTCTAGTTTATTATTCAGGAGGTTAAAGAACGGTTGAGTCAAGTCGGACACAAGGTAAGGGAACATCTTAACACAACTTCAATTCTTTGGGTTAATCTCCTACTTTCAAATTATGTCATGATATTATTATGTCCTATTTTTTATTTTTACATTATTTATGTGTACCTATAGTGAATACACATAGTAGATCTATTTTATTTTAAAAATGATCTTTTAAGGACTTCGTCTCAATCTCCTTTCATTGAGGCATATTTCGTTTTATACACAACTTTCTTTTATACGGTGTATAAACTCCTTTGACTTTTACATTTATTCAAAAGGAATCTTTTTATACGAAGCATTTTGCTAAATGACAAAAGGGAATGTTTTCTTTCCGTACTTATGCGGCGACAACGACTTCTCCGCCGCCGTGACCATTATTTGAGATTCGGCTTCCTCTACAAGCCATCATTTTTTTTAATGAAAAATAAATACAAAGTTTTAACTTTCTTTTATTTTGGTATTGAAAATGGTTTTGAAAGCATTTTTATTATATCAATGTGTTGTATTTATATCTTGTGATTGAAATGTGGAAATGTTATGTTTCCTTTATGCATGTTTTATGTGATATGATTATGTTATGGTTTATGATATGTTTAAACCTATTCATATGAGGAATGCATTGGACTTAACAAGTGACGGGTGGAGCCGCTATAGCTCCTCGATGCATCGGCAGGTCTCATGAGACAAACTAGTGTCTTGGCACGAGGCCTTGACAAAATTTTATTTGTGGTCTTGGCACGAGGCCATGACTACGTGGTTATGATAGTCTGGCATTATGCATTCCATCATTATGAAAGTGGTTATTGATATTGCATGTGATTATTCGACGAGTAGAATATCCATGTGAAGAAGTGAATGGCATTATCTCATTTTACTTTTTCCATATTATGTTGAAGTTCAAGTTTAAAAGGCTTTTGTTTTATTTATACATTGCCTTAAATGTTAATGTTTATTTATGAAAGCATCCGCTATATTGTTTTCCTTACTGAGCATCTGAGCTCACCCCTTTCAATGTTTTAATATTTTCCAGGATGTGAAGAAGTATTTTATGAATGACCTGCAGGGATAGTCAGAAGAGGATATGAGTGTGAACTATGAAGACTTTGTTATTAGTTTTTCACTTTATGTTGTAATGTAACACTTATGAATGTATCTAGTGTTTCCAAGGCTACTAAACTAATCGTTCTTTCGAGACTTGATCTTTTTTGATCATGCCAATGTTACGAAGTAACGCACCGGCTCTGGGTAGCTGGGGTCGGGGCGTTACAGTTAAGCTTAAGTCCCTCAACCGGCGAATGCCATTTAACCCACTGACCACTCTTATTTTTTCGAAAACAGGGGCGATGAAGAAGGTTGTTAATCGCAGTAGTCGTCGCTCCGCCTCTTATCTGAGAAGAAATCTCAAAAATGAGAGACTTGAGGCTAACCTGTAGGAATAGCAGCATCCGACTCTCACCTCTCCGAACCTGGTTACGTGCCTCCAAAAGAACCCAACACAAAGCCACAAGGATGATTGTTCTAACCAGCCGTTCCTTGTCTGTCCTTCATAAATATATCTAACGGATATATCGAACAACCATTGAATGATAATCAAGATTGCTTCCTGAAACCTTATACTGTGGTCTGACATTGACTTAAATTCATCCATGTAATAATAAAAGAATAGTCATTAAATAATAAATATCATTAACTCTAATAATATATCGGTTATAAGAATTTAATTCAAATTCCTCTGAATCGAAATGGTTTCATATACTGACGATGGCTCCTCTCTAGTGATGAATCAGGTTAGCGGTTAGACATATGGTAGTGGGAAATTTGATGGTGACCCATTTTAAATGGTGACTTATCAGATGGTAGGTCATATTATGGTAATTATTTCTTAGTTGTTACACTTTTTTGGAAGTTGGTAATGTCTTTAAGTGACTCTTTTTCTGGTGGTAAGTAGGGTTTGGCGGTGAATCGTTTTGGGAGGAAGGAATAGTCAACTGGTGACTCTTTTATGGAGGATGGTATTTTAAATACATAGCCAATATTTTTTTAAATTATGATTTATAACATTATGTGATATAATAAAACATAAAACTCATTAGAACCATAAGAATCATGATTTGTGAGCAATAATACAAGGAAATTCAAACACTCATCTATAGAAATAAATGATGTTTTAACACATTACTTGTAAAAAGTGTTTTTGAACCAATGGAGTTTTTAAATATAGTTTTCTATTTTTTTAAATTTATTTCATCTTTAACATTATCATACGAGTGATAAGATCATACCATTTTAATAATGGCAATTAATAAAAATAATTTATTTTTTATATGAGTCTAGATTGATTTAAAAAATCCATAAAAAATATGATGGATATCCATGTCATAAATGATTATATATAGATAAAAAATATTTAATATTAATTAGGATGGAATACGGAATTATGACTAGTTGATCAAAATATATTTTATAATGATTTCATTTGAAATTGAATATAATATCTCCAGTGAAATGTTACAAAAATATAGCACTATGTTAGTATATTCAATACGATGGAACTATTGGTAGTAAAGTTTTCAAATAATCATTATAGCAATATTAGTATGATAAATAGAGTGATATTTTATCCTAAATATAAAAATTACTAATGATATATGTTTTTATTACCTCATCATATGTAATTTAATATTAGATGTGTTCATAAAAAGTATATTATTAATCTTAATATAGTAAAATTATATATTATTCTTTTATAAAAATGAATAATGTTATAAGGTATCTTGATATTTCGGGAAGTATCATATGTTATATTGCTCATTAAACTATATTATATTTAGAACTATATATTTAAATTCACATAAAAAATACATTCTTTATAAATACTAAATTTTATTCTATATAAAATATAAAAAAAATTATTTATTAAACTATCGTAAACGTTTTTTTAAACTATTGATTTTCTATGTAATTAATTATTAATATGATTTATAGGAGTTAACATGAATGTCCTTCACAGAATCTCCATGACATTTAACTATTCAAAAAAAGATTGGATTATTTGATCTTTCTATAATGTTGGATTTACATTGAGTTATATTATATATTAATAGTTATCTAAAAAATATTTTAACATTTGATACATGAAATGATCATAAAAATTATTATTTGAAAAATAAGTAATCGACATTGAATATAAATTAGTGATTTTATTAAATATAATTCTATACAAATTCAATAAAATTATAGATATTAATTGATTATAATTAAAAAAACTAAAATGTTCCAAATTTAATATATATTAAATTTATATATTTATTTTATACATAATTGATAGTGTATATAAATAAAAAATTAAATCATAGTTTTTAATATTTATATATTATGCTAAAATTATGAGTTATTTTTGTCTTAATTTTATGTTTTTGAATTAAAAAATTCATCATTTAACATTCATATAGAAAATATTTTAATTTGAATTGTCCATGTATTGATTTTAAAAATTTAAAGGTATGTTTCATAAATGATAAAAATATAAAATTAATTTCCAAAGTTAAATTACTTTAATTCTTGGTATTGAGTGAGATTTATTTTAATTAATAAAATATTAATAATTTTTTTATTGAAATTGAAATGTTTCCATTTGTTATTATTCATCAATTATAGATTTTAAATTATATTGGAAATTTTAAACCACTCTTGAGTAATGATCTATGGATAGTGGGAATTGTTTTTGATATTATCATTAGCTTTTTGGATTAGGTTTTATCTAGAAAAGTTTTCATTTTAGACAAATCTCACCATACATTATTTTGAGTTATATTTTGATTACTTAAATATTGAAAAAATTACATGAGATGAGTTTTTTTACCATTTTCATGTGATTCATTTCTATATGTAATAAATACTATAAATAAATATTTTATTGGGGATTCGTAACACATGTCATTTGTTGTAAATAAATTATAAATTAACGTGATTAAAACATATCATTTTTCTATATGAAGATAAATGAATAGTAACTGAGTTAAAGAAAGCATAGATATATGGAAAGAATAATATGAAATATGGATGAGATATATTTGAAACAAAATGGTAATTTATTGAAACATAATCAAATTGTTTTTGAACAATTATTTTCTATGTATATGCTTTCTGGAACAATTATCATCTTGAATGGGTATGTTTTTCTTAGAAGAGGAACTATGTATTGTCATATTTTATGAATACTTATTAGAAAACATTATTTATAATGTGATATTATTTTATGTAATCATTATTATCTTACTATGATATTATTAAAACCCGTGGTTGGGTGACTAGAACCAATATGTGGCTATAAAAAAATATGAGGGAATATCAGGTATTAATTTCTGGAATTAATTTTTCTCTCAACTATAGAACAGTTATATCAAATATTATATTCATATTTTTGAGAAAAGTATTCCTAACATAATAAATAAGATGATCAAAGTTGTGTGATGATAAAATATAGACCATAGACCACTGTTAGTTATGATGTTAACAGACCCCATATTTTTTTTGAGTTGAAATAAAATACTACCACCACATGATTCCATTGGGATATATATTCATCGATCAATGAGATAATTTATGACTCCCCAATCCCATGTCTAATTAGAATGGAGTTTATACCTATCACCAAGGGTATTAAAATTAAAAATGGATGAATTACACTATAATATCATATTTATATACAAAAAATTATATTATAACAAGATATGTACCAAAAAATTATGCATATTGTCATATTACATTAATACCCCATAAAGACAAAAAAATAACAAAATGATACCATATATCCCCCCAAAGGTACTTCAAAGGATAAACAAATTGAATACCTCCAAATTCCTAAAAATCTCCCATGATAATGTTATTGAACGACCTCCACCGACATAAATATTTCCCTATAATTGTAATAAAATAATATATATTTAATAAAGGGGAAATAAAAAACTCAATGGGATCCCAACCAAGTCTAACTTGTGTTCATGTAAAAATTATGCAATAACAAATCTTCGATATGATGAAAAAAAATAACCATCGATCATGTTTCCAAATTCTTCTCATATATCTCTACAAGATCCATTACCATAAATTTGATTATATATATATATAACTTACATAATGTTAATATCTAAAAACAATAAGGCCCCCTAAGAATTAACTCACACCCACAATATCATGATATCTCTGAAAAACAATCTCTAATGAACTAGAAATTTCATAATTAAAAATTGGAATTCACTAATTATATATCCATTATTTTTATGTATAATAAATAGAAAAAAATTATATATAGTAATTAATAAAACTATACACAACATTAATACATCAATATAAAACATTGAATTTTTACTATATATAATCACCATAAAATTGTAAATAGTAATTAATTTTAATAAAAAATAATAAATAACAAATATATGATTTGAAAATTTATTGTGTCCTAGGCTCGTTGAATTATCACAGATACAAGGAATGTTGAAACTAGAAAAAAAACTAATATTTTTTTTTTGGAATTTTATGAGTGAAATATTACTGACATTGATTAAAATTGAGAAAATGAATAATGATGTAATCAAGTCATTTATATTTGAAGTAAAATAATTATGTGATTATGATATTAAATACATTCTATATGAAATAATAACTATCTATTTAAATACTAATATTCCCATTGAATGTGGCAATGAAAACAAAATATTTTTTAAAACAATTCCTTATGAATATTATAACCCAATAAAAAAACTCAAGAGATTTGGTAACATAAATTATAAATAAGTATACATTATAATATTAATTTTTTCAACATAATCATAAAAAAATTTAAATTCATAGTGAAATTTAAATAATATAAAATTTAAATTTCTGAATTTTTTGTTAAAATTTAAATTAAAAATATTTATTAATTATTTAATAATTAATATATACAAAAAAATAGGTAAATAATCACATGTTGAGAAATAAATAGTGTTTTGGTAGATAATTATTATGTAATGTCTCAACCCTATTATCATAGAACTGGTTCCTTAATTTGTTGCATTGGAATAGATACATTATATGAATCCTAATGGATCAATCAGTTTAGTAGTCTTGTAGCCCAGACTACGTACATGAACCTTAGATTACAATTCAAAACATAAAATACACATATGTAGTCCATTGAGAACATAATTATTGTAACATCAAAAGTTATTAAAGAATTATTGATTTTTATATCTATGTCTATTTATGAATTAGATAGTGTTATAGAGGCTTAGAATGAGAATAAATCCAATCATAAGTATAAAATACACTAATATTTTTTTAAAGATTGTTTTACCGCCTTTTGATGGAGAACAATTTTTAAAAGTATATCTTAATAGTTTTATAATCTCTATTTGACAAAATATACTTATTCTTTAGGATTGGGACATTGAAATTTACTTTGGATAAATTTTTGGTATATTTCTGACAATGATCATTTTTTAATGAATAGTGAAAATACTGCATTTTACTTCCCAACTTATTTTTCATCTAATTTAATTATATGGATATATTTCATTTTTAATTGGTTTTAAAGTGTAAATAGAATATATTTTTACCATTTAATCCAACTGTGGTCATTGTAATTAATTTCACTTTGTAATTGGACATAAACAATTGTCAAACTTTAGATAGATATTGTTTCTAAAAAACCTACTATTTGTTTTGACAATGAGAATTATTTTTAAATTAATTACTACAATTTCTATGTTGGTAATTTGGTAAAATGGATTCCACATTTGGAATCATAAATTCAAAATTATTTAATTAAGACTCTTGTTTTTTGACATTATGAATAGTGATGACGATAATTATCTTCAATTATCGTGATTAATTAGTAATCGGGTAGTTAAGGGTAATAAAATAATATCATAATAATATAAAATGTCCCCAACATGTGTCCTAATTCTACTGTTTGTGTCATGGCGGACCATGGGATGCCTTGTGCCAAACTTTAGAACCCCATGGAATCACTTTTGGGTGATAGTGACACTTTATCAATTTATGTTTTTAAAAGGAAAGTATAACCAAAGTATGTATCACCCAATTAAAAAAAATTTATTTTTTTTGTGTAAAATATATCTTAGACTATAAATAGTCATTGGAAATATAAAAATATTTCATACATCATAGTATTTTTGTTATAATTTTTAGACGTTAAATAAATTAATTTATTTATGACACCATGATGATGCAATGATTACCTCATTAATGAACGATTAAAATAAAATGAAAAGATAATGTCAAATCTTAGACATAAACTTGTCAAAAACCTAATTTGAGGGTGTATTTCAAACCCTTATCACCTTATCCTCGAAATATATCATTTTGGGACCTTTAAAATTTTAAAAGAATTTTATAATAATGTAACATTTTATGAATTTCCAAGAGTGCCCCTACTCCCTCTTATAACAGGCCCCCACCTCTACCACCTTACCCACACCTCTCAAGCCATTGGATCGGCCAAAAACTGCTCCTTTTACCTCTATACATCCCTCTATTCATCATAAAAGGATTACCTTAGGTAGAAAGCTCTTCAAGAAACCCTTTTGGTTCAAACCAATGGGAGTTACCAGATTTAAAGGTAATGTCTTTTCTAATGTTATTTTATTTATTTTGCTTCTCCAACCCCATAAACTCTTTTTATTCCTTTGTTTTGTAACAACACCAGTATATTCAATATAACAGGATGTTTTTATGAGAAGAATTGTATTTACACTTACAAAAAACTCTGTCTAATGGTTAAACAACATACTGTTTCTGTGGTTGGTGAATTTATGCCTCACGAACCGATGATTGTTCAATCTTCTTTTAACACCTTTCATGGTGGCCATTAAGATTTCACTATATTTATATATGATATATATTATTTTTATGTTTTTTAATGCTTCTTTATTTTTCATTTATGGCATACCTTTATGGTTTTCATTATGGGTAAACGCGATATCTTCATTTTAGGAAGTGCGGATAACCGCCCCCTCAAAGTGATTTAAATTGTTAATGCCATATGTGGGATGTATAAAGGATGGAGTTAATGATTTTATATATGATATTATAATGGAATTATAATATAACTTTAAATAATCATGATTTCACTCCACTAAATATGAAATATAAATGAAAGTAGCGTTCATGCGTACGTATGGCTTACCGTCTCCATGAACGATGCATTTAATTTCTTACCTCTAAATGTTCCATATTATTATAAATGCATGTATATACTGTATATATATGATATATATGATATCTACATCATGAATATAATTCTGGATATAATGGATATTTTTCCACATGAACAACTTCTAATTATAAGATGTTTATTTTTGACTCAAGTACCAAAGGTCAACAAAACGACAGTTATTAACTTATATAAATACATAATGTTCATAACATGGTAATAAGTGATATAATAGGAATAATGAGCTTGAAAAGGTTTTTAAGAAAGTAGAAATTAACTCTCTTTTATTATTCAGGAGATTAAATAACGATCGAGTCAAGTCAGACACGAGGTATGGGACATTGTCTCAATCTCCTTTCATTGAGGAATATTTTGTTTTATACAAAACATTATTTTATATGGTTTATAAACCCCTTTGACATTTACTTTTATTCAAATGGAATATTTTTTATATGAATCTTTTTTCTAAAGGAAAAAAGGGAATGTTTTTGTAGTAAGTATGGGGCGACAACGACTTCTCCGCCGCCGTGACCATTATTTGAGTTTCGACTTCATCTACAAGCCATAAATTTTTTTAACAGAAATTTAAATACCATGTTTTAATTTTCTTTTATTTTGGTATTGAAAATGGTTTTGATAATGATTTGATTATACCAATGTGTTGTATTGATATCTTTTGATTGAAATATGGAGATGTTATGTTTCCTTTGTGCATGTTTTATGTGATATGATTATGTTATGGTTCTTGGGAATTATTTATGAAGATGGGTGGTTCCGTGACAAACTAAGGGCGGGTGAGCCCGATATAGCTCTCCAATGCATTGGGTAACAAAAAGGAGTTAAACTCTAAGGTTTCTCCGAATAGATTTAGGGAATATGCTATGATGGGTTTTCCAAATGTAACCATGAGGGTTACTCTCTACGTTAGAATGTTATGAATTCTTCAAGTTACCTTTATGTCTTATGATTTCTATGAGTTATTCATAAATCTTATGATTTCATGATGTATGATCAATTGCTTATGTTTTATGAGTTAAGTATGATATCATTGATTCATATTAATACATGGACTAATGTTTTCATTCCGTATTTTCATATCCCTTACTGAGCTTTATATTTTCATCCCAAGTTTTTGAAATGTTTTTCACAGGTCAAGGGAAAAGTAAATGATGTGATGATAGTGTCAAGGAAGTTTCAAGAAAGAATCCATGTTTTATTTTAAATATGTTTTCTTTGATGGGAAAAATGAATATTGTCTTTTATGTAACCACATTGTTTAAATGTGGAATGTAATAAATGATTTATGATCTAATTTTCTAAAACTCTAAACCTGAAAAGATCCTCAACGTGTATTCTTGTAATATCTCAAGATTAAGTAATGTTTAAGGCTGGGGAATTATAATTGTTCTACTATATTATCCATGCATATCAATCATAATAGACATTTTGGCATCCTGGAAAAATAAAACATTAGAAAGTGGTGAACTCTGATGCTCATTTTGAGTAAGTGTATAATGGAATTTAATATGAGTAAATAAGAATAATCCTTAATGAAGGGTGTATAATTCCATCATAAGACACATAAATATAATTTTGAGCATCTTTTGTCAATAATATTTCAAATTATTTCATATAAACATTCACATGGATATTCTACTAGAATAATACTCACATGTAATATCAGTAACTGATCTCATAATGAGGGAATGCATGATGTTGGAAATCAGGAACTTACATTCAAGTAGTCGATGAAGACATTATACATAAACGAGTAAAAACACAATCTTCATTGTCTCACGAGACCTACCAATTCATAGTGGGTATATATAAGGGACCACACATCACTTATTAAGTCTAATAAATTCCTAATATGAAAATATAAACAACATAAACATTAATATTGAATATCTATATAAGGAAATGTGAATAAATTAACCATAACACGCGAATGGTAACAAAATAGAATATCCACATTAAAAATTACCATAAGACCATCAAGTAAAATATGGTATATTATATCATAATAATTCAAACATAATAATACATAATACTCAAAAATGAATTTTAAATAAATAAAAATACTCTCATAAAATCATTAAAAAAATATAGTGAAGAATACCATTTCCTTTGAAATTATTTATAAAAAAGATACGAATTTAAAAAATAATTTTTTGTATTAAAAATTTACAATATAAAATTTTAATATAATATTGAAAACCTCGGGGATTTATGATTTATTTAAAATACTCTATTTTTGTATACGTTATAAGTAATCATTATTTCAGTATTTTTGTCAAAGAGGTCATAATGTACCCTATATGAAAAAAAGATTCATTCCAACCCATAATATTAAAATCATAACACGGGTAAGAGACATAAAACATTCGTATTATAATAGAAAAAATATTCCAAATGATATTTTTAAGAAATGTGGACATTTATGATAATTTACCCTTTACATGTACTTATATGTAAATAATCATTAATAACAATGAGATTTGAAATTAACCCTTACCTTAAGACTGATTCCCTCTGTACATGTCTAAAACCACTTTATAGTGGTTTCAATAATATTATTATCTTATAACAAAATCATTATAATTATTATGATATCGTATATGATTCATTTATGAATTTACATTAAATGTTTTTTAAAAATTCAAAGATAAATCAATGTTTTGGTTAATAACTCTTTTGTTTATTGTATATTTTTTGGCATGATACTCTTCATCGTATTAAGTAGATCCCTATTTAAAAACATTAAGAATATAAAACATGATTTGTATATAATTTTTTTTGTACATAAATATATTTAAGATATATATATATATATCACATGGAATACACAGTTTATGGAGACAGTAAGTCGTACCTACGCTTGAACACATTTTTTTCATATCATACTAAATTGAAGAGATTAAATGAAATATATATTATTAAAATAGCATTATTATGTCATGTATTTCATATTTATTCTTTATATTTGTTTTGAAATTCATTCGTGAATGTTTAACATATAAGATGAATCTAATCGTGTCGTGGAAATGGTAGGTCATACATATGCACAAATGACGATATTATTCCTTTAATGGAAGAAGGGTAAGTAATTAGATGGTATATTAATTATAAAGAAGAAATATTATTTTATATTTATTATTTACATCAATTATAAACACCATTATACCCATCTAAATAAATCGGTGATGAAAACATTACACCACAACATGGAGACGGTAAATCTTACATACACACGTTTGGTGATATTGTTTTTTTGTAGGATAAATAAAATGAGGAATATGGTCATGTCATAATAATAAGAAAATCACATAATATATGTGATACTTGATTTATTTCTTTCGTATTGAAAAAAATATGAATAGTAAGTAGAAGAAGGAAAAATATTGAAGGAGTCGGTAAAGATAATTACATATTCATTAGCGAACCTCGTTTGGTCATCCAGTTAGGGACACTAAGGATGGATGCTATAAAATAACAAAACCACTAGAAATTGGATAAGTACATTGGGATGATAAATAAGAGGGTTTTGATTTATATATATTGCTTCAAGTTGTGTGAGGAAGGGAGTGAGGGGGAGCCTTTCTTAAGAGAGGGGAGAGGCACTCTTAGAATCCATTAAAATATTAAAATAATATTAATTAATTATCAATTTAAAATACCTCTAAAAGGGTTTTATTAAAAATATATGATGATAATGGATCTAAATCCACTCACCCAATTATATTAATATCTGTTTAGTTCATATTAATAACCTTGTTATTTGGATTTAACTCTTGGTTAAATCTTTTAATTCTAAATAGGACAAAATGTATTTTTACTCTTTAGGGTTAATTATTTACAAAAAAATGCAAAAGAACAAAAAATGGGTAATTGGTGAAATATTTATCCTTATTTTAGTCATTTGGAATAATTTTTATTTTCTTATTGATTTTATATCATTTAATAAAATATAATTTTCTTTGAAGTATCATTTACATCAATTTTGATACTATTCCTTAATTGTCTTTTTAAAAATATCTTCAAAATTGATAACTACTTAAAAAAATTATAATATACCATTAACATGTATAATTTATATATAAAATTCGTGTATATCATTAATTATTAAAATTAATATTTATATTATTACTTTTCATATAACTGATTTGATATTTGTATGAAATAAACAATTATAGAATAATTATTATACATGCCATTAATTAATTTTTTTTAAAAAATAGAAAATAAAATATCATGATAAAGATAAATTTAATTGATTTGCAATTACTATTTATATTCTAATTTATCTTCGTTTAAACCATGTATTAAAATGTATTATTTATTAAAAACATGAGTATAAAATTTTCAACTTATCTTTGACCAAAATATAGTAAATTCCATATTCCTAACCAAGTGAAAAAATGTTATAATTTCTTAATAAATTTTTTTATCAGAAACTACTTATCCAATTAAATTAGGAAGTGTTTTAGGGTTATTTTATAATATTATAATTTTATTTTAACCGTTAATTACTAGATTTATCATTAAATGTGGTACATAAAAATTTACTAAAGTTATTGTTCATAATATGAAAAAATAATTATTTTAATCCTATTATACTATAAGTGTCATACTTATTACAAATATTTCGGTTCTTTTTTTTAAATTCAATTCACATATGTGGCTAAATTAATTTTTACACTAATCTGGTAGACGTGATTAGAAGGCGGGTAAAAGAAAATGGTCAAAAGTTCCACAAGTTTTTATATCCAATTTCAATATAGAAATGATAAAAAAATAAATTGGATTAATATTTTTAATATTAGTATAATTTTAATTTTAAATCATTTTAATGTATAATAATTAATTAAATAAGAAATTAGTTTTTAACTACAATGTGGTATTTTTCACTATTCACCAAAAATGAAACTTCTCTAAAAGATATGAAAAACTTACATTAAGATAATTTTGATATTACAAATTCCAATAAGAAAATTACTTTTTTATAAAAAAATTATTAATGTTTCAAAAAAATTATATAAAATTTATTCTCCATTAGAAGTGTGTAAAATTGGCATTTTTGATAAATACCTCTTTTATATGAAAATATTATATTTGTTCATATATTATGTCAAGAAAACACATTATATGATTTATAAAATTATGTGGAATATATATAAATTTCATACTGTGGTTAATAATTATCATAATAGTTAAATTGATGTTTAGGTTACATCTTATATTAATATTTTAATAATGCGCGCTTTTTTTAAAAAAATTAGTCTTACCTATAACATAAGAAATTTAAAAAAGTATCTATTAGTTGTAACAATAGATGAATCTGTGTTTCATTCATTAAAATATATAGACTATATTAAATTTAATTTCAAATAAAAATATTTCAAATTATTGGGGTGTTACATTCTCCCAATATTAATTAAATTTCATCCTTACAATTTAAATATGATCTCCATAATCAAGTTCTAAAAATTTGAAAATAATTTGGTTAAAGAACCCTCATCATAAATTGGGTAAATAAAAAATATTATTTATATATAATAAAGGGAAATTTGAAGGTCTCCAAAAAACCATTCTTTCTAATAAAATAATATTAGTGAAAAGTAGAGAAAAATACATAGAGGAAAAACATAAATACTTGTGGGGAGTGATTGACGCCATAAATCACAAAAAATTGAATGATAAATAGATAATAGAGGGCCTAAAAACAATAAATCTATAATGATTTTAAAAACTATCATTTTAAAAAATATTACTTTATTTTTATTTAGATCAATTTCTTAGAGTTGAGGAATCATTTCACTCTGTTAGAATGTATGTATTTAAAATTACATGATATGTTTCTATGAATAAAATATTATCCTATGGTTGTCCCTTTAAATATTTACACTTTATTGTCATAATTTTTTTCATAGGTTGATGTAATACATTTACCACTCAAATATTAAACAATGCCCAACCTAAAATTACTCATAAATAGTTAACTTTTCTAAAATGTACTTGTCATTAATATTTCCACAACATGATGAAGATGTTATTTTTCACCATCAAAATATATGAATACATTCATCATGTAATCCTTTTATGTGTAAAATATTATTGAAAACATTTATTCTCCCTTATTTCTTAAATTGAAATTACCCTATTGGGTATAATCTATAAATCCAAAAATCTCTTAAACTCCATAATTGATGGAATATACCACTTTTTTATGACAACATTAATCAGTTACCCAGTATTAGGTAATATCTAATTTACATTATCCAAAACAATAATCTCTTTATCATTATCTCAATATCAATAATATATTAATGGTTTTCTTTACCCTAGCACTTAGTTTTCCAAATATGTTGACTTACTAATGAATAACGTTTATTGATACCATACAATCTCAATTTCCTAATAAAATATTATCGTAGTGAATTAGTTATATATCTTATATTATCTAGTAAATCATTGATATAACACTCAAGTGGAATATTATTGAATTCCATCATAATCACATTAATCATTTCTCTTCCTCCGCGGTAGTATCATAATCTTGACTATAATCCATTAGCCTTTTTAGGGTATATTCCTTAAACACATTAAATTGATTTGTGTTGTGTCTCATCCCCTTGAATTTGAATATTTTTATATTATAATCATTTTCGTATCCTCAAAATCCCAAGGATAGTGTAATTTATCTCCACACTTATAGAAAACTGTCAAACCTTTTATGAATATACGAGAGTGATTATTTATAGAATTAATACAAGTAAGAAATAACTTCTTTCCCTTATTACCTTTATCTATATTTTTACTATATGTCCAGTTTTTTATTGTACTTCTATCTGAATCCATAACACTAATTTAACATTTTACATGTCCTATTATCACATGATATAATTTCCTTACATGATTAGAATTCTTGGGAAACGATTTACCTTTAAAATATTGCCATTAAACCATGAAATATGTGATCCCTGTTAGCGATTAGATCATATATATTAGTGAGTATTACATTCCCTTTACTAGGAACCATTTCTAATTGGTGAAATACAAAAGGTTAGATCATATCATAATGTATAATAAAAAAACTGGAAAAATACATAACATATATTGAAACATATATGCATATTTAATCTCAAAATCCTAAAATGGATTCCTTTGAGACATTTTTAATTTTAAATAATTTATAATGGTTTATAAAGAAAATTTAAATTATCCAAAGTGTATCCGAAAAACATTTTAAACCATTTTCATAGAAAGGACAATTTGTTGTACCAGATTACACCAAGTTAGGCGTGATGCACCTTAACAGAATTGTTACTCCTAGTAACATCAATTACAGAACCAAATCCACTTGTAATGTCTATATAAGGTTGTATTTCTAAAATATACATATAATATCTTCCCTATAATAATTATTGGATGTTCTTCTACACATTTACAAAAAGTCTATCTTAGAGTTATGTTCCCTAATCCATGTTTTCTAAATCTAGATTCCAAAGTTTCTACTAAACATGATATGATAACATCTGTAATTCCCCAACCCTAGTATCTTAAAGATAGTGATTTACCTTATTATATTATCATTTATACAATATAATAATTCAAAAGGATCGATCATTTTAGTATTCATTGAATCCATATTATATATGTGAACGTTACATTACAATTCCAAACAAAAATACAATATAGATAATCCTCTGAGAAATCCATTATTCTTCTAAATTAACAGAACAAATTATTCGCAATAAATATCTTGGAATCCTAGAAAAATAAAACATAAGAAATTCGTGATCTCATATGCCCAGTAAGGGTACAAATTGAACATAAACTATTATGATTAAATAATCATAATACTTAATAAAAGGTGTATAATTGAAGAATAATCCACTTAAACATTATATTGAGAAAAATATTGAAATATAAAATCAAATAATTACATATAAACATTCACATGGATATTATAATAGTTAATAAATAACATGTAATATTAATAAGTAATCTCATAATAGGGGATTTTATAATTCCAAACATTATAAAATAATAGTCAAGGCTTTGGGAAAGACATTATACATAAGTACATAAAACCCCAAACTAGTATGTCTACTGAGACTAACTGTTGCCGTTAGAGGATATAGGGGGTCCTCCCATAAGTCACTATGTACAATTAATTTTACATATAAAAACCCAAACAATATAAACATTTTTATTGAAAAAACATCATACGAAATGTGAATACATTGACCATAAACCATGAATGGTATAAAAATAGAAAATCTATAGTCGGTCTAATAATAATGCCTTAAATAAAAAAAGTATATTTTCTCATATAATATCATCTTAAATCAAACATATTATTCAAAAACATATGTTGACATACATGAAAACACACTTATAAAATCATTAAAAATATATTGAGAAAAAAACCTTTTTCATTGAAATCATTTATTTAAAATCCACACATTTGTAAAAGAAAATATTTTATTTCAAAATAATTTTTTCAAATAGAAATGTAAAATTAAAAACATAAAACCTTCATTATGTTAGTTAAATCCACCCACTCTGTATATGTCAAAAATAAACATTTGTTCTGTATTTTTGTTGAAAACATAATAAATTACCTCATTTGAAAAAAAAAATATTAATTTAAAATAATTTTATACAACTTATAACATGGTTAAAATAAAGAAAACATTTTTTAGATAATAGTAATAATATTTTGGAAATTTTTTTTAAGAAATATGGACATTGATGATAATTATTCCCCAGTAGATACTTTGGATAACCAATCCTGAATAATATTGAGATTGTAAAACTAAACTTTACTAAAGGCCTAATTCCATCTATACATGTCTAAAACTCCATAATAGTAGTTTTAAACATATTATTTACATATACTAGAATCAAAATAATATTTATCACATCTTATATGATTCATTTGTTACTTTATATTACATTTATATTAATAATTAAATGTTAAAACAATGTTTCAGGAAATAACCGCTTTGTTTATCATAAGTGTTTTGACATGTTATTCATGATCCTATTATGTAGATCATGATTTACAAAATTATAGAATGTAAAACATGGTTTATATATCATATATATGAATATATATTATGTAAATATATATAATAGATAGATATATGAAGTCGAATAAACTATGTTGGGAGTCGAAAAGTCATACGTACGCAGAAACGTTGTTTCTATTTTCTTATCATACCAAATGTAAGAAAGTAAATATAATATATATAATTATAGTAGAATTATTAAATTATATATTTCATATTTATTGATTACATTTTTATAATCATTCTATAATGGTTAATGTCAAATAATAATCTCATCACGTCGTGGAGATGATAGGGCTTACACATGGAAGAGCAATGATATCATTCCATTAAATGTAAAATGGTAAATAATTAGATGGTATATTAATATTATAGAATCAATATAATAAAATATTATTTGTTTATATCAATTATATCCATCATTATAACCATCTGAATAATGTTGCGATGAAATAAAAATTTCACCACATCGTAGAGATGTTAAGTCGAACATACAAACACATGCTGATATTGTTTTTTATAGGATGAATAAAAGGAGGAATGTGGTTTTACCATAATAATAATAATAATATATTATAATATATATGATACCTTATTTATTACTTTATTATGGAATAAATATATTAATATGAACTAGAAGAAGAAATAATCTTGAAGGAGTCGGTTAAGATGATTACCTCTTCTTTAGAAAACCTCCTTTAGATTTCATTTTAGAGACACTAGAGTTGGTGATTCTGGAATACCGAGGCCACCAAAACTTTTAAAAGTATTATTGGACGATAAATTTTAAGTGTTTGGTCAATATGGATTGATAAAAAAGGTGTGATGATTTTAGGGAGGTTTCAAATTTTTATAAGAGATGGGAGGGGCACTATTAGAATACTTTAAAATAGTAAAATAATATAAATTCATTTTAGATTTCAAATAGATCGAAAGTGAGTAATTTAAATAATATTATTAGTATAGGTCTAAATTATCCCAAAAATGATTTTCATATATGTTTAAATCATATTATTAACCTTATCTTTTGGATTTAACCATTAGTGTTGTCATTTAACTCTTATCGTGAAAACATGGATTTTTACTCCTCATGGTTAATATAGTGACTATAAATTTCCAAAAGAACACCAAATTGATAATTTGTTAAATTTAAAACCATTTATAGTCGTTTTAATGAATATTATATTTTTAGGAATTTAAAATCATTTAATAAAATATTATATTTTTAAAGTTTCATTTATGTCAGTTTGTTACTATTCAGTATTTGTCTTTTTAAAAATTTCATACAAACATGTTAACTTCAAACCAACAGTTATAATATATCATTAACATTCATAATTTATATATTAAATTCTTTTTTTCCATTAATTATGTTGAATTAAATTTATTTTAATATTTTTAATATAATTTGTTGGATATTTTATTAATTATACAATTATTCCATCATTAGTATTAAAGTCTTTAATTAAATAATTTATTTTATATAAATCAAATATAAATTATCACAGTGAATTTAAATTTATTACATTTAAAATTAACATCTATTTTTCAATTTTTATAGTTTTATAGCCATGTAATAAAAATGTAATACTTATTTAAAACATGGGTATTCCATTTTTAATTTATCTTTAAATAAATTATAATATATTTCATATTCTTACCCAAGTAGAATAAAAAAGCAAAAATTTCAACCAAATATAGATTTTTGTAGATAGGAACTAATCCAATGAAATTAGGACATGTGTTAGAATATTTTTATAATATTATAATATTAAATTTATATTCTATTAACTGATTTACCCTTAACAATGGTAAATATAAATTTACTAAAGTTACTATTAATAATATCCAAAAAATAATTTGATCATATTCAACTCTAAATATCATACATATTTCAACCATTATGTTCACTTTTTTGATTTCAATTCACACAAGTTTTAAAATTTAGTTTAATGCAAATCCTGCAGACATAGCGAGATGGCAGGTAAAAAGCTTGCAAAAAGTCAATACAATTTTTATCCATTTTCATTATAAAAATGATTCCAACAAACTAAATTGGGTTAATATATGTATTATTTATTAATTTTTAATTTTTAAAAAAGATAAATTATAATAATTATAAAGACAAATAGCAGTTTTCAACTATAATGCATTATTTTTCACTATTCATCAAAAAATTAAACATCTTAGAAAAATACAAAAAAAATACACACCATGATAATTTTAACATTACCAATTCAAATATTGAGTATATTTCCTCATATAAAAATTATAAATCTGTAATAAACTATATTAAAATTGGTTCTCCATTAAAAGGTAGAAAAATTTACATTTTTTAAAATAATCTTTATGCGATAAAATTAGATAAATTCTTATATCATTTCTAGAAAACACATAAGATGAAATTTAAAATAATATGGAATATATATAAATTTCAAAATGAGATTAATACTATTCATAAACACTAATTTAATGTATAGGTTGTATCTTCTTATAATATTTTATTAATATACCTAGTTTTGTAAAACATGATCTTATTTATAAAGAATACTATATAAGAAAGTCTCTATTTCATGTAACACAAGCTAACTCGATGTTACACGCATTAAAATATATAGAATATATAAAATTTATTTACAAAAATATTGTAAATTATTAGGGTGTTATATATTGTGCATGTATTATATGATTTAAATTAAATGAACAAATTTTAATGTTTAAAATTTGAATTATATAGAATAGAAGGCATTGCATGAAAATAGATGTTGAAATTAAAAAAGGTTGATGTTTTGGTATTTATATGAAAATGATGATTTGTTGTATAATTGTAATGAAACATTTTTTAAGAATAATGTATGTATTATGAAATCATCATGATATGGATATAACTTATAATCATTATGTAGCCTTTTCAAGAAAGAATATATATTTAATGAGTAAAATAATGCATTTAAAAATATAAATAATTTCTATACTAAAAAATCAATTTTGAAAAATATATTTAATTTTTATCCCTATAAAAACTATATTTGATTATTTCTATTTTATAAAATATTTTCAATATGTATTTATATTTTTAGTGTGTTAATTTCAAAAAAAATATTTTTAATAAATATATTAATGAAAAATACCCCTCCCTCTTGGTTATTTGACCTTTCCTCATCCAACCCATTCCCCTTACTACAAAAAGTATATTATTTTCAAAAAAATTAAATGAATACCTCTCTGAAATTAATTATCTTTATTATTAAGGCGTGATTTTATCAAAAACATCATCTTCTAAACACATTAGGCTTAATCTAAAAAAGATGGATTAAAGTGCCAAATAAGTATTTTAAAACCCCTGTTTTTCATTTCAATTCTCCTATTTACTATTCCTAAAAATACTTAATCATTAAAATTAACATAAAAATTTTAATTTAATTTTTATTTAATTTATAAATCTGTTCTCTTAATCATTTTCTTCTTATTTTAATGTATATAAAATTTTTTATTCATTCATTATAGTTGTACACTACCTAATTGAACCATGACAGTTTATTTTCACTTATTCATTTTTATTTAAATCATTAAAAAAAGGATTCAAAAAATTAATATAACATTAATAGTTAAATAATTTTAGGTTTTTTATTATAGGGTGATATTATAATAATGATAACAATGATATTAATGTAAATAATGATAATCATTTTCCAATGCCTAAAATAATATATTTAAGAATGATTGAAAAATTTTATTACTATACATTGGGATATTCAAATCAAACACTTATAGAATTATATATATCTTATAACATGACAATTCAAGAGCAAATGGAACTATCATATTATGTTCATTGACTATAAATGTTTAATCAATGTATTTTTGGGATTATAAACAAAAAGAACATCAGAAAAGTCAAGGTAGAGAGTATTAATGTAATAAACAAGGAAAACATCATTATAAATGAATTATAATTTAATAAATACAGATGATGATGTTTTATAGGAAAGTAATTAATGATTTTAAATTTACTCTTCAAGATTTTTTAGGAGAATCTAAAGAATATTAGGACATGACATAAGGGTTCTTTCTCATTCTTTCATGGTCTGGAGGTTATGTTATTTTAATGTCCCTGTAACTATATATATTCCACTCTATATTTATCTCATATAACCCTATTATATATATATATTCATTATTTTACTTCATTTTTTTAGAATATTCATGCCATATTCTTTCCCTTTTCTTATTCGTTCTTTCTAAATTATATAAAAATTACATTGTATGTTTTTTGAGTTTCTTCTTTATCCAAATTATATTAATGTTTTCCATAAACATTTATTTCTCACTTCAAATCATAAAAACATTAATTATATATTTATTCTAACCATGTTTTATATTATATGATATATTCCTTTATTTTTTGTTATCTACATGATTCTCCATTTTAATATGCATTTTCATGTCATTATATGGCCAATTTCATTATTAAGGGAATAATTAATCTTTATGTTTTATGTATATAACCATTAAATATAGAAATTTAATTAATAAAATATTATAATAATATAGGTAATCATATAATCTTAAAACTCCAAAATCAATTGGGTAATGCTTACATTTCAATAGATATAATGTATGGTGCATCAGTTGTGAACTCAGCATGTTAAGTTATTTTATATAAAAATAGAGCCTCACCTTATGTTTATAAATATGTTAATTTATTTGTGCCACATTTGTTTCTTACCCAGGATTATTATTCTATAATGAAATCTTGTCTATTTTTTCATGTCTTTTTTAGATAGTTTGTCCTACTTCCATTTATTTTCTTAATATTATGGTATTAAGTATTTTGATATCCCACCCCATGTTTATCTTATTTACACCCTTATACTGATTTATAAGTCATCCCATATTTTCATAATACCTTAAGATATCCCATATATTTATATGAGTATGGAGAGCTTTGAGATTAGGTTATGAAGATTGAAATAAAAATTTTTGTAGTTTGTAGAAAAATTATTGAATAATGATCCAAATTTCACAAAGTTTCCAAACTTCTATATTTATGGGACAGTTTGATGAATATTTATGTTTAAATTATATAATATTTTATTTATGATATACAGTCTATTATATTTTGTGTGATAGAATCATCAAGTAATATTAGAGGATTATTTTTGAAATTATGGTGTATAAATCTCCAAGAAACATAGGTTAAGCTAAATGATTAATAAGTCAAATTTAATGTATCACATGATGAAATGAATGTGTAAAGGGTAATAAGTCCTATATGTGTTACTATGTATTCTTTTTATATATTACATTAAATTTTTTATGATATTTTATTACGCATTATATATTTTTTGGTTGTACTAAATAATTTGAACCAGAATATAACAGAGATATGTACAATTATTATCCATTCTTGAACATGAAATATTATATATGTTTATAGTTTCAAATAGTCATTCATGTTATTAATGTTCACTAGAAATATCCAGACACTACATCATGATATGTAGTCCTAGGTATCTATAAAAACATAATATGGTTAAATCATTGAATTGCAAGAGTATAACTTTTCAATCTTTAACAATTATGTTAACAATCATCCTAAAAATATAATTATACTACATTTTATAGCATAATGATATATTATCATTTAACTGATTATATTTATATAAATATAATATAATATTTTCTCGGATGGAAATTTTATTTCATATATCAAATAATCCTCCTATTCCAAATATGTTCAAGTGGAATGATGAATCCCTATTGGAAACTCTATGTCAATTATTATTATTATTACTTTATAAACAAAAATATATAGTTCAAATGAGTGTTGTTAATGAATAAATTTTAAATTAAGTAATTATAATTTTATTAGAATAAATTTCTGTATTCTTAAAAGAGTTTCATGGACTTTCTTTTAATTGAAAGGATGAGCTCTCTATAGAACTTTCACCAGGATTTCTGCACATATAAAACTGACTCCATATAATAGCCCCTATTGAACAATAATTGTTTATAAATAAATAAAAATAACTTATACAGATAGGTTTTATAAACTGTATGGATTCTACATGGGGTTTCCTATTCTTATTTTTCAGGAATAAGTACATTTTATTGAATATCTACATTTATTATCATGTAGATGACATAATCATGATAATGGAAAACTATCCAACCTCTGTAATTGATGAATTTTTCACCTATGTAAATGGAAACATATAATTATAAGGAGACATTATTTTATTGATATAACGTTAATTAAAGGTTAAAAACTATGATATTTTTATGATTACTATTTAAAATTTTATGTACATTATGAATTCATAGTAATTCCATTCATACATTTTAATTCTCTAGATTACACCAAGACCATGATGAATATAATGTTTGGATATTACTAGAAAAATATTATGTTCTCTATAGACAATATTCTCATGTATTCTAAAATTAATTATGGATAAATAGAAAAACTATTAATTGTTTTAAATAATTTTGAAATGATAAGTTGTATGTAGTGTATAGTAAATGTGACCTTCACATGGAAGAATGTATATTGATTTCTCATGTTATCAAGTCATAAGGGATATAGGTGGTTCTTTCAATGGTCAAGGTGAATTATGAATAGACCATATAATCATATCTTATAAATATATATCGATTAAATGGAATAATTTTATATTATTTATATTTTTTAGAATGGTTTTGTGATTTTTAATCCCTCTAACCATGACAACTCAACAATATATGATTTTTCCATATCAATAAATGAAAAAATAATTCAATTAAATAATGATTATATTCTTCTAAGCAAATTTTCTCAAAACAAATTTCTTTTACGATGGTATTTGGAAAAATATTGATACCTAAAATAAAATTGTTAGTTATGCACTCATTCAAATAAAAACAAATGGTGTAATCCTTAAAATTAAGGTGATAACATGAGTGAAACTACATGACTCATAATCTAAAGTATGAATTTTTAATACTTTACTTAATGTTTTAGTGTAATATTATCTATGGATAAATGTTATATATATATATATAAACTAAAATTATATTTTATATATTAAAACTAAATAAGATCACTATATACAAAATAGAATATTGATAAATAATAAAATAATATGACACTCAATATATTAATATCTAAGAAATGAAAATAATATGGTAGATTCTATAAGTTTAATTTCTCCTAAAACCATATCCATGATAAAGATTTAAAGGTATCCAATTTTCTATGATGATTAAATGATCAACGTGGGAATATTGAAGGAACTTGAGAACATTAGGTGTTTCTGAAATGATTTCTGAATCATTTTTCTTGGAGAAGATTAAGGAGGAAAAATGGATGATATGAAGAAATTAAATAATGATAAATAAATATTTAATTGAAAATTATTAGAGTTCGTCATTAATAAATATGAGGTGGTAATATTTTTGTTATAATTATTTGTACCTTTTGTGCTTGAGATAAAGATGGTGATGTTAGAATATTCTCATAAATTAGTAGTATCTATCCACCAAAAGATTAAATGAATATTCTAAGATCATTGAGACATTTTTTAGTGGGATAAAAGGAAGAAAATGGTTTTTAAATATAAATATTAATGTGTATGGTATGTAACAATTTATGGTCGAATAAAATAATTCAATAGGGAATATGCAGTTATTATTGATCACAACATAAAATTGGCATAACAGAATCATTTTCTTTATTAATCATCATCTAAAGACATCTAAGGTAAAATTAAATAGGGTTGTGAATTATCATATTAAAAATACTAAATAATTTATATATATTTAGGAAATCATATCACTTGATAAAATATCCTTAATATATATCTAAGAAGTGGTGAGGATTCAAGAACCATCAATATTGATTTAATCTGACTCAGATCTATAGTTAACATAAAATTTAAGTTGGGGTTATCAGATTTAATTTCACATAGAGTTGAAAATTAGTATAAAATATCAACCTATGATATAAGTTCTATATCAAGGAATCATTAAAACCAAGAAAACATATTTTGAATGTGATTTATGAAATTCAATGGGAGTTAGATTCAAATATCCCTCAATTTGAGTAATTTGACAATAATTGATACCACATGAGTATTCATTTTCTCCCATATAAATACCTTTTTGGGAAGAAAATTTAAACTCTAGAATATTGGGACAATATCTAAGAAAGTAATATGTTGGGATTGAATCTAGTGGAGGAGATGATAGAGATGGAAAAACCCCATTTAGAAACACATTATATCAGTTTATATATGAAATAAACTTATACTAAAAATTTTCTATATGACCTAGAGTTACATTATTATGGTAAAATACTTCTTATAAGATCCTTAGTAATGAAATAAAATACTTTTAGGAATATTGGGATCGTATTACCTATTTATATTAACCTGTATGAAATTTTTTATATCATTTATGTTTTCCTATATTTGATTTACCATTTTTATAGGAAATTTTAGATACATGTTATGTTCTACATATATATATATATATTTATGATGTTCCTTCTATACCCTACACATATGTTAAATCATGTGGTAGTACAGTTAGGCCATGATCTCTCTTATGAAGAGTTGTTGGAAGAAGTCATAGATTGAAGAAATATTTTTTTTGAAACAATACCAAAAATCTAGTATAATTATAATATAAGAAACATATGTATAAATAGGTATCATGGGAACCTGATTGTTTAATTAAAAAAGTTTTTAATAACATTTTTTATCATAGGGTTTGATTTAAAAATTCAATGATGAAATTTTTAAATTGATGAAGAAACAAATGATTTAGAATATTTAAAATAAAATATTCTTTTATTTATATAAATATCTCTATCACATTTGAGTATAATTTTTATTAAAAATCACAAAAATGATATAATAAAAATGAAGATAATTTTTATTCCATTTACATAAAAGTATTATATTTATAAAAAAAATTAAGAATACTATTAATGGGAATCTAAATAGTTGAATAATATTTCAATTTTGTAGATAAAAATTCCATAACATTAATAAAAATTTAGTGAATGAATAAAAATGTTACATAATGAAAAAAATGGTAAATGACTAAAATGTTGAATAATTTCTAACCAATAAAAATATTAATTGAATGTGAAATAGTAATATAAATTTTAAAAGATATAAATGCCTAAAGAATAATTTAATTAAAATAAGTATTTATATTAATTTCATTCCTAAAAAACTATTTCACAAAAATATGTTACAAAAATAAAGAAATGGGATTATTTTCAATTAAAGATTGTTTAACTTGCATAGAATATTATTAATTTTAAAGAAAAATTAAAATATTAAAATAAACAAATTTTGAAATTTTTTTTGGTTAACAAATTATAAATATTTACAAATAACATAATAATTTTGAAAGATAAAAAAACTAAATTAAATAACTTATATGAAATTCATACTCTATATTCTATTTAAAATATTTTAATATATTTTATATGATTAAATTTTAGAGATTATTTTATAAAATTTACAATTTTAACAACATAAAATAGACTTTAAAGTTTTACCATTTGTTATATTTTACTCACTTTACTTTCCAAAAAATATTTCAATGACTTAATTCTATTTTAAAATTTTTAAAATGTCAAATAATAATGTTTTTCTAATCATACACAAATAAAATTTTAAGTGTTCAATAGTATTAATAATATTAATAATATGTTATAAAATAGTAAATACATTTTTTATAATACCCATCCAAATTTTCTATATAAACACCCATCCTCCACCCCTTTATCATTACATATAAAATTATTCTATTTTCAAATATTTACCATTATATGTCAATAATATTATCTAGACAACTTACTATGTACCTTTAATAAAAAAAACATCCCACCAATAAAGTATTTAGATTTTTTATAATAGAGAAAATTCATAGATAAAGGTATGGGTTTCGAAACCCATGTTAATTAGATCAATTATCCTCTTACCGCTAAATATTATAAGTAAAAGTTAGTACTTAAAAATATTTTTTAATTTGATCTAAATAATTTTTTGAAAATATTATATATTATTTTTACATCTTCTTTTAAAATTAATGTAAAACATTTTTTTACATATGGTTTTCTTCCATTACAAAAAAAAATTATAATTTTTTTAATTATTCCATTTATACATATAATTAGAAATTTATTTAAAGATTTATTCTTATATTTACAACCATATAATATCATTTTTACAATTCAACATTCATAAAATATACATGGTAATATATAAAATAATAGTTTTCAATCATAGTCATTTATGGACATGTAAATTATACATTTTGAGTAATATAGTATAAGTCAAAACTATGTAATAAGATATCAAACTAATAATTATAATTAATAAAATCTATTTTATAGAAATGTTCTTTTTTTCTTATTAGAATTCTAAATTGTGACCACCGACCATTATCATCATATTGAAGCATTTTTTAAATTATGAACCAAAAAACATTAAAATTGTCAACATGTACAATATCATTTTTATAAATAAATAAAATATGATAAGAAATTATTTATAATAGATGATGAAAATAATAATTAGCATATATTTCATGTAATTATAATAATTAACTTGTCTTTTTAGGAGTTCAATAGAGAATTTGAATCATATCCATGCATGAGTAAGGGTTTTTTCCATTCATTGTTCTGAGGTTATGTTCTATATATCTCACATATCTCTCTATATTCAATATTATATAATTAAAATATTAATCAATAATTTTTTCTGCCTAATTTTCCAACCTTTTTAGTTACATTAATTTGATTATTTTTAACTATTTATTATTTTTTCAAGTCAAACCATAAAAAGCTTATAGGGGATGATTTTATTGTTAATTTCTATTTCCACATTTCTTTTTATGTTATTTCTACACATTAATTTATTTTATTAATACCTAAAAATTGTTTCATATATTTATTCCAACACAAAATCATATCTGATGTTATATTTCCTTCTATTATTGGATTTATAAAATACTCTCCAATTGACTATAATGTTTGACATCATCTTATATCCCATTTATTTATCATTGTTTTATTTTATATCTATTCTGGATTTATGTATATTTTCTAAATAAAACTCATGTGAATGAATTATTATGTTTCTATATATGTGAATAAAATTATACAATATACTAATCAATTAGTTAATTCTTACATATCATGAGATATTATATATAGTGCACCGTAGTGTGCTTAGAAAATTACTGTATGTTTTATTTGTAGTGACACTCAACTTATGTTTATGATGATATTTTTTATTCTATATTTATATGTTTTCCATTACCACCTTTCTCATATAGAATAATTTACTTTAATGAATGTTTCCATGTGATGGTTTTTGGCCTTTCTTTTTATTGAATTCTTTTTATGAGTTTCAATTCCCTTAACATTTCACCCAATGTTAACCCATTTTTATACCCTTAGAAGGTATTATGGCTAGTACATTTTTTATTTCCCGTGAATACACCATTTAGTATTAGGAATATGGTATAAAAATGTGAAAATTATGGTTTTTGAAATTAACGGAAGCATAGTTCCTTTGAAACATCATGTATTGTGTTATAAATTTTTTATATTCATTTGTCCTCATGACTTTCTAGTGTGTTTTATAAATACATTTGGTAAGAATGAGCTATTTGTATATGAAAGAGATTTTGGTCCTTAAAAACCATATAGTATCCATCACCATAATCCACTCATGGAAAAGGGAAAGAAAAAATATTCTATCTAACTGTCTTGTAACCAAAATTTATAATAGGATATTTTTTGTGGAAAACATATAACATTATGTTATGGTAGTGTAGAAGATAATGAATTCTCTTTCCCACTCAAATTAAAAAAATACCTTTGATTTTAAAAAAATTCATATCCTAATAAACTATACTAAATTTAGTTCTAATACTTATCATCATGGTAATACCACTTATCTGGGATTTTCACTTTTAATAATCACAAGGATGATCCTTTGGTCATTGAATATAATTTCACACTCAAGAAAAACCAATATATACCAAGAAATAATATAGGTAAATATCCAAAATTTCATTAAAAATAATTATTAATAGTTTTTAAGAAAATAATTGTTATTTAAAAATAATTCAATACCTTTATATTTGGATGATTACCCTAAATACCCATTTTATATTATCATGTAGGTGCTGTTATAAATCATCAATTAAATTTAAATGGTGTAACATTGACAATTAAACCTTCAAACCATCAATAATTTAAATGGTATAAAATTCAAAATTAACTATATCAACTATTGATAACTATATGTTATTGGATTCTATCACTCTAACCCTATAAATATTTCATAATACATATATAACTATATAAATAACTATAACTATTCTTATAACTATAATAATACCCCCAATTACGTCCACATCTACAGTTTTACAATTTCCACTACTAGGTTCACATTAAATGAAATATCCATTTATATCATATTCTATAAAAATATTAACACTATAATGAATGAACTAAAATTATAGCACAATAAATAAATCTAATTATCTTATATAAACATAAAATTCAACCAAAACCACTTATAATATTACCCTTGTAGTTGAGCATGGTTTAATAATACGACAATCTCTTTTAAACATTCTATAAGAGAATATATTTTACATTCCGAAATAAAGTAAAATAATACATGAAAATATAAAAATAAATTATCCCCATATAGGATTTTCAAGGCCAATGATAACGTGGTGTGACCACATGTATATTCTACACCACCTAATGTATTTCTAAACCAAAAGAATCGATTACATTCACAATATACAATGTTCCTATGCTTAGGTGGAAGAAAACCTTTTTACTCGTTGACATTTCACATCATAGATCCCCAAAAACAAATAATCTTTTAGATATTTATATGGAGCCACTTCAAATTATCAAGGCATGTTAAAAAACTCAAAAATCCCCTCATATCACTATGTAAAGATTTTTTATATAAGTAACATAGGTTATAATAGTTTTTCGAAAAAATAACTCTTTAAAGTAATTCCTATTTATACAAAATCATAAATTTATTATCAATTATACCATGTCTTCAGGTTATAATGATATTCAAATTTATTTGGTTAATTAATCTTGAAAAAAAAGTCTATAGGAATATATTTATATTTTTCAATAAATTTTATATATTCACCTCTTTTACAACAATAGTTTTATTAAATAGATAATATTGAAATAAAAAATTCAATCAAGAAACCGTTAATTTAACAAAAATCATTTCTATATGTAATTTTATATTATATAATTCATGAATAAAAACAAAATTTATTCTAAAAATGATATTGATTTTATATAATAACTATCCTCAACTCCATAATGCTAAAAGTTCATTATTCCATAGAGGGTTATCCCTAATAACTAATCAAATTATATACTCTTTAAAAAAATTTCATTATTGATTCACCATTACACCAATTAAAAATATTTTCCTTCCCTAATATATATGTATTAACATAAGAATTTATATAGTATGAGAGATTTTTTTGGTTCAAAATCAAAAAATATATTTTCCAATAATCTATTTTCCCATATAAATACATTCCATGAATCCATCATCCAATTTTCAAATTTACAAACAATATTAAATATGTCAATGAATTTCATTAAAATTATATTAAATATCTGAAAATATTTATTTAATTTTCCATTTCAATAATAGAAAATTTATATAAAAAAATTAATGAAAAACTATTTAAAATAATATATAAAAAATAAATAAATTAAATAAATACTTTTATTAAAAAAATCCACTAACACCAAGTATTTATCAAAATTTAAATTACCATAATAAATTATATAAATACAAAATGGTAATTTAACATCATGAGTCAAATAATGCACAGAAAATGTAATTTCACAATAGGAAAAAACAAATTTATGCTTTACATGAAAAAAATATTTTTTTTGAAGTTGTAAAAACTATAAAAAATTGAGTCTCAAAATTTAATACCTTTTTAAAATATATTACTTGAAAATATTCTTTAATAATAGAAAAAAGTATACAACCACATAAAAATTTATGTTTCATTGAAATTGCCGTTATAGAAAACAAATTACACCATTTATACTACTCAAACATGATATAAGATTCCCACTATATGTCCACTACATAATGAAACCAAGAAAAACTAAATTACATGACTATAAAAAATTCTACCAATGTTTATGATTCCTCATTAGTTGATCTTTAAATGTAACATATTCATCCATATAAATATATCCACAATGAATCACCTGTTATATATCATAAATATGAAATCTATGGTATGATACATGGATATCATCATGAATTAGAAACAACTATGGAGGAATTACCACATTATAATAAACTTTTAATACATTACATCACCAAAAATTGATCAAATAACTTTTCCAAATAATGTTTCCCCATCCAAATCTATGGTACCCTTACTATGGAGATACTTCAGAAAATAAATTATCACTTATAGTAAACTATTATTGTCTCTACTTAAAATTTTCAAATGAATTATTTCTATATTTTACTGTTCTTATATGATCCCAATCCATTTTCCATTATTTTGGGTTTCCCAAAAAATTATGTTTTATTAATAATTGAACCAATAGTTTCAACCAAAAATAATGGAAAACAACATGAATGACTATATGCCCCCATTTTTTTGTCGAAGAAATGATTGAATGGTAACTATTATTATAATGTTTACATACTAATGGAGAATTATCCTCCCATGTTTAACAAAAATCTATAACAATATCTCTTATAATATCCTTCAATTAATGAATTGTTTCTAAAGTCGTATAGTTATTTTAGGATAAAATTTTATATTAGGAAACAAACAGGTCTAAGAAGTATTTTTTTAATTATAAACACATTAATTATACAAATTGCGAATCAATATTGGATAATATTATATAAAGGATAGAATAAAATTGGGTCACTGCATCTATATTGATATTTTTGAGACATTATACTAAAGTCAAATAATATAATGGAATTAAATGAGTAGAAAATTTTGAGTTCTCCGAAATAACCTAAATCACATATTGACCCAAAAAACTACATGGTATTTCCATAAAATATTATACCAAAATTTCCTCAAATTTGAATTCAATGTCAATAAGTGGTTATAAACAACCATATGAGTCTTAATATTGTAATTTTTTCAGATTGGTTCTCCCTTACATTATTGATGTGGGTTTTCACTAAACCTCAATCCTTCCTCCCTATATACCATTGGATACCAACTAGAAATGATGGTGTAAGGAATATTGTGGGAGAATATACCACCTAGTATGTTGTTGAAAAAACAATTAAGATAAGTTAATCAAAATTATAAAATCATTCAGTAGATAAACATACATAACATACTAAAACAAGAAATATATAAAGGATCAATAATCTAAAGTTGAAATCCATTACATGTCATACATTATTCTAGAATTAAATTCATGTTGATGCCCAATAAATAAAAGACTAATCATACTCAAAATAAAAGACACCAAAACCCATGTCTTAAACCCCATGTATGATCTATACTCCAAGATCCAATCCCATCAATAATGTGATCAATAAAGTTAGGGACCCTTTCACATGTTCGTGCATGATACCATGAAATATGCTCTTGTATTGAATATTTACCAAATTGAGTATGATTAAAACAAAGAAATTTTCCATTAAAAAAGTCTAAATGGTCACATGTGTAGTAATAATGCATGAAACAATATGGAAAATGAAGAATTCATTCAAACAATTAATTTAGAACAATAAATAATCCTACTCACCCTCAAACTCTTGGTTGACACTCGAGGTCATCCAAACATTTTCAGCATGATGACTTATATATATATATATATATATATCAAGTGGTGGATTCTCCATCCTAGCAAGAATCATCCATACAAATAGTATATTCTCTTATAGAGTACAAATCTACCCAAACTCTGGATCTCACCCTAAAGCATGAAATACAATTCACATCCTGCCATCAAGAATAATGTAATTGTTCATATATCCAGTAAAAGGTATGTACCCATGCATCATGCCCTTAGAGGGTATATACCCATGTCTTTATCCCTCCGGTGGAATGTGACATGATTCTAGACATCAATAGATATGAAATAATGCCTCAGTACCTTATGAAATATTTTACCAGTCATCCAGATCTCAAGTGGTACATTTCCAATCATATATTCTTTTGGCAGTACATTACCATGAACCTATACCTAATGAATCAAACATAACCATTAGTCCTAAAATAAAATATTTACAGTAATCAATTTATAATAACAAAATCTAGACATACTAAACATACTTACATGATCAAAATTAATTAATTCATCAAATTAAGAATTAAAAAGACATATATTTCACTAGGTCATGTGTCTAATTTTTAGAAATAATTGTAATAATTCACATTTAACATATCATCTGAGCAGAATTACCAATAAAAATATCATCATATCGATATTTCAACATGCCAATATACCAAATCCAAGTTAATTCTAAATTACCTCTTTTAATCAATTTTTTTATCTCAATCCAATCATTATGAGTCACGTGTTGATCTTATTATCACAATTAAAAAGAAATGAAATTTCACAATTACCCAGACATACCAATTAAATGTTGATTCATATTCAAAATAAAATGTTAAAAAATTTAACATTTTTAATCCAACTCAAATTGGTTTCCAATTGATCAAGGGGAACTAGGATAACTCTACTCAGGATCCAACCTAGATTCAACGTGTAAAACACCACTCGGGTGGCCAAAAGTCCTAGTCCAAACAACAACTGATCTAATTGGGTATGAGGGAGGTCATAACATAAGGTATTACTAAAATGTCATGTTACAAATTAGGGTATTTTTTTCCAAGACTTTTTGGCATGATCACACATGTTTCATATAATATAGAAATAAAAATAGACATTAAGAAGTGTTTCTACACTACCCACCTCAATAATAGAGAATAATATATCCATTTTCGAGGATTGGATTAATTAAGAATATAATAAACTATAACTTATATTGGTTCAGACATCGTTTTAGGACTATAATAACACGATCCATGGATAAAACAAGATGATTTCACCAAAAATAGGAGATAAATTCAAATTTTGGATCACCATATCAGATAATGAAAGAGTGATATTTAAGGATACATGAGATACTTGCAGAACCTTCAAATTTTAAAAAAACTATATTAGGGTTGAATTAGTGGATTAAAAGGAGCTAAATGAGGGTTTTGGGTAATATAATGACCACATTAACCCTTACTACATTAACACATCCCGACATAACTAGGTAGTCAGTGGGTACCACTGGCTAGCCAATGGTGTCCTATAACAATATTTCTTGTCTAGGAACCTCATAGACTATATGGTGGTTTTCCGCCTGGGGGTTGACAGGTATCCTAGAGTAAACCCTTCATACCCATAGTTGATAGGAATCAAGTAGGATTACCAAGCTATTAGATATCTAAATGGATGGTCGGTGGTTTCATAATTTCACTAAACATAAAAACCATTGTTATTTGATGATATCCACTTCCATTTTAGATTTTTAGAGCAATAAAACACCTCTAAAAATTATTTTATGTGATGAATGAGGGATATAATAGATTTTTTAAAGGGTTAATGAAGTCATAAAGATATTAAAATGAAAAAAAATGAGGAATGTAACTAGGTAGTAAGATGTTATCTTGCAACTTCCCCACCATATAACATCTCGTCCACAATCTATATTCCCATTGGTAACATTGGGGTATTGACAAAAATTAAATCCACTATGCCAATATATCAATATTACATCTCCATCTATCCTCATGAACTCTATTTTACACCGAATGCACTCACACTAGAGGCATGGCCTTCCCTTGTAAATTATTCTCAATATGATCCATGATAAAGATTGGATTCTACTCAAAGGATAAATTTACATCAAGAACAAAATAATTGACATAAATTACATGAGATGGTTCATCGTTATATCTCTAAAACGGTGACATGTGAAACACACTGTGCCCAGAAATGTGGCATTGTGGAAGGGAGAATTAGTATTCCACATTAACAACCATCTCCACTATCATAAATTGGTCAAAATCCTATGTTCCATATTTCCCTATATCTAGATATGGAAGAGATCCATCCTCAGAGATACCCAAAGGAAAACCATATGACCAAACAAAAACTCTGGAGGATTTCTCAAATGGTCAGTATATGACTTATTCATTATTTTCATGGTCAAAAACTGCTTCCTTGTTATTTGAACGTACTTATACATACCCTACATGATAATAGGTCTAAAAATAGATAAATCAACCTCCCATAATAAGAAAAAAGGTGACAAGATTTTCCTTCTATATAAGGATTTTAAAAAGAGACATTTTGATCTATTCCTAGAAGTTGTTATTATAATTGAACACCAAATTTTCCAAATGATACTCCCAATAACCAACAAAATACAAAACATAGGATCATAATATATCATACAAGAAATTTAATCATCCATTTAAATTGGTCTTTATTATATGGATGAAATGATGTAATCATAATAACATCTACTACCAATACCTTTTAAAGTCCCACCTAGAACGGTGATGTGAAACAATGATTTCAATCAGAAATGAAAAATCTTAGAACAAAAAGTAATCAAAATATGTATTGTATATATAGAACACAAATATAATAAATTATTTTGGATAATATGATTGGAAATAACTAGTATAACATATTTAGTTGATCCATGGTTACCCATACTGAATAATGTTTTTTAGGTGTCCTATAGTATCCTATCAGTAAATCCATGGTGACATCCTATTGATTTAATTTAAGAATGTAAATGCCTATAGTTACCTATTTTTCATCGGATTCTCTAACATCACTTGGTGATAGGTTAAGACTAAGGACCTATATCATGTTTTCTACTTCTTCATCCATGGTAACAAGTATTACCTTTGAAGATCATGATACATCTTTGAAATATCAGGATGCATTTCAAATTTAGAAGAATTGAATTCCATTATCATCTCCTCACGAAATCCCATAGAAAATAATAAATATACATGGATAAGAACACCATTAATGATTTCAAGAGAACAACCTAACACTGGATCCCAACCATATTTGTTTTTTCTTAGACCTGAACCCTATATATCATATATCTTTACCCACTTATTTTTATATAGATGAACGAGTGTAATATCTTTTTATATGATAAATATTCATCAGTAGGACTATTGAACGTCCAGATAATTCAATTAAATGATCTCCATTATCCTCCAATATTTATAGGACTCTTTTATTGACTATATACATGGATTCATAATCAAGTAGACAGTAGCATCATTTACAATCCTTGATGTATAGGACAACTCATTATTGATTGAATATCGATAGTCGAACTACTTCCTTTGTTAAATGTTCATATCCCACTATGTAATGATAAATATAAGGATATTGTAGTTTTTTGACACCAAAAACTTTTTTCCAAAATTATAATTACCCTAGAATATCATGGATTAGACCAAAATACCTAAATAAAAATCATTATTTTGATAATTACTCTCATGTTCCATGAACTATCTAGAGCTATAAGAGATCACTCAATCCTCATATATCATAAATTCTTCGAATATGATGTTAGATGAGTTATAGTACATGGCCTAATCCATACCTAGATTAGGTAAGGATATGATCGGTTTTAAGGTTAATCTACACTCAAAATCCCAAAAATCCTCCTCATAAAAATATAACCAAATAATGACCACCCATTTCTACATTACCTCAGACATCCGTGTTTTTAGATTAGATAAACTTGGATGAAATTTTGGTGACTACATGATATATAGAAAACTATTCATACCATGAAAACATTCTGGGGCCACTCTAAGGAACCATGGATGAATCCTTTTATAGATCAAATAACACTCTACACTATAAGATGATGTGACCCAAAAAGTTAAAATTTTTGATCCAAAAACTAAGTATATATAGAAATATGTAAATCTAATGATATCTCATAGTACTTAATACAATTTCATGATGTTGGGCATTATAATTTGTAGACCAACAATATACTAAGATATTATTGAATAAAACCACTAAAAACAGATCCATGAATGGATGGATGATCCAATGTATCCATAACATTAACATAATAAGTGCATTTTCTAGGACAAACAGAATCACAATGAACACATATAGTCCATACCATTTCTAAAAGGTATTCTGGGATATATTATATCATCTCACCCCAAAATAATTTTACCTTAATAATAAATTATTCTTGGAGAAGATCTTGGAACCTCTAAACAAATTAAATGTATTTTAAATGTGTGGTAGGTTACAATGGTTCTTGACTATCAACTTTTTAGTACTTAATAATCTACACATAATCACACTGCCTTATCAGCCTTCTTTGATAAAATTATAAGAGAAACCCAATGTAAATTTTATGGCCTTCTAAAACCCTTAACTTCTAGGTCATCCAACTATACATCAAAATATCAAATCATTAATATTAAAATAATTTTAGGTGGGATAGAATCTTCTTCACCTCCCAGCACCAACTCGATAGTGAACTCGATCTCCCCATCAATCAGTATGTCGAAGAACTATTTAGGGAAGACATCTGGAATGTGGTCCACCATAATCATTCAATGATCAGTATAATATTTGACATAAAACATTCAACAGAAATCTCATTTCATATACAACCATGTAGATCTCCCCCAATAGAAGTATCATATTTATCTCCTTAGAGTACTTAAATCTATCTACTATGCTCGTACCTAGTCCATCGATGAGAAAAATGACTAGTGGTAACCTTATGTTCATATAAAATAGTCTGAAAAGCACCAATCCATACTCATGGTTTTTTGATTTTTCATGCATAGATAAATTAAAGATGAGAAAAAAAATTAATTATAATCCCAACTGTGGGTTATGACTTATAATGCATACGGTTTTTTCCCAACTATGCAAGCAACTAATGAAAAATATGATACTTCTATTACATTTCACGCTCGGGTTGGATGAAATATAGTAATCTAGTCCAAATATGGTATTTTTTTCCACCATGGAAATTTATAAACACTTAGAAAACTATGGGTGCCGAAGACCGACAAGATTCATGCCAAATGTGGGTTATTAACTCTAAAGGTGAATATGACTCAAACATGTTAGTGGAATACATTCAAATGATTTTTTTATGTTCATCCAAAGAACCATAAACATTCCAAATCTTCATCTCACACCCCAATATACATCAATTCATCTAACCTCACACATGTCATTTTTTGATCTCTTATGCATCATGGCATCCTAGAATTGAACAAAAACTCAAATCTTTACTCTAATAGAGTTCATTACTAAAATATCATATACCTCTAAGCCTAGATTGACTAACAATTTTTTGTATGCATCATCTCTCTAACTCCACCAAATCACGCACTCAAAATTACTCTCTTTTGAATCAACATAAACTTGTTACTGAGATTTATTGAACAAGACCTAATGAAAAAGTACAAATTAAAGATTCTATTCATCCAGCCGTGCTCTAACATCCGTATTCACAATGACCTAGGATCTCTACTTAACATCCTTGGGGTCCCAATAATTTAGCACATATTGACTTGATGTATGTTTTGATTACCAATATACTGAAACTCAATTCAATGATGGCATAGAATCATTTTCTCAAAAAGGTTCATCATGCCAATTGAAACACATGATACACAAAAAAGATAAAATCATGTAGTGATGAAAATAACATAAAAACACTAACACATGGTTACTCCATAACCTGGATTAAAAAATAAATTTTCTTTTAATAATAGATCAATTTATTTTTTTATTATCATATATATTAAAGAATTACATTTCCCATTTTAAAATATTAGATGTCTTACATGATATAATTGTATCCCTATCATGGGAAATTCATGTCATCATATTACCCTACATTTCTACCCAGATTCATTTATAATCACCTAATGTAATACAATCCTATGATTAAAATATCAATAAATATTAACATAAAACAGAAATTAAATGCCTAAAGGTAAAATAATATCACAACTATAACCATTGAACATCAAGAATAGTAATCCCATCATTATGTACATGGGTTTCTCTCAACACATGTGTTAGAAAATAACATGAACAATATCATTACAAAGACCTAAATCATCCTAGTGTCCTACCACCATTCCCTAAAAAGTAATTAAATAGAAAAGACATGATATCTGATACAACACTAAAATATCCTTGGCATAGTGCTCTGTCACATGACATAGTCAGGTCATTAATAAACCTCTTGTGAGACACTCCATATGGAAGTGGTAGCTAACCAATAATGAAGGTGTAATGAATATATCAGGGATATTATACCATATATTATATATTTTCAATAGAAGATGAAATTTAAAAATAAAACAACTAAATCATATAATAGATCTATAGAATTAAGCAACTAAAATATGACATATATAAATAAGTAACAATCTAATAAGAATAATAATCCATGACCTATAATATTATTTGAAAATATAAAATCCATGTAAAAATTCAACCAATACAAGACTAAATATATTCAAAATAAATGTCTCAAAATCCCTGGTATATAACTTAATTCATGACCTATATCTAATCTCCAATCCTATCATCTAAAGTAATAAATCATTTACATGACCACATTCCCTTTTATATACTTGCAACCATGACACCTTCAATAAATCAAAACAGTTAATTGATGGGATATGTGTACAACTATGTAGGCCGACCCCATGATGTCTAAATAGTACAACCTATTCTGATAGTGCATAATAAAATTTTATAAATCTGTAATTAATTAAAAATTTTAATATGTAACAACAAATAATTTTGCTAACCCTTGAGATATGGGATGAAAGTTGGGGGAAAAATAGTTCAATATGATAGCTGATATCAATATCAGGTGGTGTTTTATCCTTCCTAGGATGAATCACCCATAAAACTGGTATATTATCCTTCCAGATAAGGTTCTACCACAACTGTGGATCTCTCCCTCATAAATCAATCACAATTTACATTCAAGCCACGTGAATCTAGTAAATATGCATGAAGAAAACAATCGGCATGTACCCATGGGTTATATTTACTTGTTAATTAATCCCTCATGTAGTGTTCTTTGTGCATCTACACCTTAGGTGGTATGACACGAGACATATAGCCCCCATATTTTTTGTTACCAAACATCTAGAACTTTGATGTAATGTTTTCAGGTATATTTATCTGAAGAGATACATTAACATCTACTAATTCCAATGAAATAAAAAATAATTAATATTCATACAAAAAACCATTTATAATACTAATTTAATAATACCAAACTCCAAACATGCCAAACTAGTTTATATATGTATAATTGATCAATTCAAAAAATTACCAATTAACATGTCATTTATTCCATTATCCCATGTTTACAATTATAAAAAATTTAATTGTAACAATTCCAATTTCATGTATCATTTGAGAAAAATTAATAGTACACATATCATCATATTCATTTTCCATCATAACTTTATACCAATTCCAAATACAATGAAAATTAAATATTTTGGTCTATATATGTTATTATCAGGATAATCAACACTGTTCATATGTGGATACAATTATCAAAATTCACATACTAAGATAATTCACAATAAACATATTATTAAAATTCTCTGTTGGGGAAAATTAGAATGTCATGTGTTTAAAAATCACATTGTTAATCAAAATTATAACATATTTCCAATTAATCAAGCATATCTATATTCTTTTAACTCATGTTCTAACCAAGATTGAAATGTTTTCACACCACTTTGTTGGCCAAAATAATTATCTAAAATCCAATAGATAAAATGGGATGAATTGGAGGAAAAAGAATAGGTTTTAACAAAATAGTTGTTTACTCATTAGGATATTTAACTCAAAGAACATGACAGTGTGACTTCACACAATTTAAAAAATCATGAAATTAAAATAGACATTAATGGGTTATTTTAGGCCACCCACGTAAAAAATGGAGAACTAGATATCTATGTTTGAGTGACAAATAAATGTTCCAAAAAATGATATCTTATTTATATTTGTTGTAACATCTCAGCAAGAATTTATGTACAGGATACATGTATGAAACAATTGTATTTCACTACATACAAGGGAGACATTGTGATTTTGGATCACTAAATCATAATAAGAAATATAGTTATTGGATGAGCCTTTCGTGCCTTAGATGACATTCCAAATTCCGTAATCAAATATTTGGGTTCAAATAGGGGATTACAAGTTTTAAAATTGTAGTTTGTTATCCTAAAAAAGGATAAATTTAACCCCTTAATTTATCATCCCATTCGGTAACCACGAAGTATCCATTGGGAACCCCCGAAAAGCAAGCGGTGTCCTTTAACAATCATTTATATCTATTAAGATCTTCGGTTGGCCAATTGATTTCCACCATGATGGCTGGTGGGTGTCATATAGGAGATCCATGATGCACAGATCACATTGGATAGCTATTTTATTACACTAGCTTCATGGTGGTACTATATTTTTTCAAGCATGAAAACTAGTGAAAGTCGCTTCTATCCTCCATCAATATGGGTTTTCTGGACACCCAAACAACTATGAATCATTCTCTTAAGAAATTAATGGAGGTTAAATTTCCGGGAATAATTTTTTCAACAAGATATAAAGTGATTTAATCAAAAATATAAACAGTAATGCACCTATATATAAATATGGTATCCCACAAATAAACTATGAGAAAATAGAATTTTTTAAAAAATATTGAATCGATATATTTACCCCCAAAAAATATCCCTTAATAATATATTATGTATTTGGAGTACCAAGAAGACCCACCACATGTTAATTATGGATTTAACAAATTTCATCATCCTAAATGTATAGAAAATCAAATTAATAGTCTCCAAACATGGCCCAATGCTCACTATATTCTAGCTAACTATCTATACAATCAGGATGAATATTATAGTCCCCCAGGGACTAAGTCTAATGATGACAAAATTAGGAATCCTATACTCATTACTTCAATTAATATTACAAAACCATCTATTAATGAATGATAATACAATCTAATTCTCCTAATATAAGATACATTGGTAACAAATAATCATTCATCGTCCACCCCCACTTATCTATTAAATTACATGGTGTTATATATCCCGATAAAATAATATTCCATCGTTTTATCTTTCCTATATTATAAATAAAATTATATATATAATCATTTTAAATATAACCACATCTCCAATATATAAATTTGAAATATTTTTAAGATATTATGAAATTTATAATGTTATGATTTTTAATGATAGTTAACAGGTGTACAAGATAGAAATTTTTCAATAATTTAATATTAAAACCGATATAAAAGGTATAAATCATTTCTAACATGGTTATTCATGGTATAATAGATCTATTATGATAAATAATAAATTAATCTTATTTATTTTATTAAAAACAATCTGAATCTAGGATGGGTTTCCTTATAATAAACCACATAACGAATTGTTTTTAGGGGTAAAAAATGAATTGGATCACCTAGAAACATTTCCATCAAACCATCAAAATCATATTAGAGCTATTATAACCAAATGATTCAATAACCATACCTAGTCAAATTACATAAAATATTCAAACCCTATTACAAATTAGTCATGAATATCTCATAATACGAAACTAAACCTAATAAAGTATATAAGTTTCTGTCATACTTTATTATATTCTAAGGAAATAGTTACTGGGATATTAATATATAGACAAATAAACCTTCAATTGACATAAAATTTCACCATATGTATATGAAATTCACAATTCCAAAATAATCACTTTAAAACAATCGTATACCATTAATTTCTTCTTAAAAAATATATAAAAAACTAAATATTATTTATAAGATCCATAAATTACTTGAAAAAAAGGATTTAATTAATTAAAAAAAGAAATTATTCATCCAAATTGGGTAGAAGGAACCAATGAATAAATACAATAAAATATTATAGAGAATTTGAAACTATAAATGAAAACATGAAAATCTAAACGAAATTACATTAACTCTACACAGCTATCATCAAAATGTTATTATATTTATCTATATTCTGACTAAATAATGGTCATACATTATTCATTAAAAAAACTCATGTCATCGAGATAATAAAATAGATAATCAATATGACAAAAAATGGAATTTTTATTAACTTCCACCTACATTAGATGTTGATAAACCATACACAGACAAGTATTTCCATCCATCTTCTTAAAAGAATAAATAGAATCAACCAATAGAGATACATTCAGTCCTATAAATACATTCTTTAATAAATCATTGATTTTATTCCCCATGTCAAAATTCACTCTTATGGCCATTCGATAATCCCCCATTACAATATGATAGATGCATGTGTATTACTATATCCAAAAATAAATGTCACATAAATGAGGTAAAATCATCACTCCCTCATGGGATGAATCCCTAAATTTTCTTATAAATATAGTATGTTCTCTCTCCTTCCCATTTGATTCACAATGTATAATACTTATATACTAATGGGTAATATCTTGCTTCCCTAAATGATGATACCAAAAAATGGTATATATTCCTATAATAAATACCAAATGATAACATCTAGGGATTGATAAAACCACCAATCATTGATAAAAAATATCATTAATCCATATATAATAGAACTAATGCATTCAAAAACTAAAATAATATAGAAGAATTTGTAAAAAAAAGTAAATCCTAAGGGAATATATAATTTTCAAAAATATGATCAGGATAATGGACCACTAGAAAAAAAACCATGAATGATTCTAAAAAAGTGTTTTCACTGCTAGTGGTATATGAATCATTAATAAAAATACCATAATAAATGAATAGGATTCCCAATTATCATTAAATAAATAATTTTTTAAATGATAAAAATATTACATCTAAATATTTTTGGTCCCTTTATGACTTACACCTGTATTGAATTAGGCTTTCCAAACCCATCTCCTCAAACTTGGGAATTATGATTCCTACTCCCTCCTTATTTTAAATATGTATTTTTTCCCTATAATCAAGGAATTACACTGTAATTAAACTTACCATGTCCACCATATAGTATAGTGGGTGTTTTATCCTAATAATATGGCTAAGGATGCATTTAAAAATCCCATAGTAGTCTAACTACCATTGTACTATGAATCGGTCTCTTAGTAGAAAATTAAGAACCATTTATGTGACCCATACCACTTTATTAATAGTAAAAAGGGCCATAAAGACCCCTATAAAGTAAATAAATACTAGTGAAAAATCCTTTTATTATATATGGTATTCCACTCATAATATGGATATATCAACATGATCTAGGTAGAAAAACATTAAAATCAACATATCTAATATTAGATAAATTCTATATCATCGGTAATAAGGTAAAGTGTTTTTTTTCATTCAAAAACTGATAATATTTCCACAACCATAGTGTATATCATTAATCTATTATAATTTCAACATTATTAAAATGGTTCTTTTTCATCCACCAAAACAAGTAAAAATAAATTCTTTCGTACTCACCCCTTTTGTCAGACTATAACCATTTTGTCTTCATTTATGATTCCAATTACAACATTGATATTTGTTTTATCAATATAATGAATAACTCAAAATTGTTCTTAAATTTGAAATCAACCACATTTTATGTTTTATCATCAATTTACATAACATTTTAATGTGTTTCTTAAAAAAACACCCCATATATGGCCTTCCAACGACTGTTTAAGTTCGTGGGTTTGCTACCTTATAGAGAGGATGACACATTCCTATGAATTCGATGTATAAATTATTTTTATATTATTTTCTCAAAAAAATGTATTTTTCAATTTACTATCATAGAAAATACATTCTTCCCCCTCTAACCCTTGTGAATTATATGATAATTCTTGAATATTTCAGTATATTAACCAATTAATATGGTAAATATTAGCCATTTTGAATGATTTACTATATATAATTCCATTCCCTTTAGAACTTTGGATGCTATCATAAAACTTTGTGTTATTTTCCACATAAACCATCTATATATTTTTTAAAGAAAACTATATCATCATATTGACCTAATGAAATTGTTTTCCTCTATTGTTAAGGTTTGTGTTATGACCTTTGAAACTCAAGTAAGTATTTAATTGATATTTATACATTTATATAACTATTTTTTAAAATATTGAGTGATTTATAATCCTTAGTGAATATATACTAAAACCTATATATACATAATTTATGATACATCATCTCTCAAAGAATGAGTAAAATGAATACCAATAATCAATTATTCATTACTCTAATAAGTTGGTAACACTTAGAAATGATTTTTTCTCATGTTCTGTTATGTTTTTTTATAACATAAAAATGGAAAGTATTTTGGAGGTTTCCCATTGGTATTTTTAAAGTATAATAAAATTCCTCTGGTTCTTGAAAGTCTATCCTATCGTACGTATGTTTACTAATTTCTACTGAATTTTTTTCATTTCACACATTTTTTTTATTATTTTAATGATTTTATTTTCCTTTACCTTCCATACTAATGATAGTTTTTATAAATTCCTATACTTTCTCATAATATTTTCTCTTTGAAAAAAAAACCAGGTTTCATTAAACAATAATTTATTTTTACCCTTTAAATTTCACAACATAGTAATTATCACATCCAATTAATTAATTAGTGATGAAAGAACTAAAAATTCCCATATTAGACGTCTAATGTTCCCACCAATTCACTCAAAATAACTCTAAATCATGTGAAATTATTAACATAATCTAATGAAAATATTCTATACACCATCCTCTAGGTAAATATATTAAATTTCAAAATCACATTTTTCATATATTTTTAATTATATTTGAGATTGTTTTGGGTAATAAACAAGCTTATAAGTTTTTTCACATATCTTTTATTGAAATACACATTTCATGAGAACACTATTCAAACACTGTTATTTACCATATACCTATGGCCTTCCCTCTTTTACTTATCATTTTATTTTAGTTTAACTCATATGTAATAATCTAAATATCTTTTTATAGAAGAAAATATTTAAAATTGATTCTATAAAAACCAAAATATATAATTTCCAACTTTCCAACTTAAATCATGAAATCTTCCAATACTATTTCTTCAAAAAAGTAATCCCATAGTTTGAAAAAATATGAAATGTGAAAAATATTTTATTTCATGTTTATTTCCCATCAATGATGCCACTTTATATGTTAAGATGAATTATTCTAAAAATAATATCCCCCAAAATTCTCAAATATTGTGAAATGTTTGAAATATATTAACTATAAAACAACCAACTTTATTTTATGAATAAATACAAATCGATATTTGAAGTCTATCATAGAATAATTATATATTTAGATTAGAAATATTATAGAACTGAAAAAAATGGAATAATAAACAATCACATAAAATGAAACAAAACACATGTGTTAACATGGATTAAATATTTCATTACTCAATGAGAGTAACACTATGAAAGTATATTAAAAAAATGGAAGAAAAGGAGGAATCCCCCATTATTGGAGGCCTAAAAATTTTGACCACTAATTTTTGGTATATCTAAAAAATCTCTCTCTAATGTACGAGTGACATGTTTTCCATGTTATAGATCATATATCTAAAAAAATTATTAAAATGTGTTACTTTTATCCCAGTTACACTATCTTATGATCCTTAATATCTATTTTTTTCTATCAATAAATAATATATTATATTCATGTTATAACATCAGGTGAACCTCTATATAAAATTTCAGGGCCCCATCATTTGGAATATATTATTTTACTTTTCATACTCCACCATTCTAAGCCACTAGTTCCATTATATCACTAGTCTTGTTCCCTAACATCCTTTTAAATTTAACTCATCTAAAATTTGACAAACAAAACATGAAAATTGTTTTAAAAACTCCATGAATTATATATATATAAATTATATTAATGAAAATTAGGTTATTGAAGACAAAAATAAAACCCATCATTGAGTGATTCTGAGCTCAGAAAATGATGGAATTTGAGAAACCAAATATTGTTCATAATTTTCTATATATATAGATCAATTGTGATTGACAGAATAATAATACATGAATAATCCTTTGGTGGTACCCAGTATCATATTTAAAATTATAAAAAATATTATCAATTACCCACTATAAAAAATATGATGGTATTCAATATATAATTGATGATACTGATTGAAATTGAATCTATGTTGAGTTTTATGAGATAAAAATTAATTTTGTAAAATTTAAAATGGTTATAATGACCTGAATGGATAAATCGGGGTATAAAAAATTATGTTTATTTTTGTAAATTATATTCATTTATGTGGAAGTTACATGACTACGATGTGGTAAAGAATTTTTCTCCATCATTTCAATTATATAGAATTTATTTTTTGACTTATCCTGGTGTTGACTTTGTGCTTGATTGTGTTGAAAAAATATGATATTGAATGTTATGATATTATTCTTCCTCATAGTATATATTACATGTGCTTAAATTTTTTAGAGAATAGTTCACTAAAATGTTTGTAATTTATTTTATGATTTGTGACAAGATTGTTTTTAGGAACATTGGCATTATAGATATACTACATTAATGTGAAAATTATATGTTATATCATAGAAGAGTAATAACATGTATATTTATATTAAAAAACGTGTTAATTATAATTTTTATTTGTACATACTATAGTGGTGTTATGGTCTATGTATCCTAGCTTATTGATTAGTCATATGGACATGCTATTGTAGATTATAAGGTGACCTTATGGAATTTTTGACTTGGTTTACTGGATAGTTGTGAATAATAGCTTTCTTGGTTATTTTTGTAATGATGTGGAAATGTTATCTTAATACATGTCATAAAAATGATTTTCTTAGGGTATTTATTAGAATATATAATAGATTTGAAAAGTTATTATATATTTTCCTTGTAATCCAGCATTAGTGATGAAAATTGAATTCTATAAACATTCAACCACATAATGATGTATTTTCAAGTGTGTCATGAAATTTAATTCATGACAATATATTGAATGTAAATCTATGTATACACTTAAAATACCCCACTATTTGTTTTTGATTAAATATGTATTCAATTATGATGTGATAAATGGATGTGTTGTGGGTATTAAAGTGATATATATTCATCTCATTTAGGGAAGATAGATGTATTGTTGTTATAAAAGTGAGTTTTTAAATAGATATTTAATATTGTGGTAATAAAAGGAAATACCTGGTGGGAGTTGGTTTATAAGGGCCTTCAATTTTCTGATGGTGTGTTATTTATTATACATTGTTTTTTATTTTTCTATTGTTACATTTTTTGATATTGGGAATAAAATGTTATAATGAACTAGGATGATGAATAATGATGTGTAGTCTTCTAGAAAAATTTATACTCATTTCTAGCATGTTATAGGGGTTTTTAGGGTTAGATAGTTCACTATATTTAATTTTAATTATATTACCTTGGGTGATTTTTGGGGTATATATTAGTATTTTTTATGATTTAATAAAATAATTATCTAGAATTCATGATATTGGTATGGTAATTTATCATTTTTGGATGGCCTACAGAAAATATTGAAATATTCATCCCCTATTTTCTTTACCAAGTTATAGGTTTATTTTTTAAGAGATGTTGTGAAGTGTTACATAAAATAATGATATTGATGATAAGATCTTTGTGCTTAATGATTCTTTTATATACCATGATTGTGTACTTATTATTTGGTATTTTCTTCATGGTGAAAGCTAGACGTTATTCTAATGCTTTTATTTGTCATTGATATTGACTATATTGTATAATATTCCCTCATTTATTTTCCAGACGATTTTATAATGAAATTTTAATGTTTTTTTCTCTTTTTTAGCTATACAATGGGTCATATATTTAAAAAAATGGAGGTAGTTTTTTTATTTATACACTCAAAGGGCCTATTGGTCGTAAGATTCCGAAATTATAATCAATTTCCTCACATAATATGATGGGGTCAGGTGGAATAATATTATGATAGATTAGTATTAAATACTAGCCTATATAGATATTGGAGATTGGGTCTTATGCCATGTGAGGTATTGTTGCATATAGAAAAATAAGGGAAATAGTGTTAGGGGTATTATAGTTTAGTTTGATGTGGCAGAGAACCCAAATATGGCGTGGAACCCAACACATTTCCCCTTACAGAAATAGATTCACTAATGGAAATATTACCTATACCAATGGTTTTGAACCGTTGTTATAGGTCCTCAAACTGTTGGTATAGGCTATACCAACGGTTTGGGGATCCGTTGGGAGATTTGGCGTGGGGAAAGACCTATCCCAACGGTTTGGAGAAAACCATTTGGAAAGACCTATCCCAACGGTTTTTAAACCATTGGGATAGGTAAATATATATAAAAAAGTTCCAGTGGAGGTTTGAACCCACAACCTCTACATTATATATCAACGACTTTACCACTATCCTAGAGTATCCTTTGTGAATATATTTGGATATATATATATATATATATATATATATATATATTTATGTAATTTATATATTGATTTATTTGACGATATTCGACAAATGTTCTCATAAAAAATAAGGGCACCTATCCCAACGGTTCACAAAACCATTGGGAATGGCCTATCCAAACAGTTTTGAGAACCGTTGGGATAGGTACCCACCCTTTCACAACAGTTTGGCCAAAATGTTGGGAAAAGTGGCCACAAAGTAGAATTTTCCCAACGGTTTGGCCAAACTGTTGGGAAATTCATACCCTTTCCCAATGGTTTTGGTAAACCTTTGGGAAACATGACATCAAAGTGGGCTTCCCCAATGGTTTGGCCAAACTGTTGTGAAAGGGGACCTATAACAACGATTTTTACAAACCGTTGGTATAGAAGAGTTGGGAAAGCTCAGATTTCCAGTAGTGATTTAAAAATCACTAACTCATCTACATAGATCAATAATTATTTGTTATGGTTAAGGGTGTATATGTAACGACCCATGTACTTATAAAATAATTTTTCTTCATTCTAGAATTAAATGTTTAAATTCTCTAAAAATTTATAAATAAATAAGTAGTATTTAAATAGATTAGGGAATATATAATAATAAAATATTAACCTAACTGAAGAAAGTAAAAAAATGAAATTTTAATATCTTAGAAGTGAAAATATGATATTTTTGTATCATGTAATTTGTGAATAATTTTTTAGAAAATGGTAAATTAAGTGTTGGTATTTTTGTGAAGCATAAATTTTTATTTAAAATTTTATAATTTATATAATTCTTTAAAATTAAAATTACCTTAATAAAAATTATTAATATATTAATATTTATTGATCTCATTATTATAATATTACATTATGAAAACTTGATATATTTTTCAATGTGTTAAAAAATTAGTTGTAGATTTAAAAATTTGATTTTTAAAATAAATGATGATTATAATTAAAAAATAAATTATTCATATTTAGAAAATTATTTTCATAAAATTTAGTTAATTTATGAATTCCACAGGTCAAAAAATGGTTCAGGTAAATTTGTGTGATTTTTCTGAAATAATTAATTCTTTTTTCAATAGTAAAATAATGTAATTTATGATATTTAAAAAATAAATGATTTATTTACTCATAGATGATTTGTGGACAATGTAAGATCATAATATCAAAATATAATTAAATTTTTTATTAAATTTTGTTATTATTCTCAATATATTCATAGTCATTAGCTTAATAGTACATTAATGAATAAAAAAACCAAATAAAAACACCCCTCTCCTCCACTATAAATACCACTCATCACCACCTCTTCTCCTTACACCTCAATGCCTTATAACTTGTTTAAAATCATCCCAAATACTTTCCCAAGCCTCTAACCCATGTCCAATACCTTATAAAATAATCCAAAGTACAAAAATACGTTCCTTATGGTGGTTCTCAAGGATAAGAATCGAAGATGTAAAATCCCATTTCATTTCATTTTATTTTTATTTTTTTTATTTCCATTTATTTTAATCTCCTCAACTAAAATCATACAAGTTAATTTATTACTATAGTATCTATCATATTCTAGAATAATATTTTATTATTTGAATATCCATCAACAAATATATCCTCTTATACTCTTATTCTAAAAAAATAAAACATAATCTTTGATGAGTCGATATACAATCATCTTAGATGGTGTGTTTTTATTTTCTTTTATTTCCATCAATGATATTAATAAAACCATTATTATAGTTAAACATTTTATATTATTATTATTTTATGTTATTTAATTTTATTTAACCAATATATGAACATGATATTCAATTAAATTATACGAGTTCTTGATGGTCGTAAAACCCACCAAAATAAATTCAATAATTTTCATTAATGTTTTATCTAATGATTAAAACTCCAATTAAAAAATGATATATTGTATAATTTAAAATTATGGAAACATATTAATACTATTTCATTCCACTTCTGATATTTTTCTTCCCTACAAAAATAAAATAAAAAATGATCCAACCATGGAAACCATTAGAAAAATGCACCTGAAATAATGAAAATAAAAAATAATGTTAACAAAAGGGTGGGAAAATGTTATAATAACATCATATGTGTAATTATAAACGTTAATATAGTTCTTTAATATATTAATAAAATACATCAAACAATTATAAATGATGTTTGAACATTTAATCATCTCATGTTTTGAAATAGATAAAAATCCAAAGGAATTTGAATTTTTAGGTTTTCTGGATGGGTTGTTTTTAAAATTGTTATTAGAAACAAATTACAAGAGATTAAGAACATACATTTTGTTTTATTAGGGGCACACGGTTAGTCTGAAACTATGCCACCCTTATCAAGAAATGGCGTGGGTTATTTTATAGGATAAAAATGTCATGTGTGGGATGAGAACGAATTTACCAAACCATGAACGTAACCAATATGAATAAAATCATACTAAATGGAAAAACTGGAAAATATAAAAAAAAATTTATAATAATAACAATAATAATATTATTATCATCATTTTTATTATTTTATGTTAATTTTGAGAGACCCAAAATGGGGGTTTATTCTTCCCAACATCATACAACACATCCCTAGAAAATTAGGGTGGGAACCCCCCCCAACAGCCACCTCTATGTTCATTGATCCTATCAATTAAATTCACAATTTATCTTAGAATCATCCAGGTGAGTCTTTATGATTTCATATCCTCATCTCTTAGGCCATTTTTCCACTCCTCGTAACCTAGTGAGGTTCTATTAAACCATAGGTTTGTGAAAAACCATAATTTTAGTTTTTTCTTCATTTTTATGTTGTGAAAAGGGTGTCTATGGTCGATTGTGTTCATGTTCTGGAATCCATCACTAAAGGTGAAGCTGGTTGGTTTGATTTGGTTTAACCACTATTGATTTACAGTATTTTTTTTCCTTTTTTCTTGATTAGTCATCAATGTATATTTAGTGTTTTTGATGTTTTTTAGTTGCTGATACATTTCTTAGTCAGTTTTGATATATCATTTTTTAGTATAACATACATGCATGTGTTGGGGATATTTATATACCCTCTTTGTAATGTCCTTTAAAAGAGAGGAAAATGTACAATACATCTAGGGGTATTATATATATATATATAAGAATGTATGTGTAAGTGTAAGGACCGTATTAACGTTTTAACCGTTGAACACATCAAGCTCCAATGTGTTTGTATTTTCTTAGTCTTCTCTTGATTTTGGATCCCTATCCTTGACCCTGTTAATATTAATAAATATTTAAGTGATTATTTTAATGAGATGAATTATTTGTGCCTTTGACAGATTGAACTCAAACCCATGAATTAAATTCTTAAAAATGATCAATTATTTTTTTCATAAACAAATTCATGTTTAATAATTTAACCCCTCTAATAGAGGTGAATTTTCTCTTAAGAGAATACATAGTGATTAGCCATTTTTTTATTCCTTTCTTATTTCATTGGTGTTTCTTTATTCAATGATGTTATGGTTGACATATAGATAGTTTAGGATATATATTCTAATAAAATAAGAAAATAGTGTTCCCTTTTTAAAATGATTAAGGAACCAAGTCACCAACTATATGATTAGACCTTATTAAAAATATAATTACAAGGAATTATCCATTAAAAGGAAATGACCATGTAGGAATTTTCAAAAATTTTCCATATTCCCTTGTATGTACCACTTGAACCATGATAATTGATTTGAGTTGACTTGTTTAATTAAATGGCCTGAATTGAATGGAATGTCTTGACATGTTGTATTTCCTTCATTGAATGTTTTAAATAAATTACGTTAAATGGAATTGTATTTTGTGGAATAACCTAAATCACATTTTATTTGATACAATTATTTATAGTATTTTTGATATGTGTGATCATGCTGGTTTGATGTGGGAATGACAAGATATTTTAGAAAATCTCGATTAATGTATAATTTTTATTAAACCACCAATGAATCCATTTGGGTAAATAGGAAAATAGACTAAGTCCTATAGTAACTGGATAGGTATGTCAGCCTTTGATTTAATTACTACCATATCTATTTGAATTTAAATCCCTCAAATAAATTTGATAATGCGATTGATTACTATATTAGACTTTTGAATTGTAATAATAATAAATTTTCGTGCTTTATTATGGAAGAATCACATTTGATAAGTTTAATAAGTTTTTTTATTAATGGCCCTATGGATTAATAATTAATGAAATAATTTTGATATAATTATGATTACAATTCGGCACTTGGATGAATGAAATGGTTTGTTTTGATAGATAGTAATTTTTATAAATTGATTTTTGTGCCTTATGATGATAAATTAGGTATGATTGATACTGTAATTTTAATTTTTTTTTCATATCTATTGAGCTTATTTGATATTCATGTGATTAATTACTAAGGGTTTGACAATGATGGAATACGGATTTTCTTTGGATATATCTCATGATTTTTGTTGATGTGTGAGGACTTAGTGGTTTTTTTGTACCACTTAAGTGTTTGGTTCACTAGTACTAAATACCTTATGGGAGATTACATTATTATTTCCAATTAATAAGGGCTATATGCATAGTCAAATGATTCCTGAGGGAGAGATTTGAGTTATGACTGATGGAGATAATTTGGTTAGCATAAGGAAATATGTCTTATATTTTTGGAAAATTCTAAGAAATTCATCCTTGGTAAGAGAGTTTCCCACCAATTTGGATGATCAATACTAATGATTTAGGAATTACCCATTAACCTAGATACTTGGTAGGGTATCAAAGAAGGTATATAAACCAAGTGTCTCTTAGGAACATGGGTGGGTTGTTTTTTATTTATTCATCACTACTTTTTTATTTTTCTGATAATAAGAGCTCCCTGAATTACAATATATATTTGGTAATGAATAAGTATAGACACTATGGATCCCATCATAATGATATTATTATCTCACACCCCGCTTAGGATTCCATTGGAAAAGTGTAACTGAGTAGACCACATATTTGTAGGACCTTGGTTGATTGCTTATGATTTTTTAGATTATACCTACAAGTTAGGAGCACATGACTGAGACAAATCTTGATATTCTCATGGAGAAAGATTTTGTGAAGTTTTATTTTATTAAATAATATTTCCATTATAATTCATCCTACATGTACTTGTAGCATCATATGTGAGACCTTATTTCTTGTAAATTGACGTTTGAAATTATTATTTACTTATTATACTAATCTTTTCAGTGTTATTACTTCCATATTATTACAATGTCTGCTAATTTGTTTTAATATTATTAGAACATTGTGTGAATATGATCTATAGGGAACAGTCTACCCACCTTACCATCAAAATACAATAATTACTAGTTGGAAACCTCTAGCTTATTAGGAGTCAATCTAGAAGTAATATGATCCATCAGTCCGGAATCATAATTACTGTTCAGTGCGGCCATGACATTATAATGTGGTATCCTAGAATTCTTTTCTTTTGTGTTACTATTTTGTGGTGTTCGATAAGAGACTAGGAATGTATCATTTCTTGGTAAATAGTTGTTTCGGGGACTAATCACCCCACCCATGGGGAAATGACTGAGTGGATAGGTCTAGGTTTTTTGGGGTTGATTGATATTAGAGATGATAGGATTTCACCTTGAGTGAATGTTGGATTTTTCACTAATAATTATTTTGGGAATATTTTGGAATTTTACCCCTTGCCTAGTATGGATAGAAAGAATCATTCCATGAATCATTATAAAAACATAGGTATTAACATGTTGTTTCCGACGCTTTCGCTGGGGCGTGCGCGCATCCGTCACACAGGGGAGGATGTGCGGCTCGTGGAACCTCATTCCTTCTTTCCAAAGGCGGGTGACATCTGTTCCTTGTTCAGGGACATCTGCTCCTTGATCGAAACCTGGATTATGGGATGTCGGTTCTTCCTTCCGTGGATTCATCCTCAGAACTCATCACCTAGTACATGTGTCCCCCATAGATTTAAGATGTATTCGTGAATCTCGTTCCCGGTGCCATATCTTCATGGACACCAGTTAATTACACTTTTTCCGTCGAGATGCTCCAAGGGGTCTGGTCGGGGCAGCAACCTTTAGTTAGGAGAATGGTCATACTAAGGTGTCATTAGTGTGTCTTGACACTAGGTAATTGGAAATTTAGTCTTTTTTCACTTATTATAGGGCTTCTCGAGGGCGCGGAAGCCCGAGGAATTCCACATCAAACACGGGGAATTGCATTCCATAGGCATGTATATAAGGTTTTCCTCAGCTTACAATGTTTAACATAGGGTGTGCCGTGAGTTTAACATTGAGAAGAGATGGATCAGACTGATCAGAACACTGAGAGTGGATCAGATAGAAGAACCCCCTAGAGGGAACACCTATGTTTGGGCCAGTGCATGGGCAGCTTCCCAGAAACTATGGAGTGGAATGAAGTGGCATGATCCCACCGGTATGTGGCATCCCGGGTAAAAATCAAGATGGGTGATGGAGTGAAGAGGGGATTTAATCTCATAGAGGTTTCCTACGTATCCCCGTGACAGGGAATCAAAGTCCGCGTAGTTTGCTGATACGGTGGGACACCTAAAAAGGTGACCTGTGAGAATGGACGCATGGATTGAACCTAGAATGAGTAAGGCCTCTGGGATAGGGAATGTGCTTCTCGAGGCATGTGGTCTCGAGGGAGAGGTCAGGATGAGGCGTGGGTGTTGGGATTGAACCTCATGGAGGATTCCTACATGCCATGCCTTAGCACGGATCAAAGTCCCCGTAGTTCGGGTATACAGTTTAACATCATGCAGGACGGGGGCATATTGGTCTTATGCTCTGAGGTGGCCCATGGTGGATATGTTGATTACGCTCTGAGGTGGCCCAAGATGGATATGGGGCTTACGCTCTGTGGCAGCCCAACGTGGATATGGGGATTATGCTCTAAGGTGGCCCATGGTGGATTTGGGGCTTACGCTCTGAGGCGGCCCAAGTTGGATATGGGGCCTACGCTCAGAGGCGGCACATGGTGGATATGGGTCTTATGCTCTAAGGCGGCCTATTATGGATATGGGGATTACACTATGAGGTGGAAAATAGTGGGTATGGGGCTTACGCTCTGAGGTGGCCCATGGTGGATATAGGGCTTACTCTCTAAGGTGGACCAAGACGGATATGTGGCTTACACTTTGAGGTGGCCCAAGGTGGATATGGGGCTTACTATTTGAGGCGGCCCAATGTGGATATGAGGCTTATGCTATGAGGTGTCCCATGGTGGATATGGAGATTAAGCTCTAAGGCGGCCCAAGGTCGATATTGGGATTATGATCTGAGGCGGCCCAAGGTGGATATGGGGCTTACACTCTGAGGCGGCCCATAATGGTTGGTGAACATATGTGATGGGGTCGGATTGACTGGGTGATGGGCTTGAACCTCATGGAGGCTTCCTACGTACCATGATTTAGCACATATCCAAGTCCTTGAAGTTCACTGAAGGTGGGGTTAGGGTCGGTGCTTACTCTAATCTCATTTGAGTCATGCTCGGTGTGAGAAACAAGATGTTGTAGGGACCTGACGATCATGTCTCAAAGGGTGCATCCGTGAGAAGCGATGAGGGGCTTATGCATTGAGTGGCCCATGGTTCCGGGACATACTCCAAGATGGAGGCCCAAGGTGCGACAAATCATAGAGGGAGAGGGATTTGGGACTGAAAAAAGGAGATTCCTCGTTCCATATCACGCCCTCCACTAGCCTTGGTAGTGGGGAAGTACAGAGGTGCATGACTGCTCCCTTCCGAAAGAGAGGCTAGGGGCTTACACCAAGGTGGATAACCTTACCCCATAGACAAACGCCACACCGAGAGGGAGGATATCATCCCATGTGAGGGTGATCCCATTCTCATGGAGACGAGTGGGCGTAATGAATTTCCAAGTCGGAGGGACCCTACATGCGAGGCATGGGGCTAGATCATAGTTTTACGTCATGTGTTGAGGAAGAGGTTCTTGGCAGTTTAACACCCTGCAGCTCGGATGAGGTGGGTTCTCTCCACACCCCTAGGACTTACATAACCGACACCCTCTACCCCTTGTGGGTGGGAAGGCATCAGAAAGGGCATAGTGAAGGGGGGTCGTAGAGAGAACCATCAAGGGGTCCACGTTAGTATGGTTATGCGAAGTATCAATAGACGTTAGCATGCCTATTTGAAGAAGCATAAGGAAAAGCAACATAATGAGAAAACACCGCCCAAGGGACCTTGAGGTTACTTCGTACGATCCTGGAAGGGCGTACTGGAAAACAGTGCATGGCATGAATGCCCGATATAGTGGACATCGAGTTCCTACACCGAGAGGCACCATGGGGGCATCAAGGTAAGGGGTCCCGGAGATTGTGCACAAAGAAATGGTTTGCGCCCAAAACACCGGGATAGCACGCAATTGAGGCAGAAGAAGTGTGTGCAGCTAAGGAAATGGTGCACAAGGTGGGTGAATTGTGCATGAGTGGAAAAGGCCGAAACCTAAATAAAGTCCACACCCAATGAAGGGATTGCACGCACTTTAAACCTTTTTCATGCAACAGAAGGAATTGCGCGAAAGGGGGGAACCTTAAAGGGTTTGTAATTTTATTTAAGCTAGCGGTATTGCGTGAAAAGGCGGATCTCGGGGCGAGGTTGAATGAAAAAGGTCAGTACCTGAAGGTCATCTTGCAAGCGTGGAAGTCCTATTTTGTGCACGAGAGCCGGTTAAAATTCCGAAACCCCTAAATGGAAGGGGTCTTCTTCTATTATAGGCCTCCGACATCGCGGAATCCAGGAAGCGCGCGAAATTTGGCGCGCCAAAGATGGCGGCGCAAAAATTTTACCGTGTGGGTGCAGACATGAAAAAATTGTGCGCCGGTGCCGGGTACCTTTCGCGAATCCCGGACTCCTTTCGAGCAGCCCACATTTTCCGCACGCATCCTCCTTTATTTCACGCAGCACTTCCGGGTCCTCCGGACTGGGCCTCCGGGTTCGAATATGACTTCTCTTCGTCATTTTGAAACTTCCTTTAGTAGTTATAGACTTTTCGGCGTCTAAAAATGCCCCCCCCCCTCGGAATAGGATCAGAGAGAGGTCGCATCAATCATATTCAGAGGGAAATGCCGAAATGCCGAAGTGTTGGACTTCATGGGTCCTCTGCGTGCAAAAACTATCGCAATGCACAAAACGAAGTGTGGACACAGAATTCGCTTTCCACACGGCACAGAACCCCTAGCTTCCCCTATAAAAAGGGCCTTGCGTCCCATGCTATGTACGTAACTTTCTCGCGCAATAAGCTCCAAGATCTCGTGCGCGAAATTTTCTCTGCGCCTGAGCGTAAAACACGCTTTGGTAGTGCAAAATTCTTTCTGAGTTTCAGCCTTATTTTACCTGTAAACCCGGGATATTCTGCGCCGGCTGATCCGATTTCACGCTCAACATCTGAATTTCATGCAACCAATCCAGATTTCACGCAACTCATCCAGATTCCACGCAACTCATCCGTGCTTCGTGCAACTCTCTCAAAGCATGATATGGCCACAAACCAAGTCAATTAGGGGGAAGCTGCCACTTACAGAGCTGAAATGGCAGTGAAAGAGGAAGTTTATATCACCAGGGTGGTGGTTTCCAACAACCATTCCTTGTTCAACCTGCTAACCCCCACCCACAAAGAGTATCCTCTATCCAACAATGTACCGCTATGGAACTTCGGCATTTCGGAGGAGGTTATGATGTTGGGCTTCGAGGTTGACACACTGTGGTCATGGGTGAGCCAGGAGGATGACCATTCCCGGTACGATATCACCAAAAATGGTCATCCTGCCAAATAAACCAGACACATGTATGTGTGTGTCCTGAACCCGAGGTCTAGGACCATGGCTGGGGGTGATCTTGTTGCGGAGAGCTCTCCGGCCCTCTACACAAGCACGTTCCGTCAAAGCATCACAGACGATAATAAGGGCTGGCTACAAGATTGGGACTTACGGTCCAGAGGAAACTTCACCAGAAAGTGGGCATGGGCATACTGGGTTCTCCATACGTGTGACCAATTTAGGGCCGAGCTGCAGCACATTGGTCTTTTAAAGGCTATGTGGACATAGAAGTTCCACTTCTACCTCCAACCTAAAATCGAGCCGGAGCTATTCACCCGATGGTCCCCTGACACGGACACATTCCATCTTCACCATGGGGAAGTTGGTATCTGTCTCTGTGGCATCCACTGCATCAGAGTTATCCCACTAGAGGGCTACCAATACGACAAGTTCCTTCCCCCAATGAACACCTGGGATTATAGATCACGGACCCCCATGCTGACATGGCACCTGCTGGATCTGGCCAAAGAGAGGTAGAAGGTCAAGGAATTCCTAAAGGACATCTCCTATAAGGACCGGTTTAGCCCATTCCTAGAGAATGACCCGACGGTCAAGATTTCGGGACGGGGAAAATGGTTCCCAACCACGGCTCAGAAGAGCAATAATGGATCATACTAGAGGACCCTAGAGGCGGGGCAATACCAATCATGGGGCTAGCATGTTTTTGAGTCCTGGGACCCGAATGGACGACATGTCGGGTTCCTCGCCACCCTCCTGATCGAGTGGCTCCTGCCGGAGCGGGAGGCAAGGATGGGCGTCCGTCCAGGAACTCTAATGATGGCGGGCACCATGGCTGCCAATAAAAGGATCAATCTTGGGGTCCCCATGCTAGCTAGGTTATACGCCATTCTGGGACGCATATCAAGAGGGGGTCGCCTTGAAGGGTGTGTGGCCCCAACCAGATCATCCATGGCTAGGTGGCAGCTCAACTTGGCAGTTATACTTTCCCAAACCCCATTCGTCATCGGGGCAACAGCCTGCGGACATCTCTGCTAAACATTGTCAGGGTTGCACCGATGATGCTCAACAAGGAGGGGGTAAGGATAAGAATTGGTAACCACGCCAACTTTAACTTAAGCCCCTTCCTCACCCCAATCGGCCAGATGATAGACAATGGTAAAGGCTCACTGGAGTAGTAAGAATACTTACAATGCACTTGAGGCGGGGTTCTTATGGCTCAGATTGACGGGAAGATCATCTGTGAGCCTTACATGTCGTCCCGATTTTCCCAAAAGTTCGTGTGTCTCTAGGGAATGCCAAAGAGGGTATTCATGAATGTCTGGGAGGAGAGGAATCCCTGTGTCCTTCCCATATGTGGTTAATGTTCAACACTTATGGTTCTGGTGATGTCATTACCCTTCCTCCCACCAGGGTTGACGCTGGCCTATCAACCGAGTATACTGAGCATTGGGCTATCGAGTACCCTGAGGGGATTTTATGCAAGCGATTTTGGCTACTCAAGACTACTCATGCGGAACCAGAGAGATGATAGAGCAAGAAAGGTGCTGCTAGATGGGGGGACCAGAGGCGTGCCAGGTGGTGAGGCCTGCTCAGGTGGAGACCTCAACAGCGGGGACATCGCATGGTGTTGCTGCAACCCCGTTGCCCGGAAGAGGGTCACACGGGGTGGCCAGTGAACTACCCAGGAAGCAGATAATATACCTACTTGAACCTTCCCATGATGCAATTTTCCTGGCAATGTGGTCGTCCTGGATGACGTTGCTGTAATCAATGAGCGTTGAATCCCTCTGGTAGAAGACAATACAAAATGGGATCCAGATGCCAGAAGACGGGCTAATTTGTGTTACCAACCTGGTAAACTTCTATCAGTGGCATTCTTATCTAATGGCCATACACATACGCACGCCAATGGGGTCAGTGTGTGGAGCCACCATTCTTGGTGAAAGTGATGCTCGACCAATAGAATAATCTGGAAGTGATGCCGCCGGGGGAAGGCGACAGTGATGAGGAGTCGGAGGGAGAGGAGGGCATAGGAGAAGACAAAGGTGAAAGAGAAGACAAAGGAGAAGGTGAAGGAGAACCCAAAGGTGAGGGATCGCAGGTGGCAGTCTACCAAGGGAGTCTCCGGGATAGCGGCAAGATTATCAGCTCTGATCTAGACATAACCAAGATACTCAAGGTCTATCTCTATCCTACTTCATCCTACTTCATCCATCCTCTCCTGCAATTTATAATGCATTTCTCTATCTCACACAGGAGCATATAGGCGCTGATCAGGTGTCCCCAATAAAGGAAGGAGATGAGGTGCCGGTGGGATAGGGTGGGGCTCTGACCCCCATTATCGAATTGACAAGCGATGAGGGGTCTCCTACCGTGATAGATCCTATAGCGGCCAGAACACCGGAGGATGATGCTCTGGGTTCCTGTAATTACCTTGCATTGCTACTGGTGATTACTGTCAGATAACTCAACAAATCAGGATGTTCCTTGTACAATGATCTCGGCGTTGGAGGCTCATCGGGCTGTTGAGCACGGGCCATCCGTGATCGAACCAGTGGAGGGAGTTCCACCTCCTCCAGAACATACTTCCCAAATTGAGCCAGCCCTGGAAATTGGTGAGCAGGGGACACCGGACATCAGTGGTGCTAACATTGGAGCGAGGCCAAAAGCTGAAGAAAGCACCGCCGCTGACAGGGCGAGAGAGGAAGGTCTCCCAGAGGTCAAGAATCCTATTCCTCGAGAAGGCCTCACTGAGGCAGATCTTTCTACTAAGCTACTAGATGCCTTCCCTATATAAGAGACCACTAATCTTGAATAAATAGATGATTCAGATTCAGAAGAGGCTGAGGAAAGCCGGATGACACGACACAAAGGGTGGAAGTGCATCCAGCGTTTTATCAGGCAGCCCCAGATGGATTGGCTGAGGCATATGGGATCGCTCTAGACCTGGATTCGTTTATTGTGCACTGGAGGGGCTGATGCTCACTGCCTTCATCTGGAGGACCGTGATTACATGATAGATAGGATACGTGAGAACAACTGGTGCACCGACGTTTCCTAGTGTCGCGAAAGATTGGTGAGTACTCGATCATTCCTGCGGGTGGAGAATGAAGTCCAATACCTCGAAGAGTAGGTGACAGAGAAGGAGGCCTTCATTGAAACATGATCTGATCTCGTGGAGAAACTGACAGCCCGGCTGGCTGACACCCAAGAACATCTGATGGAGGCGAGTCACCAGATAACCGTACTTCAAACTAAACAAGTGCAGGCACAAGCTATGACTGCCGAACTGTGCTCTACAACAGTAGGTGAAGAGAGAGTCTTCATATAGCGATAATCTGTCCTGGAGGCCACCAGCCAAAGGGTAGCAGCGTTGGAAAGATCAATCCAAAATGCTGATCCTTAATGGCCCTGTTTTGGCCATCTCATGAACTTTTTTGATTTTACTGCTCACAATTTTGAACCAATGTATAGACAAATCCATTTATCTGTACCCTTGGTTTAATATGCTCAACCATAATCCCGAAATAGATAACAATCCACCCTGAGCTCATGTGGGCCGTACCTAGTGTGAGAAACAAAGGATACTCATATTATCATTTCATTTGACTGTGGGGCGTCAACCAAGCCTCACGCATCTGAAATCAGGCCCGGAATTCTTGAGGAGGAGAGGGAGGTCTAGCCAAAGGGACGGGACCTCATACCAATCGATGTATCGTCTCCTCAGCGTGCTCTAACACATGAGTGGGGAAATGCTTGGGGCATTGGAATCAATCCCAACATAGGGAGATGAAAAAGGGGAATCATGTTAACCAAATTCGGAACACTATGGGGGCGTAATGATGGAGGATAGCTGTTGATCGGGGTGGAAACACATCATCCACATCGCATTGGTTTGAAGTGGGGATAACAAATGAGGGCTGACCGCTGACCATGATCGCAACACGGGGCCTAACTCAAATATCGTCGACCAGTCTTCCGGAACGTTGGCCTAAGATGGTAGGTGGACCATATGTCAATTATCCATACTGTTACAACAGGCGGACTAAAGGTCTATCATCCATATTGTTATAGCATTCGAACCATAGGTCAAGCATCCATACTGTTAGGGGGTCCCATCAAACATGACCAGTCTTCCAGAACATTGGCCCAAGACAGTAGACGTACAAATGTTTGATCGTCCATACTGTTACAATAGGTGGACCAATGGTCTATCAACAATATTGTTATAGCAGGAGGAACACAGGTCAAGTATACATACTGTTAGGGGGTCCCACCAAACATGAAAGAGGTTGAATATCTGAATAAAGGGGCACACAAAGCTTGGAAATTAAAGTGGTGGTTTGTTCCAACAGAATCCAACATTCCCAAAATTAAGCCACCGTGGTGGAGGCACATTAGGCAGACACATTAATCTGGTCCCGGATCATCCCTACTTTTAGACAGGACCTCTCTGGCAAGAGAAGTGTCACTTACCAACATCATTATGGGGTACCCCGAACTTATTCGGGGCTCACGCTGTAGTTACACAACTCCCCGAGAATTCAGTCCAAGGGGCCGATAGTGATGTGGGACGAGATTTGGTTATCCCTAGGGCTAGACCCAAGATAAATGTCTTGGAATTCCTAGGAATCTCATAAGGATGAAAATCAAGCCACACGTAGTTCTATAAATTAGTCTTAATTTATGGTCTTAGAAATCGGACCAAGGATTGGTAAGGAGGGTGGGAGACAGATGGTATGGTGATTTACGAAGCTCGGTGTGAATGAGGACGATGTCCTGCTTAACATGTGTTCCTTGGAAAAGTGTTCCAGTCAAGGGACTAAACATGAAAGTCAGGCTGGGCCTATGGGTAAGTACTCGGATGCTCCAACTTATCCCATAAGGATGGGAATAAATCCGTATATATTTATTGTCAGTGCCTCATAAGGTCATGTAAGACAGAACCAGGAGGGATAATTCTTATAACAAGGTGCACGTGGGGTGGCTATTTCAAACCCGACGTGAATGAGTACATAATCCCATACCATGCCATGTGGTCCCGTATTCAAGGTCCCAAAGTTGGGACAGACTTGATGAATTAGCAGACCTCAAGCTGGACCCTAAGACAAGAGATATGGGCGTTCCTACGTACCCCATAAAAATGGGGATCAAGCCATATGTATTTCTTGGAAAGGGTGGCACGACACGACATGGTATCGACACAAAGGATTAAAGGGGCGTGCGGGTCTAGACCTCGCACCAAAAGAAGTGTCATTTGATTTATCTTGTTTTTCCTTTAGGTGAAGGGTTTTTCATTTTTGGAACGACTGACCTAGGGTAGAAATTCCTGACATCACCACAATAACCAAGCTGTATATAGGCGTTGAAAAATGGTATGGTAATTTACCAATACCCAACGTGATGACACCTATGGAGAGTACATCACAATGTAATGCCGTTTTTCGTCGTGCTACCGGGATGATATCATCACAGTTTATGGTCATGTGGTAGGACCAACCAGCATAGTTTAAGTTCATATGTCTTGGACACGGGGGAATGCGCACGATACGATAACCAGAATAGTTTCAGGTCATAGGTCTTGGACCTGGAGGAATGTGCATGATTCAATAAGTCATACCCGATGCGAATGAGGACATAATCCCATACCATCTCCACGTGCGATCCCAGGAGAGGAGCCTCGGGCCAAAGGGTTGTCGAGGGTTTAAATATCAAGGGGAAAGAGAAACTAGCTTCCAGTTGAGATGAGCCTGAAACACAATGTCTGGGTGACCCCTCATATCCCGTGGGGATGAGGGTTAAGCTATGCATGGATCTTAGAGAAGAACCAAGCCTATAATCTTAGATCTCAGATCGTAGGATCCCTAAGAGACACTGTAACGCAACTTTGTCTTCCAGACGTGTGGAAATGAACTGAGGGTTTGTGCAAGGAGTGTTGAGATTCGTCCTTGACATGCTGGGGGTGGAACATAATGTGAATCATGCAACCAACATTCAGGGCCTGAGGAGGTCGGCATGACAACCGAGGATTACTACTGACCATTTTCGCAACACATCTTCTAGTTGTGTTAGCCTAAAATGGGGATAGACAAATGAGCATTGACCACTGACCATATTCGCAACGCGGGATTTGTATCAATTTGTTGTCTGAAACCCTCAGGGGCGTTGGCCCATGACGGTAGGAGATCCCTTAGGCGTTGTATCTAGGCCGTTCTTGGGAATCCCTCTGGGTGTGAAGGATAATCGGGTCCCGAATGAAGGGGAGAACGAAGCTTGAAAAGTGGAAAAAACTTGCCTAAGTTGAATCTGACATTCCAGGTCCTAGACCAGAGTACTCTGAACACATTATCAGACCACTGAAAAGGGTCAAAGGGCTCAGTTTGAGAGCAGCCAAAAGACAGCGGATTACCGAGAGAAGGGGACATGGTGCCAAAAACCCTGTACCACACCTATATATCCCCATCGGGGAGAGGGAGAGACCAAGTGGCCGCGGTGACTGGGAGACCATGGGATCTCTTGAGAAATGGGGCTGGACCTGAAATCTAGGTGTCCATGAGGCCATATGTATCTCATAAGGATGGGAATCAAGCCATACTTAGTTCTAAAAGCACAGTTTAACGTCATGTAGGACGATTAAAGTCATTTCATCTTGGAATGTGTACGGAACATCGAATAATCCAACTTGAATGACGGCATAACCCCACACTACACTGTACACTCCATGTAAGAACTTGGGCTAAGGGGCCTAAGATGGCCAAAGGGCCTGAGGCTGGGCCTCGGTCAGGAAGACTGACCATCATGCATTTTAACATCTTACAGTGAAGACGAGAGTTCATTTTAAGGTCATGTGGGACCGTGGGACAGTTTTACGGTCATGGGGCACCGTAGGGGCCCAAATGTAGGGCCAAATGCGTTTTAAAGTCATGTTGGAACAGCTGCAGTTTATGGTCATGCGGGACCAGATGCAGTTTAGGGTCATGCAGGACCTAAATCCAGTTTAAGGTCGTGGGGGACCCCATAGGGTCAGGTAAAATACTACTTAAGGAAATTAGAATTGGTGGGAGGAGTTACACGCTCACCATCCATGGTCACCAGAGAGTACGCACCATTGGGATAAACCTTATGGACAATGAAAGATCCATCCCATTTGGGATCCAACTTGGGTGCTTTTATACCGGGGATCATTAGCGCCCTGAGGGCCAGTACCAGGTCATCGTGCAGGATGGAGCAGAGGCGAAACTTCTTGTTGAAAGCTCGAGCCATCCTTCTCTGATGCCTTTATAGGTTGTGCAAAGCATGAAGCCTATTCTCATCCAGCACTTCCAATTCAGCTAGACGGATTTTGGAAACTCTATATGGTGCTTACTAGTTATAAACTGTTGTGCGCAATGAGGGAAACTGAACCTCGATGGGTAGGACGACCTCAGTTCCATACACCAGGGAATACATAGTCATCTGGGTGGAATTACGAGTCGTCGTCCAATAAGCCCAGAGGGTGTTGGGGAGTTTATCCTGCCAACCATTCTTGTTCTGACCAACCATATTTTTTATAATGTTAGAGAGGGTTTTTTAAACACCTCGATCTTCCAATTTTCTTGCGCATGATTGCGGGAGGTATGGTTAGAGCGAATGTTCTACTTGGCGTAAAATTTCTTCATCTCGGCCACTCGGAAGTTGGTTCCGTTATCAGTGAAGATCACGTGAGGTACTCCAAATCGATAGATGATGTTGTAACTCACGAATTTGGCGATATAAAGTGCTTTGAATTCATTGATATTAATTTCCTCTGCCCACATGAAAAATAAATCTGTAGTGGTTAGAATGAACCGGCACTGGAGAGCTGTTGTCAATGGGTAAGGTCGGACGACATCCAACCCCCAGACGGCAATGAGACAAGAATACTTGGTAGTGTGGAGAGGCTCCGTTGGCCGATGTACGAAGATAGAATGAACTTGACACGCACAAAACCTCTTGGAGAACTCGATACTGTCATGGATCATGGAGGGCCAGAAGTATCCCAGTCTCCGAATCTGGTGAGAAAACTTTGACCCGGCATGATGAGTGACACAGAAACCAGAATGAACCTCATGCATGACTTGTGGAATCTCAACTCTTTGAAGGAAACGAAGGAGAAAATTATCAAATATGCTTTTTTAAAGGATCTACTCAAGGCTAGGACCACTCTGAATGGTAAACTGTAGTGCGCGGTGCCGGATTCGCTCACACTCGGCGCGGTCTGTCGGAAGATTACCTTGTTGGAGGTATTAAACCAAGGGTGTCCTCCAATTGGGAACTACATCAATCACCATATCTGAAGTACCTAGGGCTCCTGAAGCAATAGAACCAGTGGTAAGGTGGTTTACCCATGGGCCATGATCATCCTCATGGGTAACGGGAGCGATGAATCTCTGGTGCGCCACGTGGATAATCAGGTCATCCTGTTCGGGCTCTGCAAGCGAAGCGGCTAAGCTGGCCAAAGCATCTTCTCGATCATTCTGTGACCGGGGGATATGAACAACCTCCAGCCCAGAATGGAACTGAGCCATTAGATGGAGGGTTCACTCAAAAAATGGCACGGGTTCTGGATTTCTGACAAAATAGTCGCCATGGACCTGCTTGATGACCAGCTCGGAGTCCCCCTTCACATGCAGATGGGGCACGTCAAACTTGAGGGACAGCTTGAGGCTAGTAATGATGGCATGATACTCTGCCTTGTAGTTGGTGCATCCCTCCGATGATAGGAATGAGTATGGTAGAACGACCTGATCCTGGGTGATGAAGACGATACCCAGGCCCACTCTATTGAGCCTAGGATCGTTGAGTCTCCTTCCGGTGGGGCTCTAGGAGGCACAGTCATAGTACATTTGCCAACATGGGATGACATGATTGACTGAGAGGATTGACTCATCAAGAAAACCTATGTCCAGTGGCTGATCCACGGAGGTTCGGTGGGAAGCTAGAATGTCTACCAATTTTTGTCCTTTGATATCCTTCTGAGGCACGAACCTGATGTCGAACTGCTGTAGGATCACCGCCCACCGTGCTTGTCGGCCAGTCAACATAGGTTGGTTCAGGATGTACTTCAACAGGTCTACCTAAGAGACTAGCTGTACCTCGTAGTGGTGAATGTAGCACCGCAATTTCTATATAGAAAATAAGAGCACAAGACAGCTCTTCTCGATGGGAGAATATTGAATTTCCGTATTGAGGAGCATGCAACATAGTTAGTATAGGCTATTATCTGTTCCCTCTTTGTTCATCTGGGAAAGAAGTGTGCCAAGGGACCATTCCCAGGTTGTCACATAAAGGACTAGCGATTTCCCAGAGATGGGTGGCACAAAGATCGGAGGCTGGAGAAAATATTTCTTGATTTCCTCGAAGGTGGTCTGACACTCTTCATCCCATTCATTGGTGGCGCCTTTCTTCATGTGCCGGGAAAAGGGCTTACACTTGCCATCCATATTCGCAATGAATCTTCATATGTAGGCTAAGTGGCCTTGGAGACATTGAAGCTCCCGAATATTTCTCAAGGGAGGCATCAAGATGATGGCCTTGATCTTCTCCAGGTCAATCTCGATACCTCTATACCCGACGACAATGCCAAGGAACTTTCCAGAGGTAACCCCAAAAGCACACATCAACGGATTCATCTTCAGGTGATGGGAACAGAGGAATCCAAACAATTTCTTAAGGTCCTTGAGATGGTCCTGGCACTGGTGAGATTCGACCACTAGATCATCATCGTAGCATTCCACCAATGTTCCCAGAATCGTCTTGAATATGCGATGCATGGCCCGCTGATAGGTGGCACCCGCATTCTTCAGGCCGAAGGGCATAACCTAGTAACTGAAAGTACCTTGGGGTGCCTTGAAGGCAGTGGACTCCTCTTTCTCAAGGGTAATCCGGATCTGGTTGTACCTGAAATATCCATCCATGAAGGAGAGGGCTTGGAACCCATTCGTGGCATCAATCAACAATTCTGTCACTAGAAGGGGAAAATCATCCTTCGGACAGTGGCGATTGAGATCACGGATGTTGATGCAGACTCTAATCTATCTTTTTTTCTTACTGACTGGCATAATGTTGGCTAGCCACCCGGGGTTATGAACATCTTTGATGAATTTGTCCTTGATAAGCTTGTCAACTTCGGCCTCAACCATGGCACCATGAGAATGGTGCATCTTTCTAGGAGGATGCTTAAACCCACGATGGTTTTCCGGGAGACCAAGGTGGTGGACGGCTACCTAAGGATCTAGTCGTGGCATATCGTTGTAACTCCAAGTGAACACATCACGGTACTATCTGAGGAATCCCACATACCGCTGATACTCCTTGGGGGCAAGGCGGTGCTGACCAACGTGGGTCTCGGGTCCGCCTGGCTACCGAGGTTCCCCTGTACCAACTCATCAACCGTGGTGGAGATGCCCTCCTCAATGGCAGGGGGAGAATCCTTTATGTCCTCCTCTCCACTTGTGGAGGGATCATCCATAAGGGGAGCTTCTTCTGATCTATCAAACCCTGATGGGTGGCCGATACTGGCTCAAGCGATAGTGGTAATCATATCAAGAGATTCATGCGCAACTGAGACCATAGTGATGAAGGTCCTTGATCTGATCCCATCTGGCTTTCGGCCCAAGGGGCCATGCGTGATAACATCAAAGCAGTAATGGCGCATCGGCTTGAGCCGGTCAATTCCAGCCCAAAGAAACAGAAATGAATGGCGGACCGTCGTTGCCATGAGCCTGACGTCCCGATACCGTATGGGGGTAGGAGGTTCTGGGATCTCCTGATCCTGGTTGGTGTAGGAGTACGATGTGATTTTCTGCCATCGCTTGGACCTAGGAATATGCCTTCCTCTTGCACCCTAAACGACAAATCATTGCCCCATGTCGGGGGTTGTGTCCTCCAATCAATGGATCGGGAAGACGTAAGAGTCATTCAGACCTTCCCAGGGATCACTTGTGACAGTGGCGGGCTCAATCTCACCTACTAGAATCTACTTATCCTTGCTCTTGTAATAGTCGACATCCAGATAATGGGCTTCACAAGAGGAAAAAAAGAGACACATCTCCTTGGATCATGCCTACTCGACCATTATTGGAGTATTTGAGGCATTTTTGATAATTTGAGGGGACCGCCGCGTGAGGGTGGAGCCATAGCCTTCCCATCAATGAATTGTACGCGGTGTATTGAGAGACAACCATGAATTCGGTGCTAGAAATTAGGCCAGTAAACTAGGTCTTCAAGTGGATCTTTCCGACTGGAGTTTTCTCGGTCCTGTCATACCCCTGTATTCTGAAGTGTGAGGGAGTTAAATCATCCCCAGACAAACCCAGCTTTCGTAGTGTCCGAGTCGAAATTAGGTTAATCCCAGAACCCGTGTCAACAAGATAGCGATGGAGATCCAAGTAATTGAACTGGCTAGTGATGTACAACAAGATAATGTGCCCTAGTATGGGAGGGTCTTCGTCTTCACCAGAGAACGAGATAACTGCCTGGTATTCGGCGTTCTCAATTGCCTCAGCGTGGAAGGTTTCTTGAGCTGTTACCTCCGTCTCGAACGGGAGGGGGATACTTAGGGCCTCGACGAGCGCCTCACACATTTCCGATGACAGGAGAAGAGCCTCAAGGATAGAAATACTCTATGTAATGCCATACAGTTGCTTCAGAACATCATCCTTTCGGGATAGACGCGAGCTTCTGCTTACAGGAGGCCGCTCTGTGATTGGGGGTACGACGGGTCCTGCCGGCTGGACCAGCGGCTGACGAGTACTAGGCATATCTCGTTGTTCACTAGCCGAAGCCCAGAGAGTGGATGCCGGATGAGGACCGGATGTTTGGGGTCAGCTGGCGGTAGGGCAGAGCTGGTCGCGGCTCGACCGATGTAGTTCCACCTTATCCAGCAACACAAATGGCGGTGGAGACGAACCCTTCGACACCGGATGAAGGGGTCGTGTGTGATGAGCTCTGTACTGGGCCTGCTGTCTGGTCTCAGTGGCGTGCACATCCTAGCCGGAGGTTCCAGCATTCCTTCCCTGGTGATTCATGTGACCCCAGATCCGACAATGCTGGAGGCGACTGGGGACATTTGGAAGTTCTACCCGGCATTCCTCATCGTCAGGAGTCAAAACGGGATTTACCAACATTACGGTGTTAACCGAAGTGTACCACAGACTTTCACTTGATGAATCATCCACCATTGGGAAGATTTTAGGTAGGATTCCCATCTTTGGGGTCATTAAGTCGCCGAGAGTGCGAGAAGACGACGAAAGTGGTGGAGCGCGTTGCTTCTTCTTTCTCCACCGTTGTTTTCTCTTTTGGGAAGAGGCTGGCTGAGATGATGATGTTGAAGTAGTAACCATAGCTTCTGAAGGATCTGGTTGATTCAAGCATGCATGGATGAAGCCATAGGCGTGGGAGACCATCTTGCGGGCCATCTAGTCATTATACTTATGGGACCCACGGTTAGGAACCTGCTGCCATACACCTTCGTCTCCACTACTGTCATCCGATCTCACAAAGACACCTGCCACTTGTGCCGAGGATGGGACCATCCTGACTATATTGTTATCAATCTGGACTTGGAGCCAGTACATGAACACGTAGCATCGCTGGATGGAGTTACCTAGCGTTTGGTGATTAGATCAGTAGTTGGGGTGATTGATGAGATGCGCCTCTTCTGGTTTCCGGCATTCAGGCAGCTGTAAAATTCTCTACTCCAAGGAACTACGAAAGTAACCGGGGACCTGACCCTCGTCAAACGAGTAGGTCTGATTCCTTTTTTCTGGAAAGGGGGCTCTAGGAGGATGACCCTGACGGGGGGGGCGGAGGATCATGTCATGGAGGCAGAACCTGATTATCTCTCCAAGGCAGTGGCAGTGTGTTAAGCGGAGGTGCTTGCCGATTTTGAGGTAGTCGCTGCTGGGTTGGAGGTTGTGATCATGGAGGAAGACCCCTATGGGGTTGCGAATATGGCCTCACTGGAAGAAATTATAACTGCATGGGGGACTCTATCTGGGCCACAACATCGGGCTCGAGCATGGAGGCTATTCTTGCAGTGATTACAGGAGGCAGCGAGCATGCCTGACTAGCCTGTTGCAGGCTTCTTCGACCTGCTGATCCTTGTGTGAGATGTCCCGGAATCCTCTGGGGTAATTCTGAGTGATCATAAAAGGAACCAACTCTTCTTTGATGTTCCCTACACACATTTTCAGTAATTTATCTTGAGTTAGTGGCATGTCAAGGGAGTATGTGAGCCCTTTCCACCATGCGATGAAGTCTATGACTCGCTCATCGGGCCTTTGCTTGAACCTGAAGAGGTATATGATGTTCTTCTTCCGAGTTGTGGAACTGAACTGGTAGAGGAATTTCCTACGAATGTCCTCCCAGCTAGTCATGGATCCGATAGGGAGTTGGCTATAACAGACGAACACTGGTCCTTCGAGTGTCTGATCAATGCAACGGAGCATTGCAGCCTCCTGCTCCGCTAGAGTTTCTAACATAGGCACACACCTTGATGTGAAGTGGGGTAGGTGCTGTGGCGGGTCTCCAGTCCCATTAAAGGGGGCGAAAGTGGGATTCAAAAATCCCAGAGGTGCTGGCATATCATCCACACATGCTGGGTATGGCTTTCCGTTTGGTGGGATTGCCACCTACAAAGTTTCCAAAGCCTCTAAGCGGGCGATGAGTGCTACCATCGGGTCGTCTAGATGCAGATCCCTGTTCTAATGGTGATCCCTAACCACAAGCACATTTTCGGGATCTTCAATTTGATAGACGAGCTTAGAAGCTTGTGGATCAGCTGGTGGAATGACCCTTGGTAGGGCGGGAGGAACTCGAGCGGGGTCTCTTAGGTGATCACACCGCTCAAGAGGGTCTGGGGAAACGTATCACGCCCTCTTGACGTGATCTCTGGCCTCTCCTCTATCAGCGAACATGGCATGATCGAGGATTCCTTGTCAAATCTCACTAAGGGGTATTTGTTCCATTCCCTGCTGCCCCGGCCTAGGATCACCGTAATCGGATCGCCGCTCTGCAATGCGTTCAGCCAGAAGCTCATTGACTAACCTCTTCTGATCAGCAAACTATTGGCGCAACATGGCTTTATCAAGATCTTCCTCTACCTTCCGCACTGAGGAAGATGGGTCAGAGAGCTTGACAGCCCCAACGTGCTCTTTACCCTTGTCGATATTCCGACTCAATGTTAACACCTCAGTGGGTGTAGGGAGACCTATGAGGTTCCTCTGTTGACGAGTAATCCTCTATGATGGGTCCAGTAGCTTATTTTACTTAGAGGGTGAGTCCCCATCAAGAAGTTCTAGATCGTTCCCCTCTCCTGAATGATCATCCATGTTGACCACTACTACCCTCGTGGGCATGTCCTCAGAGCTGCCCAGTGAGTCGGGCTGCCGGTGAATCCCACTAAAGAGAAGGACAGTGTATTGACCCCATACACGGAAGTGCGTGTGGGGGGTGGCCTCCTCGATAACTTTTTAGAGTACTTGAAAACTATGAATGAATTGTTGTTGTAGGGTCCTATGTTGGCCAAGTGATTCTTGGTGCCGAACTGTGAGGAGCGTGGCCAGGTCGACCTAACAACATTTCTCACTGATATCCCCGAGGTGTACATGGCTCCCGAGATAGGGAACTTGCTAGTGGCGCAGACGAGAGTGAGTCACCCGAATGTTCTGGCGGAAACATTCAAACTCTCCAAGGGTGAGCAACTCTGGTGTATCAAAATACGACCCTGAGACTGGCCAAAACTTCTTGGGGAAGTGGCCTGCTGTGAGGATGGCCCAGAAGCTCCACGACTCAGGTTTTGGATCCAGCCCTTGATAGCCTTGCTCATCAACTGGGAGTGATTGGGGAACTGGTAGCGGTGCCAAGCCAGGCCGCTGGGCTGGTGGGATGGCTGGCGGAGAATACGGTGAATATGCCGATTGGAAGATGAATCCTAAGTCATCCTCTAAGGGTTACAGTGTTCTGGGTGCCATGTCACGATATGATGGACCGGCGAATGGGTCTCATGTCACAGTGTCGGTGCCTGCCGGCTGTGTTCCATGTCGTGGCTCTTCCGCCATCGAACCCCAAAAAAGGTATTTGTCATCTCTGACAGAGGTGGAAGTTGCTTCTGGAGAGGATGATGGTGACTGCATGTTTGATCCATGGGGGTACATCAAGTCCTCGTCCTCTTGGATATACCTTCGGGGGGAGGTGGGGATCGTATGGATCTCTCATTCTGGGAGTGTGAGGCTAACCTGCCGCATTCTTATCCTAGACCTTGACTCAATGGACTGTGGAGAGGGCTCCATCACCGAGTCGTACGCCGCCTCGGAGTCTGAGAAATGGACTGGTCTGATTTCCATCTGTCATTCCATGTCATTCCTCTTACGGCGACGACGTCCCGCCTTCCAACCCCTCGGTGGCTCCTCAGGGTAGGGCTGATTTCTGTGATGGAGTCCTCTGGCCGCACTGGTGCTGGGGCAGAGAGGATTGAAGGCTGGGGTGCGAGGAGCACTGGGGCATATGTCGAAAGGGACATGGAGAGGACCTCCACGTGGTCGAGTGACCAGATATGCAACGACTCCATACTCGTGGTCAATGGTAGGTTAAGTGACCCCATACCCAGTGTAGTGATAGCTGGAAAGAGCCCCACCCGGAGCGTAGATGTCATGGGGAATCCCCATACCTGTGGCGAGGGTGGTGCTAAGCAGGGCTCTAGGTTGAGGTTGGAAGCAGGGATGACCCATACCTTCCATAATGGTGGCACGAAGTAGGCCTTCACGCTAGATGGCACTACCGCGAATTGGTCCACGGCGGCCATTGCCTATTCCAGCGATTGGGATAGTCGACCCAACCTTCCCGTGGGGCGGTCGAGGCCTCGATCTGGGTCAGGCATGTAACTGCCCCTGGTCAACGTGTGTGGGGGTTTGATGATTGGAGTAAGAAGTGGATCGGGCCACTGTGGATTCTGACGTTGATGCCCCGGGGTGAGTATCCTCTTCCGCTCGTGCCCGATGCTGGAGTCAGTTCTGGTGGGTTAGAGTCGGTGGTGCGGGTACATGGATTGCCTGCTCCTCAGCATGGGGATTCGGGTGGTGGCTTCGACGCGGCCTGGCAGGGGCCCTTACCGTGAACCCTTGAAGCGGGTCTCCGAGTTGGCCAACCTGGAAATCCCATACCTCATCGGTGTAGTGAAGGGAGGTGTCGAGCAGTTCCAGGGATAAACTCCTGAAACGGTTGAACGTCGAGGTGGGGAGCAGCGGCTCCCTACATGGACCTCAGGGGCAGTGACGGCAGTGAGGCGCAACTGCCTCGAGATCCAAATGGGCCATGTCCTTGGTGGGGATGATCCCATCCTCCTCGTACCTACGTACGATGCCACTGATCACCTTTCGTTGGATAATCTATGATGGGGAGAGGGGGAGTGAGTGCCCGTCAGTTGCGGCGGTCAGAGATGCCATGGAAAAGGTGGAACCGTGCGGGGTGGCCGCATCGGTACTGCACCTGCCCCTGCGCCGGTGGCAGGTGGCGATCGAGCTCCGGATGCAGCGATCTGATTCATGAAATTAGGGAGATGAACCCATTAACACTAATAGGAAAATATATCTACAACCAGTAGTACATCTCCATTCCGTCTTCTGTGGCTAGTAAGAGGGATCCACGCTGACAACATCGCAGAATAGAGTGCTAAACATCATGACTATCCCAACCCCTGGCGAGTTTCACATCCTAGTGCTGGGTTCCTTGACCTGGTGACATGATAATCTTCTGAAGCCCCGAATTCTACCAGCCTCCATATTGAGGAGAAGAGATTGATGTTGGGTTCAGGATTTTTTGATTCTGAGGCTTTCTCCGGGGTACGCGTGCATCCGTCATGCAGGGGAGGACACGCGGCTTGTTTCCCCGCATTCCATCTTTCCAAAGGCGGGTGGAATTTGTTCCATGTTCAGGGACATCTGATCCTTGATCGAAACCGGGATGATGGGATGTCGGTTCTTCCTTATTTGGATTCCTCCTTGGAGATCGTCACCTAGTCCGGGTTTCCCTCATCGATCTAAGATGTATTCATGAATCTCGTTCTTGGTGACATATCTTCATGGACACCAGTTAATTACACTGCTTCCGTTGAGACGCTCCAAGGGGTCTGGTTGGGGCTGCAACCTTCAGTTAAAAGAATGGTCACATTGAGGCATCGTTGGCATGTCTTGATGCTGGGGAATTGGCATGCCAGTCTTTTGTCCCTTATTATAGGGATTTTCGAGGAAGAGGAAGCTCGAGGCATCCCACACCAAACATAGGGAATTTCATGCCATAGGAATGTATCTGATGTTTTCCTCAGATTCCCATGTTTAACATGGGGTGTGCTGTGAGTTTAACGTCCAGCGCAGACAGATTGGATAGATCGGAACACTGAGAGTGGATCAGATTGAAGAACCCCCTGGAGGGAACACCGATGTTGGGGCAAGCGCGTTGGCGGGTTCCCAGAAACTGTGGAGTGGAATGAAGTGGAATGATCCCACCGGGACGTGGTGGCCTAGGTAAGAATCAAGATGGGTGATGGAGTGAAGATGGGATTGAACATCATTTAGGTTTTCTACATATCCCCGTGGTAGGGAATCAAAGTCTGTGTAGTTCGATGATACAGTGGGACACCTGAAAAGGCGACCTGTGAGAATGGACTCATGGATGGAACCTTGAGGGAGTAAGGCCTCTAGGATATGGCATGAGCTTCCTGATTCATGTGTTCTTGAGGGAGAGGTCAGTATGAGACGTGGGTGTTGGGATTGAACCTCCTGGAGGCTTCCTACGTACCATGCCTTAGCACGAACCAAAGTCCCCATAGTTCGGTTATACAGTTTAACGTCATGCGGGACTGGGGCATATGGGGCTTACCCTCGGAGGCGGCCCGTGGTGGATATGGGGATTACGCACTGAAGCGGCCCAAGATGGATATGTGGCTAATGCTCTGAGGTGGACCAATGCGGATATGGGGCTTACGCTCTGAGGCGGCCCATGGTGGATATAGGGCTTATGCTCTGAGGTGACCGAAGATGGATATGGGGCTTACGCTCTGAGGTGGCCGAAGATGGATATGGGGCTTACGCTCTGAGACGACCCAAGGGGGATATGGGGCTTACACTCTGAGGCGGCCCATGGTGGATATGGGGCATACGCTCTGAGGTGGACCATAGTGGATATGGGGCGTACGCTCTTAGGCGGCCCAAGCTTGATATGGGGCTTATGCTCTGAGGCGGCCCATGGTGGATATGGGGCTTACGCTATGAGGTAGCCCATGTAAGATATGGGGCATACACTCTGAGGTGGAACAAGATGGATATGGGGCTTACGCTCTGAGCGGCCCAAGGTGGATATGGGGCTTACGCTCTAAGGTGGCCCAAGGTGGATATGGGGCTTACGCTCTGAGGCGGCCCATGGTGGATATGGGGCATACGCTTTGAGGTGGCCCAAGGTGGATATGGGGCTTATGCTCTAAGTCAGCCTAATTTGGATATGGGGATTACGCTCTGAGGTAGCCCATAATGGTTGGTGAACCAACGTGATGGGGTCGGAACGATCGGGTGATGGTCTTGAACCTTGTGGAGGATTCCTACATACCATGCGTTAGCATGGATCAAAGTCCTCGTAGTTCGCTGAAGGTGGGGTCAGGTTCGGTGGTCACTCTAAGCTCACGTGAGTCATGGTCGGTGTGAGAAACAAGAGGTTGGAGGGACCTAACGATCACGTCACAAAGGGTGTGTCTATGAGAAGCGAAGAGGAGCTTACGTGTTGAGTGGCCCATGGTGCTGGGACTTACTCTAGGATGGAGGCCCGTGGTGCGACAAAACGCAGATGGAGAGGGATTTGGGACCAAAAAAAGGAGATTCCTCATTCCCTATCACACCCTCCACTGGCCTTGGTAGTGGGGAAATGTGGAGGTGCATGAGTGCTACCTCCCTTAAGAGAGGCTAGGGGCTTACACCAGGGTGGATGCCCTTCCCCCATGGACAAACGCCACTCCGAGAGTGAGGATACCATCCCATGTAAGGGTGATCCCATTCTCATGGAGACGAGTGGGAGTAAAGAATTTCCAAGCTAGGGGGACCCTGCGTGCGAGGCACGGGGCTGGATCATAGTTTACCGTCATGTGTTGAGGACGTGGTTCTTGGAAATTTAACTTCCTACAGCTCGGACGAGGTGGGTTCACTCCACACCCCTACGATATACATTACCGGCACCCTCTACTCTTTGTTAGAGGGAAGGCATCGGCAAGGCCGTAGTGAAGGGGGGTCATAGAGAGAACCATCGAGGGGTCCACGTTAGCAGGGCTATGAAAAGAAGAAATAGCCATTAGCGTTCCTATGCGAATAAGAATAAAGCAAAGAAACACAATGGGAAACACCACCCAAGGGACCTTAAGGTTACTTCGTATGAGACTAGAAGGCCGTACGAGAAAACAGCGCATGGAATGCATACCCGGGATGGAGGACATCGAGCGCCTACACAGAGAGGCACCCGGGGGGCATCAAGGTAAGGGGTCCTAGCGATTTCTTGCAAAACACAGGGATGGCGTGCAATTGGGGTAGAGGAATTGCGCACAGCTAAGGAAATTGCACACAAGGGGGGTGAATTGTGCGCGAGTGGAAAAGGTCCAACCTTAAGGAAAGGCCACACCCAACGAAGGTATGGCGCACACATGATCCTTTTTGTGCACAAAGGTTGGAATTGTGCATAAGGGAGGAACCCTGAAGGGTTTTGAATTTTATTTAAGCTAATGGGATTTCCCGCAAAGGCTGTAACTCCCCGAGATTTTATGAAAAATATTCTTTTAATTTAAATGACGTCTTTTGTTGTAAGCTAAAACAAGATTATCTTGTGCTATACAGAACACCGTATTAGCATTTAGTATACGAAACACTATTCTTTGATTGTGTTACATAAAATATCATGTTCGTTTAATAATAGTCATTCTACGCAACATTGAGTGTATATATATATATTCAATGTATAAATGAAAAATGGTTGGATTCTGTTATATGAAACAACAAAGGAGTCTTGCAAAACACAGAACCCTAACTTGGCTTGAATTACATGCAATCACGACCTTCCTCGATAGCATGTGTTGTACACAATACCGTGTTTTACTAAACAACGATATATTATTATAATATTATTATGAACTAGCCGTTATGAATAGTATTAACTAAATTTTCAATTTTATAACATTATTACTCATCTTACACATTTTCTAGAACATGGTTTAAGAACAAAATAAATTTTTCTGGTAAAATAAGCATTTTTCAAAAAATGCAGTTTTGCCGCCTTTTGATGGCGCACCCACATTAAATCTAGTTTTGGGCATGTTTATAAGTTAAATTTTACAAAATAAAATTATTATTTGGAATTAGGATATAAAATTTTACCTTGGATAAATTTTTCATATTATTCTGATAACTTTTATATTTTAATGAATAGTAAAAACACGCTATATTTTATTTAAAAACAACTTTTTTCATCGTAATAACATATGTGGTTAAATTATAAAATTGAATGGTTGTAAAGTATAAATAGAATATATTTTTACCATTTAATATAATTTATGTCATTATCCTTGATTTTACATTGAATTCATAGGTTAAATAAATTCAAACTTTTGCAATGTTTTAAACAAAAACCTGTTTTCTTTCGAAAACGGGATTAATTTTAATTTAATTTCATCAACTTCTGTGTATTGAATTTGGAAAAATAGATTCCATATTTGGAATTAGTGGGTCCAAATTATATTAATAGACTTCTTTTTATTTTTGGTCTTTATGAATAGTAACAACGATAAATTTTATTTACCATAGTAAAAGGTAAATTGGGTAATTAAGGGTAAATATAATATTATACAATTATCCTAATACTTGTCTTAATACAATTGAGTGATTATAATTTGTCCTAATAAATATTTGGGTCGAAATGGAATCCATTAGAACCCACTTGAAGGTGATTAAGATCTTTAATTTATTTTATTTAAAGGAAAGTGAAATATGTCTCACTCAACTTTAATAATTAAAGTTTTTTTAATATAAGTTTATACAGAATATAAATTCGTTTTTAAATACTCATTTCAAAGATAAAATGTTTTTCTTTGTCATGGTAATTTATTTCTAATTTTTAAGATTTATTTAATTACCTTATTATCTTATACATTAATGATGCAGAAATTATTTACATAGTAAAAAATCAACAATATTGTTTTTATTGAAATAGTAATACATATCAAAAGGCCCAAAAATCATCACAACAAATATTATTAGTGTATATATAAACCCTAATCATACACTGGCCGAATTTTTGTCCATTTGGATCCTTATTAAGGCGATTATGACACTTATATTATTTTATTTTTAATGATGCCAAAGTTGTCAACTTCATAATTTAATAACTATAACAATTTAAATATTGTGATTTTAAGATGATAAATTCTAGTAAAATTATTATTGTGAAATTTAATATATTTATCTTCATCATAAGATTTTATTTTTAATTTTTATGCAACAAATAAGTATATTAAATAATTATACAAAAATGTTGTAGTAATTATTTTATTAAGAGATAAACCAAATAAATGGTTTTAAAATAATAAAATAAATATTATATGAACTATTTAATGTGCTCCATAATTTTCTAGATACATTTGACCTTTTATTAATCTATTAAATTTTTTAGTTTGAACATATTTTCTGTATATATTTTATTTAAATTCAAATAAATGAATAGTGTCAAAATTGACACTTGTTATTTTACAAAAATAACATATTATAAAATTGTTTAAAAATAAAAAAAATATATAAAAATTATAAATTTAAATCTATATGGTATAAAATGTTATAATGTATCCAATTATGGACAATTAATAACAAATAAGTAATTATTTGTTATAATTTTGAATGTTATTACCACAAATAAAATTAAATTGATTAAATAAGGATAAATCTAGTTGATAATGTTTAGAATAATTTCCTTACATGTCTAAATTTTATTGATTGATGAGATTACAACCCTATCGCATCTAATATTTGAATATGAGTCATTTTTGGAGGTTTTTAAGTGGGGTTAGATTTATTATAAATTAATATTTTTAAGATTTCCAAAGGTGCCCCTCTCCTCCCTTATAAAAGGGCACCTCCTCCCTATCTTCCTCACTCTACTTTGAGACTTCATGCTCAGAAAAACCCTGCCATGTTATCTTCTACACATATCTAGAAACATCCTAGAGGTACTGGTCTTCTTCAAAGACAAATTTTAATGCCCTAAGAGGAGGTCTCAAAGAGGCGCTTCAAAGAAGAGGTAATGTCTGTTACCGATTCTTTCAACTTTATTTCTTATTCCACTTCTTCTTCTTTAGTTGTTTCATTATGAAGTAATAACATCAGTATCACTAATATACAGATATGTTATTATATGTATGAAACAACCCCATTTCAACTTCTATACATCCTACAGAAAACGAAATCACCACGTGTGCGTATGTACGGAATACCGTCTCCACACAGTGGTTTAATCTGTTTTTTCACCAACACCGTACATGGATGGGTATAATGGTGTTAAAAATAACTATATATGGTTATTATATCATTATACAGATTCTGATATATTATACCATCCACTCCAATTCTATTCTATAATTATGGGAACGATATCGTCGCTTGTGCGTACGTATGGACTACCGTCTCCACGACACGATGAGATTCATTCTCCATGTTAACCATTCACGAATGATTATAAAGTATATATAATGAATAATACTAAAATATATGACATAATAATGATACTGGATTTATGTATATATATATATATGTATTTCATTTACTTAATTCCATTCAATTCAAAAGGGAAATGAAAACAGCGTTCATGCGTACGTACGACCTACCGTCTCCATGAACGGTGTATTTCATTCATTTTATCGATCTATAATATATATGTATATGATGAATATATAATATATATAAATCATGTTTTAAATTCTGGAATTATGTAAATCAGGATATAAGTAATAATATCAAGAACGACAAGTCGAAACACATACGATAAATGAAATGATTTTACCCAAAACACTGCTTTAACATTGAATTTACAAAAGAACGGGTAATATAAAGTCATAAGTGAAACATATATGATATCATAACAATGAATATTATTATTTAATAAGTCAATGACATTATTTAAATCATTATACAAGAGTTTTGGATACGTACGAAGCATATCGGACCTAAGGTTAGGGATAATTTTGCAAAACTCATTTTTATCCAAGATTGCTTATTCGTAAGTATTTACTGGGTTTATTCCTATCATCCATGTAAATGTTTTATAAAAGTGTATTCATGTATGTTTAAAGTCATTTTTACCCATTTTTTACTTTTATTACATGGTATGTTTGGAATCTTTCTTTTACGAGGTACTTTTTGACTTTTCCGTCCAAAGTACGAGAAGAATGTTTTTTTAACTTATACGGAGTGAAAGGATTTTTATAGTTTTATAAATCCATATTTCATGAAGCTTACTCCAAAAGATTTCATGACTATTTTCAACAAAATCCTTTTCTTTTAAAATTTCATGACATTGTGTTAAAAGAAAATGATTTTGAAGAAAAAAGGATATTTTCCTCAAGAATTCATTTCAAGTGTTTTATCAAAACCATTTTCCATCTAAGATGACATTATTTTCATATGTGTATGTTTCAAGTATAACGTCTCTATGATTTAAATGGTTTCTATTTTCTTATTATGAAATGATATCCATTTCATTTATACAGATTATGTGATGATGTGATGATGTTTATGAAACCCATTTTATTTATTGGGTTATTATGAATGATGTATGTTCATTTTGTGGCACAAGTAAGAATGATTTCATTATGAGATGGGTGGGACCTATATCTCCCTCCAATTCATTGGGTAAAGAATTATATCTCATGAGATAGACATGGCTGGAATGGCAAGTTAAACTGGTTTAGTAATACAGGACTGGAATGAGGAGTGAACTCGATTCAGAAAGGGACTTTGTCCAATAAGATGGTCTTGGAAACAATGCCTTGGCTAATATGAAAATCATATCATGTGATTAATGGTTTCCACAATTACATGTTTTATTCCCATTCTATTCTATCATTCTTAATGTTTCTTTATGATCTATGCCTTACTTACTTCCATGTTTTATGACATTGTTCAAGTTTTTGATGTTTAAATATTATGTTCATGTTTTTAAGTTAAAATGTATATGGTATGTTTTATTTTATCCATGCTTACCCTTACTGAGCATTTGAGATGACACTTTTTATGTTTTCTTTTCCCCAGGATATAAATAATGGTTTTAGATAAGAAAAAAAAGTGGAAGATCTTTATGGAAGATGTTGAAGATCTTTCACCACGATTAGAAGATTACGTTCCAAGTTTCCAAAGACACTAAACTATTATGGTCCTTGTGTGTCTGTTTTTGTTATGTATTAAGTATTACACAAAAGTAATGTAATATCTATGTACGTCATGCTTTGGGTCTCTACAGTTGGTATCAGAGGAAAGGTTTAGTTAACTTTTGAAAACTGGGATGAGAAAACATTAGTGAGATCCCTAGATATATTTCTAAGGTATGTCTAGGGATGTCCCTAAGGATAAGTATAGGTATAGGATATAGTCCAAGAACTATGGTAACGAACATAGAATTTGACCTATGATTTTTGATATTGAAGGTACTCCCCCTTTACTATGTTTTTTTCCCTAGCATGATTTTTTCCCCTCACAGAATTTTATTTTGTGTTTTAGTCAATGGAGGGAACCAGAAGGAATTCAGTTAACATTGAATACAATGGACAAAATGGTGACTATGAGCAACAAAATTGCGTAATTCCTAGAGATAAAGATATTGTAATTATGCTGAATCAGTCATCGCGATATATGATTAACAAGGTGAAATTTAATGGTATGACTAATTCATCAAATAAGAGGAAGGTAGACTTTTATGCATGTTCACATGTTGAGGAGCATAAAGAAAGGAGGGCTGAGATTTCTAAAGAAGGGAAGAAGAACCTTGAGGAATACCTTTAATGGGGGGGGGGGAAATGTTATCTGTGTGGAGAAAAGGGTCATAGAGTGACAGACTGTTATGGAGTTCAATGTCTTATTTGTGGAGAACATGGGCATTACCCAACTCAATGCCCTGACCTAAAAAGTTACATCTAAATCAAGGACGGACTTATTCCAGGACAATCATTGAAGAGGATGGACTGAAGTTTTTATGTATTATTATTCAAGAATAACGTTTTTGAGGTACTTTTATGGTGTATTAGAATATTTTTTGTATTAGTCTATTGTGGGTTTCAATAATTTTATGGTACCGGTAACCATGAAAAGTGATTCAAATATTTAGGAAAGCAGATGATATGCACATAATGAAGGGATAAGGAGAAAATGAAATGTTTGAAAATATAAATGAGCTCATGATTGATATAAGGACTAAGTGATATCATGGTTTGAGTGTATAGAATTTTGAGGATTTTGGTATGTGGAAAGAGTTAACTTTTGACAGCACTCATTTTTTCACTAAGATTCAATGTGTATTCATTTTTCAACAGAATACATGATTAATGTATTCACATTATTTGAATGTGATCAACAAGATATATGGGGGATAAATGATAGTATTCATATTCTTGGTTGATGAGACTTCAAGTAATCGTTTTCTTTATACTATGAGATTGGACATATGTATTTCGGATAAGCCTAAAGATTGGAATGAATTATGTTGTACATAAGTTAATATTGTTTAAGGCTAGATTTTTTTCCGATATTATTTATAATGTAGTTTTAGAAAAAGGACAACCTGCAGGACGGGCAACAACCCATCGCGTCGGACAAGGCTATGTGAATCGAACCCACAACTGAAGTGCGACTGGCCTTTATCGCCTACCACTGGCCTACAGGAAGTCCCTGGTTAGTAGAATCTAGTTTTATTCTATTAAGCTGTATGATATATGAAGTATAAGTTCAGTTTTGGAACCATATATGATTAATCTAACCATAAGATGGACTTATAACTTTTGCTAACCTTTTTTTTGAAACAGATGGAATGAACCATCATTCAATCACATGATTTTCTAACACATCACGAATAACAAATTAATCTTCATTTCTTTAAGGGATGAAGTGGAAATTGTTCAACTCACGAACAACAGTGAGATTGTACCAAAATCATGTAAGTATTTCTTTTAATTCATCAACTTTAGGGAAATAATCTTGAAAACCAAAAATGTTGTCCTAGTGCCCTTATATCCGATGAATCAGATGGTACCTTAGATTATCACAAATTTATGGCTTTCTGATTGATGGATTTTTCTTAGCCATGTTCTCTATCACTCTCCATCATAACTTGATGGGTATATTTTTCTTCGATATCCATATTTTCCCCTATGTTTTCCTATATGGAAACCCAGTGATGAGTTACATTGGGTAATCATTACATTTCATAATTTAGTTTTTAAAATTAAGACAATGTGGGTTCCTATAAATAGTAAATGATTTATAACCCCGACGAATTTCGAGGGCGAAATTCATTTTCAGGGGGGTAGAATGTAACACCCTAATATTTTATGAAAAATATTCTTTTAATTTCATTGATGTCTTGTGTTTTAAGATTCAACAATATTATCTTGTGCTATAAGCTACATCGTATTAGCTTGGAGTATACACAACACTATTCTTAGATTGTGTTACATACAATTTCATGTTCGTTTAATAATAGTCATTCTACGCAACATTGAGTTTATATATATATATATATTCAATGTATAAATGAAAAATGGTTTTATTTTGTTATATGAAACAACAAAGGAGTCTTTCACAACATGCAACCCTAACTTGACTTGCATTACACACAATCACGACCTTCCTCGATAGCGTGTGTTGTACGCAATACCGAGTTTTACTAAACAACGATATATTATTATAATATTATTATAAACTAGCCGTCATGAATAGTATTAACTAAATTTGAAATTTTATAACATTATTATTCATCTTACCCATTTTCTGGAACATGGTATAAGAACAAAATAAATTTTTCAGGTAAAATAAGTATTTTTCAAAAAATGCAGTTTTGCAGCCTTTTGATGGCGCACCCACTTTAAATATAGTTTTTGACATGTTTATAAGTTCAATTTTAAAAAATAAAATTATTATTTGGAATCAGGATTCAAAATTTTACCTTGGATAAATTTTTCATATTATTCTGATAACTTTCATATTTTAATAAATAGTAAATACACGCTATATTTTAATTAAAAAAAACTTTTTTCATCCTATTAACTTATGTGGTTAAATTATAATATTGAATGGTTTTAAATTATAAATATAATATATTTTTACCATTTAATATAATTTATGTCATTAGCCTCGATTTTACATTGAATTCGCAGGTTAAATAAATTCAATCTTTTGCAATGTTTTAAACAAAAACCCGTTTTCTTTCGACAATGGGATTAATTTTAATTTAATTTCTGCAACTTCTGTGTATTGAATTTGGAAAAATGGATTCAATATTTGGAATCATTGGGTCCAAATTATATTAATAGGATACTTTTTATTTTTGGGCTTTATGAATAGTAACAACGGTAAATTTTATTTACCATAGTAACGGTAAATTGTGTAATTAAGGGTAAATATAATATTATAAAATTATCCTAATACTTGTCCTAATAAAATTGGGTGATTATAATTTGTCCTAAGTCATATTTGGGTCAAAATGTAATCCATTAGAACCCACTTGGAGGTGATTAAGACCTTTAGATTATTTTATTTAAAGGAAAGTGAAATATGTCTCACTCAACTATAATAATTAAAGTATTTTTAATATAAGTTTATACAGAATATAAATTCGTTTATAAATACTCATTTGAAAGATAAAATGTTTTTATTTGTCATGGAAATGTATTTTTAATTTTTAAGAGTTATTATTTACTTTATTATCTTATACATTAATGATGAAAAAATTATTTATTTAGTGCAAAATCAATAATATCGTTTTTATTGAAATAGTAAGACATATCAAAAGTCCCTAAAATCTGCAAAAAATTTATTATTAGTGTATATATAAACCCTAGTCATCCACTGGACGAATAGTTGACCATTTGGATCCTTATTTAGGCTATTATGACACTTATATTATATTATTTTAAATGATGCCAAAGTTGTCAACTTCATAATTTAATAAATATAACAATTTAAATATTTTTATTTTAAGATGATAAATTATGGTAAAAGTATTATTGTGAAAGGTAAGAGATTTATCTTCATAATAGGATTTTATTTTTAATTTTTATGAAAAAAAGGTATATTAAAAAATTATACAAAAATGTTGTAATAATTATTTTATTAAGAGATAAACCATATATATGGTTTTAAAAATAATAAAATAAATATTATATGAACTATTTAATGTGATAAACTAATTTTATAGATACATATGACCTTTTATGAATCTATTAAAGCTTTTATTTCGAACATATCTTCTGTATATATTTTATTTAAATTCAAATAAATGAATCGTGTCAAAATTGACACTATTGTTATTTTATAAAAATAACATATTATAAAATTGTTTAAAAATCACAAAAATATATAAAATTTATAAATTTATATTTATATGGTCTAATATTTTATTAAGTATCCAATTATGGACAATTCACAACAAATAAGTAATTATTATTTATAATTTAGAATGTTATTACCACAAATAAAATTAAATTGATTAAGTAAGGATAAATCAAGTTGATATTGTTTAAAATAATTTCCTAACATGTCTAAATTTTATTGGTTGATGATATTACATCCCTATCTCATCTAATATTCGAATATGAGTCATTTTTGGAGGTTTTTAAGTGGGTTAAGATTTATTATAATTTATTATTTTTAAGATTTCTAAAGGTGCCCCTCTCCTCCCTTATAAAAGGGAATCTCCTCCCTATCTTCCTCACAACACTTTGAGCATTCATGCTCGGAAAAAACCTACCAAATTATCTTCTCCAGTTCTTTAAAAACATCCTAGAGGTCCTGTTCTTCTTCAAAGACCAATTTTAATTCCCTAAGAGGAGGTCTCAAAGAGGCGCTTCAAAGAAGAGGTAATGTCTGTTACCAATTCTTTCAACTTTATTTATTCATACACTTATTCTTCTTTAGTTGTTTCATTATGAAGTAATAACATAAGTATATCTAATTTACTGATATGTTATTATAAGTATGAAACAACCCCATTTCACCTTCTATCCATCCTACGGAAAACGAAATCACCACGCGTGCGTACGTACGGAATACCGTCTCCACGCCGTGGTGTAATCTGTTTTTCCACCAACACCTTACATGGATGGGTATAATGGTGTAAAGAATAACTATATATGGTTATGATAACATCATACTGATTCTCATATATTATACCATCCAATCCAATTCTATTCAATAATTATGGGAATGATATCATCGCTCGTGCGTACGTACGGACTACAGTCTCCACGACGCGATGAGATTCATTCTCCACGTTAACCATTAATGAATGATTATAAAGTATATATAATAAGTAATCATGAAATATATGAAATAATAATGATACTGGATTTGTGTGTATATATATGTATGTCATCTACTTAATTCCATTCAACTCAATAAGGAAACGAAAACAGCGTTCATGCGTACGTACGACCTACCGTCTCCATGAACGGTGTATTTCATTCCTTTTATTGATCTATAATATATTTGTATATGAGGAATATATATTATATATAAATTAGTTTTTACATTCTGGAATTATGTAAATCAGGATATAAGTAATAATATCAAGAACGACAGGTCAAAACACATACGATAAATGAAATGATTTTAACCAAAACACTGCTTTAACATAGAATTTAAAAAAGAATGGGTAATATAGAGTCATAAGTGAAACATATATGATATAATAACAATGAATATGATTCTTTAATAAGTCAATGACATTATTTATATCATTATACAAGAGGTTTTCATACGTATGAAGCATATCGGACCTAAGGTAAGGGATAATTTTGAAAATCTCATTTTTATCCGAGATTTCTTATTCGTAAGTATTTAATGGGGTTATTTCTATCATAAATTTCCATGTTTTATAAAAGTGTATTAATGTATGTTTAAAGTCATTTTTACCCATTTTTGAATTTTACTACATGGTACATATGAAATCTTTCTTTTACGAGGTACTTTTTGACTTTTCCGTCCAAAGTATGAGAAGAATGTTTTTTTAACTTATACCGCATGAAAGGATTTTTACGGTTTTATAAAGCCATATTTTCATGAAGCTTACACAAAAATATTTCATAACTATTTTCAAAAATATCCTTTTATTTTAAAATTTCATGACATTTTGTGAAAAGAAAATGATTTTGAAGAAAAAGAGATATTTTCCTCAAGAATTCATTTCAAGTGTTTTATCAAAACCATTTTCCATATAAGATGACATTATTTTCATATGTGTATGTTTCAAGTATAATGTCTCTATGATTTATATGGTTTCACTTTTCTTATTATGACATGATATCCATTTTTTATATGGATTATGTGATGATGTGATGATGTTTATGAAACCCATTTTATTTATTGGGTTATTATGAATGATGTATGTTTATTTTGTGGCACAAGTAAGAATAATTTCATTATGAGATCGGTGGGACCTATATCTCCCTCCAATGCATTGGGTAAAGATTTATATCTAATGATATAGACATGGCTGGAACGACAAGTTAAACCGGTTCAGTAATACAGGACTGGAACGAGGAGTGAACTTGATTCAGAAAGGGAATTTGTCCACTAAGATGGTCTTGGCAACAATTCCTTGGCTAATATGGATATCATATCATGTGCTTAATGGTTTCCACAATTACATGTTTTATTCCCATGCTATTGTTTCATTCTTAATGTTTCTTTATGACCTATGCCTTATGTACTTCAATGTTTTATGACATTGATCAATATTTTGATGTTTAAACATTATGTTAATGTTTTTAAGTTCAAATGTATATGGTATGTTTTATTTTATCCATGCTTACCCTTACTGAGCATTTTGAGCTCACCATTTTTATGTTTTCTTTTCCCCAAGATATAAAGAAAGGATTTATGTAAGAAAAAAAAAGTTGAAGATCTTTATGGGAGATGTTGAAGATCTTTCACCATGATTATAAGATTACGTTCCAGGTTTCCAAAGACACTAAACTATTATGGTCCTTGTGTGTATGTGTTTGTTATTTATTAAGTATTCCGCAAAAGTAATGTAATATCTATGTACATCAAGCTTCAGGTCTATACAAAGGCAGATCCTAGGGCAAGGTTGCGCGAAAAGGGTCAGTACCTGAAGGTCATCTTGCGCGTGCGGAAGTCCTTTTTCGCACATGAGAGCTGGTTCAAATTGTGAAACCCCAAAATGGAAGGGGTCCTCTTAAATTTATAGGCCTCCTATGTCACGGAATCCAAGAGGCGCGCAAAATTTTGCGCACCAGATATGATGGCACGAAAATTTAACCGCGCGGCCGTGGGCTCATAAAAATTGTGCATCGGCACCGGGGACCTTTCGTGAATCCCAGACTCCTTTTGAGTGGCCCACATTTTTTTGATCCCATCCTCCTTTATTTCGAGCGGCACTTCCCTCAGAACATGGCCTCCGGGTCTGAATACGACTTAGCTTCATCATTTTGAAGCTTCCTTTAGTAGTTACAGACTTTTCAGCATGTACACATGTCATGCATGTTCCATTCCATGTAGTTTCATTTTAGTTTTCTTTTTCATTCCACTATTTTCCATGATTTTTTTATCTATTTATCATTCATATATTGGTAACATTATTGGGTGTTTAATTTTAAATGTTTCTTTCTCTATTCAGTGTTTAAATTTCATGATTCCTTTTCATTTCATGTTTCTCTATGTTTATTTTTAGATGTCCTGCTAGTTTTTTGATATATATAAATGGCTTTAGGATGTTTCTATAAGTAATATTTGGGTAAATTTAAAATATTAATTTTTATTTATTTCAATCTTTGTGATTCAATTTTCAATTTATTAAGTGTATGAGAGCTTCATGAATTGGGAAATAGAAACCCATATTAAATATAAAGGCCTTATGTGTTTTTATATGAAGTAATGTGAATGTTTTTTAGTTTAAAATTGAAATAAATTTGTTCACTATTAAATCCACAACTGGACTCTTGTAGGATAGTTTAGTCATGTTTCTTATGTGATAACCTTCTATGGGTGTTATGAAATTTAAATTTTTAATCATGTTCTACTGTGTTTCATTCTGAAGAACATGGATTGGCTTAATGAGACACTAATAAGTCACCTTATCTATTAAAAGGAAATTGTGCGGATAAATTCCCCAATATATAATGGGATTTCCATTAATGTAAAATGTATAAAAATAAATTTTAATGAAATGTTCCTATCTATATTTGGGATGAATGAATAAATTAATGTGAGTAGAATTTTTGGTTTAAAATAGAACTTCACTTTTTGAATTATATCCATTAGATTTTAAATGTTTAAACGTGAATAAATGAAAAGGATGAAAAATTGAACATAAGGTTGTGTCCTTCGATTAATCCCTTGTGAAAGGGTAGCTTGATTTTTTCTTTTTTATCTATCATGGAACAGAAATGTGAGAAATTTTTTATCCCTTTTTTAGCAATGTCTTAGATGATTCTTTCTTGAGAAGGTGAATTTTTTTGATGTGTTTTAGTGTTAGGTTCAGTTTTTTTCTCTTATAATGGGATTATTATTGTATGTAGCACCCTTGAGTTTAAATTCCAGGCATTTATGGAACGATTTCTAACTTTTGCTGTTGTCTGAGTGTCCTTGTCCATAGTAGTACTCTTTTCTTATAAATAAACCCATTTTTTGAACGAGTGGTCATATTTTAAATTTTTTGTTTATGGGCATGAAAAATAGATTAATGATAATTTTATGTATGTTATACATGACTAGGGAATGGTTTTCTATTTCATAGGTCACTTGAACATCTATTCTTTATCAGTGATGGACGACTTAGTATGTCATCATCCATGTTACTAGTGTTAGGGGGAAATAATACCTAGGGATAAATCTATTTCATTAAAAATGCAATAATTTAATGCATAGGGAAAATATCTAATGGGTTATATCTATGATTTGCTATTTTCTTCTGAAAACATTTGGTAGAATAGGTTCATGTACATCGTGACCCTCAAGTGTTAAATGAGGAAACAAACCGGTTTAGCTCAGTGAAATCTACAGAGATTGTGCTATTAAATATATTATTTGGTAATATCTATCGTAGGGTGACCTACAAGTTAAAAATACATGTTTAAATCAATAATCATGATGAATTTCAAGAGACATGGGGTTTTTGATTCTCTGGGGCGTTTGACTTGGTTTTTATAAAAGATGACTTATATTGCGTTTTGGATGAATATGACCTAGAACTCTTGTGAGTGGCTATTATTTCCCTTTTATTTTGATGATGAAGACCATAATATAGTGGGGAGAGTCGTATCAGTTCAAGTCATCATGTCCTTCCATGTAGAAGGAACACACTAGGGTAAATTTGAAATTATAGATCATGGTTTAATACCATTGAGGCTGGTGAGTTTGTATTATGTCGGTGCATTCTTAGAAGAATAATTTGGAATGGTTGTTTGTGTAAGAAAAATTTTAATATATTATTGTAAATCTCTAGACATTTGTGGTAAATCTTGAAAGATCACAAAATTCCTCAAGTGGTGAAGGTATCATGAATCGGTTGATGATGCATCAGCAGGTGAAGCCAAGTTTCTCCTGGGAAGTTGACTAGTAGTGGATAGATTGTTCTTATTCTGAATTTTTAAGAAATATTTATAAGTAATCTTAGTATATTTTATTATTTGATGAGCATGCCCCCTTTTTTGACATTGTCCTTAATGAACTAAGAGAGTGTCGGTCTTACACCACACTAAAGCTTTAAAATCGATTGATCTTGTTGTGTGGTTCTTTATTAGTGTTTTATCCTAGATACATGGATTTCATATTTCAAATTCTTTATTCATGAGTGATAAATTTATTTTAATTTAAGAACACCTTAGATGGACTCTCGAACCACAATGGTTCCCTTTAAACCGAAATCCAGTAGAATGTCTCCCATAGCTCATCCAAATTGTTGATTTGGATATCCTGGACTTCTACCAATGTCTCTTATAAACTTGGAGTATATAGTTCTTGGATTTAGTTCCTTAGACTTGTGCTTAAATGGATATGGGGTTGTACTAGACATATTTTCAGACTCATGGGTGAATCTTTAAAAATGATAATGATTCCAGGGAAATGGATTTGGACTACACCCTAGTTTATGCTAAGGCATGATAGTTTGAAAATGATCATGTAATTATTTCACCAAGGGACTTCACCAGATGTTAGGTATGGACTTCAGCAACCATTTTCGTTGTAAATGTGGGGATCCTTGGGAAAGGGAATCATAGTATATTTGGAATTGATCCACCATTTTAAGCATATCGTCTTCAATAATTGTCATATTAAAGTGGTTGACTAATCTTCCATATTTTAAATGTTCATGATTGTCGAAGAATTAGTTTAAACACATCTCTAGGGGAATTTGGGTCAAGTTTAAAGGTTTTCCATGTCCTCCATGGAATTATTACATGACATTTTTTGGTTAGGTCGATCAGAATTTTACCATTTCTTTATGAATGATCTCTATTTGGGTCTCTGATGTATTTGGTCTCTCATAGTTAGAGAAATCATTCAAGGGGAATTGTTAGAATGCTTTGTGTTGTTGATTTTATGGAAATTTTGATGGTGGAGATTTCATGGCTATAAATTTTTACTTAATGATGTTAAATACATAGGTGGTAAGTACTATTGGCCAAATTTTTAATGATATGACGATGTGATCATGTATCTAGATAAACAGGAACATGTAAGATATTATTTTCAGTTTTTATTGGATAATGAGAACTTTCAAGTGTTTTAATGACTTAAGTGATGTGTGATTAAATGGTATTTGTAGGTATATTGATTTTTTGGAAATGAAATGTGACTATTTAAATGAAGATACATGCTCTTTGTAGGCCAGGTGGCATTTATGTTGTTCTTGAGGTCTTCTTGAGGATGAAAAGTTCTAATGTGGGATGTCTGTAATGTCTAATGTTTTGAACAAAATGAAAATGCAAGGGAATTTTATTTTTTTTGTTTAATGGATGTAATGTTTTTAAAATGTGACATCGAAACAAAATTTTGACATTTTTAGTACTTCAATGTGTTGTTTTTGGTTGTGTTTCATGGCCTGGGGGTGATTTCCCAAGTGTTCTGCAAAGTTTCAATAGCATTGGGTTGTGAAACTAATACTCTAGAAGAGCTAGTATGGGAGAAATTTTAGTTTGAAGCTATGTGGCCCTCAACAAAAAATTGTGTTGTTTATTTCTGAGGAAAAAATGACTGACATGGGGTGTTCATAGTTCACCCAAACCCAAATCCTAGCATGTACGAAGTAAATAAGAAAAAAATGTAAAAACATAAATAATAAATAAATAATTTAATTATAATAATGATGATAATTTAATAATTATTATTATTGTTGTTGTTGTTATTGTTTTATGTTATGTTTTACGAGTCCCCAAAGGGGGGTCTCCTTCCCAGCATCATGAACCCCCTCCTTGGATCCCTAGACATGTGTGACCCACCCACCTTCTATGTGGCCTCCGCTTCATTCATTGATCCTCTTGATTTCTCATTGATACCTTAAGGTAAGGCCTTGTGCTCTCATATCCCCCCTTGCTGGGTCATTTTACCTATTCTCATCGCTTGGTGTGTTTTGGTTGAACCCTTGGTTTGGGGTAAAATAGATTTTCGTTATTTTCTCCATTGTTCGATTGTGTGAAGGGTGTCTCGGGCCGACCTTTTTCATGTTCTAGAAACTTCCATTGAAGACGAAGAGGATCAGTTCAATTTGGTACCCCAATATTGACTATGGATAAAGTTTTCATTAGTTATTTATTATTTCTCCATTTATATTTGGGTTTTTTTTAATTTATGAGTTACTGGTACTTTTCCTAATGTGTTTTCATCTGTCATTCGTGATGAGAACTTACACGCATGTGCTGGGTTCATATGTATATATATAGACTATTTGTACATATTCACACTTGGTGAGGGGAATATGTGCAACAAATATGGGGATATTATATATATATATGTATTCATATTTAGGTATGAGTCAGAAATAAATTAAAGTTTTCACCATAGAAAACATCAAGTGACAAAGTCTTCTGCTTGGATTGGGATTCTCTTCGCATGGGATACTTATCCCTTTCTCCATTAAATTTAATAATTCTTTATATTGTTCTTTAAATAAGCAGAATTATGTTTTCATTTTATAAACTGAACTCTTTACCATGAATGAAATTATTAGATATGATAAATTATTTTTTGATAAAAAAATAGGTATTTATAATTAAACCCCTCCAACAAAGGTGAATTTTATTCTATGATAAAAAGTAGTAATAAGAAATTTATGACTTCATGGAGAATTGAAATAGAGTTTATTTATTAATTGAGTATATTATTTATTTATATAATGTTTAAGTTATGACTTCTAATATAATTAGGAAACAGAGTTCCCTTTTTAAAGATATTTAAAGAACCAAGAAAGAATATCTGTTCTTGTACCCTCTTATAAATTGAATGACATGTTATGATTTTTAAAAAGGGAATTCCCATGTATGTATTTTCTCTTTCATTCACATGATAACTCCTAACAACCACTTGAACCTTTATAAATGAATTCTTTTAACATGTTTTATAAAATTTTATGAATTTAATTAAATGGATTGATATGATGGATTTCATTCCCTAAATGTTTTAATTGAATTAAGTTTAGTAGATTTTTTTGGTCTATAATAAATCCATTTTAATCCAATTCAGATATTTATAATAATTGTGATATGTGAGACCCTAACAGCATGCTATAGGCACAACAAGATATTTTGGATAATCCCTGTTAAACTATATTCTCTTTTTAAATAGACTTTGAATCCCATTGGTTTCATAGGTAAGGAGACTAATACCTGCAGCCACTCAATATATGCACCAACCGTAGAATTAATTGTGACATAATTTTCTAGTAATTTATCCCTATAATATATTGGATGATTCGATTGATTATGGTATTAGAATTTTTAATTTTTATAATAAAACATTGTGTGAATTATTTTGAAGAATCACCTTGGATAATTTTGGTAATTTTTATATTAACGACATTAGGTTTTAATGAAAAATTAAATAGGTTTGATATAATTTTGATGATAATTTGGAACCTGGATTAATTGCATGATTTTTTCTCATAGATGGTAATATTTATAAATTAATTACTGTGTCTTAGGATTTTAAATTAGGTGCATTGGATACTAGAATTTAGATAATTCTTTCATAGATTTTGAACTTATGTGATATTTATGTGATTGATACTTTAGGTTTTTATTTATTTAGCACGTTTAGATTTTCTAGATACAACTCGGGATTGGTTTTGATGCCTAAGAAATTAGTGTATCTTTGTGTACCATGGGAGGGCTAGGAACACTTATAATAAATGCCTGAGATGAGATTATATGTATATGTTAGATTATTGATGTCAAGGATCACTCCTACTATATTATTGAGGGAAGAGTATATGATTATGTAGGATGCTTGAGGACTAGTTTCATAGTGACATGATTACTAAGGGAGAGATTATAATTATGCATGAGGAAGATAATTTAATTTTCATGAGGGAATAGGATGTATGATTATGGTAAATTTTCATTGATTCATCCTCAAGGGATGAATATTCCACCGATTTGGGTGATCAATACTAAGGTAGGAGGATCTACCCACATACATAGATACCTTGCAAGGCGCTGAAGAAAGTACAGTTGATAGGTCTCTCATAGGAACAAGTGAGGATTGTTGTTTACTTAATCAATACTACATGTTTATTTTTTTCCTATGCATGCTCACTGCATTACATTATATATCATGTAATGGATCATTCTAGATACCATAGGTACTGGCCTATATATATTCTTATCTCACACCCTGCTTGAGCCACTATTGCACTGGGGTACCTGAGTAGACCTTATATTTGAAGGACCTTAGTTGATTGCATATATTTTTTATCTTATACCTTAGTTTTAGGAGCATAGGACCGAGATAGATATTGAGATTCTTATAGAGCTATTAATTGTGTAAATTTTTTAATACATTGTATTTATATTGTAATTCATACTTCTTAAACTTTTATAATAATATATCACACATGCATTCTTATGAATTATCATGTCCCACCATTTATTAAGTTACTATATTAATCATTAGATATTTCAATTTCCTTATTATTAATTATTATTCTATTTTTTAAATATTATTACCCCACTATACTATTCTGATCTAGGGGAATAGTCTCCCTATCCTACCATTAAAATATCCTAATTTCTAGTCAGTATACTCTTGCCAATGGGGAGGTACGCTTGAGGCCATGTGAACCACATGTCCGACTACTGTATTAGTGGTAAGTAAGATCAAGATGTTACAAAAATGATTGAAGTAATATGAACTCTTGGTAAGGGAAATTCATTTTAGAATCATGTTTAATGTCTATTTTTACAAAATTGAAAAAATATTCTCCTTGACTTATACATCCTAAGAGGCCTATCCTATTTTTTTAAAGCATTAATATTTTGAGTTTTCTTTACATGTTTGCATGTTTATTTATAGGTAAAAGGATTTATTTTATAATTTAATTTTATTCTATTACTTTTCACATGAATAGTTTATATGATAAAAGTATCCTAGTTTATAATTATGTTCTTGTTCTTCTTCATTGATTATGATGAAGGGTTGGACTTATATCTTCATCTAATTCATTGGGTGTGTTTATTTTGGATGTTGTATGAAATGGTTATTTCATGTTTCACTGTATTGATTATACTGTAAGGTAGTCATGGGGTTTTCATCATAAATTATATGTGAGTGTTTTATTTTGAGGTTGTCGTGAGCATTATAAGTCGTGTCGAAATTGAGGGGGGGAAAAATCTAATATATGTAATTCCCTAAGGAACCTATATTGATTTATTTATTTTTACAATTTTTATGGAAGTATTATTATTTAAAAAAGTATGTATATGATTCTTCATGGCCTAGAAGTATGTCTTTGTGAAAATGATTTCATTTGTTAAAAATTATTCATGGACTAACACTTCCCTTTCTCTTATATCCCTTACAGAGAATTTTTTGATCATCCCATGTTTAAAAAAAAAATTCACATGGTTTAACGATGATTAAGAGAAATGAAGAAGCCAAGATGAATGTTGTAAATATTGATCATAATAATATTTCATGTTTTATTAAATAGTTTTGTATTATGGTATTAATGGATATTGTTTAGTACCCACTTTGTATGCTTGTGGGTTGATATGTAATAATTATTTCCTAATTATCTAAAACTGTACACTGAAAATAACTTTTGGAATATAAAAAAGTGAATTCTATTAGAATTTAATAGATATGTAATTTTTATGCTATTGTACTTATACTATATTCATAATATGGTGTAATAATAAATTATTGGTTTTTTATTTAATTTAATGGTGGATGAGCTGACCCAACCCTCTAGGTACCCTTAGTGTGCTGATTTTCTAAGATTTATACCCCCAAAATTCCTATAATTGGTAAGAGGTTTATGACTAGTACTATTTGGGAATCTCACAAACATTGGGGGCCTTAATATACTATACCATCTCATACAAACACACCTCCAAATATCCCAAAATAATTCATGATTGTAATGAATAGAATAGTAAATTCGTTTATAGTCACATATAACCAAAAAAATTATCTAAAATTACATTAACATTATAATCAAATAAAAATGAACAACCAGAAGAAATTTCCAACCTAATATTCGATATTTAAAATACTCTTTCATGTAACATCGAGAGTCCAAAAATGTTTTAGATGACATTACCACTAATCACCACTATGTAACTCTAACACATGGTCCACCTAGACCACCATCAAACATAATGATGTATGTATAACACATGATAGATGTATGAAGATCCCATATAGGGGTGAGTATAAACATACCATGTATAACACACTAAAATCACCAAATATGAAATTCATCAAAATAAAAGTCAACTAATAAACTAATGAAGAGTTTAATGAGAGAAGAACCTAGATATCATCAAATAAAGGACCCATGACATAAGGTAATATCTTAGTCTTCACAACCATAATTAATCATTATAAATGTATTCTAAGAAAAATGATACATATGAACCATCAAGCCATGTAATCTCAAGTGATTTGTAGTGGGGACACATGCCCTGATTAAGAAAACATCACTTGTGGGAGTACTAACCCCATTAGAGGGACCACAACCAAAACATCTATATAGAGGGGATTAAAAACTCCACATATATGGTACATTCAACTAGATAATGTTTGGGGAAGTACAGAATTGACCATAGTATATGATAAGAGGGTTACATATTGAAAATTACAACTTACAGGGGTTTTTTAAAACCAAAACGACCCCATTATCCATGCCCAAAATATAGCATAATCTAACCTTAACTAAAGGTAGTGGCCTTATCACAAAATCTCATGGTGAAAGATTCATATAAAAAACGCCACAATTATGTCCCATACTAAATATCTACTCAAAATATATTACTCACTTTCCTGTTAAGATAAAAAATGAAGATATGATTAGTTAATAGTCTTGAAAATGTTTATCATCTAACCTTAGGGGTATATTATGTATATATACTAAATTTAAACCTAGAATATACCATAGTTTTTTACATATTCCTCAGAGGATACATAACACATAATATTAACACACAAGATGTGTGAGTCCACTCAGTTTCCTAAGAGTGTACGTCTTGTATGATTCTATAAATTTGAAAAGTGTCATATAAAAGGTTATTCAATCACATAGAATGTGATATTTAAAACTCACTAAAATGTATTCTTCGACATATCTAGGGACATATGACATATGTTCTTATGAAATAAATGTCATATGGTCAATATTTTTTTAGAAATACAATATTAATCTCGATGAATCAATGAAAGTGATGAAACTGACTCCATATCCCTTTTAATTATTTCCTTTTATATTAATGATTCCCTATAACCTCATCAATGTTATAATACTGAGTACTTCATAGTAAAAAACAATCGATATTTCATCCTCATTTAATCATCATTTCCCTCTCCTTAACATGACCATCTTTTGTCTCCCATTTATTTTTCCATATTTTTAGATACTCCTATTTGTTGTATTTTCATGATATTACCTCAATTTTTAATTAAACATGTCATATGGAACAATGAGTCTCCAATAAATCCAAGGTTTTTTCCAAACACACCATAGGTTATTACCCCTATGGTAACTATCATACAACTGACTATCCCCATAATCTAACACATGTTCTTCAAGTATTATTTTTCCTCACTAATTCAAAACCTAGAAAAAAATAATCAATGATTCCTATTTTTGTAACCCACATTCACTATCTTGAGAAAATATGCATCATATATCTCCATTTGATTTATCTATCGATATAGTTCTACCATTATATTTTATTTTCATGTCTTGAACACCATAGTTAATGAACATAATCATATTACCCAATATGTATACTATTATGTAATTGTTGTTTTTGTAACCCAACATAGACTATTAATCTGTGAGGTCACTTATAATATTAATAACTATCCCCAAAATCCAATACATGTTTTTAGTGTTCATTTTTATCATTCACGCATACCCTTGGAAATGTCTCCATAGTGACACTACTCCAAGTCATTATATTCATTACTATGGTGGTCTAATATAGTATGATCTTAATATTAATGGTTCGAATTTATTATATTCATAGTAACATTTAGTTCCACTAAAATTGTAGATTATTATTATTATTGACACTATATGTCATAACCCTACCTCCCTGGAATATGAATCTAGTCATTTGAACCCATGTGTCTCCTATAAAACCTATGGTGTTTTACCATCACAATACATAATATTACTGATATTGGTTATTTATTAAACTAATGAATATATTCTCAAGAAAAATTTGTTATTGTAATGTGTTTTCTCTACACTCAATAAAACCAATGGAAGACTTCCAAATAGACCACTAATAACAAAACTATACCTGTCCAAGACTGACTTAACTCTCTTATTCTAATCAATCAATATCCTGAAAGGATTGGTTCACCATGTTGATATGGTTTTAATAATTAGTATATTAAGTATAATTTTTTCATAGATGATAAATTCATTCCCAATAGTTGGACCAAAAACCACAATACATTAAACTAATAATGAATCATGCAATGAATCTTCCACATGTTTGCAGTTTAACACTTTACAAACAGAGTGGGAAAACATAAGAAAAATAAAACAATTTACTATGGTTAAGAATATTATTTCCATTGATCATGGAAATAAAATTATGGATAAAATACGATAAAATTAATTTAAGGGAAAAATTATATTTCAATTCATAAATTTAGAATAAATCATATACTGACAGAGTCATTTGAGGATCAAAATGGTATTTAAATATGGCTATATAAATTCATGAATGAATCAATATTAAATAAATGGTAAAACAGTAATTTCAATAAGACCCACCACATAGTTTTATTGCTTGATATAGAATGATTTTCTCACACTAAGTTCATTTATCAAATCAATTTCGCTCATCATTGACCAATTATCCCCTAATCATTCTCCAATTATTACACCACTAGGGTCTTCTTAAATATGATATGATTTTTTGGATAACCATATAAATTTTTTTAATCTTCTTTAAATTGAACTATTTTTAGGAAATGGATTAATTATTCATTATTCATAACTTTTAATTCACTAGTGACTATGGTACCTCATCTAGTTTGATGAAAACCGAACATAGGATTCACTTTGGGTAAAACATATATTTCAAACATAAATTTGTTCTCAGTTTCCCCATATAAGAAATTTTCCATGTTATATATAATAATTTCCAAAAAACACACGTCAATTTATAAAAATATTCATGAAATTTTATATAACAAATAAATAGGATTCAATGACACTAGATATCATTGAAAACAAATCTAATAAAATTATTTGGAATCATCAAAAACAAATTCACAAGTGCCCATATGTAAAAAAACATGAATCGTTATTCCCTCTCAAACATCATGGATTTCAACCCAAAACATTACATACTAAAAAATGTGAGGTTATTGAGATTGATTCTGGGTTTGAATCTCCAATTATCTCTATATAATACTCTCATACTATAAAATAATACAAAATAGAGTAATATATCACATGTGAAGGGTCATATAGTACCATTCATTAATCACCAAACGAGACTCTGAGAAGGTGGTTCCATGACCAATTTCCATATTTATCCAATCATTAATGTGTACTAGATCATCATGTATCTACTAAAATAAAATTAATGTAATACATCATGAACTCAGTTCAATTGTAGGGGAAATTATTGGTGGTAAAAAACCACACCTACCTTTCATAGTAACTAGAATGGCCTAATCTATAACAAATATAGATTTTCACCTTAAACAAATCATTATAATCCAGTATATGGTGACACATTTTAGAATTAATAGTCTCCCTATATAATATCTAATTGTTTTTGTAATTAATCCTCATAGATATGATAATGAATTTGATTTTTCCTCATCTTATACTTAATAATATATGAATTTTCTATTATTTATTGAACTAACTATGTCATTATATATACTGAATATCCTATATGTTACCTATATAACAATCACCTATAGGTTCTCCAATATAAATATTAATATGGATGTGTTTCTTGAAAATAGTACTAAAGGTAGTTGAACCTCCCAACTTTAGCCAATCTCAAATACGTAAGACCACAACTTGTATTTAATGATGTGAAATTGTCCACTCATTCTGGTCACCTGTCTAGGGGTGGAATACCATGATTTTTCAAATATAAACCCAAAAATAAATCTTAAATATCATTTATTTTAAGGATTCAAATAAAATTAACCATATTAAAAATACATTGAAGGAACTCCATTATGCTAGATGATCTCTTGTGTGTACAAGCAACACAATCCTTCCAAAAACACTTCCTGTTGGTGGAAAAAAATTCTTCCATGTCAATAAATTGGTTAAATATTCATGGAATGGTGTCATGTTCCATAACATATCATAGATATATTCTCATAAAATACTTATATATATCATCTCACATCCCATGTGAATCGTCTAGGGGTTGGGATAAACCCACTAGAACCTAATTTTCTGCAATTAATTACTGAAAGGTAATGCTTATAGAAATACACAATAAATTACTCAAATTTATTTTTGGATACCAAAACTACTGTCTAACATCTTACTAAATCATATTCACTCTAGGATATCTCTATAATAGGTTATTAGAAATTCCATACACCCCTCCACTCATAGAAAAACTGTCACCATTTACCTTCCATGGAAGAGGATGATGGTATCCCCAACATAAGATAATACATCAAGAGTTTTTCATTTTAGTATATTTTCATGAAACCCTTAAAATAAATGTCCCCAATTATTGAGTCCCTCACATCCCATGATGTACAGTTGTAATGACCATCAATAAAATATATAATTCAACCCACACATTCACTAATAAAACACTAAATAGTATAACTCTTCAGACACAAATTAGAAAATGATTTCTAGAATTCCTAATTAGAGAATCTACTACAAAAGTTTTGTACCTATAGTATAGAGTATCTCAAATTTGTATTCCATCACTAAGATCACATTTTGTGATATCTCTATGAAAATTTATACATAAAAATAAAATAGTTGGATTAAAAAAGATATATCTAATCATAGAGGAAGTTATTTGATGTTTTTAGGGTGAACACTATAGCTAATAGGAAAAAATTAGTGGTTTTAAAAACATTATTGTAGTGTTTCATCATTTAAGGTCTATATAAAAACCTTACCTTCCATTGTGTGAAAAAGCATCAAATCCCTACTATTAAATAATCATAGAACACCACATATTCAGCCCCGTCTTCTAGATTCCATGGAATGGGAGTTCCTTTCATTCACTTCCACAAATCCTCAAGGGCCTTTAGGGATTTCACTATCCAAAAAAAGGATTCTATATTTAGTAAAGGACGTCTTGGGATCTATATTTTCTCAGAAATGCACTACAATAATCCATTAATAACTATATATCCATTCAAAACACCAAAAATCTGTTACAGTCTTGGGTGGATCCTAGGCTATATAATCCTCTACATTAACTAGGTCTAAAACCGCTCATTCCTCTATGATAACATGTCCTAGAATGAGTACCTATATAATCCATAAATAAAAAATTAAGAGCCTCTAATATAGATAATTCTCAAAAAAGGTATCTAGGGATTTCTTAAAATTAACCACATACATGGCCTCAGATTTTGATTAAATAAGGATGCTATCAATGAATACCATAATTGACATTTCATATAATATTAGATGTTTCTCAATCACGAGTTTCATTAATGTTTCTTTGGAATTATTTATGAAAAATGGAATCACTAGGAACTTATAATGACTATAGTGATATCATAATTAAATCTTACATATATCCTCCTATGATAACCATAACTAATGAAATAATATGTAACACCAATATATTTTATTTGAGAACAATGTTCAATACCATATATATCATGAAACACATAGAATAAATAAATAGTGATATATAATAAAAATTTTATTATTTAAACATATAGTAATAACCAAGCCATTTAAATTAGATGTAGTAATAATAATAACAACATTATGAAATAATAATTCATATAATGGTCTTAATTAATAAAAATTTATTGAATAATCATTATATAATAAGAACTCAATATTTTATAAAAGCAATTTATTTTTCAAAAAATATGTTTTCATCAAAATTACATCTTTTGTGATAAAATATTATAATAAATTTTTTCGAACTTTGAAAATTTTTATTTTAATAAATAAATATCATTTTTGACAACATCATACCAAAATTCAATCATTTTGATATTTTGGTACTTTTATAAAAATATTTATTTATCACTGAATAGTGAAAATTATTGATTTTTTAAATACTCTAATTCCATTTCATAAAATAACATAAATTAAAAGTAAATATATATTAGAATTAGTCTATAATTTAAACATGAACCACTTTATTTTGAAAAATATAGTTAAAATATGTTTGATCATTAATATTCAATATTGTTTTATAGGGTCAGTTATTTTTATTAAAAACACTGTTTTTTTTGGAACTTTTCTTATGTTCATAAAGTTCATTATTTTTTTGTAATTAAAATAGCCCCCAATAAGTTATTATTTAAATTAAATTAATTCATAGTAAATATATTTTTATTAATTTAAATTTATATAATAATTATTTTTAGTCATAGAGTTCATATAATAGCATTTATAACTTGATAATTTCATTTCATGAAAACCCATTATTTGACACATTATGGGGTATTAATTTTAAATTGAATTATAAAAATTCAAGGGTTGGAATTTCATGAAATGGATATAATTTTTTAAATGATCATAATTAATATTTTTTTGTATGTTCAACTCAATTTTGGTCAAATTCAATAGTTAAAATTGTAAAAATAATTGATACTGGGTTGAAAAAATAAAATGGTAAAAGAGGGTAAACATAGAGTTAAATGGAATAAAATTTTTAAAAAATTGATTTTCTTGAATATTGTATGTTTTTTATGACCATTTAACCCTAGAAATAAATTATTTATCAATTTTTGGGGCTTTTTTCTATTGAGTGACTTCCCATTAGTGAATAGTTTTGTATATTTACAAAAAATACCCTCCTCAATTAAAAAATGTCACCAACACACTTCACATATTCACACTTATCAAGCCATTTATGTCAAATAAACCTCCCATAATATCTCTCAGAAATAATTATCCACATTATATATCTTATTTTCTTCTTGGAATATAAGTCTTAGTGTCTTTAATAGGATATTCAAAGGAGATTCTATTATGTGAAGGTATTTACTTTCACCGAGCACGATCATTTTACATATTCTATTTCCAAAATAACTTATATCATAATTATTACAGTATAATAATATAATAATATAATTTGTAATTTTATGTTATTATGTTAATGTCATAATATTTAATCTTATCCTCTTCAATCAAATGGGAATCAAAACCATCATTCGTGTGTACCTAAGACTACCTTCTCGCGAACCGATGTAATTAATTTTCCATAATTACATCTAAAAACTATTTATGTTCATGTATTTAATGATTATATATATAATATTACTGAAATATTAATAATTCAACAAAATTATCATATCATATACCTTACTATCTTAAAATCCATTGAAAAATTATAACGTTATTCGTGTTTTTGGAAAACTTCTTCCATTGGAATCGATGTGTTTCAGTTCCAATTTATTAATAGAATAGATGTTATATGTTAGTAAATTTTAATATATAATGATATATTTATTATATAATTATAATAATAAAAAATTAAAAATAATACATACCTTATTTCTATAATTATGATTGAAAAAATTAATCGTTACTCATTCATACGTATGGCCTACCATCTCAATGATTGTAATATAGTTCTTTTTTCATAACCATATCTAATGATTAGTTTTAAATGTATGATTTATGTATAAAAATTAATATTATTTCATAATTATAATTCTATATATTATTTTAAATAGAATCATTTTACCCAGTTCAACATACTGATGTCTTTGGGAAATTATGAACAAAGGGTCCCAAAAAGACATGACAGGGAAATAACTGAAAATGTAATTAATTATATCATCAAAATAAATAATGAAAATGGTTTAAGTATAAGGTATTATATTTTTAAAATGGTCTTAATAAACATCATAAATGATATATGTTTATTGTACTCTAGATAAAATACATACACAACATGTCTTAACTCGAGGAAAGGGATTTATCATCTAACGTACGTTCGCGAGACATATTCCATATTAACAAATTATTTATTTTTTTGTCAATTATATAACTACCCATTGAATTTAATAACATGAATCTATTTATATTAATTTTATTTTACCTTTTATTTGAAATATACTTCTTTCATGGTTTTTTATTCAAAAGATACCAAATTGGTAATTGTTTATTTCACAATGTCATCATTATTCAATATTATTTATGTTTAAGAATCCCTTGAATGAATTGTTTGATATTTATATAATATGATAAAAATATTATATTATATGATATTTATTAATGATACTTACAAGTAATATAACTTTTTCCCTCTCATTTATAAAAAAATGATGGAAAATTTGTTTTTTTAGAAAAGATTATGTTATTTATCTCTTCAGATGAAAATCATTTTTATTTTATGTGCATTTCATATAAAAATAATTTTTAGAATGTATTTAAAATTAATAAAAAAAATTTATTACAGAATTTTTTGCACTTTTTCATAATTTTTTTATAATGGATTCAAAGGATTCTTCTAGTCATTTTTTAAAATAAGTAATTTTTAACCATCTTGGAACATTATGAAAGGAATTTTTTAACTTATACACCATGTTTGGAATTACCCTCCACAATGACTAATAAATTATTTATAGATTCATTTATATGTTTACATGGTTTTTATTAAGGAAATTTTTTCTAAATTAATTTTTAAAATATTTCAATTCCAAAGATGTAATTTGAATGTGACTTTTCCTTTTCTCAAGAAATATTTCATAATAAATTTTCCTTGAGGAATAAAACTAATGATTTTATGGATTGATTCTAAATAATGAATATGTGTCTCTCCCAAATATATAAGTAGCATATTATCCATTAATTTTATGGGTTAATACATTCCTTATGTTCATATCTCAAATTCCATAATTATGAAGTTCACTTTTATTATGATATGGGATGAGATTATAAAATCCATTTTATCTCTATGAGTTGTTATTATATTTATTCCATATGATTTCATTCCATTTAGTGGAAAATATAACCATGAATTTTTTATAATGTGTGTGGAAATATAGTGCTCCAATTACTTGTGTAAATATATAGACTAATGAGGATTAAATTATGGGAATATTGAGTAAACATAACCCATTATGGGTCTTTTTCCACCGTGTTATATTGTCTATGCAGTTATTCTTGACTCATGTTAATGTCATGTTATTTTTTTCATCCAAATTTCTTATAATTTCAGGATATTATGATACCATGTTCCTTATGTCATGATCACCTTTTTAATCCTACGACATGTATTTTATGATATCTAGATATACCTTTTACTCACAAGTTATACATCCTTATCTTATAAAGTACCTTAATGGGATTTTTAACTCATCGTTTTAACTATGTATTCCCTAGGTTATCCCTTGTATTTAATATATATTGAAAATTCATAGGATCTAATTGTAGATAATAAAATAAATAAATTAAATTTCCATTTCACTTTGATTTATTATGAATCTAGTCATCTAAATAAACTATGGCTCGTGATCTTTGGGTGGAAATTATTGGGTGTTTATGTTAAAAATCATTGATTAGTTTGGTTAAAAGATCTTCGTCAACATATTTTATATCATGTAAAGGAATAATTACTTCAGAGGATTAGGGTACAATAATCTATTATATACCCTGTAAAAATGTATAAGGAAAATTCTATGTATAAGAAAATTCATGGGATTTTACTATTGTTTATAGTGGATAGTTTCCAAGAAATTTAATCCATATTAGATACTATAAGTAGATTTAGATCAATAACAGTTGTACCTAGGGGCTATAACCCATAAAAGGTATCATTGGATTTGAATTATTTATCACCTAGTACATGAAAATATTCATTATTTCACATATGGTTTGACACTCTAGTAAAATATGTTTTGGAAATTAAAAAAATCATTATGAACCATTAAAAATAAATTGAATGAATTTTTATATTGGAAAACCTAATATGAAACATTACTATGGATAATCTAGACTGATATATACATATTAATATTTCATTATATACTTATGATTCATGATTAATTATTTATATGTTTATATACCATTCTTTTTCATGTTATTAAATTCTTATATTCTTTCTTCTTTTTTTGTTAATGTGATGAAATAGGAGATAACACATAAACAAACAATGTGATGGAAAATGTAATGATTTTATAAATGATATGTCATTACTAATGGGAATATATGTTATAAATCTTTTGATGATCCAAAATGAGCTATTTTTAATTACGATTAATAACTAAGACATAATCGAATATCAAAACACATAAAAGAAGTGAATGATGGAACATCATAGAAGATTAAGTATTAAATATGATAAATAAAAGAAGATTCAATATCTCATATGTAAAATATTTTAGAATTGGATATAGGGAAAATTAATTACTAGAACTATGAGAAACAATATGTTGGGAAATGGAGGGCACAATGAAGCTAACTATTGAATAAAAATGATGATTCTATTCAACAAGACGTAGGGAAATAATGTTTATCCTAAAGCATCATTAACCATTAAATTTTATATATTTAGTTAATATGGTATCTATCTAATTCAATACACTAATATAGGTACTAATTTCTAAGGTATTATGATATGAAAATCATTTTTTTGGGGTGATTAAAGTGTTTCAGTAATGGATCATAAGATTCGATTTGTCAAAGTCTTCTTATAAATGGTATTTTTATTATAATAAATAATAATCTTCTAAATATATTTCGACATTAGTTTTTATTTGAGGATATAGATGAATATATTGACTGGTACTAATGACCTAAAAAGTTTATTTATTTCCATTGCGATTTTTTATGAAAAAAACGATTCATAAAAATATAATATATTATATGTTCTTGATGTTTAGTAAATTGTAGTAAATTAAAATTATTTACTTTTGTATAAAATAATGGACCAGATAAAAACATTTCATCATAAAAATAGTTATTTAATGGATAATTCTAATGATGTTCATCATATTCTTGAGAATATTATATGAATAAGGTGAATTATGAATATAATTATTACAATTTTCCCATAGATTTAAAAATGGAAAACCTACAAGTCTTGTGACCACTCATTGAATTTGATAAGGTGGTGTGGCTTGAACCCATAACCGTAGGGAGATAAGTATGCAATTACTAGAAATTTTATATATGATATACTGGTTTGTATGAATATTTTTTGACTTAAATGATTTAATGGATAAATATTATCTCTTTTTGGAATCAAATTTTAGTATCAATTTTGTTTTACATTTTTGGATTTTGAGGATATTAATGATATTTTGTAAAATTTCTCATTTGGGTGATGTATTTGTAATGCTTAGGTATAACATGATATTTAACATGAAATATTAGTTGGATAGAATACAATTAAATTATTAATATTGTGGTTATTTAGGATATTGGTTTATTTATTTATGGAATTATTTAAGTAGAATAATAGTTATAGAGATTAATACGATGGTTTTGGATATTTTCATACGTTTTGTTAACCACTTCATTTTTTGTTGGTATTTAGATACAGTATAAATAAATTGTTATCATTTTATAGAGTATATGATCATCTAGAAGATTTTTTTAGTGTTATAGTATGGAACAATTAATCATGAATACTAATCATTTGGATAAATATATAATATCATTGTGAAATATTATTTAAGGATGAAATTTTACATGTAAAGTAATTATATTTCCTAATTTTCATAGTATATATGGTTAAAGGATCCCTCTACCACAGAAAAATGATCCTGAAATAAAAAATTTATTACTTTTTTTATAAATCGATTATTTGTTCTATCTTAAAATCATTATAATGATACCTACTAAATGGATATTTATTCCAAATAAATTTTTCAACATCCAACCAAATTTATACTTACTTTGAAACCTATTTTTTCATTGTTTCATATGATGTATGTACTTCCCTTTCCCTCTTTTTAAGAGAACATTTTATTATCCCTCTTATCATTGTGGGTTTCCATAACAGAATTTGAAAATTCCAAAACCATTATTACTGAACACAACATCAAATTGAAAGGAAAATCATTAATTATTTAGTTATAATATATTATCCTAATATTTTGAAAGAACATAATGTTTTATATCATATACAAACCAAAATAATGACATTAAATGTACTATGATATTCTATTAATATATTACAATTTAATCATGACTATTGTAACCCAGTCATTAAAATGAGTGGAATGATGACTCATGAAATAGTGTACTTAACTTACAATGTAAATATACCATAAATTTTAATATTTAACTATTCACCAAAGAATCATCTATTTTAGCAAAATCCAAAAAAATAACCCTAAACATTTTTTAACATATAGAATTCCAAAATGGACTATATTTTATGAAAATAATTTTTGAAATATGATAAATGTTATTTTTAATTAAATTCATCATTTAATCTAAAAATTCTAATTTTAAAACTATAATTGATTTTATAACACACTGAATATTTAACTAAGGTTCATAAAATTATCTTATATTGATAATGCAACAAAGTATTATTTTATGAATCCATTTCATAAAAATAATTTCCATTAAATAATTATTTTAATTATAAAATTATGATTTATCATTTATTTTTCACAAAAATACCAATACATAATTTATCATTATTAAAACATTTATTTACTTATTCTATCATATAAATATATTATATATTTATTCGTAAGATTTCTAAATTTTTTTAAACATTCATTGAGAAATTTATTATTTTTTGGTTATATTAATACTCTTAATGGTAAAATAATTATTCCAATGGTCATACATAATAGTATATTACAGTTTTAAAATTAGTGTTGTATGAAGAATAAACTATTAAAGATGTTAAATTTTGAAAGTGACATACCATAGAATCTCGGGGTGTAACATTTTTCCCTCCAAAAAATTTTGGCCTAAATATTTCTAGAATTTCTCCTCATAAAAAGATATTTTGTAGTTCTTCATCATAAATTCCTCTAGTCCCCACATCACCTCTTCAATTTTAAAAATTTTCAAAATTAACATTACTATATGATACGTTTGATTACTCAACAACTTCTCTCTAGTGTCTATAATCCCGATAATCTCATGAAAATAAGATAAATCATGTTCCAATTAAACTCATTTAGAATTTAGGAAACACATTTGGTTTTGAATGTACTTACTTCACAAAGAGATGTGGAACAAATTGTGCACTTTAGAATGGTGATGTGTAATCTCCAATTGATAAGATACAGCTCCAATTATCTCTAGGATCTCAAATGGTCCAATGTACTAAGGGTTTAGTTTCATTAAAAATCTTTTTACACCCTTACATTTAGGTACCTTCAAGAAGATATAATCTCCCAATTGAAAATCCAAATATTTCTTACAATAATTAACATATCTATTTTTTCTACATTTATTTTCTTTGATATTTGTTTTAATAGTCATAAACATTACTATTGTTTCCTCCACAAGTTTTGGGCATACAATATTTCTTTCACCAACTTCATCCCAACAAGTTGGCGTACTAAATCTATTCACATACATTTCATCATTTTGTTCCATTTCAGTACTTTAAAGAAAACTATTTAATAAGAAAACTCTTCCAAAGGAAAATATTTATCCCAAAAACCATGAAATTCTTATGAGTATGTTCTAAACATGTATTCTAATGTTTGAATGGTCCACTTATATTTCTTGTTTGATTGAGGCTAATAAGTTCTACTTAACATAAGTTGGGTGTTAAAATATTTCGGAATAATTCAGTAGAATTTCAATGTAAATCATGGATTAAGATAAGAAATTATTGATATAATATCTCCCCGTTGTATTAAAACATCATTAATGTAGAGCCGCGCAAGGATCTAAAGTGTTAAATTATCCCTCATACTGAAGAAATGGGTATATTTGGTAATCTATTCCACAATTACTCATATTGCATTATTTTTAATTGGATTATTTGGTATTGTGGTAAAAATTTTATCATAACATAATCCCATTTCCATGTAGAAATGGGAAGATGTTGGATGAATCCTCTAGGATTTTTCTTTCAGCCATAACCTGTTGATATACTAAACATCTGGAAACATAATCAATAATTTCTGACTTTATATTATCCCACTAGAAATTTTCCTTCAAATAATTATACATCTTATTAATTTCAAGGTGTATAGAGAAATTTGGTTTATGATAATTATCCAATTATTCCCTTTTTGGATTGTGTTTATAGGTAAAAAAAACCTCTTACAAAATTTTAAAATTCAATCATCATATAAATTTTTTTCCAACATCTCGTATAACGTTTTTCTTATAAGAGTCTCCAGAACAATATAAATATGGTTCTCATGATCATCATAGATTTTTTTAATATAACAAGATATCATCAATAAATACTATAAAAAATTCAAGATGTTCCTTGGACACTCTATTTAGCATATCCATAAAAACATATGGTGCATTAGTCATCCCAAATGGAATTAATTTAAACTCATAATGTCCTTTCCTAGATCAAAATACTGTATTTAAAATTTCTTCCTTACTCAAATCTAATTGGTGATATCTATATCAAGGTGAATTTTTGAAAAATATTGAGCTCCATGATGTTGATCAAATAAATCATCCATGTGAGAAAGATAATACTTTTTCATTACTGTAATATAATTGATTTATCTATAGTCAATGCAAAGCCTTATGGATATATCTTTCTTTATAATAAAGATAATAGGGTATCCCCATGGAGAAACAATTGGGTGAATAAATCTCCCATTACTAAACTCCTCAAGTTGTTTCTTTAGCTCCACTAATTACTCATTATCCATTATATAGGGAGTTTTTTAAATTGTCATTTCCTAGGTGATTAAATCAATTTAAAACATAGCTTCCCACTTTGGAGAATTTCCAAGTAAATACTATGGAAAAACATCAATATATTCTATTATAATTGGTAAATCCTTAGTTAAAATATTTTTTTCCACTCACATAGATATGTTTTCTCTTTATCTCCAAGAATTTCATTCATTAGAGCTCCTTGTGTGGATCTAGATAATAATCATATGATGATGTCTTCCCAATAAAGATGAGGAAATTCATATCTTTATCTTGAATCATAATTTACATAATATTTCAATAAATTTTTTAATTTTTTTTAAAGTCTAGACCATTCTTATAGTTATATCAATGTAATCCATAGGTATGATATTATAATAAGAAATTACAACACATTTATGTGTAATAATAGGAACTTCTCACACATATTTGTTTGAAAAAGCTTTTCACTGAGATTCATTTCAAACAAATCCCTTGTTAAGGTGAATTTGAAATGTATAATTTTTAAAGAAAAGTGGTAAGCTAAAAAGTAATTCAATGATCCAGAATCAAATAAAACATTAAATAAATTTGAGAAGATGATTAAAGTTCCTTCTGCCACATCATTAGGAACATCAACCTAAGTAGTTGTGATCACATAATATTCCTCTTTCACCCAGGTAATTTTTTGAATTTTTTTCCATAACAGTTAATTAAATAATTTTCATAATGTCCCTATCTTTAAAATTGTACCATTGACCATTTTTCACTTTCTTCTTTTCCTTACAAACACAACCATTGTGTCCTTTTTCTTCACTAATGAACTGAACTAACATCCCAAATAAGAATTTTCCATAATGTTTCTTTTAACATTTATTACAGGATGGGAAGTGAACACTTCCATACTCCACCTTTTCATTATTTACTTTTATAGGGTGTTCTGTAGACATCATCTTCTCTTTCATCCCTTTAAATTCATAAGACCAAGAGAATTATTTCTCAATCATGATAGAACACAACAAAATATCATTGTAATATTATAATGTTTGGAAGACTACTTCCCTTTATATGACTGGTTTTAACTGATCAGATAATAAATAAAACATTTTCTTTATATTTTGTATGTAATCTACTGTATTCTTTGATAATCATGTATTGTTTTATGAATACTTAAAAACATTCAAATCCTCCTTTACCCTCAGATTCAATAATTGACTCTCTATATCCACTCACTATTCATGATGGAAATATGTATCCATGTAAATTCCATTAAAATTATTCCATTCCACATTTTCTACTTCTAAATCCTCTATTTTTTTATGAGTTTCCACCATTGATCATAATATCTTAAGAAATTACATATTTCTATAAAGAAACATGTTCCTTTCATTACTACCCAACGCAAGATATATCTTCTCTAAGGAAATTATCCATTTCAAAAATAGAAATGGGGTTTTATCCCCATTTAATGATGTGGGATGTTGTCTTATGAATGGGACTAACATTATTTCTCTATATCATAGATTAGGATACTCAATACACGTATGGTTTTGATCAGAACCTAATACATTTTCCCATTATAGTTATAAGTTTCTAATCTACAGTTTCATATCCCACTCTAATATCAATATCTTTCATAGTATGGGAAATACCTAAATGGAATACATTTATTCATATGGTTTCCATTCCTTCCACTAGGATCCATTTATATACAATTCAATACACTATATTAGGTTATGAGTTATAATTCAAAATTTAAACCAAGAAAATGACTTACCATAAATTGTAAATATTTGGATAGGTAATATAATAATCATAAAAATGGTTTCTATAGGGACATATTTATATTAAAATCTTTCATAATGGTTTTCAGAAAAAAATTAAATTATTAAAAGAGTATCCCACAGGAGTATAAAACAAGGTGTGATGTAAGATTCATTTTCATGTAACAAGTTATGCCAGGTCAGTCCTGACACCCCATTTTGGATTTGTTACCCATAAGTATATTTTTTCCAAAACAAATAAAAAATATAGTATTCATACAACGATCTATTACTAGGTATACCCACACAATATCTACCTTATAAAAATTCGAGGATGTTATTCTATTCTTATCCTAAAATTATATCAATGTGTTATGTTCCCTAATATCTATTTTATAAATCTTGTTTAAAAGGTTTATACTATACATTCTCCAATAATAATGTTCATGACCCCACCCCATTAACCCAAAGCCAGTGACTCGCTTTATTGCATTAGAAGAGATACCAGACTCGAATCCCAAAGGACTGATCAATTTAGTAGTTTTAGAAGCCATATTTCATACACAAACATTACATTTTCATTTAAAAAATAATGTATAACGTAGATATTCCATTGATAAACACTATTATTATCCTATATTAAACCCACATATATGTCATAATATACATCATCGCATCCTGATAATAGCAAAAAAATATGAAATATGTGAGGTAAGATCCTCAGTAAGGGTAACCAATACAATGGAAGAAATTATAAATAGTAAGGCATAGTGAATAACTACAAATATATTCCATTAAAGCGTAATCATGAGAATAATACTAGAGTTACATAAATAATCACATGAGAAAGAAAATTTACCAAAAATATTATACTAATTAAATAATTACATGGACTATCAATTAATAGTATTTTAATGATGGAATGCGTAATTTTGGACATTATGAGCATACCGACAATGACTTAGCCAAGACACCATACAAAATAGGTAAAAACCCAATATAGATTGTCTCTAGAGACCTACTAATGCAGTGAGGGGATATAGAGGGCCCCACCATTCAATTAATAACTCAAATGAATTCATCATATAAAAGGGTAGAAACATGATAAACATATACATTAATATTGTAACTACCATATATAATTTTAATAACATTCCCCAATAAATAAAAATAATCATAATCCATCAAGAATAATATGGTGAATGTTATCAAGATAGTAAATCCATTTTTAAAATAATGACAAACCATTCAATAAAATTCGGTTCATGGTAACATAGGATATAAATATCAATAAATTATATGATTCAAAATAAAATCTATTAAAATAGTGTAAAATACTATAAAATTATTGATAAATTATTTAGATAAATACCCTTTTACTTTGGAAAGAATATCTCGTTTGAAAAATCATCTGTATTTGTCAAAAAATCAAATTGTAAACATGTATATCCCATAAAAGGATATAAAATATATTTTATTAATATCAAAACAATATTAATATTGAAATTTGGTAACTAAAGTGAAAACATGGGAAATGTGTGCCAAATAAACTATTGAAATGAGCCACTTCAGTGTGGTTTAAGGGAAAATAGAAATGAGTATTTAAAGTAGAAAATATATAAATTGTATAATTAAAACCATAAAAAGAATAATATAGTTTTTCATGATAAATGTTTTTTATTTTTGAAAAAAATTGGCTTCCTAAAATATAAAAGGAAGTGTAATTTTAAAAGGGTAAGAAATTTTGAAGTATCAGATAATATGGCTTTCTTAATAGGTGGAATTGTATAAGGAAGCATATAAAATATGTGTATTCCCATAAAATAAATATGAAATAATCTAGATACATAATATTGGAACATGTAAATAAAATGTATAATAAGTATATAATAATAAATAAGAATTAAATTTTGGTACATATAGAGAAAGAGTAAGAGGAATGAAAAATGGAGGATTGCGGAGAATCTTATACATTATATTTGAATGTTTTATGTAATTGATATTAATGTATTTTATAATTAAAATAAATCAACTAATTAATTAATTAATTACTAAAATTTTATATATGTATTTTATTTATTATAATTATCTAAATATTATTAATACCATTTTTATGAGTTATAAGATACAATTTTTTCATCCAAGAGTGTTGTTTTCCTTGGATTTCCTGATCAGTTAACATCTATATGTGTGTGAAAGATCATATAAAATGAGAATAGATATCTAAAATTTCAATTATATTTTATTAATGAACATACATAATATTAATTTTTTTTATAATTAATATGGTTATTTTTGGTGTGGATGAATAATTAGATAAGACGTTAGTGATAACCATTTAGTTTTTTTTGCTTTTTTGATCATCACAAACTAGATTTTTGTATTAATTAATATTATTTATATATATATCTAGTTCCATAATATTAAATAATATTTAATAATAATATTATAATATTATTTAAACATTAAAATGGTTTCATGGTGAGACTTGATGGCAGAAATAAAAAACAAATAACACACCATCCACGATGATGGTAAATCGATACCTCACAAATGATGATTTCATTTCTAGGATAAAAAGATAAGATAAGAAACTTGATGGTGTAATATTAATTGAAATAATAACAGTCTAGTATATATAAGCTCAAATATTAAACCTGTATGTTTTCATAGAGGAGGTGAGGAGATTATAATGAATGTAAATAATGTGAAATGAAAATAAAGAAAGTGAAAGATGACTTTACCTCATGAATTTTTCGCCGTGACAATTTTCTTTGGGAAATTGGTTTTCATAATTTTTTAGAAAATAAAATCCAACAAATAGAGAAAATACTTTTTATGTGTATTGGGATGAAATTTAATAATATTTAATGCTTAATAGTTGTGTGTAGAATATGGGGTGAGGGGTGGTATTTATAGTGGAGGAGAGGGGTGTTTTTTTATTATTTTATTAATTAGTTTATTATTTTCGCTCAAGACATGAAATAGAGAAAATTCCATAACGAAATATAGTAAATATAGACATATATATCTAGAATAAATTTCTCACATCATTTATTTCTCATGGAATTTTTTATTTACCTTATAATTAATATATACTGTAAATTAATGTATTTCACTATTCATAAAAAATTCAACTATTTTATAAGATTCCAAAAAATTAACCCTAACCATTTTTTCAATGTTTAGAATTAAAAAATAAAATCCTTTTTATAAAAATAATTTTCTAAATATTTGAAATTTAATATTTAATTAAATTCATAAACTATTCATAAAAATGATTATCTTAACATTAAATCTTATTTTATAACACTTTGAAAAAAATAATTACACTCTCATAGAATTATATTATAATTAGAAGAAAAAAATATTAATATAAGAATATATTTCAGGGAAAATATATTTTAAATATTTTTAATATATATTAATTTTTTAATCAACATTTATGTTTCACAAAAATATAAATTCATAATTTACCATTTTTAAACATTTTTTTACATATTCCATTATATAAATATATTATATTTTTATTTATAATACAAATTATTTTTAATTATAATTTCATAGATAAATTTAGTATTATATTGGTCAAATTATTATTCTTAATAGTCACATTACTAATCCAATGGTTATACTCAATAGTATATTAAAATTTTAAACTCAATGTTGTGTGAATCCTAAACTATTGAAAATGATAAATTTTAAAGGATACATACCATAAAATCGTGGAGTTTTATAACATGGGTCTTGATTGCAGATTATGATGGATATTTTCTTTTCTATGATTTCATTTTTTATGATCCATATACTAATGATAATGATTTATTTTATAATTCACTAATGAATTTTTATTGTGTTATCAAACCCTTCTCTTATAGTACCCTCATTGATGGAATTCATTTATTAATTATTATTGTTACCCTTACTAGAAAATATGAACTAATCCTTCCTATGTTTCATTTTACCTAGGTTATAAATAATGATATTGAATTATTTACTTCTAAAATTTATTTCAAAGGAATCATTTTTTGATATATTGGGAAAATAAGGAAAGGTGGGTTAAATATAAGAAATAATCATTTGATGACTTGTGAATTGTTTATGTAAAAATTTTTCCTTTTTTCGCTAAAAAACCTCAAAGGTCCTATCAAATATATGTAATCCAATAATTAACATAAATGGTGAATGTTATTAATGGAAGAAATTGTTTTGTAAATATTGGAATCATAGTAAGGAATGTAATGTTATGTATTTCAGAGAAGAAGCTAAAGTGCGAGTTATGGGCTGTTATATTTAGTATCAAAGGTCGGTTTAAAAATAATTTAATACTATGATGTATTCATATGTGGTAATCTTATGAGTTTTTTATACTTTCATAGTACTATAATCATAAGGTTAATCATATGTTCAAATTATTATAAATCCCATTTTAGGATTTTAATTAGTAAAAATATTGATGAAATCAATGATGTTTTAGGAGATGTTTTATTGGACTGAAGTATATGTAAAACATCTATTTAATGTGAATTATTCCTTTAATTTTTCAGAAAAAAAGTATTATTTTATTGATAAACATTATGTTTTATATCATCTCTGATATTGAGTCAATCATGGGAACACATTTACTATTATATAGATCACCACATTATTGAAAAACTAATTTAGTGAGTAAAGAGTAATGTCACTCCAAATGAATGTTACCATATTTTGGGATTGAAATATGAAAGTTATGATATAACACTTGAAGTTAAAACACACATTAATTTTGTGTTTATATAGGTTATTTTTGATATAGTGTTATGTAATTATTTTGTTTATAATTTGACAATTAGCATTTAATTTTAATATTATTTTACAATATGATTTTCTTATACAATTTGGGAATTATCTTACTATTTTATTACCATTTTGGTTTTGGATAATGGCTAAATATAGGTGTGATATCATTATTTTCCATTTTATGGTTATGTGGCCTTTAATAGATGATTTTAGTGCTTTAGGAATTAGAAATATTCAACATGAATACTCATCATTTTGGAAAAAATAATATGGTTTTGATTTAATTCACTAAAGGAAGAAATTATAATCCTCAAGTAAGTATATTTACTTTTTTTTCTAATTTTCTAGATGGTAAGAAAATTATTTAATATAATGAACCAAAATCATATCAATGAAATTTAACTTCTATTAATAATTTCATATGTTATAAATTTCATAAATTCACATAGTAAACACAATATAAACAATATAAATAATGAATGAATGAAATAAGATATATTTATAGAAGTTAAGAAACCAATACCAATAAAATAGTAATCTGGACTTAAGAATTATAATATGAACATTATGAATAAAAAACTAGCCAAATGAATAGTAACCACACCCATGAATGTATAAGTAAAATTTATGCCTCTTATAAATTCAGGTGCGATATAATTATATCATGGTATATGTAGATTAATATGTTAAAAAAATTAATTAAGAGTTCATATTTTTTAAAGTCATTAATTTTTAATTAAATTTAAATAAATAATAAGATTATTTTTTAAAAAACAACTTCATAAAATGTATTCATAATTTAACATTTTATTTTATTATTATTTTAGGATGAATTTAGAAGACCTTTGATATTTTTTTAGAGTGTCATAAAATCAGTTACAGATTTAAAATATATTTTTTTCATGTATATGATGTCCTCAATTATAAATTAAAATTCTCATATATAAGAAATTATATACATGAAATGGTGGTTATTTTTATAATTCCACATGTTGAAAATGGTATCTGTAAATTTATTGATTTTTTATAAAATAGTATTTTTTTAGAGTAAAATAGGATACTTTATGATAATTTTTATGTTCAAAAATTATTGAGTAATAGGTTATATATGGATAATGTAAATCCATAATATCAATATATACCTAATAATTTTTATATATTTTTTTATAATTTTAAAACTATTCATATTCTTGATCCAAAATAATAAACAAATGAATAAAATATTCAAAAATCACCCCTCTCCACTATAAATATCACCCCTTCCCCTCACTCCTTCCAAAATAATTTCATTGTAAAATATTTAATGAATTATATTATCATGAACATCACCCACTTAAAAGATAATTATTTCAGGGAAAAATACCAATACCATTCCCCTTAAGAGGTTCTTAAGTAGGAGAGTTCAAGAGGTCAAAATCTACTTTCTTTTCTATTATTTTATTTTCAATTTATTTAATATTATTATCCTTACCACACCTTCCATATACAAAAGTACATTATATCCCTAGTATAATTGATATACTATAACTATATAATGTTAATTGAAGATCCATTCTCAAACACTTTTCCCTCTCTATTTTATTCAATAAGTTAAAACATCACCATTTACGTGTCTATTTACAGACATCATGGATGATGTATTTTCATTTTCCATTAACACCATCATGTTTGGTCATAAAACTATAATTATGGTTAAACTATATTTTATTATTCATATTATATGTTATTTATTATTATAAATAATTTATATATACATGATAATTATTATTAAGGCAAAAATATTTTGTATCATTTGAAAAGCCACCAAAATGATCTAAACGATTATCGTTAAAATTATATCAAATGAGTCATCCTTATAACTAGAATAAAAATAATATATAAGACCATTAAATCTTCTCTATTTTAATTAATAACTTATTATTTGAATTTTTTATAGTTATTTCCATTTTACATGATCTTCCACATATGAGAAAAAGTAAAACGATCATGAAAACCATGGAAACGAACACTCTCAAATGATGAAATTGAATCTTATAACCCATTAAAAAGACCATAAATGAACTTAATAAAAATAAATTAAATATAATAAATGTATTAAGGGTTCTTAATTAATTAATTAGTTAATAATATTATAAATGACAATAAGGACAATTGTGGACCACTTTCAAATATAAGTCAAGGGTTTTCTCATCTTATTTTTAATTCAATGAGATATGACTTATTCACAAATATTTATTTGGTATGGTTTATTTACATAGCCCATTTATGTATCATATAATTATTCTCTTTATTATCATAGGATTCTATTTATCATTTGATGGTTACTAATTTTGTGCAATATGATTTGATTGATTACAAAGTGGTAAGGGTCTCATCCAGAACCTCTATTTTCATTTGGGATATGGTTTCTCCCTGTTTAGACTAATATAATTCATTATTATTTTTATGTAATTTTTATAAATTAGGTCTATATATTCCAAAATCATTAATATATATCATTTCATATTTTTTATCTTTAATAATTTTTTTACATGGTTCCCTTCTCAATTCCTCCCGATACACAAACCCGGTTAAAGGGAACGTCTAAATTTCTTACCCATTTTGATGTACCATCCAAAATATTTTATAAAACACCATTATATTTATAAAATTACCAATTATTTCTTGAAAACAAATATTTTTCCATTTATGGTGTTACACAAACAATTACGACCTTTTCCATTTAAGAGGTTATTTTATATTTTCCTAAACCTCACTAAAGTGGCCCATTTATAATGTTTCTTACAAAAAAATTTTAAATTAATTCAAGTAAGTTAAACATAATTTTTTTTGTAACATAATTTCGTTGCAATTCACTTTTATTTTATGATATATACATGTTTATAATAAGATTTTATGACACATACTAATGATTGTCCAAAATAACTCTTCAATGTAAAAATGGGGTTCTCTCACCTCACATTTACTTCTGTGAGATATATTCCTTCTTCACCGCATATTCTTTATATGTGGTGTACTTACTTCACATTGATATATAATATAATGAGTATTATTATTCACATGATATTAAATTTTTCATTTATTTATTTTAATTTCATAGGGATTATGACATAATTGTTTCAAACATTCATGGGACTCATTGCAAAGTTTAATGATTATTTTCATCAATAATTTATCAATGATTTGTTGGGGTATTTTTATCTAGGATATAGATTCAAATATTTCAAATTGTTATGATATAGTTTGATTTAAATATATATTTTTATTCGATGTATGAGAAATTAATTGGACCTAGTAAGTGACAGTTATGGACTATTATAATCCCTTAATGCATCAGTATGTTTCATCAGACAAATTACACCACGATTTTACACAATATGAATAGTGTTTTCTTGAGGCCATGATAGTATGTTTATTATGTCTAGTATTATACATTCCTTTATTATGAATATAATATGTTATAATCAATTTAATTATTTTATTAGTAGAATATCAATGGTTTAGGTTTCATATGACATTATTTTATCATCTTTTATTCCTGCCATATTATGATTAAAATTATATTTTAATCCATTCTATTTTATGTTATTCATAATGCATTGTTGGTTATATTTACGATAACATCCACCACTTTTCTTACCCTTAATGAGCATCTTAGCTCACCCATTTCTTATGTTTTATTTTTTCCCAGGAGGTGAAGATGATTATTATAAATGAATTGTGTAGTTATTCATAGAGTTTTTTGGTGTTACCAATAGAGATTATTATTTTTTACTTTTAAATTTTTATTGAAAAGATCATGTATGTAATCTGGTTTACAAAACTACTAAACTATTTAGTCCTTTGGGATGTTATTCCTTATAATCATATCAATATGATAAAGTAACATATTTTGGGCTGCTTGAGTCAGGGACATTGTAGTTGGTATCAGATGAAGTTTGGTGTAAATCTTGAAAACTATATTTAGAATACATATATTAGGGAACATAACCCTAATATAGACATTTAGGATAATCATTGAATAACATCCTTGATATTTATCTAAGGTGTAGATTATGTGAGTCTTCCTAGAAATACATCTCTTTCAAGATACTACATGTTTATATAGTTCTTCTACAGATATAACTAGTAGTAATAACTAAGATAAGGTTCCCCATGCCTATCTTTGGGTACACTGGTACATGTTAATTGGTCTTGTTGCGCACTTGGTTTGACACTCCTGGGGGATAAGTTTAGGATAATTATACTTTTCTTTACAATAAATTATGAAGGACATTAATATATAAGGAAAATTAATTACAATTGTGTATTATATTGAAAATAATGTGTTGTGATATTATGTAAATGATTATTTGTTTTTCTCACTATGACTCTTGTTAGTCACACTCGGGTTTCTGGTTTAAGTCAACTGTTAGAACCAGAATGTGTTATAATAACATTTAATATGATAGACATGTTAGTGGTGATTAGAAAATTAATGGGATCGTGATATGGGTGAATGATATTTTGTTCATTACTAATCTAATTTCATGAAATATTGTTGACAAAATATATATTAACCAACTCCTAAACCCACCAAATAATAGAAGGATAGGGTTTTCTATATGCCCCGGTGGTAGAGACCATGGAAAAGAAATCATCTATTTCCATCGTGAAAGAAATGTGGAAGGAGACACTTATGGAAGTGTCTCAAAAGAATTGGGAAATGATTTATGTGTGGGAAAGAATGACATATAGAGAATAGTTGTTGAGAAAAAATGAATTGTATAATGGAAGGAAATAAAATTGATCCTAATAATCATTTTTAGTTCTTTGAAAAAAATGAAGGGGACTTGGGAATTTTCCAATTGAATTCCCTATTCTATATGAAAACCTTTAGACCAAGGAAGGAACATTGGGTAAATAAACGATTGATGTATTTGTATATGAAAATTTTATTTGAATCCTTAGCTAAAATGGTATTCTATTATTGAGCTTATTTCATGAATATCTGTCTTATGTATTTTTAATATTATATTTATATAGTTATAGAAAAAGGGAAACCAATAGGTCAATTGGGTGATAACCCATTGCATCCAGCAAGTCCATAAGGCTTGAGCCCACAGCTGATTGGCGATAATAGGGAATGTTGTTCCATTACCCAATGTTTTGTCCTGGTCAACATGAAATTTTATAGTTGAGTTATCTATTAGATAAATGTTTTATTGATTTTAGAGATATTTTTTTTATATAATAGATGTCATTGGGATTGGAAAATAATTTTGTGATTATGTGATTAAGTTTATTTCAGAATGTGTTCACTATTTTGGGACTCTTAAATAAGATTATTATGATGAATAAAGAATGAATTATATTTTGGAGTCAAATAAAAATTTATTATCGACTTATTGTGATTCAGGTTAATTATGGAAGTGTTTATCAAAACATCTAGATTATGACATCTAGGTAATTTAGATTTTGGTATAGGACATTTAGAGGGAAATAAAATATTTTGAAGACTATAGGAATAAATAATTCTGATTTCGGGGTCGTAGTCAAGAATATTTTTGAGGAATTATAGTAATTATAAAATGATTCATGTTTAAATTTGAGTTTTACATGTTAATTTTTGATATTAAAGTATTTTATTATTATATAATGTTTTTTGAGGTATTATCTTGTCTTGTACTAATAAATTTTTTTGTATAAATATTGGGGGAATATATTGTTATACTTTTTGTTGGTTAGAGTAGGACACTCAATTGGGGTGAATTGAGTTACTATAAAAATATCTTTTAAAATGATTACTTAAAATATTCCCCCAATTAAAACTAAAATAGGATAGTTAATCAAACTAATCAAATTGAAATAGTTTGACTATTAAAATACCTTCTTAGAAGATTGATTAATTCTCCATAGTATCTATATGAGATATTTATAAAACATTTGAAATAGCTCTAATAAGAAAAAATAGCTATAACTACCATCTAAGACTAACTATCAATATAAAATTCAGTTTTCTAAAATATTAGTTAAAACAGAGAAAAACTAAATTTAAAGACACATTAAATAGAACAATTGGTTCATTCTATATATGAGACATAATACACTCCACTAGGTATTCACCTTCTACAACGAAATATTTATATAATATGATTGGCTCCACACTATGTAATTGGGTTAACAATAGTAAATAGGAATTTCTAGGTCACAAGACCTCTTCCACTATTCTATATTGGAAAACTAACAACCAGGTCACACAGGACCTCCTCCATAGTTACACGTGGGTTAAAAATGGGTAAAAAGATATTTAAGTGGGTATATCTTGTATCCTATTGTTTAATGCAGGAGGGAGAGGGTGTTTTAATATAAACAGATACCCTACTCCATAAGTAATAAAAAATAGTACAATGTAGAGAAAAGAGAATGGTAAGGGATTAGAAATGCCTTGATTGTTTTCCTATGTAGCTATGGACCTGTAGGATATAGAAAAAAGTTATTTTATAGTCTTTTTATGGAAATAGGGTATCATGAGTCTCATGCTCTGGTTTCTAGTTTGAGGAGATGTCCTTTGTAGCTCATGTTCTTCTTAGAGTCATTTCTGTGAGAATGTTTGATGTTCTGATAAACCATAGTTTAGCATTTTTTTAATTGATAGTTCATTGTGAGTTCCTTGGTATATGTGTTCTGCTCTTTTTTGCATGCATTCGTCCTATCAAACTCACAAGCTACAGTTCCAATATTTTCTTTTTATTTTAGGTAGACGTAATGGAACCAACAAGGAGCATTATTTCTACACATCATACCTTGTACTATAAGGTGACATGTCTATAAAAATATCATTAATTATGTCAGTTTCATTAAATGACACAAATATGATTGTTAGAAATTACATTTAAATTTAATGTAAAAAGAAGGATAAATGGTTAAGTATGGAATTGTATCAAATTTTCAGTGAGATAGTCACGATGCCATTGTCATTATGAGATAGTCAAGGTGAAACTATTATAGTGAGATAGTATCAGTGGAACTGTCATGTTGAGATCTGTAATTGGTAGCATAGTTCCAATTTCTGGTCCATTTTAAATTTTGGAATTAGTGAGACTATGGTGTCAAATAAGTGGTGTCTCAGGTAATGGTGTCTAGTACATTTAATGTTCTGAATGGTTTCTTGTTAGGGTGTATTTGAAATGGAATCAAGGAAATAGTTTTAGGTCCTTGGCGAAGATCCGGAACCAGTAGCAATCTTACTATTTCACAGACATTGTGAAAATATAGAACCAGTAGCAAGGTCACAGTGTCTAGAATACCATGTCTGGGACTTAGCCAATATTTCACACCAATGGCATCTCATACTAGGGAAAATATCTTTAAATATTTTAAATAAACAATCCCAGAATGGATTCAAATTATGCATTAGTATTATAAAACATAATAGAACAAGATAAAACATTGTTTATAAGATTAAAACATGATTTTTGAGATTCTAAATCAAGATCATGTGATAGTTTAGACAATGAGTTGTATGGATTAAACCATTTGGAAACCAATAATCTTCAAAAAATATTTTTGATAGGTTATACATTATAAACATAATTTTTGAGCATTATAACATGAGGATTCCAACAATCTCCAAACATGATTTATGGTAGGTTAAACATGATTAATTTCATTTGTGAGCATTAAAACATGAAGAGTCCAACAATCTACCCCTTTTTCATGATAACAAATCATGACATTTATAAACAATATATATTAATAATGAAAATATATATAGAATATATGTGATAAGAAATATAAATATTGTTTATCTCCCATGAATATTATTTTTCCATAAATCCCTGCTTATTTCTCCCCCTTGTGGGATTATAAAAAAGGAAAACAAAAGAAACTCTGAATGAATCTAATGAAAAGAATAAACAGTCAACATTGAATAGTGGAATGAATATAATTATGGAGTTCATTACAAGTGTGAAAAAATTAAAAAACAACCCTATCAAAATACATTCATCACTACTCTTCAGAGCCAGCAATATTTTCATTTCCCTTGTTAATGACATTAAGTGGAGACCTAGGATTAGATGTAGAAGTGGTAGAATGGATTGATCCAATGGTGAGAGAAAGAAAATTCACTCCTTCAATGACAATGGGTGCTAGATTTGGTTTTATTGAAGATTGAGGAAATGGATGTTGAGTAATAATAGGTCTGAACTAGATTTGATCCTAAGATACAAACATGGTATCATGAGAAAAGGTAGTGAAGTATTAAGGGGTCCAACCAAGCCACAAAGTTATAGCTATAGGATCCACTATGGTATTACATTTCACATAGAGATAAGGCTTCAACAACTTAATGAAATTAGTAACGATCTCCCCTCTATAATGAATAGCCTTACCAAATACATCTTTTTTTCCAGGAACTTGTCCAACTGAGGACTAAAGTCTTTCATCTTTTAACAAGACTCTATAAGGCTTGAGTGATAGGAGGAATTTTTAAATTCTCAAAATGGTACTTGATGTTATTTGTCAGATCATACATAGAATAAATTCTAATGAAGTAAAATTCCACTTTTTTATATATTTCTTCTAGAGCATCATTGGAAATTTTCGAATGAATCTTAATAAATTCAGAACCCATTCACTATTCTTGATGATAGTAGAGAAAACTTCCTTATCAATACTTCTCAACACTAAATGATGTTTTTCTTTAACAAATTTTTTGATCAGTTCACTATCCATTGGCTGAGATGAATGTCTGGATGGATTTGAAGATATAACAGTATAGGTGAGTGGAATAAGTTGATTAATATATATTTTTAGACATCCCTTATATTTGTCGGTCATCTTGTTAAGTCCCACCACTAGAACACACATCTCACTAACTATCTTGTTGTTTCTCTCTGCCACCTTTTCATTTCATGTATCCAAGTATGGTTGAATCATAAATAAAATATTTTGATTCATTTGATCATTAACTTCCTCAATAAAGATGAGAAATAGGAGCTTGACCATTTTGTATGACTTTCTACATAACTTCAAATAAAGATTTTAGAGACTTCCCCTCATCACTCAACTTTTTGTTATCAATCGAAAATTCTTGAATTTCATGAATCATTTTTGGTTGAATATACTATATGAGTTTCTATAATATCAAGGAAGATTATCTTTCACTATGATTGGTCGTAGAATCAGGTTGTGACTTCAAGATATTTTCAAATCCAGACAAATATGTGTTTCTAAATTCTTTGAGATCATTGTGACTCAAAATATCATAATTTCATGAATAGGATATGGAACCAAAACTAAGACAATTTCAGACACCTTAGTTGAGGTTTCTTCTATTGAAGAAATTTACCTCAATTGAAACATAGTGGAAATATCTATGCCTTTAATTAAAGACTCATGGGTATTTTCCAGATAAAAATAACTGGGAACATTGTACTAGGTATCTACCGAGCATTGGACAACATGATTGGGAACATGAACACTTTTTAAAATGGTTTGTTTATCACCCCTTGATAGTTTCATATCTTATCAGAATAATAGACTCAATCTCTTAACACATTTCCAAATTCTCAAAACTGCCAGGATCAACCATATTTTTTCGAACAAGTTGAATGGAATGTTCTATTCCTTCCTTAGCAGAAAGGATTATTTTAGCTATAACCTATTTTTCTGACTATTTTACAGCAGAAGCCTCTTTCTCTATAGTAGGATCCATAGGATCTTCTAAATGTTTCTCAAGAATAACTTGTTATTCCACACAAGTAGTTAGTCCTTTTCGGAAACATTTTCTCTATCAACTATCTCTTCCGCAATTACTTTTTATAGAATAGGTATGACATTGTCTTCCTTGTCTAAGATAGTTCCTTCCTTGGGAGAATCTTTTATATCTTCTACTTCTTTATATGAGTATCTATCTAATGAATATGGTTCCAAACTAGGGTTAAATTTTTTTTAGGTCTTGACAGATTCAAAATAGTAATAAACTTCTAATAAAATCTTTCATTGTCTTCCAACCAAGAAGTTTTTCATGGATTCCAATAAATTTGCATCATCCGGATTATATCCTATGACATAAAAAATTCATAACCTTCAACCACTTCTTTATTTGGACAAACTTCTCCTTTAGAAGACAATATTGCAGAAATCAACCTTGAATAAATCAAAAAGGTTGATTTTAAAGTTGTCTTGAGCATTTCACACATGTAAAGTATAACATAATTATATAGATTGATCTTATGCCCATTATTCATAATATTTATCAAGAATACATCTTGATACTTAATGGAAAAAATTATCGTTTCCTTGTAAAAAAAATATTTTCAATAAATATAAATAACAGACTTGTCTCACCATTATGATCAGCTAAAATTTACCTTCTCTTTTTATTATTTCTATTCAGATATACAAGCACATATTTTAGGCTAAACACATCACTGTAAGGAGGAGGTCCACTATGGAAATCCTCAAAAATTCCTTCAAGAGGTATTCCTAGGAATGTAGACCATATCGTATAAGAGATGGTATATCTCTAAACTTTTACCAAACTTCTTACAACAAAATCATCTTCAGAGTTAAACGAGAACTAAACATACTTATAAAATTTAGAAACAAGATTCAGATAAATTGGTATATTCTATTTTATGAAGAATCCCAGCCATCCATGTTGGTTCATTAATTTAAAAACAAGTGACTTACTTTTTAGGAACCACTTTAGACAGACTTCTTTTCTGGAACTACTATTCTATTAAAAGGCATGGATTTAGTGGTCCCTAAGGAATTATTTTCAAAGCCTTTTCCACTTTCATCACAGACCAGCACTTCTCAACAGCCGATGAAGATGAACATTTTATCCTGGGCATTCAACATAGGTTAGAGAAAGATGAAGGGTTTAGAGAGGGAAAATGGACCGAGAGAGAAAGGGGTTCAGTTTTAAGAGATGATAGCTCGATTGAAGAAAAGAGTGGAAAATATCATGTTTTTATCATTTACGGATTCCAAATGTCAGAAACACAATTGTGCATCATAAAATTTATAAAATATTCAATATTGTGATACAAGAATGGAAATTCACAAATTATTAATCTGAGTCATCACTGTGAGACCGAAATAGGTCATCATTGTGTCAGCATTTCGGTGTGACTCCAAACTGTATGACCATATCATTGAGACAACATGTATGAGATAGTAACCAAGAGACAATAATCGTGAGACCGTAATTGTGAGGCAGTAACTAAAAGATAGTATCTTGTGAAACTGTGAATCATGAAACTGTAAACAATTAAATAGTAAAGTGTTCACTTGAGGATTATAATTCCAAACTAATGTATTATTTAATTTATTCATTATGAATTTCATTTATTAGTTAATAAATCAGTATGTTGATGTTCAGTGCCAATGAATTCCAAATTGATATCACCCTTTTTATAGTGATCTCTCATAAATTGATATCTTACATCAATGTGATTTTTTCTAGAATTTGAAAGGGGATTCATTGAAATGTTAATAGAACATGTATTGTCACAATTTATAGGTACATGTATGAATTGATATCCATAATCTAGTAATGTGTTCTTTTTCTACAAAATTTGTTCACAACAACTACCAATAGCTATGTATTCAGCATCGTCAGTAGATAATGCAACAAAATTTTGTTTCATAATACACCATTAAAATAGATACATTCTAACAAGTGACATATTCCATAGTTTATTTATCTATATAACATAAAACCACAAAAATCATTATTTTAATAGCTAACAAAATCCAATGATTTCCCTCTAGGATAGAATAGTCCAAAATCGGTTGTAAGATTGAGGTATTTGAAAATAATTTTAATAGCATTTAAATGAGACTCTTTCAGGTTTTCTTGAAAAAGTTCACACATGAAAACACTAAACATAATATTAAGATGACTAGAAGTTAAGTATATTAATCTTCTAATAATTCCTCTATAAGTGGTTTGATTAATAGATTTACCATTTTCATCAAGATCCAACATATTGGTTGTGATCTTGGAAGTTTAACTACTTTTAGTGCTATCCAAGCCAAAATGTTTTATAATATATTTTTTATATTTTATTGGATTTAAAATAATACCATCATAATTTTTAATGATTTGAAATCCAATAATTATTTTTAGATCACCCATTAATATCATTTCAAATTCTTTTTGCATCATCTAGGAAAAATAATTACAATAATAATTTTTTAAACATCCAAAAATAATATAATCAACATACATTTTAATAACTAATAAATCATTAAAAACTGATTTTAATGAAAATTTAGAACCAGGTATACTTTTTTAAAACCCTTTGGAAAGAATAAAACTACATAATCTATCATACCATGCTCTTGGAGATTTCTACGAACCATATAATGCTTTTTAAATTTAAAATGTTCTTTGAAAAATTAGGTCTTTCAAACTAAAGGTTTTTGTCAAAAAATTAATACTCAACTATAAACCTATTTAGGAATGAAGTATTTACATCAATTTAATACGGTTTCAAATTTAAATGCCATCCATATACAAGAAATATTATAATGGCTTCATTTCTAGCTACTAGGGCAAATGATTCTTCATAGTCAAGTCCTTATTCTCTATTATAACCTCGTGAAACCAATATATATTTGTTTATAACTGTGTTACCAGGTTCATATACTTTGTTCATGAACACCCATTTGGTGCCTATGGTCAAGGTTTCATTGGGTCTATCCACATGTTTAATAACCTTATTCCTTTCGAGCAGATTTAGTTCCTCTTGCATAGTCATTACCCAAAACTCGTCTTTGATAGACTCATTGGGTTTTTATGTTCAAGTTGTGAAAAAAAATCATGATGTTCAACCGGATTTATAATATAATATCTAGTATGTGTTCCTTTATCTAAATAACCAACAATGTCATCTAACTGATTGTTTTAAGGGTTCTAAAATTTCTACAATAGGGGACTAGTAATTTTAGGTTCTTCGAGAGGTTCGGGCACATTATGGCTTGAATTAGAAGAATTTCCATAACTGTAAGTTTTAATATATTCCTTTATAAGATGGTCAAGTGATTTACCATCAATGTCTAGATTTTTTGTGTCATCCTCATGATTCTCTAGGGAGTTCTTAGGTTTTTGTGGATCAGTTTCATCAAATCTGACATGTACTGATTCTTCCACACATTTTGTTCTTATGTTAAATACTATATAAGCCTTACTAAATATTGAATATTCTAGAAATATTACTTAATCAATCTTGGGTGAAAACATGTAAATATTGTTTTTAGTATTCACAATATGAACATTTAAACCAAAAACTTTTATGTAATTAACCTTGGGTTTTCAATTTTTCCAGAAGTCCAAGGGAGTTCTTTTATAAATTGGTATAATTAATACTCTATTGATAATGTATCATGCTTTATTGATAGCTTCCGCCCAAAAATATATAGGTAGGTCATACTCACTAATCATGGGTCTAGAAATTTATTGTAATTATATATTTTTTTTCAACAACTCCATTTTGTTGAGGTGTCCTAGAGGCTAAGAAGTTATGACTATTTTCATTTTTTTAGAAAAAGGATTCAAACTCTTGATTTTCAAACAAACATCCAATGTCACTTCTTACATATTTAATTCTAAGTCCACGAACTTTTTCTACAGCCCCAACATAAATGGTGAAATTAGAGAAGACTTCACTTTTTTGATCCAATAATAAGGTCCAAGTATACCTAGAGTTTTCCTCTACAAGAACATAAAAATAGTTCTTCCCATTGAAACTGGAAACTCATGATGGATCAAACAAATCCATGTGAACCAACTCAAGAGGTTTAGAAGTTGAATCTTATATCTTTTTTTGGAAATATATATTTTTTTGTTTACACTTTTGAAAAGTATTATGGAAATTATCATTCAGAACCTCAAGATTGGGTAGGTCCTTGACTAAACCTTTTCTAGAAATCATTCAAAGGGATTGTATATAACAGTTTCCTAATATTATATTCCATATCCAACATTCTTTGTGAAATACACTTAGGCATGAATAGTTTTGAGAAATTAATGAATATATGTTAACAGAAAAAAAAATCAATTTCTAAAAGCTAAAAATACTAGTTATTTATAGAGTTAAAAATATTACATGAATCATTCTCAAATATTACATGAAAACTATAATGTCATGACCCCAGTTACCCAGAGTCAGTGCATTATTACATAACATTGACATGATCACAAAATATCATGTCTCGAAAGACCGATTTGTTTAGTAGCCTTGGAAACACTAGATACATTCATAAATGTTAAATTACATCATAACGTGAAAAATAATAATAAAATAGTCTCTATATTCCACAATCATATCCCCTTCAGACTATCCTTGTAGGTTAGTCATAAAATATTTCTTCACATCCTGGGAAAAATAAAACATAGAAAGGGGTGAGATCAGATGCTCAGTAAGGATAAAAATATAGAAGAAACTTTTATAAATAAACAAAAACATTTAAGGCAATGTATAACTAAAACAAAAGCCTTTTAAACTTTAACTTCAGCATAATATGGATAAAATAATAAGAAATAATTCCATTTACTTATTCAAGTGGGTCTTCTACCAGTTGAATAATCACATGCAATATCAATATTTACTTTCGGAATTATGGAATGCATAATGACAGACCATCATAACTATGTAGTCAAGTCCTCGTGCCAAGACTATAAATAGGACTTTGTCAAGGCCTCATTCCAAGACACTGGTTTGTCTCACGAGACCTACCTATGCATCGAGGAGATATAGCGGGCTCCACCCGTCACTTACTAAGTCTGATGCATTCCTCATATGTACAGGTATAAACATAACTTAAACATTCTTATTAAAACTACCATATGAAATGTAAATACATTCTCCATAAACCATTAATTGTATAAAAATAACACATCCTTAGTAAAACATATCACAAAACCTTCAATAAAATATGGAATTTTTGTATTATAATAAATCTACATCAAATAATCTTAAAATCCATCAAAGGATGTTGACATAGATGAAATCAAAACTATGTGATAGAAATATCTCTTTTTTTAAATCATTTAAAAGTAACATAATTATAAAAGAAAACATTTACTTTAATAATATTCTTATAAGCTTGTATGGGAATCTTGGATGATTTTATAATGGTTGAAAATATCCACACCCGTTGTATAAGTTATAAATGACATTCATACCTTGATTCTGTCGAAATGGTTAAAAAGGACCTTGTTTGGAAAACGACAGAATGATTCCTTTATAAAATTCTTATAAAAAGTCAAACAAGGGTATAAATGAATTTAACCCATATTCTGTAAAATAGTAAGAATGTTTTGAAATACATTTTTAAGAAACATGTATGTGGATGATAAAGAGGTCCCAGTAGATAATTAAACATAAACAACCTTGGATAATGAAGAGATTGTGAAATAAACCCTTACCTTGTACTTTTCCTTGGTTAAGGGTAGGTTAACTTCCGGTATAATGGTGAAATAATTGTTATTAAATTATACAAGAATTATATACATTAATATGATATCATATATGACCTTTTAACATTGATTTGTTAATAATATCTTAGTATTATCATCATTTCAGGTGTTAACTTACATGTTTTGTTTTATATTTTTTTTACATAATCCATGTTTTTATGTATAGGTTGTATATTATTCATATAAAGAATGATATCAAGTCATTAAACATTATTTTTAATCATAAAATGAGAATTGTAATTTCATGGATACGATGGGGGATGAATCTCATCGCGTTTGTGGAGACGGTAGTCCGTACGTACACAAAAGCGACAATATCATTTTTTTGATATTAAAATAACATATAATTTGATGTTATATCATATATACAGAATCATTATCAAGTTAAATTTATTATTTACATCAATTACACATCATTATCATACCCATCCAAATAATAATATTTTGAATAACAATTAAACCACGACATGGAGACAGTAAGCCGTACGTACGCATGTATGGTGAAATTTCATTCAAAGGATGGATATAATACTGAATATGATTGTACCGTATTTATAATAACATTACAGTATATAGAATATACTTGATTTATTATATTATATTGGAAATAACAAGGAAAGAAGAAGTTGAAGAAGAATGGAACTTGAAAAGGGTGGTGAAAACATTACATCTTCTTCAGGTTCTTCCTTTTGATTTGATCAAAATGGCTCCATAGGTTGGATTTCTGATAAAACTAAGGCCTCTAGGATGAATTGAGGGTATTTGAGAGAGTATTTTGTCAGGGTTTGGCCGAACCAAAAGGCTTTGAATGTGTGAATAATTTGTTATAAGTTGTGTCATTTTATAAGGGGGAGGAGGGACTCATTAGAATAAAATTAAAGTATTAATTTATAATAAATTTATATTCGGTTTATAATGGCTCAAAAGTCTATTATTCAAAGTCTAAGGTGGGGATGGTTCGAAATCCTTTCAACCAATATATTTTATACTGGTTTGGGTCATTATATCAACCTTATCTTTTAGTTTTAACTCTTAGTTAATTAGATTGACATTTACCATGTCACTTTGTATTTTTATATTATATAGTTAATAAACATACTATATACATCCAAGAGACCTCCAAGTGGTCCATTAATGATACAAATATCATTATATAAGTCTTTTTTCTGAAACTTATATTTTTAGGAATAGAATATCAGTTAATAATATAATACTTTTTTTAAACGCATTTATGTCAATTTTGACAATATTTAATAATTGATTTTTTAAAGTCTTAAAAACATTATTAATTCGAACGAAATTAATTTAAGTAATAATAACATGTAATATTAACCAATAAAATTCGTGTATGGATTTAAAACTTTCAAATTATATTTATTTTAACTTTTATAATACCAACTATTGGATTCTTTCATTAATAAAAAAAATTCTATATCATTATTGTGTCATAAATAAATTTAATTATTAAATTTCTAAAAATTATAAATAAAATACTATTATGTAGGAAATTTTCTATATTTTTAAGGAATATTTATAGTCTAAAATATAACATATATAACCGTATGTAAAAAAAATTTCTAAAGGATATATGCTTATGTCATTTTTGTATTTACTTTAACTTAATTAATATAAAGTGTCCTTATCACCTACAAGTGGCTCCATGGGGTCCCAAAATCGACTCAAATATTCCAATGGTCAGACATGTATCAAGAAATAAGGTTAGGACACATTTTAGTGTAATTTAATATTATTATAATATTATTTTGTTACCCTTAGTTACCATATTTACCCTTTAACCGTGGTAAATAAAATATTTACCAAAGTAATTATTCAAAATGTATAAAAATAAGAGTTACCAATTTACACAATTTGGACATCCTGATTCCGAATATGAAATCCATTTTTCCAAATTCAAAACACAGAAGTGGAAGAAATTAATATAAAATTAATTCCCGCTGTCAAAACAGAAAGTGTGTTTTTAAGAAATAATAACTACCAAAAGATTAACACTTGTTTTTGCCCGGTTTAAATGTGAAATTATGTCCAATGACCAAAATTATATTAAATGGTAAAAATATATTCTAAATATACTTTAAATCCACTAAAATTCATAATTTATCACTATTAATTATTTCGATTAGAAAAGTTGTTTTTAATTAAAAATTAGTAATTTTTACTATTCATCAAAAATTGGATGTTTTCAGAAAAATACCAAAATTTTACTCTAGGATAATTTTAATATTCATAATCCAAATATAAATTCTATTTTGAAAGATAAAATTTCTAAAAGTGGGTATTACTATTCATAACAGCTATTTCGATTGGTCACGGTGTGTACGAATCTGGAAGTTGCATACAATGCAAGCTATTGCATTATTCAAAGGGAAACATACCATGGAATCTTGGGGTGTTACAAAAACCATCATCAAATGGTTGTTAAATAATAATAATTTTATATTTAAATCCATAAAAAAGAACATTAGATATTAAAACCGAGTTAGAGTAACCAATCTTGCATAATCTAATTATGTTTTTAGCATTACCACAAAAGGTGAAATTCCCACTATAAATATTTTGTAAATTTTTGAAGAAAGAGTATTCTTCTATCATGTATCTTGAACATCCATTATCCAAGTTCCATAAGGTTTTATAAGAGCTCTTCATACAAATATCCTAAAACATAATATAACAAAATCATATTTTGGTACCCATATTTATTTTCATCCCGTAAAATTAGTAATAAATGATTTAGGAAGACACATCTGATTCATGTATTTCCTATAAGAATTATGTAACCTACATAAAAATATACTCTATTTGGTCTAGAAAAACTCATGGTAGTAAAATATTTTACAAAATATAAAATAAAAGAAGAATTTTTACCTTTAGTTTGAAAAAATATTTTCTAGATTTAGTTACAAACTTGTTTTTGGTGAGATTTCTTTTCCTAGGTTGATGTCTTATAAAAGTTGTATATCTAGGGGTAATTTTTACCAAGAATCTGTGTAAGATTACTTTTTCCATTGGTAATATTCAATAAGTACATTTTCAATTGATCATTATATAACTTATGCTCATTGTTCACTTTAAGTAATTAATTATTTTTCTCTTTCTCTACAGCATGTTCATATTTGACTCTAGTAGTTAAGGCATTATATTTCTTTAAAGATTTATATTTATCTTTTATTTTATTACAATATTATTATAACATAATACAGTATTCAAATAATTACTTACTATTCATATTTTGATAATCACTTTCATCTTTAGAATAATAATAATTTTCTACAGGAGATTCTTGGGTCACCTCAGATGTGTTTGTCATAAAACACATATTGGATTTTTCATCCTTTTCATCTTTTGAAGACTTTATATCACTTGAAATATATTCATAAAAACTCCATTTTTCAATCATTTCATTTTTATACAATTTATCTTTGTCCCCATATCTCTTCTTATATTTTAAATTCATACAGTCTTCTTTTATATGTCCCTTTCTCTAACATTTATAGAAGATTATTTCATCAAATTTGTTTCATCTTTTCCAATCCTTTTTCCAGTTTCCCTTTTGATCAACTATTCCTTTGAAGTTGGGATTTCCATAATATTTATTCCCATTATAAAAAATCATGAATTGTCTAGCTAATTGAGCTATTTCCTCATCTCTATTTGTTGAGGATTGTTCACTAATGGAACTTTTTACAGGGTCTTGTAATTTCTCCTTGTCCATTTCATTAGTTACGGAAGTAGTTGTTTGGAAAGCTACTGACATTCCCTTCGGTTCATCTTCCTATTCCTTGTGGGTTTTTAAATCCTCCTCATAAATCATCAAATTTCCTATAATATCTTTCACTGGTTGCTTTCTAGTATCTCAAAATTCTCTAATTGAGATAGAATTCCCTCTCCATTTATCAGGTATGCATATGAGTATTATCATAACTTTCTCCATGTCTGTTAAATATCTTCCTTAGAGAGATCGTTGTATTCACAATTTCATTAAACTGGAGATACATGTCAGAAATAGGTTTATCATGATTCATTTTAATGTTATAATATTTAATTGTATATGTGTTAAGTCACATTTCCATAACACTAGAGGATCCAGCATGTGAAATTGAAAAGGTATCCAAAATTTCATTGGATGTATTACATAAAGAAATTCTGTTAAAAACTTCATCTCCTAAAGAGAAATATACGAAATTCAAGGATTTTCAATTATTATAATAAACAGTCTTCGTTGGGCCATCCCAGGTATGCCTATAAATTTCCACTATTATAACTTGGCCTTTTATCGGTGATAAAAACCGACATTGACAGCGCTATAAAAGCGATGTTAATGCTAGCGTAGATACGGGGGGGGGGGGGGGGGGTTCCCTTTATCAGCACTCCAAAAAGCACTGATAAAGGGGAGAATTAACAGCACTTTTCTAGCACTGATAAAGGGGTTCCTTTATCAGCGCTACGTCGATCGCTGATAATAAGGCCATTTATCAGCACTCTTTTAGAGCTGTTAAATATGTCCTTTATCAGCGCTCAAAAAGCGATGATAAAGGCCCCTTCCCCTACACTTGCAGAACCTACACCTGTACAACCAGAACCTGCTCAAACCAGCATACATTCACAAAATAGCACCTTCACACTTGCAGAAAATAGCACCCGCACACAATATTTTGACAAACAATGCTATATACATTTAATTAACATCATGAGTACATAAAAACACACTGCTATATACATTTCAAACAATGTTTTACATGGTTACAATTACAATTATCCAACATCATTTATAATCATTAATGTCTCATCCTTTGATATCTGTGATCCACTCTCGAAAATTGTCGTCCATGATATTTGTTACCGAACAAAGCATCCGAACTCAAGGAAACAAATTCTCCTATATAAGAAAACAAATATTATGTTAGTAATATAGTAATGAAATTAATTAAAACATTAATATGATCGAATACATTAATATGGGAATGCGAAACTAAAATATGAAATGATAAAATCAAATGTTTTCATTCTGATAAGAATGGAAGGGAATAATGTAAAATCAATATGTTTTTGGATGATTTTTCTCATTTAATAAATACTGATTCTTATCTAATTAAAAGATTTACCAGTCACACCATACGTCAGATTGAGGTGGGTTCAATTTGTACATGTCATAAATGACTCATGGATCATTTTCCTAAAGTATCAAAACAATCCGAACGTGTTAGCTCGGTATTCCGTATGTCAGTAGTGTTGTTTTCTAAAGTTTATGTCAACTTGAAACTGGTATCAGACACATTTAGCCATACCGGTCACACTGTGCATCGAATTGAGGTACGATCGATTCTTACACCTCAAAAATGACTCATGGATCATGTTCCTAAAGTATCAAAATAATCCGAACGTGTTTTCTTGGTATTCCATATGTTAGTAGTGTTGCTCTCTAAAGTTTATGTCAATTTTAAACTGATATTAGACAATTTTAGTCATATCGGGCACACCGTGTGTCATATTGAGGTGAGATTGATTCGTACACATCATAAATGACTAATGGATCATTTTCATAAAGTATAAAAACAATCCGAACACGTTTTTTGGTTTTTCCTACATTACTTGTGTTGTTTTCTAAAGTTTATGTCAATTTGAAACTGATATCAGACATCTTTAGCCATACCGGTCACACCATGTGTCGGATTAAGGTGAGGTCAATTCATACACATCATAAATGACTCATGGATAATTTCCCTAAAGTATCAAAACAATCCATGCAAGTTTTAAAGGTATTCTGTATGTCATTAGTGTAGTTATCAAATGTTTTTGTCAATTTGAAACTGATATCAGACACTTTTAGCCATACCGGTCACACCGTGCGTCGGATTGAGGTGCAGTCAATTCTTACATGTCATAAATTACTCATGGATCGTTTTCCTATTGTATCAAAACAATCCGAATGCATTTTCTTGGTATTCCGTATGTCAGTAGTGTTGTTTTATAATGTTTATGTCAATTTGAAACTGATATCAGACACTTTTAGCCATACTAGTCACACTGTGGGTCGAATTGAGATGGGGTCAATTCGTACACATCATAAATGACTCATGGATCATTGTTCTAAAGTATCAAAATAATCCTAATGCCTTTTGTTTGTATTCTGTATGTTATTAGTGTTTTTTTCAAATGTTTATGTCAATTTGAACCTAATATCAGACACGTTTAACCATACCGGTCACACCGTGCGTCGGATTGAGGTGCAGTCAATTCTTACACGTCATAAATTACTCATGGATTGTTTTCCTATTGTATCAAAACAATCGGAATGCATTTTCTCATTATTACATATGTTAGTAGTGTTGTTTTCTAAAGTTTATGTCAATTTGAAACTGATATCAGACACTTTTATCCACACCGGTCACACCGTGCATCGGATTGAGGTGTAGTCAATTCGTACACATCATAAATGACTCATGGATCGTTTTCCTAAAGTATAAAAATAATCCGAATGCATTTTATCGGTATTCAGTTTGTCAGTAGTGTTGTTTTCTAAAGTTTATGTCAACTTGAAACTGATATCAGACACATTTAGCCATACCGGTCACACCGTGCGTCAGATTGAGGTGTGGTCAATTCTTACACCTCACAGTTGACTCATGGATCGTTGTCCTAAATTATCAAAATAATCCGAATGTGTTTGCTCAGTATTCCATATGTCAGTAGTGTTGTTTTCTAATGTTTATGTCAATTTGAAACTGATATCAGACACTTTTAGTCATACCGGTCACACCATGCGTCAGATTGAGGTGTGGATGATTTTTAAACGTCATATGTGACTCATGGATAGTTTTACTAAAGTATCAAAACAATATGAATGCGTTTTATTGGATTTTAGTATGTTACTTGTGTTGTTTTCAAAAGTTTATGTCAACTTGAAACTAATATCAGACATTTTTAGCCATACTGGTCACACCGTGCATTGGATTGAGACGTGGTTGATTTGTACACATCACAAATGACTCATGGCTCATTGTCCTAAAGTATCAAAACAATCCGAACACATTTTCTTGGTATTATGTAAGTCAGTAGTGTTTTTTCTAGAGTTTATGTCAATTTGAAACTAATATCAGACACTGTTAGTCATACCAGTCACACCGTGCGTCGAATTGAGGTGCGGTTGATTCTTACGCGTCATAAATGAATCATGGATCGTTGTCCTAAATTATCAAAATAATATAAATGCATTTTCTTGGTTTTACATATGTTATTTTTCTTGTTTTCTAATGTTTATGTCAATTTGAAACGGATATGGGACATGTTTAGCCATACCGGTCACACCGTGCATTGGATTGAGGTGCGGTTGATTCGAACATTTCATAAATAATGCATGGATCATTATCATAAAGTATCAAAACAATATGTACGCATTTTCTTTGTATTCTGTATGTCATTAGTGTTGTTTTCTAAAGTTTATGTGAATTTTAAACTGATATCAGACACTTTTAGTCATACCGGTCACACCATGCGTCAGATTGAGGTTTGGTTGATTCTTACACATCATAAATGACTCATGGATCATTTTTCGAAAGTATCAAAAGAATCCAAACGTGTTTTCTTGGTTTTTTTTTGTTACTTGTGTTGTTTTCTAAAGTTTATGTCAATTTGAAAATAATATCAGACATTTTTAGCCATATCGGTCACACCGTGCGTAGGATTGAGTTGCGGTCAATTTTTACACATCATAAATGACTCATGGATCGTTTTCATAAAGTATAAAAACAATCTGAATGCGTTTTCTTGGTATTCCGTATGTCAGTAGTGTTATTTTCAAAAGTTTATGTCAATTTGAAACTGATATCAGACATTTTTAGTTATACCGGTCACACCGTGAATCTCATTGATGTACGGTTGATTCTTACACGTCATAAATGACTCATGGATCGTTGTCCTAAAGTATCAAAACAATCTGAATGCATTTGATTGGTTTTTTGTATGTTACATGTCTTGTTTTCTAAAGTTTATGTCACTTTGAAACTGATATCAGACACTTTTAGCCATAACGGTCACATCGTGCATCAGATTGAGGTGTGGTCGATTCATACACGTAAAAAATGACTCATTGATCATTGTCTGAATGACTCAAAACAATAAAAACGTGTTTTCCTAGTATTCTGTATGTCAGTAGTTCATAAGAGTCTCTCATTAAGTTATTCTTTACAAGAAACTCAAATCATTTCTAAAACCATTCTTTATAATCTAAGGATATGAAACATAAGAAAGGGTTATCATAGATGCTCAATAAGTTTATTCAAGGGAGATATCAATGATCATATAAAGATAACATAAGTAGTATGAATTCACCTTCATTGTTTTATATGTTTAAATTCTTCCCTCAGGTACACTTCCCATTCATTTCTAAACACATCTATATCATCTTCTGAATAGAAGTTTTTGAAACAATCATAGTACTACTGAAAAAATATAAATGCATAAAGGATTAATAATTATTTTAAATGAAGTATTAATTATATTCAAAAGTACCTCTTCAGGGATGCCAATTTGTACATGAAATATGATCTCTTTCATAAATTTACATACATAATAACCATAGTCATTGTCCTTTGTTTCATTTGGACACTATAGAAACATCGAGAAAAATAAGTAATCTGTTTTGATATGTATTTGGATAGTGAAATATAATTATATATACTCTGATACTTATCCATTTTTAGATCTTGTACGCCTTGTCGTCCTTAGGCCCTGGATTCATTCCAGCCATTAGACGATATTCATTCACTGCCCTATCATAGCAGAATCCTCATTAAAAGATAATATAAATTATATAAATAGATATTTAGTTATAAAATGATGGATCAAGTGTATTAATAATTGAAAATCTCCATCATCTGTGGTTGGTTTGTTGGATATCCATGCAGTGAATCCAAAAAATAAATCTTTGGAGTATCCAAATTGATTTCAATGAGCATCCAATGTTGACTAAAAACAAAAAAAAAGAATAATTACTGATAGAATTGAAAATATAATTGATATGATTAAAATGTAGAGTTTTACCCCTGCAACGTTGGTATTAAAAAGAGTCTGTCAGTCGTAATTCTACATTGAAACGTTCTGAGCAGACTTGACATTAATTCAGCCAGAAAAACTGAATCTATTTCTTCTCGTTCTGTAGAAATGGTGTGAAGACTAATGATTCCATATTTGTATTCATGTGAAAATCCCTTCAATTGTTTTTCATATATACACTTGTGAAAAATATGAAATGTATTTAGCCATAATTATCATAGTATATCAGCTTCTGTAAAATCAAATCATGAAAACATACCTTATGTATAAATTTATAACTGAGGCACCTAGTCAGTCATATGTGATGATTTCTTCTATAGAGTTATCACTAAAAAAATCTAATGTTTCCTTTCCATAGATATCATTTTCACAAACAATTTTGTGACTTTTTACGCCTTTCATTTTTGTAGCCACATGAGCTTTCAATGATATTAAATATGTATATAGAACTGGTGGGGTGAAGGTGCTCTCAGTAGATCATTTTGATCGGTTGGTTGATCCTTTTGAGCCTCCATTTCCTTTTAGCCCCACTATTTTGTCATTCTATAATTACATTCATCGATTTAGCCCTTTTGTAATTTAATGTTAAAGGTTTTTCTTGAAAAATGAATTGTAAATGAATAACTACTGGTCCACATGTTTTATTACAAGATTCGATGGCCATGCAATGAATGTTCCAATATCGTTTTCCACCATATGAATGTCGTCATCGTCATTTGGAACAGGTAGCTCGGCGCTTGGCTCATGAGCTATGTTAATCAACACATTGACATGATCGGTTGGAAGTGGTCTTGAGTGTAGTGTGTCATTCTGCATATTGAACATTGTAGCCCTCGCTAAAAAGCGATGGGTGGGAGCTAAAAAATATAAATCACAGTCATTTTCCCCCTGTAGAATATCATTACAAGAAAGGTATCAGTGTCTATGTGATTCACATTTAACAGAAACAAATATTAAATCATTGATTACCTCGATTAAGTAAGGTCTTTGAGGGGAATGTCTCACCTCAATGTTGGTGGGTGTGGGGCAGGATCTTCAAGTGTGGGTTATTCTAGAGTTGTTTGTTCTCTTCGCTTCTCCCCCATCAAATTTGCTATCAACTCTCCCTGACATTCGATTCTTTCTTCAAAGGTAGTTACTCTATCTCTCATCATTTCCATTTCTTTAGTTTGTTCATCCTCTTGGTTTTTTTCTAAAAATACTTCCGGGGTGTCACCCCAAAACCCACACCTCTGACGCAGCCATACTGTTCTAGCTATTTCAATGCCACTGTACGTTCTTCTGAACATCCATCGAATGATGTCATCCAAGAATGGTACTTATGTTGTCAGGGTAGAAATCTGTAATGTCCTAGAAACACAGTTTTCGATGAATGTTTCAACCTAATTAATTGTGAACCTTTTTCGCAAACATGACACCCTTGAGTTACTTTAATTTTATATCCTAACAAATTTCCATAATCAGAGACGTCATTTATCATCCCATACAACATGGCTCTCAAATTTAAATCTTCCTTTTTGTAAGAATCATACAATGTAACACCTGAATCCCACAATAATTTTAAATCTTCTATCAATGGAGCTAAATAAACATCAATATAATTACCCAGTTGTTTTGGTCCTGATATAAGCATATATAACATGAGGTATTTTTATTTAATGAATAACTGCGGTTGTAAGTTATAATTTACCAACATAACTAGACATGTACTGTGACTGTTGTTTTGGAAACCAAAAGGATTCACTCTATCTGTAGATAACACAAGATGGAGGTTTCTCGACTCTTTCCCAAATTCAGGTTACTCATGATTAATTCTCTTCCACTGAGGAGAGTCTGTTGGGTGATGTAGTATCCCATCTTTAATTATTGTATCGGCATGCCTTGATAATTTTCTTGTAGTCTCCTCACTTCCATATAGGCGCCTAAACCTTGGAATGATTGGAAAGTAAAATACAACTTTAGTAGGACTGGATTCATCTTTCTTGAATCGAGAATCACTACACTTTGGGCATTCTTTAAGTGATTTTTGGTCCTTGTGAAATAGTATACAGTCATTTGGGCAGGTGGGTATTGTTTCAAAGATCATACCCATCGAGTGTAGCATTCATTTGGCGTCGTTTGTTCAGATCAAGAGCTCATTATCATCTGGGAACATGTAATTCAGGAGATAAAGTAGTTTTGTAAAACTGGTGCCACTCCACTTGTTGTCTTCATTGAAATTATATAGCTTCATTACGGCTGACAATGCTGTATATTTAGTGCAACCAGCAAATAATTGTGTCTTTGCACAACTTTTTCACTTCTCAAACAATTTTTCGCAATCACGAAGTTCATTATAAGGCCCCAGCCTTAAACCTTACTTAATCTTGAGTTATCACAAGATTACACGTTGAGGATCTTTTCATGTTTAGAGTTTTAGAGAATTAGATCTTAAAACATGCATTACAACCCACATTTAAACAAAGTGGTTACATAAAGATAGTATTCTTCATTCCCATCAATGGAAACATATTTAAAATAAAACATGGATTCTTTCTTGACACTTCCTTGACACTATCATCATATCATGTACCTTTCCCTTGACCTGTGAAAAACATTTCAAAAAAACTTGGGATGAGCATAAAAAGCTCAGTATGAGTTATAAAAACATGGAAAGGAAACATGGGTACATATATACATAATAATGAAATCATACTTTACCCATAAAACATAAGCACTTTAACATACCACATCAAATCGTGAATAAATCATAGAAATCATAAGACATAAAGGTAACTTGAGGCATTCACAACATTCTTACATATGGAGTAACCCTCTTGGTTACGTTTGGAATACCCATCACAGTATATTCCCTAAATATCTTCGGAGAAACCTTAACGTTTCACTCTTTCGCGTTACCCAATGCATTGGAGAGCTATATCGGGCTCACCCGCCATTAGTTTATCACGAAACCACCCATCTTCATAATAATGCCCAAGAACCATAACATAATCTTATCACATAAAACATGCATAAAGGAAACATAACATTTCCACCTTTCAATCACAATATATCAATACAACACATTGAAATAATAACATTATGAAAACCATTTTCAATACCAAAATAAAGGAAAAGTAAAACATGGTATTTATTTTTCTTTAAAAAAAGGTATGGCTTGTAGAGGAAGCCGAAACTCAAATAACGGTCACGACGGCGGAGAAGTCTTTGTCGCCGCATACGTACGACAAAAACATTCCCTTTTGTCGTTTAGTAAACACTTCGTATAAAAAGATTCCTTTTGAATAAACGTAATAGTCAAAGGGGTTTATACACCGTATAAAAGAAAGTTGTGTATAAAATAAAATATGCCTTAATGAAAGGAGATTGAGACGAAGTCCCATACCTCGTATCCGACTTGACCCGACCGTTCTTTAATCACCTAAATAATAAACATGAGTTAATCTCTACTTTCTTAATAACCTTTTTCAAGTTCATTATTCCATTTATACCATGTTATGAACATCATGTAATCATTTAAGTTAATAATTTCCATTTTGTCGGTATTTGGTTCTTAAGTCAAAAATAGTCTTCTTACACTTACATGTTGTTAATTTGGTCAAAGGTTCATTATATACAGAATGATATTAATGATTTGGATAACATATATATCATATATATTCATCGTATACATGTATTTATAATATTACATAACATTTAGAGGTAAGAAATGAAATGCACCGTTCATGGAGACGGTAAGCCGTACGTACGCATGAACGCTACTTCCATTTCTATTTCGTATTTTCTAGAATGGAATCATAATGATATAAGAGTATATTATAATTCCAGTATAATAACATATATAATATCATTAAATTTATCCTTTACACATCCCACATATGGTATTAACGAATCAAATCACTTTCAGGGGGCGGTAGTCCGCACTTCCTAAAATGAAGATATCGTGTTTACCCATAATGGAAACCATAAAGGTATGACCAAAATGAAAAAAACATAAGCTTAAGGAAAACATAAACATATTATATATCATATATAAAAATAGTGACATCATAATGGCCACCTTTGAAGGTGTTAAATGAGTATTGAACAATCATCGTTTCAGGTGGCAGAATTTCGCCATCCACGGAAACCGTATGTTATTTAACCATTTGATGTAGTTGTGTGAGACTGTAGCTCAAATAAATCTTATAAAAACATCCTAGTATATTTAAGATACTGGTGTTGTTACAAAAGAAGTAAATAAAAAGAGTTTAGGGGGTTTGAGAAGCAAAATAAAACAAATGAACATGAGAGAATGAATTACCTTTAAAAGTGTAACTCCTTTTGATTTGAGCCTAAAGGCTTCCTTTGAAAGGATTCTGACCAAAGGGAATCCTCTAGAATGAGGCGAGGGATGTGGAGAGAGTAAATGGGCAGGGTTTGGCTGAGCCAAAGGCTTGAGGAGTGTGTTTAAGGTGGTAGAGGTGGGGGCCTTTTATAAGAGGAGAGGAGGGGCACTTTTGGAAAGTAATGATAAGTTACTTTATTTTAAAAAGAGTTTCGGATTCAAAATGGACCACGTTACTATAATTAGAGGATAAGGTGATAAGGGTTCTAAATCCACCCATCCAATAAGTTTTGGACATGTGTAGTTCATATATTTTACATTATCTTTCCATTTTATTTAAATCGTCAAATAATGATGTCATCGCTGCATCTTTATTATGTCATAAATAATTTAATTTATTTAATGTCTAAAAATTATAAAAAAATAACTATGATGTAGGAAATCTTTTTATCTTTCCAATTACTATATATAATAAAAAATCTGACTTGTATAACCCCACTTAAAATTTTTGTTTGTATAACATATTATGTTTGTGTCATTTTTACTTTTACATTAAATAAAAAGTTCTTTATGTCATTTCCCAACCAAAGTGTATCCATGGGGTCCCCAAGCTGACCCATGGATTTTCGTGGTCTGCCATGACATAACCAATAAGGTTGGGACATGTGTCTAGGTCATTTCATATTATTAAAGCATTATTTATACCTTAAACTACCCTAATTACCACTAATCACGATTAAAAACTTAATAAGTTACTATTCACCAAAAAATTATTTTAATACCATTGAACCACATTTTACTTCTTAATGAAAACCATTTATATCTGATTTTTGAAATTCAAAACAAAATGATGGCAAAATTTCATTTAAACGGAAAATCAGTTTTTATAAGTACGACTTAGTGGTTTCACTATTCATCAAAAATTGATGTTTTTCAGAAAATTACCAAAAATTCACCCTAGGCTATATTTGATATTCCGAATTCAAAAATGAAGACCATTTTACAAAATTCAAAACATATAAGTCACATTAATTAATTTAATAATTAATTCCCGCTGCCATGACAAATAGCGTGTTTTTATGAAACAATAAGTATCAAAAGATTGACACCAGTTTAAGTCCAATTTCAAAGTGAAATTGATTCCAACGACCACCATTGGATTAAATGGTAAAAATATATTCTAATTTCAACTCAAAACCAATTCAAAACATAATCTAATCATATAAATAAATTATATTATAAAGCAGTTTTGATGTAAAATGCAGTATTTTCCACTATTCATTAAAAAAATGAACATTGTCAGAAAAATACCAAAAATTCACACAAAGTAAATTTTGATGTCCCAATCATAAAGAATATGTTTATTTTGACAAACATAGTTTATAAAATTTTCAAAAGATAGATTTAAAAAGGGTTTTCCATCATAAGGCAGTAAAACAATCTTTTAAGAATATTAGTGTATTCCATGCTTAAGATTGGATTTATTTTCATTTTAAGCCTATAAAACAGTATCTAATTCATTAATAGTCATAGATAAAAATATCTATTATTCATTACTTACTTGGGATGTTACATCCTTCCCCCCTTTAGAAAATTTCGTCCCCGCAATTTATTTACTTATCGAATAAATGGGGGTACTTATCCCTCATTGCATTTTCAGATTCCCATGTTGCCTCTTCAATCATTTGGTTTTTCCACAAAACCTTTACCTGGTGAATCACCTTATTCTGTAACACTTTCTCCCTGTGGTCAAGAATCTGGACCGGTTGTTCCTCATAAGATAGGTTCTCTTCTAGCTAAACTACCTCTGGACTCAAAACATGAGATGGATCTGGCATATACTTTCTCAACATCGAAACGTGAAAAACATTGTGTACCTGAGATAAACACGGAGGTAAAGCCAATCGGTATGCAACTGATCCAACTCTCTCCAGAATTTCGTATGGTCCAATGAACCTTGGACTCAACTTTCCTTTCTTACCAAATCTCATCACACTTTTCCAAGGAGAAACCTTGAGAAAAACCTGATCACCTACCTCGAAAGATAGATCCTTCCTCTGGTTATCCGCATAACTCTTCTGCCTGCTCTGAGCTGTTCTCATGTGTTTCTGAATCAGCTGAACTTTTTCTACCATCTCTTCTACCAATTCTGGTCCCATCAACTTCCTTTCACCCACTTCATCCCAGAAAGCTGGAGTTCGACACTGCTTCCCAGATATTTCCTGAAATGGTTCCATCTGTATACTGGAATGAAAACTGTTATTATATGAAAATTCAACCAAAGAAAGATGTTGGTCCCAACTTCCCTGATAATCCATAGAACAAGCTCGTAGCATATCCTCCAATGTCTGAATTGTTCGTTCTGACTGCCCAGCTGATTGAGGATGAAAAGCTGTACTAAAATTTAATTCAGTACCCAACGACTTATGAAGGCCTTTCCAAAAGTTAGAAGTAAACCTGGGATCACGATCCGATACAATGAAGAGAGGAACTCCATGAAACCTGAATATCTCTTTAAGATACAAACGGGAAAGTTGATAAAGAGAGAAATTATCTCGTATAGTAGGGAAATGAGCATATTTGGTCAAGCGATCAACAATAACCCATATTGCATTATTATCTCGAGATGTCTTCGGTAATCCAACAACAAAGTCCATGGATATATTCTCCCATTTCCACTCTAGCACTGGTAAAGGCTGAAGCATCCCTTTCGGTAACTTCCGCTCTGCATTAACCTGTTGACATGTCAAACACTTCACAGTAAAATCAGCAATGTCCCTTTTCATTCCATCCCACCAGTAGTACTCCCGCAGATCTCTATACATCTTAGTACTGCCCGGATGAACTGAAAACGGAGAACTATGAGCTTCACATAACAAATATCTCTTCAACTGTGAATCACAAGGCACACAAAATTTCTTCCCAAATCTCAAAACACAATCATTATCAATGTGGAATTCAGGCAACTTACCTTTCTGAACCAGCTCTACCTTTTTCTGCAACTCACTGTCTTTCTTCTGTGCTTGCTTGATTCTATCTGATAGAGAAGATCTCACTCATACCTGAAACAAAACAGAATTACTTCCTGCACCAACAACCTCTAGGCCAAATTTCATCAAATCCTTAACCAAAGGATCATGTTCCAAACACAACATTGTTAATGAAGCATTACTTTTTCGACTCAAAGCATCAGCCACTTTATTTGCTTTTCCAAGATGGTAATGAATTTTACAATCATAATCCTTGATTAATTCTAGCCATCTCCTCTGTCTCATGTTTAACTCTTTCTGAGTGAATATATACTTTAAACTTTTTTGATCGGTATATATTTCACACTTTACTCCATACAAATGATGCCTCCAAATTTTTAAAGAAAAAACAACAGAAGCTAATTCCAAATCATGTGTAGGGTAATTTACCTCATGAGTTTTCAACAGTCGTGAAGCATAAGCAATTAACTGATCATTGTGCATTAGGACGCAACCAAGTCCATTCAATGAAGCATCACTGTATATAACAAACTCACCATTCCTGGAAGATAGTGCCAAAACTGGAGCATTCACCAATCTTCTTTTCAATTCCTGAAAACAATCATCACATTCTTTTGTCCAGATAAACATAACACCCTTCCGAGTTAGCTTAGTCATTGGACTAGATAATCGTGGAAAATTTCTAACAAACCTTCAGTAATAGTCTTCCAAACCAAGGAAGCTACGAATCTCGGTTACATTTTTGGGTCTTGTCCAGTCTTCAACAACTTTTGTTTTTGCAGGATCAACAGTTATCCCATCTCATTGCACTTATAACATTTCACTAACTGTAAATAAAATTTGGTCTTACCTTCACCTTGATCCATTTCAGTGCAATCACGAGCCTTATGTCCCATCTTACCACATCGGTAGCACTTTCCAGAATTCAGAAGACATTCCCCAGCATGCCTTTTTCCACATTTATCACTAACTGGAAACTTAGTTTTCTTACCATTAGACTTTTTTGAAGAATTCTTACCTTTCTCCTGCCACCTCGGTCTCTTCTTCTGTTGGTTGTTATAGAACACTTGATCATCGGAAAACTCCATTTCCACATTCTCAACACATAGAACAAGCTTTTCATAACTTTTAAACTCACGAGAAGCTAATTCCCTTTGATATTTTGGCTTTAATCTTGAGTAAAAACGACTGATTTTACAATCAAGGTCTCGGATAAAATTTGGATCATACCTTTCCAATCGAGTGAACCTTTCTTCATAGTTAGCCACTGAGTCTTCCTCTTGCCTCAATTCCAAGAATTTATTTTCCATCCTAAGTCGAATAGCCTTAGGAAAATACATCTCAAGAAACATACCTTTGAATTCATCCCAGTCGAGAGCATCAATCTCATCGGCGTCCCTGATATTTTTAACCATAGACCACCACTGATCTGCCTCACCCTCCAAACGGTAAATAGCAAGACTAACCTTTTGATTGTCTGAACACCCCATGACATCGAAAATCTTCTCCAGTGCTTTAATCCACCCTTCAGCTAGCACAGGGTCAGATGATCCTCTGAATGATGGGGCATGTTGCCTCATTAAATGTTCCACCACTGACATGTTCCTCTGCGGTTGATCTGGCTGATCTCGTGCATGAATACCACCACCATTTATCTCTTGAGTCAATTGCGCCATTACTTCAACAAACTATTCAGTTTCAATTCCGACCATCTCAGGATGCTGATTCGGAAGGTTATTTCTTTCTGTATGCCTTCCTAGCACTACTTCCCGGTTTCCTCTGCGGAAACCGATTCTGAACAAACATGTCTTAGATGAAGCAACATAGTAATCTTCAAATGCTATATCACTTAAATTTGACAAGAAAAAAAATATTTTTGGATAATCATTTAATAGAATTCTAACTCCTAAATTTATCTAAACCGACCTCTGATACCAACTATAAGGCCCCAGCCTTAAACCTTACTTAATCTTGAGTTATCACAAGATTACACGTTGAGGATCTTTTCAAGTTTAGAGTTTTATAGAATTAGATCTTAAAACATGCATTACAACCCACATTTAAACAAAGTGGTTACATAAAGATAGTATTCTTCATTCCCATCAATGGAAACATATTTAAAATAAAACATGGATTCTTTCTTGACACTTCCTTGACACTATCATCATATCATGTACCATTCCCTTGACCTGTGAAAAACATTTCAAAAAAACATGGGATGAGCATAAAAAGCTCAGTATGGGTTATAAAAACAAGGAAAGGAAACATGGGTACATATATACATAAGAATGATATCATACTTTACCCATAAAACATAAGCACTTTAACATACCTCATCAAATCATGAATAAATCATAGAAATCATAAGACATAAAGGTAACTTGAGGCATTCATAACATTCTTACGTAGGGAGTAACCCTCTTGGTTACGTTTGGAATACCCATCACAGTATATTACATAAATCTCTTCGGAGAAACCTTAACGTTTCACTTATTCGGGTTACCCAATGCATTGGAGAGCTAAATCGGGCTCACCCGCCCTTAGTTTATCACGGAACCACCCGTCTTCATAATAATTCCCAAGAACCATAACATAATCTTATCACATAAAACATGCATAAAGGAAACATAACATTTCCACCTTTCAATCACAATATATCAATACAACACATTGATATAAAAACATTATGAAAACCATTTTCAATACCAAAATAAAATAAAAGTAAAACATGGTATTTATTTTTCTTTAAAAAAAGGTATGGCTTGTAGAGGAATCCGAAACTCAAATAATGGTCACGACGGCCGAGAAGTCGTTGTCGCTGCATACGTATGACAAAAACATTCCCTTTTTTCGTTTAGTAAACACTTCGTATAAAAAAAATTCCTTTAGAATAAACATAAAAGTCAAAGGGGTTTATACACCATATAAAAGAAAGTTGTGTATAAAATAAAATATGCCTCAATGAAAGGAGATTGAGACGAAGTCCCATACCTCGTATCCGACTTGACCCGACTGTTTTTTAATCTCCTGAATGATAACCTTGAGTTAATCTCTACTTGCTTAAGAACCATTTTCAAGTTCATTATTCCTTTTATACCAGGTTATGAACATCATGTAATCATTTAAGTTAATAATGTCCATTTTTTCGGTATTTGGTTCTTAAGTAAAAAAATCGACTTCTTACACTTACATGTTGTTAATTTGGTCAAAGGTTCGTTATATCCAGAATGATATTAATGATTTGGATAACATATATATCATATATATTCATCTTATACATGTATTTATAATATTCCATCACATTTAGAGGTAAGAAATGAAATGCACCGTTCATGGAGACGGTAAGCCGTACGTACGCATGAACGCTACTTCCATTTCTATTTCGTATTTTATGGAATGGAATCGTAATGATATAAGAGTATATTATAATTACAGTATAATAACATATATAATATCATTAAATTTATCCTTTACACATCCCACATATGGTATTAACGAATCAAATCACTTTCAGGGGGCGGTAGTCCGCACTTCCTAAAATGAAGATATCATGTTTACCCATAATGGAAACCATAAAGGTATGCCTAAAATGAAAAAAACAGAAGCTTAAGGAAAACATAAACATATTATATATCATATATAAAAATAGTGACATCATAATGGCCACCTTTGAAGGTGTTAAATGAGTATTGAACAATCATCGTTTCGGGAGGCAGAATTTCGCCATCCACGGAAACCGTATGTTCTTTAACCATTTGATGTAGTTTTGTGAGAGTGTAGCTCAAATAAATCTTATAACAACATCCTAGTATATTGAAGATACTGGTTTTGTTACAAAAGAAGTAAATAAAAAGAGTTTATGGGGTTGGAGAATCAAAATAAAACAAATGAACATGAGAGAATGAATTACCTTTAAAAGTGTAACTCCTTTTGATTTGAGCCTAATGGCTTCCTTTGAAAGGATTCTGCCCAAAGGGAATCCTCTAGAATGAGGAGAGGGATGTGGAGAGAGTAAATGGGTAGGGGTTGGCCGATCCAAAGGCTTAAGGAGTCTGTGTAAGGTGGTAGAGGTGGGGGCCTTTTATAAGAGGAGAGGAGGGGCACTTTTGGAAAGTAAAGAAAAGTTACTTTATTTTAAAAAGAGTTTCGGATTCAAAAGGTCCCACATTTCTATAATTCAAGGATAAGGTGATAAGGGTTCTAAATCCACCCATCCAATAAGTTTTGGACATGTGTAGTTCATAGATTTTACATTATCATTCCATTTTATTTAAATCATCAAATAATGATGTCATCGCTGCATCTTTATTATGTCATAAATAATTTAATTTATTTAAAGTCTAAAAATTATAAAAAAATTACTATGATGTAGGAAATATTTTTATATTTCCAATGACTATTTATAATGAAAAATATGACTTGTATAACCCCACTTAAAAATTGTTTTAGTAAAACATATTATGTTTGTGTCATTTTTACTTTTACATTAAATAAAAAGTTATTTATGTCATTTCCCAACCAAAGTGGATCCATGGGGTCCCCAAGTTGACCCATGGCTTGTCGTGGTCGGCCATGACACAACCAATAAGGGTGGGACATGTGTCTAGGTCATTTCATATTATTAAATCATTATTTATACCTTAAACTTCCCTAATTACCACTAATCGCGATTAAAAACATAATAAGTTACTATTCACCAAAAATTATTTTAATCCCATTGAACCACATTTTACTTCTTAATGACAACCATGTATGTCGGATTTTTGAAATTCAAAACACAATGATTGAAAAATTTCATTTAAACGGAAAATCAGTTTTTATAAGTACCACTTAGTGGTTTCACTATTCATCAAAAATTGAAGTTTTTCAGAAAATTACCAAAAAATCACCCTAAGCTATATTTGATACTCCGAATTCAAAAATGAAGTCCATTTTACAAGATTCAAAACATATAAGTCAAATTAATTAATTTAATAATTAATTCCCGATGTCATGACAAATAGCGTGTTTTTATGAAACAATAAGTATCAAAAGATTGACACCAGTTTAAGTCCAATTTCAAAGTGAAATTGATTCCAACGACCACCATTGGATTAAATGATAAAAATATATTCTAATTTCACTTCAAAGCCAATTCAAAACATAATCTAATCATATAAATAAATTAGATTAAAAATCAGTTTTGATGTAAAATGCAGTATTTTCCACTGTTCATTAAAAAAATGAACATTGTCAGAAAAATACCAAAAATTCACACAAAGTAAATTTTGATGTCCCAATCATAAAGAATAAGTTTATTTTGACAAAAATAGTTTATAAAATTGTCAAAAGATAGATTTAAAAAGGGTTTTCCATTATAAGGCAGTAAAACAATCTTTTAACAATATTAGTGTATTCCATGCTTAAGATAAGATTTATTTTTATTTTAAGCCTCTAAAACACTATCTAATTCATTAATAGACATAGATAAAAATATCTATTATTCAATACTTACTTGGGATGTTACATTCATCATCGACAGTCCTTATTATTTCATCAATTCGATCATCATCATCATTCACATCTGTAATCACATCCTCCATACTGTCATCTTCATTGTTCATGTTTGTAATTATATCAGATGATCCATAAAACGCAGTGTTATCCCAGCCACTACCTAAATTCATTGTTTCCCCGTGTTTATTCCAACATGTATAACTCTGATCTATTCTGTGACAGATCAAGTGTTCTTCCAACTCCTTTGGACTAATTGTTTTGAATAACAACAGCGTAAACACAAACATAGGATTTGAGAAGGGTCACATTCATGATCTTTTTCAAACTTAATGAAATCCTTCAAGCATTCTTAATACTCGTTTGACAACCGATTGACATTCAACAATTCTTTATTTATATTAATCCTATTTGAAATCCTTAGAATGGGCATTTAGGTTAGCGGAGATGGAATATGAGTATAATTTATATAAAAAACTAGATACTTCGAAAATGGTGGGGGTGTGATCATTAATAGAAAATCTTGGGTGGTTCTTGGGATTCATCCATTCTCTTCCTCTCTTCGATCTCCCCTGATGAGGGGTGTTCTTGGGAGTTTTTTATAGCTTGTTAGTGAGGTCTTCCCTCATACTTCCTCCATTAATATTATCCTTTATTTCTCTATGATTTGGGATGATTTTAACAAGGATTTTTGTAATGATTTCACTATATCATCTTCAAATCAATTCATATGATGTAGATTTTATTTGTATTGCCTATAGGTTATCCTCGTATGATGACCGCCCAATGTTTTCTGTGGTTTAGGTGGTGTTGTGTTTCTTAGGGATTTTTTGAAGGATTATTCCTAATTTTGTTAAGGTGAATAATTAATTATAAGTTTCTATAATTAATTATTTGGGAATTGTGCCTTGAGATTGGGTCTCAATCATTGGTACACAATTAGGTTAGGCATGTATAGATTTAGTTGAGGATGAGTTGATCTTGATGAGGGGTTACTATATTTTTTGAGTTAGGTGGACCCTATAATACAAAACCTTGTTCGAATTTATGCATGATTGTGCATTCATGCACAAGTATATGTGTTCTAGAGAAAGGGATAGAAATCAAGAGAAACCAAGGTAAATAAACATGGTGTTTTTGATCCACCAAGAGATAGAGTGAGTGTTCTATTAAATGTTTGTGATTTTGTGATCATCTAGAGATTATGTCTCCATGGAGTAGTTGTGTTTATGAGAGGATCATATTTTTTATGATATTTGTATAGCCTAGTTAGGTTTTCTAAGGCTATTTTAGTAGGTATTAGAGTCTTAGGCCTAATGAAGATGGATCATATAGTTTTATATATCAAGTATGATGAGGAACACCCTCTTAAGGATATATAAGAGTCATGATGTGTGTGATGAGTAAGATATTCCATGTAGGGATTGGTGAAGTGTGACATAAAGGATTTCCTCCTTATAATTGGATTAAGATATCTCCAAGGGGAGATATGATATGGTACCTAAGTGAGTGTCATGGTAATAGTCTGGATGACTTAGCATAGGGTATCCAAGGCTATTAGTGTGAGTTTCGTAGGATGGTAATTATTTAGTTTTAATGAGTTTTAATGTGGGAATTGGAAGATGATATAGACTATACTATTGAGGCCTAGATCAAGTATAGAATGTGGGTTGTGACATTACCATGTAGAGATGAGTGTGTGTTGGTATCAATGAGTAGAGATGGGTTAGGTTTGTAGAACCCTGTAGATTCCCTTATAGGTGGAATTAAAATGTTGATAGTTTGGGAATAATTTTCATGTATAACCATGATGGTTTTAAGGAGATTATTACGCAAGGATAAATGGATGGTGACTTTTATCATTTATGTCCAGACCGACTAAGATATTGGGACTTCATATGACTTTCACCTAGTTGAAGTATGATCATCCAAGGGGACTACCTATTGATGATGTGGTTTAGCTAGTACGAGAGGATGTCCATCTAGATACCCTCCATAGATTACTATTTATATGTATTGTGGCATGAGTCAAGATGGATGGCCTTTATTTAAGTGATAAGTTGTTGGTAGGACCCAACTTTGAGTGAGAAGGCATTGGTCAAAGGGGGTTGGTGTGTGACTTCCATGGGATCCACCTATTTATGGTGAATTTTGACTTTAATGGAGGTTGGATACGGTGATTCCCTCCTTATATCATTTTCTGTATGATAATATGATGTGAGATATCTAAATGATGATCACTTAGTGTTGGTTTGGAGTAGTTTTGTGAGAGGTTGTCTATAAAGATTTCCTCCTCAATTTTTTTTTTATGTGATGTGATTGTGAGACCCACTGTAAGTGGGGAGAGCTAATCAAGATCAAACAAGTAGCCAACCACATATACATGTGTCACACACACAAGCATCACACACAAGAATCACTCAAAATAATAATTAATCTCAATATTTACAATAAATGAAAACATAATTAATTAATGAAAATTCAATTTTACTCATTTTACGGAGGAGGACCTGGTGGAGGAGGAGGAGGAGGCATCGACACTAGAAGCAATGGAGGCAGCACAGAGGCAGTAGAGGTAGCGGAGGCAGCTCGGAGGCAGTCGAAGGTAGCGGAGGCAGCCGGATGCAGTGAAGGCAGCGGAGTAGGCATAGGAGGAGGAGGAGGAGGAGGAGGAGGAGGAGGCGTCGGTGGAGGAGGAGAAGAGGCCGCAGTAGAGAGGAGGCAGCGGAGTAGGCAGAGGAGGAGGAGGGGGAGGTACCGGTGGAGGAGGAGGGGGAGGAGGCCTCGGTGGAGGAGGAGGCGCCAGTGGAGGAGGAGGAGGTCACGGTGGAAGAGGAGGAGGAGGAGCAGCGGCGGAGATGAGGCCCCGACGTAGGAGGAGGAGGAGGAGGAGCCGCATTGGAAAAGGAGGAGGAGAAATAGGCACCGAAGGAGGAGGAGGCGGCGATGATCGCGGCAGACGATGAGGAGAAGGAGGTGACGACGGCGGTGGAGATGCGGGAGTAGTAGAGAGGAGGCAGGGGCAGAGAGGAGGCAGCGGCGCAGGGTAGGGCTTCCGTGAAAGATTGACTGGGTGTAGGGAGGAGGAGGTGGACCCAGTGGATTTTGTAAATCTAGCGTGGACCTTTATCAGTGCTAGAAAAGCGCTGATAAAGCGTGTCTTTATCATCACTAAAATGGGAAGCACTGATAAAGACACCCTTTATCAGTGCTTTTCTAGCGCTGATAATGGTTGGACTTTATCTGAACTTTTATAGCATTGATAAAGGGTGACTTTATCAGAGCTTCTCATTTTAGCGCAGATAAAGACACGCTTTATCAGTGCTTTTCTAGAGCTGATAAAGACATAGTTTATCAGCGCTAATAAATGTATAAATTTAATAGTTTCTTTATATTATTATATATTTATTTAAAATAATATTTATGAAAAATATATATATAAATATATATATTTTTCAATAATTATAACTCTAAATAAATATATCTCTATTTATACTTATATAATTATTTTAATGGTATATTTATATATATATCATTGAAAATATAATAAACTATATATATTTATTTTTTAAATATAATTTAATTTTAATTATAAGCATACATTTTTTATAACATATATATTATATTGGTAACATAATGAATTATAAATCAATAACACATCAACGTGATATGTAATTATAATCTATAAATGAACATTATTCAAACACATATATATACGCATGTATGATACATTCATTGACCCCAATTCATTGGAAAAAACATATATATTCAATAATTTTAAATATACTAATATATTAAAATGTATTATATATTTATAAATAAAACAAATACATTAAATATAAATAAATATAATAAATATATAATAAATATAATAAATTATAAATATAATAAATATAATGAATTAATAAATCTAATAAATATAATGAATTAATAAATCTAATAAATATTTATCTTATAATTGTTTAATTATATATATATATATATTATAACATGTGTTTTTTATTTAATGTATACAATAAATATTATTTGTGCTAAGAAGAGAGCTAATAAATGTAACATTTATCAGCGCTAAGAAAAGCGCTGATAAAGGGATATTTCAAGCGCTGATAAATTCACCCTTTTTCAGCACTAAAAAAGTGCTGATAAAGGGTACACATTTATCCGCGCTTGTTTTAGCGCTAATAAAGGGTGAATTTATCACTGCTTTTTTGCGCTGATAATGGCCTACCCCTTTATTAGCGCTTCTCTATTAGTGGTGATAAAGCTAGGTACCTGCCTTGCCATGTTTTGTGGTAGTGATCAGTAATCTTATATTCATTTTTAATGGAAGACCAAACCTCAAAACCCATACATTCTATGTTCATTTTAATTGTAAATTTCAATTGAGCATAATTTATTCCATTAAATAATGGTGGTCTGTTGGTAGCATCACCTTAAAATTTTTTATCCTTTATAAATAAATAGTCTTCTAAAGAACTATAAATATATAACTAATTGAAATTTAAAGATATTAAAAATACAACTATAATCACAGTTGAAAAATATTTTAAACAGGTTAAAATTTAATCTTTTGGACAACAGGGTTTTAAAAAATCCATCGTATCCAAATGCTGGTCAAAGTAGGACACTAAAGAGTGGGGTGAATTTAGTTCCTATAAAAAAATTCTATTAAAATTTTTACTTAAAATATTACCCAAATTAAAACTAAAACATGCCAGTTAATTAAGGTAATAAAATTATAATAGTTTGACTAATCAAATAGCTTTTTGGAAAATTTACTAATTCTCAATAGTATCAATATGAGATATTGATACACCTTTTTAAACTAATATAATAAGGATATATAGTTATAAATACTATCCAAGACTTAATATCAAAGTAAATTTTTTTTTTCTGAAATATTAGTCAAAAGATATATAAACTCAATTGAAATACATTGTGGTTAGAATAAGTGGTTTAGTCTCAAGAAAATTCCTAATCCATTCCACATGGTGATGACCTACCACCAAGAAATATATATAAAATAATCTTTGATCCACACCCTGGATTGGGGTTAATAACAGTACAAAAGACTATCCAGGTCACATGACCTCTTCCACTTTTCTATGTCGGACAACTAACAACAAGATCACACAACCCTCTTCTATAATAACAAATGGGTAAACAAATGTAGAAATTTATTTAAGTTATTATATCATGTATCATCTTGTTTAATACATGATACATAGTGTGTTTTAATATAAATACACACCCAACTACATGAGTAATAAAAACTACACACAACAGAGCAAATATAATGAGAAAGGATTATAAATTATATTAATGTTGTTTTATATAACTCTGGAATTGTAGGATGTATCATATGTGATTTTCAAGTCCTCTTGTGGAAACACAGTATCGTGAGTCTCTTTCTCTAGTTTCTAGTTCAATGATATGTGCTTTGTAGCTTGTGTTCTTCTTAGATTTGTTGTTGTGAGTATGTTTGAAGTTCTAATCTACACCAGTTCAGCCTTTTTGAATCGCAAGTTCTTCATGTATTCTTCTTTGTATGTGTTCTAATATTTTTCTCATGCATTCAACTTCTCAAACTCAAATGATCTATTTCCAAACTATTCTTTTTTGGGTGAATGTTTCGGAGCCGAAAAGGAGGTTGATTTCTACACCTCGTACCTCGTACTGTCAAGTGACATGTCTATAGAAAATTCATTAATTATGACAGTGTCATTAAATGAATCAAATATGACCTTTAGAAATATCTTTTACATTATATTGTAAAATTCAGATAATGGTTTAAGTATGGAATGGTATCATAGTTGTGATGAGACAGTCACGATGTCATTGTCATTGTGGGATAGTCATGGTGCCACTATCACGGTGAGACAGTCATGGTGCCACTATCTCATTGAGATATGAAACTAGTAGCACAGTTGCAGTGTCTGGTTCTTTGAAAATTCTAGATTCAGTGAGACTATGGTGTCTCATATGCGGTGTCTTGTGTAATGGTGTCTAGTCCTTTGTCAAAATTCTGAATGGTGTCTTGTTACGGTGTCTTGGAAACGGTACCATTGAAATGTTGTCCGGTCCTTTTCAAAAATCTGTAACTGGTATAAATCATGTAGTGTCACAGACATTGTGAACATCTAGAACTAGTAGCAAGGTCACGGGGTCTGGGTTATGGTGTCTAGGACTTATCCATGTTTTTACACCAATGGTGAGATAATGATCCTAGAAGCGGTATATCATACCTAGGAAAATATCTGTAATTGTTTAAAGATGAAATACTCATATAATGGATTATACTTGTGAATTAGTATAATAAAACATAATATAATAAGGTCAAACACAATTTACAAGATTCAAAAATGATTTATGAGATTTAGAAACAGGATCTTGTGAGAGTTTAGACCATGAGTTGTAAGAATTAAACCATAAGGAAACCAACAATCTTAAAACATGATTTGTGATAGGTTAAACATGATTAACATGATTTTTGGCCATTAAAACATGAGGTTTCCAACAATCTCCAAACATGATTTGTGAAATTTTAAACATGATTAACATGATTTTTGAACATTGAAATAGGAGTAGTCTAACACTTTTATAGATTTTGGGGTTTGTAAAAGTTGATTTGAATTTTTCAAGCATGAAACAAATTATCTTAAATACATATCATTTGGATAGAAAGTGATTTTTTAGTTTAAATTTATTAATGGATAAAACTCTAATTGACATGTATGTATGCTTCCTTATGTTTTTAGTTTACTATATAAATTAATTCCTCATTTCCAGGAATAGGATTTTGGAACAAAAACGTTATCTGTTTAATTTTCTTACTAGAAAATAAATGGACTTCCAACCAATCACAAGATTTATGGTTTTGTGATGGTTAACTTTATAGTGACTATGTTCTCTATCACTCTCCATCAGAACATGATAGCCCTATTTTTATTCAATGTCTATATTTTCACTTGATTCTAATTTTATTCTCTTCAAAATCCTAATTTAGTGGAGACCTTCATATTCCCCTTTTACCTCATATTAAGAGAATGTTTTATTAACCCCATTTTTATGTGGGTTCCCACAAATAAATTTAAATAATTAACCCATGTTTTCACTATTCAATTTCAAATTTTTAGGATGAAACTTTTATAGAAGATAGAATGTAATGACCAATGATTATATCAATGAAATTTAAATTCTTTTAATTAGTTCATATAATATAAATGACATAAAATCACTTGGAGAATACAATAAAAATATATATAAATGAATAGTGAATGAAATTAGTTGTATTTATATAAGTTAAAGAACTCATACATATGACATAGTAACCAGACCTTAAGAATAGAAATATGAACCTTATGAATAATAAACCAGCCAAATGAATAGTTACCACACCCATGAAAGTATAAATAATTTTTTTTTATCATATAAATGAATGTATGATTTAATAATATCAAAGTATAGGTACTAAGAATATTTTAAAAATTATTAATTAAGTGTCAGTATTTTTGAAATTAATCAATGTTAAATTACAATTTAATAATTTATAAAATGATTTAAAGCAACTTTTTTTTATAAAATGTATTGATAAATTAATTTTTTATTGCCCTATGATTTTAGGATAATATTATGAGACCTTACATAGTTTTATATTATAATAAAATCAGTTACAAATTTAAAATCATTGTTTTTCGAGGAAACAATGTTTTAAATTAACAAATAAATTTATCATATGTAGAAAATTATTTTCATAAAATGAAGTCCATTTTTTAATTCAGAAAATAAAAAAATGTTATGGTTGAATTTGTTTTTGTTTTTTAAAAATTCATGAATATTTTTTGAATAGAAAATACAAAAAATTATTATAAATGTTAAATACATGCATTATTGAGTCATAGGTGAAGTATGGATGATGTAAGCCAATAATGATGAATTTTACATAATTATTTTATTATATTTGGTGATAATTCTGAAAATTTTCATAGTCTTCAGAAAAAATAATAAACAAATGAATTAAATATTAAAAAAACACCCCTATCCTCCACTACAATTACCACCCCTCACCAACCCTTCTCATTACACCGTAAAATAATTGAGGCTTGCCAAATTTAAGCACATTTCTCTTCCCAAGACCATCTCCATTTTCATAGAGATTTTTGTCTCAAATCAAATACCAAAAGCGATCCTCGACCATAAGAGGTTCACAAGTAGGAGAATTCAATAGGTAAAAATACACTTTATTTTCTTTTATTTTTTTTCAATTTATTTTATTTTCTTATCCTATTTTCACCACCCCTATCCAAAGAGACATGATAAATATAGTACCATATATATAATATAATTTTATAATGTTAATGGAATACCCATAATCAAACTCCATTCCCTCTCTCTTTTATTATTTAAATGGAAACATCACTCGTGATGTTTCAATTTACAGACATCATAGAGGATGCATTTTCATTTTTCATTAATCCCTTCAAGTCTAGTCATAGAAACATGATTATGGTTAAACCATATTTTATTTTACATATTATATGTTATTTATTATTTCAGAAACAATATATATACATGTTATTAATTAATAAGAAAAAAACTATTTTGTTATGATTGAAAACCCTCCAAAATAATCAAAATGATTATCATTAAAATTTAATCTACTGAATAATTCTCATATATGGAATAAAAATAATTTTCACTCCAATTAAATATTACATATTTTTTTTAATAAATTATTATTTCAATTCTAGATAATTATTTCCATTTTACATGAACTTTCATATATGTGAAAAAGTAAACTAATCTGGAAAACCAAAGAAAAGATTTTTCTTGAATGAAAAAAATAAATATTAATACCTATAATAAAAGACCATAAATGAACATTTAAAAATTATATTAAATAAAATACTTGTATAAAAGGTTATTAATTAATGGATTTAATTTTATTATAAATGTCATTATGGTCAAATTCAGAACACTTTTGTACATAAGGTAAGGGTTTTCTTATCTCACTTTTATTTTCAAAATATATTCCTTATTCATAATTATTTCTTATGTATGGTGTCTCTATCGTTACAATTTAGGTATTATATTATAAATAAATTTTACTTCATGGTATTTCATGTATCATTTTATGGTTATTAATTTTGGGGAATATTATTCGATTGATTGTAAAGTGGTAAGGGTTTTATCCTAAACCTCTCTTTTCATTCAGGATATGATTTCTCCCTTTTACACCAATGTAATTTCATATTATTTTTATATAATTAATTTAAATTTTATTTATATGTTCCAAAATAATGTATCCATATCATTTCATCTTTTTTTATATGGAAATACATTTTTTACAAGGATATCACCTCAATTCTTCCCGATACGCAGGCTCTATTAATGGGAATGTCTTGATTTCATACCCATTTTCAAGTACCATGAAAAATATATTATATGAATCCATTATTATTATAAAATTGAAAAAATTCATGATATAATTATATTTTTTTCATTTCTGTTTCTGTAAAAATTATTATGAGTTTTTTCATTTTAAGGACTTATATTTTCCAAAACTACACTAATGTTCCCCATTTCGAATGTCTGTTAAAAACTAATTTCATATGTTTTCAATTAAATTAAAAAAAAAATTTCCTCAAACATTATTTCCTTATCGTTAAAGTTTACGTTCTTGGACATATTTTTACATAATATGGTTTTATGACCAATAAAACTAATTTTCCATTAGAACTCTTCAAAGAACAAAGTTTTTTTCTCATCTAGCTTTTACTTCTATGAAATATATGCATTTTTCACCACTGTAGGGTCCTGAAAAATCCTCAGAAGGGAAGGAAGATAATCCCTTAAAAACAGTGGAAGAATATACCAAATATTCATGAAAAATTTGGGAAAAATATTAATAATGTTTAGAAGAATTGGTAGAAGACCGAATCAGTCCGTATACTGGTTCATCATCAATGGTACATGTCCGGTTCGACGAACTATGCCACCCATGGGTGTTGTCATTCACAAAATGGAGATAGATCTGCAATGTGGGTGTGAACCAGATGTGCTAGCAATGTAAGGTTAGACCGGTCCGCAGCCGCGATCTGCGCCAGCCGCGAACCAGGAGGACCGGCCCCCCGTTTCACACTGCGTCATATTCGAAATGGTGGTGGAGCCATGTACAGCCTCAAAGCACCCCCGTGACTAAGTTGGTTCGTGGGAGAGTTGCATTCAATAAACCCCGAAAACCTAGGGTTGGCTATGTCAACCGTAGGCCGAATTTTCTATCATGGGCCTCCGCAAAAGGTGTCGCATTACCATAGATACACCTCATTACCCCTCTATAAATGGACATCAAGGGGGAGAAGAAAGGGATCATATTATAGTAGATCAGCTGATTGAGGATCGTATTCTTGGAGTTTGGATATTTGATGGAAGATGCTTTCAGGAGCTTAGGATTTCATGTACCATGTACTTCTCATTCGTGAACCACCAATAGGTATAAATTGGGGCCGAATTGTTATGAAATAATGAATACATACGAAAATCATTAAACTACAAATCTAAAATTGGTAAACCAAAAACCATGGGCCCTACGCAGATGCACTCTCCATGAACTAGGAAGAATATGCCTCTTCTTCAATCTAGCGTGTCACGTAGCACCCTCATACACAGGAGAATCCCTGACTGGTGCTCCCCTAGCCTCCACCGCTCGATCAAACTCAAGTGTTGCATACCAATATGGTACACAGACCAATCCTAAAGCCGCGTACCACCCCGATACATGTGACGCCCCTTCGTCTGTATACCACATTGGTATGGGGAAAACCTCTCCATTAAAGTAACACCTACCTAAACTATGGGAACCACTACTCATGTGGCCTTGTGGTCTGCCAAGTCCTTCGCTGTTTTCGTCCACTGAGTTAGAAAAGCCCCTTCCAATTCAGTTCATCCCTCCAGATTCCCTTTAGTAACCAATCCATTATCACCATGCCAAGGCCCCTCCCAAAACCACTTGACCGGCATGTTGAAACCATCATATGCATTAGCACGCCCTAATGAGTTCACATACCCACGTTAGGTGGAGACAAAGGGGTTACCCTTTCCCTTGAACAGACTTCTGGAGCACTCCTGGGTTCACATACCCATGGTAGTGTGGAGTCCAAGCCCGGTAGCCCCTTTCTACCTCTCCACTCATTAGGATTGAGGGATCCCGCTTGCTTGTCCAGTCAATGAGAACCAGCTGTGAACACCTCTCCCCTCCATTGAAGAGCATAACTAGGCATCCTCTTTAGGATTAAGCCCCAACCAATCAGGAAGGGCATTTATCTTGGTGTAATCCCCTAACCTTTGCCCCCTATTTATTTCATTGTACCCTTGTCTAATGTGAAGTCAAAAGGGGGAGGGTACTTTTCCTCTCCCTCTTCCACCATCGCCTCACCCTCATCCCCTCTCACCTCCATAGGTGCGCCCTCTTCCACCAGCGGAGGATGAAAAGTGTGAATGCCTTTGTGGAATCTTTTACATTCTCTTATTTCTCACACTAAGCATGACTCACGCGGGCTTAGAGATATGTGATGGTCACAATATTCATACAATGTAAACAGTTGAATGAACTACATGGTTTATTATCTCTATCTCCTAAGAAGGGTACATAGGACACCTCCTTGAGGTTAAATCCCAAATTGGGCCACCAACCACATATAGTCCCCAACCATACCCCACCATGGGCTTCCAACAACGCCCTTGGAAAGAAACTATCACATGTAAGACCTAACCTACCAAACTATGTGGAGTTTTATCATTGTTAAGGAAAGGTACGTAGGACACCTCCCCTGAGGTTAAATCCCAACATATATTGGTCCCGACCACTGTCAGGTCAGTTAGACAAAAACATTTTGAACTATGAGAACTCTGATTCCTGAAAAAATCAAGATACGTAGGAAGCCTTCCAGAAGGTCCGATATTAAACGGGTGATCATTCCAAAAGTGTCCACCCACTTATGTTCTCATCGGATGGGCATTTACCATGCGTAATCCCCACACCAATGAACTACATGTATTATGATTCCTCTCATGATGCTACATAATAATCCCATATTACGGGTTCGATCCAGATGCTCAAGTCACTCTCTATCACCCCTGGATGACAATAAACTCCAGAGTGCCTAATTATAAGGCTTCCGACCAGTGTTCTCTGAAAAAACACCAATGTCCCCATAATTATTATTCTAATGAGGGATGGTAAAACTTGGATATAGATGGTTCAGGATCCCTCTGTATACCAGTGTCTTGAAATAGAGGATTAATCTGTGGATACTATGCTTGGGGATAAACCAAATAATCATGAACAAATGAACACATCTTAAATCTATAATAAAATCCCATAATATGAAATAATTCCCCCCAAAAGGATGAGATTATCCCGACTTCCCTTCCTGTCGACCAATGTGATATCTTGACTGTCATTGGCTATATCACCCAATGAGAAACTTCCTTTGGAAAGAAGGACCATGGATCATTGGATACAAGAACCGTTGGGCGTTTATGGCTCCATGAATAAACACATTGGAGATGAGGCGAAGCCACAGAGATAGGGAACCCGATATAAATGATTAAACAACACCCACTCCCTTTAATCAGACAGAGGTACTGATCACATACCCTTTATATCGAAACAAAAATGGTGAACCCGACGTGAATCTTTGACCAACAAGACAGATTTACCCTAATCTGAAACTCTCCATAATAGTAAATATATTATTAATATCTAATAGGACATATTGTTTGTTCTCTAACCAAAACAAAAAAAATGGAACTATCTATTTTCCTTCAACTGAGGTGGTGAAATAATTCCACTTAGAGCACCCCCATTCATGCTCAAAAGAAAGTCCAAGAAAGTAATTAATTACGCAAAGGATTATGAGATTCTATGTTGATGGGTTTTGTAATTTTTAATATACAAATGTTTTACATGTATATAGCAGATCTGGAATCAATCCAATGGAATCACAATGGAATTCACAGACACACGCAATGATCAACGCGAAGATTGGGCCTCTCAATCAGCAAGGGTCACCGTTTCCTACCAATTATCTTCAACGCTAGGTCTCAGATGCACTGATATGAGAGTACCACATGAACAATACTATCCTGACTATGGAGGAAGATATGCACACCCTCTAGTTGGATAATGCCCGTCGACTGCCCACCGAGTAGGGATTTAGGGAGAAGATCAAGGTGGCCCCTCTATCAGTATCAAACCATTTCTAAATCCTATCCCTAGAACAAGATAGTGAATACCTCCCATATATTAGGGATGTGGATGAGGTCGATGCTGATGAATTACTCACCACTGAAAGGGGGTTCCACTCCATGAACTATGATGGAAGATGTCGCTGCAACTATGTTGCAACCTTATATCCTCAACCGGAAGAGGATACCACCCCAAGGATCATTTCCCACGCTCCTGGAGCTACGGACCCCAGGATCGCCTTCCAATTGTAGAGAACATAGAACCAACAACAGTTCATCACCCTCATTCCAAAGGAATAACTCAACTGTTCAGACATGGAGACATGTCACGATCAGGCCAGTGCACATATCCTCTCTTCCAAAGCATTCCATCCTGACATGGAAGCAACCTACGAGAAGGCGCACATCCTAACCAGGCCACGTCAAGCCCATTACCCATAAAGGATGGAACCTACCTAGACGGATCCACTCCCTACCTAGGATCATGAAGCTCGCCAACTAGACATGCTGGAAAATCCATTGCCTATAGGAGCAGCTCCTCACAAATTCTCCTGACGCCCGCCATCCCGATATGGTGGCGGTCAAAAGGAAGGCGCATCTCCCTACCAACAGAGGCCACTGACTCGATACGGTGGGACAATAACATATGCAGGTCCAGCTCCCTGAAAATGCATGTAAAGTCCGTCATCCTGATGTGGATGGAAACAGAGAAGTGAGATGGCATATCCCGGCACAGGTGCATACTCGTTCACCTACCCAGACATAAGAGAATCGTTAGTATCCACTGACTAATGGAGGACGTGAGTAGTAAATTGGTACTCTGATAGTGGAATGATCCCTCATACCTATTCCAGCCAAGATTGTCTTTCTACATATCTTGTAAATGATGGAGGAGCATGTATTGATCCCAGATCATATCTTGCAGACATTCCAGAATGTAATTGTGTAGGCAAAAACAGCAAGGACGTGGGACCATGAGGTTATCCCCCCAATTAATGTGACTCATCTACAAGATGAGATAACCACCTCAGAGCATATCTGAATCCCTGGTTCCACCCAAGAGGGTTGTCGGATATATCCTTCAATACAAGGGCAACCAGATCTAGCATACTAACTCGTTCCAACTGGGGAAATTCCATCCATTGTGCTGGATGCTCTAGGGAAGTAATATATCCCTTCCAAAATCAAGATGTTCGTCAGTGTATCTCAGTAGCATCACAAGACCCAATTAGATAGGGACCCAGAGGTGACGACCATTATCAATAGAGGATGGTCCCTGCTTCCTGAATGAGAGTTCCTGAAACATGCCGAAGGCAACCTCAAAATAAAGAGTGGGTCTAGGACTCCGATCTTCTGAAATCTGGGGTTCTGAACACCTCTAAACCTGTCTCAGAGGCTTAGAATCCTTCCAACCCATTACCATACTATGGGAGCGGTAGTAGAAGTTGTGAAGGACCTCCCCAATATGTCGCTACCAGTGGATCTGAAGGTCCTCCACACAACACACATGAGGGCCTTTCTCAGGGGAATATAACGATCGACCATGAGAGTTCCTCTTTTGATGTGAGTTAGGGAATCCCTCTGTGTGACCAGAAGATCGATCAACAAAAAGTTCCTCCACTTGTTGCAGTCCTCCCTAGTGGTCCTCCAAAGGGTATACACTGAAAATACTCTTCATGCAGTGGGACCACGGATTATGTTGGCTGTCCTCACCATCATAGTCACAATAGTAGAGGTCCTCCCTACAGTGACATTTCTTCACGAAAAGAAGGTCCTCCCCTTTCCATGGCCTACCATGAAGGTCCTCCCTAGTGGTTACATTGCAACGATATTTCATGCATCTAGGCATACAATTATGGTGGTAGTCCTTGCCAGTATAATAGTAGAGGTCCTCCCCGCAGTGATATTAAGCAATGAGAAGGTCCTACCCTCGTTGCGGTACATTCTTAAGGTCCTCCCCAGATTTTTCCCCGTAGATATTATCCATAAAGTTGTTATGGTGATAGTCTTTTCCATCATATCCACCAATGAAAAGGTCCTCCCTGTAACAGCCTTAAGCAACAAGAAGGTCCTCCACTTATATTATGTTATCTTGAAGGCCCTTCCTAGGATTCACACTAAACGTAAAACCATGATGGTCATCCTCACCATGATAGAAGTTGTTGTGAAGGGCCTCCCCATACTGACACTGAATAGCAAGAAGGTCCTCCCCTTTATGGAATTCTCCCTGAAGGTTTTTCATAGGTTACATGCTACAAAATTCCTCTATATAGTGAGGTGTAAGGTGGAAATGGTACCCCTCAACATTACAGCACGGATAGCATTGGTCCTCCCCGTAGAAACTTCAATAAATGAGAATGTCCTCCCCTAGTTGTGGTACATTCTGAAGGCCCTCCCTAGGGGGTCCCCCATAGGTTTTCTCCATAAAATTTAAATGGTGGTATTCCTTTCCACCATGATATCCATTTCGAAGGCCCTCCCCATAGTGGCATATCATACCGAGAGGAAGGTCCTCCCATTGCTGAATCAAGTGCAGATAAGCCCACCTTTGTTGAGGAACCGAGAAGGAGGGAATCAAGCTTGTCAGATTACTAGTCAAATATTAACAAAATCCTTCTTCAATTTAGAGACGGTCTAGGACAACATTATTCCCTTGATCCACCCTAGAGCCACCCACATGATGGTTCAATCCCTACTAGCCTTGATACCTCCGATCATACTATCAAGCAGAATCCCAGTTGGTCTGATCAAGTAGAGGAATCATTAGAAGAGGCACATGAAGATGTATTTCACCTAAGTAAATGGCTTTCCATAGATAATATAATAGTAATGTTTTGGCCCATGGAAACCTCTCAGTTCGACATGCATAGAGAGTTGTCGAATGGAAGCAAACCAAACATCTCCTCCAAAAAATTTACAACCCTTTTCCGGTTTAAATTAGACTTCCTACCATATGAAGGGTATGTAGATCATGTCAAAAAAATAAGAGATCTCCTACGTTACATTGACCTGGAAGTCCTCCCATCGGCATGATGACCCCGATCAGAGAGGCCCAAAGGGGACATTTGAGTCAACCTGCCTCTGGGACCTGTACAAATTGCATCACCATAGTGATGAAACACTGATTGGATTTCAAATTCATTGATGCGAAGAACAAGGGGCCTTGCATTTCACTCCACTTCTCATCCATAAAAAACCATTCGGCATAAGTACGTTCAATGCCATCACGTCATGATGAAAATCAAGTGAATTCTCTATTTAGAAGAGGTGGCACATCCGACAGAAACAAGCCTTGAGTAAGTCTAAAAAGCATCAGGTCCAATGAGAGAAATCCATTCACAAACTCTTGAATCAGGCTACCAAAATCATTCTGCAGGATTATCGCCTAATCAAATCCAATCGGTGATTAGTGATTGCCTCCCTAGAGGGAATTAATTCCTATGTGAACTCTACACAAGGCCTGTCTCAGCCTCAAACGAGAGCACGTGAGATCAGGTAGGAAGTGATAGTAGTGGAAGCGTCCACAATGTGGGACCATCTAAGCCTACAGGGTTGGGGGAATTTTAACTACAAATACTCCCATAAGACCAAAAAAATGGGAAGAGGCACAGTGCCAAAGGAATGGATCCAACCCCACCCCTAGGACTGGGGGAATTTTTATCACATCAACAACCTCCCTTACGATAATCAGTATCATGTTGTTCGTGGAGGGTTGTCAGAAGAAGAGGTTAATGTCCAGTCACATCCTTTGAATCATCATTCCCTACAAGAGGGAGACATTCCATAAGGTTGCATCAAGGATCCTTCCTTGTCACCCCTCATCAAGAGACTCGAAGAAAATCATGGGACAGAAGGGGGAAAAATTATGAGGCATGAAATGTTATCTTCCTACATGGAAGATAGAATCTCCTCCACCCTGTATTATGTATCTTTTAATATCTTGGATATTAACCCCATGAATGGAATAGAAGACGGTGAAAATCCTGATGGATGGAGAAAAGATGGTTCCGTTCAGGATGTGATTCACAATGAGATAGCAGGAATGCACACCCAGAGCCAGCGGGCTGCCCTGAACCTGGATGCTCTAGTAATTCCACCTCCACTTCCAACATGATCCACTAATAGAGATAGAAACAAAGTCCAGCTTTTCCTCAACCTATCTCCTTCTTTCAACACCAAGGAGTCTGTCACCCTCGAATAGAGGTTCACTCGGTAGGAGGATGAAATGAAGGAATTGAGAAGGATTAAAACCAAGAAGTTGTAGAGGAACCTTCATGTCAAATATGTTCCCCAAGATGAGTAATAGTATGCACTTCCAGCAAGTACTCTTCAACAACAAGGCTTGGCCCTGGAAAACAAAACATGGTCAGGGCCCCTGCACAGTGCATCACCTAGCCTATCCAAATACTTGATCATAGATTCAAGAGCATAAAAGATGTCCCTCCACCCAAGAAGCAACCAGAGAGAGTACATCTAAATACTCTAAAGGTACCACAGATGGCATATGCACTTTAAGTACCTTCTGAGACAACACCTCAAGTACTACCCCCAGGTTGTACCCGATCGGAATCAGGCCCAACATGATGTAACCCAGGGTCTTTCCCAAACCATAGAAGCACTAACATCTTGGTTGGAAGCAATGGAAGTCCGGAGAGATCCAATAAAGCAGTGAAACTCAGATTGGTGAGAAACACGCCACATCCACTAAAGTTTGGGAGCCTTGTATTCGATATATTCAATGGATCAAGAGACCCAGAATCGAATTTGATTCACTATGCATCTTATCACAACCCTATGATGGGAAATCTAGAACCACAAGAAGCAATGAAACTCCGATGAATTCTGAGAACCTTAAAAGGTTCGGTCTTCTTCTTGTATACATGTTCTCTAGCTCAATAAATAAAATGAAGGGAGGATCATAGGCAGCAATTCATGTTCCACTTCAGGTCAATGATACCCAAGATGACGGTTAACGACCTCATGAATTGAAAATAGAGGGAGAACGAGAGGGTCTCAGACTTCATCTCTATATGGAAGGATCTGACCTAATCACTAAATAGGACACTTCCCATGGACGAGATTCTCGCTATATACATCGACAACCTCTGGGATGAGATAAGAACGCCACACATTCTAGTTAAATGCACCACCAGATTCTGGGATTTCTCTGCTATTGCCTAGAGAATCGAAGAATCTATACAGCAGACTAACCTCAAGTCCCGAATAGCCTCATAGACTCTTGAAAATAGAGAAGGTAGAGCTAAGAAATCCTCTATCGTTCTCAAGATAGTCCCCACACCTTCTCCACTGCCTAGGCCTCCGCCAAAATCGCTAAGGTCCCCCGACGTTTCAATGGCCACCCCCACCCCGACAAGATGATTAAAGAGGACATATGTGAAACTAATTTTAGGAAGTATGAAATAATGTTTACTCATTCTGAGAGGACCATGTCAGGGGATATTTCATAGACACTATAAATTGAAACTTTCTCCACTTACCAGAGCCAAGAAAGATAGAAAAATTTTTACTTGACAACCGAACATATTATTTTCTCTACCATCGGATGTTGGGATAATGTATTCCGGAATGCTTCGTCTTCAATGACCTCCTACAAAGGATGGTTGACTCAGGGCAGGTCAAGAATGGACCTCCCTCGACACACATAGAATATGTTTTTTCCACCAACCCAGAGGAGGTAGAGGAGTGGAAGAATATTTTTAGCAAAATGGAGCATAAATTTGATGGTTGGATGACTCGGAAGATGCTTAACCAAGCTCATGGAATACTCTGAGCTCAATTGAAGCAACCGGTTGTGCCGCCAATAGCTCCCAATGCAATATAGTCACCGTCCTCATCCCCTCAACCCTATAGAAGTTGGTCGTCCTATCGTAATCAGAGAGGGAAGAAATATATAAAAGAGTTGTAGTCTGTGACAGGGCCAAATCTAACCTTGAAACTTTCATATTTTATACACTTGGGCTTGAAGCAGCAGGCACTGACCTGCCAAACGGCACCATCAGAGGCAGAGAACCATGATAATATGTCATCTAATGAGGAAACAATATTCGGTTCCATCAATATAATCCATTTACTGGAACCATTATCTGATGAATATTATGGTTATAAAACCGATATCTCGACACCCAATTGGGGGACCAGAAGGAGGAATCACATAGTCAAGGGATACCAAGGCAAACACAGTCGTGGCCAGAACCAACCTTGCAGTTATACCCCAGCTCAAGCCATTAATATTGCAGAAACTCATGGGTGATCCCTTAAATGGACCTAGAAACCCCAATAATCTTACCCCCCCCCCCCCCCGCCCACGAGCATCCAATCATTCCCCTTTATTTTGTGATACCCATTAGAGGATTAATAAGTGTCTATCCTCCTAGGGCACAGAAGTTAACAAATGATATCAGGTCCCTAGAATTAGAAGAACCAAAAAATCTTTCCCCTATGACCGATCCCTCATCATATCATGATCCAACCTCTAAAATTCCTGTTAAAGAGCTCCCACAAATCGAGAATCACCATCCTCTGGAGAAAATTATGAAATCTTAAAGAAGCTAGACTTAGTACCAGCTAATCTATCAATCATGGATGCCCTGAGTTTGTTAGCAGAATTCTGGGAGGCACTCATAGAATCCCTAATAAGCCCTTAAGAGTTTTAAGTTGAAGTTGATGCCACTGAGATATATTGAATAGAGACTAGCCTAGAATAATGTAATGCATTGATTTCCTTCACCGATCAAGAAGAAGATTCCACCATATATGGACACATCAAACCCCTATATGTGACTAGCATGTTGAATGATGTTGAAGTCTGGAAATTAATCATCCACAATGGATTCAGAGTCAACCTTATCCAAATACAAACATTTCATAGGTTGGGCTACAATGAGGGAAATTTGACACCCTCGGCCATAATTATCTTGGGTTATGGCAATAGTGAACAGAAGCCAGTGGGAAAAATCAAGCTCATGACCTATTTAGGTGACCTAGTGGCCCATTGAAGGTTCCTGGTGGTTTGGAAAGACACAGAATTCAACACCCTGTTAGGAAGGCAATGTCTACATCAACGGATGGCCATTATTTACTTATACCACCAATGAATTGAATATTGAATCAATGGAAATGGGCCGACATTTCATGCTGACAAGTCCCCTTTCGTTCTCTTTGATTCACATTACATCGATTCCATATTTTACGAGAAAAAGGGGAAGAAATCTAAAAATTGATGGTTTTGATTGGGTCCTTTCCCCAAATAGCCTATAAGTGGTTCCCAAAGACCCCCTTAAGAAGTTTTGTAAATAGTATGTGCTGCCCATCAACCATGTTCAGAGCATGAATCTGAGTCTGGATGTGTATCCAGCTATTCTCATGATCTCAGTGGTTATAGCTGAGTCTAAAAACGAAGAAGCAACTGCTGACCCTCAATCTGAGGAAGAATGCATGAGCGTGGGTGCCCCTACCCCATCCTTGGATTCTCAAGATATCCCCATCACAGTCTCTGAATTGGAGGATGGGAAAAACACTTTTCACCCTATGAATCTCCCTCTCAAGAGGTTCCATCACAACAAATTGAGTTAAATGAGGTTGCTTCCGCCATAGATCGCCCATGCGACATCATGCCCCCGAGAATTGGAGAACCCACATCAATAGATATCCCCCTATAAGAAGGAGAAGAATTGGAGTATTTGGAGGAATAAGAGGAAGATAACCTTAGATATTCCCCTCCTACATTTGAAGAGTGTATCTGTACCACTGTCGACGAACTCCATGAAATAAACTTGGGTACCGAGGATGATCTGAGACCCAATCTCATTAGTGCAGCCATGTATTTCGATGAATAAGAGGTCTATAAATCCATCTTATGGCATAATCAAGATGTTTTACCCTAGAATTACAATGAAATGGCAGTACTCGATCCCGAGGTGGCGACGTACCACCTAGGCCTGTTAGAAGATCATCGAGGCTATACGCAAGCCGCCAAAAGGACGCACCCCACACATGCTGCCAAGATAGAGGCAAAAGATGAAAATTTCATCAAAGATGACATCATTTAGGAAGTCCAATATCCCATATGGTTGTCAAAAATAGTCCCTGTCAAAAAGAATAATGGTCATATTTTTGTCTACATCGATTTTAGAGATCTCAGTCGACACTGCCTGAAAGGTGATTTCCCAGTCCCGATCACTGAACTATTGATCGATGCGATAGCCAGATATGAGGATATCTATTTCATGGATGGTTATTATGGAAATAATAAAATCATAATGGCCCAATAATATGAAGAAGACACTACCTTAAGGTCCCTCATTGTGTATTTTTATACAAGTTCAAGCCCTTTGGTTTGAAAAACACTGGTTCCAAATAACAATGTGCCATGCATCACATTTTAAAACAATTCCTTGGGAAGTTTGTAGAATCTTTTGTGTATGACTTGTTTGTAAAATCATGATAGCGCACATATCACCTATTAGACCTTGAAGTTTCCTTTAATAAACTTCTGCAACATAGCTTGAAGATGAACCCCTTGAAATGCACCTTCAGGGTTACCATAGGGAAATTTCTCGGCTTCGTCGTACATCATTTTGGCATCGAAATCAACCCTAAGAAGACAAATTCTATCCTTGTTTTTCCACCCCCCCCCCCCCACAACCTCACTGAGCTGAGAGGACTCCTAGGACACATGGCCTATATCGGGTGTTTTATATCCAACCTCTATGTCAAATGTCCTCCTTTTACCAGGTTGACGAAGATGGGAGTTACCTACCAATTGACTAGTGATTTCCAAAAGGCATTTGGCAGCCTCAAACAGCACCTATTGAGTCTACTGGTGATCATGAAACCAGTTGAAGGAAGGCCACTTATCATGTATGTAATGGCCATAGAACAGTCACTAGGAACCTTCCTCGCAAAAAAGAATGATGCCGGTAGTGAAAACAACATTTATTATCTCAGCCAAACCACGATGAATGCTGAGACCCAGTATTCAAATATCGATAAGAGATGTTTGGATATGGTATTCTCGGTCCAAAATTTGCGGCATTATCTACAACATCATGAATTCCATCTGATATCGTTCAGTAATCTGGTGAAGTACATCTTATGTTGTCCAATGCTGATGGGAAAACTAACCCGATAGGAAGTCATCTAGAAATAGTTTGACATCTAGTTTTTGCCTCAGAAAGTTATCAAGGTCCAAGAATTGGCATATTTTCTCATATAGAATCACTCGACAGATACCACCTCATTAAATGTAGAACTCGCCAATGAAGACGTCTTCTCTGTGAATAAGGATTCCCGAACATGCGAAATGTACTTTGACGTGCATCCATAATCCCGATGGATAAATAAATGGAATACCCCAAACATTACAAGGTAAGGCTGAGAGCATACTCATATCCCCAGAGATGGTAGTTTTTCTGTATTCTTTCCTCTTGTTAAAAGGATGCACAAACAATAAGTCAGAATACTAGGCCCTCATTGCAGGTCTAGAGGTCCCACTCCAGGTGCAAGCGCAACACCTTAAATTAAAAGGTGACTCGGAACTAGTCATCAAGAAATTCAATGGTGAGTATTCTATTAAGAAGGAAGAGTTTATCCCCCTGTTCAAACATGTATGAGAGTTAATGGAAGAGTTACCATAGAACCAAAATTGACCTATGTTTCTCGGTCTTCGAATTCCCAGGCCGATGCAATAGCCAATACGGCTGCATCCCTAGTTGACCCAGACCAGGATGAAATAGTAATAAAAATTTCTCACCATCAAATGGTCTTGTCCTATGTTCAAACAAACACAGGAGAAATCGACGAAGTTAGGCCTATCCATGATCCCTATGATCCTACTACCTGTTGGATGACCCCCATTACGAAATACCTTATAATGGGAGAACATCCATCCGACAGGGATAGAAGATAGAAAATATGGAGTAGGGTAGTCAATTTTGTCTTATATGGCAACAATAGTTAGCAGAAGGACCTCTCAAGCTAGGCCTTGATGGAGTCCTTCTCGGATGCATTCATGGAGATGAAAGTGAGGCCGTCATTAATGAAGTGACCACTGGAGTGTGTGGAGAACATCAATCGGGATCCAATAATTCTAATCAAAATTAAATACTTAGATAATATTGGCCCACCCTAGCACTAGATTGTGCGAACATCACCACGAAATGCAACTCCTTCCAAATTTATGCCAACTTCATTCATCATCCCCCATAGATACATCACCAAGATGAGTACTCCGAGCCATTCTACATCGAGGTAATGGACGTCAGGGGACCATATCCTGCAAACCACGGTCAAGCGATTCAAATATATTATCGCAGAAACTGACTTATTTTACAAGTGGGAAGAAGCTACACCCCTTAAAGAAGTCTGGACAAGAAGCATCGTTAGCTTAGTGAAAGCCAATATCATCACCAGATTTTGTGTCCTTGAAACAATACTAATAGACGACAGCACCAACTTATGCTCTACAAATTGTAGAAACTATACCAGGAATATGGTATCAAGACCAATCATTCATCCTGCTACCATGTGGCGGACAACAGACAGATGGAGGCTTTCAACAAGGCCATATCTAACAAACATCAAAACGTAGTGGAAAAATACAATAACTCATGGCCAGACAAACTCCTCTATGCCTTGTGGTCCTATCGAACCACAATGCACACCGCTACTCGGGCTACTCCGCACTCATTAGTATATATAACATAAGTAGTTCTGCCCATTGAGCTCTAATTACCATCACTCTACATTTCCATTTGTGATCAACTGTCTGACAACGAGCGAGAAGAAAAGTTTCTTAATGAATTAGAGTGTCTGGATGAGATTTGGTTTCACACTTTGCACCACCTGGAAGTATATCCAAACCGGATTGCCCGAGCCTTCAATAAAAGGGTTACTCATCAGTATTTCCTTGAAGGGGAATTTGTATTGGTCCTCCGGACCCCAATGAGTCCTGAAAAGAATCCATCGAACCTAGAGCCAAAGTTGGAGGGACCATATATAATACACAAGGTCTACTCCAATAGAGCATATGCCCTAATTTCCATGGATGGGAACCTCACCACTACTCCTACAAACGTGAGATTTATGAAGAAATATTTCAAGTAACCATAATAGTAGTTTTCATCCGAGTTGCAAGACGTTAAAATGCCAGGACCAAGATGTCCTTACTGCATAATAATAAACTGCATAGTAAAACGTCTGAGCTGTATGAAGTTAAACTTCTAAGCCAAATATGTCTTTACTGAATGACAATATACTCCATAGTAAATCATCTGAGTTGTAGGATTTTAAACTGTCAAGACCAAAATGTCCTTACTACTTGACAGTAAACTGTATATTAAATCGTCTGAGCTGCAAGATGTTAAATTAAAAATGCCCCTCACCATTATTGCACGATGTCAAACTGCAATGTAATTCATCCCTATAACATGAAAAAAAAACTATGTCACGTCGGTCCGAGATCTATGACCCCCAAACTAAGAGAATGATGAATAACTTTAAACTGTATAACAAGACGGTTTCTTTTCCTGAGAAACATTGATCCCTAAAATTTTTTTATCTACTTGCCCATGCTCAATGGACTATGTACGTCTTGCTTCATAACCTCGCATGATAGTTAGTGATGCCAGGATTTCTGTATCCTGGCCTTGCCACCTCAAAGAAAAGTAGAAATGCCCCCTTATCTCTATGTATGGGCCAGACCTGTCTAGAGTGATTCCAACAAAAGAAAACAAAAATTCCCCCTCCCCCGTGTATGGACAAGACCTATATGAGGTGTTTTCCCCAAATAACTACGTACAGATTGATTCCTTCCCTAGTGGGATACGTAGCGATGTCAGGATTTCTATATCTTGTCCCAGCCACCCCCAGAAAAAAAAATTCTCTTTACCACATGACGTTAAACGACACATACCCTCATCCTTACCGAAAGAAGTTAAACTACCCTACACCCTTTTATTTTCACATCAATTCACCGCCACCCGTACCACATGACGTTAAACTGCATGGAAACCCTTTTCGTGTAGGGTCTACACCGTCCTCACCACATGATACAATACTACACAGAGCATGTCATTACTGTATAATGCTAAACTGTACGGATCATATCCTTACTGCATGACTATAAAATTCATGGTAAAAGTCAGAATCCACTCCAAATACATGATAAATAATGAAAGGAACACTCCATGTGAATTTGGATGAATTATTCCCATGTATCAGACACTATGGCCTGTAGGAATCCGGATCTTCATAATCACCCTTGGCCATTGGAAGAGGAAGGTAATCGACCTATGGACACCTTTGTATGACTATGCATACCATGCCCTCAACGGCTCTACATATTGTTCGCCCCTTCCCCATATACCAATGTCAAGTCTTCCTCAGTAGATGCTCTTCAAATATCTGTATGCTTACTGGCCCCTGAGCCCCCATATCACATTTATTGATCCAAGTATTTCCAGATAAATAGTTTATATTTTTTCCCCTTTACGTCCAGATGTTTCATGGGTGCCCCTTCCTAGTTGGATTGCGTATCCACCCATGTTTCCCATGACAGTCTGCATCCATGATGTAACACCAGATATATGTTGCTTTAACCCAATCGATGATTACAATATGGTTGTTTCTCATATGCTCGAACACATCTCTCCCCATCTACCAGACTTTGTGTCATGAGCAATACCATATCGTCATAATCATTCAAGGTCATCGTAAGTGTAAGCTCATCGACCTGATGACACCTTTTCAAGAATATTCATACCATGCCCTTAGCGGATCTGCATATTGATCTCCCCTGGCCCATCTACAAAAGTAAAATATTCCTCAGATGACACTCTTTCTATCCCCATACGCTTATCGGCCTCAGATCCCCATTACCACATCACCCAATTTGAGAGACCCCAGGATTATACTTTACACTTTCATCCCCCGTTTCGGACCAGAGCATGCCAGAGCATCCTAATTTTATTATCACACAGGTAACCGTAGCATCAGCAAACAATTTTCCGAATTCTATGAATGTTTAACTAAGATAATAACGTTATTACCACCCGATGTTAAACTGCATAAAATGATAGTGTACCCCACACACAGGGTAAATCAGTGCAGGGAGCATCCTGAGCTTCAAAGACAACTATGGACTAATACCTACAACATGACCAGACATACCCTTTTTGTACATCAGACCTTGTGGCCGTGATTATCATGGATCCTCATAAACCTCCAAGTCCATCGAACATGGAAGGTCATCGACCTGCGGACACCTTTTCACGACTATTCATACCATGCCCTTAGTGGATCTGCATATTGATCACCCTTGGCCTTTCTACCAAAGGAATGTCTTCCTCAAGCAACAGTCTACCTAGTTTCGTGCACTTATCGTCCCCATATCCCTCATATCAATCCTCCTAATCAAATAGGTCTCGGAATCATAGTTTACACTATCTACATCTTTCCCACGTATTGGACATGTCAGGGTATTCAGACATAGTTACACTCTAATCAAGAGTGACCCTTACTTTAGAATCCTATCCTCTTGACGTTAAACTTCATAGAGATAATCCATAATAGATTATGTTAAACGAAATGGTCATGAGGGAACTCTTTGAGGGTTTATTCAAGAAAGGTTGTTTCCCTCTATTTCGTTAGTGCATGGGTCAGGCCTACACAGATCATTGTCTCACACCTGTTTAAGGGGGATGACATCACCCATTTTAGGGATATCTTAACCCAAAATTATCCTCCCATGTACGGACACCCCTCCACATGAATCACACTCATTAACTAGAAGGAACCAAACTCCCATAAACCACCCCTAGCGGTCTTCATAATTAAATCATCCATGAAGTTTCTTGGCTATCGAGAGAATACAACCATTTACCTAAGGACACATTTTCCTGACAATGCATAACATTCCCCTAATGGTTCTACGTGTTGTTTCCCATGGCCCGTCTTCCATAGGAATGTCTTCCTTAGGCAATAATTCTTTTTGAACTCTTTCTGGTCTCTAAGCCCCCATATACATCTTGGGAATCAGGAACTCTCTAGGATATAGTTTAAAAATCTTTCCACATTCACATCTGAGTATGGTGGGACATTTTCGGTCAAATTCACAAGAACTAGGGAAATCTATTCTATTTTGGAAGAATGTCCCAGCTGCATGAATTTAAACTACATCAAGCTAAAAACCTCTTTCATGAAAAACATGTATGTGTAAGAGTTTCCTTCTATCCATAACAATGATTTTTATGGATGTTCCCAAACCATTCAGACAACATTTCACTTTTAAGCCACCTCTGGTCATTTCCAAAATACTTATTGAGCCAACCTAGGTGGTCTTTATTACCTGAACTTCCATGAAGATACCCAGCCATTAGGAACATACAGTCATTGAAATAAAGACACCTTTTTATGATTATGCGTAACATTCCCTCAATGGCTCTGCATAATGACGCCCATATCATGTATACTAAAGGCAATTCTTCCTTACAACCATATTTTTCCTACCTTTGTACACCCGTATGGCTTCTATTCCCCATGGAATGCCATGGGTTATATTTAAAATTGAATGAATTCCCTCCCCTATATACGTCTAAAATGAATTAAGTCATTCACAGTCAATAATAAACCCCATTGGGGCCCTCGCCCCACCACATCATGTCAATGTTGTTCGACCTAAAACATCTGTAATGATGGTCTTGTTTGCAAGACTTTAAACATCTCATAGAAACAGGTATGAAACTCGCCAAGACGAAAACCCGCAAAGGGAATCTTGGCCAAAACATGAGTTAAAACTCACCAAGCCTACACCTTGTATGGATTCAACAAAACATTGATCAATAAAAACTCAAGAGGCACAAAGCACGTTAGATAGAAAACCAGCAAAGGGTGGCCTAAGAAAAAGTCACGCAATACACGCTAGGTCCACACTAAATGGGCCTAGGAAAAAATTATGGTTTCATCGAATGCGGCACAAGGTTTGTAGGTCTTTTCTATAAAACCCGAGAAACAATCAAACTATGCTCGTCGATTCCCTATATCCAGGAAAAATTTATAGTTGGTTATTTTCATTCTAATTTGGTTTTCCCAAGTTATTGTTAATTAATGTCTGATGAATTGTTTTTCCATAATGAAAAAATTTCAATTAATTCATATTGCCGGAAAAAACAATAGAAAATTATTGAGGATAAGAATCTTCTGTTCTATTACAAGAATGGTTTGGAAGGCCTCCACAACCTGGAGCCTCTTCCGGTAGGGCATGATTACTACAAGAGGCTTTCTCCAGACTCAAAAAGTTGTATCAAGCATAGGTGAGAATCCTCAATATCTTAACGAAGGCTCTATAGGGTGGACATCTCGGCCTTTGCACCTTCCTGCAATGTTTCGACCTCATATACTTCCTTGGAACTATCCCTCATCTATTTTTCTACCCGACGCTGCCCCTCAGCAACTGCTGCTATGACATGAGCCTGGTCTCACCTTAGCCGCTCTTCCTCTTGGATGAGTTTTTCTGTTTTTCGATTCACCTTCTTTAGTTCATGATCCAACACCTCAACTTGAGATCGTTTCCTTGGGAGATCATTCGGTTGCCTTATGACTGCCCTAAAACAATCATGGGCTTCTGTCATACGATTGTGATGGTTCGTGGTAGGATGGGATTCCACTTCAATGTTAGAAAGGGAAGACTTGAGTTTACCAACATTCTCCCAGGCAGCGACCACATATTTAATTATTTCATAGATGCCATGATAGTTGAAGTCATCAAATACTAGCACTATGAACTGGTTGCCAAATCCTAGAAATTTGGTTGGCATATCAGCCCGGGGATTTCGATAAATCAGACTCCAGATCTTTGCTCATGCCCTCTGATGAGCAGGTTGATGGCTAGAATGATCCCTTTATTTAGCCTCAGAATCGCTCTCAAAAAATGAAACATATTCCAGGATCAATGTCACCAGACACTACTACCAAAACGGCCTATATCAACGCTCAAAATGGGCTTTAACAGTGCTAAGCAATCGCTGTAAAGATCAGCGCTAAAATAGGGGGTTCCTTTTATCAGTGCTCTAAAAAGTGATGATAAAGGCCACTTTTATCAGCGCTGATAAAATACCCCTTTATCAGTGCTTTTTTTAGCACTGATAAATAGGACCTTTATCAGTGCTTTTTAAAAAGAACTGAAAAAAGTCAAAAAAATTAAATAATGCACGGTGAGAGCTTTTATCAGTGCTTGACCACCCTTCATCAGTGCTAAAAGATCTCTCACACGCTGCCCTTCCCACGCATCCTCACACGTAGGCACCACCTTTTCATCCACCTGAGTTTGAACCCGCAACCTCCCCCTTTCGCGTCTGTACCTTTACCACTAGGCTATTTCGTTATTTTCTCTATTAAATGATATATCATTATATATATATATAGTTAAATTTATTTGTGTATTGATATAGATTCATGTTAATATAAATATATTTATTCATATATTAGTGTATATATATTCATTCATATATTAATATTTATTTACATTTATTTATTTATATATATATATTTATTTATAATATTTAATCCGTATATTTATTTGTATAGTAATATATACTTAGAAGATTAGTTTTAAATACAGTTATGAAATATGTTTTTTATGTGTGTTTATAATTAAATAAATAAATACATACATACATATATACATATATACAACACACACCCAGACACACACACACACACACACACACATTTATGAATAAATACATATATGTGTATTTGAAAATCAATAGAATGTTAAAACGACCAAAACATATAATCCAGAAGCCCATTTCAACTCCAAAACAAGTCAAATAAAATAAAATGGAACAATTTTTTATATGATATGTGGTATAGGCTTAACGGACATTCTGATAAGTAGTTGTACCTGTTTGAATGTTAACAAATCGGGGTATCCTAACTAAAAACTCTGTTTTGGAGGTCATCAGGGCCTTTTTTAGCCTCGAAATATGTGATAGAGGCTTTTCCTAAGTCACTAGCGTGTATATCTCATCGCAGTCTTTGATTTGATATGCTGTAGAGCTCAAATGGACACCTGGATAAAATTTTATGGCCGTTTGAAGTTTGAGTTACATTTTCAACTTATTTTTGATATTTTATTAATTTATTTGATTTTTTTTGTCTTCAAATTGTTATTAAATGATTTTTAATAAATAATAATTATAAAACTATAAATTAATAATATTTTTTTAAAATATTTTCAAGCAATGCACACTAAATTTCTTATATATTAAATATAATAGTCTATTTATATGTATATATTACATATTTAAAAAATATATATTATATTTATATACGAATATATATACTTATATAACAATAATATATTTTTCATTTATTTTTTTGAAATATAATTTTTTTCAGAGGTGATAAATCCCCCTTTATCATCGCTACTAAAAGAAGTGCTCATAAAGGGTACCCCTTTATTAGTGCTTTTTTCTAGCGCTGATAAAGGCCCCCTTTATTTGTGATTTTTTTAGAACTGATAAAGGGGTAGTGCTTCCCTTGCTCGTTTTTGTTGTAGTGAGAGAGGGACTGGATCCAGTTTCGACTGTGCATTAAAATTCCTCAACAACCTCATTTCTAGTTGTGGCCATGTACAGGATTGGGGATATTTGTATGATTGTTGACGCATGCGGTTGTGGCCCTAGAGCCCAAACAAAATCAAGAAGATAATACCCCTTATTAGAGAAGGGAAAAAGGGAGGTAATGGTAACAAGATTGAGAATCTTACCCCCAATCCTTAAAGTATTGGCATCCTCAAGCTCTGCACCACCACTACCACCCTAGTAATATTGTTCTAGGACTTAAACCCACAAATAAGATGCAAGGGCCCCTGGAGGTGCCCAAGACCTGAGGCCATGCCCAAGACCAACAGCTTCCAAGGGGGTCCCCAAATGATCGCCTACAGAAATTAAGCTCATGGAAAATATTCCCCTAGAAAACAAAACAATATCCCACTCTATTTTTTCTGGAGCTAGGGTTTTATCCCCTCCTGCAAGATCTTTCTCCACTGGACCATGACAAATAGAATCTGGGGTAGCTGACTCCATAAGATCTGAATTTTTTTTAGTATCTTGCGGTGACCAATGCACTTCAATCGCTTCAGCTATTAACAAAAAGGTTGTCTCATCTTCCCCTAAAGCTGCGGAAAATATGTAATCAGTCGAATTCTCAACCCCCAATTTCCCATCCTTTATTGAATCTCTGGTTGTTGAAATTGAGATAGGGACGTCCATATCACCATCTTCCTTGATAGGCCCCGCCCCATTACCAAGCTCAAGCATGGCCATAGATAATTCCTCTATTATCAAAGGGGGGGATCCACACCCACTTGGGAAATTACCGCCTAATTACTAATCGGCTCTGCACCAAAATACAAAATAGTCAATAACCTTTAACATCAAATCACCTCGTTTGATAATTAGAGAAGCAGGAATAATGATTACTCATGATTCCCTGTTTGATATGTTCTGACAGTCGGGATTCCTGCTGACGTTTCTTGATTTTCTGAGGTGACAGATCCCCACCCGAGACACTAGGTGGAGTCGGAGGAGGGAATACTCTAGTCGGGTCAGCAATGGTTTCCCCCATATGCTCGGTCGTTCCAGGAGACCCTTCCCCTACAACCCCACAGCTGAAGGTGCACGTTCGCCCGATGCAGTACCCCGGGGGTGTACTCTATGGAAGGTATCACTTCTTGGGAATCCTCATCATCCTGAGGCAAATGAAAAGATTTCAGAATCTTCACTATACATAAGGGAAATGGTGGAGTATATATATAAGATTCCTTCATCCTCAGTATCAAATGACTCTGAGTGTATCATCATTAGAGCCACTCGGTCAAACCCATAATACTTGTTCTTGAGTGAGTGAAAGTATTTATCCATGTCTTTTAAGTATGAAACTACCTCAATATGATTTTCTTCAACCAAAACAATAAGAGGAGAAAAACTTCTCCAAGGCTTGGAATCTTGAAATGCGTCTCTTGAAGTAACTTCCAGACTTCTTCATCAGAGCCACTGACCGTCAGGTCATTCCAAACCCTTCATGCATCTGGTAATGCAGCTATAATTGGAACAACTAGCCTAGGAGGACCAACTTGAGGGGGTGGAGCTGAAATAGAATCCAGAAGGGGTGCCGTTATTTACGACTGATTCTCAGTTGTCACACCCCTAGAAATCATAGGAACTACATGTTTAATGGACTCCAATAGTAAAGATGGAAATTCTCTTGCCGCATTCATATCAGGTGGACCGGATCGATCATCCTCCCCTGATGAACAACCAATTTTATCCTCCTCCTCATTGGTCACTGACTATAACATGGCCCATACATGGTGGGTTGACACCGAGTAACCCCAACGAGGATGGATCTAAACCTCGATATCTTAAAGATACTAATTTACCATCTATGGGTAATCTTCGTAAAAAACGCGAGCAACATGAGATATATAGCTCATCTCACCGAACAACACTTCTCTACCCTAAATATATTTCCATTGAGCATGGGGTGTTGACCATGGATGGATGACAGATTTTCGAACCCCTCCCATTGCCTCCAATCCCTCAAGAAGGCAGCATCGATGGGTATGGCTAGGTGACCCCTGAAATCATCTTCAATAGAATGCGATGAAACACCCCTATGTTTCAAAACATTCCTCGGGAGCACAAGGGCAACAGGAATTTGGAGAACCTTTCTTAGAAGAGTTCATACAACAATCTCATAACGCTTCCCTTTACCCTTTGATAGTTTTGGGCTATGAATAGTGGCCACCAATATTCCCAACTCTTTTTCCGCGTATGACAACACCCAGGAGTCGGTGTAGTTTTTTGGAAAGTAAATGAATATGGTCTGGAAACTCGGGAGTCGTAACCTAGAAATCGGTGTCCTCTCAATTGAATATCAGCCACAATTTCTAGGCTACCATCATATGTTGATTCTTGTGAGCACAGTTGAGGTAAAGTTGATATAGAATTTGAACACAACCAAACTAATGGCCAAATCTTCATAGAATGTACCCTTCGTAGATATGTTCCCCGCCTATGTGAGCCACTAAGATACCCTCCCTCAAGGAAAAGGGCTATCCCCACTTGGTAATGTCCTCGGATCTGGGATTCCCAATCACGCCAGTCGGGGAAGGGTAATTATGATAATTAAATTTGTCATAACTAGTGATTCATCTTGATAATTGGTTCTTATTCTGGACTGTTTGATGTTCCACCCTCTCTTGGAGAGCCTATACATTGGGCATAACCCCACTGGTCAATTGCAGGTATGTCCATAGTGTGGCCCCTAGAATCTGTAAGGGATTGATGAATGTATAGAATATCTTCACGTGTTCCCCTATCCAACCCTAGTGGATTTGGAAGGGGTGGGCCACCCGATTTTCCCGCTTCCCCTCAGCGAAATGGCCAAGTAATTGGTAAATCCTGGCCAATACAAGAATTTCCAGGTTGATAATGTTTCCAATGGCCAGATTCACCACCATAACAAAGGTGGAAACCTGTATACCGCTAGACTCTTATACACGCAATATCTAGCAACTCAAGAACATAGTTAGGATGACCACTAGTTGAAGCAACCGATCAACATCTAACACGAGCTCCCAACCCCAACTATTGAATTGAACCTCTTCTTGATTTGACCAGTAGGTTCTCCCTAGCATTCAAGTTTCCATTGAGGGAAAGGACATGGGCCTATGTTGATGGATCATAGATTTGGTGTTTTTCAAAAAGGATTCAATCCATTTAGTATAGGGGATGACCTTTTTTTAAGAAACGTCTTTTGAGCTCTACTAAGAATTATCAATGACTGGCTTCACCAAAGGAGGAGTCCTCTCCTCATCATCCCAGGATAAAGGGAGGCATGAATTCTAAATACATATCTCTAATGATTTGGACTCATGAGATCATTGAGATGTCCCATAATCTGATGACAACCACCCTGTGGTCTAGGTGGAACGTATTGGTATCCGGGATCTATAGACTCAGGAGGTATGTGGCGAGTGAATTAGTTCAGTGGGTGTATGTCTGGGATACCTAGAGAGCTTCAAACAACCCCACAATTCATAGATCCTCTTGAAAATACTCACAGCCCTGGAGAACCCAGAACAGCCACCCCAAATCCAACATAAATGCACCTTTGGCCCGCATATCTCGATCTGGTAACCAGTCATGTCATTCATTGACCATGGTGTTGCACGCAATGCTCTGATGGCAATGAATTACTCCATCGGGTTGACATTTCTCACCTGTCAGGGACACAAGAATGTAATTAATCATGGACCCACAAGTTATGTCCTTCTATTTAAGTTGTCCCCTATTCCAGATCACAACTCTAGGGATGGTACTAGATATTATCCAGGCCACAGGATGGTTGTCACGAGAAGGTGTTGGGATTGATGTATTAGATAATAGGCCGAACCCATAAATATGTAGGTTGTTGGAAAATGGGTATTCTCGCTGAGTCTCAATAAGAATATTGGATAAGGTTTGATGCAAGGGGGCGATGTGAACCTTGTCATCAATAGGGATGGCCATATCGTTTTGTCTTTGATCGACAGATGAATAGGTAATGGTGGTAAGCCTAGCAAAAGTTCTTGGACAAACCATGTTTTCATCCGGTATCAAGAAACCATACCAAGGATTAGTCCAAAGGATAAGATAATATTCAAGAAAAGTATAAATTCTTGGAAAGGGCTTCCCCAAAGGGAATGTGTAGTACGCCCCGCGCACCGACCCTGGAGTTTGTTTGCAATGCCCATATTTTGTGAACCAGTGGTACATAGAAGCGGTCTGAAACATCCTGGCCAACAGAGCGATGGCCCATAGACTGCCTACCAATCCCCTATGAAGGTTCTCATAATTTTGGACTTAAATGAAGTATGTAGTGGAAATTTCAATGTTTGAAAGATAATTCTGGTATGCCGAACACTGAATTGAATAGTGTTTTTTCTACACGACCGTCTATACCTTACTTTTTAAAGTTGTTAATGTTTATCTCGTGGGCAGTGGCAAGCATAGACGAGGATTAGTTAATGGAAGCCAAAGCGGGTTCATAGAAGTTGAAGCTGGTTTGCGGATGAATTGGTTTGAGAAATAAGTCATATGGGGAGATGATGCACATAAGAATGGAACAAGATAGATTTTTTCTGAAGGATCCGGTAAAAGAAAAGTCACGTGGACCCCTTTATATAGGCATGGTCCTCCACCGGGTCTAACTCTCTACTGAAAACTGCTCGAGTTTCAAGACCACTCAACATCGTAATATCCTTCTCTTCATTCTGATCAGATCCCATCCCGATGGATGGCATTTCTAGGGTCCTGAAAAATCTGCAGAAGGGAATGAAGATACTCCCTTAAAATCAGTTGAACAATCTACCCAATCTTCATTAAAAATTTGGAAAAAATATGAAGAATGTCAGAAATGGTAGAAGTCCGAACTAGCCCACGTACCAGTTCATAATCAATGGTACACGGCCAGTTCGGTGAACCGTGGCACCCACGAATGCCATCGTTCGTTAAATAGAGGCTGAGCTTCAACGTGGGCTGGAAAAATATGGGTCAGCAAAGTAAGGTCATATCAGTGTGCAATCATGAACTACGCCAGCCGTGAACCAGGCGGACCATCCCCCCCGTCGCACACCACATTGTTTTTGAAAAGGAGGCGGGGACCTATGCTGCCGCGAGGCACCCCAGTGACCGAGTTGTTTCACGGGCGAGGAGCATTCCATATACCCCACAAACCTCGGGTTGACTAAGTCATCCGTAGGCTGGGTATTCTATCATAGGACTCTGAAAAAGTTGATGAATTTCCATTGATAAACCCCTCCTCCCCCCTCTATAAAATGATGTCAAGGGGGATAAGAAAGGGATCTACTTTTGGAGATCTGCTGATTGAGGATCAGATTCCTGGTAATCGGCTCTCTAAAGGAATAGACATTCAAGAACATAGGATTGCGCATACGACGAAGTTCGGATTCGTGAACTAGAAATAGGTATAAATCGGGGGAGAATTGTTCAGAACTAATGAACCCATAAGTAAATTACTAAACCACGAACCTAAAATTGGTAAACCATGAACAATGAGCCCTACCCAGACACACTCCCTGTGAACCAGGGATAATATGCCCCTTCTTTGATCCAGCACATCGCGTAGCACCCTCTTATAGGGGATAATTTCTGACTGGGGATCCCCAAGCTGTCGACACTCGATTGGACTCCATCACCGCATACTAATCTAGTACGCTGGTCAAACCTAAAGCCGCGTACCACCCCAGTACACGGGAAGCCCCTCAGTCCATCTTCCACATTAGTCTGCGGACAACCTCTCCATCTTCGTAGTACCTACCTACGTGAAGGGTGACACTCCTTTTATGGGTATGGGGTCCACCAAGGACTTTGGTGTTTCAATCCCCTGAGTCATAAAAGACCCTTCCACTTCCGTTCATCCTACCAGAGTCCCTTCAGTATCATATCCAACGACATCAAGATAAGGCCCATCCCAAATCCACCGGACCGGCATGTTGAAACCTTTGGGTGCATTAGCGCGGCCTCTTGATTTCACATACCCATAGTAGGAAGAGACAAAGGGGTCACCTTGTCTCTTCAACGGACATCTGGAGCACTCCTGGGTTCACATACCCATAGTAGTGTAGAGTATGAGCCTAGGAGCCCCTTTCTACCGCTCAAATCTTCTGGATTGAGGGATGCCACTTGCTTTTCCTATCAATGAGAACCAGTGGTGAACACCTCTCCCCTCATATGAAGAGAGTATCTGGGAATTTTTCTTAAGAGTAATCCACATCAAATAAACAAGGGAAGTTATCTTGGTGTAATCCCATAACCTTTGTCCCCTCTTCCTTTCCTTGAAACCTTGTCTAATGTGAGGTGAATAGAGGGAGGGCCCATTGCCTCACCATCTTCAATTGTTTCCTCGCCCTCGTCCCCTCTCTCCATCATAGGTGTGCCCTCTTCCACCAACAGAGGAGGAAAAGTGTGGATGACTTTGTGGAATATTTTACATTCTCTTGTTTCTGACACCGAGCATGACAAACATGGGCTTTGAGATATGCGATGGTCATGAAATTCATACTATTTAAACGATGGAACGAATGATGTGGGTTTTGATCCATGATTCTTATGCAGGGTACGTAAGACACCTGCTTGATGTTCAATCCCAACTCGGGCCACAAACCATAGGTAGGCCCCAACCATACCGCAACATGGGCTGCCAATCATGCCCTTGGTAGGAAACTATCACATGTAATCCATGACCTCATGAACTACGTTGACTTTGACCCTTACTAATTCGGGGTATGTAGGACACCTACCTTGAGGTTCAAGCCCAACATATATTTTTCCCAACCACCTTCACATCTATTAACAAAAACCATTTTGAACTACAAGAACTATGTTTCTTGACTAAATCAGGATACATAGGATGCCTTCTAGAAGGTCCGAGCTCAAAAGGGTTTCCATTCCAAAAGGGTCCACCTAATTATGTTCCTAGTGGGTGGGAAACTTCTATGCATGATCCCCACACAAACAAACTGTGTGGATTTTTATTCCTCTCAAGAGGATACGTAGGAAGATTGTATTACGGGTTCGATTCAGATGTTCAAGACACTCTATGTCCCCCTAGATGATAATAAACTCCAAAGAGCATAATTATCAGGGTTGAAACCAGTTTTGTCTAAAGAAACTCAAACATTCCCAAAATTTTTAATCTATTGAGGGATGGTAAACCTTATATGTAGATGGTTCTGGATCCCTGCATGTGCCCGTGACTTGCAACCCATGAGTAGTCTGTGGATACTATGCTTGGGGATAAACCAAAGATTCGCAAACATATTAACACATCTTAAATCTATAAGAGAGTCCTGGAATAGGCCACAATTCCCACCCAAAGGGGTGTCATGATCCCAAATTCCCATCTTCTCAACCAATGTGAGTACATAAGTGTCAATGGATATCTCACCCAATAAGTGTCTGCCCTTGGAAAGCATTTCCATGGATCGTTGGATGAAAGAATCGTTGGGAATTTCTGGCTCAACGATTAAACCTGTTGGAGACTAGGTGGAGCCACAAAGATAGGTAACCTGATAGAAATGATTAAATAACACTGACTACCTTTAATCCGAGATAAGTACCGATCATGTACCCTTCACCGCAAAAAACTCTTATTACATTTATGTTCTGTATGTAATTCTATTTGATATATCATATCAAGAGTCTTATTATTCTTATGATATTATAGGTTTAATTTAATTTTTTTATTTCATATTGATTATGACAAAAAAAAATTCAATTTGGTGTGGGACAACTTGGAAATTTTAAAGATTATTTTCCTCATGAATTTATCAATGATTTTAGTAGAGTAATTTACTCTATGATTAAGATTCAAATATTTCAATGTGTCATGGGATGATTTTATTTAAATATTTTTTTTGAAATATTAGGAATGAATTGGATTTAATAAGTGATGTTAGGGGACTTCTGTAGCCTCTCAATTCAACGGTAAGTCTCATGACACAAATTAGATGGGGTTTTAACCCATTATGTATGTTGTATTATAGGAGGCATTTATGGTATGTTTATGATGTTTGAAATTATGAATTAACTCATTATTAATAAGGAAATTTATATTCCATGTGATTATACAACTAGTATAATATCAATGGTTAGTTTTTATTATGTCATTATTTTTTAAACTTTTATTCCTACCATTTTAATATCAAAATTATGATTTAGTGGAACACATTTCTAGTTATTCATCGTTACATATTGTTTATGTTTATGATAGACTTTTCTATATTTTTTACCATTATAGATAATCTATGATAATCCATTTAATAGGTTTTTTCAGGTATGTGGAGATATTTGTTATGAATGACTTAAAGGGTTAATAAAATTGTTTTTGTGTGCTACCAATGGAGTTTATATCTTGTATTTTATTCCATGTTGTAATGAAATGTTCATTTATATAATCTGGTTTCCAAGACTATTATCTATTCATTATTCAGGGATGTGATTCCATGTAATCATACAAATATGATACATTATGGCACTGACTTCTGGCTACTAGGGTCAGTAACTTTACATTTAACTATTTGAAAAGGATATTAAAACAAAAGTATTATCCTAGTAACCTAAAATATGATGGAATAATGTGCATTTTATCATCACAAATTTATGGTTTTTAGTCCCTTATAATTTCAATTATCATTAAAAATGTTTGATCAATGACCTAATATACTCTCCAGAATTATTTACACTTTTTTTCCATTACCAAATGGGTTCTCTTTTGTGTAATCCTAGTTATATGTACCCTAAAGTTACATTTATGGTTTTAACTTTATATTTCTATTGTATGTTTTTATTATTTCATTTGTACGATTTATTTTCAATAATGTAATTCAAAAATAAAAATTCTTTTATTACCATGATGAATTTCAATGTTCAAATTAAATTTTGTGGGGGCGGGATGTAACATTTAGAAATTTTATAAAATATATTCTTTAAAAACAATATAAACCCTTTAATATATTTTTTTTAAAAAAAATCATATTTTATATTACACTGTACACAACACAAATAATATCATTCACTGCATGGAACTTTGAATTTCATTGATAATGTGTGTTACATGTAAGACTGAGTTTTACAGAACCAAAAATATAACATTAATATTTAATATGGTAGTTATCACCAATCCATTTGAATTCCATGATTGAATGAGATTAACTAAATTATAAAACAATATTTTAAATAATTATATATAATGTATTCATGGATTACCAATTAATTATCATTGAAAACAAAACTAATTTAATATAAAGGATATGTAGCTAGGAAAAACTATTTTAATGAAAAAAATGGTTGTTTATGTAAACATATTAAATTAATCACTATTACTGATGTATATGAATGAAATTTATATGTTTTATATTTAATCAAATGATTCTAAAATATTCCTATTATTTTGATATGTTTCAGACATGAATAAATCCAATTTTAATCAAAAAATGATGTATATTTTTTAATGGAAATTTTATTGACTTATTATGGGATAGTTATTTTTAAACTATATATTGACACTTATATTAATTATATATGACAAACTAAAATTATTTTTTAAAATAATAATATTAAAATTTATTTTGGTTTATTTTTTTGTACTTGTCATTGAAGTTTCATGTTTTCATGAATAGTGAAAATGCTGGATGTTAATTAAAAAGTACTTCTGTGTCTATATAATTTATTGTAATAAATTGTATTTTTAATTAGTTTTACATTATAAATAGATAATTTTTTTATAATTTAATTCATTTTAGGTCATTTGAATTAATTTGATATTTTAATTGGATTTAAAAACATGTCTACCGTATGAACTTTTTCTTTAAAAACTCTCTTTATCATTTCGTCTATGGGATTAATTAAAAATGAAATTCAACAACATATTTGATCAGAATTACGAAAAAAAGGATTAAATATTTGGAATGTGAATAATTTATAATTTCTCTTATGGAAAAAATAGTTTTTTTAAAAAAATATTAAAGAATGTACTCAAAATTAATTACAGCGATAATGGTAAAAATGAGTTTACTTAGTGTTTAAACTACAATATTAAGAGGCCAAATGACAAAAAAAAATTCCAAAACCCTATTTATGGAAATATGGATAAAATATACCCAAATTGTATTATTTTTTTGATTATTTATGTCACATGATGTAAAGGAGACCTCTCAATAGTTCTCATCTTTTTATATATACAAAAAATGTCACTCCTCCTCCACTATAAAAAGGAAATAACACTCACCACTTATTCAAACCTCTCAATACCTTTTATATTATAAAAACCATGAGGATATAAACTCGAAAAAGCCATACCCTCATCATAGAATCTTCACTTTGTGCACAAATCCATCCAAGGAAGGGTTTTGGTTTAAACTAAAACTAGTTACCCAAAGATGAGGTAATGTTCTTCAGTAAGCGTTTTTACATTATTTATTTCTATAATCCTTAAATTATTCAAATATATTATTTATAAACATCCTACGATTCATAAATATACTTATATATTTTCATATTAATATTAATACATACACATACACACCTTTCAATCAAATGGGATACATAATTAGCATTTGTCTATACGACGGACTACTGCCTCGGAAACTAATGGTGTTGGTTATTCCATTGACACCATTCATGGTTGGGATTAATGTTTAACTTTATGATATAATATGTTTTATATGATATTTATGTTTTATTCATTCCTATTTAATTATTATATAACACATACATTCATTATTTTCCTTTTGTGGGAATACGATAACATTGTCTGTGGACGTGTTGTCTCACGCCTCCTCAAAGCTATGTGATTCATTCGCGCTTTTATTGGAATGTATTAAGGCTAAGTTAAATAAAAATATATCATACAAATAATATAATTATTATTTTCATTAAATAATTATATCTCTATACATATAAAATATAATTTTTTCCTTCTATTTCACAAATTGAAAATGTGAAAAAGGAGTTCATGGACACGTGGAATACTTCCTCCTAGAAGCGATTTGATTCTTCCTTTTTCATCACCACATAAAAATATTTATATATATAATTATATGTAATTTCATAATATTTTATTTATGATATATTTTTCATTATGGAATGATATATTTTACTTACGTTTTTTCTATAATGATCATTGAAAAATGGGAACGTTACTCAAGCGTACGTACGACATACTATATCCGTGATTGTAATGTTGGTTCATTTTTCATAAACATATTACATTAATGGTTAAAATATATTAAATTATTTATAAATTTGATTATTATATAAGAATAATGATTATGGATATGTTTAAATAATAAACCCTTGGACAATTGCTAACCTACCAATGTCATTTTTGATACATTTACCAAATACGGTCAAAACACCCTACATAAACATAATTGTTTAACTACATTTATAAATATTATCAATATGTAAATGTAAAATAATTATAACCATTAAATGTTTTATGAATCATGAAAATTTATTATACAGTATGTTAGAGGACAATCATGACAAATTGGACTCAAGGTAAGGGATTTTCATCTCACATTTTACATATGTGATATAAATGTCATATTCGCAACTTAAATATTTTGTGTTTTGTATATACAAAATTTTTTTATATATAATATCATTTATTTTTTTATTATAATTTTATTTTAATTTTTCATTAGAATATTTTTACTTTTACAATTTTCAACTCAGAAGTTACCACAATTATAAAGGGATTTTTAGTCTCTCCTTTATTTCTCCAAAACTTATTGCATATTGACAACTTATTTTTGTTGTTTGGTGTATATATATAACATAAATGTATTTTATGATTATTATAATTTAATTATTTATGATATATATATATATATATATATATTATATAATCTCTCTTTCATGGGGTATATAGTGTGAATTTTACAAAACTAGTATTTGATTTGTTTTTCATAATTCGCATACTATGAGACGTTTGTTTTGTTATAAACCTCAATTATTTTATGAAGTGAATATACTTCTCCATTGACATGTTATACTATGTATATAACTATTATCAGGATATTATAGATTTCATTTATTTTTATTCCTTCATGCAGCTTATAATTTAAATGTTTCAAAGTGGTATAGGACACTTTGGATTGTTTAAAGATTATTTTATCGAAGAATGTTTTTATTAACCTTTAAATTCTATTTACATTCATAAAAATGAAAAAAAAATTGTTTTTAACTATCCTACACATAGGATATTGGGTATTGATACAATACACATTCAATATTTTGATGGATTTTTATTATTTCAATGAGATTGTTAGGGAACTCGTTTCTTTTCTAAGGGTTAAACTTATTCCAAAGAGATTAGTATTAAACCAATTTTATTTACATGGGTTAATATTAGTAAAAATATATTTTTACTTAACTAAATTATTTTCCCTTGTTTAATAATGTTTAAAAGTGATTCTTATGAAACCCATTTCTTTCCACCGTTAATCATTTTCTAAAGAGACTTTTATGGAACCCATTTCTTTTCCATGGGTTTATTATGTTCTAAAGATATTTTTATACACCCCATTTATTCCATGGGAGAGATAGGTTTCAAAGAAATTATTTTTAAAAACATTTCATTCAATGGGTTTATCATGTTATAAAGATATTTTAAAGGAACCTATTTCTTGTCCATAGTCTAATCATGTTCTAAATTTCTTGTTATGGAACCCATTTATTTTCTGTGGGTTAATCATATTTCAAAGAGATTGTTATAGAATCCATTTATTTTCCATAGTTAATCAGGTTATGAAATGGTTATTTGTTTTTCTAATTATTTTAGTATAATATTAATTATTTTATATGATATGAAACTATTCTTGGTTATTTAATGGGTGGTTACATAATAACCCATTGATGGGTGGTTTCATTATAAACCAATTACTAGAGGTTACATGAAAATCAAATGATGAGTGGTTATATTATAAACTAATAATTGGTGGTTATATGATTAACCAATGATGGGTGTTCCATGATATCCCTCCAATTCATTGGGTATGGAACTCAACCATATGGTTATTCCATTTGTAATAGTGAATCTAAGAGTGAAGTGAAAATGATATCCCAAGTATGTAGATGATTTCATTATGCTTTTTGTGGGTTAAATATTTTTCTAATGATAGAGATTGATATCATATTCCTCCTAATTATCAATTATGGTGACTATTTACGTTTCAATGTTTCATGTTTTTATGATCCACATATTGATGATTATGAGTACAATTATGATTCACTCATTCAATTTTATTATGTCATCTCACCCCTACACACTATTATGCTCATTGATTAAATTCAGTTATTGATGACTGTATTTACCCTTACTAAGTATATAAGAACACCCTATTTATGATTACTTTTCCATAGGATATAAATAATGATTCTGAATTATTTTTGCTTATAAAGGATTTAAAAAAGATGATGCTAATAATCTATTATGAAATAATAGTAGTAGGTTTTAATGAGAGAAATGATCATTTAATGACTTCTCGGATGATTATTTAGAGTGTTTTCAAATTCTCTAGAAATATAATGAGAAATGTTCTTATAATGTTTATGTGATCCAGGTTTTCTAGTTGAATTTGTAAGGTTTTTATGATAAAAATTAGGCAAAAATTATCAGTATAATAGCCACAAATGTATAGTACTAAATTTCGTCACGGAATCTAGATGTATGGGTTCTAGGATATTATATAACATATCATGGATTTATGAAATTTAGAATAGTATGTACACTATCCTAGATATTTATTGGGACTTTCTATATTCTATATATGGTAGGTGAAGATTCTTATCATGTATTATAACCCATGAAGTTTTACTAGGTGTATAATGATTTTTATATGTCAAAATGGAAGAGGTATGTGCATAATACTCCACACATTATAATTTTGGGAGATATAAATATATAGATGAAAATGAAAACTATAATTCATACCTTAAGGAAATCAATTGCCAATAGAAGAAGATCCTTTATTGTTGAGTGATCCCATTATTTTTTCTATTTAGGTATTATGGGAATCATCAAATGATCTCATAAAGGCATAAATGCTAGATGGAATCTCAGTTCCCCACCCAATATAATGGTTAATATTTATTTTTGGTAAACCATATATGTAGGGGAGTATATAATGATTTGTAATTTTCAATAATCCCCATTAAAAAATTTTATGAATATTTAGAAGTGTGTTACTATAGATAGTTAATTTTTTAAAATTAGTCCAATGTTAATATAAAATTAATCTCATGTTAGATATAGATGAAGATATCAACTATAAAGTGTACCTTACATAAATCATAGACTAATAGAAGAAGATAATTATTTGTTGAGTGGTCCCATTATTGTTTGTATTTGGGTATTATGGGAATCATCAAAAGATCTCATGGAGGCATGAATGCCATATGGTATCTCATTACCCCACCCCTTGGAGTGGTTAATATTTTTTTTTGAGAAATCCTATATGTAGGGTAGGATATATGGATATGTAATTTTCAATAAACCCATTTGAAAATTTTCAAAAATGTTAATAAGTGTGTTCATATGGATAGTTATTTTTTAAAAATTAATCTCATATTAGTGTAAATTATTTAATATTTTAAAAATGATCTTTTTTCCTACATGTGTGTATATGGAATAAATTATAAAAATAATATAGAATAAAAATTCATATGTAGATATTGTATCAATAATGGAGGTATTATCTTATGAGTGACTGAATTTTTTTTAGTGTATTATACGTATGTTGAGGCCTTTTAAGAACATTATATAATTTTTATGAGTGAAAAAACATTATTATTTCCCCTATGTAAAATCAATATTCACATAGGGGTGTATTTTTATAAATCCGAAATAATTTACAATATTTTACTTTCAGAATAAATTTATTTTTTTCTTTCGTTCCTTATAAGGTACACTATGTTTCTATGTGTTACACCCAATACCAAGTACCTTCAATAGCTTATAAGTCATTAATGTCCAAGAATAGAACTGCATATCACATCCCAATACTTTATGATATATTTAATTGTTTTTATATATTCAATAAATTTTTTAAATATTCATCCAATCAAATTTATATGCATAAGATATGACCAACTCCAAAAATAATCATAAAATTATGAATTTTAAAAAAAAGGAAGTTTAGATTCCTTTTAATTGTAACCTAATCAAAAACTAAATTTTGGAGCTTTTATAAAAATTATTTCAAAAAATAAAATTTATTTTTGAGATCAGAACTTAAAATTTATCTTACTGTGAATTTTTGTATTTTTCTGTGAAGTTTCATTTTTTCATTAATAGTGAAAATATCAAATATTAAAGGAAAATAGTTTTTTCATATAAATAATTTATAATATTAAATTATATGATTAATTGAGGTTATTTCTAATTAGTTTAATTTTATATCTATTAGGACAGTTTAGGTCATTATAATCATTTTATAATGACATTAGACATAAAAACATAGTGAACTTTTGCACATTTTCATTTTAAAACCCTATATTCCCATCATGGCTATGGTATTAGATTTAAATTAATATTAGATAAACATTGTTAATTTAATTTTGGAAAATGGATATATGTATCTAGAATAAGTGTATTTTTATATAATGTTAATTTCAACTTAATTTTCTTCCATATTTATTTTATAATGTAGTTAAAATTAATTATAGGGATTAAGGTAAGAACAATCTTATTTAGTGATTAAACTTATGATATATAGTGTGTAAATTACCCATAACATAACTAAAACTTATTTTATGGACCCAAATCTACCCTTTCTTTATTATCTATTTTTACGAGTTATTGGGAAACTATTTCTGGAATTTCACCTATGTAATAAGTTATGTTACGAAAAAATATATAAAATGGAACCTTTTTTTCCTTCAACACTTATAATGCTTCAAGTTTGGGAAAAATATAATATTGTAATGTATAAATATTTCTTAAAATTTAAAAAATATTGTTTTATAAGGATAATTTATTTTAATATTTTTGAGATGATATATTTATATTAAGAACTTATCAAATTCCAACACATGGATTATTTAGTAAATAATAAAATAATATAAATTGTTATAAAAAATTAAAAGTCAACTAAAATTTAAAAATTATTATTTTAAATTATTTTTATTAGAGGAATATATCATTTTACATAGATTTTATCTTAATATATTTTAATTATAATTTTGGTTTGATATTTTAAAATAAAATTAAATAAATAATGTCATAACTTACATTAATATTATTTTAAAGTAAATCATATTTTATTAAATGATTTAAAATTAATATAAATCAAATATTCATCCAATTTATATATTTGTTTTAATATATATCAAATATATTCCATTCATGGATCAAATTATATTTTATAATTAACATATTGACCTCTAAATAGTAAAAACTTTTCTAGTGTGGTTTAGGTTAAAGAAGTGGTTTAGAGTGTTACGAACACTTCCATTTTATTATTTTCCATCCCATATGGGAATCATATTATATAAATTAGTTGTAATAATATATAATTAGTGGTTAAATATTTTCTAATATTTCTCACTTTAATTGTTTCTTAATGGATGAATTACATAGGTTAGAAAACTAGTTACTAAAAGAACAACCAAAATAAAAAACAAATTAAAAACCCAATGAAAAAGGATCAAAATGAGAAAAATGATTTTTATTTTTTCATAGTGTTAGTGTTTTTCAAAAATAAATCACCTTTACTCATTTATTTTTAAATTTTTAAGCACTTTGTGCAAGGTAGACCTCCCAATAGGTTTCACCTTTTGGTATTTACCAGAATGCCACTCCTCCTCCACTAGGAATTCACTATTCCCCTTCTTTACACCTCTCAATAAAATTTATCTCATACAGACCCTGCAAAATAATATTATCACAAAATCCCTCCACTCATCATAGAATCCTCAATTTTGGAATATCTCCAACCATGTAATCCTTTTGATATAAATCTAAAAGAGTTACATGAAAAAGGTAATGTTCTTCTATGAGAACTTTTATTTTATATCTTTAACCACAACATAAATTATTAATATATCATGAATATATAATAATGTAATTATAAATAAATAAGGTGTATCAGTATAAAGGATTTAACCTAAACATTCAAACAATTCCATCAAATGTGATACATATTTCTCATTTGATTGTACGGTGAATTGTCGCCTCGTGAACGGATGTCGTTCATTCTTCCATTACCACATTTTAAGAATGGATTAATGATTTATTTATAGTTAATATATCATATTTATGATATTTTGATTTATTTATGCGTTGGTATTTTTTATATAAAATTTACTCTCATGATTTCTATTTTTTGGTAATATGATCACTTTGGTTGTGGACATGTGGACTACCACCTCCATAAAGGGATGTGATTAGTTCATGAACTACATAGAATGTATTAAGTAAATTATTAATTAACATATGTAATAAATAGTAAATTAATGTGATGTTGTAATTGCTATATATATACATTCCATTTACTTTTCTTTTTATATGACAATAAAAATGGAAGAAGTATTCATGTAGATGTACAACCCACCATCTCCATGACTGGTGTATTTCATTTTCTATTTCTATATTTTATGGACTACTATGAAATATATATATTTACTAAATACATATAACTTTTAAATCATTTTTTACATTATTTAGATTATGAAATAATGATCTAATTAGTAAGAACAAAAAATTTGAAGTCAAAACATACTTGAAAACAAGACAAATAACACTTTAAATAAAGAAAAAGATAAAATATTATTAATGAATAGGTTGTAATAAGTTATAAAAGGAAAATATATGATATCATAAATATTTATAATTTTTAATGATTTAATATCCTTTTTAAAATTATTATACATGATGTTAAAGGTCATTCAACCAAAAGAGAGTGTAAAATTAGGGGGTTTCATCTCACATTCTACATCTGTGATATAAAAAGAAATATTCACCATGTACTTATTTTTTATAGTGTATCTATAACCCTACAAAATATACTATATCATGAATCATTTTATCATCATGTTATTTAAGGTTTTACTTTGAATTATCTCATCCAAGTAGTTGTCATAGGAAAATTTCCAACTGGTAAAATTTATCTTGAAATCGCACATTATATTTTCATTGTTAGCTTTATCTTAAAACATGAATTTTAAAGAAATCATTTTTCATTGGAAATTATAATTATTTGTGATATACATAATATTATCTAGTTTGTATTATTATTTCATAAACTATATAATTTGTAGATGTATTTTTTACTTTGAATTATATATGATTTAATGGGAAGATATTGATAAATATGTATCGTTTTATAAATATAGATATTTAATAAGGAACATTGGTCATAAATTTATATCGATAATTAGATATATGAGGAATGTTTTGGATATATTAGACATGGGTTGGTTACCATTTAATTCAATACCTATGGGTTGGGGACTGGTTAATGAAATCTCTACAGGTTAGGGATAGGTAAACACAATCCCTATGATGCATATTTTGTCTCATGATATATATCATTTGTCCAAATAAAATTGATTTCTACTGAGTATCTTTTAAACCATAATATGAATGGTATTTATGGTAATGGTTTCATGTTCCTAGGAAACAAGGAATCCAATATTAATTCATTTCCTACATTGATAATTCTATGATTATTATTAGCCATGAGATTGTTTCTTATACATTATCCATAGACGCATTTTATTCACATATCATTGATTAAATGTTATGTTTTTTAGTGAGTTATCTTTCCATATTTATTATTTCCATTGATTTATTATTAATTCTCTTGTACCTAAAAGTTGTTGATCATCTGAGCTCACCAGAATTTATTTTCCATTCCCCATTGTATGAGAATGAATTTTTAGAATGAGTTTAAATGATGTTGATGTTTTAATTTGTATTTGTTTTACTTTTTATACCCAATTTTATATGTGTTTCATGTATCAAATAATTTTTCCCAAAACGGAAAAAAAAATTCCCTTTATATTTTTATTCTTCATAATCATTCCAATGTATTAAATTAAGGCACCATCTTGGGGCTCTTACGGTCAGGGCATTATAGTTGGTATCAAATGGAGTATTATTAGAAACCTTTGAAACTAGATTTAGTATAACTTAGATTAGGGAACATAAATCAATGATTTTGTTTGAGGATAAGTATAGGATAACATACCAAAGAGATCATGATTATGATTTTGAGGTTAGATATGCAAGAATTTTCTAATTTATGATTATGTATTCCAATAGTTTATTGATTATAAATTATTCTTCATAATGATATCATCAAATTTAGTTTAGGTAGTGATTTAGAAATGGTGGATATCATAAAGAACGTGAGCCTCACTAACACATGTGATATAGATAGTTAGAAGTATTATATCATTTATAGTATTAATCAAATATTTAGAAGGAACCCAATATAAAATTAATTTTCATCGCATTAAGATATAATATAATGTGATAACGAGAATGAGATTGACTTATATTTGTATTATGGCTTCATAGTAATAAAGGAAAAAAGAGGGAATCTTGGGAAAAGAAGGATAAATGGAAGAAAAAAATGATTGTTATTCTGTGTTTAAACTATATTGAAATTGGGAACTACAAATATAAATTCCCCAAGCATCATGGAAATAGACCTCCAAATAATTTAATTGATCATGTAAAATATTATTTCAATACCATAGAAAACGAATACTTATTTATGTGAGTTTTTATTTGGATATATGAGTAATTTCGTAAAATTATTTTATCAATGATAAACTGGTTATGAGAATTATGGATTGTAAAAGTATTGTACTATAGTAATTTTCATCAATGATTTGAAAAAATGAGTTTAATGCAACTTATAATTATTAAAACTGATTTTTTTGAATGTTCATATTCTTGGAAAATGCATGATTAAATGAAAAACACCCCTTAATATGTTTATGATGGTGAGATAAACTAATTAAGATAATTAAATGATTAATTTGGATAAGTAAACTTGGATAAGTGATTAATACGTTACAATTGAATAAATATTTGTGGAAAATTTAGTTTACGCAACATTTATGGTGTTTATACAATTTTCTGATTTGAGGAATATATCAAATAACATGTGTTTTACTTAAGTAAAAAATTAATAAATTATATTTCCCACAATGTATTATGGTAATTCAATTTATTACCATGTTTCAAGGTAATATATGGTAAATGTATTGGACTGTTATTATGCGATGATTACAAACTATATCATGTTATTTAGGGAATTGATGACAAGAACATTTTAGATATTAAGGGACCTTTCATAAGATGTTTTGTATTGTAGTGTTTTTGAATTTTAGTATGTTTAACCATTTATGAAATGTTTTATGTTTAACTTTTTAAAAGGTTTTGGAGGTTAATTTTTTTACTTCACAATAATATATAATGTTTTCTTAGATATGAAGTAGAAATAATTCTAGAATAACCAATGGATAACATTGGGCATAAGAAATAGAAAATTATCAATTATGTATATTTAGATATATTCATGTAGAGTGGAAGAAATATAAAACTCTAGGGAAATGATCATGAAACAAAAATTCTAACCTAATACATTTACATATAGTGAACCAAGTGGTCCTTTAGATCATCACAAATTTATAGTTCTGAGGCCCTTAAATTTCTATTGATCACATAGTTTCTTAAGAAAAATAAATACAATTATTTATTATTTTCTTCCATGTCTATTTTTTAATTTCCTACATATGTTCTCATATGTTGTATCCTAGTTATATTACCTTAATAATTCAATATCATTTTTATATACATGATATTTTATTAACCCTTTATGATGTGGGTTTTTTAATAATGTAATTTTCAAATATCCCACACAAGATTACATATATCATGTTTAAATTGAGAGGAAACGGTTTATTTAATGTCTGTATAATATAACACCCTAATACATAAAAATATCTTCCATTTTGAATTAATTTAATTTTTTCCTATATATTTCTTTATACGAAATAATATGTTGGCTTTTGTTACACAGAATAATGGGTTTCCTCAGTAGTGTATAAGACATGCAACACCGATATTAGAACTATATATAACATCACAAGACATTATTATATTTTTTTTATATTACATATTTTATGATTTTTTTTTAAATCCATCCAATATAATTAATATACGTAAGCTAGGAACAAATAAATAATTAACCATACAAAGATGTATTTTTTTTAAATTGTACATTTTCCTCTATTTTACAACGCTCCAATTTTAAAACTATATTATGGAAAAGTTTTAAACATTATATAACCAAATAAACTAATGTTTTGAAATAGTGACATAAAAATTAGCATAGGTTAATTTTTTGGTATTTTTCTATAAAGATTAATTTTTTGATGAATAGTGAAAATATGAGACATTAATTAAAAATTCTTTTTCATCTAACTAATTTCTAATTTAATGTTATATTTTAAATTACTGATAAATTAAAATTATTTCAATTTTACATCTATTAATCCAATTTAAGTCATTTTAATAATTTTTATGTAGAATTAAATATAAAAACATTGTGAACTTCTAGACATTTTCACTTAAAAAAACTACATTCCTGTCGCATCTGTAAGATTATGTTTAAATTAATTTTAGCCACTTCTGTAAATTAAATCGAAATAAATAGATATAAGAATTTTTAATCACTATAATATTTATAGTCTAATATGGTTAGATTATTTTTTATCATAATTTTTAGTGAATGTAGATAAATTAATTACAGTTATTAAAGTTAGAATAAGCTTACATAATGATTAATCATAGAGCATAAGGTGTTTAAATGAACCAAACCTTTTATAACAGCCATTTTATAGACATATTTTGACCCTCACCTACTTCATTTCTATTTTTATGAGTTATTGGGGTACGATAAAATGAATGAGGCCAATATAATAAATTATGTAATGAAAAAGACAATAAAGGAACCTTCGATTCCATTAACACTAATAATCCTTTAAGATAGGGTAAAAGAATCAAATTTTTAGATATAAATATTATTTTGAAACACAATAGAGTTTTTTATCAGAAAAATTTATTTTATTTTTTTAGATATGATATAGTTACATTTAACCATTAACATACTCCAACACATTTATTATTTAGTTAATAATTGAATAAAATAAATGATGCTAAAAACATTAAAAGAAATATAAATTTATTGAAATATTTTGTTGAATTATTTAGATCACAATATCATGTTACACAGATTTGATATTAATATATTTTAATTCAAATATTTTTTTGATATTTTAAAATTAAAATTAAATAAATAATCTCATAAATGACATTAATGTTATTTTTTAAAAAATGAATTTTTTTTAAATAATTTATAATTACTGAAAAACATTTTTTATACCAAGTGATATTTAAGTGTTAGTCAAAATATTATATGGTATTTTAATTCACAAATTGATCATTTATAATTAAAATGTTTTTCCTTGGTCATAAAAAACTATGCAATCACAATTTTGGGGTAAATTAGTGTTTTTTCATGTTAGGTATGCTTCTATTGAATTAATTTCCAAGCCATATGAGATTTTTAACTAAAAAATTAGATTTAATATTTCATAATCAATGGGTCAAAATTTTCTATTGTTTCTCAATTTAATTTATTCTTAATGGAATAATAAAATAACTTAGATAATGAGTTACCTAAATAAAAAAACAAAATAAAACAATATGTAAAACATTATAATATGGAAAAAATGAAAAAAATGATTTTATTTTATGTGTTTTCAGTGCTTCTCTACCAAAATTACTATTTATTCCCCTATATTTCCATTTTCTGAGAACATTAGGTCATGGATACTTCCCAATAGTGCTTACCCGTTGGAATTTACAAGAATGCCTCTCCTCCTCCACTATAAAAAGGAATTCTCTATTCTAATTCCTCACACACTAAATGAAACTTATTCTCATCCAAAAATTTATAAAATATTCTACAAATATCCCACCCCTAATACTAGATGTCTAACTTTAATTATTAATCCATCCAAGTAAGTCTTTTTGTATAAACCAATAGGAGTTACCCCAAGAAGATGTAACATTATTCAAAGGGCTCTTTTGTTTTCCTTCTTTCTACACCACTTCTATTATTATAATATATTAATTATAAAATAACCTTATTATCCCAAATATATTGTGATTTTCTTATATTAATTTTACTACCTACACATTCACACACATCCATCATATGGGATAAGAAATTTTAATTCGTGTGTATGGATGACTACTGAATTAGGAATCGATGTCATTCGTTTTTCCATTACCACCATACAAGACTGTAATAATGATGAATTTACATATTATAAATTATATATATTATTTTCCAATATTATTATGTTTATTTATTTTTTATAAAACATCTACCTTCATTCTTTACATTTTTTGGGAATATGATATCTTCGATTGTGGATGTGTGGACTATCACCTCCTCAAAGCAATGTGATTTATTGTTGTGCTACATGTAATGTATTAAAGATGGTTTTAATTAATATATGTTATAAATATGAAAAAAATATTATACGTAATTATAATATATATATATATGTAATTTATATTTATTTCTATATGATGATAAATCTAGAGCCGTGTTGATAAGTATATATGTCATACCATCTCTATGAACCATGTATTTCATTTCCTACTTCCATACTCTAGGGACTAATATAAATATTTATACACTGAATATAATTAATATTAAAATCATTGGTTATATTTTGGAGATGATTAAGTAATTATCGAAGTAATAAGAATAAAATATTTCTTGTCAAATTATACTTGAAAAAACAAGGGAATTTAAACCCAAAATGATAAAATTGATGGAATATTATTAATGATGGGATTATAATATATTTTAAGAGTACTATATATGATATCATAAAAATTAATACGGTTATGTTATAGGTTAATAATTTTTTTAAATAATTATATATTTTATTAAATAATGTTCAACAAAGAGACAACGTAAAGTAATGAATTTTCATCTCAATTTTTCATCTGTGAGATAAATGTCATATTCTTTACTTACTTATTTTGGGTGGTGTATCTAATAACACTTATGATATATTATATCATTAACACTTTTAAATTCATATAATTTAATGTTTTAATTTGAATTATCTCATCTATGGTATTTTGACATGAAATTTTATAACTGGTAACAGTTATCATGCAATATCACTTTATTTTGTGATTGTTAACATACACTTAAAAAATTATTTTCTGATAATCATTTTAAATTTGAAATTATACTTATTTTTTTATAATGTTTTATTATTATTGATATAGTAATTTTTTAAACCATATAAAATTTTTATATATGGTTTTTTCATTGAACATTATTTGAATTATTCAGGAAATATTTATAAATCTATATACTTTACTAAAAAGTGATATTGGATAAGGCACTTTTCGGGTAAATTTAAATCAATTATATTATATATGAGTAATATTTTAGACATGAAATACCTAATTTGGGGATAGTTTAACACAATCCCTATGGGTTTGGAAATGGTTAATAAATTCTATATAGGCTGAGGACTTGTTAATGTAAGCCCCAAGACGCATTAGTGGACTCATGACATGAATTAGTTGGATAAATATGATGGTTTTATACCAAGTATCTTTTATACCATATTTTTATAGGTATTTATGATTAATGTTATATGTTCCTCAGAAACATGGAGTCCAATATTTAAGCATTTCTTACATTTAGAATTCAATTATTATTACTATCCAATAGAGTGTTTCTTATACATTATCTTTGGATACATTTAATTCCTAGTTCATTGATTAAATGGATAGTTTTTTAGTTATTTACCTTTTAATATTGAATATTATCATTTAATCATTACTTTATATATTGGAATTAACCCTTATTCCTAATTTAATCTCACCCTCATTTCGTTTCCTTTTCCCTGGTTATGAAGTTAATTTCATGGAATGAGTTTTATGTATACTGATATTTTACTTTTGTTATGTTTTATTTTATATCCCAACTGTAAAATGGGTTCCATGAATAAAATATATTTTTTCAAAGCTAGTGATATTTTCTATACATGGGGATTTTATTCCTTATAATCATTCCAATGTAACAAAGTGTGGAACCGAATCTTGGATTCTAGGTTTGGGGCCTTACACGTTTCGTAGACACAATACACTATTAGAGGGATGGTTGACTGGGTGATTAAACTTTGAAAAGAAACATCTAGTATATAATATTTTAAAAAAATTTAGGGTGAAACTTGTGTGGATCAATAACATATCTTAAATAATAAATTATTTTCTACTCGAGGTAGGAAATCATTAATTTTAAGACATGGTCCTCATTTAATGCCACTAGTGATTCCATTACAAGGATTTTCTCATGTTTTTCTATATTATTAATATTTTTGAGGAAATATTCACGGTAAATGGGAGGACATAATTGATTATGTGGATTATAATTATAAAATATCCAATAAAATCATATGTGGTCTTTGAATCAAATTTCATATACTTTATTGTTGTATATAATTTTTATGTGTTGGAATTATATAATATAAGTGTTCATTTTCCTTATATATTACATTTTTTCTTATGGTACACAACTCATGGTGTAATAAGGTATTTTCCCATCCACCCCATATTATATATATTGGGTATAGTTGTTAGCGCATTCTATTTAAATTTACACAACATGACAAGGGCATAGACAGATTCCAATGAAAATTCCTATGTTCCATGTGTCATCCGTCTAAGTTGACACACCTTGTACTATTATACCTATCAACTCAAGGTCTATATAATAAATGAAAACCAACCCCATATACTGATATTTCATATTTTGAAAAATATAACACCAGGTGCTTATCGAAGATAGGACCCATAATACTGAAGTTAATTCCAAAGAAACGTATAGGTCTCACAAGCCACATATGTCTTGATTACATGAAATATAGTATGTTTTCTCAAGATAATACTACAATTGTATATTAATGAATACCACATTTTGAAAACATCAAACGTTTTTAAATGTTCAGGTTCTGTATTAGGCATTCTTTGATGTATCCCATTACTTGTATAATGATTTTCCGATTTTAACATGTTAGTAGTGTATTCTTTGTTTTCATGATTTTACGTATATATTAATTATATGGAAACACATATGATGAATTATTAATATTTTATGTCCCATTAAATAATAAATTTTAGAAATATGTTTAGAAGGGATACTTATGTAGAAAAAATAGGCCCACTAAGCCCTTGGTGGTAAATTGGTTCAGTGGTGTGAGTATTATATATACATAGTGGATTACCTAAATCCCCTCTATGATAGTGTTCTAGTACATCATATATAGTGTTGGTATCCCCATTTTATGATGCACGTTCCACACAATAATATAATGATACCCTATACCAATGGTTTGGAACCATTGGTATATGTATCCAGAGCATTGGTATAACCTATAAATGTTATTTGGGTGATTGTTGGATGGTTTAGCATTGGGATAGGTCTATACCAAGAGTTATGGTAAAACCGTTGGTGTTTGTCATATGTAAAACCTATACCAATAGTTTCATAAAACTATTAATATATGTAATTCAAAAAAACCGACTGGGTTTTGATCCCTGCACCTCCCATTTTTAATCCAATGACCTAACCAGTAACCTATCATGACATTTTTTAACAGAATTTCATTAATATATATATTTATTATTCATAATTTTTTTTTAAATTTTTATTCAGTTAAAGTTATATGATAAAATATTCCATAAAAGTCAAATAACCAATACCAATGGTTTTGAGAGCTATTGGTATAGGTTCTTTGATTTATTGATATATAACAACAATTTTGGTGAAACCCTTAGCATAGTGTGGACCTATACCAACTGGTTGGTCAAAACTATTGGTATATGGTCAAAATCATTATATGTGACCTATACCAACATTTTTTGCCAAAAATGTCGGTATAGGTCCAAATTGGTTACCTTTACAACGGTTTTGGCCAAACCGTTGGTATAGGTCCATATAAGTGACCTATACCAATGGTTTTGGCCAAACCGTTGGTATAGGTCGAAATTGGTTGCCTATACCAACGGTTTTGGGCAGATTGTTGGTATATGTCTTATTTGTAGTAGTTACATGGTGATATGTTAGTACTCTATATTGTTATGTACCCCATGAATTATGTGAACATCCCGAACTAATGTGAACATTTTAGGGAGGTGTGGTGACCCCATCAAAAATATATATATGTTTTTTATACGTTATGGGAGTTGGGTAATGTATTTTTATTAATTGTTGGGGATTTTTTATCATAGGTCCCATTTTGATTGTAAACATATAGTTCTATGATGTGTATAATATGGTTAAATTTTTCACACTTTGGAATTGATCCCCAAATTTATATATGGACTTATAATCATTAAAGTTGATATATTTTTTATCATTCATATATGTTTTTGGATCATCTTATTATGTAAGGCTACACTCACCCAAATAACGACATTATTTCCAGACATTTTCTATCTTGGAGGATGATCTACAGTTTAGAGGAGAATTTGTGGTTAGGATATTTCTGAATCAAAATCTTAGTAGTATATAATTGTGACAGTTGTTGATGTATTTCATTTTGGGACATGGTGTGACATAGAGTTGACACTATTCATTTAGTGAAAAACTATATACATCATTGAGTAGTTGGGACCCTTACTTTCACAACACATGGGTGTTTATTTTTTAGTATTTTCATTGAAAGTATACATTTTTCATGTTGGAAAAACATACACCCCTTTTAAGTTTAATAAAATTTCAGTGAGAACTGAGACATCTCCACAAGGACAATAGTTTTTTAACAAAATCAATGGGATTATTTAGCATAAAATAGTTAAATTGATGGCACAAAAATTTGGAATGTAATAAGTGGATAGTTATATTAAGGATTATGTAACCAATAATTGATAGCCAAGGGGTTAAGCCAATAAGATTGATATTCCCAAGTATAAATATTTTCCATCAATCTGACATATATTTACATATTTCTATTTTAATAAAATGAGTAAGAAAAATTATTCCCCAATTAAAGATCCTACAAGAAACATATAGGAATTTCTCAACATATTTAAGGTCCCTATAAGGTTTCTTGTTATTGAACATCGTGCAAAATAATTGAATGAAATATACGGTGATAGATATTTCATTATACTACTTATTTTGGTTCTTAGTTAGGATTTTTTAAGTCATTAATATTATGTTTTTGGATATCTATTTTGTGGGTTTCACTCTCTATGTTTACCTCAACAAGATAACAATGATATACCTCATATTCTTCTAAAAATTCAAACTGTTGTTTTTACCACTCACATATAAAAAAAGGACATGGGTTAGTAAATATATTTAAAATGTTTATGAAATAGTCCACTCTATATCTACCATGAAAATATTTTGTTTACATAAACAATATCATACATATATTCTTTATTTTTATAGGTAGGTTAAATTCACACTAAAACATTCTAAACAAATTGATTTTAAATTTACTTTAATAATATTAATATACATGATAGTATAGTCAGAAAATGGAGGCATCGGATATGAAATAGAGATTATGGGAAGAGATTTATACATATAATAAAAAAATTCCTCTATGTAATCTTTAATAAATATTATAGTTGTTTCTACTTATAAAAAACATTCCCCAGAAGTTTAATCTCAATCTGTACTCACATTAGTATATCAATCAGGATTATTTGTTCCATGGAAAAGTGAACATTGTATTGATTTATTTTTTCTATATATTATTCCCATGGAATTAAATTTTAGAGCTAATATTATGTGATTTAAATATATGGAATTAAAATCATGAATCCATTTAATGTGAGACACATGATTACTTCATCTATATGTATGAATTTTCTCACAAATATTTATCTCATTGGTATTATTCACATGGAACATTTATTTAGGAATTTCCTAATTAATTTAAGAAATATGTATAGGGTAATATCAAATATTTCCCATGATTATTAGTCATTCCACATGGAATGTTGATTACATCTATGGAAATTAATATGTATTATAGGAAATTTATTTAATTATTAATGTGCATGATGATGATATTTTGTTTGCATGATGTTCTTAGTTATATATAAATTTAAATATGTGTTATGATCATTTTAGAGTATATGTTTTGATATATGTAATATTAAGGTACAACATAGGTTTTTTCCATTCTTCAAAGATTCAATTATGAATGTGGGGCATCGTTATCAATTACACATATAAAGTGTTTGATATTGAAGATATGTTGGAATACAAATACTCTTTTCATTATCCCTTGATGTTCTATTGAGTTGTAAAAATGGAATATGTTATCCCTCAAGGTAATGTTCTTTCCATTCATGTTATCTATTAATTTTTCATTTTAAATTCCCAATAATTAGGGTATCATAACAAAAACAATATTTAGTTGACATCAGAGCATGGGTTGGGTTTTCATCCTACATTAGTTGTGAAAAAATTAATGCATTGGATTTATAGTACATTAAAACTATATCTTGACATGTTTTTTAGAAAAATAAATTAGTTTCTAATGATAACATATGTTTTAAGGGAACCCTAGGGTTATCTCAAGTGAGTAATATTGGGTTTATATTCTACATTATATATAATACATTAGTTCTTCACTGTATTCTTCTCTAAATATATTTCAATTGAATTATAATTTATTCTATTTATTACAGATCTAATGTTTTTTTAATATAATAGGGTAAATAAATTCATTTTTTCAAATATCTCCAAGTATAATTTTTTGTTCAATGTGTGCTCTACAAGATAGTTAATGTCAAAATTGAAAAAAAATTATATTTCACTCTATGATAATCATCATCATATCCCATTGTCATGGAAAATAGTTTAAATATATTGATCTTCCAAAAAGTAAAATTTTGAGTGAATTTTGTGTCTATGAATTTATTGAGTGTTCAGGTGAGATGGATATTGATATGTTACCAAATTCATTATTATGACATCATAACAATGACTATCTATTTCAATCAATTACTAAAATTTCCCTAGAATATGCTCATTCATTAATTATTTGAATGGAATTTAAAAACATTCTTTTTTGATTAATCTATTCAATTTATCCACCATAAATTTCATATCCCTCTTTTCATCCTTGATCTGTAGATTTATTTCATAATGTAATAACATCCAACTATCTTACTTGAGATTTGTATCAACCTTCTTCATTAAATATCTTGGATATTCCTGGTCAGAAGAAAAATTAGTGCATAAAAGGTAACATATGAATTTATCCAATAAAATAATAACTATAAAAACACTTTTTATATGGTCTTATAGTTGATCTAGGAAGTATCTAATGTTCTTTGTAGATATATATTGCATTTATTTTTCTCTTAAAACATCAGGGACATAACTGCTCCCACCAATTGGTCTGAAGCATCAAAATGTTTTTTAATGGGTTTTAGCTATATTGGTGGTCCCATCACTGATTGGGTGATAAGTCTACTCATAAAAACATAAAATTAGTCCCTATATAAATCATAAAAAATTAATTTTCCTTATTTAAAATGTGACCTAGAAACTGGATGAGAAATATCACTAAAATATTTGATGGTCCTCCTATAAAATATTTCATGCCTAAAAAATACATAACACGTTTATAAAAAGTTGTATTAAGAAATAAATTTATTTAATAATTTTTATATTTAACCGCGTCCATTTTTTTACAGAACATTCTTAAGAATTATTCAACTTTCTACCCTGAATTGAAACTTTTCAAAGTAAATATAAAAGTAGTTTCCAATATGTATTCTAAAAATAATTCTATATTTTTCAAGTAACGGTCAAATGAGTCTCTATAAAAAGATAATTCATCCAAAAATAACACTAGATAACCTTTAATGTTATATAATAATAAATTTTTAATAAAATACATAAAGGTTTGTGGAGAATTAGATATTCCAAATGTAATTATCTTATAAGTTGTAGTGTAAAAGGGACATGTAATGGTTGTCTTATCCTTGTCCTCTATAGAAATGGGTACCGTGAAAAATCATCCAATAAATAATAATGTTATATCCCTTATAGTAGTTCTATAATTTGATCAATTAATGGTATGGGGAAATGATATATAATAATATCATTTTAAAACATCATATATTCAATGATAAATTCCTGTCTATTCTAAATTCTCATAAAGATCATCTCATTTTTCTCATTATTTAATATGTTCATTCCTATTTTTTTTAATTATGGATGGGGATGTACTATTTTGTCTCAAATGTTGATTATATTATTTCTACCTATAAATTAATCTATACCTTTTTCTTAACAATTTTATTTTTGGTCAGATTTAGCCTCATTGGGGTTTCTCTAATAGATTTTGGAGTTTTCTTCATGTAAAATATTATTCATGTAGATTTTGAAAATTATTAATTTTATATCACGTATACTCAAGTATATTTATTTAAATTTATATTTTTAATTTCCAATAATTTTATTCATTGTTGGGGAAATGAGTATTATATGTTATAGCTAGTCTTTTTTTCTCCTTTTATCAATTATGCATATTGAAAATTTGTTGGAAATGATTTTAATTCAATATTTAGTGGCATAATTAAAGCTGAAATTAGATTGGGATTTATCACTTCAATATCATTTATTTCCTACACAACACATGACATATAAAATTTTCCTTCATAGAAAGAACAATAATATCCCTAAAAACTTCATAATTTAACTTTTAATACAATTTAAAATATAAATTCAAAAATTATAGACATATTTATTCAAAAGGATTTTCAATAAAAATGTATTCCCTATAAATAAAAAAGTCACATATATGGATATTCACTAGGTGAACCAATTTAATGTTGGAAATTGTTATGGGAGAATGACCCTTTTATGGTCCTCATATAGAAAAAATATAGAAGTGAATAATTTCATAACCAAACTCTATAGTGAGTTCTTTATGAACATTGATGACTTTTAGGGTTGATTGTAAGAATAGACTCCCCAATTTTATAGGTGATTATGATGTGGTTTTATCTTCATCCATATTCAGTACATAAATGTCTGATTGGAATATCATATTTTGAATTTTTACAATCTATCATTTAAAAATCCTTCTACAAAATAGATATATTTTAATGTATTACTGCCACTCTTAAAGGATTTAATTATAACTTATATAAATAAGTAAACATTGATTATGTAATAAAATTAATATAATCACTTAAACCCTAGAAATAATCCAAATAAATTAGAAAACCAATGGTGAATGGGTATAAAATAACCCTAGATCTTAATATGTTGTTGGAAGATGTGGATTAATCGGATTTTAAATAGTTGTACCAAATTTATCTATATTATTCTCTTTGAGTCTCCATATTTTTTGTGGAAATATCATTAATAAATATAGAAAATATAAAAATTTACCTGATAGTGTTACATATCATACTTCAAAAATATAGAGACTTTAGTTGTATTATATTATCTATATAGAATACAAGTGTTCTCAAAGTATCTAATAACATATTATAGTTGGAAGACCCGGTAGATACATACATTGTATCTGAAAATATAAGATATAAATTAAAAAAATTATGATAATGTCATTATCCCTTCCATTATATCCCTAATAATTTTATATAATTATTTTATATGATTCTGTAGTAAAGGAAAACACATAATACTGATCATAGATGCTCTATAAAGAGTAGTATATAGTCAAATCTGTCATAATAAAAATATTGTATATGTTATACGGAGGGAATAAATAATTAAACTGAATCAAAAATCATTTAAAAGTGGTGGGATGTTAAATAAATAAAAATTAATGAAAAAAATATAACAACAATCATTCATCTCATACTAAATGAATTCAAAATATAAGATATCCAAAAATGATTTCAAGGCATTGTTCCTAGAAACTATACTGATGGGGTAAGGGGTATATACCAAAACCCAAAATCTATTGTCTCATGGGACCTTTCAATTCATTGAGGGATATATAATTTTATTCCCCACCCATCACCTGATTAATTCCAATTAATTCACCATAAGTTTCAAAAATACATTTCATATCAATCCATGAGGATTTATTGGATAAATAAAAAATAATTATTTGTATAATGAGAAATAGAGAATAATAATTCCTAATTTAATAAAACTGTGTGACTTTCATGGATAACATACCTTAATGAACATATAATTTTATTGGTACTCTCTAATGTTGTGAGAAGTATCCTTATCAACGAAATATATTAGTGATGGTCCTTTTAATGTTTTGGGCTATCCATGAAAGCGTATAATTTGGTTTAATAGTTATCATTGGTAGGAAACCATGTAAATGGTGTGAAAACTCAATCACCAGGGATTTTTAAGAGAATATTAATATTCTAAACTATATCTTCTTGGATTATTTACCTAGATGCATAGTCTTAGTCCCACACATCATGCATCATGGAGGTTATTGATTCGATGCACAATAACTAAATTTTTGTTTTGATTAGAATTAGTTTCATCTATTAAATAGATGAACCAAAATTATAGTATCAGTATGGGGGATAGTTTTCATGTAAATTACACAAAATATTTATTTACTAAAACATAGCATGGTTTTTTCTTCCTAGAAATGAATGAGTATCACAGTTTTTTTGGAAACTCTTGAATCAAAGGAATATAAGGGCGGGATAAAAATATAAAAATATTAATTCCACAAATATAATGAATACTATGTTGAAAATAATTCCTTCTAAATATATAAACATTATAAAATAAAATTTGTGGTTAATATATCATAAGAACACAATAATGAAAATTGGTTTGGAAAATCCCAACTTATAGTTTGGGATGAAATTCAGTGAATACCACATGAAATTTATGGATTAAAAATGAACATAAAATACCAGTAATTAATTATTTTCCTGATATAACATCTCTATAAGATGTTATATAAAAAAATAATGGAAATTTGGTTCAGAATACCAAACATGTCTCAACTAGAGGAATTTGATATGTAAAACCCTTACCTCTTGTACCAAATTATGAGAATATACTTCAACGACTTGTATCACAAAAAAATCTAACATAGCATTACTCCTAATTTTTTTCATTTTATAAACGTCATATATATTAATTATCTATATCGGTTCTATTAATTCTCTACATCATGTGATTATGGGTTTGATCGTTTGTACTAGTTACATACAAGCCATGTATATAATCATTATTCTTCCAATGTTCATCATTAATATGTTTTAATGTTACTATTTAGGATTATTTATAAATATTTATTGTGTTTAAATTTTTTATTTTCAGGACTATTTTAAACTTTATCAATGAACATGAAATCGATAACATTCGTGTTTTGATGAGTCTTCATGATCGAAGGGTGTTTTGTTTATTGATTAATTAAATATTGACATAAAATTTCAAAAAATGAAAAACTAATTATTTAAAAATTTATAAATTATTATCCAATTATTTATGTTCCCATATTAATTCATGATATAAATCCATTTTTTTGTTCAGGTATGTGTTTAAATCATCTCAAACATAAACAAACCCTAATTTACTGAATTTATTATGAGGATGTGGTTTTGTTGTAATATCTATATAATAGAATCATGATTATATTATTTTGTGTCATATATTAGAAATATAAAATAATTATACAAATAAGTAATGGATATGAAAATATTAATTAATTTGAAAAGAATATTTCTCATTGGTATGCTTATTTTAAACAATTGAATTAATAATGATAAATTTTTTTTTAATATTATTAATAAGTTCTCACATTTATCATATAATAAAATTAATTATATAATAAATGTATTACATACTCACCAAATCAATTTTTCTAATGATCAATGATGGATGATTAAAATAAACTAATTTCATTTCTCATTATGGGGGTAGTCTATACCTATACACAAATGCTGATTTCATTTTTTTAATAGATGGGATAAATGAATAAACAAATATAATACCCTTAATATCGTAATATTATATTTTATAAATGAAACCAACTATCATGTATTACTCACACTATAATAAATATGAATGAAGTCAATTAAGAAGAAAAGATAAGTATGTGATAATTCTCATTATGAGAATTTGAATTTTATTTAGAATTATCCTTGAAAATTATAGTCTTATAAAAAATAATGGGTTCCATAAAAATTTTAAAATGGGAGGGATTTATTGTATGATAAATTTTGTAGTGTTTCTGGGATAAAATTTATTGATAAGTGAGTCTTCATGTTGTTGAACTGTTACCCTTTCATAAGTGAAGGGGAGGGTAGGTATGATGGTAGAATTTTCATTTTTAATAATGTAAAGATGATATTAAAGTATGAATGGAAAAAATTAAAAATTTATTATGGGATAGTGAATTTCAGTTGAACACAGTTCAACCGGTATTTTTGAGAAAATTAGGATTGTTTTAGTTACTGTTTTAACATTTTTCCTTTTATACTGATTTTTATTTACATTCTTCATTATTAATGAAAAAAATTAGATTTACCCATATAAAAAATTATTTATTTCTAATAATAATTTCAATAATAAATTAATAAAATAATTTTTTTAAATGTGTTAAATGTTAATCTTCAAATAAATGCACTTAATCGTGTAAAAAATTACATTTAGACAACTTAAATTTTTAGGAATTAAATATTATATATGATATAAAATTTTATTGGATAATTATTTGAAATACATAAACTGATTTATTATAAAAAAACCTAAAGTTATGATTATTTCATGGAAATAAAAAACAAAATCTCACATTAAAAATACATGACTCAATGAAATCACGGAAAACAATTTTACCATTAATGTATCCTTTTAATTAGTTATAAAATTATTATAAATACGTTTAAAATTTAAAATAGTATTTTAAAATTAATTACTATATTCATTATAGAAATATTTTTTAAAAAAATTGTTTTTTTAGTTCTAATTTAGGGTTATATCATTCTAATGTAGTAAGAGTTTTGGTTGTAACAAAACCGAATTTTCACTACTAAAATGAAATATCAATATTTTTGGAAAAAAATATGAATTTAATATTAAGATAATATCATTATAAAAAATTGAAAATTTATTTTTTAAAAAATAAATATATTATAACAGTAAAAAATTATATATTTAATTATACTAATGAATAAAGGATCTTTAGACTGTAAATTATTTAACTATTTAGTATATGGTACCTACCTACTGTACTAGGATCTCCAGTATTATCAACAGCTTCCACTAAGGCAATATTAATCTCAAATTTCTATAAAGTTTCATGAATTTTTTTAATATAATATTATAAAAAAGTTTTGGATTTTATCTTTATTAAGGGAAAAGGAAAACAATGGTTGTTTCTCACTTTCATTCCTCTACCATGGCATTTATTATTTATTTCTAATTAGCCTTTACTACAAATTCCCTTTTTTATTTTCTTCATATTTGAATTTGTTTTCAAGAATCTATCTATACTTTTTAGAAGTTTTTACTTAATTATAATCATGTTATAGATACTTGGGTTTAGGTTTAGGTGTGTATGTTAGTGGGAGTTCTTTTCCTCTTAGTGTTGTCATTATGGTCATAGTTTCATTGATATTTGGGACTAGCTATGATAGTAACTTTCCTATATTTTGATATATAATTTCTACTAAAATAATACATTTATTTTACAATTATTTCAGGTAATTCCTTAAATATTCCTCTTCATGTCCTTATTTATAGTATACAGGTTGTTGTTCCCAGGTGGAGGGTTGTTCAAATGGTTCTATTTAATTATAATAGAGGGGGTTGTTTGGAAAAAAGATTTGTGTAATGAGGTTTATAATATTATTGGAAAGGTGTTGGTACATGCTTGTAAGGATGTCGGTAAGATGATTTTTTTAATTGGTATGGACAAGGTGAACCTGTATAGTTCTACTAATTCTATGTATATACTAGATGAATGAGTTATCTCTTAATTCTTGGATACTTTGTTTCTATTTCCATGGTTAAAAGGATTCTTCACAAATATCTATGACCTATATCTTAGTACACTAGTCAAAAAAATTAGTAGGAAGTGAACATAAACAATATACCTAGGTTGTCACATGTTATTCACTAGATTATTTCTTGTCCAATAGTCAAACTAGTTTTCATAGATCTCCCATATTAGATTCATGTAATGGAGTTGTTTTAGATGTTTTTACCTTATTAATACCTATTGTAATAGTACCTCTTATTCTAAACATTTCAAAAAAATCGAAATAATTTAAAAAGTCACCTGACTTCTTCTAGTGATTTATCTATCAAGAATCCTTTATATGTTATATCTTGAATGATTTAATCATTATCTTGAAATCCTTGATAAAATTAAAACATGGATGTGATTATCCTCTATATCATGATTTTGGGAAGTAGAAAATGTATTCTTAAATCTCTCATGACACTAATAAACAGTTTCTAAAATCATGTTTGATGGAATAAAACTCCATCATGATAGTTTTACATCTATTATTGGGGAGAATCACTAAATAAGTTATCTTTATAGGCCATGAAAATCAAGAATATCACCTAGTTCTGGGCCGTATAACCATTCCATGTATGATCCGTCAGGTAATAGGATTATTTTCTTTATATTACACTTATTCTTAATCCAATCATATTGGTTTGATAATTAATATTTCAAATACAAAAATTTTGATGTATTTTTTCAAGCCTTCACATTCTAAACAGTGGAATTTCAGGATTTAATTATATTAATTCAGTCTTAAACTCAATATAATTTTCTATAAAAAAATAAATATCTTATTATTATAGAAAATAAATTATGAGGCACCTATTTAACTTAATATATGATATGGGTTGAATTCCAATATGGAATTCATAACATGAACATTAGAATTTACTCATGATCCATTCAAGGAAATTAAAGAAAATTAGATTTTTATATTTATATTTAATTTTTTAGTTGGAAATTTTATCTCTATTTATGGATCTATGTTATAGAGTTTGTTAGTTAAAGATTGATTCAACAAATTAAAGGTTATATTTTTTAAATATGCCCCTAGTAACAACACAATGATTTAACACTGTAACCTATCATTGGGTGTGTAAATGGAAATTATTTTCAATGTTCAATGTTGTACTTATGGAAACATTATTGTTGTAACTAATGAGAAGTTCCCAAAATCAGTTTTCATTTTTTGTAGAGTTAGTGAATGTTTTATAATTTCTAGGGTTTTGAAAGGCATAATAATTCAATTAGAAAATATTTTTAAAAAAATATGATGAGAATGGTGATTTGACCTAGTTTTATTTTCTAGTTTTAAATCTATCAAATTCTCATGAAAATTTTCATTTTTCTTAATAACTATTTATTATATTCCCCACGCTAATTTTACTTATAACCATTGGTTAAATGTTTTCAGTGATAATTAACTTAACCAAAACCATTTCTGAATATACACTAATTTAAATGATAATTTTTGGTATAGTTAATCACTTCTATAAAACAAAATAAATACCCAACCAATCCTTGTGCCAACCATGAAATATTTGAGTGGTGAATACCCCTTCAAAATATTCCAAAAACATCCAAGAACATCAAATCTTAGATCAACCTATTCAACTATATATAGACTAAATCTAATTATAGGGAGATTTTGGATCATGTTCCATGAAAATAAAAATAAGAAAAATATAATAAAATACAAATAAATTAAAAATCATTATATAATTTTTTCATATTAAAACCAATTGAGAATAAAGATATATATTTATTCCTTAAAATTTAGAAAACTCTATCATTATAGAAGGAAATAAATCTCTTCCTCAATCACTTAAGAACTGACCCTCCATTAAAAGGCTAAATTATATAAATTGAAAAGAATAAACATTTATATAACTAATTAGAATATAAAGTAAAATGATAAAATCTAACAACATCAGTTGGAGACATGCATGCAAATTGAACTCTCTCCCTGCATTAGATGAAATAGGTTTCTTATTTCCATTTTCCTATTTTTTTTCTTATATATCCCCTACTTCTATCTTATTAAACCATTTTTAAATCATTTATATATTTTATTTCTAAATTTGCCTATTGAAACCTTATTTCTATAGTCATAAAATATAAATGAATTACTATACTTGTAAAGATACTAAATACTTGTTACTTTCTCATGATTGCAATATTTTCTATATTATAGATGCATGATTTCTTGTCTGGTTGGTTTTATGCATCCTGAAGTGGCACCCAAAAAAAATACACGAATAACATATAAAATCATAACATTTAATCTAAAATTTTTATAATAATAGAATTATTATATTTGTTCACCATTTTAAAATTCTCACCATTTATCAAAGTAGAATATATTATGGGTATTTATATTATGGGAGAGCATGTGGAAATTTATTATATATATATATATATAATTACTAATTCATGAAAAAATGACTTACTCCCAGATACAATATCTTATATCCATATTAAATTTCATGTTCCGTATAAATTTTTCTTTGGTATATTTATAACTCGTAGTAAAATTCTATATTACGGATCATAATTTCTTAAATAACTCATAAATTTTTATATTAAGGTGTCATAAGACTTATTCATTATCCATTTTTTCTCAAGAACATTAATTAGATATTAATTTTTGAACTTATTGAAATCAATTATGGTCCATATATATTATTCCAAAAGAGTTGGTAAAAGGAAAAATAATCAACATATATTATTTTAGGAATTATTCTACCATTACAAAAACATAAAAAATAATAATTTTTAGCAATAAATTTTATAAATTATAAATTTAAATTAACGATGCAATTTTTCAATCTCAAATAATTATCACACAATCAAATTATTTTGTAATTTTATTCCAAAACTCATTACAAATCTATGAATAAACACATCACATGGAATACAATGAATTGAATATTGATAAAATAATTTAAATTTATGGACTATGTCACACATATTTTGAAGTGACCAATTCTAAAGTAAAAAAATCAACATGTTATGTTGAAATTATAGTGCCTTTCAGGTTCTCTCCACCACACTATGATAGTGGTTTGAATACACTCTAGGGTCATCCCTAAGATCTATTCATCTATCAATTTCACTAATTGTATTTTAATGACAATACATTGGCCATGGAAGGTACTTTTAGGATCCTTTGTAAAACTATCTCAGTTCCCCAATATATGTTTAATCTTATAACCATAATAGCATTATTTTTGTGGTACATCCACTTATACTGACACATATAGTGTTTCAACATATAATTTATAATTTTTTCATCCTATAAATAAAATAATAAATAACTTAGAAAAAATTATTTAAAAATTAATTGATGAAAAAATCAATCGAAAAAATTAATTTAATAGAAAATAAACATAATTTACAAGTCAAAAATCATTAATCCAATATATTATGTAATTAGAGATGTATATTTATATATAATGATTCAACAATAAACATAAAATATCTTGAAATTGGGATTAATGTAAAGGTTTCCCAAAAAATGAATGTTAAATAAAAAAAATATTTTAACTTAATATCAATATTGTATTTTAGAAAAAAGTCCCAAAAATAATTTTCAAAATAATGATAAATATTATAAAAGGAAATTTTTATGCACACCCCCACACATAAGTCATGGTGTTCATAAATAATCAACATTAACATTGTAATAAATTATATAACATGATAATATGATTAACAATCATAATTATAAAGAATATAACAAAAATATTATTTTTATTTAATTTTTAGATATCAATTTCTAATATTACTGAACTCCACCCTTTCTTGAATTATGTAAATAATTTAATTCTATAATAGTTTACACCAAAAATACATAAATAATGGTTTAAAAAATAAATAATATTCCAATCCTTTATTTAGAGGTAAAATTTAATCATCATTTATTATCTTTTATGGTTGGAAACAGAAACTAAATTCTTTTTGAGGTTTTTTATTTATGTAGATATATAGTAAAAATAAACTATTTAGTCATGAAACGAGTCTATTAATAACAACATGTTTACAATTAATATGAATCCCTTGAGTATACGTGAAATAAATATGTAATGGAATAAAGTTGGGATACCAGGATCTCACATATCATATATTAATCATTTGTGTAAAAAATATAGAAGTATGAAATTCTATTAGTGGGTAACCCAAAAAAAATTATTATATTCAATTCATGTATTCAATGATTTAGTGTCAGATATCATATTTCAGTTAAAAATGTTTCTAGTTTTTTATTTTGTGTATACTCTTTTAATAATAAGACCCATATATATTTTATAATTTAATATTTCATGGATAAAATTATAAATATACATGAACAAAAAAAATATATGTTTAATATTTATAATGTTGTTACAAAATTATTCCCATATAAAAAATCTTTAATATTCCTTATCCAAGGATTATTATCTAGATTCATTAATTACAATTAAACTAATACACCATAAAAGTTATTTAATTTTATAATAATGAGATACTTAATTAAGTGAAAGTGAATCATGGTAATCCTAATAAAAGTGTATCTTAGAACATTATATGAATATAGTTCAAGTGCATTAATTTTTTTATTAATTTCCACCAATTATTAGTCTATAATCTAAGTCTGATAAATAAAAAAACTTGTTAATAGATTTATATATATTGAATTTAAATACATTATTGTTATGAGTTTTTTATTAGAATTAGGATATTCAGTTTGGGGGTGATGATCTATTCTCCATTATTAGGAGTGATATTTTCTCTTCAAATCGCAGGATTAATAGATTCCTATAAGATTTCAGAGGGGAAAATAGTTGAATATTTAATATATAAAACAAAATAAATAAAATATTAAGTGTAAAAGATATAAATGTCCTTAAATTTATTTTCCTACCTCCCAATAAGAAAATATTTTGTATTCTTTTTCATGGATCCCTTGAAAAATATATCTTATTGGATGGGGGATGTGGCTTTCATAAACGTAACCACCATATTTATGTTTCTCTGCAACCCCATGAAATGAAAACAATATCAATTTTTTAGTAGGCCTCATTTATGTATCTTATGTTATATATTCTTCTCTATTATTCATAATCACCCTTTTGAATTTTAAATTATTATTTCTACCTCATTCAATATACATTTGATACAGTAAATATCTAAGGAATGTGGTAATTTATTTAGAATTTTATCCCATGGTTTTTCAATAACTCTATACCATGTTACAACTTTCAAGGTTGATTTTTTCATCATTTTAAAATTAAAAATCCATATTTCAAATAATTTATATTATCTATTGGTTCAGCCTCAATTTACTCTAACTCAAGGAAATCATCCACTTATTAGACTGAAATACAAATTTTCCGTTTTAACTCTTGAATTTTTATTTTTTTTACCATGAGTATGGTGTTTGAATATTTATTGATAAATTTCATGATATGAACCATTTATTATATTTGGGGTTCCCTCTTGCATGGCCCCTCATAGTTTTTCTGATTCAACATAAGCTGTAATATTTTTTATTGAATTGTTCTGGAATTTGACTATAATAATATTTTTTTATATCCTCTTCCTTTATATATTAATGATCCATAATGAGTGTCCATTGTACCAAAAAATATCACATTAAACATTTTATTGATCAGGCCACTAGAATGTGTTCACTCTTCTCCAAATTTATATTAATCAATGAATTATAATTTTTTGAAGATGGGAATTTCTAGACATAATTGGTCAAAATTCCAATATTATTTCATGAAAATATTTTTCTACGATGTTCTTATATTATTTTTCTATTTTAAATTTTATGATATTTAGGATTTAAAAAAAATCCTAATTATTTTTTTAAGTTTTTCTTTAAATTACATAATGGATAAAAATCATTTCCTTGGAAATAGTTCTAAATGTGGATAAAAACAATGTTTCATTTTGAAACAACATATTCCCCTATTTTGTGCAGCATAATAACTATCATCCCATGTATATTCATATCTTCAAGACTACTTTCATGGGTTATTTTAGTTTTATTATACTTAATGGAAGATAAAATATTTGTTTCAAATAAAGAGTTTTACAATTTAGTAAGTAGTATTAAAGTTCACCAAACATATATTAGACAACAAGTATATGATTCATAGTGTAGTACAATTCACTTGTTTGTAAAATAGAAAAAAACACTCATTTTCCAACCAAGAATTCATATAAATGATATGATAAACCACCATTGTCCCATAATGAATAAATATTTAGAAAATATTTATGCTTTATAGAGATATTTAAAAAGACCTAATGAATTTTTATCATTATTAATTAATAATAATGAAGTGAATATAATCTATAATGTTATAGAGAACACTTCTAACTTAGTCGGGGTTCTCCATTCAGGTGTATCGAGCCCTCCCAGATTTTGTATCAAATCACTCTTGTGTTAGTGGAACTCTTTACACTTCCACCACCTAATAGCTACCATATTCCTCAGGTTGTTATAAAATTTCCAAATACTCTCTTTACCTCACACTGATAGTTAATTATTATGTTATAATGAATATATTACTAATGGTTTTTCCATATTTCTCCATTCTCCCTTCCATGTAATTACTATATTCCAAATTACTAACATTTAAATATGAATTTTTTAACAGGAAGAATATTATAGTTTATACTTACATAAGATAAATATGGAAAGATATAATAATCAATAAAAGGAAAAATATACATATTTTAATAGCATAAAATTAAGAAAACGAAATATAAAATCATGTGAAGGGGAAGGTCATGTTAAAAAGGACCACAGAATTCCTATAAATAATAATAACCAAATCCCAAAAATATTCAATATAAATATAATTTCTCCCATGAAGTATTCTATAAATCACAACATAATACAATATTATATTTATGTGCATTTTTTATTCATCTAATTGTAATCATTATTATACACAAGAGTCATACTACTTATTCTTTCCATAGAACTCAATTTTCATGAACATTACATGTGAACAAAAAATGTTCATTCGAAGTATGGATCACTTCCACCAAGGTTGATTTATTCCTACCTCTTTAAGCTTGAGTTCCACTATATCGATCACTATCAATGATCTTCTTACACATTAAATTTCATTTGATACATTTCCAATTTCAATTAGTTAATTTCAATAGGGTAATAATTTATTTTCCTTTAGGGTTTCATTAATTCCACATGAACATATGAAGCAATATACTTCAAGACAAACTTATTCAAGTAAATTCCTTAAATTTCATATATGTCTGATAATGAAATTATTTTTGAATAAGGTTATAGGGTGTTTAAAATGATTAATATAGAATCTTATAATTATAAAAAACACATTATGGAATATAATATCAATTTGGATGTTTTAAAAAATCATTTTTTATGCTTTGATAAAAAAAATTAGTTTAAATTAACGACATGTAATACATGTGGAATTAATGATCTCTTCATGATACATTGTATCTAGAACATGCACTATCATTGTGGAATTCATAGTTCCTTCAAATCATACTACCATATATATAGTGGTTTATAGGTACTTCATAATACCTTTTGGGTTTATATTTTTTGTTAGAGTTGAAACTAATCATGCATTTGATTGTTTTTACAATATTGGTAGTAATACCTTCTAATGTATTAGCACAAGGTAATATTGGTATTTTATAACCATCACAACCATTATTCTCGATATTATATTATCGGCTAGTGTGATCATAGAGGTCTTCTCTTTCATTACTTAGGGTTTCAAGACCTCATAATGTATTTTATTTATACTATTATTTTTAGGGTAAATAATTTTATTCACCTTTTCAGAGATATATTGGTTCCCTAGCATGGTTTCAATGTTTTATGTGTGGTACAATTATCTATGTGGTGAATTTTCAAGAGTTCACAATGAAATTATTCTAAAAAACACTCTTGGTGTTATCCATATTAAAAAAACACAAATAAACTATTTTGTCAAAATTAGGATCACATTAATGAATGGAATAATTAATCGAATAGAAAAATTAATTTTCATAAAAATAAATATCTACAAATATTATAATTAGAAAATAAGTGTATTTGGGTATGTAAGAAGTATATTCAATGAATATGTTTCTTAGACAAATTAAAAATGTCACATAATTTTCATTTAATAACATATACACCAAAATGTGAATGGAAAACGCAAGAATGATGAAACATAATATCACTATGAACGATTAGAAATAAATACTAACAAATTGTGAAAATATGGATATGAATGCTTTCGAAAAAAATTGGTTATGAATTTCACATGTAATTTATTATATTGATATGATCTATTTATAGTTTTATATTTCATTATGATATACTATAGATATTTACTTATTTAAAAACTATTAGGATAAAGGATCCCATGTGTGTGATTTGCCTTCTTATTTTTGGTTATTAGCGGCTAACATATTAGTAGTGGGCATAAGGGAACGAAATATTGGAAATGTAGTAAATGTGTGTGTTACAGGAATGAGATATAATATTTAAAAATGATATCATAAATATAATCATATATTGTTACCAAGACTACATAATTGAGTATACTAATGTAACATTCTATAATTCATATATAATATTTAATGATATGTAATAATTAAAAAATAAATTAGGGGGATGTAAAATTTTATTCCCCCCCTATGACATCATAATAATTCATTAATATATAAGTCACCTGGAAAACCCTTCGTAAATCATGAATAATAAATAAGGAACCCCATGTAATGATACCAGTTTATATAATAATATTATAAATCATATATAGATTAATAAACTTTTTGGTAACCAAAAGAATAAGGGTAACATCACATTTGTAATTCAAGAGTCTATTCAAGAAAAAATAGGTCCTAAAAAGAGGATTAATGTTGAAGAAAATAATACACGAAGAATTAATAGGTGGCGTCAGAATAATGTATTGACCATCAAAGAATATGGGAAGGGATTCATATAATGGAAATAATGATTCATATTAATAGTATATATTTGGAAAAACAAAAACAATTTATTAGAGAAATGATTATTGTAAATATAAAAAATCATTTTTAATGAAGGGAACAATTAAGAGATGTGGAAAGTATAAACATGAATGAAGAATGAAAATGAAATATCCCACTTACCTCAAAACTCAGAATGCATTATACAATACCAAAGAATTGTAATTCATTTAAATACATATATCAGTTCGATATTTTTTAATCCTACTAATTTTTATTTCTTCTCTTGTAGTCAATTTACAATCATATATTATTCATTTATCACAATAATTTAATATTTACTTAATGTTTGTTGTTGCTTATTCCACAATTCCAAAACATATTTTGTCTCATGGTAATGATAAATTATTTTAATCAAATGGTCTAATAAGATCATGATATTTCATGAAATCGGATTCACATGATTTCAGAAGTATATTAGTTCTATAGTAAAATATATTCTTTTAAATACATTCATTTCAATATCCATCTGTTATTCAGTTTCAACCCATGATTAAAAACATTATGGTTGATTATCATTAATATTATCAATACAAATTAGATTTTTTTATTAACAATCATACTCAATGAATAAATTGATTATGAACATTTTTATTGTATATAAATATCATTTAAAATAAATTTATATTATGTAGTAATAAAAATAGAACATCATTTTCCATATAAGTAGTATAATCCTTCTATATGTAAAGAATTTTATTAAAATTAATAAATTAAATAGAAATATAATAACTTTTTTGGTTTCATAATTTATTTTGAGAGGTTATTTAATTATATAATAAGAATATTGAGGGATTTTATTACATAATGGGGTAGATTAGAGTGAAAAAATACTTACATTATTAGAATACTTAGCTTGATCTTTTAGATAACTACTTTCAAATAGAAAAAAAATCCTTAAAAGGGGTTTTTTCTATTATACTATGGCTATTAAATGTGGATTAATGAATTTAGTGGAATAAAATTATAGATATATTTCCTTGTATGTGGTTATAGATTATGGAGATGTAGGATGAATAGGGTGTGTAAATAAATGGAAATTCCATATAATTTTTTACATATAATTTGGGATTATTACATATAACGTCCCATACTTTATATAAATTATTTTTACTTCAGAATGTAAGCATACTTATTACAACATATAACAAAACCATGAAAGGACGGTATATGTATAGTGTCTTTAAAAACTTGGAAACATAAACAACTGGTTCATAAATCATCTACATTGCCTCCCATTTATTTCATCATATTTAGAGTCCCTTTTGGTATATCCTACTTAATACCATTCTTCCAGACCTAGGGAAAAGAAAACATAAAAAAGGGTGAGCTCAAATGCTCAGTAAGGGTAAACAAATGAAATATCAATCATATCATATTCATTAGAACATAACATTTTGAAACTCTTAACATGAAAAAGATATCATAATATCATGTCATGGGATAAATCATAGTAATGAAAAGTAATCCTGAATAATCATAACTTAAAACAGGAAACATTGTGGCATGCACACACAATCATAGAAAATCATTTCATATTAGTCAATACTCATTGCCAAGACTATCTTAGCGGACAAAGTCCATTACTGAACCGAGTTCACTCCTCGTTCCAGTCCTGTATCACTGAACCGATTTAACTTTCTGTTCCAGCCATGTCTATCTCATGAGATATTAATCTTTACCCAATGCATTGGAGGGAGATATAGGTCCCACTCATCTCATAATGTAACCATTCTTATGTGTGCCACAAAATCATAAATCATCCATCATAACATAACCCATGTGATAAAAATGGGATTCATAAACATCATTCCATCATAACATAATCCATAAAAGGACTTCATAATAATAATTCCATCATAACACAATGAAATAAATGTAATAATATTGATAGAAACAGAACCCTATATTATCTTAGATGGAAAATAATTTTGATAAAACACTTGAACTCCATTCTTGAGGAAAGTATCATTTCAACTTCAAAAACATTTTTCCTTTCTTAACATGTCATATCATTTTAAACTAAAAGAAGTTAATTAAAAATAAACTTGAAAAATTGTAAAGTATGTTTCATGGAAATAATGTTCTAAAAATCCATTCATGTCGTATATGTTAAATAAAAACATTCCTCTCGTACTTTGGACGGAAAAGTCAAAAAGTACCTCGTACTAAAAACGTAAAAAGATTCATCTCATATATTTTACTAAAACTCACCAATGGGTAAAATTGGATTTAAAATATTGTAGGAGTATAGGAATAATATTACATATTGTGGAAACATGGATGTGGATGATAAGTATTCCCCAGTAAACTCTGAAGTATAAACAATCTCAGATAAAAAAGGGATTGCGAGATATTCCCTTACCTTAGGTCTGATATGCTTCGTATGAATCCGGATCTCTTGTATAATGGTTTAAATAATGTTATTGACTTATTACATAATCATAGTCATGGTTATGATATCATATATGGTGATATTCATATCTTTTTATTAGTAATATTTCATTGCTACTTGTTATTCGGGTGTTTATTGCTTTATGTTCTTATGCGTGTTTTGTCGAATAAATTCTTATTACTCCTTTTTAGGTTATAGATACATAATTTACATAATGGTATTATTATAATATACAACATATTTATTCATTCAATTCATTTATATAATCATTCTTCAATGAAGATCATGTAGAACGAGTCGCATCACATCGTGGAGACGGTAGGCCATATGTACACACTAGCGATGATATCATTCCCATGATCGTGGAAATGTATTCAAGTGTATTATAATATTTCAGAATAAAAATTAGTTTAAAATAATCATATATAGTTATTTATTTACACCATTATACCCATCCAAGTAAGGTGGTGTTGGAAAACAGATTACACCACGGCGTGGAGACGGTATTCCGTACATACGCACACCAGGTGATTTCGTTTACTGTATGATGGATAGAAGGTAAAATAGGGTTGTTTAATATTTATAATAACATATCAGTATATGCGGGATACTGATGTTAGTACTTGATAATGAAACAACTAAATAAGCGGTAGTAGAAGAAGAAAGAAACTTGAAGAAATCGGTAGAAGGTATTAACTCTTTCTCGAAGTGCCTCCTTTAAACTTCTGCTTAGGGCACTAGAGTTGGTCTTTTGAGAAGACCAATACCTCTATAAAGTTTCTAGGGAAGTGGGGAAGTGTAATGGGCATATTTTTTCCGAGTTTCAAGGCTAAAAATGGTGTGAGGAGGAGAGGGAGGAGGTTCCCTTTTATAAGGGAGGAGAGGGGCACCTTTTAAAATATAAGATATATTAATTTATATTAAATCCCAACCCCACTTAAAAACATCCAAAAATGACTCAGATTCAAATATTAAGTGAGATAGAGTTTTAATATCATCAACCAATAAATTTTATACAATTTGGGAATTTATTTTAAACATTATCAACTCGATTTATCCTTATTTAATCTATTTAATTTTATTTGTGGTAATAATATTCTATGTTTTAAATCATTATAAAAAATTAATTATATATTGTGAATTATCCATAATTGTATACTTTATTACATTTTAGACCATATAAATTTTAATTTATAATTTTTAAATATTTTTGTGATTTTTAAACAATTTTACAATATGTAATTTTGATAAAATAACAATAGTGACTATTTTGACACTATTCATTTATTGGAATTTAAATAAAATATACACAGAATTTGTGTTCAAAATAAAAGATTTAATAGATTAATAACATGTCATATTTACCTAGAAAATTAGTGAATCACATTAAATAGTTAATATAAGATTTATTTTAATACTTTTAAAATCATTTATTTGATATTTCAATCAATAAAATATTGTCAACATCACTATTGTGTCATAATTAATGATAATTATTTAATCCCTAAAATTTCTAAATAAATTCATATGATGTATAAAATTTTATTATATTTCTGTAGACTATTTATATCCGAAGTTTCATGAAATTTATCACTAAATTAAAATTATTACACTTATATGATTTAACATAGTGACATGTTGTCACTTTCTTTGGTTTTAATAATAATTAAATTATTTCATGGTCAAAAGTCCATGAAATTAATATATTCCAACCCTTAAGTGATATATTTCTACTTTTAATCATCCAATAGGATTTTATAATGTGTTAGGGTAATTTTATAATCTTATTTTTACCCTTAATTACCCGATTTACCTTTAACTAGAGTAAATTAAAATTATCATAGTTACTATTCACAATATAAAAAAAATAAAAGTAACCTATTAACATAATTTGGACCCACTGAATACAAATATGTAATCCATTTTCAAAACTCAAAGCACAGAAGTTTCATTAATTAATTTAAAATTAATCACGTTGTTAAGAAAACAGGTTTTAAAAGTTAAAACATTGCCAAAGATTGAAATGTTTTTACATATGAATTCAATGTAAAATTAATGGTAACGACATAAATTATATTAAATGGTAAAAATATATTCTATTTATAATTTAAAAACATTAAATATTATAATTTAACCATATAAATTATAGCGTTGAAAAAAGTTGTTTTTAATTAAAATACAGTGTGTTTTTAATATACATTAAAATATGAAAGTTATCAGAATAATATGAAAAATTTATCCAAAGTAAAATTTTATATCCTGATTTCAAAGAAGATTTTTATTTTGTAAAATTGAACATATAATCCTATCAAAATCTATATTTAATTTGGGTGCGCCATTAAAAGGAAGAAAAACTGCATTTTTTTAAAAATACTTATTTTATACGAAAAGATTATTTTGTTCACATAAAATGTTATAGAAAATGAATAAGCTGAAAAATAATTTTATAAAATTCAAAATGTAGTTAATATTGTTCATAACGGCTGGTCCATAATAATATTATAACAATATATCATTGTTTAGTGAAACCTGATATTGTGTACTACAAACATTATCGAGGAAGGTCGCGATTTTGTGTAACACAAGCCAAGCAAGTGTTGTGTGTAGTGAAAGATTCCATTGATGTTGCGTATAACATAAGACATAAAAAAATATACTTCTCATAAAATATCAGTGTGTTACATTCTACCCCCCTTAAAATGAACTTCTCCCTCGAAATTCGTCACTTTGTAACAAACCGATGAGGATACGTCTCCATAATCATATCCTCAAGCTCCCATGTAGCTTCTTCTAATTGGTGGTTACTCCATAAAACATTCACCAAGCGACTGGTCTTGTTTCATAGAAATTGTTCACTATGATCCAGAATCTCTATTGGCTGTTCTTCAGAAGTAAGATCTTGCTCCAACGGTACAACTTCTAGGCTTAGTACATGTGAAGGATCAGGTATGTACTTTCTCAGGAGAGATACATGGAATACATTGTGAACTTAAGAGAGATTAGGTGGAAGCGCCAATCGGTAAGCTACCTTCCCAACACGATCCAGTATTTCAAAAGGACCAATATACCTAGTGCTCAGCTTTCTCTTCTTTCCAAATCTCACTACTCACTTCCAAGGAGATATTCGCAAGAACACTTTATCACCCACTTCAAACTCTAGGTATTTTCTTCGGTTGTCGGCATAACTTTTTTTTCGACTCTGAGCTGCTCTTATGTGTTGTTGAATAGATCAGACCTTTTATGCCATCTCATCAACAATATTAGGACCTAATATCTTTATTTCCACAATTTCATCCCATCAAGTTGGAGTTCGACATTTCTTTCCATAAAGAGCTTCATAAGGAGCCATCTGAATACTGGAGTGAAAGCTATTATTATAATAAAATTCCACCAAAGGTAGGGGTTGATCCCAGCCACCTTTGAAATCCATAGATCAAGCTCTCAACATGTCTTCTAGAGTTTGAATTGTCCTCTCAGACTGACCGTCTATCTAAGGATGATAAGCAGTGCTGAATTTCAACTTTGAATCTAGAGTATGCTGAAGACTTCGACAGAACTTCGAGGTAAACCTCGGATCTCGATCAGATATAATGGAAAGTGGTACTCCACTCAATCTTAACACTTACTTTACATATATCCAGGCAAGCTGATCCACAGAGAAATATTCTCTAATAGAAATGAAGTGTGCTGACTTCATAAGACGATCAATTATAAACCAAATATCATTATTTCCTTTGGATGTTTTGGTAATTCAGAGGAAAAAGTCCATAGTGATGTTTTCTCATTTCCATTCGGGTATGGGTAATGGTTGTAACATCCCCTTAGACTTCTGTCTCTCAACTTTAACTTGCTGACAAACAAAGCATCGAGAGACATTTTCAGCAACATCTCTTTTTATGCCATCCCACCAGAAGTACTCTTTCAGGTCCCTATACATCTTCGTGCTTCCAAGATGAATAGAGAATGAAGAACTATTAGACTCATCTAGTAGCTCCGTCATTAATTCTGTGATTGTAGGAATACAAACTCGATGCCTGAACCTTATTATCCCATCGCAATGAAGTTTGAATTCAGGAACATTTCTCACCTTCTTTTGTAACTGTACATCTTCTTTTTGTGCCTCTTTAATCTTCACATTTATAGATGGTTGAATATTCATTTGAGAAAGATAATATTTTTCCCATCCATTATAATCCAAAGATCAATCCTTTGTAAATCCATAAATATTGGATCTTTTTTGATCCTCATCATGGATAAGGTAGCATGGTCTTGTCGGCTTAATGCATCTGCCACCTTGTTTGCTTTCCGAGGGTGATAATGAATTGAGTAGTCGTAATCCTTAATTAACTCCATCCATCTTCTTTGGCGCATATTCAGCTCCTTTTGTGTGAAAATATTTTTTAAACTTTTATGATCAGTATAAATATCACACCTTTAACCATAAAGATAATGCCTCCATATTTTTAATGCAAATATTACCGAAGCTAACTCCAAATCATGTGATGGGTAATTTTTCTCATGGATTTTCAACTGTCGTGAGGCATAAGCTATCATGATATCATTTTGCATAAGAACACACCCCAATCCCTTCTTGGATGAATCACTATAGATCACAAACCCTTCTTCAATACAAGGAAGTGTGAGCATAGGTGCACTGGATAAACTTCGTTTTAACTCCTTCGAATTCTCTTCACACTCCTCCGTCCAAACGAACTTTACTCCTTTTCGAGTCAACCTGGTGAGTGGATTAGATAATCGTGAAAAATATTTCACAAAAAGTCGATAATATCCAGCCAAACCAAGAAAACATTGGATTTCAGTTATTGTTGTTGGTCTCGACCATCTTTCGATAACCTCTGTTTTTGCTGGATCCACAGATATCCCCTCTTTTGAGATTATATGACCCAAAAATGAAACATTTTGAAGCCAAAATTCACACTTGGTAAATTTGATAGAAAGATTCTCCTTTCTTAGGGTCTTCAATACAATTTTTAAGTGATCTTCATGTTCTTCCTTTCTCTTTGACTAAAAAAGAATATCATCTATAAAGACTACCACAAATTGATCAAGATAGTCTCTAAAGATTCTGTTCATTAGATCCATGAAGATAGTAGGGGAATTAGTAACACCAAATTGAATCACTATAAATTCATAGTGTCCAAACCTTGTACGGAAAGCCTTCTTTGGTATATCCTCCCTTTTGACCCTTAATTGATGATACCCTAAACGAAGATCAATCTTGGAAAATTATTGAGCTTCACATAGTTGGTCAAATAAGTCATCAATACATGGGAGAGGATATTTGTTCTTGATAGTGATCTTGTTAAGTTCTCGATAATCATTGCAGAGTCTCATTGATCCATCTTTCTTCTTAACAAACAGAACAGGTGCTCCACAAGGTGATGCACTAGGGTGTTTGAATCCCTTATAAAGATTATCTTGGAGTTGCTTCTTCAATTCCTATAACTCAATTGTGCCCATTCTATAAGGTGTCTTTGAAATAGTCATAGCACCCGGTTAGAGTTCTATTGAAAACCCAACTTCACAATTTGGGGGAAGACCTGGAAATTCCTCTATAAAGACATCATCAAACTCTCGTACAATGGGTGTTTTCTTAATCGTGAGTTTCTCGCTAACCATTTGAGATAAATAACCTTCATTTAGTGGAATAAGGACCCCAAAGATGGAAGAAATTTCCACTGGATGTTTATGTTCATCCTTGCATTGATAAATGATCGTAGATTGATTGGGAATATTAAATGTGAATTCCCTTCTTTGGCAATTGATATGAGATCCATATAATGAAAGCCAATCCATGCCAAGAATCACATCAAATTCCACTATAGGAAGGATCAAAATATTTGTAGGAAGCACTTTCCCACAAACTTCAATCAGAGAAGAATTGTAAACTTTTGATGCAATCGTTGTGCCATTAAGAGTAGTCACAGATAAATCAACATCTAATTGTTGAGGTAATACGGCGATACCCTTAGAAAATTCTTCAGAAATAAAAGAGTGGGTGGATCTAGTATCAAATAAAACATTTTCTACATTAGAGTGGATGGTAATTCTACCTTTCACTAATTCGTTATCATACTCCACGTCGCTGATAGAAATTTCATGTTACTTTCCTTTTTCTTTGATCTTAAGAGTTTTTTGACATCGATCATCATCAACAACCCTTGGATTTGGGTATTGATTGGCATAATGCCCCATCTCCTTGTACTTGAAACATTGATGTTTTGGAGGTGCATTGTGTGTATCCCTCTCATTGTTTTCATCATTAGACATCTTCTTCCCATTATTTCGACATTCAAATTCCTGATGACCTTCTTTTCCACACTTAAAACATTTGATTTTCCGTTTAAGACAATCCCCTCCATGTTTCTTTCCACAATTTGATCATAAAGGAAAAATCATCTTCTTTTCAGTGTGGTCTTTATATTTTCCTTTGAATTCCATTTTCCTCTTCTTATCAAGCTCATATGAATGATGGGTTACTCCAATCTCCATCTCATCCTTGAGAGCACATCAAACAATTTCCTCGTAGCTATTGATGTCTCTTATGGCTAACGCCCTTCGACAACTTGGTTTTAAGCAACTAAAGAATCAGTCAATTTTACTCTCAGGATTGATAATAATTCTGGAAGCGTACCTAGAATGTCTTGTAAAATTTACATCGTAGGTACCATCGGATTCATCATCCTTTTGATTTAGTTCAAGAAACTCCTTCTCCATCTTTGTTCGAACAATATGAGAGAAGTACTTATTGAAAAATAAGTTCTTGAACTCGTCCCATTCCATGGACTCAATTTTATTTCTTTGCATCGTATTCTTGATAATATTCCACCATTTATCAGCTTCACCTTCCAAACGATATACTACTAAGATGACTTTGTCATGTTCAGAAAATTGTAGCACTTAAAATATCTTTTCAGTGGTACTAATCCATTGTTCAGCCACTAATGGATCAGTAGACCGTGCTGAATGAGGGTGGACGCTACCTCATGAAGGATTCAACAGAATGTTGCTCCTTCCTTTGCTCGTTTGGAAGTCCTACATGATTCATATCTTGAGAAAGTTGTGTGATCATGGATACAAGATTTTTTATTCCAGCTCCCGTAACGTTTGGTTGCTCAAGGGGACAATCATTGCATTTCCCGTCGCATTTTGCATTAACATTGTTCCTTCAGGTTCCATCCATTGACTAAAAACAAGAAGAATAGTGTGAGAAACACTTATTATAATAGAAAAATCACATAATCAAGAATAAAATTTCACACTTAAGGTCTTATCATAGGTTATTTATGGCCATTTCTAAAACACTAAGATTATGTTCTATGCTTAGACATATCCTTAGGGTTCTTATTAAGGCTTTCACATCCTAGTTTCCAAAGGTTGACTATATCCCTTCCTCTAATACCAACTATAACAACCCATACTTTACAACATTGTTATTACTTCAAAATTTAAGCTTACTTATTACAAAATATAACAAAACCATGAAAGGACTGTATAGGTATAGTGTCTTTAGAAACTGGGAAACATAAACAACTGGTTCATAAATCATCTACATTTCCTACCGTTTATTTCATCATATTTAGAGTCCCTTTTGGAATATCCTGCTTAATACCCTTCTTCTAGACCTTGGGAAAAGAAAACATACAAAAGGGTGAGCTCAAATTCTCAGTAAGGGTAAACAAAGGAAATATCAATAATATCATTTTCATAAGAACAGAACATATTTAAAATCTTAACCTGCAAAATATATCATAATATGATGTCATGGGATAAATCATAGTAATGAAAAGTATTCCCAAATAATCTTAAAGTAAAACATGAAACTTTGTGGCATACACACATAATCATTGAAAATAATTTCATATTAGTCAAGACTCATTTCCAAGACTATCTTAGCGGACAAAGTCAATTAATGAACCAAGTTCACTCATCATTCCAGTCCTATATCACTGAACCGATTTAGCTTCCTGTTCCAGCCATGTCTATCTCATGAGATATAAATCTTTACCCAATGCAATGGAGGGAGATATAGGTCCCACCCATATCATAATGAACCCATTCTTATGTGTGCCACAAAATCATAAATCATACATCATAACATAACTCATGTGATAAAAATTGGATTCATAAACATCATGCCATCATAACATAATCCATAAAAGGGCTTCATAAAAATAATTCCATCATAACACAATGAAATAAATGTAATAATAGGGATAGAAACAGAACCCTATATTATCTTAGAAGGAAAATAATTTTGATAAAACACTTGAACTCCACTCTATAGTAAAGTATCATTTCTACTTCAAAAACATTTTTCCTTTCTTAACATGTCATAACATTTTAAACTAAAATAAGTTAATTATAAATAAACTTGAAATTTTTTAAAGAAGCTTCATGGAAATAATGTTCTAAAAATCCATTCATGCCGTATAAGTTAAATAAAAACATTCTTCTCGTACTTTGGATGGAAAAGTGAAAAAGTACCTCGTACTAAAAATGAAAAAAGATTCATTTCATATCTTTTACTAAAAACTCACCAATGGGTAAAATTGGATTTAAAAAATTGTAGGAGGATAAGAATAATATTATGTATTGTGGAAACATGGATGTGGATGATAAGTATTCCCCAGTAAATTATGAAGTATAAACAATCTCAGATAAAAACGAGATTGCGAGATTTTCCCTTACCTTAGGTCTGATATGCTTTGTATGAATCCGAACCTCCTGTATAATGGTTTAAATAATGTTATTGACTTATTTTAGAATAATATTCATGTTTATGATTTCATATATTCTCATATTCGTATCTACATATTAGTAATATTTCATTGCTACTTGTTATTCGGGTGTTTATTGCTTTATGTTCTTATGCGTGTTTTTTCAAATAAATTATTATTCCTCCTTTTTAGGTTTTAGATAAATCATGTACAGAATTTTATTAGTATAATATACATCATATTTATTCATTAAATTAATTTATATAATCATTATTCAATGAAGATCATGTAGAACGAGTCACATCACATCGTGGAGACGGTAGGTCGTACGTTCACACGAGCGATGATATCGTTCCCATGATCGTGGAAATGTATTGAAGTGTATGTATAATATTTAAGAATAAAAATTAGTTTACAATAATCATATATAGTTATTTATTTACACCATTATACCCATCCATGTAAGGTGGTGTTGGAAAACAGATTACACCACGGCATGGAGACGGTATTCCGTACGTACGCACGCGCGGTGCTTTCATTTACCATATGATGGATAGAATGTAAAATAGAGTTGTTTCATATATATAATAGAATATCAGTATATTAGGGATACTGATGTTATTACTTCATAATGAAACAACTAAATAAGAGGAAGTAGAAGAAGAATGAAACTTGAAGAAATCGGTAGAAGGTATTAACTCTTTCTCGAAGTGCCTCCTTTAAACTTCCACTTAGGGCACTAGAGTTGGTCTTTTGAGAAGACCAGTACCTCTATAAGGTTTATAGGGAAGTGGGGATGTGGAATGGGTAGAGGTTAGCCGAGTTTCAAGGCAGAAAATGGTGTGAGGAGGAGAGGGAGGAGGTGCCCTTTTAAAAGGGAGGAGAGGGGAACCTTTGGAAATATAAGAAATATTAATTTATATTAAATCCCAGCCCCACATAAAAACGTCCAAAAATGACTAAAATTCAAATATTTGATGATATAGGGTTGTAATATCATCAACCAATAAAATTTATACAATTTGAGAATTTATTTTAAACATTATCAACTTTATTTATCCTTATTTAATCTATTTAATTTTATTTGTGGTAATAATATTCTAAATTTTAAATAATTATAAATAATTACTTATATATGTTTAATTGTCCATATTTGTATAATTTATTAAAATTTCGAACATATAAATTTTAATTTATAATTTTTAAATATTTTTGTGATTTTTAAACAATTTTACAATATGTAATTTTGATAAAATAACAATAGTGTCTATTTTGACACTACTCATTTATTTGAATTTAAATAAAATATAAACAGAAGATATGTTCAAACTAAAAGATTTAATAGATTCATAACATGTCATATTTACCTAGAAAATTAGTGAATAACATTAAATAGTTAATGTAATATTTATTTTAATACTTCTAAAATCATTTATTTGATATTTCAATCAATATAATAATGTCAACATCACTATTGTGTCATAATTAATGATATTTATTTAATCCCCAAATTTTCTAAATAAATTAATATGTTGTAGATAATTTTATTATATTTATTTAGACTATTTATATCCCAAGGTTCATGAATTTTATCACTAAATTTAAAATATTACACTTATATGATTTAAGAGAGTGACATGTTGTCACTTTCTTTGGTTTTAATAATAATTAAATTATTTCATGGTAAAAAGTACATGAAATTAATATAGTCCGACCCTTAGGTTATATTGGTCTACTTTTATTCATCCAATAGGATTTTTACAAGTGTTATGGTAATTTTATAATCTTATTTTTACCCTTAATTACCCGATTTACCTTTAACTACAGTAAATAAAAATTACCGTAGTTACTATTCATAATATCAAAAAAATAAAAGTAACCTATTAACATAATTTAAACACACTAAATCCAAATATGGAATCAATTTTTTCAAATTAAAAACACATAATTTACAGTAATTAATTTAAAATTAATCCCGTTGTTAAGAAAACGGGTTTTAAAAGTAAAAACATTGCCAAAGATTGAAATGTTCTTACCTATGAATTCAATGTAAATTTAATGAAACGACATAAATTATAATAAATGGTAAAAATATATTCTATTTATACTTTAAAACCATTCAATATTATAATTTAACTATATAAATTATTGCGATTAAAAAATTTGTTTTTAATTAAAATACAGCGTGTTTTTACTATTCATTAAAATATGAAAGTTATCAGAATAATATGAAAATTTTATCCAAAGTAAATTTGTATATCCCGATTCCAAAGAGGAATTTTATTTTGTCAAATTGAACTTATAAACCTGTAAAAAACTATATTTAATGTTGGTGCTCCATTAAAAGGCAGCAAAACTGCATTTCTTTAAAAATAATTATTTTACCCGAAAAAATTATGTTGTTCACATAAAATGTTGTAGAAAATGTATAAGATGAAAAATAATGTTATAAAATTCAAAATGTAGTTAATAATATTCATAACATCTAGTCCATAATAATATTATAACAATATATCATTGTTTTTTGAAACCTGATATTACGTACTACACATTCTATCGAGGAAGGTCGCGATTTTGTGTAACACAAGCCCAACTAGTGTTGTGTATAGTGAATGATTCTTTTTATGTTGCGTATAAAATAAGACATAAAAAAATATACTTCTTATAAAATATCAGGTTGTTACATTCTACCCCCCTTAAAATGAACTTCGCCCTCGAAATTCGTCACTTCGTAACAAACAGATGAGGATACGTCTACATAATCATATCCTCAAGCTCCCATGTAGCTTCTTCTAATTGGTGGTTCCTCCATAAAACTTTCACCAAGAGATTGGTCTTGTTCAATAGAACTTTCTCGCTACGATCCAGAATCTCTATCAGCTATTCTCCATAAGTAGGATCTTGCTCCAACGGTACAACTTATGAGCTTAGTACATGTGAAGGATCGAGTATGTAATTTCTCAGGAGAGATACATGGAATACATCATGTAGTTGAGAGAGATTAGGTGGAAGTGCCAAATGGTAAGTTACCTTCTCAACACGATCCAGTATTTCAAAAGGACAAGTATACATAGGGCTCAACTTTCCCTTCTTTCCAAATCTCATTACTCACTTCCAATGAGATATTCACAAGAACACATTATCACTCAATTCAAAATCTAGGTATTTTCTTCGGTTGTCGGCATAACTTTTTTGTCGACTCTGAGCTGCTCTTATGTATTGTGGAATATATTGGACCTTTTATGCCATATCATCAACAATATTAGGTCCTAATGGATTTCTTTCCCCAACCTCATCCCAGCAAGTTGGAGTTCAGCATTTCTTTCTATAGAGTGCTTTATAAGGAGCCATCTGAATACTGGAGTGAAAGATATTATTATAATAAAATTTCACTAAAGGTTGGTGTTTATCCAAACTACCTTTGAAATCCATAGATTAAGATCTCAACATGTCTTCTAGAGTTTGAATTTTCCTCTCAGACTGACCGTCTATCTATGGATGATAAGCATTGCTGAATTTCAACTCTTTATCTAGAGTATGCTGAAAACTTCGCCAGAACTTCGAGGTAAACCTCGGATCTCGATCAGATATAATGGAAAGTGGTACCCCATGAAATATTACCACTTCCTTTACATATATCCCAGAAAGCGGATTCAGAGAGAAATATTCTCTAATAGCAATGAAGTGTGCTGATGTAATACGATCAACTATAACCCAGATAGCATTATTGCCTTTGGATGTTTTGGGAAATCCAATGACAAAGTCCATAGTGATGTTTTCCAATTTCCATTCTGGTATGGGTAATGGTTGTAACATGCCCTTAGACTTTTGTACCTCAAATTTAACTTGCTGAAAAACCAAGCATCGAGAGACGTATTCACCAATATCTCTTTTCATGCCATCCCACCAGAAGAACTTTTTCATGTCCCTATACATCTTCATGCTTCCAGGATGAATAGAGAATGAAGAACTATGAGCCTTATCCAGTAGCACCTTCTTTAATTCTGGGATGGGAGGAATACAATCTCGAATCATGAACCTTATTATCCCATCACAATTATGGTTGAATTCAGGAACATTTCTCACCTTCTTTTGTAACTCTAAATCTTCTTTTTGTGCCTCTTTAATCTTCACATGTATAGATGGTTGAACATTAATTTTCAAAAGATAAGATTTTCCCCTTCGATTATAATCCCAAGATCTATCCTTTTTAAATCCATAAATATTTGATCTTTTATGATCCTCTTCATGGATAAGGTATCATGGTCTTGTCGACTTAATGCATCTTCCACCTTGTTTGCTTTCCCATGGTGATAATGAATTGAGCACCCGTAATCCTTAATTAACTCCAACCATCTTCTTTGGCACATATTCAACTCTTTTTTTGTGAAAATATACTTTAAACTTTTATGATCAGTATAAATATGACACCTTTCACCATAAAGATAATGCATCCATATTTTTAATTCAAAGATTACCATAGCTAACTCCAAATCATGAGTTCGGTAATTTTGCTCATGGGTTTTTAACTGTCATGAGGCATAAGCTATCACGATATAATTTTTCATAAGAACACACCCCAATACCTTCATGGATGCTTCACTATAGATCACAAACCCTTCTCTATTACAAGGAAGTGTGAGCACAGGTGCACTGGATATCCTTCGTTTTAACTCCTTCAAATTCTCTTCACAATCCTCCGTCCAAACGAATTTAACTCCTTTTCGAGTCAACCTGGTGAGTGGATTAGATAATCGTGAAAAATATTTCACAAAACGTCGATAATATCCTGAAAAACCAAGAAAAATTCGGATCTCAGTTACTGTTGTTGGTCTCGACCATATTTCGATAACCTCTACTTTTGCTGGATCCACAGATATCCCCTCTTTTGAGATTATATGACCCAAAAATGAAACTTTTTGAATCCAAAATTCACACTTGGTAAATTTTACATAAAGATTATCCTTTATCAGGGTCTTCAATACAATTCTTAAGTGATCTTCATGTTCTTCCTTGCTCTTTGAATAGACAAGAAAATCATCTATAAAGACTACCACAAATTGATCAAGATAGTCTCTAAAGACTCTGTTCATTAGATCCATCAAGATAGCAGGGGCATTAGTAAGACCAAATTGCATCACTATAAATTCATAGTGTCAAAACCTTGTATGGAAATCCGTCTTTGGTATATCCTCCCTTTTGACCCTTAATTGATGATACCCTAAATGAAGATCAATATTGAAAAAGTATTGAGTTCCACGTAGTTGGTCAAATAAGTCATCAATACGTGGGAGATGATATTTGTTCTTGATAGTGATCTTGTTAAGTTCTCGATAATCAATGCAGAGTCTCATTGATCCATATTTCTTCTTAACAAACAGAACAGGTGCTCCCCAAGGTGACGCACTAGGGCGTATGAATCCCTTATCAAGATTCTCTTGGAGTTGCTTCTTCAATTCATCTAACTCAATTATTCCCATTCTATAAGGTGTCTTCTAAATAGGCATAGCACCCGGTATGAGTTCTATTGAAAAATCACCTTTACAATTTGGTGGAAGACCTGGAAATTCCTCTAGAAAGACATCATCAAACTCTCGTACAATGGGTTTATTCTTAATCGTGAGTTTCTCTCTAACCATTTGAGATAAATAACCATCATTTACTGGAATCAAGACCCCAAAGGTGGAAGAAATTTCCACTAGAAGGTTATGTTCATCCTTGCATCGATAGATGATCATAGATTGATCAGGAATATTATATGTGACTTCCGTTCTTTGGCAGTTGATATGAGCTCCGTATAATGAAAGCCAATCCATGCCAAGAATCACATCAAATTCCACTATAGGAAGGATCACAAGATTTGCAGGAAGCACTTTCCCACAAACATCAATCGGAGAATAATTGTGAACTTTTGATGAAACCGTTGTGCCATTAAGAGTAGTCACAGCTAACTCAACATCTAATTGTTGAGTTAATACGGTGATACCCTTAGAAAATTCTTCAGAAATAAAAGAGTGGGTGGATCTAGATTCAAATAAAACATTTTCTACTTTACAGTGGATGGTAAGTCTACCTTGAACCACTTCGTTATCATACTCCACATCAACGATAGAAATTGCATGTGACTTTACATTGTCTTTGATAATAAGAGTATGTTGACACCGATCATCATCAAAAACCCTTGGATTTGGGCATTGATTGGCATAATTCCCCATCTCCTTGCACTTGAAACATTGAAGTGTTGGAGGTGCATTCAGTGTATCCCTCTTTTTGTTTGCATCATTAGACATATTCGTCCCATTATTTCGACATTCAACTTCCTGATGACCTTCTTTTCCACACATAAAACATTTGATTCTCCCTTTAATAAAATTACCTCCATGTTTCTTTCAACAATTTGAGCATAAAGGAAAACTCATCTTCTTTTCAGTGTGGTCTTTATATTTTCCTTTGAATTCCATTTTACTCTTATTATCAACCCCATATGAATGATGGGTTACACCAATCTCCATCTCAACCTTGAGAGCACATCGAACAATTTCCTCGTAGCTATTGAAGTCCCTTATGGATAACGCCCTTCGAAGACTTGGTTTTAAGCCACTAAATAATCGATCAATTTTACTCTCAGGTTGGATAATAATTATGGAAGCGTACCTTGCAAGTCTTGTAAAATTTACATCATAGGTACCAACGGATTCATCATCCTTTTTCGTTAGTTCAAGAAAATCCTTCTCCATATTTTTTCGAAGAATACGAGGGAAGTACTTATTGAAAAATAAGTTCTTGAACTCGTCCCATTCCATGGAATTAATTTCATATCTTTGCCTCGTATTCTTGATAAGATTCCACCATTTATCAGCTTCACCTTCCAAACGATATACTACTAAGATGAATTGGTCATGTTCAGAACATTGTAGAACTGAGAATATATTTTCAGTTGTACTAATCCATTGTTCAGCCACTAATGGATCAGTAGACCCTGTTGAAAGAGGGTGGAAGCTACCTCATAAAGGATTAAACAGAATTTTGCTCTTTGCTTTACTCGTTTGGAAGTCCTGCATGATTCATAGCTTGAAAAAGTTGTGTGACCATGGTTACAAGATTTTGCATTCCAGGTCCCATATTTCTTGGTTGCTCAGGGGGATAATCATTGCATTTCCTGTCGCATTCCGCATTAAAAAAATTCCTTTGGGTTCCATCCATTGAATAAAACCAAGAAGAATAGTGTAGGAAACACTAATTATAATAGGGAAATCACATAATCAAGAATAAAATTTCACAATTAAGGTCTTATCATAGGTTATTCGTGGCCATTTTTAAAACACTAATATTATGTTCTATGCTTTGACATATCCTTAGGGTTTTTACTAAGGCTTTCACATCCTAGTTTCCAAAATATGACTATACATTTCCTCTGATACCAACTAAAACTACCCATACTTTACATACATTGTTATTACTTCAAAATTGAAGCATACTTATTACAACATATAAAAAACCCTGAAAGGACCGTATAGGTATAGTGTCTTTAGATACTAGGAAACATAAACCACTGGTTCATAAATCATCTACATTGCATCCCGTTTATTTCATCATATTTAGAGTCCCTTTTGGCATATCCTACTTAATACCCTTCTTGCATACATGGGGAAAGGAAAACATACAAAAGGGTGAGCTTAAATTCTCAGTAAGGATAAACAAAGGAAATATCAATCATACCATATTCATAAGAACATAACATTTTGAAAATCCTAACCTGCAAAAGATATCATAATATCATGTCATGGGATAAATCATAGTAATGAAAATTAATCCCAAATAATCATAACATAAAATAGGAAACTTTGTGTCATACACACATAATCATAGAAAATAATTTCATATTAGTCAAGACTAATTTCCAAGACTATCATAGCGGACAAAGTCCATTACTGAACCAAGTTTACTCCTCGTTCCAGTCCTGTATCACTGAACCGATTTAGCTTTCTGTTCCAGCCATGTCTATCTCATGAGATATAAATCTTTACCCAATGAATTGGAGGGACATATAGGTCCCACCCATCTCATAATGAAACCATTCTTATGTGTGTCACAAAATCATAAATCATACAACATAAGATAACCCATGTGATAAAAATGGGATTCATAAACATCATGCCATCATAACATAATCCATAAAATGACTTCATAAAAATAATTCCATCATAACACAATGAAATCTGTGTAATAATAGGGATAGAAATAGAACCCTATATTATCTTAGATGGAAAATAATTTTGATAAAACACTTGAACTCCATTCTTGATGAATGTATCATTTCTACTTCAAAAACATTTTTCCTTTCTTAACATTTCATAACATGTTAATCTAAAAGAAGTTAATTAAAAGTAAACATGAAAATTTTTAAAGAAAGATTCATGGAAATAATGTTCTAAAAATCCATTCTTGCCATATAAGTTAAATAAAAAAATTCTTCTCGTACTTTGGTCAGAATAGTCAAAAAGTACCTCGTACTAAAAATGAATAAAATTCATTTCATATTTTTTACTGAAAACAAACCAATGGGTAAAATTGGATTTGAAAAATTATAGGAGGATAGGAATAATATTACATATTTTGGAAACATGGATTTGGATGATAAGTATTCCCCAGTAAATTCTGAAGTATAAACAATCTCAGATAAAAATGAGATTGCGAGATTTTCCCTTACCTTTGGTCTGATATGCTTCGTATGAATCTGAAACTCCTGTATAATGGTTTAAATAATGTCCTTGACTTATTCCAGAATCATATTCATGGTTATGATATCATATATGGTCATATTATTATCTTCTTATTAGTAATATTCCATTGATACTTGTTATTCGTGTGTTTAATGCTTTATGTTCTTATGCATGTTTTGTCGAATAAATTCTTATTCCTCCTTTTTAGGTTATAGATACATCATGTACAGAACTGTATTAGTATATAATAAATCATATTTATTCATTAAATTCATTTATATAATCATTATTCAATGAAGATCATGTAGAACGAGTTGCATCACATCGTGGAGACGGTAGGTCGTACGTACGCACGAGTGATGATATCGTTCCCATGATCGTGGAAATGTATTTAAGTGTATGTATAATATTTAAGAATAAAAATTAGTTTACAATAATTATATATAGTTATTTATTTACACCATTATACCCATCCAAGTAAGGTGGTGTTGGAAAACAGATTACACCACGGCGTGTAGACAGTATTCCGTACGTACGCACGCGCGGTGATTTCATTTTCCGTATGTTGGACAGAAGGTACAATAGGGTTGTCTCATATTTATAATAACATATCAGTATATGAGGGATACTAATGTTATTACTTCATAATGAAACATTTAAATAAGAGGATGTAGAAGAAGAAAGAAACTTGAAGAAATCGGTAGAAGGTATTAACTCTTTCTCGAAGTGCCTCCTTTAAACTTCCTCTTAGGGCGCTAGAGTGGGTCTTTTGAGAAGACCAGTACTTCAATAAGGTTTCTAGGGAAGTTGGGAAGTGTAATGGGTAGATGATTCCTGAGTTTCAAGGCTGAAAATGGTGTGTGGAGGAGAGGGAGGAGGTTCCCTTTTATAAGGGAGGAGAGGGGCACCTTTGGAAATATAAGAAATATTAATTTATATTAAATCCAAACCCTACTTAAAAACTTCCAAAAATGACTCAAATTCAAATATTAGATGAGATAGGGTTGTAATGTCATCAACCAATAAAATTTAGAAAATTTGGGAATTTATTTTAAACATTATCAACTTGATTTATCCTTACTTAATCTATTTAATTTTATTTGTAGTAATAAAATTCTAAATTTTAAATCATTATAAATAATTACTTATATATTCTGAATTTTCCATAATTCTATAAATTATTACATTTTAGACCATATAAATTTTAATTTATAATTTTTAAATATTTTTGTGATTTTTAAACAATTTTACAATATGTAATTTTGATAAAATAACAATAGTGTCAATTTTGACACTATTAATTTATTTGAATTTAAATAAAATATTCACAGAAGATATGTTCAAACTAAATTATTTAATAGATTCATATCAGGTCCTATTTAACTAGAAAATTACTGAAGCACATTAAATAGTTCATATAATATTTATTCTAATACTTTTAAAATCATTCATTTGATATTTCAATCAATAAAATAATTTCAACATCACTATTGTGTCATAATTAATGATAATTATTTAATACCTAAAATTTATAAATAAATTCCTATTTTGTATATACTTTTTTTATATTTCTTTAGACTATTTATATCCAAAGTTTCATGAAGTTTATCACTAAATTAAATTTTAAGAGAGTGACATGTTGTCACTTTGGTTTTAATAATTATTATATTATTTCATGGTCAAAAGTCCATGAAAAGAATCTAGTCCGACCCATAGGTGATATGGGTCGCCTTCGATTCATCCAATAGGATTTTTTCAAGTGTTAGGGTAATTTTATAATCTTATTTTTACCCTTAATTACCCGATTTACCTTTAACTACAGTAAATAAAAATTACCGTAGTTACTATTCATAATATCAAAAAAAAGGTAATCTATTAACATAATTTCGAGCCACTTAATCCAAATATGGAATGAATTTTTCAAAATTCAAAACAAATAAGTTGCAGTAATTAATTTAAAATTAATCCCATTGTTAAAAAAACATGTTTTAAAAGTTAAAACATTGCCAAATATTGAAATGTTTTTACCTATAAATTCAATCTCAAATTAATGGTAATGACATACATTATATTAAATGCTAGAAATATATTCTCTTTAGTCTTTTAAACCATTAAATATTATAATTTAACCATATAAATTATTTCAATGAAAAAAGTTGTTTTTAATTAAAATACATCATGTTTTTATTATTCATTAAAATATGAAAGTTATCATAATAATATGAAAAATTTATCCAAAGTAAATTTTTATATCCTGATTCCAAATAAGAATTTTATTTTTTCATATTGAACTTATAAACCTGTCAGAAACTAGATTTAAAGTGGGTGCGCCATTAAAAGGTAGCAAAACATCATTTTTCGAAAAGTACTTATTTTACTCGAAAAAATTATTTTATTCACATAAAATGTATTAGAAAATGTATAAGATGAATAATAATGTTATAAAATTCAAAATGTAGTTGATACTATTCATAACAGCTAGTCCATAATAATATTATAACAATATATCATTGTTTAGTGAAACCCAGTATTGCGTACTACACACGCTATTGAGGAAGGTCACGATTACGTGTAATGAAAGCAAAGCTAGTGTTGTGTGTAGTGAAATATTCCATTGATGTTATGTATAATAAAAGACATAAAAAAATATAATTCTCATAAAATATTAGGGTGTTACATTTCGAGTCTGTGAAAATTGAAAACACCTAATTCTGAGACCCGGTGTGCCTGGAAAGGATTTTTGTACTTTTTATGGTATAATCAGTAAATTTGTGGTTGGTGTTTTATATCTTTTGAACTGGTGCTCGGATTAAAAATATGAGGGCACCGTTGAATTTACAGCATCGAGATTTTCATAAGGGAGGCTTAACTTTGACCACAGTAGGTCATGAGAAAAAGATAGTTATACGGAAGTTTTGAATAATAATAAAATAACATAAAAATGTTATTTTATTTTTCTAACAACTATTTAGATGGGGTAGAGGGACTGCTTGGTTGTCAATCCATTTAATGGCTCGACTCTTCTTTTTTGTAACCACACCATTGAAAGTTAAGAGGTTCATTAATTAAAACTAATTAATAAGCCTCATTAATAATACATTGTGTTAATCTCCCTTCCCCCATATTTAAATGATGCTCGGACTTGGGTTTTTGACATATAAGGGAGGAACCTTGGAAGAAGTGCCATAGTGTATTTCACAAATGAAGAATAGATGCTTGGAAGACAACATTAGAGGAATCAATCTGGAAACGATGAATGCAGATGGATTCATTAAACATGGATTCATCTCCCACAACCATGACGTCTCTTTTGAATCCGAGGTAGGGGTTGTTATTAAATTTATTTAAATTCTGGATAAAATCCCACATTCATGAAAATCATGACGAATGTGGATCAACCAATATGAGTTTATCTGAGATTCGTATGAAATAACGAGTGGTTGTTGCTGGAGTATTGAATGGGTTTTAGTTTATCTTTGATGATTTAATTACTACCCACTTGATATGATGCTAACGTGGAGGGTACGGGACAAACGAACATGTCATGGACCTTCCATCGCTTCAGTTTTTGTCATGTTCTTTGGGGGTGGTTTTTCAACTCAACGGAATCCTAAAATTGGGAGCCACGGGGTGACGACAGTAACCCTGGAGCCAATTGGAACGTTCGGAAGGGAAAAAGAACCACTAATGCTCACTCGGAGGCCCACAGAAGCCCCACCTACACGGCACTGGCGCTGTTGTGTCGGCGACGGCTGGCTATCACCGACCGTAATGGATAGTGGGGCAGCTGGCGTCAGCCATCCACAATGGCAGCAGGGAGGTTCATTGTCACGTGTCATGGATGGTGGTCGTAGCTTCGAAGTTGCGGTGGAGGGGGACTCGCATCCCATGGGTCCTGCTGACAGGAGGGTGGTGCCACATGGAGAAACCAGTTGAATAACCCGAACGGCTTTTCCATTTGAGAAGGAGATCAGGCCACCCAGTTGGCAGACTGCGCCAGCCACCAGGCCGGGTCTCCCAGCAGGTCGCGCCAGGCCAAGGCACGTCGGGCTGGTCCGCGGCCCAGCCGGCCTGGGATAGGGCGGGTCTGGTCGGTCCACCCGAGTCGATCGGACCGAGACCCTTTTCGGCCCAGATACGCTTAAAAGGTCCTATCTCACAAACCATACTTCTGTTTGACTAACTATCTATGGCACCAAAATACTTGGAATGAGAAGATCCTTTTAAGATACTCTACCTATGATTTGATGAATGATGTATTATGCCTGGGTTAGATCGAATCCATGTCCAACTGGGCCCTCGGTACTAAAATGCTTATAACTCACAGACCGGGCATCCAATTGATGCCCCATCTCTCGCATTGGGACCTTTATGACATGGTGGTCCATGCAGTTTCTCCTTTGTGGAACGTCATGGTAGTTGAGTCATGACTGATATCTTGAAGAGAAAATAATTCGGAGCTCAAGTGAACCGAGTGTAGAGAATCATGTGTCTGGTTTTCAATTATAGAGATACCCTTTGTGGATCAGCAGCATAGCGACCCTGTGTAGATTATCATCATAGGGAATCTGTGTCTATCAGCATCACAATGATCATTTTTGGATCAGAATCATAGATACCATGTGTGGATCAACATCATATCGAACATGTGTGGATCAGTATCATAGAGACCCTATACAGATCAGCATCATAGCAACCCTATCTAGATTAGCATCATAGAGACCCTATGTGGATCGACATCATAGTGACCCTATGTGGATCAGTATTCTAGCGACCCTGTGGGGATAAACATTGTACAACCTAGCGAGGACCATCCTTAGAGTGGCCCGTCATGTATCGGCGATATACGAACCAATGTGGATTGACAATGGAACAACTCCTTCTTGGTTCAGTTGTGGAAACTTACTAACAGAATAAAATGATATAGCTTAAGACAAATCATCTTTAATCTTGATCTTTGAGTTGTATACATAGTTTGAGAAGAGTATTTTGCTTTGTGATTTGTGATTGAGATCATGCTTTGTGTTTTTCCTTTTTGTAATGCTAAGAGTACTTTGGGGGTCTCGGGGTCCCTACTGGGTAATGTTATACTCACTGATGCACGTTCTTCACCTTCACCTTTTAGTGTTTTGAACTAATGATGAGCATCTTAGATGAGGCTTAAGGGAGCTAGGAAAAGGGTGTACACTAAGGTGACTGTTTTATGTGGATAGTTATGGAAACGAGTTGTACCTACCCTTCATCCAAGATCCTTGGAGACCGATCTCAGGAACTATTTTCTGTTGTAGTTTTATCTTTAATTTGGGCTTTAATACTGGCCTTTTTACTTTCAGTACAAACTTTTAGTAGTGTAGTTTTACTTCTTGTTTGCATCTTATTGTGTTCATGGACTGTTTTTTTTGTATAGGTTTTGAAGAAATGCCTTCCCATATTCGGGAAATTTCTTTAATTGCCTTTCACCAACCCCTGACCTATGGAAGGCGGGCTTCGATTAGTCACGACATAGACCTCGTGGGAAGGTTTGTGATAAAGTGGTATTAGATGATTCAGTTCTACTGAAGGACAAGGACTCAGATCTTTCCAATGTATCAATAGAGTTATGTTTTTTGAGTGTGGTTTTCAGTTCGGGGAGTCCATTGTTGGTGCGGCAGCCAACATATCCATAAACTAGGACCCTGAATTCTGATTTCTAACTCGGTGAACGAAAATAGTGATTGTGTGTGTTTTGGAAATGTTTTACTTTTGACATCTATTGAGTCATCTCACTATGTATAACTTATTGACTACGACACACCTGTTTCTTTTCCGGATGCATCCACATAGACAGCCATCCTTGAATCCAGAGAGAGTTCACGTTGATGGTCCATCAAGTGATGAGGTTTCGGTGCAAGGACTTCTTACAGTTATAGCACCTTTGGGTGGTGCACCGGCAGCACCACCACCTATTAGGAAACAGTTTCCACCATCGCCACTAGTAGACGGTGCACATTGACTAAGCGCATTGCACGAGTTACAGTGGTAGAGGCCGCTGAGGTTTCGAGGTGAGACATATCCTCAAGCAGATGAGGACTTTCTAGAGGCTGTCGCACAGGTTTTTCACATAGTTCAGACACTAGAAGATCAGATGGTGAGCCTAGTTATTTTCCTCTTCTAGGGCACTATAGGGAGATGGTGGTTCCTGACTCTAAAGTTACATGATGAGGTGAAAATCACCAGGATGGACTTCGAGATCCATTTTAGGTTAGATTCATTTCCAGTGAAACTATCCTATGTGCATATTCAAGAGCTCCTACACTTACAATAGGGAATCCTGACAGTATCCCAATACTCAGTGAGATTCACTGACCTCTCATACTAGTTCATTGACATGGTATAAGACCCTTTATTCAGGGCCTGAACCTTAGAGAATGGTCTCCAGCAAAAGATCATACCATCGATGATATCACACAATATCCTGACAGAGGATGGAGTGCTCGAGCAAGCATTATTGGTGGAGAAATGCTTAACAGAGAAGGCACCGATGGTGAGATCCACCACCAGATGAAAGGTAGTTGAGTCATATACAGTAGAAAGTGTGCATATGATGCATAGGTATAAGTGGGGAAGACCTTCTAGATGATGACCCTAGGACATAGGGTAGGAGGTTCATAGCTCATGAGGTAGATCAGGATAGAAGAGGAGTATACTATGCTTCATATGTGTCGGGCAGGGCCACATGGCTCATGACTTTCGGACCTGCTCTAATGACGATCAGAAGTTGTTTGAGGGGACACCGAGGTAGAATAAGATATTCCATCAAGGAGCTCCAGAGGGTGGAAAATTTCATAGAGGATCAAGACATGTAGTAGGTGGTGGGTGGAGATTTGAGGTTCTACTTCAGCCACCTTTAGGTGGTCCACCCTGACCTCAGAAAGAAGGAGGATAGGGACGAGCTCAGCTTCAGGTAGTTGAGGCCAAGAACCACGATGATCCAGATATGATTTAGGGTATGTTATGTGTCTACTCTACCCTAGTTGTAGTAATTATATACACATTTTCTAGTCACTCTTTCAAATTACACAGCTCTTGTTCGAAGCTTTTGAGATTTCAGGAGAGCCATTGGCTTGATCCTTACAATTATATACTCTTATAAGATGGTATTCGATGATTACACACTAGTGATTGCAGTGTTAGATTACTCTTAGAGGTGTGAGATTTGGTTGGGATCTCCTAGTTGCAGAGTCGATTCCTTGCGATGTTATCTTGGGTATGGACTGGTTATCCAAGGTCTATGCTCAGATTTTCTGTTTTAGGCACAAAGTGTGGTGTGTCTGCGAGGATGGGATCAGGTTATCCATCATTGTTGAGAAGGGAACCTTTTCAGAATAGGATGGACTTTCTTAGAGGAGGCTCCAGATAATCAGTCATCAATTAGATAGACATACCCTTAGTGTAGTTGTCATGAGAAGTACGAGTTATCCTATAGTGGTGGATTATTATGTTGATGTCTTTCCTGATGGTGTTCTAAGACTACATCTTTGTAGAGAGGTAGACTTCTACATTGACATGTACCCAATGATGGAACCTATATCTACACAATCATATCATATGGATCCCATAGAGACTTGTGATTTTTAGGTACAGTTGGAGGACTTGAAATGGAAGGGGTTCATAAGGCCTAGTTTTTTGACATGGGTATCCCGATTTTTTCCCTGAGAAGGAATATGGGAGTTTGAGGATTTGTTTGGACTATCGGTGCCAAAACCAGGTGATCATGAGGAACTAGTATCCTCTTCTGAGGATTGAGGATCTCTTCGACCAGCTGAAGAGATCACGGTGGTTTTTGAAGATAGTCCTCAGATTATGCTATCATCAGATCGTGGGACAAGATGCTAACGTACAGAAAAAAACATTCATATGTTGGCATGGACATTATGAGTTCTTGGTAATAACCTTCGACATGACCAAAAATCTAGAAGTGTTTATGGGACTCATGAACATGATATTCTCACCTTACCTAGATCGCTTCGTGGTGGTCTTCATTGACGACATCTTAGTATACTCGGCATCAGAGGAAGATCACACCACGCACATCCATATAGTTCTGGATACACTCCGAAAACACCAGTTTATGGAATTCTCTTGAATTTCCAGTTCTGGATATAGGAATTCCACTTCTTTAGGCATGTTATCTCAGAGGATGGAGTTGTAGTGGATCCGGAAAAGATATAGGCAATTCTTTCTTGGGAGACACCCAAGAGTGTGACGGAGGTGAGGGGTTTCCTGGGATTCTCTGGGTACTACCGAAGATTCGTACCTTCCTTTTACAGAGTTGCAACACCCTTTTTAGCTTTGATAATGATGGTACATCCCTTCCCGTCGACGGATTGATTCAAGCAGAGTTTTTTGGAGCTGAGGCAGAGACAGATGAGTTACCCCATCTTGAAGCTACTAGAAGAGGGCATTGGGTATGTTGTTTACTGCAATGCATCAGGGACTAGACTAGGATTTTTTCTCATGAAAGAGAGATTGGTGATTGCCTACGGCTCATTGATGTTGACATTGCAAAAGTTGAACTATGATCCCTATGACCTAGAGTTAGCAGCAGGTGTCTTTGCGCTGAATATGTGGCATCACTACTTGATTGGAAAAAAATTTATAGTATACTCTGATCACAACAGTCTCTGGTATATGTTCTCACAGAAGGACATAAACCTGATACAACGATGATCTGTAGAGTTTCTCTAGAATTACAACATCGAGAGAGTATAAACTTCTGGGAAGGTGAATGTAGTAGCAGACTCACTCATAAAGAGGTATGGTCTACCATTTCTGAGTGAGGTGACAGAGTAGCTAGCCATATTGTAGTTATCCTTCATAGATAGTGATTGCGTAGATTACCTCCAATCTATGACAGTTACTCGCACACTCCTTTAGCAAGTCAGGGAGGCCTATCTTGAGTATGTCGATTGTGAGGCCTGAAGAGCTCAGATATCCCGAGGACAAGCTCCTGATGGATTTTCAGAAGGTGGGGAGCACATCATCCTCTTTAAGGGATACACTGTGGTACACGTGACCCTATATGAGGTTGTTTTTATGGAGTTCCATACATCCCCTTTGGCAGTACATCCTGGTGTGGCAAATACGTACTAGGATCTATAGCATCAGTACTGGTGGACAGGGATAAAGAAAGTGGTGGTAGAGTTTGTTTCATGATGTATCACTTGTCAGCAAGTGAAGGCTGAGCATTAGGTCCTAGTTGGGTTAGCACATCCACTTAAGGTACCAGTGTGGAAGTGGGATGGTGTCTCTATGTACATCGTGATAAGGCTACCATGAACATTCAGGGGACACAATTCCATCTAGTTGATCATTGTCCAACTCACCATGTCGGCCCACTTCCTACCCATCAGAGAGTAGGGATCAGTAGGGAACTTGGGACATCTCAATGTACAAGAGATTTTACAACTTCACAGGGTTCCGTCAACACTCATCTCAGATGGTGACGCTTGTTTTGTATCCCTTTTTTGGAGGGATTACAGAAGGAATTTGGGACTCATCTACGTTTGAGAATCTCCTTCCATCCTCAGATAGATGGTCAGACAAAACGGACTATACAGACACTTGAGGACATTCATCGTTCTTGTGTCCTTGATTTTGGCTACATTTTGGAGGACAACCATCCATGGGTGGAGTTCTCTTACAACAAAAGTTATAACTCCACCATTATCATGTATCCATTTGAGGCCCTATATGGGAGACCATATATGTCACCAGTATGCTAGAATGACCCAGGGGAGTCAGCACATATGGGACCAGAGTTGGTACAGGAAACCATGGAGAAGGTGCAGATCATCCAGGAGATGGTGGACACTGCACAGAGCCAGAAGAAGTCTTATGCTGACAGGAGATAGAGAACCTTGGATTTTGAGGAGAGAGACCATGTATTCTTACTAGTTTCACCCCGAAAAATATTATGGGGGTTTGGTCAGGGCGGCAAGCTATATCCATAATTTATCGAACCTCTCCAGATCCTCAGTAGAGTAGGAAAGGTTGCGTACCATCTAGCTCTTCCCCCACATATGAACTGGGTGCATAATGCCTTCCATGTGTCACAATTGAGGAGGTAAGTGCATGATCCATCATATTTTATTGACTGGGGTGAACTTTAAATCAATGATGGTGTGAATTTTGTGGAGTTACCAGTAGAGATAGAGGATCGACAAGAGAGGTTCATTTGTGGGCGGTCGATTCCTCTGGTGTGAGTTCGTTGGCAGCATCAGAACCTCTAAGAGATCACATTGCAGTGGGGGGCTTAGATACATGCTCAGTACCCCCATTTGTTCCCCTTGATTTGATGTAGCTTCCAGGGATGAAAAGACCTAAGGGTAGGAGGATGTAAATACGCAGATATTCCATATAAATTTTCCTTATATATTTTTTGGGATTATTACAAGTTTACAAAAACTGATGGTTCTTTATTCTAAGGACCAGTGTTCCCTGAATTGATTTTTGATATTTTTTTAAGGTACATTTAGTAAATGTGTGGGTGGAATTTTCCATCTTTTAAACCAGTGCTCTGATAAAAATTATGAGATTATATTTGAATCTGTAGTGTCGGGATTCACTTAAAGAAGGCTTAACTTCAACCACAGTAGGTTGGGAGAAAAAGATAGTTTTAAAAACATTTTGAATAATGATAAAATAAACTAAAAATTTTATTTTATTTTTATACCAATTATTTAGCGACGGTGGTGGGGCTGCTGTATTTTCAAGACATTTAATGGATTGAGTCTTCTATTTTGTAACCACAGTGTTCAGAGTTAAGATTTTCATTAATTTAAACCCATTAATGAACCTCATTAATCATAAGATATGTTAATTTTCATTCCCCTCTATTTATATGAAGCTCGGGCATGGGATTTTGACACAAATGTGAGGAACCTCTGACGAAGTTCCGGGACATCTTCCACTATCAAATAAAAAAGGCTTGGATGGAATCATTGGTGCAATCAATCCGAAAATGACGAAAGCCGACGGATTCATGAAATGGGGATTCTTCTTCCACAACTGTGATTTCTCCTCCAAATACGAGGTAGGATTTTTTATTAAATTTACGTAAATTCATGAAATAATACCTTGTTCTTGAAAAGTATGACGAATGTGGATCAACCTAAACAAGTTGATCTATGATTCGTATAATAGTACAGGTGGTTTTTGTGGGAGTATTGAATTGTTTTTAGTTTATATTTGATGTTTTAATTACTACCTTATTGACATGATTCTAACACGTAGGGCACATGCTAAATGATTAAGGCCTAGACCCTTCACCGATTCAGTTTTTGTCACATTCTTTGGGGGGGGGGGATTTTCAACTGGCCAAAATCCGGAATCTGTGAGCCACACAGTGACGGTAGCAACCCGGGAGTCCCGTAGGCACGTTCAAAAGTGAAGATGGACCATTGGAGCTCACTCAGTGGCCCCTGGAAGCTCTTTTGGTGTGGCACCAGGGCTACCGGGTGATTGCAGAGGATGACTGTTGCCAGCCACGGAGGGTAGGCGGTGCCCAGAGGTGCCACGGTGGACAGCGGGGTACCCTGCGTCGGTCGGCTGTAATAGTAGTACGACGGCGTGCCGTCGCATTCTGTGGATGGAGGTGATGAATTCAAAGCCATGGTGAAGGGGTACCCATGCCCCATGTGTCCTGCGGATAGGAGGGAGGCACCATGTGGCGCCCCTGGTTGAAGAACCCAAAAGTCTTTTCTATTCAGGAAGGAGGGAGGGCCACCCAGCTGGCAGACCACGCCGGCCAAGGTGGGCGAGGCCGATCCGCATGCTAGCAGGCCGAGACCGTAGGCCCACCCTCTCAGGACATCCAAGCCGGTTCAGGTTGGGTTGGGTCAGACCCAGACCGGGTTGGTTCGGCCCATGACAGGGTGGGTCGGACCGAACACGGACCCCTTTCCACCCAGATAAGCTTAATTGGCCATATCTCTCAAACCAGATGTATGTTTCATGAACCGTCTACGGTGATGGAATCCTTGGAATGAGAAAGTCCTTTTGAGATAATAAACCTGGGTTTTAGAGAAAGTTGGAGTATAGTGTGGTTGGATCAAACCTGAATCTAACCGGGTCCTCGGTACTAAAATACTTATAATTCACAGACTGGGCATCTGATTGACTCGTCGTCTATCGCGTTAGGACCCTTACGACATTGCAGTATTAAGGTTAATCCTTTGTGGAATGTCTTGAATGTTGAAGAACTACAAATATCCTGAGGTGTGGATACATCAGAACTCAAGTTCACTGAGTGAAGAGAATCTTGTGGCTGGCTGTCAAATGAAGAGGGACCCTGTGTTGATCATTATCATATCAATTTTGTGTAGATAAACATCATAGAGAACCTGTGTGGATTGGATTCATAGAGACCCTATATATATTAGCATCATAGAGACCTTTTTTGGACCAATATCATAGATACCATGTGTGGATCAACATCCTAGCGACCCTGTGTGGATTAGCATCATAGAGACCTTGTGTGGATCAGCACTCTAGTGACCATGTGTGGATTAGTAGTGAGAGACCCACCGAAAACCATCCTTAGAGCAACCCATCGTGGATAAAAGACATACAACCCTATAGGGATTGAAAATGGAACAACTATTTTTTGTTTCAGTTGTAGATACTTCGTAACAGAATAAATGATATAGCTTACGACTATTCATCTTTAATCCTTATCTCTTAGTTTTATACTAGTTTTGAGCCAAGTCATTTGATTTGTGATTTTTGATTGAGATCATGGTTTGTGTATTTCCTTTGTGGAATCTTGAGAGACCTTAGGGGGTATCAGGATCCCTAATTGGTATTTTTATACTCACCCATGCATGGGATTTGCATAGACATTATTGTGTCTTGTGCAGATGACAAGCAGCTTGGTTGAGACTTTAGGGATCCAGGACCAGGCGGTACATGGAGGTGACTAGTCGACGTGGAGATCTGCGGAGACAAGTTATACCTACACTTATGGTAGGATCCTTGTCAAGCGATCTCATGAGATATTTTTTATTATAGTTGTATCATTCAGTTGGGCTTATATATTGACCTCTTTACTTTCAATACAAACGTTTACTACTAGAGTTTTACTTCGTGGTTGCTTCTTATTGTGTTCTTGGACTGTGTGTTTGTACAAGGTTTGAGGAAATGTCTTCCCAGTTTAGGGAAATGCCTTCTGGTTCTAGTCGCCAAGCCCTGCACTATAGAACGCGTTCTTGGGGTTGTCATAGCATGGACCTTGGGGGATGGGTCGTGATAGGGTGGAATATATTTTCGATGGAGTTATGTGTTTTTATTAAGAAAATTAAATAATTTATTATTTTATCTTAAGTATATTAGTTACATAGATTCACTTGATTAAAAAATATTATTAATAATATATATATATATATAAAATTTAGACCAATCAAAAATTAAATGATGTAATTTGAATAATTAAATGAATATAAAGTATCTAAAAAAGTTTTTTGTTTGAATACAATATAAATTTTATGACAAAAACATATTTATAGGTTTTTAAATTAAATATATTATTTTTAAAAACATTATATGACTCCCTAAATACATTTTATTTCATTTAGTATATTTTACAAACTATTCAATTACTTTACATCACTAAAATTTCAAATAACATATAATATATGAAAGAAATATTTTTTACTATTGAAGTAAATTTATTAATTTTTAGAAAAATACCAAAAACAATTACCTACGACTAATTTTGATGATGAATATAAAAAATAATTCATGATTTTATGAAAATAAATTTATTTAATAGGCATTTCAACAATTTAAATTTTCATATGAATAATAAATTATTACTAAATGATTTATGATATACATTACTATAAAATTACAATAATATATACTCTAACATATATAATTTATGAAATAATGTTTTTATTTTAATATTGTTATTAATATATTATTATCCTATTAAATATTAACTATTAATTATTTTTATTTTTACATTAGTTTGATTATAATTCCTATAGTTTGATTAATATTCAAATAGTCATCTCATATATATACATCTTATAAATATATTTTATTTCAATCAATAATTATGCATCTTATTTCTCTTAATGTTATCTATAAAACATTTATAAAATTCTAATCTTATTCATCAAATTTTGTTTTGTAATAATAGTTTTTTAGGACTATGGTATTCAAGGGAGACCACAATATATCGTATTTAAAATTTTAGTCGATTTATTTTCATATTATACTAAACCATTATAAATATTATGGTCTTATGATGTGTATTCATACATCATTTTTAATAATTAGATATGAAATAATATAATATTTACATTTTTAAATAGTGAATATGTAAATATCCTAAAATTAACTTTGAAATATTTTTTAGAATAATTATTTATACAATGTGATGGGATGATAAATACTTCAACAATTCAGAATTTTCATTCTCAAAATATAAATACAAAATAATTGATAGAAATATAGAAGGTTAAGTTTTTAATTAAATCATTATAATCCCATATTTCCTCTTGTAAAATTATTTCACCATAATACATGAACCAGATCAGTGGTATTATTTCATGTCACTTTATATATGTGATCCAAGACATATACTATCTACCACATGTATAAGAGATATTGTTCCAACTACACCACCATAAGATTCAGAATATACGAGTGATACAGTATGTGTTTCCCCATAATATATACATCGAACAAATTATATAATTGAGATAGGTTTGGTTAATGTTTTGGAAAATAAGTCATATTTGGAATAGGATCATGAATTTTAAAATGGGGTAATGTGTTTAAGAAATTGATTTTATTTTCTTTGAAATCACATAAATCTATTCAATGGTTATTTTTACACGAACAAATATTCATTATTTTCAATCTATATATATTTTCAAGGACTATTTTCATATGTTTTTTTGTTGAATTTTTTACACACTAATGTGTTTTTGAATTAAATAAATATTATTTTCCATCTCAACAACAAATTATTTACCCTATGGATTCATTTTTCTATATTCATTCTAACATAATTTATTTTATCAATTCATTCCATAAATGAATTTATATAGATACAAAACAATCCTTTAATGGAGACTGTTTTAGAGGAAGAAAACAATGAGTGGATGATATTTGTCCTATCATCCCTCGAAGTCTAAATAGTATATAATAATATTGTATTCCAATGTTTTAATAATCAATTATGATTAAAATTCAATATAAATATGATATGCCAAACCTATTTTTTATTTTTTTTCCTTGTTCCTTCTCAAGAATCCCCCATAACATTGATATAAACAATAATGCATGATCAAATACAATTCATATTGTTCATATATATAACCTCACTAATTATATATGGACCTCCCCACCATTAGACTTTTTCCTCCTTAATAATATTCAAAAACCATCATGATGTGATAGGATCAACCATTTCATCAATATCTATGGTTCCTACTCCCATGTATCAGCATCAAGTTTTCTAAGCATCCACTTGATAGAATACAAATGGATAACCATACCATGAAACACATTCTGAATTATGGTATACAATATATACTGGATTCCCCATTTATTACACATCAACATAAATCCAAAAAAATCATTCCTAACAATATTTTAGGGGTTCGTAATTTATCTCCATAGTTGTGATATGTGAAATGTTTTATTCATGGAGAATAAATTAGGTGTATGGTTTAGTCAATAAGCCCCATATCCAACTTCAAAAAAATGTACGAAGATCCTTAATACCATGATGCTATATTCCTCTATTTACACATTCATTGATGACCTAATATTGATGAATTACAAAGTATCACATTATCACCCTCATTAAATTCTAAATGTATACTTTATAACTGATATAATACTTTTCGTGTAATTGAAAAGTTATAATACTTTTATGAATCATTTTTAATCACTCAATCATTTCATTAATAAAGAAACATTGGATCATAAATATTTTTCTTATATCAGTCTTATTTAGTGGATAATGAAAAGTTATCACATATAAATCATCAAAGTGGTCCATTTGTATAGAATCCCAGTATATATTATTGAAAGAAAATTCTACCAAAAATATTGGATTATCCAATGATCTGTGGACATTATTTATACATCCAACAAACATACCCTAAAAATATAAATTAAATACTTGAACATATCATAGTTATTTTGGTGGAATGTAGTACTAAACATCTCCTACAAACACAATACCATGTAAAATCATTTCTAAAACCAAGACATGAATATTAGATCCTATCAAATATGATTATAATTGATATACCATTATGTTTCATGCTCTCCCTCGTGTATAGTGTTCTATGAAAATAATCTAAAGGGGGCTCCAAGATCAATATAATGTGATCCATCATGGTTAGTTAATCAAATATCACCCACAATAAATTTAGACCACCCAATGTTCTTGATAGATTACTCACAAAATCTATGGTTGTCCCATACACATATATAATTTAAAAGGTTATGGTTGAAGAATTTCTATTAGTATTTAATGTTATGCATTTACATACTATTAGGTAAGTAATCTAGGTAAATCTAGGTGATCTCCATTTATATTTTAGTCCACTTAAATTTATATTGATTGTTTTAATTCATTTTCAGGATACCATGATATATAGCTTATTAAGAAGATATACAATTTTTAATCAACCATTACCTAGTGATATTTTGAATATAGATTATTATATGGATGTATAAGATGGATGAATAATCCTAAAATCATCCATATTGGATCCCCCACCATATATTCTCTCATATAAAATGATTTATTTCATATATAACATTTATGAGTTTTTAACAGGATGTATAAGATACGATGAAAGATCAGTATGGAATATATTAATTCTAGTATAATCCATAACTATATATAGGTTTATGTAAGACAAAGAAGAAATAAATTTCCACTCTTCCATGGATTACATCTCATTTTGTGAGTGAAAATTGCATCCATGTCCATCCACAATTTTGTTTCACTTATTATAAGCATACTAGAAATCAAAATCAAATGACTGAAGGTGTTACACCTATTAATTTTTTTGATATTCATGTATACCTTTTAAAATATTTAATTAGGATATTATAGTCCATAAAAACGAAATATTATCCATCATTAAATTAGTGTCTCTATTAAATCAATGAAACTATAAAAATAATATATTCCAGATCAAGAGTAGGGTAGTTCTATCCATGAGGACTCAATTGTTGGAAACAGTATGCCACTATCCAATGGTCTTTTATAAATACACACTTGAATTTTATAAAGGATGGCCCCCAATATACCTAAAATATAGTAGTTTTATATAAAAAACCATGAATAAGATTTGTGATAAATATATCATTTAAATTTTTAAATAGTTATTCACATTGTTATGAAATAATAAAACAAAATCAATACATTTTTAAGGTGATCAATATAGTAAAATTATTGGAGAAATTATTGATAATGATGTGGTAACACAACACAAGTCCAAGAAAAATCTGATCCTCTGTGTCATTTGCTATTAATTTTCTAGAAATCACATACTTCAATTTCATTAGACTCGTAGAAATATTAGATTTAGAAAAGAAATTCAAGAGTAATTTTGCCACGAAAATCTCAAACTATATTTTTGGTGTATTTTAATTATGTTGATGGTCACTTGTGTTATTTAGGATGATATATAGATGTTAACATTTCTTAATACAATAATTACAATAAAAAGGTAATCATCAACAAACACTACTAGAAGATGTCTGAAAAGGATGAAAAATGATTTATATTAATTCTATGAACACTGTAGGAGTTATAATTTGGTTCAAAGTAATTAAATGATGTTCAAGATGAATATAATATTTTTAAAAATCTATCTTATTAATATCCTCCAGTATATGTTAATATGATTTTAACAGTGAATAGGTTAATAATTTAGAACTACTTTTTTATCCTCAATTGATTGAAGTTATCTTAAAATCATAGAAAAGGGTAGCATTTCTCAATCCTTTAATCATGTAAACTTCAATAATACATGAATAATCCATGATTCCAATTAAATTTAATAGAAAATAGTCTTGAGAACCCCCTTGGTATGTTATCAGTATGACGAATCCTCTAGTATTATGTTTTTCTGGATAGATATTTAATCCCATAATGTTTTTATGGTCATTTAATATAAATGTATTGATATCATTTCTATTTTATGAATTGTTTAAATTGTAATATCAATATATCCCATAGGTTTTAGTATTGGAAAATATTTATGGAACACATCATTAGACAATCCACCATATAAGGTAATACATTCCACTTCATCGAACAAACTACCAAAAGTTTTAAAAAATACCATTTATTTAAATAGTTTCCACCTATACCTAGTCAACACCTATTGTAGCAACATGGATCTCACTTTATTTACAACATTTTTAGTGGATACTATTAGGGGATGAAAAAGATACTCTCCTATAATAAAAATCTATAAAATCTTGAAAATTATGTACCATTTCCATTCATAGAATGACATATAATTTTTTTATGTTATGAATATTGATATCGTAGATATACACATATTATGTCACTATTAATAAAATTTTAATACATCTAATGTTTTATTATCTTCTCATACCTAATTCAGTATCACAGATAAAATATATTGTAAATTTGTATAATTTATTCTCGTGATGTATAGAAAATTTCTCAAAAATATGAGAATGATAGGCACCGGTATGAAATAATGAACATGATAATACAAAACATAGATTGATGGTATTGATAATATTAGAATGCTCAAATACATCATAAACTATAGGGTTATCCATGGTTTATATATTAAAAACCTTTATACAATAACTATGATATATGAATCTCTACCCAATAAATGGAGCTTCTCTTAATCAACTCTAGCAGACCTGCTAGCAGCCTAAAATAGGTTATCCAGATTGTGGTTCAATTCATCCTATAGACAATATAGTTTTATATTTTTTGGATTCCAATGTCTTTTATGATTTCTACCCACTGATCTCATTCATACCTCATAGAGAGTACCTCAGAATATGACCATAATAACTAATATAGTGTAACTACATTGCCTCAAAGGTACCATTAGTCATGATGTTAGATGGATTTCAATGACAAGGACACTGAATAGAGGATATTAAAAAACATAACAATTAACTCAAACCCCTTCCCACGATCCATCGGTGAGACCCACCTCTTCTTTACTCCCCTCACCATCATCTTTAATGGCTAGAATAGTAATCAGAAGTTAGCAGATTGTGTTGTGAATCATCCACCACTAAACCAATTTTTAAACTTATATATTTAATAATGGATTTCATGAAGACTTCATAAAAATATTGATGATTTATTAGTATAAACTTAGTGTTTAGATCCTATTTAAGCACAATTTCCAAACAACATTCCTTATATTCCCCATCATCTCTCTAGTACGTATTTAAGTAGGGTAGGTTAATAAAAGTGTAAAGATATTACATGATTGAAATAAAACCTTTATATAGGTTAAAAACCTCCTTCACCTTCATCCAATATAACTTGTTATTATATAATTGTGAAAATACTAACTGTTTAAACCCCTCAATTTAAATGATGTATTATTTTATAGCATTGAGAAATGTGTCCTACCATAGATTTCACATCCCTTATAGAATGAATGTTGTTAATTGAACTAAATGCTAGTATAGTGTTTCATTTACTTGTTATATGATATAGATGATTAACCCACTCCTAAAAATCGAAAGTAAAAAAATATTATGAGAACATGGAGAATAGTGAAACTATAACACAATCATAATATCCATGGTTTTTGGATCTGTTCATCAAAATCCCAGACCATCAACATAAAAAAATTGATCGGGACAATCTATGGTATGTTGGTCATCTAGAGTTTAGATATGTGATAAATTCTCAATTACCCTTCCTAGTTAAAATGATATGGTCATTAAGTGGTATTTTCAATAGTTTGGTAGTGAGAAATATTTAATTTATTTTCCCAAAAATAAATAACCCCAAGGATAAAAAAATCACTATAAATGTTTTAAGTAACCTCATTCTTATCTCCCTAACTTCCACAAATCAAAAATAAATCAACTTTAAAACAGTAATAAATTATTTTAAATCAGTTTTACATGCTTAGGAAATTATATAAAAACAACTAATGCGCGATTTATGTGTAATATAAAAGAATATAGAAATAATTAACAAATAATGATGTTATCAATCAATGAAATTAGTTTTTAACACATATTATCCATATATATATATATATGAAACCACCTCCATTTATTGTTAGAGATTAATTTAACATAATCCATTGAAAACATCAAATACGAACATAATAAATAAAGATAAGATAAGAAATAACATGGAATGATACCCCACATGTTCTTACCTATTGATACAAAGAATGATACATGCAACCAGAGAATAAAAAATAGTTTAAAGGACACGGAATATCCCAAAATACACCATGTGACTTTTGATTCTATCATTATTATGCTTTTATGAATATTTATGGGTAATTTATTAACTCTCTATAGTCTTAGATTCTTACTATTTTTAATTAAAATATTAAAGAACCCTTTATGTGGTCTATGATTAAACTTTTTTATAATCTATGAAATAACTCCCAAAATGGAACCCTAGTCATTTCATCATAATACGTCATGTGTATCTCTCCATTTCAAGAGAACGGAAATACCCTTAGAGGTCAAATAATAAAAATGTGGGTGGTGGTTTTCCCCTCATTTATAAGTGAATTAAACTCAACGTGGTTTATAAAAAAAATGTGGAATTACCAAAAAAATAATTTGATTCATTAAAATCTATGACCAATTTTAAATACAAGAGAATGATACAATGATAAATGAAAAAGGATATAATCTACTATTCATATTAAGATCCATAGATTATGAGTCTATAACATCTAACCATATATAGTGGGAGGGATACATAGTTAATAACATTATTATACATAAATTTGTAGGTGAAATGATTAATGATGTCCAAATTTAGTTCTCCAAGGTACATATTAACTCTAAAAAGTTCATTGGTACAACCCATTGGACATATCATCCCTATTAAATAAAGAAATGAATAATTAACACTTATGCTACAATATTCATGTGTGTGAAAAACTCTCAACATTTAGTTCCACTACATAATAGATATATTCAATTAAACAATATCTACATGCTATATGAGGGACCCCTATTTGGTGTATTTAAAATTATTCAATTGGTGGTTAACTCCCTAACCCCACATACTTTTCATAAACTATAATGTGATGAACCCATGTAATTTTCTTGTAATTGTTATATTATTGGTCAATTATGGGTATGATTCATCTACAGTTTTTAAAATCTATATTTAGGTATTTGTAATGTTCAATTATTGATTTATGTTTTGTGAAGTTTTTTATAATAATCTCTAAATTCCTAGAAGTGATTTTTTATTATTTTGACATTCAATATTTTTATAGAATTTAGCTAAGTGGTGGATATGTATAATCTAAACTATGATACAAAACATTCTCCATATGATAAGAAATATAATCCATTATATTTTTGATAATATTTCTATGATCCAAATATGATTCATTATATCTATTTCATCATATCTATGAAAATTTTGGGTTATTCATAGGATATGTATCATCTTAATGTCAATAAATAAAATCATTTATTTTTTATATAACATGATGAGTAGTGAAATTTATAAAATTATTGAGACCCTCCTATTATCTATGATTTATAGTTGATATAGATGATTTACTAGGGAATTCATGATATTCAATTTATAATGTGTATGGTTTTGAAAATAAAGTGAATGATTCATTAAAGTAATAAAAAATATTTATATATTTGAAAATTAAATGTATTATTAGAATTGAAGTGATGAAATATATGGGATTCTAGTCAATTGGAAATTAATATTGATTATGACGAGACATTATTAATCGAAAAAATATCATAATATAATAAAGACTAAATTGTTATTCATACTGTGTTTTTAGAAGATAGAGTGTGCGCTATAGAGAATAATATTTTAATTTAATGGTTTAATATATGTTTCAATTTAGTTATTGTTAAAGACAATAACTACAGTGTTCATGGAAGATAATTACCTTAGGGGAAAATATTACAAAATTTTTGGGAGGATTAAATGTGAATTTTGATATTGTCTCCATATAATAATTATAAGATTTCATATATGATTATTCAAAATAAATTTTGGAGATAAATTCTAGAGGAATTCATGGTTATAATTTTAAGGGGGTTTAAATGATAAGATCTAGCTACTGAGGATCATAATAATTTTAGAATTCAAATATGTAAATATATTTTTTAAATCCTTTTGAAAATATATAGGATTAAATAATTCGAGTATTGATTTTGTGAATCTGAGTAAATGAAGATTCTATGTGTGTAAGTCCGATCATCTACTACTCAGGACCAATTTTTTTACTATTGAACCACTTCATGAAGGATACTTCAATTTATACTGTATATAATGATGGATTAAAGGGATGATATCTTATTTAGTGTGGTATAATATTGCATATTATAGTAGAATATTTTCATAGAAACATGTTTTAGAATACAAATAAAATCTTATAGGATAATATGTAGAGAGATAGATTCTATATTTAGGTCTTATATTAGTTATTCATATTAACCTATGACTCAACCCAAATGTTGCAAGAAATGATAGTCATAATGGGAAAAAATAATAAAACAATTATTTTTTTCGCGTGCATTTTAATTATCATTTTCTAAATGTGTGAGAGGATTTTTGTTGAAATATTTAGTGGACATCAACCATAACAGGTCATAAAAGTGAATATAAATAAAAATTCCCAAAAAAATTACATTGATTCAATCTCCACTACATATAAGATTCATTAGTTCAACTATCTAGTCACTTTTGGGTATAATATAGAATTATAGGTTCTCTATAAAAGTTAATAGACCTTCTATATAATTGAAAGAGAATCATAATTATTCTATCATTAAAGGAATACCTATATTTTATTAATAGAAGTGTCATGTATTGAATAATATAATTATTATTTACTTTATCACTAATTATTAAGTTTAACGATTCTTCCACTCTTGAGTTTATAATAATTGATGAAAATTATCCTATAACATATATCGATAATTGGAATTTGAATGTTCATGGAAGGAAATGAAATTTTATTCCAATTAATTTATCCAAAAAAGTATATACTAAATTATTGGTATTTTAAACTATGAAATAAATGTTTCATAATATTGATGACATATTTGAATAGAAGTCAATGTGAATGAAATTAGGCTATAAATCTGGAGATATAAATTCAATTATTTAAGTATGTATGATGATTAAACTCTTTAAAGTTACATCAAAATATTTAATCATATATTCACCGAAATAAAATGGTTTGGAGACACATTAACCTATTCAAACATTATTTTGTAATTGGTGAAAAACATTCCTTACAGGTTTAATTAAAAGATCTCCCCAATAGATGGTAATGGTTATTTGTTTTGTGATGAGTTGAAAAAAATTTATAATATTTGAAGTGAGAATTATACATTTCATTAACAAAGAAAATCGAGGAACATAATAATATCTCCCTCATTGATATAAGGAAACATAAAATCAAGATATATCACCTTGATGATTCAAAGGATGGTGATGAGAAATATGAGTTACAAATTAAAATTATTTCTCTTCATTCCAAAAACTTTAGAAGAGCATAATTTAAATTTAAATTTAAACATACAATAATATGATTTAATTATGGGGTAATAGGAAAATTTTCATGTTATTTTCTAATAAATATGAATGGTGAGGTTGAGGTAAATGAGAAATAATAACTTGTTCCAAAATGAAATTTAAAAAACAATGAATCTTTATAAAGAGAAACAGAATTTTCCAATTAATAACATACAAATATAGAGAGTAATGAAGAAGTTGATGAAAAAAAAGGAAATCTATGATGTAGAATATGAATTTTACACTAAAACACCATTTTCTCATGATTCATCTTAAAATATAAAATCCACTTAAAATAGTGATGAACAATATAAATAGAGCTACATTGATTAAATCGTGAAATTAAGTCTTTATTATTTTCATGATAAAATACCAAACTCTTGTAAAGTTAGTGGATATTTAAAAAAAATTCTGAGATGAAATTGGATGTTGAGATACTCATAAATGAATCTTATTGTAATAATGAAATCATGCACTCAAATTGAAAAGTTTTTAATATGACATTATGATAATTTATTTTTGAGAGAACCCTGTTGAAAAATAGTAGATGTTAAAAATTGATTAGAAATTAGGTACTGATTCTGAAATATCCCTAAATTAAATATGATAAGGTTCATAAAAATATGTAGAATTTTAGGATATATAATTTCAAGATACTAAAAATGTCATCCAATGAATAAAGTAAAAAAATTAAAATGTTTACTCTATGTTTCAAAGAAAAATAATAGTATAGGTTATACAACCACATAAGTCTTGTAAATGATATATAAAAAATATTAAAACTAAAATACTCTATCAAGGAATGTTGTTGAAATTTTTATAATAAAACATTCATGATGATAGGAAAAAAATAAAGCTTTTTAATTTGGTAGGACAGTTGGGAGATTTTCATTGGTATACTAATCAGTTTAAAAGAAGAATAGGTTTTATATGATATTTTCGATTTTATATAGGTAATGGGAATAATTATATATTTTTTCATAAAAATGGGTTTACATGGAATCAGAGAGGGAAATATTATGGTGGGGAGAATCTTTATGAAAATAAAGAAAATTGAGAAATAGTTTAAAGTGAATGAATTTATATGATTTCCTTCAACATAAAATATATTTCATTGTATGGAAAAAATATACGGATTATATGATAAAAATTTTCACTATTTTGTGGAATTAAATACAAAACTACCAGGAAAAAAATTTCATTTTGTTTGAGATGTGATGTTTTAGAAATAGGAGAAGGATATGGAGTCACATCTTGTTTAGGTGTATCTTTATAAAATATGTGATAAAATAACGTGGATATGGGATAGATTAAATTTTTTTTAAATAAATATAGAGACAAAAATATTAAATAATATCAAATTTCATTGTTTAATATTAGTTACATTTGTAAATGATAGTCCGTTAATTATTTTCTAAGTTGTTACAAATAAGATTATATCCAAAAAATTGAAAACCAATGGAGTGTTATTCGAATATGAGATAAAAAAATATGTTTTTGAGTGTTATCACATAGTGAGATTATATAAATGATTGAATTTTTAGAATAAACTCTTACTTCATCAAAATCATAAAATATGGAACAATTTTACTAATGGTGAAATAATCGGTGGTGACAAATTCAAAATTACCATTTATAGATATTATTTTTATTTGAGTTCACAATATTTGAAAAAGTTATAGAATATAATATATAGTTTTATTGGCTATAAAATAATAATCATAATCATAAAATGATATTTGGTGAGAAACATGAACCAGCTAATGATAGAAAGAGAGGACATTTCTAAATCATGTCAAAAGGGTGGATTATTTCAAGTGTGTCAACATAATATTTAAGACATATTACACTAGAAAATATTAACTATTACATTATAATTTTTGTGGGATAATATGAGAAAAAACCCCTAAATATATTCCGTACATAATAAAATTCATTTATTATTTTACATGTATGAATCGTATGATGTTCATGAAGTGAAAATAAGAATTTTTGAGATGTTTTGTGTTTTAAGAGTGGTGTTGACAAAGATATATGAGTTTTTATAAAAAAACTAAGAAAAAATAATTAATTGGAGTTTAATATAAATTAATTTTTTTCATATAATCTTCATTATGGTGTCAAAAATCAATTTTTTCTCGTTACACACCCAAGAAAAAAAGGATTTTTATAATGTAAGAATAATTCTTGTTGAATTCAATCTCTTAAAATTTATTTTGTGGGTGGTTATAAATATTTTTGTGCACATCAAAAATATAGACTTGTTGATTCCAAATCAAACATGACTACTAAATAATTGTAGTACTAGAAGAACACCATTTTGATGTTTTTCAATGATTTTTGGATCCCATTATTTACGAACATAAAATACAATGATCATATAAATTATATAAAAATAATGAGATAATGGTTTTATTTGGTCAATTATTTGAGTTAAGAGGCTAAAAAGGATGGATATATAGATGAAAAAGTTTTTTAACTATTATTAATAAAACATTATTGAAAATTAAACCATATTTATTGTAAAATTAAGAATATTTTGAAAATATATATTTGTAAAATAGATATATTTCTAAAAAAATTTTAGAAGAGGGAGATAGAAATGAACTAGATAATTTTTATATTTATTCATATTATAAATTTTTTGACAAAAGGTCTATCAGGAATTAAAAATTGGTACACTATATGATAACAAATATTGGGGAATATAAACATAAAATTGGACATAAAAATAAACTAGTTAATCGGATGGAGATCATATTTTAGTGACCAAACATCCCTCATATCTCAAGTTGATCCAAAAAATAGTTATTGAGAATGTTAAACACATATAATTTGTTAATTTGTTGAATTAGGATATAGATCTTATTTAATGAAATTCCGCATAGGAAGTTATCTGATGAGTAAATGGGAATGATGTCCTTAGAAAAATGCGTTTTTCTAGAAATCAAATAAATAATAAAGGTGTGGTTTCAAGGAAAAAAATAGATTAAAAAGTAAAGGTTACACTTAGGGTAAGTTAAATTATATTTTAAAAAAAATTATCTTAGTTCAATATATAAATATATAAGAAAATTCAATATTATTGTAGAATATAAGTAATATATCATTTACCAAGTACATGAGATGCCAACCTTTATGAATGGAGAACATGAATAATATGTTTTTATTGATAAACCTGATGTTTTTTCTTAAAAATGATGGAGTAATGGTATATAGGGTAACAAAACATCATTACAGGCTTCAACAGGCCCATAAATATTAGTATTATATATTAGATAAAAACATAATAGATATGGAGTTAAATAATGCTAATGATGCTGGAATTTTTTTGTGAAGCTGATGAGAACAAGTACCCTTAATATCATTATATATTTAAGTCATATTTTTTATTGGAAAAAAAGAGTGTTCTGATTTTAAATTTCCAAGGAAAATATATAGTCATTTTGAAATTTCAATAAATAGAGAGATGAGTTTCATTGAAGAATTAAATTTCCTATAAAAATATGATATTTATTTTCTAACCAATGAAAAATATTCCATGGAATTTTTGAATAAATATAGAATTGATGTATCTAGAGTGGTTTCCCCATTCGTTAAATCTAGTGAAAAGATGTGAAATGATAAAGGATAAAAATTTATGATTCAAATGGTGTTTAAATAGAATATTAAATATTTTTTATTTCAATAAATCAAAACTCAATGTTGTTTATATAGTGAGCTTCTATGTATTTTACAAAAGTTGGGATTTCATGACTATAGTAACACAGGGCTGCTGGTTACATTATTACATTGGTATAAGAAATAAGGGATTGAAACAAAAATGATTTATTAGTTTAGAATTTTTATGAATCTATATATATATAAGGGGGGGTGGGATTTCCATATTATATTATAAAAATAAAACATTACATAACAAATCACCCATGAGGGTCATTTAAATATCCATTTTTATATCATGGGGAAAGGAAAACACAATAAAGGGTGATCTCAAGTGATTATTGATAGATAATATATAATGAAATATATCTTGATTAGATAATTAACTAACAATATGGGAAAGGGGATAATCAATAAATATTCTATTTAATCAAGATCCTGAGAAAAATATATGGATAGAAAATATCAACTTAATAATCATATGGATAATATTAACTAGAGTCTTAATAAAGGAATTGAATACTGGAAAACATAATCATCTTATCATCAAATAATCATCCCAATATATCATAAACCATAAAATCAAGTCCTTAGGCCTATAAATTTAATTGAATGGTTTGGTGTAAACTAAATAAATATCTAAGTTTGAAACTGTTTTTTCTCATGAGACATTTCAAAGCATCGGAGGGGGAGCTATCTGTAATCGGTCCCTACACATCAAAAATAAATTTTTGATGCATTCACAATATAATTAATCCCAAAACTAATTCTAATTAATATTCCATTTTAATTAATAAATATTATTATTGAATCCAGAATATAGAGTATCAGTATTTCCCTTGTAAATTAAATAATATTCTTAACATTCTTCCTTCAACAAATAGATTATTTTGAATTATTATATGGTTAATATAAAATCGATGTTTTATATGGGTTATATAACCATGATATAGAAAATATAGATATGAAATAGAGAAATAATGTTTAATAAATAAGGGATAGTGACAGAGAATATGATCATAAGAAATATATTGATCTCAAAATTAGTTATAATATCTAAATCAGTAAATGTTGATAAAAGACCATCAATACCTTAGAAATTATTTTTTGAAACAATGGCTCTATTTTTTAAAATTATAGAAAAAAAATGATGAATGACAATAAAAATAAAAAACCTGAAATCTTTTATAACATGGTTTAAAAAATTAAGATAAATATTATTTCAAAATTTATGTTCATCTTATATGAAAATAATGATTTTATATTGTAATAAAGAACAAAAAACATGAAATAATGAAAAAATATTCTTTAAAATCAATAGACACATTTATATAAATTTAAATATCCAATATAAGTCACAGAGATTGAATAATCCATTCATATCTTCTCTGTTAAAATGATTATTCCCTTATTATGTTTACAGAAAAATGTTTTTTTAGAAAACATTAAACAGATTCATCTTGAAATACTGTCAAAAACATCAAAGGCATTAGGAAACATCCTTTAATAATAATCTAAAATTAGATAAAAAAAATTGTAATTCAATTTTAAGAACATTTATATGCAAGAGAAAGTTTCCCAACTGAAAATTAGAAATAAGGATTGTTTTATTTAAAAACATTCATTAGATCATAGAGTAAAAAAGATATGAATAGTTGGAATAATTCTTGGAACCCCCATTAATTACTATAGGATAATGAAATATATAGGATATTTGAAGATAATGAGGGGACTAAAGAATTTTATACATTAATATTTCATACTTCTTGATGAATATTTAATAAATTTTACAATAATAAATTCCTTATAATTCCAAAATGATTAGTGTCATTAGAGACTAGATACATAATAATCTTATTTAATGAATGATATTTAGTATCTCTCAAAAAATTATTCTCACATATTAAACTTATTATATGTAACCAATATAAATCCATTCATCATAACCTTGGGAAATAAAAAAAACGGAAGTGTGAGCTAATATTATAATTAAAGAAAAAAATGATATCTCAGTTAGTGATTATACTTGAGTATAAGATATACATAAGTGCATGACAACATGATCATGATGTGTGAAAATCATACCTAATTTTTGAATGATCATTAATCTAAAATAATTTAATAAGAAATTATCATAAAAATGTAATAAGTTTTTTAAGTGTGTGGAATCATCAAAAATCAATTTTGAGTCATGGGAACATGTCACAAGAATAGGATATAATATTATGGTATATACATAATAATATAAAATCACATACATAGTAAAGTATCACTCTCAAGACTGTCATTTTGAACAATGTCCCATAATGGAAATGTATACTCGGCCATTTTTTAACATTCTCTTAAGAGTTACTTCCATCTTGTTAACATCATCCTCAAATAGGAGTTTATTAACTCTATCATTTCATAGTATTTTATTAAATTCATTATATTTTATGAGATTCTCAACTCTTTCATCAATACCTAATGGATTGATGGGATAAATAATTATGGGCCCACCCATAACATATCCATATTCCATTCATATCTATTCCAAAATATAATAAAAGAGGTGTCATATCATCGCATAAAAACCCATATAATGGAAAAAAAATCTAAAATAATCATCATTACTTCATAGTAAAATCCATGGAAATGAAATGTATTTATAATTTCATAATCATAATTGAGTTAACCTATGAGAGATAAAACAGTATCATATAATCGTCCTAAATTCAAAATAATCATAATCCTTCCAGAGAAAATAAAGTAGATTGTTTATGTAACACCACAACCTGAACCACCTAGTATGAGATGGAGTGTGACATTACCTCATCTGTGTCTCCTAGGATGCAAGGGGTTTTTGACTAGTAGATAGGATCTAAAGATATTAGTGGGGATAATATACACTCATTATCATGTCTTTGTACAAAAATATAAAAAATAATACAATAAACATAGTATATGTGAAAAATAAAAAATCAAAATATCATATGGAATACATCTCATATAGTTAATAAAAAATTGGTTTTCAAAGTGGAAATACACATCATGGTATTTAATGTATGAAAGTAATAACAATTTATTTATTAAAATTCAAAATAGGGTCTTGGTATCACCACCAACTCAAAGTCACAATTTCCTCAACTCTTAATATTAGAGCCCTCACCCTTTATTGTATCCCTATCTATGAAATATTTATGTGGGCTATGTTTTCCATGTAGGGAATGAGTAATAAATATAGTATTAAAACACTAATTAATCCTTATCATACGTTATAAAAATATATAAATTTTTATGGCATGAAATTTGGTAAATTATCAAATAAAAATAAAGTCACACATATACTGATTCATATTCTGCTAACCAATCCTCTATGAACTCTGACTCCACCTTCTTCGACATGTTATTAGTATAGATTTTAGGGTAAGTCAAAAACAGTATTTCCTTTAATGAAATGGAGAACTTATCACCCTAAAAATGGTCATTATTAGTAACACCAGATGCCCCACCATGATGGTGGTCATTATCTGGGAATCTACACACCGCACTCTAATGGTGGTCATTATTCAAGAATATATATACACCACCTTTCAAATGGTTGTTATAAGGACCCGGCCATAAAACAATACATAATATTGAATTAAGAGAATAATTCACATTGAGGATATTTTCAGGTTTAGAGTTTTAGAGAATTAGTCCATAAATAATACATAACAACTTGAAGATTACATGTAGACAGAACTACTCAGTATCCATTTTATCATAAAATAAAAACTGTTGAAAAGAAACACATCTATTTCCATGTATTAGACAGTCTGACTTTTCTGTGATCCATTCCTTGACCCTATTCATCTTTAAGTCCTATGAAAAACATTTAAAAAACTTAGGATGAGCATAAAATGCTTAGTTAGGGTTATAAAATAAGGAAAGAAAACATTATCCCATCAATAATTACAAATCAATGAAACCAATACTTTTCAATCATAACATACCTTACAAAATTATAAGATTTATGAATAACAGATAGAAATCATAAATCATACAGGTAACATATGGCATTCATAACATACTTTCATTTTAGCTATCACAGGTATATAGGGAGTCGCATTTGGAATATCCATCACAGTATATTCCCTAAATCTCTTAGGATAAACATTTACGTTTACCTCCGTCACGTTACCCAATTCATTGGAGAGCTGTCTCGAGCTCACCCGCCCTAGGTTTATAACGGAACCACCCGTATACGTAAACAATTCCTAATAACTATAACATAACACATAAAACAAGCATAAAGTAAATATAAAATTTCCACATTCCAATCACAATACATCATATCAATATATTGAAATAAAAAATTCTTTAACAAACCATTTTCGTAACCATTTAAAAAATAAAATAAATAGATTTTTGAATCAAAATGTCCCATACCACTTTGAAGATTTTAAATAAATTAACATTTTAAAACGTTAATGTTCATATAAATAAATCCCAAAACCATTTTGAAAACATGGATATTGATGATAAATATTTAGAATAATAAATCATTAAAACCTTTAAAATGATATTTTAGTTAAAGAGTTTTTAACAAAATGAGAGATGCTTGAATACAAATAATTGACGAATAACATTTAATCATAACTTTATAATATCATGAGAATGAAAGGTTTCATGATAGAATATGTCAAAGGATATTATATACACCATATAAGAGTGAATCGGTGCATAAAAATAATGAAGTCTCAATGGAATGTAAATTGAGACGCAATCCCTTATAATGACGGTATCCTTAGATTAAAGATAAATCAATGACATAATTTATGTGTGAAAAATATAAATACACCCAATATAAGTGGATATTAATTGTAAAATAATCATAGGTCATTCACACATATTTATATCATGTCATAATCAACATGTAGAAGTTTAACCCAAAGAATTGAAATTGGGTTAAGAAGTCCCTTTACAAAAATTCGACAGCCTAACGGTATCACTTTAAAATTCAGAAAACGATTTGATGAGATAAAAAGAATATCTCATCACATGGAAATAAAATTTACATAAAAAAGGATATATAATAACATATCCCAACATAAGAAGATTTAAATTAAAATACTTAACAAAAATAAGTCTTTTAAAAGAGGAGGGTGAAAGGTTCCCTTACCAATTTGGTAACTTTCGAAACATACCTCACATGAAAGAAGGATCATAAAATGAATATTTAATTACCCATAAATTAAATTTTATTACACAGGTAATACATTCATGTACATTACATAAACCACATGCAATAAATAAGTGGAGAACAACTGAAATCTCATAGAATTGAAAGTGAGATAAGAAATCCCCTACGAAAATTCGGCAGCCTAACGGTGCCACTTAAAACATCCAAAAAATGGACTGATGAGATCAAATAGGGTCTCTCATCATATGAGGATAAAACTTACTGTATTATTAATATAAAAGAACATCCCCAAACATAATAAATAGGATCTTAGATGAAGTGACATAAAAGAGAGAACTTAAAAATAAAGAGAGAGGTAGGATCCCTTACCACGTGTCCGACTTGACCAGTTCATTCTTTAACATCCCGAATAATAAACTAAAGTTAATTTATACTTGCTTCATAAAATTTTTAAATTTTATTATTCCTTTTATATCACTTATTATTATGTTATAAACATTATATAATCATTTAAGCTAATAATGTTCATTTTGTCAATATTTGGTACTTGAGTCAAAAATGGACTTCTTATAATTACATGTTGTTCATGTGGTCAAAGATTCATTATATCAAAAATTATATTCCTGATTTGGATATTATATATATCATATATATCCAGAATACAAATTTATTTATAATAGTACATAACATTTAGAGGTAAGAAATTAAAAGCACCGTTAATGGAGACGGTAAGTCGTACGTACGCATGAATGATACTTCCATTTATATTTATTAATTTAATGGAATTAAAACATAATTACACATAGTTATATTATAATTATAGTATAATATCATATATATTATTATTAAATCCATCCTTTATACATCCCAAATAAGGCATTAACGATTCATATCACTTTAAGGGGGCAGTAGTCCGCACATCCTTTAATGAGATTATTGTATTTACCCACTATGGAAACCATAAAGGTATGATATAAATTGAAAATACAAAATCATAAAGAAAACATAAACATAACATATATCATATATAAATACAGTTCCATCATAATGGCCACCATGAGAGGCGGTTGGAGATAATTGAACAGTCATCATTTCTTGAGGCGTTTGGTTGTCATCCACAAAAACATTATGTTCTTCACCCATTAGATGGATGTGTGTGTAATTTTAGTTCGAATACTTCTCATAAACAAATCCTAGTATATTGAGGATACTGGTGTTGTTACAAATAAAGGAATAAAAAGAGTTTAGGTGTTGTAGAAGTAAAATAAAAGATAACAATTTAAGAGAAAATGTTACCTTTAATTTGGGTAACTCCCTCTAGTTTGAACCAAAAGGACTCTTGAAGTTCCTTGTTCCTAAGGTAAGGTTTCTAGGAGGAGGAGAGGGATTTAGGGAGCTTAATTGGGTAGAGTTTGGATGAGCCAAAAGTCTTTAGAGGTGTGAGTAATTGGTTAGAAGTGGTCTCCTTTTATAAGGGAGAAGAGGGGTCTTTAAGAAACTGTGAAAACATTATTTTATTATAATCAAATCTTTGGATTCAAAATGTCCAAAAATCATTAAAGTGTAATATAAGATGACTCATATTCTAAATAAAATCATCCAATCAGAATTGGACATTTTTTGGATAATATTTTAACCATTATATTCTTATTTATTTAAATCATTTATTAATGAGGTAAACGTTGCATCATTATTGTGTCATATAAAATTTAATTTATTTGATGACTAAAAATTATATTAAAAATAAAATGATGTAGTAAATATTTTTATATTTCTAATGAATATTTATAGTTGAAAATATAATTCATATAAACCACTCTAAAAATTATTTTACTAAAAGATATTTGTTTTTGTCATTTTTTCCTTTACTTTAAGTTAATTAATCTAAATTATCATTATCTCTCCCAAGTGGTTAAATGGAGTCCAAAAATATACCCCATGATGATCATGGTCGTAAATGACAAAACCAATAAGGTTTGGACAAGTGTTACGGTAATTTTGAATTATTATAATATTCTTTTAACCTTGAATTACCCTATTTACCTTTAACTGCAGTAAATAAAAGTCAAAAGTTACTATTCACCAAAAATTATTTTTATCTTATTGAACCAAATTTTACATACTAATAACAACCATGTATGTCTGAATTTCAAAATTCAATTCACATAAGAGGTAAAATTTCATTTAAATGAAAAATTCAGTTTTTTAACTACCACTTAATGGTTACACTATTAATCAAAAATTGATGTTTTTCAGAAAAATACCAAAAATATTCACTCTAAGCCATATTTGATATTCCAAATTAAAAAATGATATTCATATAACAAAATTCAAAACATATAAGTTTCATTAGTTAATTTTATAATTAATTCCAGCAGTCCAAACAAATAGCTTGTTTTTAAGAAACAATATCTATCTAAAGATTGACACTTGTTTATCTCCAATTTCAAAGTGAAATTAATTCCAATGACAAACATTGGATTAAATGTTAAAAATATATTCTAATTAAACTTTAAAACCAATTAAAAATACAATCTATCCATATTAATAAATTAGATTAAAAGGCACTTTTGAATTAAAATACAATATTTTTCACTATTCATTAAAAATGAACTTTATCAGAAAAATACCAAAAAATTACGCAAAGTAAAATTTTATGTCCCCATTCTAAATAAGGATTTTATTTGGACAATTAAAAATTATTAAAGTGACCAAAAATATATTTAAAAAGGGTTCGCCAATAAAAGGTGGTAAATCGTCCTTTTAATGTAAATTATGCTTAAAATTAGATTCATTCATATTTTAAGCCTCTAACTTTCTATTGGATGAATGTAAATACATTTAACAATCATTTATAATCATATTGTAGTTAGTTTTGTTCATTCTTACCAATACAACGGCTAGGAGATAACTACTATTTAAAATAATAATATTATATTATTAGTGTGCAACTTAAGATTTCATAGAAACCCGTTGTTCTGAATCGGGTATGCTATCACACATAACAACCCCTTTAAAGTAAAATTAATATTTAATTCACAAATATTAATAAATATGAAAAATTTCATATTATTTATTTATTTGGGATGTTACATCCTTCCCACCTTTTGGGAATTGCATCCTAACAATTTTAAAACTGGGCTTGGAAACTTCATTAAAATTCCATCATCAGAAAAGAGTCAGTAAAACTATCACTTTAAAAGAAAGAAAGTGAAGTAAAAAATGTCACCCGAGATAACACATTCTAGGATTCCATGTAGGAAAACATGGATATGGAAGAGAAAACAAACGGTCATGTTCTGATGGAGAGTGATAGAAAACATGATTAAGAGAAAGTTAACCACCATAAAATAACAAACTTATGATGCGTTAAAGGGTCTTTGATTACCCAGTAGGAAACGTAAACCAAAAACGTTTTTGTTTTACTTTCCTTTTCATAATTTTGAGGAATTCATTTACTACATAGAATAAGAACATAAGGAAATATACTGACCTTCAATTAGAGTTTCATCCTTTAACAATTTTCTACCAAAAACTAATATTTTCATCAAACAATGACCATTAAAAAAGACTTGGTCACATCAAATGCACAAGAATCATCTTCTATAGAATCACATAATCATCAAAAAAAAGAACTATATATTTCCCTTGACTTTAGAAGTCGACTAAAACCAAAATGGTTAGTTCGAGATAAGATAATACCCAAAAAGGAAAATCCATTACAAAAACAACAACCACTCTTAATCTCCAAAATTGGTCTAAAAAACCAACAGTTCAATAAAGACCATTTAATAAAAAACTATCCATAAAATTCTTCAAAAGTAATCCAAACTAAGATTGAAACCCAAATCTCATAAAAATTTAATTACATAGTCTTCCAAGATAAATCTTAACATTTATCTCCAAATAACATTAGTTACTCACAAGGTCTCATTTTGATAAGTAATTAACCTAATCACATATTCTCCATGATGGGTTAATCATTTTCATAAATAAAACAAATCTTCATATGTCCACAATAAAAAGATAGATTCTTCCAAAATAAAATTTTCAACCATTATTCCACAATTTAAATCCCATAGTATTCTATATTCCTTAGGCATATAGTGTTTCCTCAAAATAGAGAACGTCTTCCAAAACAACCATTATCACTTAATCACCAAATCATTTTTTATACTATGTATATCCATTTGATAAAACATAAGTTCCCAAAATGAACATATTTAAGTTCCATAAAATCATGTTACTAAAATACTAAGTCATACTAACCAGGGACTTCACGTAAGCTAGTGGTATGTGATGCACCCTTGTTACCCTTTGGTTGTGGGTTCGATTCCTACGGCCTTTCCGGATGTGACGGGTTGTCACCCATCTTACGAGTTATCCTTTTTTATAAAATGAAAATAAATAACCATAACACGTTTTAACCTCAATGTTCTTTCTTATAACTTTCATTTTAATCCCAATATATTAATACCTCAACATTTTAATTGATGAAGCCTTATATGTATTTTACTTTATTTTATTTTACCACCAAATGTAAAATAAAACTATTACTAATAGAAATAACAATATACCTTCATCATGGAGTTCATATAGTTCCATTGTCATCTTGTTCTTGTAGGTAGAATGTCCATGCATTGCAATAATGATTTAGGAATCCTTCAAAATCATTTGCTTTCTTCATCCAAATACACATTGTACAACTTGGGTCATATGGGTGTTCACAAAAAAATAGTTTTGGAAAATAATCATGCATGACATATAATTTCAAAACATCTGATAAAACATGGTATTTATAAAACAGTCGGACCGAATTTGAGTTGAAACTTTCAATCAATGGTCCTTTTAAAATACTATAAGCATGTGCTGAGAGACTATATTTTAATATAAAATATAAATAGGTTGCGCAAGGGTATCCTTCTTCGGTGCCTTTTTCAAAATCATAATATTCTTCAAAATCTTGTGATAAGGTAAAATATTTGAAAATCCCTTGATAATATTTTCCTTTATTGAAAATATGAGAATATTGTGAAGACATGATTTTATTAAATATGACCCATGATCTACAATGATATCGAGGTATAGTGGAGGTGTTTGATATCTCAAACAACTAATTGCAAGTGAGTTGTATGTTAGAAAAAGTTCCACAATCATCCAAACATTACTTTGCAATAATTGTTGCAAGAATTTCATCAGGAAGAGATATGAATGTCATTTGGGATCCTCCTCCTTCCATTTGTAACTGACTTTCCTTGATCTGAAAAAGTTATAAAACAAGGATTTAACTGAAATAATAGACATAAGGACTAACCATGTGTCTAATGAAAACTCATAATCCCTAATGTTGTCTAAACTGACCTCTGATACCAACTATAAGGACTCGGCCTTAACACAATACATAATCTTGAATTAAACGAATAATTCACATTGAGGATCTTTTTAGGTTTATAGTTTTAGAGAATTAGGCCATAACTAATACATAACAACTTGATGGTTACATGTAGACAATACTACTCAGTATCCATTTTATCATAAAATAAAAACTGTTGAAAAGAAACATGTCTAGTTCCATGTTTTAGACAGTATGACTTTTCCTTGATCCATTCCATGAACCTATTCATATTTAAGTCCTGTGATAAAAATTTCAAAAACTTTCTATGAGCATAAAATGCTCAGTAAGGGTTATAAAATAAGGAAAGAAAACATTATCCCATTAGTTATTACAAATCAATGAAACCAATACTTTTCAATCATAACATTCCTTACAAAATCATAAGATTTATGAATAACACATAGAAATCATAAATCATAAAGTTAAATTATGGAATTCATAGCATACTTAAATTTTTAGCTATCATAGATACATAGTGAGCCACATTTGGAATACACGTCACAGTATATTCTCTAAATCTCTTTGGAGAAACATTCATGTTTACCTCCGTCACGTTACCCAATGCGTTGGAGAGCTATCTCGAGCTCACCCGCCCTAGGTTTACCACGGAACCACTCGTATACATAAACAATTCCCAATATCCATAAAATTTCAACATTCCAATCATAATATATCATATCAATATATTTAAATAAACAATACTTTATCAAAGCATTTTCATAACCATTTAAAACACTTAATAAATAGATTTTTGAATCAAATTTTCCCATACCACATTGATGATTTTAAATAAATTAACATTTTAAAACATTAAATTCCTTATAAATAAATCCCAAAACCATTTTGAAAACATGGAGATTGATGATAAATATATAGAATAATAAATCTTTAAAACATTTAACATAATATTTTAGTTAAATTGTTTTTAAAAAAATAAGAGATGCTTGAATACAAATAATTTAGGAATAAAAATCAATCATAACTTTATAATATCATGAGAATATAAGGATTCATGATATAATATGTCAAAGTACAGTATATACACCATATAAGAGTGAATTGGTGCATAAAAATAATGAGGTCTCAATGGAATGTAAATTGAGACACAATCCCTTATAAAGATGGTACCCTTATATTAAGGATAAATCAATGACATAATTTATGTGTGACAAATATAAATACACCCAATATAAGTGGATATTAAGTGTAAAACAATCATAGGCCATTAAAACATATTTATAGCACGACATTATCAACAAGTAGAAGTTTAACCCATAGAATAGAAATTGGGTTAAGAAGTCCCTTTACAGAAATTCGACAGCCTAACGACGTCACTTTGAAATTCAAAAAACGAGTTGATGAGATAAAAAGGGTATCTCATAACATGGAAATAAAATTAACATCAATAAGGATATATATCAACATATATCAACATAATAATATGTAAATTAAAATACATAACAAAAAGAAGTCTTTTTAAAATAGGAGGGTGAAAGGTTCCCTTACCGATTTGGAAACATTCAAAACATACACCACATGAAAGAAGTATCATAAAATGAAGATTTAATTAAACATAAATTAAAGTGTATTAAACAGGGAATACATTCATGGGCATTACATACACCACATGCAATAAATAAGTGGAAAACAATGGAAATATCACAGAATTGAAAGTGATATAAGAAATCCCTCACGAAAATTCGGCAGCCTAACGACGCCACTTAAAACATCCAAAAATGGAATGATGAGATCAAATAGGGTCTCTCATCATATGAACATAAAAATTACAGTATTATTAATATAAACTAAAATCCCCTAACATAATAAAGAGGAGCTTAGAAAAAAGTGACATAAAAGAGAGTACTTAAAAAGTAAGAGAGAGGTAGGATCCCTTACCTCCTGTCTGACTTGACCCGTTCGTTCATTAACATCCTGAATAATAAAATAAAGTTAATTTATACTTGATTAATAACCTTGTTAAATTTTATTATTCATTTTATATCACTTATTACCATGTTATAAACATTATGTAATCATTTACGTTAATAATGATTGTTTTGTCGATATTTGGTACTTGAGTCAAAAATGGACTTCTTATATTTACATGTTGTTCATGTGGTCAAAGGATCATTATTTCCAAAATAATATTCATGCTTTTGATATTATATATATCATATATATCCAGAATATACATGTATTTATAATAGTACATAACATTTAGAGGTAAGAAATGAAATGCACCGTTCACGGAGACGGTAAGCCGTACGTACGCATGAACGCTACTTCTATTTCTATTTCTTAATTTAATGGAATTAAAACATAATGATAAAAACTTATATTATAATTAATTTATAATATCATATATATTATTATTAACTCCATCCTTTATATTTCTCACAGAAGTCATTAACGAGTCATAACACTTTGAGGGGGCAGTAGTCGGCACTTCCTCTAATGAGATTATCGTATTTAACCACTATGTAAACCATAAAGTTATGCTATAAATGGAAAATAAATAGGCATAAAGAAAACATAAAAATAATATATATCATTTATAAATACAGTTCTATCATAATGGACACCATGAGAGGTGGTAGGAGATAATTGAACAATCATCTTTTCGTGAGGCGTTTGGTTGTCATCCACAGAAACATTATGTTCTTCACCCATTAAATGGAGGTGTGAGTATGTTTAGTTAAAATCCTTATCATAACAATATCCTAATATATTTAGGATACTGTTGTGGTTACAAAAGAAAAGAATAATGAGAGTTTAGGCGTTGGAAAAGTAAAATAAAAGAAAACAACTTAAGAGAAACTGTTACCTTTAATTTGGGTAACTCCCTTTGGTTTGAACCAAAAGGACTCTTGAAGTGCCTTCTGCCTAAGTTAAGGCTTCTAGGAGGAGTAGAGGGATGTAGGGAGATTAATTGGGAAGATTTTTGACGATCCAAAAGGATTGAGAGGTGTGAGGAATTGGATAGAAGTGGTCTCTTTTATAAGGGAGAGGAGGTGCTCTTTAGGAAAGTGTGAAAACATTATTTTATTATAAACATATCTTCGTTTTCAAAAGGACCAAAAATCATTAAAGTCAAATATAAGATGACTATAATTCGAAATAAAATCATCCAATCAGAATTTTACATGTTTCGGATAATATTTTAATCATTATATTCTTATTTATTTAAATCATTTATTAATGAGGTAAACACTCCATCATTATTGTGTCATAAATAATTTTATTTATTTGATGTCTAAAAATTATATGAAAAATACCATGATATAGGAAATATTTTTATCTTTCTACGTAATATTTATAGTCAAAAATATAATTTATATTAACCCATCTAAAAATCAATTTACTAAAAGATATTTTCTTTTGTCATTTTTGCCTTTACATTATGTTAATTAATCTAAATAGTAATTATCACTCCAAAGTGGCTTAATTGGGTACAAAAATCGACCCCAATATTCTAATGGTCTTAAATGAATAAAACAATAAGTTGTGGACAAGTTTTAACATAATTTTGAATTATTATAATATTCTTTTAACCTTGAATTACCCTATTTACTTTTAACCACAGTAAATAAAAGTCAAAATTTACTATTCACCAAAAATTATTTTCATCTTATTGAACCACATATTAAATAATAATAACAACCATGTATGTCGGACTTTCGAAATTCATTTCACAGAAGTGGTAAAATTTCATTTAATTGATAAATTCGTTTTTTAACTACCACTTAGTGGTTTGACTATTCATCAAAAATTGATGTTTTTTAGAAAAATACCAAAAAATCACTCTAAGCTATATTTGATATTCCAAATTCAAAAATGATATTAATTTAACCAAATTCAGAACATATAAGTTGCATTTATTAATTTTATAATTAATTCCCACCGTCAAAACAAACATCGTTTTTTTAAGAAACAATATCTATCAAAAGATTGACACTTGTTTATATCCAATTTCGAAGTGAAATTAATTCCAATTACCAACATTGGATTAAATGGTAAAAATATATTCTAATTACACTATAAAACCAATAAAAAATATAATCTAACCATATAAATAAATTATATTAAAAGGCACTTTTGAATTAAAATACAATATTTTCACTATTCATTAAAAAATGAACTTTATCAGAAAAATACCAAAAAATTACCCAAAGTAAAATTTCATGTCCCCATTCTTAATAAGGATTTTATTTGGTCAATTATAAATTATTAAAGTGACCAAAACTATATTTAAAGAGGGTTCTCCATTAAAAGGTGGTAATTCGGCCTTTTAATGTAAATTATGCTTAAAATTAGATTCATTCATATTTTAAGCCTCTAACGTTCTATCAGATAAATATAAATACATTTAAAAATCATGAATAATCATATTGTAGTTAGTTTTGTTCATTCCCTCTAATACAATGTCTAGGAGTTAACTACCATTTAAAATAATAATATTATATTATTAGTGTGCAAAGTAAGATTTCAAAGAAACCTGTTGTTGTGTATCGGGTACGATATCACACATAACAACCCCTTTAAAGTAAAATTAATATTTAATTCAAAAATATTAATAAATTTGAAAAATTTCATATACTTTATTTAATTGGGATGTTACAGTTGTTATCCATTAATGATGGTAAGTCCTACTATACTTTTTTTATATAATTGGATAGCTCAAAAATCCCTTACATGGAATTATCATATTTATTCAAAAGCTAATGGATTCTCATCCTATGAATGGAATACTCCCATGTTAGTCATGATTCTTGTGATTTGACCCATAACACTAAAAACAATATACTTAAAATCCCTCATCATTCATCACACTTACCTATATGGGGCTTTATAACCAAGGGTGAACAAACAAGTCGCCCTAATACCATAAGTTTGGTTCCGCGGGCTATGAAACCTAATAATCAATTCATTTCCTAGCATGGAATAACAAGGCATATCAAGAAAAAATCTCCAGAGGCTATACATAATCATGTGGCCACATTCAACGTGGTCCAAGTCCAATAAAACAATATATACTTAAAACAACTACATGGCTATTGAATCATTTATATGGAAAGAACATAATAGTGATCCAATCTATTATCTAAAGGTTTAGTATATTGGGAGAATTAGTCTCTCACATCACTTGTACATAATAAAACATAAAAATTATTTAATTAATACTTATTTAACCACATAAAAGATCTCAATTTCTCCCTAGTATATATAATCACATGAGGATATATATAAATATATTCATTAGATAAAATCTTGGTATGAGGATATATAATATATAAGGAATAAGAGACACGAGTCAATGGAATATAGGTGAGAATAATCATGATAATCATCATCATCATTTCATAAGCATGGGATCATCATTTTAATAATGAAGTAAACATTTGAAAAAGGATTATAATGTGTCATATTCATAATAATTAAATATCATAGCAAATTGGTAAAATACCTCACATAGTTTAAAAAAATCTAGCATAATATTCTTGTATAATATATGTGTACAAATCGGGACATTATAATGGTGAACAATGAAAACATAATGTTAAAAAATAATACACATAATATAATGAGATATTTTACATTACCCAATTCATTGGAGGGATGTATAATTCATGTCCCATCAACCACATCATAAAATGCTTAAAGTCATGCATGCCACATGCAAATAGAAAAATCACTGTGAGGAAATAAAATCATGGAAATGAATGGGTTTCATAATGGATTTATATAGAATAATTTCTTGAATAACCTTTGGAGTTATCAAATGTGTAATTGAATTCATACTTTTTCATGAAAAATCATCCTTATTGAGTGGATAAGAAATAACTCAAGAAGTATCAAAGATGAGTTTTATATAAACAAATTCTTTTTGAGAAATCATTGGAGTTATAAATTAAATCATTTCTAAATTGTCAAAACAATAATATCTACAGAAAGAAAATTAAAATTATAGTAAAAGGTTATTTTATTGATATTAGAGGTATATACATACAAAAAATAATGTGAAATTGAAGATAAACCAAAAATGGAAGTTGGGTTTGAGAATCCAAAAACCTTAAATCATACTTTATTTCGTCACTTTTTTACCTCATTGATAATAATAAACATAGGTTTAAAAAAATTACGAACAAAAAAGAAAATGTGATAACATTTTCAATCATAAAATTATAATAATAGGATTATATGTCCTAATTTTTATCTTTGAAGGTGAGATTTTATGATTTTATATTTCCCTTAAATTATCATCTCTTTTATTGATTTAGGGATCATGATTTTTTTGTTATTTATAAATTACTAAGATTAACTATAGAATAATATAAATATATATATAAGTATAAAATATTATATATTATAAATAATTTTTTTTTATATTCCACAAGTTTAGTGACAAGAAAACAATTTTAATCCTATTTATTGGTTGTTAACTGACCATTAATGAGGCATTTTCCAAAGAGAAGGTGTGCGATATGCAATATGTGTTTATATTAAAAATCACTTTATTTTAGTATATAAACATTATCAATATCATATTAACATAATTTTTAATTGTTTAATGAAATTTTTGTTTAGAAAAGAAAAGTATTATATCAAATTATAAAAGAAATATTAAATAAAACGATGAAAGGAAATTACCACTTTCTTGAAGTTTTTCCTTTGGTACAACCCTTAATTTGTTGGATTATTAGACTATGGTTAATCTAGAACATCCCTAATAATTCTAAGATTCTTAATAGAATTTATTTTAGTAGATTTTTTGATTCTATACATTATGGTGGAGTGGTTTTTCATGATACGGATGTGCGTTATTAAAACTTGAGAAGAGAGGTGTTTTTGAGTTAAAATATTGAATAAAATAAATTTTCCAATATAAACCCTATAATATTGAGGTTTTTTGATAGTATTTACAATATACAAATAAAAAAATTGATTTAATATTTTAAAACATTTTATAAAATAATTAAATATATTTATTAAAAATTAATGTGGAAAAGATAAATTGTTATTTTAGTGGAATACTATTAACTATAGAACTTGGGAAATAAATTTTTGGTATAGAAATTAATTTTATTATTTTTAAGTGATACTTTTACCTTTTTAAATTATTTTTGGGATGAAATTACAAATTTAAATTTATTAAGTCCTTATAATATCATCATTATGTTAAAAACCATGCGGTATTTGAAAAATAGTATTTTTACTATTCGCATAAAAATGGATGTTTCTTAGAAAATTATCAAAAAATCACCCATGGGTGATTTAAATGATTCTATTATAGATATTAAATTAATCTTATCAAATAATTTTATGTCATAAGTTATTTTCTTTATTTTCATTAAAATTAAGATTTTTATGAAATATATTAAAATGCATTTCTTTAAAAACATGCATATAATTTAATTGAATTTTTAATCTTGAAATTTATTTTGTGAAATTATAATATTTACATTTTTGTAAATTAATATGGAAAATTATTTATTTATAATAAATTTCATTATTTAAGGTTTACATTACAATTCAAACTGTTAGTTTAATATTCCCAATGGTTATGCTACAATTCCGAGTAGTAAGGATAATATTCCAATAGTCACATTATTGTACCCTTGGTCAGAATAACTCCTATAAATGATTCTTCATTTATTCATTAAAAATTAACTACAATTCCCACCAAAGGTTCTACAATTTAAATTTTAAATATGCTGATTGGTTTTATAGTACTCTGTTTATTTTACATAGTGGTCTTAATCGGGGCGATATTTCTAGAATATCGATGATATCAAAATTTTCCATTATAGTTTTCCTATTTTATATTTCTATCCATATTTTTTAATTTTCCTGGGTTTAGGCTTCTAATAACAAAACATCCTATATAAATTAAATAATTTGTTTTTAATCTTTCTATGTGTTTTATATGTGTAATACTATAATATATAATACAAATTTATTCCGAAAAAAATTCATAAATAAATTTTGGGTCATTACATTCTTCCTCTATTTAGAATTTTCCCCCTTGGAATTTCAACACATATTCTTGGTCGAGAATAGGTTTTCTTACTTTTTTATCATTTACTATATTTCCCACATCACTTATTTATATTTATAGTTCCACCACAACACCTTGACAAGGTTAGTTGTCTTGTTTTCTATAAATTTATCTATATAGACCAATATCATCATAGTATTCTCCTAAAAAGAGATTTTGTTCTCTAGTTATACCACCTCTAGAATCAGTACATGTGAGGGATCATTTTTGTAATTCCTTATGAGAGATATGTGGGTTAGATCATGAACCTGATTCATGTTTAGTGAATGTTCTAGATGATTGGCCACTAGGTATATACGATCAAATATTTCAAAGAGAATAATGTACTGATTTTTAATATTCCCATTTATCTACATTCCAAATGACTCAATTCCATTTTTAATTTCAAAATAATTTTTTTTCTCTAACTTTAAATATCCAAGTCCAATCAATGACTTCAAGCACAAGACATCTACCGAGTATGATAAGAATTTATATGTTGTTGGATTGATTAAACATTCTACTTAATCTATTTCATATTATCAGGTCCATGTAGTTTTAATCAACCAAAATCATCCTAATATGTAGTATTACTACATGACATACCATTTTGTGCACTATAAGGATCCATTTAAATTCTCATGTAGAAGCTATTTTTGTATGGGCACTCAAATAATTGGATATTTTGATCTCATCCACCTGTAAATTCCATTGAGTAAGATCCCAAAAATTCATTGATTGTTAAAATGGTACACTCAGATTGGAAATAATTTTGGGGTGATAGGACACAATATATTTCAATTATGTATTTTGATCAGGTTGAATACTTCTATAGAATTTATAAGTGAAACTTGTATCGTTATTTGATATGAATGAAATTAAATCCTTGTACAACCTCATCACTACCTTTAATTATATTATAGAACATTTTTCAAGTGATAAATCATTCCAAATTCTGATAAAGTGGGTATTATTAATGATTTTATCCACCAAAACCCATATCATCTGTCTTCTATAATATTTCTTAAAGACACTAGAGAGAAATTACATGGTGATGTTATACTATATCTATGTGGGTATGAGAAGTATTTGCATCATCCCCTTTGAAATTTATCACTATACATTAACATTATATACAAAGAAACTTTAGGTGTACTCAGTAATATTCTTATTCATATTGTCCCACTAGAAGTTTTCTCGAAGACCATGGTACATCATGGTACATCCATGATGGATAAAGAAATATGTTTTGTGTGCATTATCTAATAGAGCTTTTTTTATCTCAGGTGATAAATTCACACAAAGTATTGCTCCCAACTGAATGAAACCTTTTAATTAAATGTGGAATTCCGGAATCTTCCCTTCATTTGGATCATTCACTCTTTTATGAATTTCTATATCATGAGTTTGTTCCTTCTTGATCATCACTTGGATAGATGGTTGCACAATCATTTGGGAAAGGTCGGATGTATTCCCTTCCTTTATGATTTTCAGATCCATCCTTTTCATATACATGAACATTTGTTCTATCTAAATCCCCATACTGGATAGTGTAGCATGTACTTTTATTCTAAAAGAATTAGCTACCATATTCATATTTCTAGGATGTTATTGAAAAAAACCTCACAGTCATTGACTACCTCTAAACCTATTCATTGATGAATATTAAGATCTTTCAATGTGAATATGTACTTTAGAATCTACTGATCTATATATATATATCAAACTTCTCACTATATAGTTATCTCTAATAAATATTATAGTAAATTATCATAGTTTCTAACTCCAAATCACGTGTTACTTAATTCTAAACAACAAACATTATATTTAATGAGGCATAGGATATCACCTTATCAATTTTCATGAATACAAAACCCATGAAATTTTTTAAACAGTCATGGTATAGCATAAAACATTCTCAACTTGACGGTATTATGAGTCAATTCAATGTGAATAGCCACTTATTAACCTACTTAATTTTTTCCTCACAGTATTTTATCCAAACATTCTCTACCACTTTCCATGTTAATAGAGTAAGTGGACTATAAAATCTGGAGAAACTTTTCAAAAAACATAATTTTTACCCCCCTCATCCAAGAAAACTATAGTTTTTATGATGCATTAGGGTATGGTTCATTCCTTTTTTCCCTTTTCTTTGATATCTCCACATAAATTCCTTCACTTGTAATCACATTCCCCTATAATGTGACTTACTACATCAAAAAGTCACAATTTCTAAACCTAGAAAATATTTTCCCATTTATTAATGTCACTATCCCAATCCTTATATTAATTTAATATTCCCCATTTTTATTGGTGTAAATGATAATATCATTAATAAATACTACCGTGATTTTTTTAATGAAGTATCTATGGACTATATTTGTCAAATATATGAGTATCTTTTGTGGAATTTGTATGTCCGAAGGGAATCACTAAAAACTCATTGTGTTTATACCATATAAAAAGGCATATCTCCAAAATTCCATCTTTCGTTAACATGATTTTATGTTATATAGAATAATGATATATATTTTATAAGCATGGATATCCTTGTTACAGCCCCAAACCAGCACTTCTAGATTTAGTGCATAAAACACAATCTCTATATTTCTAATTTTGATACCGATAAACATGATCCAATTTTATCCATCCAAAACAAACAAAATAGAAAGTAAATATTATATCACTTATATACCAAATTAACATTTAGTTTTATAGTTTTAGAGAATTAGGAAAGAAAATTACATGATAAATTGGATGCATAAAAGACTAGTTCATAAATTTTTTGATCATCTCTATATAAGTTCATCACATATAGTAACCTTATCAAGATTAAAATAAATTTAAAAATTATACAAAACCAAAGGATAAGTAATAAAAATATATGTGAGATCAAATTCTTAGTAATATTTAACCATATAATTAACAATTAAATGTAATCAGTGATCATACAATGTACATAATGGAATTATGATAAAATCCAATTGGTCCATAATAAAATTATAGAATTCATACATAATAATACTTGCATCATCAATCATGAAACATTGAATAAATATTAAAAAATGTAAACAATTATAATAATCAAGAACCATGAGCAATGTGATGTCAATATTGATCAAAGGAAACAATGAACGCCTATTGAAAGAACAAAGAAATAATGTTTGTGTCTTTGAACATTATCATCATATCACTCTTAAAATATATCTTAAAAATTCTATAACCGACATTGTAAATTAGAATTATATCTTAGGAGAAATCTATGACCACTTAACTCTACCTCTTTACCCAATGTATTTGAGTTTTATAATTGACCCATTCATACTTTATTTATAATGTAATGATACACTATTATTTTATAATGGGACCACCCTTTCATGGTTTATAATGTAGCAACCTAACATCAAAAACAATTTCCATGAACTGTATCATGAATAAATTATAGGGGGTATTCATTTCATCATAAAATTCAAAGAAACAACCATGATTCTATTCGTAATATTATTATCTTAAGGAAAATAATATTTTCACTAACATTCTCTTTGAAATAATAATAATATTTATAAAGAAAAACTACGTTTTGTATTATTACAAAATCTTCCTAGTGTATCATAAGTAAAATCAAGGGTTTTTATCTTTGATAAATATAAATACCCTCAAAATATTATTGAAAACATTCTTTAGGAAAATATCCTTTCCACTTGGGAAAATGTTTCTAAAAACAACTAATTCAAAAACTATTCTAAAAATAATTTTCATTAAAAATTGTCTTGAAAAACTATAAAATAATATTCAAAGAATATAATGATCATGATGGTGGAAAAAATATATTGATGCCATTAATTCTAAAAAAATATTCCTTTCAAACTACTGTAAATAGAGTCCAAAGTGACACAAATGGGAAACATTAAAAAGTTTTATTTTAAAACATTTTAAAATAAGTTTGAATATCTTGCAATGTTACTTTATGTAAAGATTTATGTTTTTTTAAAAATTAATTGATATATGTTTATAAATCATGGATATGTAAGAGAATGATTCCCTATCTAAGAGAATATACATGATTAGTATAACATAAAAACAACATTCATTATGTTTCATTAATTAATAAGGAAAGATACAGAAACTAAAAAATTAAACCAAATTTATATATATATAAAAATAAAATATTTTTAGTTATTGAAATTGATATTACAAGACTAACCTAGGGAAACTGAAAACATTAATAATTCTGAAAAGAAAGTAGATTGTAACATAAATCCATTACCACATCAGTTACTTTCGAATCAAAAGTCGTTGAAATAAATACTATTAAATTACTATATAAATCCCATGAATTTCATAATTTAGTATTTCAAAATTAATTTATTTGGTACTAAAAACACAATAAATGTAAATCATGGCCCATGACATGAAACATCTCTCATTAAAAGAAGATTGAGACAAATAAAACCCTTGAAACGATCTCACCTTTTGAAGTGAAAATAAATCCCTGAGTTCATTAGGTGAAAATATTTTAAAACCACATAAAGTATTTTTAAATACAAAATAACAAATATAATTATTAATTCAATCATAATAATGGAATAACTAAGTCAATGATGTAGAGGTATAACCTAATGAACATAAATTAATTTAAGATACCTCTAATTTAATTGGTGACTTCCTCATCTAATCCCCTTGGATAAAGTAATCTGGATTTTGACAGAAAATACCAAGAATTATTAAGGATTCATGATATAATAATTAAATGGTGAATAATATTCCATATAAAATTACTTATGGTCATAAAATTAAAATATTCCGTAATTAAAGGAATTTATGATAAAACCACTTACATCAAGTTTGGAATTTCAATGTATGATCATTAATTCCTATATAATAAGCTCATATCAATTATTTAATTTATTAAGAAAATTTTCTAGGTTAATTGTTTTTTCATTACACTATTTTCTCATTTATTTCAATGATATAGTTAATTATTTAATTGGTTAATCCCATGTTGGGTATTTTGATGACATTCAGTTAATAATTTCAAAATGGATTTGGTTTGTAAACCATTTTCAAATGGGTAATTGTTCCATCATCTACAGAATAAGAATTAGTAAATATTTTTCATTTTTATACAAAAATGATACATTTAATACAAACAATGAATGGTGTTCAGTAAAAATGAACTGTGTTATAATCTGGGAGATGATTGGTTGTATATGCACATGGGTAACATTTTAATTTTTTAACATACATGAGAGAAAGAATGTAATTATTATTTTATCCTCATAGAATTATTATTATATTTTAAATATATTTTTATCTCTCCAAATTTTTCATATATGTCATTTTTTTGATGAGGGCATGAGAAAAAATCACATTTATCCGGGGAGGTAGTATTCCACACGTACACGTTGACGACATTATCATTTTTCAATAGATAGAATTGTAAGAAAAAATATGATATATTATCTTTAATGAATGATAATTATATAATTAATATAAAATATATACATATATATAATCCCTCACTATAACATGTCATGAGATATGGTGATGGAAAACAAATCACATTAGTTCATGAGGTGGTAGTACGCCTTACACGCGGATGATAGTTTAATTTTATATTTGATGGAATAGTATAAGGATATAGGTAATTCTATTAACTTAAAAAAGATATGTGTATTTCTAAGATATTTATGTAATTATTTTATCCTGTTTAATGAGTTTTTGGAGGATTTTTACGAATAAATAAAACTAAAATATTCAATTTAAGAAAATAATTATTCTTCTGAAAACCACTTTTTCCTTAAACTATAATCCCTATAAATGAGGTATTATTTCCATAAATAGGGCCTCAATAATGTGGGGAGGGATAATAGGAACATGATTTTTAGTTATTTTTAAAACCAAATTTATTTTTATATATAGTGTAAAGGGGAGAGACATTCTGTTTCATAAGAGAGAGGAGGGGCATTCTTTGAATTCCGAAAAAAATTATTATAAATTAATTAGCCTTACAGAAATTGATCGAAATTGATATAATTAGTATATAGGAAGGGTACAGATTTTTTCTCATAAATTAGGTGATTATTTCATCCTTATATATTTGTTTTAATCCCTAATTAACGTTTTTGGAAATTATAATGATATCAATGACTCTTACTCTTTTTGGGTCAAGAGATAAGACATAAAAATATTTCTAAAAAAATGGAATATGGTTGATATTTTAAACTATATACTATTCACTTACTTGAATATATTATTTTTATTGATGTTTAAATCATTTAGTAAAACAATTTCTATTATAATATATAATTACTACCATTTTTGAAAATACATGAAATATTATAATATAATATGTATCTAGATCATGTAAAATGTTTAAAAAATGGCATGTGTTGAAATATAAGAAATATATAGTTTTAATATATTAACATAATTCAATTTCTATAGGTTTATAAATCATTTGAAACCATATATTCTCAATTAACCCATCTGTAAACCGTTTTTACCATAACTGTGGTAATGTATTTTTTAGTTTACAAGTGTTGACATTTTATTTACAAGTTATCAACTTACTTATAAATAGATAATTGATGAAATTTTCAAACATTTCATATCATAATTATAATATTTATAGATATTTATTATTTTCAAATAAAAATTATAAAAAATATTTACAGTAATATAGTATTAATGTAGTTTTGAGAACTACTCACATAATTTGATTATGAAATTAACATAAAAGTAATGGAACCAAAATATAATCCATTAAAAAATTGATAGAAATTTATTTTTATCAATTAAATTCATTGTACTGTAAAACCCACTCAAAAAATAATAATTTTAATGGTACTAGAATTATTTAATTTATTTTTGTACTACTATAAGAAGTATTGTATCAGAATTGGGTAGGCATTTAAAATAATTCTTTCACCACTACAAAAATATAATGATAACAAATAATTTATATATTAAATTAACATTTAAAATCAAAAAAAATATTTTTTTTATCTAGTTCAACAAATATTATTGATATTAAAAATATGATAGTGACATTTTATATATTTTATTTACTTAAAATAATATATAAGTCATTTTTAAAGAAACATGTAACAAAATATCCAAAAATAAAAATATTGGATAATTATAGATTCATTTCACTCATCCAATAGACTAAATACAATTTTTAGGGTCATTTATAGTCCTTATCAAAGTATTCTTAACCTTAATTAAAAGATTTTCCTTTATAGTGTAAACAAATGATTACTAGGGTTACTATTCATAATGGCCAACAATAAATGGGAATTGTTTTCTAAATCAAGACCTCAAGATTAAAAATATGTATTTTAGTTTTCAATATTGAAATTATATATGTGGAAGAAATTTCTTTAATATTAATCTCCCAAAGCAACGAAAAGTGGTTTTTTAGAAAAATGTGTTTTTAATCCCATAAGAGAACTTATACAAAAAATAGTTATAATGATTATTTAAATTTATTATATATAATTAAATAAGTATTATATTAATTTTATACTTAAATAAAATAATAATGAGAAATTTAAATTTAATGAATTGACATATTTACAAAAATTCATATTTTTCACTATTTACTGTAAAATCCTTCATTTTAGAAAAATCCTAAAATTTCTCCCTAAGAAAATTTTGATATATAAATTTCAAAAATGATATCATTTTTTTAAAATATAATTTATAAAAATTATAAAAAATAAATATAATATTTTCATAAAAAATTTATAAAAACTATTTTTTATTAATACATATTTCTAAATAATAAAAAATGAACTTATGGAATATTTAGTGATTATTATCAATTAAATTTTTGTTTAGTAGAATATATATATATCATAATGCAGTTAATATTATTCATACCCACAAATTTAATAGTTTGTTTTCAACTATAACATTTAAATATTAATATTTCAATGTTATTTGAAGCTCGGTGTTTTATGCAATATATGCTATCAAGTATAGTGTTATTTTAAAATGAAGGGAAATTATTTTCTACCCCCACCCCCAACCTAATAAATTTCTTCCTGGAAATTGGTTCTTTATCTCACCAATAAAAGTTTTTTACATTTCAAAATACCATTGTTTAAATCCTTAAATCAAACATCCTAGGGGTTAATAAAACACTTTTCTAAAAAGTGGAAAAGGGAAATAAGAAGTTCATCTTCAATAAAACAAAAAAGGATTCCAAATAAAATACAATTATTGGATTATGAAACTATATATAAGGAGAAAACAATAATTTATAGATAATGATAGAGATTGATAGAGAACATTGATCACAAGAAAGTAAACCTTCATGAGAAATTCAATAACTAAACAATTTTAAATCAACATAGTGTAATAAGGACTGTTAATTCATTACAAATGAATGTAATAGTACATTATTTTGTCTTAATATCATTTTCCATGATTTTAAAAACTCATTTACCATATATACCAAGAAAAAATTTATTCATACTTGAAAAATAGAATTCCATCCTTTAATCAATTTTCACCAAAATATTGTCTTTCTATCCAAACAATGATTATTCAACTTGGATTCTTTTCTTTCCTAACTCACTAAAATCAACTCACATAATATCATATAATCAATAATAAGATAAAAATATATAAATCATGTATTTATAAATTAACCAAAACTGAAATGATTATAATATATTAATATAATATCCAATATGTACAAAACTATATATGGAGAAGAAATACATTAATCTGTAAAATTAAATATTAATACCCAATGTTTAACAAAATAATTCCTCAAAAATATATCCTTATGAATTTTAAAAATATATCTAGATATGATTTAAACCTTATTAATTAGAATTATTTTATAAAAAATATATTCTCTCATAAACATAACTTTTATTTCAAAAGAATATCAATGTTTGAACTTATATCATTCCATAAAAAAATAATCCTACCTCCCAAAGAACCTAAATTTCCTCAAATTAAACAATTTTTTAGCCTCATATGTTATCTCATACCATCTAAATTATATCCCAAAAATTATAATATAATTTTTTCATATAATAATTCTTATTAAATCATATGATACACCTAAGGGTTGATTTTACCTTAACCCAATAAAATTTATATAATAAATATCATTAATCGCTTTCAAATCCCATTAATGTAACCTCAAATTATTCTGTATGTGCCATTAAACTTATGATAAATCATAAACATATAAATCCATGATCGTATCCGTAACTGTTATGATAACCTCACATTAAAACAACCAAATCTCAAGAATTTTCTAAACCCTACTCTGATACCAACTATAATAGCCCCAGACCCACACATCTAGATTCTATACATAAAATATAATCTTTACATATTTCATCTTCATTCCAACAAATGTGATTCAATTTTATCTATCTAAGACATATAACATAAACATTAAATATTCTATCACTTACATAGCCATGGACCTTAAAGTTTTATTGTTTTATATAAGTATGAAAAACTTTTACATAACAACTACGATACATGAACTACAAGTTGATAAAGACATAAATCATCTCCAACTATATTATTCACATATAAAAAATATATTTTATATAACAAACTTAAAATCATTCTTCATATCCTATAAAAAATTATATATAATAATGGTGAGCTGAAAAGTGCAGTAATATTAAAAATATGCATTAACAATTAAATGTCATGAGTGAGTATAATATGTGTTTTATGGTATTATGAAATAATAATAATTCTTTAGTATGGAATGAGAGAATTCATACCCATCAATACATGGATCATCAATCCTGAAAAATGTTAAAAATCATTAACATAAGAAAGTATTTTTTAATTCAAATAGCATGATCCATGTAATTGAAAATGTTAACAGAGGAAAATTTGAATACCCATAGAAATAAAAAATAAAATGTTTGTAAATATTGTAACATTTTCAACATATCACTTTTACAATAACTTTTATAAATAAAATAACCTACGTGGTGAATTAAAATAACTTATTTGGAGTGACTTATAACAGGTAACTCTCTATCTTTACCCAATTATATTTAGGTACTTAATAGACTCACCCATCCATGGTTTATATTCTAATAAACCATCATATGTTTTTAAAATAAACCACCCTTCCATTGTTTATAATGAACCCACCGATCATTATAAATTTTTTTGAAGAACCATAACATAAATAAAGTACATTAACCATTCTTGTTGTCATAAAACATGTAAAAAAAGTATTATTCCATTCAATATTTGATTATGTCATGGAAAATAAAATATTCAATTAACTTATCTTTAGTGAAATTATAACTCATCCAAAGAATGAATAATAATTATATCATTAGAACTTATCCTCATTAGAGAATAAGTAAATTTGGGTTTTATTTTCATTGATGAATAGAAATTGCATTAAAATATCAATAAATATATTTTGAAAATGATTTTATTTGAATATATCCTTCAAAAAATATAAATGAGACTTAAAATAAAATAATGGTCATTGTGGTGGGAAAAAACTATCCATGACATAAATGTGAAAAATAAACAATATTTTTAAACTTCTCTAAAGAGATTCAAAAGTGACCCATGGGAAAAATGTTATTATAGTTACGTTTAAAATGACTTCAAAGAAGATATATGATCATATAAAGTATCTTTAATAAATCCTTTTATTTTTTAAAATAAAATTAATTAAAAAATATATAACATAGATATAGATGAGAAGGATTTACGATCTAAAAAAAGATAGAAGATGGGTATCACAAACAAGAAACTTACTTGATCTATTATTATTCAATAATGGATAAAATGAATACTAAATATATAAACCACATTCATAGCCATAGTAGAATAAAATATATGTGGTTTATGGAAATGGTAGCATATGATTTCCCCAATGGAACCATGATCATGAACAGTCTTAGAAAGAAGATAGATTGTAACATAATGAATTTTACAACTTTGATAATTTTAATATCCCTATATTTTCTAGAGATTTCTTGAGATAATTTTCTAATAAACTTTTTCCATGTTTTGAATATATCTTGTTTGGGTTTTACATTTGTGATACATCGGTTGAAATTAAAAAAAATTGGAATGATGAGGTGTAGTGCATGGATGGCGCGCGACTTTCCCACACTATGATCATATGCCAATAAATCATGTGAATCCAAAAAGATGGGATTCACATGTATGATGGAAGGATTGATAAACCGGGTTCTATACTAGTAGTAATTGTGTAACCCCATAGGAGGTGTTTCATGATTAGTGATATAGTTCAGGAAAACCATGCACCCCTTATAAGAAATATTCCTTGCGTAACTTTAATCCCTTGAAAATTCATTTATACATTTCCAAACCCCATTATTATATCCCTAAAAAATATATCTAGACCCTACATCTTTTCCCTAAATTGCGAATCAATTAAAATACCTTCCAAACAGTTTTATGGATGAATCAAGTATCTATTGATGGATTCACCCCTCTTAGTAAGTGATTCTCACACATATTGGATTCCTACCTCTCTCACATATTTCACTCATATTTTTAAGTGTTTTTTTCTTATAATTGTGATGGTTTGAGATATATGATTTATTCTATCTAATTTATCTGTTTTTGGTCTATGTTTTGGATCTAGATCACATTCTTCATTGTGTAGTTAAACATTCCACTAGAAGTTGAGGATTTCCATTGGTGATTATTTTTCATCAATTTTGAGGTTAGTGGTCTAAATAAAAAATCAAATAGTCATGATCTCATAATTTTTATATAATTGTGAAATTATAAATTTATTTTATTTGAAAAATATCATTGCATTTTTAATTTTTTTAAATTATTTTTAATATGTTAATGAACTGGGTTGCAGAAAGGGAAATTGGAGATTGGTGGAATTGGATTAATTAATTGGTTAATTAATTGATGGAATATTTTGATAACCATTGTACTATTAACCTTAATGTTTTAATGTGTTATATTGTAAAATAATTCAAAATTATTGAATAGTGAATTGTTCATATCATTCCATGTGATAAAATTCAAGACCCATGTTTATTGGGAAAAATTATATTGGTATTTATTGATGTAAAATATTGATAAAAAAGGGTTAATGTAGATTAAACATTAATGATGTGATATATGTGATATATATATGTGATTTATTTATATTGAAGTGTGTTACATGGACTAATTCTTCAAATAACCATATGGGATTGACTGATATATGAGTGTGGGATATAGAGTGATTCACCAAATACCCATATGTGATAAAATAATAAACAAGGGGTATGTAGAGAATATTTATCCAATTAATATAAACGTGATAGAAATGGCATTCTATTCCCTGAAAAATGTAATTTAACTATGGTTCCAATTGTATGTAATATGAATTGAATTTTTATGATGATTGATAACCATGGTACTATTTTTTCTGATATCCCTAGGGGATAGTTATATCTCTGGAACATGATAAATAATGTATTGATAGTGTGGGTGTCATTGTGAAACTGTGAATTAAAGTGGTTAATTAATGAATAATTTAAAATGTGATAATTCGTTACTTATTCATGATAAATTATTCTTTATAAAATTACATAAATTTTTATTGACTGTATATTTTTTATACATCTTTGGTGGAGACCCATTGAGTTTTACACACACCCTACATGGGTTGATAGATCGGTACTCAAATAGATTTCTTGGTTGTATGAAAGGATAAGGAAATGATACCTATGTGATATAGATGATTTGGGATGGATCATTGATGAGGTAGCCCGACATGGTGTCGGGACCAGCTTGGGGGAGTTCTCAGTGTCTTTATCTCTAGTTTTTCATTAGACAGTTGACACTTATTATGACATGACATTTATGTTGATTTGATATGGATGTTTTATTTATGTTGTGTTTATGATATTAAGTTTGGTTACACAGTTTGATTTTTTTCTATATTATGCTAATTTTAAGAAAAGTGGTATCGTCTCCCCATGATCAGTATTAGACCTTCACAATTATTTGTTAGCATATATAATAAGTGTAGGTTTTCTTGAGGTCATGTAATGGACTGGCTCTAGGAACATATGTGTGGCGCCTGGTAAGAGACATTAAAAAGTGGTGTCAAAGGTGGTTTCTATTATTTTCATTTATATTGTTTTTTCTTAAATTTTTTTGAAGGAATATAGGTATATAGAAAGAGTTGGGCCTTGGACATGAGCTCATGAATGGAACTATCTAACCCATGTATGGAGAATAAACTAAGTACCTATGGTGGTATTGTTCTTATTCATGTGTGACATTATAGTAGGATATTATTTCACCTCTAGTGATGCACTTATTTTGGGATGAGATTATAGTTTATGAGATTATTTGGGATAATACTTGTGGCAATGTATGGAATTATATTTGATTATGCATGCATAATTCATTGAACATGTGATTATTATGTGACATGAACCATATTAGGAACACGTGAGAATGGAAGGTTTTGATTAAGTTCTTCAAATTTAAATGGTTTTCCTTACATGTGTAATTGAACTAAAATGGTGCCTAATGAAATTTAAAACTTTTAAAATGATGAAAAAGGTGGAAACGAGTGTTGAATGAGAAACATGAAATATGGGAATGTGTTTACCCTTGTTAACTGTGACTGATTTGTACTATGGCTAAAATGTTTTGTGTTGCCTCAATTTTGACCATTTCACGGGGTTTTAGAAATAAATTACTATGGATTATTATGAATTCCTATAATGTAAATGTGTTAATGTTGTATAAAATTCCATGAGATTTGTGTCTGGAATTATAGAGATATGAATCAAATAAGATGACTGTTTGGAAGATGAATGGAGGACATGAGTGGAGATGATCCTCATAAAGTAGGACCTTGGGCACTGATTGTGCCAGGGGCAGATTTAGAGTGTAGATTCATGATAAAATTTCTCAGTTTTTATAGTTTTTTGAAGGAGACTCAGTTCAGGTTGTGAAGAATATGTGAGACCTAACGCAATAGTTTCAGTTACAGCACCCACTAACATTTACTGGAGAGGGTCGGCCTGTGGAATCTCCGTTTGGAATTGATTTTTTCTTGAATATACTTGAAAACTTGAAGACTCTTATTGATAATAGATTTAAATTAGATATATACATGTTACATGGTCAAGAAAAGAATTGGTTGGAAATTCTTATTCGGGAAGAATAGCTAGAGAATATGGAGTGGAAGGAAATTATAGAGAATTTCTTGGATCACTTTTACCCTGAGATGCTCATAGAGGAGTGAGAAACATAGTTTATGAGATTGATTCAGGGGTGCAAGTTCATAATGGAATTTTTTGGTTTCATTAGAGACCTCTAGTGTATTGATTTAATATTGGGAGGGGATGAGGATAATGGGGTGAAATAGTTTCAAGAATGACTTAAAAGTGATATTATGTCCTAGATCAATATAATTCTTCTAAAAAATATTACTGAATTTGTTAATTGGTCTATAATTGTTTAGGGAACTTTGAATTAGAATTCTTTTAGAGGATAGGTGGTTTCTGCTGGATGGTAAAGAGGTATAAATTTTGAGATCAGGAAGCATATGTATAAGCAGTTTGATTAGAGTAGTGCGAAGAAGAATGTCCAGGGGGAGGTATTAGTTACTCAGTATATCACTCGGGTGATATATCACTAGTTTGGTAGGCTGGGTCACAGTCATAAAAAGTTTCATTAACCACTAGTTTATTGTTGACCATGAAACACGATGGGACATATATAGAGGTTTTTTATGAACCCAATATAGATGGGTGCTGATGGTGTATCAAGGATGAATTAAAGTGCTGGAAGGGGCTGCTCAACTCCATCTCTGTCTAAGATTTGGATTTCTATGGGATGTGGATTTTGAGGCAATGGATGATGTGATCCTGAGAAATATTGACTGTATCAGTATTGTGGTGCTACTCAAGGGACATAGACTACATCATACGGAAGAGGGGAAGGATAGTTTCATTTAATTTATCCTAAACTTATGGATAGTGAAGTTGGACCATCTATAGTTAAATGTAATATTCATGTAACTTCTTTACTTTCGTGTTCCTTATTTTATATTGGTGCATCTCATTATATTATATATTCAAAACTTGTGATGGTTTTTAGTTAGGTAGTGGTGTATGTGAGTGGGGTTATAAATATCAATATATTGTTGGGGGTATGATTGAGGGACACATGTTTATGAAAGGGTGTACTCTCAATGTTAGAGTGTATCATTTTCTATGATATATTTACATTATTTGTATGTGAGGATTTGACATAATTTTTGTTATGGGTTGGTTAGTATCATACTATTCCCACATTGATTGTTACTATAGTATAGTTACCATTATGACCCCTAAGGGTGAAAAATATGTACACAGTTGAGAATGTGATATCAAGCAAAGCCTTGTGGGGCCAATTAATCAGAAACTAGGAGATATCTCCACAATTTTGTTTTGGAATTTTTCTAGATGATGGGGTTTTTAATCATGACGTCCTTCCATCTATATTAAAATAATTTTAGGATATGTTTCTTGAATACATCTCTATGTCTCTACTTGAGAAGAATGTGGAATTTACAATTGATATCATCTTGATGAATAAGACAGTTTCTATTCCACTGTATAGAATGAAACCAACATATCTTAAATAGTCAACGAATCAACTATAAGAGTTAACAGATAAGGGTTTTATCAGCCTGATTATGTTGCCTTGGGGTTCTACAATTTTTTTACTATGAAGTATTATGAAATATTTAGATTATGTTTTAATTACTTGAAGATGAACATGATAAAAGTAAAGAACCATTATCCTCTTCCTTGTACTGATGATATATTTGTCTAGTAGATGGTATCTTGAGTCTTTAACAAGATTGATATAACATTTGGGTATCATCAGTTGAGAGATAAACCTTCTAACATACCTTAGAAATATTTAAAAAGTAGTTATGGCCTTTATTAGATAGTCATGATGTCGTTTTGGTTGAAAAACACTCTAATAGTGTTTATGGACATGATGGATAGAATCATACACATGTACCTAGATCATTTTCTGGTGATATTTCAGGATGAAAACATGGTGTACTCCAAAACTCATGATGATCATTCCCAACATCATGGAATACTTCTCAGTACACTGAAAAAGCATCATCTATAGGAAAAAATATCTAAATGTATGTTATTGATCTATAAGGTACACTTCATCGGTCATATCATCTCAGATTAAGGTTTGTAACTAGATATAGAGAATGAGTAGGTAGTGGTTTCTTGGGAGAAGCCCAGTAATTCATTCAATATATGCTTTTTTTGGGATTATCAAGTTATTATAGGATGTTCATCTATGACTGTTCCCATTTGGAAGAACCACATTCGGTCTTGACCAAGAAGGTGATAAAGTTTTAATGGTCTTGATTATGTGATAATTAATTGTAGGAGTTGAATAATCACTTGAAAATGGAACCAATAATTCTCATTCTTGAGTTAGGTGAGGAGTTTACGATGTTTTTTGAAACTTGTGGGATAGATCTTGCAGTAGTGTTGATATAGGGATATCGAGTTGTGGTATATGGTTTTCAGTATTTGAGGCCACATAAATGGATCTAACCATAAAATGAACTCGATTTAGCTGTAGTGCTATATGATTTGATGTGTTTGAGGCATTATTAGTTGGGTTAAAATTTTACTGTGTATACTGATCACAAGAGCATAAAGAGTATATTTTCTAAACAAGATTTGAATCTTCAACATTGGAGGTGGGTTGAGTATATGATGTTATTTGATTTTGAACTATCATACACACACTCAAATATAAATAATTTTGCTGATACTTTAAAAAAGAAAACAAAAACTCAGGTAGTTCAAAAGACTAGATCTAAGTAGATGATATTCACATTGTCGTCTGAGACACATGTTGTAGTTCATAATGTTCATGATAAGAATAATCTCATTTCATTTTTAGTGGAGTAAACTATTATGAGACAGATCATGGAGAGGTAGTATGAGGATCAAGAATGTTTGGAATTTAGGGAAATCCTTAAAGGAGGAATGTCACCTTATGATTAGAGTATAGATGAGGATGAGATCATCTATGTCAGGAATCATGTTGTTTCTCTCATGAGTATGAGATAGGAGATTATGTGTAAATTTCATAACTCAAAGTGGGTGGTTCATCTAAGAGTGTCAAAAATAAAACATGACCTAAGATGAACGTAATGGTGGACAGGCATGACAAATGAGATTGTAGGGTTTTTGACACGAAGCTACACCTACGAACAGGTGAAGGCCAAGCATCAATGAGCTGATGGTGTACTACAACCCTTTCGCATTATGAAATTTAAGTGGGATGACATTACCTACGACCTTTTGGTTGGACTCTCAATGACCAATTGTTTTAATGACGCTATTTGGGTGGTTGTAGACCAACTGAAAAATGTATCATGTTTATTGCCTATATAAGAGACTTTTTAAGTAGATAAGATGTGATATTTGTATGTTTTAATGATTGAATATGTGTACATGGTTTTGTGGAGTATTGTTTCATAATATGACTCATGTTTTACATCATTCTTCTAGAAGGTAATGCAGAAGGATCATGGTACACATGTTTTACCAAGTACGAAATTCCACTCATAGACAGATGGGAAGTTGTAGTATACTATAAAGGTGATTAAGGATATGATTCAGTAGTGTTTCCCAGAATTTTGTGGGTCATGGAAAAAGAACCTAGCATTAGTGGATATCTCCAATAATAATAGTTATAAGGATATCATACATATGGCACTATATTAGGCTCATTATGGTAATCCATGTAGATTAACTCTTTGTTGGATGGAGGTAAGTGAGTCAAAGTTTTTGGGACTGAGTATCATGTAGACGATGTTGGAATAGGGTTAGATCATTCAAAAGAATATGGTTACGGATTGTAACATCCAAACCTTAATCATGTATGGACTTTTTTTACTTTATTGTAGTCTAAATTAATTAAGCTACCTGGGGTGTGTGCCTACGCACCTCATTGTGGGTCTCAGGCATCTTTTTATTTAATTTAAATAATTACTGACATTTTATGAAAAAAAATCACGTCGTGCTATGGTGCGGTGTTCGGGTTTTAAATAATTAATTCAGGATTGGAAAAGAGTAAAAATATATTAAAAAATATTTAAAATAAAGAGAGGAAGGATAAAATGAAATTCTAAAATAAATTAAAGAGGGGGTTATGGGAAAAATGAAAATAATTAAAATGGGTATTCCTGTTATTAATTATTTTCATTATTTTACTTTCCATTCTTTTGTTTTATTTTATATTTTTGTTTTAAATTCTTTTTCCTTATCTTTTATTTTTCTCTTATTTTTCTTTTCTTTTCTTTTTCATTGTTTTCTCTCTTTTCTTTTTTTCCCTCTCCTCTCTCCCTCTCCCACTCATCACGTCGCACCCCTCAATCCAGTTACACTAACCAGAATCCCCTTCAGAACGTCACTGCTCCTCCGTTCAACGTCGAATTCCTTCACCTTCGGGTGCACAATAATCTTTAGGGAAAGGCTAATGTTGTGAAATTGGAATTGTGTGTTTTAGTTGAGTAATTTGTGCTCAGTTCATCATAGAAGATAGTTACCCTATTTTGGGGTTTTTGTAAAATCCTTGGTTTTTATTTGTTTTAGGTAAAATCATAGCCCAATATGGATCTAAGATTCCTCTATGACTACAAGGTAGGGTTCTTACTTGCATTCCCTTCATTTCGTTTTTATTTAAAAAATTCATTGTTGTGACGTTAGTCGGTGCCTATCGACATCATGAAATTTTACCCAATTTAATTGATTCAATTGTTTTACACACTTGTCACAACCTTCTTTTCCTTAAATTAATTTGGTTTAATTGTTTCAAAAAGTTTGGATACCCCTTTGGGTGTACGGATGAGGTTGGTGTATCTTCTTCCATTAGACGGGTTAATATTTAATTAACTTCATGTAGTGTTTAGCCCCTTTTTATTGTTTTAAAATTAAATAAATAGTTGTTTGAATTGTTGAAATAATGTCGGACACCCCGTTGGGAATTCCGACATGGTCAGTGTAATCTTACGTTAGCTGATTTTATTGTTTAATTAATGGCATGTGCTGTGAAGCACCTTTTTATTGTAATTAAATTTAATAAATAGTTTCTTTGAACATGAACTTGAATTGTTGGATCATTACCACTTGTTATGCTGAACCTATTATTATTTAAATGTGCATTATCCACTGATATTGATGTGATATGTATATTTTCTATCAAGTTGTTATTCTAAACTTCTTATTATTTAGATGTGCAATATCCGTTGAGATTGATATGATATGTATATTGTCTTCCAAGTTGTTATGATGAACTACTTATTAATTAAATGTGCATTATCCACTGAGGTTGATATGATATTTATACTTCCTTTCATGTTGTTATGGTATACTGTTAGATTTATGCCTTGTGATGCGGGTGTATCGGGTTAGCTTTCAATTTGTGACCTTATATACTGATTATGTCATATCTACTCCTGTGAAAACATTAATTAAATTCAGGGTGGGGAATGTGGGAGGGTCCCATATTAATGGCCCCACTTATATCATTTGTTCCTGACGGGTTACCTCAAAGTTCCAGGGGTGGTGCCGTTGTCTTTTCCAGACTAAGACTTCCCCAGACATTCTAATACTTTTGAGTGATACCGGTTCTAGAAGGGCCTATCGGGATGGATCCATTGGAAATGTGGCTAAGGTAGCCTCAGATGACACTTACCCACTTTTTGAGAGATTGGGATGGACTCAGTGTAAATCCATTCCTTCGGAGATACTATTTCTTTCGAAAGATTACCTTGGACGAGCTCAGTGGAATTGGATAAATTGACGGATGTTCTATAGCGATACATTTGGGACGGGCTCAGACTCCAACTCCCAACATGAACTTTAATAAATGATGCACTTAAGATTTGATATTATTTCCATTTGAGTTTTCCTTGGGAATTGAGAAATACTTTTGATAGGTAGTAGCACACCTTGTGGACACTCGACTTAGACCACAAGTCAAATCACATTCTTGGGGTATACCTCTTTCTTGTTTATCTTTATTTTCTAGGTTTTATATACATATGTGTTCATGCATTATGCTGAAAGGTTACCTTTCAGACTACCAGCTTAGGCTGAAGTAGGTGATTAGGAACAGGTGCCGTTTGGGACCCGGGCTGACTTATTTATTTCACTGGGTTGAAATTAATTCACTAGGATTATTATGTAATGGCACACTATATTTTTATTACTACATGAAATGAAATGGTTTAGACACCATGGGTTCCATCCTTCTGGGATTTTTATCTCACACCCTGCTCGGGAGTAATCAACACCAGAGTATATTACATTCTCACGGGTATTGAAAAGGGGAAGTGTGCTGCTTTCGATGTTTTACTATTCATTACTACTTAGGATGGATATTGGGACAGAGGGGCCTTGCTTGTGATGCAGTTACTGCTTGTGTCTTTTCTTTTAGTTGACTGTGTGTTTGGGTTCTGTTTTCTTGAACTTTCAGTTTAGACCAACATCATGGCATGTCATCTTTTTGTGAGCTTCCACACTTCGTTTTTATATTTTAGTTGGATTTATTTATATTTCCTCTGTTGTAGTTTATTCATTCACATGTTTCCCCTATTTATTAATTTTTGTTTTTTACTTCTGCTATGATATTATTTGTTACCTGTGAGGGCTTAGTCTCCCCCACAGACACAAAAAGGGCCCTCACTTCTAGTAAGTAGCCTCTGGCATTCGAGAAAATGCAATTGAGGTTGTGTGACCCACCGGTCTAGCCACCGTCTTAGAGGTGAGTCGGATCGGGACATTACAATATGGTATCAGAGGGGTTTATCATGTTGTCTTACTGTTTGGGTTAGACAGGAGACTGGGATATAGGTATTTGGAAGGTACCATGTGCTTGGACGTAGCTAAACAATGTACAAGGGAAAGCCAGATTCCAGGGATGGGATTGGAGTTATTGATTATGCCAGTTACTATTGATATGATTTCACTATTGGGTGACTCACTTGTATTGTGTTGTTCTTTTTTTGGTGTTGTTGAGATAATGGGTTTACCATGGCAGCCCAATGATATGAGGGAAATACATTCCATGCATCATAATAGGAACTATAGTATTTAGATGCCATGAATATTACCATGACATATCTACTTTAAGTGTTCATTTTTCTATTTTCATTTTAGTGTTGTTGTGCCTAGTGGTAAAATTTGGAATTACTGGTTTATTGAAAATTATGCTTTCATAGCCTGTTAGATGTTATCCTGACTTAATCGAGGAGTGGACTGTAGAACTTGTTTAGTAATCCTTTTGAGTTGTCTCTTCCATATCGAAATTCAGCCTTTGAGGTGGGTTGTCTGTTGCTTAGTGCTCAAAGGCAGGCTATTTACCTAACCTCTTTTTCACCTTACTTCCTTTTCTCACATTCTTTACTCCTTGTCTTGAGGTGTGTGTTTGGTTGTTATAGACAAATGTCGTCGTGACATATTCTTGATGTACCTTATGAGGGTGGCAATGAGCACATTCCAGATATGGTGGGTCCTGAACCACCAGTGGTACCTCTCATAGAGCCTCATATGGAATTACCTCTTTGTGATCATTTGAGGGACCCTGATGTTTAGTTTAGGGATAGTCTCCTCATGTTTTTGCAGTCGGTTCAGAACAACCCCTGACCCGCCCCGTCTATGGAAGACCTCACGTGGGACTTTCTACACCAGCACCCTACCACTTTCTCGGGGAGTGGTGGCCCACATGATGCAAATCCATGGATAAAATCTATCAGGTCTACCTTCACCCACCTTGAGATGCTTCCAGAGCGAAGGGTCAAGCTTAAAGTATACATGCTCCATGACTCCACCAAGCGCTGGTGGGATGTTGTTTCTCAAGCTGAGCAGACCAGTGTCATGGCTTGGGCCGATTTCCCAGAATCCTTATACAATCACTTATTCCCATAAACTCTGAGAGATGATCATGTGCGGGAGTTCCTACATCTTCATCAGGGTGCAATGAATGTGTTATATTATTCTACTCATTTCATAGAACTTCAGAATTTTTCCCCATCTCTAAATGGTGATTCGGAAAATACTACGAGGTGTTTTGAGGACGGACTTGATAATATTATCTACTCATAAGTGAACGTCTTCCCTTTGACCACTTTTATGGAGATCATGAACCAGGCTCTAATCACAAAGTGAAATTTTAGGGAAGCTAAACCAGTTAGCCAGGGAGGTTCAGTTCCAAGACAGGGTGATGGCTCTTCTGGTAGTAGGAAACACATTTTTTTAAAGTACACATGGGGAAAATCCTAGCCAAACAACATGTCTTGATAGCTCTGTCACTTTTATCAGTGCGGTAGGGATGGTCACAAGAAGCTGCATTGTACGAGATACCAAAAGGCATGTCGAGTTTGTGGTAGGATGGGTCACCTTCAGCGTTTCTTCGGTTTCGTCTCTCTAAAATCCAGTGGTAGAGAATCCTCACTTGCACCTCTGTCAGGTATGGGATCTATGACTCCATAGTAGGATGGATGTTATTTTTCCACCAATCGATCAGGATGAGTTAATGGTGGAGGTCGTTGTCGAGAAAATCATGTTTCAGACAATCAACATCATCATAGTGGACCCGATTAGGAAAACTAGGCAGTGTATCAGGGTCATGGATCAGGTCCTGTGTATACAGTGAAATCAACAGTAGAGGAGAAGAGTGAAGGACCATCTATATTGAGAGGTACTATCCTTGTAGCCTCGACATTAGTTTATGCTCTTTTTGATACCGGTGCATCGCACTCCTTTATATATTCTGTTTTTATTGAGAGTATTGGTTTCCTAATTGAGTACATTTGCGGTGTCATGTCTCTCAACACTCTGCTTGGGATCAGAACAGAGGGCATACACCAGTTCCAAGAGTGCCCCTTGAGATAGGTGGGTACTGTTTTTTTTTTGGAATTTCTATATCTTTGATATGTTTCGTATCGAAGTCATTTCTTGGTATGAAATGGATCACCATTTATCGTGATCAAGTGGATTGTTATCATCATCTGGTGTCCTTCGCATCTCCATAGGGTAACACATATCATCACAAAAAATAATTGGATCTGCAGGTAGACATAGCTAAGCCTAAATACGCAGGGTTGGGAAGAGTGATAGCTCAATTGGAAAGTCTCTTCATTAGCGACTAGGGAACACAACTAGTGGAATTTCCTCAATTGGTGGACCTTTTCAAGGATGTCTTCCCTGATTATTTCTCTATCTTACCTCCTATGAGAGACATGGTGTTCATTATCGAGATCATGCTAGGTGGGGAAACAGTATCTATTCCTCCTTATAGGATGTTTCCAACTGGGCTACATGAACTCAAAAAGCAGCATGAAGACCTTGAGGATAAGGGTTTCATCAGACCTAGAACATCACTGTGGAGTTCACCTATCCTTTTTTACAAGAAGGCTGATGGTAACCTATGTTTATGCATGGATTATCGTCAACTCAACCAGCTCATGGTAAATAATCGATATCCATCGCCCCGTATAGATGATCTCTTTGACTAGCTCCTGGGAGCAACTATTTTCTCCAAGATTGATATGAGGTCAGGATATCACCATGTGCGTGTGTGACCATTTGACATACCACGTACAACATTTCGATGTAGTTATGGCTTGTACAAGTATCTGGTTATTCCATTAGGCCTCATGAATGCGACGGTAGTCTTCATGGATCTGATGAATCGGGTTTATCATCTATATCTTGGTTCCTTTGTGGTAGTCTTCATGGAGGACATCTTAGTGTATTCATGTTCTAGACATGACCATGCAACCCATCTTTATATCGTGATGAGTACACTGAGAGAGCACTAGCTATGAGAAAAGCTCAGTAAATTCCACTTCTGGATTGATAAGGTACACTTCTTGGGTCATATGATATCCGAAGAAGGGTTATCGGTTGACTAAGAAAAAAGTTAGCGTCGTGGTTTCATTGGACCAGCCCAAGAGTGTCTTCGACATCCGTAGTTTCTTGAGACTCGCTGGATATTACAGGAAACTCATCATGGATTTCTCCCACGTAGCAGTGCCTCTTATGGATCTGACTAAGAAAGCTGTGATGTTCATCACGTCAGAAGCTTGTGAAAAGTCCTTTAAAGAATTAAAAGGAAGACTAACCTTATCCCCACTCCTGATTCTACCTGAGCCTGGTAAAATCTATATAATATATTGTAATGGTTCATGAATTGGAAAGGGTGCAGTTTTGATGCAGGGTGATTAAGTCGTGGCTTATGGATCCCGCTGATTGAGACCTCATGAGCGGAACTATCCAACACACGACCTTGAGTTGGTAGCTGTGGTTTATGCTCTACACTGTTAGAGACACTATTTTTTGGTTGAGAGATTCGTTGTTTACAAGGATCATAAAATCATGGAATATATCTCCACTCAATGAGACTAGAAATTAAGGCAACGCAGATGGGTTGAATACTTGCAGTCATTCAACTTTGAGATTTCTTATACCCTTGGTAAGGGTAATGTTGTGGTGGATGATTTAAGCTTCAAGACATAGACACAGGACATGCAGGTAGCTAGTAGTGACTGGAAGATGATGGTCTTGTTTTCAGAGATGCATCTGGAGGTTCATGAGCAGAGTGGACAATCAGTTCTAGCAGCTCTTACAGTGTCGCCCTCTCTTTTAGAGAAAGTCCACAGGCAATAGATGACTGATCCTGAGGGACTCGTTTTGAGATAAAGTGTTAAAGGATGGAACCCCCCTCCTGGTTGGGTTGTTGATGGAAATGGAAACCTCCTTTATTGTGGCTATGTATGGGTACCTTCTGGTATACGGGAAGATCTGATGAAGGAATCTCACACCTTCATTTGGGAAGTTCATCCTGGGCTGACCATGATGTATTGAGACATGTGTCTAATGTATTTGTGGACTGGTATGAAAAAGAAAAAAGTAGGTTTCATTAGTCAGTGCTCCACCAGCCAACAGGTGAAGGTAGAGAACCAGTGACCTGCTAGACTCCTACAGCCTCTATCCATTATTGAATGTAAATGGAATGACATCAACATGGATTTCATTATAGGATTTCCAATATCTCCTCGAGGCAGTGGTGCAGTATAGAGGGTTTTTGATATGTTGACCAAAGTTGTTCACTTCTTGCCTATCCGAGATACCCTTACGATTGATGAGTTGTAAAGGTTGTATATCCAATAGATTGTGCGACTTCTTAGTGTACCTCATTCTATTGTCTCAAACAGGGATTCCCGCTTTACATCATAGTTCTTGCAAGGATTGTAGAAGCTACTGGGTGAAAAGGTACTTCTGTGTACTGCATATCACCCTCAGACTGATGGGCAATCTGATAGAACTATACTACTATTATAGGATATGTTACGGGCATCTACCCTTGATTTTGGAGGTTCCTAGGAGAAGCATTTTCCTCTGGTTGAGTTTAGCTATAATAACATCTTTCTGGTGACAATCCAAATGGCTCTGTATGAGTCTCTCTTTGGTAGATTGTGCAATTCATCTTTGTGTGGGCTTGAAGCAGGTGAGGCCACTCTATTGGGTCATCATCTCGTTCAGGAGACTTATGAGAAAGTTCATATTATTCAGAAGCGTATTTCTAAAGCTCCTTCTTGACAAAAGTCTTATATCGATCATCACCACAGACCTCTGGACTTCAAGGTGGGACCTTGAGTCTTTCTGCGTGTTTCTCCGAGGTTGGGTCATAGGTAGATCAGGAGGCATGGGAAGTTATCACCGAGATATGACGGGCCATTTGATATAGTGGAGGGAATTGAGCCGGTATCTTATCGGTTACTACTACCTCATAGGTACCATGTCATGCATGATGTTTTCCATGTATCTCTACTTCGAAAATATCATCCAAACATGTCTCATTATTTTGACACTGACGACATTGAGCTTGAAACTGATGCATCCTTTGCAGAGCATCCGATCTGTATCATTGACCATGGAAGGAAACTCTTCTAAGGCAATTCAGTCCCACTGGTCTGGGTGTTGTGGCAACACGAACACATTCAAGACAAGTCATGGGAGCAAGAGAATAATGTACATGAGCAGTGCTCGGAAATCTTCTTTGGCGAGGTTCCACTACCATTGGAAGGGAACTCAGGGATGGGTTGTTTTCAGGAGGGGAGGTTGTAATGTATCAGCCTAAATAAGGTACAGACTCTTTTTAATTTATTGCAATCTAATTAATTAAGTGACTCTGGGTGCGTGCATGCGCACCTCGCTGTAGGTCCCGAATAGATTTTTATTTAATTTAAATAATTGCAAAGGTTTTATGAAATAAATGTCACATCGCACTTTGGCACGGTGTTTGGGTTTTAAATAATTAATTAAGGATTAGAAAAGAGTAATAAGGGATTTAGAGAAGATTTAATAAAAATCAAGAATGGATAAATAGAAATTTTGAAATAAATTAAAGAGTGAGTTACGGGAAAAATGAAAATAATTAAAATGGGGGATTCCCGTTTTTTTATTTTTTTTATTTTCCTTTCCATTATTTTGTTTTATTTTATATCTTTATATTATTTCCTTTTTCCTTATCTTTTATTTTTCTCTTATTTTCTTTTAATTTTTTTTCTTTTCTCACTTTTTTCCCTCTCCTCTCTCCCTCTCCCACTCATCACATCACACCCCTCAATCTCATCACACCAACCAGGAGCCTCTTTGTAAGGTCGATGCTCCTCTATCCGAAGTCTGATTCCTTCACCGTTAATAGCACAGTAAACCATAAGGAAAGTCTAATATTTTTCAATTGGAAATGTGCATTTTCATTATGTAATATGTGCGCAGTTCGTCATTGAATCTTGTTACCATTTTTTCGGGTTTTTCTAAAATCCTTCATTTTCATCCATTTTAGGTCAAATAAAATACCACCGCAGATCTTAGAGTCATCTACGACTACAAGGTGGGGTGCCTAATCACTTTCCCTTCATTTCATTGCGATTTAAAAAATTCATCATTGTTCCTTTAGTCGGTGCCTACCGTCTTTATGCAATTTTACCCGATTTAATTAATTCAATTGCTTCACACACTTTTGTTAGCCTTCTTTGTCTTAAATTAATTGGGTTGAATTTTTGCAACATGTTCAGACATCCCTTTGAGTCTTTCGACGAGGTCGGTGTATCGTTTTCTGTTAGTCGGGTTTATATTTCATTAATTACATATATTGCACAGCCCCTTTAATTGTTTGAAAATTAAATAAATAGTTGTTTTAATTTTTGCAACAAAGTCATACACCCCTTTGGGTGTTCCGACATGGTCAGGGTAATCTTCCATTAGCTAGTTCTATTGTTTAATTAATTTCATGTGCTACGGAACTCCTTTTTATTGTAATTAAATTTAATAAATAGTTTTTTTGAATGTGAACTTGAATTGTTGGATCATTGGTACTTGTAATGTTGAACTGATTATTATTTAAATGTGAATTATCCAGTAGGATTGATATGATATATATATTTATCTGCATTTTTTTATGCTGAACTGCTTATTATTTATATCTTCATTCTTCCCTGAGATTGATATGATAATAATATTGTCTTGCAATTTGTTATACTGAACTGATTATTATTTAAATGCGTATTATTTTCTGAGGTTGATATGATATGTATATTTTATTGCAAGTTGTTATGCTATACTCCTTGATTTATGCCTTGTGATGTGGGTTGATCTTGTTAGTTTTAAATCTATGACCTTATATACTGATTATGTCATATCTCCTACTATGAAAACATTAATTAAATTTAGGGTGGGGAAATTGGGTGGGTCCCATATTAACAGCCATGCTTAGATCCTTTGTTCCTGATGGGTTACCTCTATATGTCGGGGGATGGTGTGGTTGGATTTGTCGGACTGAGACTTCTATAGACTTTATAAAATTTTTGAGTGATACCGGTTCAAGAAGGGACCATCAGGACAGATCTGTTGGCAATGTGGCTAAGCCAGCCTCAGATGACACTCAACCACTTTTTTGCGAGATCGGGATAGACTCGGGCTAAAGCCATTCCTCGGGTGATACTTGGTCTTTTGAATGATTTCTTTGGGCGGGCTCGGTGGCATTGGATAAATTGACGGATGTTCTGTAGCGATACCTTTGGGATGGGCTCAGACTCTAACTCTCAACTTGACCCTTAATAAATGATACACTTATGGGTTGATATTGTTGCCATTTGAGTTTTCCTTCGGAATTGAGATATCCTTCTGATGGGTAGTATCACACATGGTTGACACTCAACATAGACCCCAAGTAAAATCACAATCTTGGGGTATACCACTTTCTTTTTTACCTTGATTTTCTAGGATTTATATATATACGTGTTCGTGAATTCTGCTGACATGTTCCCTTTCAGACTACCAGCTTAGGGTGAAGCAAGTGATTAGGCATGGGTGCCGTTTGGGACCCAAGCTGACTAATTTATTTCATTGAGTTTAAAATAATTATATAGGATTATTATGTAATGAAACACTACATTTTTATTGCTTCATGAAATGGAAATGTTTAGACACCGTGGGTGCCGGCCTACTAGGATTATTATCTCACTCCCTCGTCGGGCATCATGGGCACTCGAGTAGGTTACATTATCATGGGTATTGAAAATGGAAAGCGTGATTCTTCCAATGTTTAAATGTTCATTACTACTTAGGATGGAGACTGGGGTAGAGGATTGGGCCTTGATCATGATGCAGTTGCTTCTTGTGTCTTTTCATTTAGTTGATTGTGTGTTTGGGTTCTGTTTTCCTGCAGTTTCAGTTTAGACCTACATCATGGCATGACATCTTTTTATGAGCTTCCACATTTTGTTTTTATCTTTCAATTGGATTTATTTTTATTGATTCTAATGTAGTTTATTCATTCATATGCTTCCGCTATAAGTTAATTGTTTTTGTTTACTTCCGCTGTGATATTATCTATTACCTATGAGGGCATAGTCTCCCCCATGGACAGAAAAAGGGCCCTAGCTGCTAGTCAGTAGCCTCTGGTGTTCGGGAAGATGTGCTTGAGGTTATTTGACCCACAAGTCTGGCCACCATCTTAGAGGTGATCCGGGTCGAGATGTTACATGGATTATAGTAAGAATAATTCATATGTCATTAGATGATGAGGACCACTTGAGTTTGTAGTGGGAGATCGCGTTTTTCTTCAGGTGTGGCCTAGATTGGGTCATCAAATGATTCAGAGGTAGGGAATGTTGGTGCCCATGTTTTAAGAAATTTTGATGTTGTAGAGAGGATGAGGTTGGTAGTGTACCCATTTGGTGTTCCTTAGAGTTATAATGTAATGAACATCATGTTTCATGTTCCCCAGCTTTGGCAGTACCACCCTAACCATTCGCATGTGATCGATTTGGATGATGTTGAGTTTGAGAAAAATTCATCCTTTGAGGAGAATGTGATATGATTGTTGGATCACATAGATAATGTTTTGTGGGGAATTATTGTTCTAATATTTCATGTATTGTGTAAATTTGGTTTTGTTTCGGTGGAAATGTGGTAGACGGAAGTAGATATGTGGGTTCAATGTCCCGATTTTTTACCTAAGAATCATAAACATTTTTGGGAGTATAGTTTTAGGATGGATTTTTATAACACGAGGATATTTTAAGATCTCAACCTTTTATATAGTCTTCTTGGTCCCATTTTTAGTTACAATTTTTTTATTGTATCTTTTCTGGGTTATACCATGAGGAGTGTTTTGGTAAAATTTGAAAATTTTGGAAAGAATAGGGGTAATGCATGGTTCTCCCAAACCTTTCTCCCAGACCATAAAACCATGTGAACCCAAATAGAGGGGATTTGTAAAGTTGGCACATGGTTTTTTAAATTATGAACCCTCATAGTAGTAATTGTGATACACCCTAGAAGGATGATCATGGTTGGGAAAATGGTTAGGGAAAACTATGGGCCACATACATAAAACCATGTGCCTGGAAATTTATTCCCCCAAAAATTCATTAAAAATTTACTGAACCTTCATCTTATATTCCTAAATAACGTAGTTCAAAGCTAATCCTTTTTATTGAATTTTTAAAGGATTCTAAATGAATTAAATTTCCTTATAACCTCTATTCTTGATCAATGTAATATATGCTGACAGATATGAACAACTCCGGATAAGAGATTCACATCTCGAGTGGTTTCCTCCCTCTCTTCTACCTTTATCTCATCTTTTAAAGGTTTTTATTCATCTGTTATGGATGTTACTATAACTAGGTTTTCATAGATCTAATCAGTTTTATCTTTTATAAATGATTTGGATCAAGACCTAATTCTTTATAGTGTAGTTACACATTCCACTTCAATTTGGGGATTTCTATTTGTGAGCATTTGTTCTCAATTTTGAGTTAGGTGGTCTAAATCGCATATCCCATAGTATTGATTTAATTATGTGTATGTAATTGTAATATTTATCATTTCCATGATTAGAAAATTTCATTGGTTTTTTAATCAATTTAATTTAATTTTTATGTGGTAGTGAATTGGGTTGAAATTGGGTTAATTGGAAATTACTGGAATTGTATTAATTAATTGGCGTGTTAATTAATGGAATATTGTGATTTTATAATTGATGGAATATTATGATTTTATAATTGCTAAATTTATGTGATTCTGATTTAATTGTTAATGAGTGTTATGAGAAGGTTGTATTAACCTTAATGGGTTAATGGGTTATATGGTTAAATAATAAAAAATGGTTTAATAGTGAATTTTCATATTATTCCATGTGATTAAATTAGAGAACCATGTCAATTGTAATAAATTGTAATGGTATACTGTGATGTGAAATGTCTATAAAAATTTTTTGTGTAGATTAACCTTGAGTGCTTTGATTTAAGTTATATATATCTGACTGATTAATATCCAAGTGTGGAACACATATTCATGCTCTAATTACTCATATGTGATTGGAAGACCTACGAGTGTGGGACACTGAATTTTTTTCCAAATACATATATTTGGTTGGAATATCGGGTGTGAGATAGGTACTAATGCTCTAAATACTCATGGGGTTCTTCACATGGTAGTCTTGGGAAAAAAACATTTGTATTGGACTACAGTTACAATTAGATTTATTATTTATTGAAATGAAATGGTAATTAATAACCATGGTACTATGATATGTGATATACCTTTGGAATAGTTTAGAATATGGAACTTGATAAAGAAGGTATTGATATTATGGGTGTCATTTTGATCCTTGGGATATATGTGGTCAATTAAAGGATAATTAAATATGTGACAACTTGTAACTTATGAATATACATTATTCTCTGAACAACTGAATATGTTTTATCAACTAAATATTGTTTTAGACCCCATTTTGGTGGCCTATTGATTTGTAATCACACTCTTCTCAGGCTACCTGATCACTACCGAAATAGATTTCATGGTTGTAGGCTAGAACAATGTAATTATTCCTATATTAGAAGTCTATTTTGGGATGGAGAATGGACGAGGGAACCCGAAATGTTGTTGGGGCCCACATAGTGGTGTTTTCAATGATTTTTTTATTACATACTGGAAACTCATTATGGAATGACATATATTTTGTTTGGATAGGATATTGTATTTATGTTTTGGTTATGATATTCATTTTGGTTATTCAATTGTATTTTGTTTATTTATATTAATTATTATATTGTTTGGATAAAGAGGGTATAGTATCCCAATGATTGATATCAGACCATCACTACTAGTTGATGTTGTAACATCCCAAGTAAGTAAATAATTATGGATTTTCATATCTATGTCTATTTATGAATTAGATAGTGTTTTAGAGGCTTAAAATTAGAATAAATCCAACCTTAAGCAAAGAATTCTCTAATATTTTTAAAAGATTGTTTTACCGCCTTTTGATGGAAAACCATTTTTAAATATATATTTTTGACAATTTTATATTCTATATTTTTCAAAATAAACTTATTCGTTAGGATTGGGACATTGAAATTTACTTTGGATAAATTTTTGGTATTTTTCTGACAATGTTCATTTTTTAATGAATAGTGAAAAATATTGCATTTTACTTCAAAACTGCTTTTTCATCCAATTTAATTATATGGATAGAATATATTTTAAATAGGTTTTTAAGTTAAATTAGAATATATTCTTACCATTTAATCCAATTTTGGTCATTGTAATTAATTTCACTTTGGAATGGGGTACAAAAAATTGTCAAACTTTTGGTAGATATTGTTTCTAAAAAACCCTCTATTAGTTTTGACAAAGGGAATTATTTTTAAATTAATTACTACAATTTCTCTGTTTTGAATTTGGTAAAATGTATTAAATATTTGGAATCAGAAAATCCAAATTATTTAATTAAGACTCTTTTGTTTTTGGAAATTATGAATAGTAATGACGGTAATTATCTTTAATTATCGTGATTAATTAGTAATCGGGTAGTTAAGGGTAATAAAATTATATCATAATAATATAAAATGACCACAAAATGTGTCCTAATGCTACTTTTTGTGTCATGGCCGACCATGGTATGCCTTTTTCCAACTTTGGGACCCCATGGAATCACTTTTGGGTGATAGTGACATTTTATTATATTATTGTTTTTTAAAAGGAAAGTATAACCAAAATATGTATCACCCAAGTAATACAATTTTAGTTTTCTCTGTGTAAATGATCTCTTAGACTATAAATATTCATTGGAAAGATAAAAATATTTCCTACATCATGGTATTTTGTTTATAAATTTTATACATTAAATAAATTAATATATTTTTGACACCATGATGATGCATCAATTACCTCATTAATGGGCGATTTAAATAAAATGAAAATATAATGTAAACTTAAAGACGTACACTTGTCAAAAACCTATTGTATGGGTTGATTTAGAACCCTTATCACCTTATCCTAGAAATATATCATTGTGGGACCTTTAAAATCATAAACTAAGTATATAATAAAGTAACATTTCATGACTTTCTAAGAGTGCCCCTCATCCCTCTTATAAAAGGCGCCCACCTCTACCACCTTACCCACACCTCTCAAGACGTTGGCTTGGCCAAAATCTAATCATTTTATCTCTCCAAATCCCTCTATTCATCCTAGAATCCGTACCTTAGGCAGAAATATCTTCAAGAAACCATTTTGGTTCAAACCAAGGGGAGTTACCCGATTTAAAGGTAAAGTCTTCTCTAATGTTATTTTGTTTTATTTTGCTTCTCCAACCACCTAAACTCTTTTTATTACTTTATTTTGTAAAAAGAACAGTATCTTCAATATAGTAGGATTTTTTATGAGATTTATTCTAGCTAAACTTACTCACACCTCCGTCTAATGGTTAAAGAACATACTGTTTCTGTGGATGGAGAATTACTACCTCATGAAATGATGACTGTTCAATCTTCTTTTAACACCTTTCATGGTGGCCATTAAGATGTCACTATATTTATATATGATATATATTATGTTTATGTTTTCCTTATGCTTATGTATTTTTCTTTTATGGCATACCTTTATGTTTTCCATTATGGGTAAATGTGATATCCTCATTTTAGGAAGTGCGGACTACCGCCCCTTTAAAGTGATTTGATTCGTTAATGCCATATGTGGGACACATAAATGATGGATTTAATGATATTATATATGATATTATACTGGAATTATAATATACCTTTATATCATTATGATTTCATTCCATTAAATATTAAATATAAATGAATGTAGCCTTCATGCGTACGTATAGCTTACCGTCTCCATGAAAGGTGCATTTCATTTATTACCTCTAAATGTTATGTAATATTATAAATGCATGTATATACTATATATATATTATATATATGATATCTACATCATGAATATAATTCTGGATATAATTGATATATTACCACATGAACAACTTGTAATTATAAGAAGTTTATTTTTGGCTCAAGTACTAAAGATCAACAAAATGACCGTTATTAACATAAATAATTACATAATGTTCATAACATGGTAATAAGTGATATAAAAATAATGAGATTGAAAAATGTTCTTAAGAAAGTATAAATTAACTCTAGTTTATTATTCATGAGATTAAATAACGATCAAGTCATGTCGGACACGAGGTAAGGGACTTTGTATCGATCTCCTTTCATTGAGGCATATGTTGTTTTATACACAACTTTCTTTTATAAAGTGTATAAAACCATTTGAATTTTACTTTTATTTAAAAGGAATATTTTTCTTTGAAGCATTTTACTAAATGACAAAAGTAATGTTTTTGTCTTACGTATTCGGCGATAATGACTTCTCCACCGCCGTGATCAATATTTGAGTTTCGGCTTCCTCTACAAGCCATAACTTTTTTTCAATGAAAAATATATACCATGTTTAAATTTTATTTTATTTTGGTATTGAAAATGGTTTTGATAATGTTTTTATTATATCAATGTGTTTTATTGATATCTTGTGATTGAAATGTGGAAATGATATGTTTCCTTTATGCATGTTTTATATGATACGATTATGTTATGGTTCTTGGGCATTGTTTATGAAGACAGACGGTTCTGTGATAAACTAAGGGCATGTGAGCCCGATATAGCTCTTGAATGCATTAGATAAAGTGAAGGAGTTAAATTCTAAGGTTTCTCCGAAGAGATTTTGGGAATATATTGTGATGGGTATTCCAAACTTAACCACGAGGGTTACTCCCTACGTAAGAATGTTATGAATGTCTCAAGTTACCTTTATGTATTATGATTTCTATGATTTATTCATAAATATTATGATTTCATGAGGTATGTTAAAGTGCTTATATTTTATGAGTGAAGTATGATTTCATTTATTCTCATGTATACATGGACTAAGCTTTTCTGTCTGTATTTTTATATCCTTTACTAAGATTTTTATGATCATCCCAAGTTTTTTAAATTTTTTTCACAGGTCAAAGGAAAAGTAAATGATGTGATGATAGTGTCGAAGATGTGTTGATAAATAATCCATGTTTAATTTTAAATATGTTTCCTTTGATGGGAAATAAGAATAATATCTTTTATGTAACCACCTTGTTTAAATGTGGAATGTAATGCATGATTTATGATCTAATTTTCTAAAACTCTAAACCTGAAAATATCCTCAATGTGTATTATTGTAATAACTCAAGATTAAGTAATGTATAAGGTTGGGGCCTTATACTTGGTATCAAAGGTAGATTTAGATATCTTTTGGAGTTAGAATTCTATTAAATGATTATGCAAAAATATTTTTTTATGGTAAAATTGAAATGATATAGCATTTGAAGATTACCATGTTTCTTCATCTAAGACATGTTTGTTCAGAATGGTTTTCCGCATAAGAAATAGGGAAGCAGTGCTAGGAAGGCATACAGAAAGATATGACCTTCCGAATCAGAATCGTGAGATGGTCAGAATTGGAACTGAACAGTTTGTTGCAGTAATGACATAGTTGAATCAATTGAGAAATAGTGGTGGTATACACACACGAGATCAGCCAGATCAACCGTAGAGGAACATGTTAGTGGTGGAACATTTCATGAGGCAACATCCCTCATCATTCAGAGGATCATCTGACCCTGTAATAGCTGAAGGGTGGATTGAAGCCCTGGAGAAGATTTTAGATGTCATGGGGTGTTCAGGAAATTAAAAAGATAGTCTTTTTGTTTACCGTTTGGAGGGTGAAGAAGATCAGTGGTGGTCGATGGTTTAAAATATCAGGGATGCTGATGAGATTGATTCTCTTAACTAGGATGAATTCAAAGGTATATTTATTGAGAAATATTTTCCTAAGGCTGTTCAACTTAGGATGAAAAAACAATTCACGGAATTTAGGCAAGAGGACGACTCAGTGGCTGCTTATGAAGAAATGTTCACATGATTGGCAAGGTATGCTCCAAATTTTATTCGAGACCTTGATAGTAAAATCAATCATTTTTACTGAGGATTAAAGCCAAAATATTGAAGGGATTTAGCTTATCGTGAGTTTAAAAGTTATGAAAAGCTTTTTTGATGTGCTGAGAAGGTGAAAATGGAGTTTGCCGATGATCAAGTGTTATATAACAACCAACAGAAGAAGAGACCAAGGTGGTAGGAGAAAGGGACGAATCCTTCAAAGAAGTCTGATGGTAAGAAAATTATGTTTTTAGTTTGTGATAAATGTGGTAAAAGGCATGCTGGGGAATGTCTTCTAAATTCTTGTAAGTGCTACCAATGTGGTAAGATGGGACATAAGGCTCGTGATTGTACTAAAAAAGATTAGGGTGATGGTAAGACAAAATTTGATTTACAGTTAGTGAAATGTTTCAAGTGCAATGAGATGGGTCATTATGCAAATGAGTGTTCGACAAAGAGCTCAAATGATGGTAAACGATCAAACTACAAGCAGAAAGGTGTGGTGGAATCCTTTGTAACTACTTCAGTAGATTTTGGGCCATCAAATGAAGTGGTATCAGGTACTTTTTTTGTTTTATCAGATTATGCCAATGTGTTGTTTGATTCATGGTATACACATTCTTTCATCTCTGAAAAATTTTCTAGTAAATTGGGAATACCATCTCAAGAAATGACTCCTGAGCTTTTGGTAAAAACACCTGGGGGAAATGTTGAGGAAAAACGAATTTATAAGAATCTTATTATCCTTATTTGTGGAAAGAATCTACTTTCAAACCTTACTGTTTTACCACTAGTAGAGTTTGATGTTATCCTAGGTATGGATTGGCTCTCTGTTTACCATTATAAGATTGATTGTAGAGCTAATGAAGATTTTTTTCAGAAATAATTTCAGTTTGTGTACAAGAATGAACCCTTACTATTTATAACATATCAAGAGGCTGTGAAACTTGTAAAAGATGGAAATGAATGTTACCTTGCACATATTGTTGAAAACAAAGGAACCATTCAGATTAATGATGTGCCAGCAGTAAATGAGTATCCTGGTATTTTTCCTCATGATTAGACTGGAATAATACAAGATCGGGAGGTTGAATTTACTGTTTACTTAGTTCCTGAAGCTAATCCAATTTCAAAACCCCCTTATCGAATGGCTCAAATTTAACTTTTAGAGTTGAAGGAGAAATTGAAAGATTTATTAGAGAAAGGTTTCATTCAACCTAGAACATCACCATGGGGTGCTCCTATCTTATTTGTTAAAAACAAAGATGTTTCTATGAGACTTTTCATTGATTATAGAGCATTGAATAACATCACTGTTAAGAACAAATATCATTTTCCACATATCAATGATTGGTTTGATCTGCTCCAAGGAGCTCAGTATTTTTCAATGATTGACCTGAGATCGGGGTCCCATCAGTTGAAGGTAAAGGAAGAAGATATTTGGAAGACTGTGTTTCGTACAAGATATGTCCATTATGAATTTGTAGTAATTCCTTTTGGGTTGACCAATGCACCTTCTGTATTCATGGACCTTATGAATAGAATTTTTCATTAGTTCTTGGATAAGTTTGTGTTTGTTTTCATTGACGATATTTTGGTGTTTTATAAAAGTAAAGAGGAGGGTGAAAGTCATTTAAGGGTTATTTTTCAAACCTAGAAAGCAAGTTAATTGTATGGGAAATTCAGCAAGTGTGTGTTTTGGTTGCAACAAATTTCTTTCCTTGGTCACATTGTTTCTAAAGATGGAATAACTGTTGATCCTGTAAAAACAAAGGTTGTTGAATAATGGACAAGACCTACAAATGTAACTGAGATTCATAGTTTTCTTGGTTTGGAAGGCTATTACCGTAGGATTGTTAGAAATTTTTCGCAGTTATCTAGTCCAATGACTAAGCTAACTCGAAAGGGTGTTAAGTTTATCTGGACAAAATAATGTGATGATTGTTTTTAGGAATTGAAAAGAATATTGGTGAATGATCATGTTTTGGAACTACCTTCCAGGAATGGTGAGTATTTTATCTACAGTGACGCTTTATTGAAAGGAAATTGTTGTGTCCTAATGCAAAATGATCAGGTAATTTCTTATGCTTCACGTTAGTTGAAAACTCAAGAGGTAAATTACCCTACACATGATTTGGAATTAGCTGCAGTTATTTTTTCTTTATAAATTTGGAGTCATCATTTGTATTGAGTAAAGTGTGAAATATATACCGATCACAAAATTTTTAAGTATATATTCACTCAGAAAGAATTGAACATGAGATAGAGTAGATTGCTAGAATTAATCAAGGATTATGATTGTACAATTCATTACCATCTAGGAAAAGAAAATAAAGTGGCTGATGCTTTGAGTTGGAAAAGTAATGCTTCATTAACCATGTTACGTTTGGAATGTGATCCTTTGGTTAAGGTTTTGATAAACCTTGTCATAGAAGTTGTTGGTGTAGGAAGTTCTTCTGTTTCATTTCAGGTGTCAGTGAGATCATCTCTATTAGACAGAATTAAGCAATCTCAGAAGCAAGAGAGTGAGTTGCAGAAAAAGGTAGAGCTGGTTCAGAAGGGTATGTTACCTAAATTCAACATTGATAATGATTTTTTTTTGAGATTTGGGAAGATATTATGTGTGCCTTGTGATTCACAGTTGAAGAGAGAGTTGTTATGTGAAGCTCATAGTTCTCTGTTTCCATTTCATCAAGGCAGTACTAATATGTATAGAGATCTTCGAGAGTATTACTAGTGGGACGGAATGAAAAGAGACATTGTTGATTTTACACTGAAGTGTTTGACTTGTCAACAGGTTAAATTAGAGTGGCAGTTACCAGAAGGGATGATTTAGCCTTTACTAGTTACAGAGTGGAAATGGGAGAATATATCCATGAACTTCGTTTTGAGACTTCCAAATACACCTCGAGGTAATAATGCAATCTTGGTTATTATTGATCGCTTGACTAAATCTTCTCATTTCCTTGCTATAAGAGATACTTTCTCCCAAGATCAACTTTCTCGTTTGTATCTTAAAGAGATAGTCAAGTTAAATTGAGTTCCCCTCTCCATTGTATCTGATCATGATCCCAGGTTTACTTCTATCTTTTGGAAAGGCCTTCAGATGTCATTGGGTACTGAATTAAATTTTAGTACAGATTTTCATCTTTAATCAGATTTGTATTCAGAATGAACAATTTAGAATCTAGAGGATATGCTATGTGCTTGTTCGATCGATTATTAGAGTGTTGGGACCAACATCTTTCTTTGGTTGAGTTTTCTTATAATAACAGTTTTCATTCCAATATACAGATGACACCATTAGAGGCATTATATGGGAAGCGGTGACGAACCCCAGCTTTTTGGGATGAAGTGGGTGAAAGGAAGTTGATGGGACCAGAATTGGTAGAAGCGTTGGCAGAAAAAGTTCAGATGATACAGAAACACATGAAGATAGCTTAGAGCAGGAAGAAAAGTTATACGGACAAGAGGAGGAAGGATCTCCCTTTTAAGGTAGGTGATCATGTATTCCTCAAAGATTCACCATGGAATAGTGTGATGAAATTTGGTATGAAAGGAAAGCTGAGACCAAGGTTCATTGGACCATATGAAATTCTGGAGAGAGTTCGATCAGTTTCTTACTGAGTGGATTTACCTCCGAGTTTATCTCAGGTACATAATGTTTTTCATGTTTCGATGTTAAGGAAGTACATGTCATATCCATCTCATGTTTTGAGTCTAGAGGTAGTTTAGCTGGAATAGAATCTATCTTATGAGGAACAACCGGTCCAGATTCTTGACCATAGGGAGAAAGTATTGTGGAATAAGGTGATTCATCAAGTAAAGGTTTTGTGAAAAAACCACATGATTTAAGAGGCAACATGGTACTCTACAAATGCATTGACGGATAAATACCCCCACTTATTAAATAAGTAAATAAATTGCAGGGACACAATTTTATAAAGGGGGGAAGGATGTAACATCCCAAGTATGTAAATAATTATGTATTTTCATATCTCTGCCTATTTATGAATTATATAGTGTTTTATAGGCTTAAAATGAGAATAAATCCAATCTTAAGAATAGAATTGTCAAATATTTTTAAAAGCTTGTTTTACCGCCTTTTGATGGAAAACCATTTTTAATTCTATATATTGACAATTTTATAAGCTCTCTTTTTGAAAATAAACTTATTCTTTAGGATTGGGACATTGAAATTTACTTTGGATAAATTTTTGGTATTTTTCTGACAATGTTCATTTTTTAATGAATAGTGAAAATTACTGCATTTTACTTCAAAACTGCTTTTTCATCTAATTTAATTATATGGATATATTATATTTTTAATTGGTTTTAAAGTTTTATTAGAATATATTTTTACCATTTAATCAAATTTTGGTCATTGTAATTAATTTCACTTTGTAATGAGGCACAAACAAGTGTAAAACTTTTGATAGATATTGTTTCTAAAAAACCTTCTATTAGTTTTGACAACAGGAATTATTTTTAAATTAATTACTACAATTTCTATGTTTGGAATTTGGTAAAATGGATTCCATATTTGGAATCATATGGTCCAAATTATGTAATTAATACTATTTTGTTTTTGGACGTTATGAATAGTAACAACTGTAATTATCTTTAATTGTCGTGATTAATTAATAATCGTGTAGTTAAGGGTAATAAAATAAAATCATAATAATATAAAATGAGCCCAACATATGGAATAATTCTACTAGTTGTGTCATGGCTGACCATGGTATTCATTGTTCCATCTTTGGGACCCTATGGAATCACTTTTGGGTGATAGTGACATTTTATTATATTATTGTTTTTAAAAGGAAAGTATAACCAAAGTATGTATCACCCAAGTAAAACAATTTTAGTATTGTATGTGTAAATGTTATCTTAGACTATAAATATTCATTAGAAAGATAAAACTATTTCATATATCATGGTATTTATTTTATAATTTTTAGATAGTAAATAAATTAATTTATTTATGACACCATGATGATGTAGTGATTACCTCATTAATGGACGATTTAAATAAAATGAAAAGATAATGTAAAATATAAGACTTACACTCATAAAAAACCTATTGGATGGGTTTATTTCAAACTCTTATCACCTTATCCTAGAAATAAATCATTTTGGGGCCTTTAAAATCTAAACTCATTATATAATAAAGTAACATTTCTTGACTTTCCAAGAGTTCCCTTCCTCCCTCTTATAAAAGGCCCCCACCTCTACCACCTTACCCACACCTCTCAAGCCATTGGATCGGCCAAAATCTTCTCATTTTATCTCTCCACATCCCTCTCTTCATCCTATAAGCCTTACCTTAGGCATAAATTGCTTCAAGAAAGCCTTTTGGTTCAAACCAAGCGGAGTTACCCGATTTAAAGGTAAAGTCTTCTCTAATGTTATTTTGTTTTATTTTGCTTCTCCAACCCGCTAAACTCTTTATATTCATTTATTTTGTAACAAACCCAGTATATTAAATATACTAATATGTTTTTATTAGAGGTATTCATGCTACACATACACACACCTCCGTCTAATGGTTAAAAAATATACTGTTTCTGTGGATGGAGAATTACTGCCTCACAAAATGATGATTGTTTAATCTTCTTTTAACACCTTTAATGGTGGAAATTAAGATTTCACTCTATTTATATATGATATATATTATTTTTATGTTTTCCATATACTTCTGTATTTTTCATTTATGGCATACCTTTATGGTTTCCATTATGGGTAAACGCGATATCTTCATTTTAGTAAGTGTGGAATACCGCCCCCTCAAAGTGATTTGAGTCATTAATTCCATATGTGGGACATATAAAGGATGGAGTTAATGATATTATATATTATATTATACTGGAATTATAATATACCATTATATCATTATGATTTCATTCTATTAAATACTAAATAGAAATGAAAGTAGTGTTCATGCGTACGTACGCCTTACCATCTCCATGAACGGTGCATTTCATTTATTACCTCTAAATGTTATGTAATATTATAAATGCATGTATATACTAGATATATATGATATATATGATATCTCCCTCATTAATATTATTCTGTATATAATTGATATATTACCACATGAACAACTTGTAATTATAAGAAGTTTATTTTTGGCTCAAGTACCAAAGATCGAAAAAACGACCATTGTTAACTTAAATAATTACATAATGTTCACAACAGGGTAATAAGTGATATAAAAATAATGAGGCTGAAAAAGGTTCTTATGAAAGTAGAAATTATCTCTAGTTTATTATTTAGGAGATTAAAGAACGATTTAGTCAAGTCGGACACAAGTTAAAGGACTTCGTCTCAATATCCATTCATTGAGGCATGTTTTGTTTTATACCCAACTTTCTTTTATACGGTGTATAAACCCTTTTGACTTTTACTTTTATTCAAAAGGAATCTTTTTGTAAGAAGCGGTTTACTAAATGATAAAAGGAATGTTTTTTTCTTACCTATGCGGCGACAATGACTTCTCCGCCGACGTGACCATTACTTGAGTTTCATCTTCCTCTATAAGCCATAACTTTGTTTAAATGAAAAATAAATACCATGTTTTAATTTTCTTTTATTTTGGTATTCAAAATGGTTTTGATAATGTTTTTATTATATAAATGTGTTTTATTGATATCTTGTGATTGAAATGTGGAAATTTTATTCTTCCATTATGTGCGTTTTATGTGATATGATTATGTTATGGTTCTTGGGCATTGTTTATGAAGATGAATGGTATCGTGGTAAACTAAGGGAGTGTGAGACCGATATAGCTCTCCAATTCGTTGGTTAACATGAAGGAGTTAAACCCTGAGGTTTCTCTGATGATATTTAGGGAATATATTGTGATTGGTATTCCAAACGTAACCCTGAGGGTTACTCCCTACGTAAGAATGTTATGAATGCCACAAGTTACCTTTATATCTTATGATTTCTATGAGTTATTCCTAAATCTTATGATTTCATGAGGTATGTTAAAGTGCTTATGTTTTATGAGTGAAGTATGATTTCATTGATTCTTATGTATACATGGACTAAGGTTTTCTTTTCTTATTTTTATTTCCTTTACTGAGATTTTTATGCTCATCCAATGTTTTTGAAATCTTTTTCACATGTCAAGGGAAAAGTACAGGATGTGATGATAGTGTTGAGGAAGTGTCATGAAATAATCCATGTTTTATTTTAAATATTTTTCCTTTGATGGGAAAAAATAATATTGTCTTTTATGTAACCACCGTGTTTAAATGTGGAATGTAATTAATGATTTATGATCAAATTCTCAAAAACTCCAAACCTGAAAAGATCCTCAATGTGTATTCTTGTATGAAATCAAGATTAAGTAATGTTTAAGGCTGGGGACTTATAGTTTGTATCATAGGTCGGTTTAGATAACTTTATGAGTTATTATTCTATTAAATGATTATATGAAAATATTTTTTAATGGTAAAATTAAAATGATATAGAATTTAAAGATTACCATGTTGCTTCTTCTAAGACATGTTTTTTAAAAATGTTTTTCCACAGAGGAAACAGGGAAGCAGTGCTACGAAGGCATTCGGAAAGAAATGACCTTCCGAATCAGAATCATGAGATGGTCAGAATTGGAACTGTACAGTTTTTTGAAGTAATGGCACAATTGACTCAAGAGATAAATGGTGGTTGTATCCATGCACGAGATCAGCCAGATCAACCGCAGAGGAACATGTCAGTGGTGGAACATTTCATGAGGCAACATACCCCATCATTCATAGGATCATCTGGCCCTGTGCTAGCTGAAGGGTGGATTAAAGCACTAGAGAAGATTTTCGATGTCATGGGGTGTTCAGACGATCAAAAGGTTAGTCTTGCTATTTAGCGTTTGGAGGGTGAAGCAGATCAGTGGTGGTCGATGGTTAAAAATATTAGGGACGCTGATGTGATTAATGCTCTTGACTGGGAGGAATTCAAAGGTATGTTTCTTGAGAAATATTTTCCAAAGGCTGTTCGACTTAGGATGGAAAAAACAATTCATGTAATTTAGGAAAGAGGATGACTAAGTGGCGAATTATGAACAAAAGTTCACTCGATTGTCAAGGTATGCTCCAAACTTTATCCAAGACATTGATAATAAAATCAATAATTTTTACTCAAGATTAAAGCCAAAATATCGAAGGGATTTAGCTTCTCGTGAGTTTAAAAGTTATGAAAAGCTTGTTTGATGTGCTAAAAAGGTGTAAATTGAGTTTTCCAATGATCAAGTTTTTTATAACAACCAACACAAGAAGAGACAGAGGTGGCAGGAGAAAGGGAAGTATTATTTAAAGAAGTTTGATGGTAAGAAAAATGTGTTTTTAGTTTGTGATAAATGTGGTAAAAGGGATGCTGGGGAATGTCTTCTGAATTCTGCAAAGTGCCACCAATGTGGTAAGATGGGACATAAGGCTCGTGATTGCACTGAAAAGATCTAGGTGATGGTAAGACCAAATTTGATTTACAGAAAGTGAAATGTTTCAAGTGCAATGAGATGGGTCATTATGCAAACGAGTGTTCGACAAAGATCTCAAATGATGGGAAGCAGTCAAAATACAAGCAGAAAGGTGTGGTGAAATCATTTGTAACAACTTCAGTAGATGTTGGGACATCAAATGAAGTGGCATCAGGTACTTTTTTTGTTTTCTCATATTATGCCAATGTGTTTTTTGATTCGGGGTCTACACATTCTATCATCTCTGAAAATTTTTCTAGTAAATTGGGAATACCATCTCAAGAAATGACTCCTGATCTTTTGGTAAAAAAACCTGGGGGAAAATTTTAGGAAAAACGAATTTATAGGAATCTTCATATCTTTATCCGTGGAAATAACCTACTTGAAAACCTTATTGTTTCACCTCTAGTAGGGTTTGATGTTATCCTGGGTATGGATTGGATCTCTGATTACCATGATAAGATTGATTGTAGAGTTAAAGAAGTTTCTTTTCAGAAATAGTTTCAGTTTGTGTACAAGAATGAACTCTTAATGTTGATAACATATCAAGAGGCTGAAAAACTTGTAAAATATGGAAATCAATGTTACCTTGCAAATATTGTTGAAAACTAAGGAACCGTTCAGATTAATGATGTATCAGTAGTAAATGAGTATCATGATGTTTTTTCTGATGAGTTTCCTAGATTAATACCACATCGGGAGGTTGAATTTACTATTGACTTAGTTCTTGATGCTAATCCAATTTCAAAACCCCCTATTCGAATGGCTTAAATTGAACTTTTAGAGTTGAAGGAGTAATTGCACGATTTGTTAGAGAAAGGTTTCATTCGACCTAGCACATCACCTTGGGGTGTTCTTGTCTTTTTTGTTAAAAACAAAGATGGTTCTATGAGACTTTGCATTGATTATAGGGCCTTGAATAACATCACTGCTAAGAACAGATTTCCTTTCCCTCATATCGATGATTTTTTTTCAGCTCTAGGGAGCTCAGTATTTTTCAATGGTTGACCTGAGATCAGGGTACCGTCAGTTGAAGGTAAACAAAGTAGATATTCCGAAGACTGTGTTTTGTACAACATATGGCCATTATAATGCCTTTTGTGTTGACCAATTCACCTGCTGTATTCATGGACCTTAGGAATATAATTTTCCATGAGTTATTGGATAATTTTGTGGTTGTTTTCATTTATGATATTTTGGTGTTTTATAAAAGTAAATAGGAGCATGAAAGTAATTTAAGGGTTATTTTTCAAACCTTAAATGAAAATAAATTGTATGGTAAATTTAGCAAGTCTGATTTGTGGTTGCAAAAAATTTCTTTCCTTGGTCACATTATTTCTAAAGATGGAATAACTATTGATCCTACAAAAACAAAGGTTGTTGAATAATGGCCAAGATCCAAAAATGTAACTGAGATTCATAGTTTTCTTGGTTTGGCAGGCTATTACCAAAGGTTTGTTAGAAATTTTTCACGGTTATCTAGTACAATGACTAAGCTAACTTGGAAGGGTGTTAAGTTTATCTGGACAAAAGAATGTAATGATTGTTTTCAGGAATTAAAAAGAAGATTGGTGAATGCTCTAGTTTTGGCACTACCTTCCAGGAATAGTGAGTTTGTTATCTACAGTGATGCTTTATTTAAAGGACTTTACTGTTTCCTAATTCGGAATGATCATGTAATTTCTTATGCTTCACTTCAGTTGAAAACTGATGAGGTAAATTACCCTACACATGATTTGGAATTAGCTACTGTGGTTTTCGCTTTAAAATTTTGGAGGCATCATTTGTATGGAGTAAAGTGTGAAATATTTGACGATAAAAAAAAAGTTTAAAGTATATATTCACTCAGAAATAATTTAACATGAGATAGAAAATATGGCTATAATTAATAAAGGATTATGATTTTACAATTCATTACCATTCGGGAAAAAAATAAAGTGGCTGATTCTTTGAGTCGAAAAAGTAATGATTCATTAACCATGTTATGTTTGAAGCATGATCCTTTGGTTAAGGATTTGATAAAAAGTGGCATAGAAGTTGTTGTTATAGGAAGTTCTTCTATTTTGTTTTAGGTGTTAGTGAGACCATATCTATCAGATGGAATTAAGAAAACTCAGAAGAAAGATAGTGAGTTACAGAAAAAGGTAGATCTGGTTCAAAAGGGTATGTTACCTGAATTAGATATTCATAATGATTGTGTTTTGATATTTGGGAAGAGATTGTGTGTGCCTTATTATTAACAGTTGAAGATATAGTTGTTATGTGAAGCTCATTTTTCTCCGTTTTCGGTTCATCCACGCAGTATTAAGATTTATAGAGATCTTCAGAAGTATTACTGATGGGAAGGAATGAAAAGAGACATTGTTGATTTTACTATGAATTGTATGACTTGTCAACAGGTTAAAGCAGAGTGGCAGTTACCAGAAGGGATGCTTCAGCCTTTACCAGTGCTAGAGCGGAAATGGGAGAATATATCTGTGAACTTCGTTGTGGGATTGCCGAAGACACCTTGATGTAATAATGCAATCTGGGTTATTGTTGATCGCTTGACTAAATCTCCTCATTTACTTTCTATATGAGATACTTTCTCCCTAGATCAACATTCTCATTTGTATCTTATTGAGATAGTCTGGTTACATGGATTTCCCCGCTCCATTATATCTGATTTTGATCCTAGGTTTACTTCTAACTTTTGGAAAGGCCTTCAGAAGTTGTTGGGTACTAAATTAAATTTTAGTACAACTTTTCATCCTCAATCAGATGGGCAGTCAGAACGAACAATTCAGACATTGGAGTATATGCTACATTCTTGTTCTATGGATTATTAGGAATGTTGGGACCAACATCTTTCTTTGGTTGAGTTTTCTTATAATAACTGTTTTCATTCAAATATACAGATGGCACCATTTGAGGCATTATATGGGAAGCAGTGAAAAACTCCAGCATTTTGGGATGAAGTGGGTGAAAGGAAGTTTATGGGACCAGAATTGGTAGAAGATTTGGCATAAAAAGTTCAGCTGATACAGAAACACATGAGAACATCTCAGAGCAGGAAGAAAAGTTATGGGGACAACAGGAGGAAGGATCTCTCTTTTGAGGTAGGTGATCATGTCTTCCTCATAGTTTCACCATGGAAAAGTGTGATGTGATTTAGAAAGAAAGGAAAGGTGAGTCCAAGGTTCATTGGACGTTATGAAATTCTGGAGGGAGTTGGATCAGTTTCTTAATGAGTGTCTTTACCTCTGAGTTTATCTCAAGTACATAATTTTTTTCATGTTTCAATGTTAAGGAAGTAAATTCCATATCCATCTCATGTTTTGAGTCCATAGGTAGTTCATCTGGAAGAGAATCTATCTTATGAGGAACAACTGGTCCATATTCTTGACCATAGGGAGAAAGTATTGCGGAATAAGGTGATTCATCATGTAATGGTATTGTGGAAAACCACATGATTGTAGAGGCAACATGGGAATCTTAAAATGCATTGAGGGATAAATACCCCCACTTATTCAATAAGTAAATAAATTGTGAGGACGCAATTTTATAAAGGGGGAAGGATGTAACATCCAAAGTAAGTAAAGAATTATGGATTTTTATATCTATTCGAATTTATGAATTATATATTGTTTTAGAGGCTTAAAATGAGAATAAATTCAATCTTAATCATAGAATTCTCTAATATTTTTAAAAGATTGTTTTACAACCTTTTGTTAGTGAACCATTTTTAATTCTATATTTTGGCAATTTTATATGCTCTATTTGTCAAAATAAACTTATTCTTTAGGATTGGGACATTGAAATTTACTTTGGATAAATTTTTGGTATTTTTCTGACAATGTTCATTTTTTAATGAATAGTCAAAAAAACTGCATTTTACATCAAAACTACTTTTTCATCTAATTTAATTATATGGATAGATTATCTTTTTAATTGGTTTTAAATTTTAATTAGAATATATTTTTTCCATTTAATCCAATTTTTGTCATTTTAATTAATTTCACTTTGGAATGGGGCACAAACAAGTGTTAAACTTTTGATAAATATTGTTTCTAAAAACCTGCTATTAGTTTTGACAATAGGAATTATTTTTAAATTAATTACTACAATTTCTCTGTTTGGAATTTGGAAAAATGGATTCTATATTTGGAATTAGATGGTCTAAATTATGTAATTATGACTCTTGTTTTTGGACGTTATGAATAGTAACGAAGGTAATTATCTTTAATTATTGTGATTAATTAGTAATCGGGTAGTTAATGGTAATTAAATAATATCATAATAATATAAACTGACTGGAACATGTGTCCTAATTCTATAGGTTGTGTCATGGCCGACCATGGAATTCTTTGTGCCAACTTTGGGACCCCATGGAATCACTTTTGGGTGATAGTGACATTTTATTATATTAATGTTTTTTAAAAGGAAAGTATAGCCAAAGTATGTATCACCCAAGTAAAACAATTTTAGTTTTTTCTATGTAAATGATATCTTAGACTATAAATATTAATTGGAAATCTAAAATTATTTCCTATATCATGGTATTTTTTATAATTTTTAGACATTAATAAATTAATTTATTTATGACACCATGATGATGTAGCGATTACCTCATTAATGGAAGATTTACATAAAATGAAAAGATAATGTAAAATATAAGACCTAGACATGTCAGAATCCTATTTAATGGGTGTATTTCGAACCGTTATCACCTTATCCTAGAAATATATCATTTTGGGACCTTTAAAATGCAAAACTCATTATATAATAAAGTAACATTTCTTGACTTTCCAAGAGTGCCCCTCCTCCCTCTTATAAAAGGCCCCACCTCTACCACCTTACCCCCACCTCTCAAGCTATTGGCTCGGCCAAACTCTGCTATTTTTATCTATAAAAATCCCCTTATTCATCCTAGAAGACTTACCATAGGCAGAAATCTCTTCAATAAAGCCTTCTGTTTCAAACCAAGGGGAGTTACCAGATTTATAGGTAAAGTCTTCACTAATGTTATTTTGTTTTATTTTGCTTCTCCAACCACCTAAACTATTTTTATTCATTTATTTTGTAACAACACCAGTATCTTCAATATACTAGTATGTTGTTATAATAATTATTTGAGCTACACTTACACACACCTCCGTCTAATGGTTAAAGAACATATTGTTTCAATGGATGGTGAATTACTGCCTCACGATATGATGATTGTTCAATCTTCTTTTAACACCTTTCATGGTGTCCATTAAGATGTAACTATATTTATATATGATATATATTATGTTTTTGTTTTCCTTATTCTTCTGTGTTTTTCATTTATGTCATACCTTTATGGTTTCCATTATTGGTAAATGTGATATCTTCATTTTATGAAGTGCGGACTACCACCCCCTCAAAGTGATTTGATTCGTTAATGCCATATGTGGGACGTATAAATGATGGAGTTAATGATATTATATATGATATTATACTGGAATTATAATATACATTTATATCATTATTATTTCATTACATTAAATACTAAATAGAAATGAAAGTAGCGTTCATGCGTACGTACAGCTTACCGTCTCCATGAACGGTGCATTTCATTTATTACCACTAAATGTTATGTAATATTAGAAATGCATATATATACTGGATATATATGACATATATGATATCTAACTCATTAATATAATTATGTATATAATGGATATATTACCACATGAACAACTTGTAATTATATGAAGTTTATTTTTGGCTCAAGTTCCAAAGATCGACAAAACGACCATTATTAACTTAAATAATTACATAATGTTCATAACATGGTAATAATTGATATAAAAATAATTATCTTCAAAAAGGTTCTTAAAAAAGTATAAATTAAATGTAGTTTATTATTCATGAGATTAAAGAACGATCGAGTTGAGTTGGACACGAGGTAAGGGACTTCGTCTCAATCTCCTTTCATTGAGGCATATTTTGTTTTATACACAAATTTCTTTTATACAGGGTATAAAACCCACTGGATTTTACTTTTATTCAAAATGAATCTTTTTGTACGAAGCGTTTTACTAAACAAAAAAAGGAATGTTTTTGTCTTGCATATGCGGCGACAACAACTTCTCTGCCGTCGTGACCATTATTTGAGTTTTGGATTCCTCTACAAGCCATAACTTTTTTTAAATGAAAAATAAATACCAAGTTTTAATTTTCTTTTATTTTGGTATTGAAAATTTTTATGATAATTTTTTTATACAAATGTGTTGTATTGATATCTTGGGATTGAAATGTGGAAGTGTTGTGTTTCCTTTATGCGTGTTTTATCTGATAGGATTATGTTATGGTTCTTGGGTATTGTTTATGAAAACGGGTGGTTCTGTGATAAACAAAGTGCGGGTGAGCCCGATATAGCTCTCCAATGCATTGGGTAATGCAAAGGAGTTAAACGCTATGGTTTCTCCAAATAGATTTAGGGAATATACTGTTATGGGTATTCCAAACGTAACTATGAGGGTTACTCCCTATGTAAGAATGTTATGAATGCCTCAAGTTACCTTTATGTTTTATGATTTCTATGAGTTATTCATAAATCTTATGATTTCATGAGGTATGTTAAAGTGCTTATGTTTTATGAGTGAAGTATGATTTCATTGATTCTTATGTATACATGGACTAAGGATTTCTTTCCGTATTTTTATATCCTTTACTAATCTTTTTATGCTCATCCCAAGTTTTTGAAATGTTTTTCACAGGTCAAGGAAAAAGTACATGATGTGATTATAGTGTCGAGGAAGTGTCGAGAAAGAATCCATGTTTTATTTTAAATATGTTTCCTTTGATGGGAAATAATAATACTGTCTTTTATGTAACCACCTTGTTTAAATGTGGAATGTAATGCATGATTTATGATCTAATTCTCTAAAACTCTAAACCTGAAAAGATCCTCAATGTGTATTCTTGTAATAACACAATATTAAGTAATGTTTAAGGATGGGGACTTATAGATTTCCTCTAATATATGAGGAGGTTCTCTTGAGGTCATGTAACTGACCGGCATGGGGGGAACTGGTGTGTGGCACCCGGGTTGGAAGGTTATAGTAAATTTCGAATCAAAATTCCATGAAATGAACAGTATGATATGTGTTAGTAAATCCCCTTAATATCATTAAGTAATATTTATAAACCCGTTATTTATATACTATACTAAATATACAAGTAAATCATGGTACATTACATGAAAAAACTCTTAATAAAATGAGAATGATAAAAATAAAAACCGTACAAAGTTTGTAAAATTGGAAGTGATAGTTAATCCATGAAGTGAAGTGTCAATTGAGTTAAGAAAATAAAGGATGTTGAAGTGTATCCAATTAATGTTTTAGTTTATCCCAATGATTTTTAAGTGCATACCAATGATTTTCAAGTGTATCCCAATGAGTTACAAAGTCAATGATGTTTAAGTGTATCCTGATGAATGGAAATTGAGTTAAAAACCTATTATCGCATTAGTACCTCTCCATTGAAAAACCATAAGATAAAATAATTTTAATTTTAACGTAAAATCATATAAAATATAAAAATTCATGATATGACAAGTTAAAGGGAAAACATATACACCATTAAAAATAAACTATGTTAATAACATTAAAATATGCCTCTGTTGAAGGAAACTGAGTTGAAATCATTTACCTTGAGTCCAGAAATTACATGTATGTCATTTAACTCTTATATTTTAAACATATATAAGTATTTAAATGTTTATGAACCTTTACATATTTAAGAATTTTTCCTTAAATTATTTTTTTCATTTATTTAAATGAAATATTTTTATTACTTAATCGGTTAAGTCCATGTTGGGTATTTTAACGAAAATCAGTTTGTAATTTCAAAACATGTTTGATGCCTTGTCCATGGAAAAGGGGTCATTTATCCCTAACCTATATCATAATAATCAAGGAATAATTATAATTTTTATACCTAAATGTTATATTTAAGACCAATAATGAATGGTGTTTATGAAAAATAAAATTATTGTGTTAAAATGGTTGGCTATACGTACACATGAGTAACATTTTCATTTATCAATAACCACAAGAAAAAGAAGGTAAGTATTATATTTTATTTACATAATTATTCTTATATAACAAATATTATATTATCTCCTTAAAATCATTATATATACCATCCATGTGATCAGTTGATGAGGAAATAATTATATCTCTTTGTGAAGGTGGTAATCCACGCGTGTAAAATAATGATGTTATCATTTTTAAATGGATTGAATGGGTGAAAAAATAAGATATATTATATTCTAATAATGATAATTACCTCAATAAAATAATATTTACATATTAAATCTATCATTATAACCATCTATTATTGGTGGGGATAGAAAACTAATTACAATGGTTTGTGAGGTGGTAGTCCACCCTACACATGAATAACCGTTTGATTTCACATTTGTTTGAAGAGGATATATATATAGGTTATTCCATTAACATAAAAATATCTCTATATATGGATGATATTATTTTTTAATTTGGAATTATTTGAATAAGAATTTAAGGAGGTATAATATGAAATAAATCTAATACATTTTGTTATATATTATACATATTCTTCAAAACAACCATCTTAGCTTTAAACCTTAATCACTCTATGGTAGGTATTTTGGACAAAATAAGACCTATTTAACATGGGGATAAATTTTAGGATTTTATTTTTATAAGTAAATTTCTAAACCAAAATTAGTTTTAAGTGTCACTAAAAGAGGATATGTGGTGACCTTTTAGAAAAGTGGGGTGAATCATTCTTCGAATTTAATAAATAATTTAATTAATATAAAATGTTTCTCATGGAAAAAATGATCCAGATTTATATAATTATAATATGAGATGATTTTGAAGATAAATATTCTCATATAATAAAATTTTAAATTCTTAGGTAATTGTGTCACCCTTGTCTTCCCCCCCCCCCATAACCATTTTTTCGATTACCGTGATATCAATGTTTTTTTAATCTTTAGAGTTCATGAAAACTATCTTAAAAAGATAAGTGAACCATAATATAATATTGGTGAAATATTCATTGTATCCAATTAATTTGACCAAATATCGAGTTTTTCTAAATTCTAAATCATTTATTAATATATTGTTTATTATAAAATATCAATAATGTCATTTTTTTAATAAGCATGAAATGTTATAATATAATATGTGTTAAAATCATTTAAAATGGTTCAAAAAATACATGGATTATAATAAAAGGTATATATGGATTTCATATAATCAAAAAATCATTTTTATAAAGGTTTATATATTATTTTTAAACATCCCATTTTTATTAACCATTCTTTTAACTATTCTCAACCTTAAATGCGGTAAAAACTTTTCAATATTAAAGGGTTATAAATATACTTATATGTTGGAAATTGGATAATAAATGGATAAGTTAGGATGTTTCAAGCCTATTTAGATCCTAATATTCCTCTTTATATATTTTTATCATTTTTAATTATTTTTTAGAAAATATTTAATATTAAGTATTATTAAAATCATTTTAAAAACTATGCACATAAATAGACTTCAAAAATATCCTAAAAATAAATTAACTGAATAATTTCTATTAAAACATCTCCAATAAGTTTTTTTACCAAATTAAATTTCTTGGAAACTAATAAAGTATCAAAAGATATTTATTTGAGATTTTTTAAAATTATTTACTTGATTTTTTTACAGCTTGTACAAGAACATTATCAATTGGGTGTAGACATTTGATGAAATTATTTATTCACAAAAAAAATTAATAATAAATTACCAGGATAAAAAATAATTTATATCTCAAATAAAAATTTATAACCAAACATAAGACGTTTTTCTCCCTATAAAGATATATTATAGATATTAAATATAAGATAGTATTATGTCTGACTTTCTATTTAATTAAAATATTGTATAAGTAATTTTCAATAAAAAATGAAACATGATTACCCAAGATTAGAATGTTACATTCAGATTTACAATTCACCCTAATCCAATAGATTAAATTCAATTTTTTTTTCATTTCTACTCATTATTATATTATTTGTATCCTAAATTACCTGATTTACCTTCATCATGGGAATAAAAATTTGCTATGGTTACTACTCAGAAGGACCAAAAATGAAATTATATTGTTTAAAAATAATTAAACCATGATTCCAAGTATCTAATCGACATTTAATGATCCAGTTTCTAGAAATTATAGAAATATCATTTAAATTAAAACCACAAATGTGATGAAAAGTAGCTTCTGAGTAAAATGGGTTTATATGGACAAAATAAACACCTAAAAAACTAATATAATGATTATTAAATAGGACTATATCTATAAAAATATCTATTATGTTAATTTTATATCAACTTTAATGACTAATGTGAAATTTAAATGAAAATAAATGAGAGTTTGATGCATAACGGAATTTTTCACTATTCACTGAAAAATCAACCATTTTAGAAAAATTCCAAAATTTCACCCTAAGATAATTTTGATACGATAGTTCTAAAAATGATATAATTTCTATGAAATTAAATTTCATAAAGTTTTATAAATTTTATAAATTTTTTTCAAAAAAAGTAATAAAACCATTCTTGATGAAAACATAATTCTTAAAAATAAAAATGGCTCTACTTAAAATTTATTTCTTATTAATAAACAAATTTTTATTGAGTATGATCATTATATAAATTTTATAATATGTTTAATTATATTCATATACTTCCATTTAATTGGTTGGTTATAAATAAAATGATTAAATGTTATTATTTCATCATTCGTTTAATCTCAGTGTTGTGTATTGTATGCATTATTGAATGTAATGTTCTTTTAATATATTGAGAAATTACCCGACTCGTAGTAGTCTGGATAAGTTTTAAATTTTTTATATGGGATTTTTATTCTTTATAGTGCTCTTTTATAGCTCCAGATAATTGATACACAGCCTCATTGATACATCATTTTTCAGGACATAGAGCACTAGAGCACCCCAATGTGATACAATCTGTCAAATGAACCTTTATTAAAATGCTTTAGAATCTACTACTTTAACACATATAGTTTGATCACAGTAATCCAATATGTTCATTTTGTGATAGTATTTTCAAAGGTTATATGCTATGTTGATAAATCAACCTCACGGTCTGAGGGAAGGCTGATAAACTCTTCAGAAAATACTTTCATATATTACATTATAATTTTAATTTCATAATGGTTGATACATTATTTTGAATCAACCATTTGCATAAGGTATGATTATTTTTTGGGTGTCACAACCCACATAATTGAGTTATTTTGAAAATTATATTCTTGGTATTGATTTTATTCCTTCGAGAGCACGGGATGGTTTAGAATATAGATAGAGAATTCCTTTTTCTGGATAGTTGATCTAAGCTCAATATATTGACATCCAATCATTTCTTAGTATAGAATCAAATTCCTCAAAATGTTTGATTGTGAGATTCCCTAGAATAATCTTACCTTATATGATAATAATTGAAATTTAAAATAATTGTGTTTCATTTATCAAACCAATTTTATTTACTGATATCTCTATGTCAATTTATCATAGTTTTGATTCAAAATATATAAAATATTTGTATTATATAAAGGATTGTTCATAACAGTAATCACATAAATGTCTTCCATTATTGATTGAATTGGAAGTTTTCAATTTATAAACTCATTTTCATGTTCCAAATTATAATTAATACTTGCATAATATTTCCATTGATCCTTCAGCTTAAGTGGTTTCTGACATTAGTTACCCTCAAAGACCCATTGATTAGTGAAATGGTTTGTATAATTTCCTTGATTTCTATAGTTGAAGCACTGAACTGTGAGTGGTTCCTTCCTTTACACAATATTTTTTGAAGGATTCCTCATGTATAATAAATATTCTTGTGTTTTGTGTCATTATATCCCACACATAAAGTATTTAACTATCCCTCTGAGGAAATTGCCATGATGTTTCTTCCAACATTTTTAATATTTGGGTGCTTGGATCATTCCGCCTTTGTAAATCAATCCACCATCATGAAACTCAATATTTCATTTTTTTTATCTCTATAAAAATGCTACCATTATCCAAAGTCCATATCTACTTTGTGATCTCATTGAGATACATCATTATAACACCCAGAGTCTTAGAGAGTTATAGCCCTATGGAGGCATTGTTTTAATCCATTAAAGAACCTATCTATGTTTCAATCAATATTGATAAAAAACTAATGTGTATCTTTGTAACCATATGAAAATTTCATTATAAGTCATGATAGATTCACCTCACCCCCTTCTTATGCTGTAGTAATTCTCTATCTATATTTTTTCAAATAGTTCAATAGAAATACTTGTTAATAAATATCTTATTAATGTCTTCTCACCCAATTTCATATATTTCTTCTTTTATCATGGTAATATTTATTAACACCCACTATTAATAAACATATTCATAGATAATATATACAACTAAGTTGAATATCTCCTTCTCCGAATAATAGAGAACAGAAAATATCTTCTCCTTTGATCTTACCCACTATTCAATGAGAAGTGGACTGGATGATCCACTAAACATCGATGGTCATTTTCACATAATGGAATCAATGCCTAGTTTCTCTTTATTTGGTGAAATATGATGTTCCATGTATTTTTTGATATTTTTCAAAGCCTAAGGTAGTTTGGTAAGAATCTCCATGAAGTTATAAAACTCAACTAACATGGTATTGGGGATTTCATGTGAAAAATAGTTTCTTTGTCCCTTACATGGGTTCTTGGTCTAGTTTCTCCTTGTTCCAAAAATATTATAAAATAGGAAATGTTTGAAAGAATTTTACAACTAAAAATAATCAATAAATATTCTATTATTATGTAAAAATTAGTTGTTATTTCCTATCTTATAGTATCCCCATCTTTAGAATTTTTCTAAAATGATGCTTATAAGGCCATTTAAGTCAATCCTTATAATTTTTTGAGGAATAATTAATTTATATATATATACATTATAATGGTTTGTGTAGATATTTTTATTAACTGAATATTATCCCTTGGTACTATCAAACTAGGTTTCCATCAAGGAATATTTTTCATGCACTAGGTGGTGGTCTATTGAATTCCCAATCCTACCATTTTTTGGTTATTAGACCTAAGTAAAACTATGCCAAATCCACATCAACTTATACTATCAAGAAAGTGATTTCATTAATCAAAAACCACATCCTATTAAACATTACCATAAATTAGGATGTTTTCTAATACATAGTCTTATCTATATGGTTTTCCTGATCATTTTTTGATCCTAATTTCTAATTAAATAAACCCTACTTTGATACCAACTATAGATATCCAAAAATTTCTTATGTGACTATTACATAATTTTAAGATAAAAATATAATAATGATACAACAGAGGATCAAAATGATTAGTATCAGGGGAAAATAAAGCTCATTAATCAATTATACATAATAAAACAAAAACAATATTCAAATCCTCATTATTTATCATTATAAAATCTCTCACATTCTTCTTAGTGCCTATACTCAACAAAGGGAACACATCGATAAAATTGGTGAGCTAAAATACTATTGAGGGGAGGGAAATATATAAGAAATAAGATACATGAATCAATAGAAAATGGGTTATAATCATCATCATCATTGTTTCAAAATCATGGGAACATCACCATAACAATGAGGGAAACGTTTTATAAATGCATGGAATATGACATATACATAATAATGAAGCATAATAATATTTTGGTCAAACACTACACATAGAAGTGAACAAATATGTCATCATGTTCATTCATAACATATGAGAATAAATCATTACATAATAATTGTTCAAAATCTATGGCATTTTTTTCACGCATATTACACAAAATATCATGAGATAAATCACATTTCCTAATGATTTTATGGGATATATATTTCTAGTCCCACCCATCACCTCATAAAATTCTCATAATCATGAATGAAGTATGTAAAGATAACACTCATATTCATTAACTAAACTATAAAGACCTAAACCTATATAATATATATTCTAGGTAATTTAGGAAATAATTCACTTTATTTTATTCCCAAAGATCGTCTTGGTGTAGCTTTTTAGAGAATTAGGACAAAATAATACATGATAAATCTATACATTATATGTGGAAACACATATATAGTATCTATTTTCCCATAATAAAAATGAATTTAAATTAAAAAATGAATTATTTTCATGAAAAAAATCAAAACAATCATCTTGGATTCTTGTTTTTTCTTACCAATCCCTAAAACCAGTGAATATTTTTTAAAAAAATGGGATGAGAATAAAAATATTAGTATGGGATACAAAAAAAAAGGAAATAAACCATTAGTCTATGAATACATAGAAACACATGAAGTCATTTTTCTGAAATATATACATCACAGCCTTAAAAGTAACATACAGTTACTATGTGAAAACATTTGGTTTCCATAAAATATAAAATTCATAAAAAAAATTAGATAACTTCAGCCAACAATTTCTTCACAAAAATAAATATGAATATAACCCTCATGGATACTATATGACTTGTAACCCTCACATCTACCCTATGATGTAAACCTCATGGATACCTTATGATGTAACTATCATAGTTACACTTGGAATAACCATTATGGTAAACTTCCAACATATTGAGTGTATTAGAGTGATATCGTATACCCACAAATATTTGGTTTATAACAGAATCAATATTGATAATAAAAATTTCCCATGATCTATAACATAATCACAAAACATGAATACTTTAACCACAAAAACAATTCCTTAGGGAAAATAAAATGTTTTAAATATATATTGCACATGTGAAAAAGGAAATTTTTTATGAAAATAACTCTATAATTTTGTTAAGGAGTATTGAAAAATCTATGGAATCATGAAAGAGGTAAAATCCTATCATGTCATATAATCATTATTTTTGAATTTTTTACAAAGAGGTATTAAATAATATTTTTAAAGGAATTACTCTCACATCAGGTCTGACTTTCTTCAACTATGTCCAAACCAACTGTATAATGGTTTAAACAGTGTTAGAAATTTATTCAAGAAATATATTCATGTTTATAATACTTTATATGATTTTTAATAACACATTTCAACCCATTTATTAATAATATTGCATTATTTTCATTGTTTCAGGTACGTTAATTTTATGGTTTCATGGTTGGTTCACTTAATTATATTTATGGTTGTTATTTTTAAATGAGAATAGTACATTTGAGGTGAAATTATATAGTACATATACAATTCATGAATTTTAAATTATCTTGTATCTCATTTTTATTTCTTATATGAGGATGATTCATTTTATAAGACATTAATGATAGAAGTTTTGTTTTTTGGGATGTTTTTCGACCATCAAAAAATAGTTTATTTTGTTTAACATGATGATGATATATTAATTCCATAATATGATACCATAACATATATATATATTCCATTTTAAACAATTATAAATTAATTTAATATTTTTATGAATTTGGTAATGGGAAATCAAAATACATCATCCATGAAGGTGGTGAATCGATATACCATGAATGATGATTTCATTTTTAAGAATAATAGGATACGATAATAGATTTTAATATGAATACACCATTAACACAATAAATTAAATTTTATATATTATAATGGAGTTATAATGAAACTTTCTATAACATGTAAGGATAATTTATAAGGGAGAATTAATTTAAAGGAGAAGAATGATGAATTTACCACTTGAATGTCATCTCCTCGATAACGTCCATAAGGAACTTGGAGTTGGTCATTTGGTGTGAGTGGAAACACTAGAATGTTTCTAGGGATGATTATTTGAGAATATTCTATATGATAGTCTATCTAGAAGGCTCTAGGTGATTAAATTATGTGTGGGAAGAAGTCCAATTTTATAATTGAGGAGAGGGGAAATTTAGGAATTAATTAATATTAAAATATAATAAGTCTATTTTAGATGTAAAGACTTCAAATATTACTAAAAAGAATTTGGGATTAAAATTTAAACCATGTATAATCCCATTTATCCATATTCAAGTTGTTTTATGATTTTAAAAAATTTATCAAATATTATATTCATGAAATATATTTTTTGTCAACTTTAACACTATTCATTCTTATGTCATTAGAAAACATATAAAAACATGATTCAAATTATATATCTAATTATATATTATATATGTATTAATTATCTAGATATTTCATGGATAATATAAATTGTCTCAAATTATATTTATTTTAATGTTTTCAATATCATTTATTTGATTTTTTCATTGATTTAATAAATAATACATCATCGATGTTCATGAAATTATGTTATTTATTTTATACCTAAATATTAAAAATAAATTAACATGATGAGTATAAATATATTTTCGTTCCAAATAATATTTATGGTCAAAAATATCTTCTTAAAAACCATATACTAAAAGGTTATACTAATTAAAAAACATAGTGTGAACAACTTTCCATTCTTTTAAATAAAATATTATAAAGAAATAAGATCATCTGTGTGGATCTAAAAGATCCAAAATTTGAAAGAAAAAATTGATCATGTATGAAAATTACTCATCTAAAGATATTTATTCAAATTTTTTTGGTTCATTTAATGGTTCTTATAATTTTAATTAAAATTATTTTATTGATTTTTCTTCCGCTTTCACAAGAATTATATTAGTGTTTCAAAAGAATTATAGATTATCATTTCATAAATAAAACTTAAAAATAAATTACTATAATAAAATTAAATTAATAATGACTATTAGTATCATTTATATTAATTAAATATGTATATTTAATCATATCCATGTCAAGAAAACTTTTATAATTTGTTAATTTTTCTTTTCCTGCATTCTGCAGGCATTGCAAAAGCATTTAAGTAAGGTACATGTTACATAACTCTAAAATTAGAAAATATCATCCCCAAACATCAGTTATATATAATAACAAATAAAAAACATTAATTGACTTTTCCCACTAAATTATTATTTATAAGGTACCAATTTTGACTTTCCCAACGATGTGCAATCCTTATGTCAACACTCACAATGGTTTTTATATTTATCACAAAATAATTTTTAATTTATCCTTTTTAATTTTTTTATATTTTAATTATAATATCATAATTTAGTCTTTCCATTTGTCTGAAAAGTTTTATATTAAAATTATGTCTTGAAGATGTCACAAAAATATTATATTTTCAAGAAAACAATATTTTGTACTATTCACCAAAAATTTAAATTTCTGGGGAATATTCAAAAAATTTATACCAAGATATTTTCGACATGATGAATTAAAAAAATGAAATTAGTATTTTCAAATTATAATTTTAAATATAACAATATAATAAATTAGATTTAAAAAATATTTTTTTTAGAATTACTAATTAATTCGTGAATACTAATCAATTTGAAAAAATATTTTCTATCAGTACCTGGGTAGTTTCATTATTCACCATTATGTAAATTCCATCCTCTAAATTGTATTCACTTATTTAAAAAATGGGGATAACATTCTCTCATATCATTATTATATTCCCATTTTTATTCTTTATCCATATAGATTCTCCACAACACCTTATCCTCGTGAATTTCCTTGTTCAATAATAATTGCTCACTATGGTCAATAATATAAAAAAGATTCCCCTCGTATGGAATTTTATCTTAAAAATTAACTTTATTAGGTCTCAAAACATGATGCTATTACAGTACATAATTTCTTAACATTGAATCATGAAACAATTTGTACCTTGGATAATATCAGACGTAAGAAAATATGGTAGCAAAATGGTTCAACCTTCTCCAAGATTTAGTAAGGTCCACCAAATCATCGACTTAAATATACCTTATTATGAAAATAAATAACACTTTACCTTGTATATATTTATATAAAAACATGATCTCCTACCTTGAATGAAAGGTCTTCCCTCCTGTTATATGCATATTTATTTTGTGACACTATGTTTTCCTAATGTTCTATTGAATCATCTTTACATTTTCACTATTTCATAAACCAATTATATTCCTAACAATAACATTTCCCCAACTTTATCCCATAATAATATAGTTCGACATATCATTCCATGTAATTCCTAAAAAGGTTCCATCTATATACTAGAGTAAAAACTATTATTATATTAAGCAATCAACCAAATAAAGATGTTGATCCCAACTTCCTTGATAATCCATTGTAAAATCTCAAATCATATAATCCAATGTTTGTATTGTTCATCCACTATATCAAATAAATTGTGTATAAAAAAGAAGTGAAAAAATATAATTCAATTCCAAACCTCATCTGATTGCCTTTCCAAAAGTAATATATAATCCTAGGATCATAGTCAGGTACAATGGAGGGAGGAACTCCATGAAACCTGAATATCCCTTTAACATACAATAGAGATAGTTTATTTAAATATAGGTTATATTAAATTGGAAATAAATGTGTATATTTAGTCATATGATCAATAATAACCCAAATCAAATTTTTACCTGAAGAATTCATTTGTAGTCCCACCAAAAAATCAATAGATATGTTTTCTCATTTCCTCTCTTTCCCTAGAAAAAAATATGAAGAATACCCTTCTTTACTTTTAATTATTTTTTAACATATTGACAATTCAAACATTTCAGGGTGAATTCTTCAGTATATTTTTTTATTACATCCCACCTATAATACTTCTGAATGTCTCTATACATCTTAGTTCTTCCATGATAACCAAAAAAAGGATAAATATGATCTTTACTTAACAAATCTTTATTAATCTAGGAATCACAAGAAACACATAATATGTTTCCCAATATCAAGACACAATATTTAAAACATTAAATTCAGGAAAACATTACTTTATTAACCAATTATACCTTTTTTGTAACTCACATTCTTCCTTATGAGAATGATTTATTTTATCTAATAGAGATGATTGCACTAGCACTTGAAGTAAAAGCGAGTAATATCATGCACCCACAACTTCTATGCCAAAATTCCTCAAATCAATAATCAAATGTTCATGTTCTAAAAATTAAGTTATTAATTTATAATTATATTTTCAATTCAAATCATCATCCATGTTATTTACTTTTCCCATATTGTAGTGAATCATGCAATAATAATTTTTATCAATTGCAACCATATTTTCTACCTCATGTTCAATTCATTATAAGTAAATATATAATTTAAACTTTTATGATTATTATATATTTCACACTTGGATCCATATAAATTATTTATCCGTGTTTTTAAATAAGAAACCATTTTTGGTAATTCAAATCAGGTGTTGGATAATTTAACATAGGAGGTTTCAGTAGTCTAGATGCATAAGAAATTACCTGATCTTTCTATATCATAATACAACCATGTCCCTTCAATAAATAATCAATATTAATGAAAAAATAAGAATTTTTTTAGGGCATGTTCAAAAATAGATCAATGAACCATATTATATTTAATTCATTAAAACAACCACCACAATATGTTTTCCATATAAATTTACCTTATTTTTTAGTTTACATAGTTTGTGGGATAGATAATCAGGAGATGTTTTCAACAAAACACCTATAATAGAATAATAGTCCTAGAACAAAATTGAATCTCATTAAAATTTGTAGGTCTTATCCATTCATGAACCACTTTTTTTAGGGATCACCTATTATACCATCATTATTGACAAATCACCAAGAAGTAAAATCTATTGTAAAATATAGAATTTTCTATATTTTCTATATAACTTATTTTCTTTAAGGGTTTGTAGAATAATCCTCATATGTTTTTTAATCATCATAACTTTTTGAAAACCCCATAATATCGTAAATAAGAAAACCACAAACATACCTAAATATTCATAGAAAATTTTATTCCTGAGATCCACAAATACTATATGGTAATTAATCAAACCATAGGGCATAACAAAAGGCTCATAATTCCCAAACCTATTACATAAATTTTTCTTTTGAATTCTACCCTCTTTCACCTTTAACTGATGGTGAATCGATCTCAATTCAATCTTGGAAAAATATTGAGCTCCATGGGGATGATCAAACAATACATCAATATGAGGTATAATATACTTATTCTTAACAACAATTTTATTCAAACCTCTCTAATAATTGAAATGTATTATTGATCAATCATTCCTATTAAAAAATAAAATAGGATTACCCCATTATGAAGTGCTAAGATGAATTAAATATTTATCAAGTAACTCCAAAAACATATTTTTTTTAATTATATAAATTCAATATAAGCCATTGGATTAGGGAGTGTTTAAATTTTCATAGCATCAATAACTAAGTCAATAGTAAATTCAATATCTTGATTAGTTATAACATGAATTAAATCATAAAGAAACCATCATGGTATTCATTTATCACTTGCACAAAATTAATATGAATAGTCTTATTTCTTCAATAATATGCGGAAGATAACATTCATTTCCATATTTTAATAGATTCCCAGCTTCCTGATATGTTATCAATTGTATGATTTCATTATTATATAAAAAGTCAAATACGTTTTCAAAAACCAATTATTTAGCATTATAATATATCATATCATGGTAAATATAAATCAAATCCCTGCCAAGAATAATATCAAACACTACTTGGGGAAAACAACAAGTTTTTCTAGAAATATTTTTGTTGACAAAAACTAAAAGATTATTATAATGACTTTATTCCTAAATAATTCTCCATAGTTTTTTTACCATAAGTTCTGGTTTTATTTCAGGACGTTAAATTTCAAATTTACCAGGTAATTTATCAGAAATAAAGGAATGTGTAGACCCCATATAAAACAAGACATTATCATATTATAATTAACACATCATAAGGACTTCCTTTATTATTTATGTCATTTCCGAGGGTGATTTTTTCCACACATTCCAAAAATTGGAAACTGGGTTTTCTCACCGTTAGATTTCATTGATTGATTCTTACCACTTACATTCCATCTAGAACTTTTATTTGGATTATTTTCAAAGTACACAGGGTCATTAGTAAACTCTATTTCTAACCTCTAAGTACATTGAAATATTTTATCATGACTTTGGAATTCTCCATAAACCAATTCTCGTCCATAACCTGGCTTCCATCCTAAGTAATTTTGACTAATTTTAATATGAAGATCACAAATAGGATTTGGAGTATTCCATGACAGATAAGTATATTTTTCTTCATAAACGACCACTAAACATTCCTTTTTTTGTTTCATTTAGAGGAATTTATTTTCCATCCTCAGTCTTAATTCCCTGGGAAAATATTTTTCAAGGAAATATTTCATACATTCCTCCCATTTTAAGGCATAAATATCTTATTTTTACTTGATATTTTTTGACATTGGCCATAACTGGTGAGATTAAACATCAAAAAGATAAATATAAAGACTATCCTTTTGATTATATTAACACTAAATGTCATTAAATATCTACTCAAGTAATTTAATCCACCCTCCATCTACCATTGGCTCAGATGATCCAGTAAAAGATGAAGGGTGTTTCCATATAAAATGTCTCACTATAATCATGTTCCGTTGTAGTAGATTTGTCTATAATCTTTAATAGATTCCAACAATATTTATAGTATGCGTTAACAAATCCATTAATATGAAAAACCTATTGGTTACAAATCACACAATTCTGGGTTTTGGATTTAGAATGATATCATCTTCTTAGTGCCTTCCTACTTTAGATTCCCTATTTATTCTACAGAATCCCATTGTGAATAGACATAATTTAGTAGAATAAACATTGTAATCATAAAATTATATATCATTTTAACATAAAAATAATGTAAAAATTATTTTTGTTTTTCTATTATGATCATCATAACCTTTAAATTTATCTAAACTATGTTATTATACCAACTAGAAGGACCCATTCCTATATAATATATATTCTATTAAGATTTGGCTAGAATTCACTTTATTTGGTTTTCATATATCATTTAAAATTATATTTTACTAAATCATACATGGTAAACACATGAATTATAGGTGTAAAAATATACAAAGTATCAATTGTTTCATTATAAAATGTCTTTGAAGTAAAACTTGAATTCATTGCAATAAAAATATTCACAACATTCATCTTGCCTTCTTCTTGTCTCTTACCTATCCTTAAAACATGTGAAAAAAAATTATAACATGGTATTAAAACAAAAATCTTCTTAAAGGAGATATATAATATTGAATTAACACATTATTCCATGAATAATTATAAATAATATATGTCGTTTTTTACAAAGATATAATTCGGACCCATAAACGTAACATACACTTACCTTATGAAAACATGATGTTTCCAAAAAAATATGAAGAAAAAAACCATTTAGGTATCTTGGGAATAATATTCTTACCATACAATCTTATTTTTATAACACTATAAGTTACCATATTATTTGTAAACCCCACGACTACCCTATGATGTAACCCTTACATGAACATTATGATATAAATATCGTGGTAACACTTGGAATAACCATTATGGTCCACTTCCAACATACCCAATTCGTTGGAGGGATATCACAGACCAACCAATATTTGGTTTATAAAAGAACAACCCAACATCATAAATAATGACCATGAACCAGTACATTATCATAAATCATAAATACTTTCATCATAAAAACAATTCCATGGGGAAAAGAACTTATTTTAAAATAATTCATCACACATGCAGAGGGGAAATTTTTATTGAAAAATAAACATGCCATTTTATAATGAAGGATTGAAACATTAAGGCTTCATGAAATCAAGAATGTAGGATCATGTCATCTATTTTCAGAAAAATCATTCTTTTTTCATTTTGTAAAATGATATGTTAATGATGATTTTTGAAGGAAAGTCCCTTTCCTCAGAATAGGATTCCTTCAAAGTTATTCAAATGTCTTTTATAATGGTTCATGTATTTTTATTAATTTATTCCATAAATATATTCATGTGTACAATCCATTATATGATCATGTTATAACATTTCCAACTAATTTATTAAAAATATTTTGTTTTTTTTTCATTGTTTCGGTTAAGTTAATATTATTATTTCAGGGTTGGTGAAATTGAGAATATATGTGGATGTTCATTTCAAATGGGAATAGTACTATACATGTTAAATTTTATGGCGTTAACAAACCCCTAAAATTTTAAATGTTCCCATATAACATTATTATTTTTAAAATGAGGACGATTCATTTGAAAAAATGTTAAAGATAAAATTGTAGATTATTTTTGAAGTTTTTCCAACCATCGCACACTAGTTTTGCTCTGTTTAATATTATGGAATCTTGCTAATTCCAAAATGTGAGAACATATATAATAAATATATTAATTCCATTTTAAAAAATTATAAATTAATTTAAAAATTCTCTGAATGCGGCAATGTGAAATAAAAACTCATCATCCACAATGTTGGTGAATCGACATACCATGGGTGATGTTTTCCTTTCTAGGAATAAGAGGATAAGATGATATGTTATAGGATCCATATACCCTTAACATAACAAATTTATAATATATATACAATACTAGAGTTATAATTATGCTTTGTATATTGGTGATTATAAGGTAGAAGAGAGAAGTAATTTAAAAGAGAAGAATGAGGAATTTACCTCTTGAATATCGTCTCCTCAGGAACTTCCTTAAAAAACATGGAGGTGGTCTTTTGGTCAAAAAATTAAAACCAAAATGTTAATGGTTATAAGGATATGATAGTTTGGTATTGTATGGTTGGTGTAGAAGACTCATGGTAATGAAATTATGTTAGGGAAGGAGTCTCATTTTATAAATGAGGAGAGGGGCAATTTAAGAATTACGTACAATATTAAAATATAATAAAGCTTTTTTAATGTAAAATACTTCTAAAATTCCAATAAAGAACATGGTATTTTATTTTAGACCAAATAATATCTCATTTGGCAGTACTCATGTTTTTATGATTTTGAGATAATTTAATAAAATATTATAATCATGAAATATCTTTTTTGTAAAATTTAACACAATTCATTTTTATGATTTTAAAAACATAAAAAAAAGATCCATATCTAAACCAAATATTTTATTATATCATATTCATTTTATTTTTATCTATATATTTTATGGATGAGCTTAATTATTTCAAATTATGTTGATTTTAATAAGTTTAATATAAATTATTTAATTTTTTCATTAATTTAATAATTATAGTATCATCATTGTGCAACCCTTTAAGGTATTTATTTATTCCATAAAAACTAAAAAAAGTTTTCATAAAAAATATAACAAATTTAAATTTTAAAATAATATTTATGGTCAAAAATATCTACTAGAAAACCACATATTAAAATATTATACAAATGAAAAACCATGGTGTGAACACCATGATTTCTTTTTATATAAGATATTATAAGGAGAATAATGTCATTTAATTAGATATAAAAGGGCTAAAATTAAAACCAAAAAAAGAATTATTAACGAATATTATGAAGCCAAAAAATATTTATTAATTTTTTTTTTCAATTATTGGTTCATAAAAGTATAATTAAATATATTTTATTGATTTTTCTTCAGCTTGAACAAGCACTGCATTATTGTTGCATATGAATTAAAGTAAATATTTTCACTTATAAATATTTTAAAAAAACATATATCATAAAAATAAATAAAGTATGCTCAATATAATCTTTTTTATTCTTTTATTATTTATAATTACCCATATCCATGCTAAGAAAACTTATTTAACTTGTTAATTTTTCTTTTCATGCATTCTGAAAGCAATGCACAAGCATTTGGATAAGATTCATGTTATATAATGCTAAAATTAGAAACTATTAGCCAAAACAATTATAAAAATTAATTAATAAAAATGTTTTGAAAACACTTTTTATCACACAATTAGTATCTAGAAGGAACCAATTTGGACATTTCCAATGCGGCACAGGCGCTGCATCAACAGTGAGAATGATTTGTATATTATTCTCAAAAAAATTTATAATTTACATCTTCTATATTATTTTCTTATCATATTCTTTTTATAATATCATCATTTATTTATTCTATAAGTTTAATAAATATTATATCATAACTATGTATTAATGATTTCAAAAAAATTCAACTTAAAAAACTATATTTTTTTACTATTCCCCAAAAATGTAACTTTTTTATAAAACTCTATGGAATTCATACAAAGATAATTTCAAAATGATGAATTAAAAAATGAAAATAGTTTTTTCAAACTAAAATTATATAATATATAAATTATTATTTTAAATATAAAAATATGTGAAATTAATGCAATAAAACAATTTCATGTTTTTATTTTAAGAATTACTATTTAATTCAAGAATATAAATAAAATAAAAACCAATTGATATGTCACTAAATATGATGTTACATAAACCATTGTAATGTAATTGTTTTTATAAAGGTTTTATAAATAATACAATAATTAATAATCTTTGGGTTTCCCCAAAAAATATGTTAATTCATAATTTGGCCTAAATGATTATCCTTATTGAATGGATAATAAAAAACCTAAGAGGATAAAAATAAGTGTTATTGGGAAAATGTATTTTTTAAAATTCATTAGAATCAGTGTAGAATAATTTTGAAAAGGTAGAAGCATATATATTCATAGAAATAAAAGATAAATAAAATGTAAATGATATTTTTAGTATATTAGAGGAATACCTATACTGAAAATGATGTGAATGTGGAGATAACTCAAAATAAAGGAGTTGGGTTTTAGAATCTCCTTTTATTAAGTCCCTCTTCATTACATATCTTTTTTCCTACTAAATAATAAACATAGGTTTATTGAAATAATTAACCTTAATTTATTAATTTTTATTTTCTCTGTCATAATCAATTAAAATAATTGGATTATAATTTTTAATTTCCATCATTGAAGGGGGATTTTTTATATATGATATTTTCCATAAAATATCATGTCGTTCATTTATTTGATGATATTTCAATATTTTCATATTTATATTATTAAGATAACCTCCAGAGTCTTATAAATACAAATATTTATACATTTAAATATTATAAAAAATTATTTTAATAATCTATAATTTTGGTTATATGAATATAATTCAAAACATCATTGTTAGTGGTTAGGTGGTCGTTAACGAGACATTGTCCATAGAGAATGTGTTTGATATACAATATATAGCTATATTAAAAATAAATAAAATTAATTTAAATTAAAATTATCAAGATAATTTAAACATATTGTATTATTATTTTAATATGGTCTAGATTATAATATAATAAGAGGATATGAAATTGAAAAAGGGAAATGAAGTAAAAGGATGAAATGATATTACCTCTTTCTTAAAATTGTTCCTTATCTACATCACTTAAATTCTTGAACTCTTCTAGGTTGATCGAGAAAATTATCTAAGGATTATAATGGTATTAATATAGTAAATTTTGGATGATTTTTTTCATTATTAATTTTGGGATGAGTGTTTTTCTACAAAAGGGTGAGAGGTTGTTTATACTTGATGAGAGGAGTATTATTGATTTAAATTATTGAATTTAATAATATATTCATGGTAAACCTTAGAATAGTAATAATTTTTACATTATGAATCATGTATAATTAAAATAATATGGGTTCAGTACTTTAATACCCTTTGTAAACTTAATTTAATTTTAAATAAAAAATAATGAAATGAAATGAATCATTTTTATTTTAATGGAATATTTATTTCATTAAAATTTTAACAAAAAACTAGGTTTATTATTTTAGTTTATTATTTTTAAATAAAACATTTATATTATTAAAAAAAATTGGTTGGAATAACCAAATTACATTTATTCATTCGTTATTTCATCACCATTATATAATAAAACAACCAGTATTTCAAGAACAATATTTTTCACAATTCATGTAAAAATGGATGTTTCTCTGAAAATTTTAAAAAAATAAACCTTGGGGAATTTAAATGTACAATTTGAATATTGAAATTCATTTTATAAAAATAATTTAATATTATAGTAATTATAATTATTTTCCTCAAAATTTTTATTTTAATAAAATAAATTAATATATATTTTATTCGAAAAATTGATTAAATTTTCTTTGATTTTTAAATATGGATAATTATGTTATCACATTGTAATATTTATTTTACATTAAATTACTCATTATAATGTTTATTTATACTAAATTGTATTATTTTTAGGTTAAATTACTATTCTATCGATCAGGTTACTATTTACAACTAGAAAATTGTAATCCCTAATGATAATGTTACAAATATAATTGTATCACTACTGTTTTAATGATCATATTACCTTATATAAATACACATATAATCATTCATTTAAAAATTAGTATATTTCATCCAAAAGATATATATTTTCATTTTTAAAGATATTGACTGGTTTAAGAATATTTTTTTTCATTTCCGTACTATTTTTTGTGGGTAGATGATTCAAGAAAATCATGTTGAACCAAATCATCATATTTTAGTTTTCATATTTACTATATTATATCATATTATAATGTTTGGACTTTTCTTAGTTCTAGTTGTTAAATAATGAAACTATCCCCATTAATGAAATAAATTGTTTTCCATATTTTCATGTGTTCTATGTGAATAGTACAATATAATATAATGGTAATTTATTTAGGAAACAATACCATTAATATAGTCTAGATCATTATACAAACACCCACATGTGGACACAAAATAATCATTTAATATCTAGAATAAATTTAAATGTCCCGGAAACAACATACATTGGGTCTAAAATGGTAATGAACATCAAATATCAAGGTTTTTGATTTAAACCTTAATGTTCATCAAGGAATCATCACTCAAACCACATGATGTATTATTATATATAAACATGATTCCAAATATTCCTATATTCAATTATAACTATTTTTTTGGAAAAAATAAAATCACATCAACAGATACAAAATTCTCTCTCTTTGATAATTTTTGAGTTCTCGTTAAACCCCATAGAATGATTTACCAGATCATTTCATAAATAATAATTATAATTCCACATGTGATGATAATTCCTCTCTCTATAATAATTTGAGATAAACAAGAATAATCTTTAAAATAATTTTACATAATTTTGGGTTCTTATCAATTCAAAAATTCTCTATCATTATTCTAGAAAGCATCATAAATATAATTTCACAAACTGAACATGAAATGATTTTATAAAAAACATACATGGGTATAATCCTTTTAAAATACAACAAACAATAATAAAGGAGATTGATGGTTTTTATATATATTGATATTAGATGATCTATTCTATTGTTCAAGGAAAGCATTACAAATATTGAACAAGGGGATTTATTGAATTATTGGACACCACAGAATATCAAAATATTAAATGAATAATGGTATGAATATTTTCAAGAATTAAACCCACATACAGGTCTACAGCATTTAGAATCACAAATTAAATTCATCATTTAATTTTACTTTTAATATTTTAATAATTTTTTATTGTTTAAATTCATCCATAAACATGTGTTATAAATTGAAAAACTTCATTAAATTAATTACCATAATTTTAGGCTTCTAGAAAATTAGAATGTGGTGTTGTATTTAAACACATAAGACGGAAATGGGTAACTATAAAAAGGGATAGCCTTATTCAAAAAAGATAACTATATCGTGGAAAATGGATTTACCATTATGCATGTCACAATCACATATGTACCAGTATACATATCTTTAAAATAAAAAATTAGCCTTGTGGATCAATATAAACCATTTACTGGTCATTATGAAACTCATATAATCCTTTACATAATTTATAGTAACTTCATCATAACATTACATGGTGACTAGGATACCATTATATAGCATTGGAAGTCATGGATGTACCCTTATGCATCCCTTCAAAATTATGTGTTAGATACCAACGTAAGGGTGAATCCCCTTACCATTATGTGAAATATATGTGTTTCTTATGGTTAAAATCAGGATACCCTTATGTAATTCCCTCTTTGGGAAAATATTTTTATAAACCATGTTCCTACTTTTCTTCTTTGAGAGAAAACCGGAAACACATTTGTAATTATTTTAAAATCCTAAAATCATTAAAATCTATTTCATTACATGTATGAGTTTTGAAACTAAAATTCTTTAAGGATTTAAACACTCATCAAATAACAACTAATTATATAAATAATTAAATGAGGAATTTAATTTGGAATTTTAATGATTTAGACCAATACATGGGTGGCCTAATTATAAAATAGTAAAAAAACATTCATTCATTTTTATTGATCCGTTTGTGCCCAATAATCCTATAAATTCATTAATTCAATATTAGTTAATCTCCTTCAGTCGGTTTGAATCCTTATTCTAGTTTCTAAGCATGGGAGAAACTTCTCTACTCTCTTTATAGGTGTAGTGATTGGAAGAGATATATTCAATGTCGGAATTTATACTTCCTATTCATTAATTTCTTTTGTATTTTGTGAGATAATATATTTGAAGGAGTTGTTAGGTTAAATATTTAAAAAATAATAACCATGAATTATCGAATAATAACAATAATCAAAACCACGAGAATGTCATTGATTATTTTTGAGATATAGAATATTATCGCATGTGGTCTTTTAATTTTTATTTGAGGAAGAAATTTACAACACATGAATTGGCATAATTAGATAATTTGGAGATTATATAGGAGGGAGAAAATATTATCACATGTGGTCCTTTATTTATTTTGTAGAAATTAAATAGTTATAATCAGTCATATAAATCCTTAGAGAGAAGTTGAAACCATATAATATGAAGATGAAACATGGGTGATGATTCATTGATGAACTTTGAAGATTATTCATCGATGAAATTAAGGTAGTATGTTCCATAAATTATGGGTATCTCAAATATATTATGTCACTAAGTATAATTTGTGTGTTGGAATACCTTAATGATCATGAAAGATTGTGATTGTATGTGAATGTGTGTGTAACCAGTGATACTCGTTTATAATGATTGATGACATGGGTATTATTGTATATTGTTTGTACAAGTTTAATGATTACCACATGTATATGTGCTTTATGTTTATTCTCATTATTATATTTATTCACTATATGCTCTACCTAGTTATGTATGTTAACTTTCTTATTGAGGAATCGTTCTTGTTGTTCGGAATAGGTCGTTCATTGTTGTATGATTGTCCCATAGAGGGGTAGTGTGCAAGAATCAAAATGTTGGTGATGATGGACCTGAGAATATAGTAGAGGTATGATGATTCCATAGGGGATTTTTTGAGGTTGAAATAATAGATTCCTATTAGTTGAAAAGTACTATATCGCTTGAGGATACATAGTGGATTAATAGTAAAATGGTTACTCAAATATAAGAGGATGTCGAGAAGAATGACATACTTTACAACTAGTGGATGTTGAGTACCATGTATGATAAATGTCATGAGGTTATTGATAAAAAGTTTCACTACCCCTATGGTATGTTATTTTTACTTTTTTGTCTCCTTTTTTTCATTCCAACATGGAATAGAAACATCTATGTCTAGGTGTTTTTGGAATCCATGTTAGTGGATGATGACTCTTTACATTATTTTCTGTTGTTATTCTTTCTAATGAATTTATTACTATCATGGGACACACAAGTTATATCTTTGAATTTTTTTAAGGATTCATTGGTGGTTTTTTACTATCTTTTATTAATCACACCCTATATTATAATCTCAATACTCATGAATACTTCATGTATAGGGATTTGAGTAAGGGAATTGGTTGTGGACGATAGATTAAAAGAGGTCATAGGGCTGGTAGCATATCAGGATAGACTCCAGAGGACCCAACAATTTATTTATTTATTTATCATCCACATATATTAATCTGGTTTTTATTTATACATTGGTTTAATATTTATTACACTTACATAAGGTTATTAAATCCATCCACCCTCATGTTACCCTTGTAAATCTAGGGTTACCATTACACAACACTATAAAACCACAAGTGAGAATTTTATTGAAAATTATATATATTCACATAAAAACACTCATAAATTTTATCCAAAATATGGTTTATAAAACAATTAAAAATTTATAATATTACAATTCTCCCCATATGATGACTTCTCAACCCCCTGAATTATCTACTTCGGTCATTCTCGAACAACTCAGGCCACTAATCTAAAATGTATGAATCCTACTCTAATGTATACTCTAGGATTCATCCATACTTTCATAGGATATGTATAAGTTTTATTGTAATTCCTTGAAGGAATCTCTCACTTTTCAATGATTTGCATCAGGAAATCCTTATAACATTCATCTATTAGTAACTCATCATCCTCACAGTCTATAACATGCAGCATACTGTCATGTACCGTTGATGTTGAGAAACATAGAACACATCCATTATTCCTCGATAACCTATAAGAAGGTCAATACATTATTCCATGGTCCTAATATGTTCAATGATCTTGAAAGGTCTATAAACTATGGGTATTTTTTTCCATGATTCCATAAATTCTTATTCCCCAACTAAAGTTACAGTTCTATGAAATTATGTTCACTAATAGCGAACTCCAATGTCATCCTCAATGGTTAGTATATGATCATCCATATTATAAGTGTCTAATATACCTTCCAGATCAACTATATCCTATTTGAGGTCTCTTTATACAAACTAATACCAATAATAGGTGCATAAACCTCCTCATTCCAACACAATGGTGATCGATGTAGTATTCCATAGACATCCTCAAACAGTTCCATCTATATAGATGCATGTAAACTATTTTTTATGAAAACACCACCTAGTCCAGGTTCCCATCACAAGTTCCGCCAATTTCTATAACATAATCTTAGAGCATATCCTATAGTATGTGAATATATACTTCCAATAATTCATTTGTCTTATGATGATTTGTTGTTCTTAATCTTAGATAAGGCCCTATAACTTTTCACAGGACATGGAAAATGAAAATTTTTAAACACGTTTCCTTATAAAAAGAATCACATGGAAACTCCATCAAATAATAGTATATCATATAAATATGTCATTATTATCTCATATACTGAGTTATACTCTCTTATTGTTAAAAATTTATAATCCTTTTCTAACTCACAGTTAATTTCATAGGCAGCATCATGAATCCTTCAGGTTCTAGGTAATCAAATCACAAAGTCCATTTTTAAGTCCTCCCACTTCCTCATGAACATTGTAAGTGGTTATAGAAAAAAAATATGATGTTGTTACATAGCCATCCCCAATCATAAGGTATGGATTTGGAAAAAAACACGACAATGTCTCTCTTAATCTGAGGCTACCAAAACTATCATCTGATGTCTTATTATAACATTTTCTCAAAATAATATATTAGATATCTAGATTTATGGATGTTTCTCATAATATCCACTTTGACTGAGGTAGTGGAAACTGGTCTCCCATGAAAAAGGGTCACATTGTCATTTCCCAATAACCCCTATGTATCAGGGTACCTCTAGCTAGCTATTCCCAAATAAAAACACACTCTAGGTCAGTGTTCTATCCAAAATCTACCTGATATAATAGAGAAAATGTGACTAATAATGGGTCACATGTAAACGATATATGATCCTTTTATGAAACCAACAATTAATCTTTCAATAATCTCATCGGATTCCATTTATCCTTAATAGACCACTCAATAATATCATGCTCATCATGTATCTTATTGATAAGAGCATCCATAATGTTGTTACCTCTCTATGGTTCCCAATACATCTCAAAGTAAAACATTTAAATATAATATACCCATCTCATTATCCTCATGTTTAAGTCATTTTGTGTTATGATATAATAGCCATTTATGGTCAGTGTGGAAAATAATCTCTAACAAAAGAGATTGTGTCACCAACACATTAGAGCATTGACTATGGATTCCGGTTCAAATATGGTAGTAGGTTTATTCCACTCGAGGGTTCAAAACTAATGTTTACCATAATATAGTAAATATTTTATCTATATTAGTAATTATACTAAAAAACTACCAATTCATCATAATACACTATGTTTCTGATCCATGGCTTAAGGATTTTCATCGGTGTGGTTGTCTTCAACCTTCTCAATCAAGAGGAAATATTGTGAAGTCATTACGGAAGACTTACTAATAGAGATCCGTTAATGGAGGAAACGTTTTGGGGTTTCCACTAATTATTTTGAAGGCTCCATGACAACCATCTATGTCATGATTATCCAAGATAACTCATGAATGGGCCAACTCTTCATGCTCCTACTCTTATTCTATGGTCGTCACCTACCTACCTCTATTTTGTGAAGAAAAATATAAATGCCTCTAATAGAAATAAATATAGACTCATATTTTGTTCGATAAGTACATGCCGAGAGTCACATAAAATTTCATCATCTATGGTATCATGAATTCTTAAATATTTTAATAACTATATATGATTATAGGACACTCTAGGCATCACTGAAGGTTTTCTATTTTTATTCCCAAAATTGTATCAATGGAATGTAACTTATAGGTTAACATGAATGGTAATTACGTTTCAACCATAAAATATATATATGTGATGGAATGGGTAACACCAATTGTAATAAAGCTACTATATTAACTTATTGATCCTTCAAAGTAACTAATTTGGTAAATATTTCCAAAATTATTTCATGTCTTTAATCATCATCCAGTGGTCCTATGGGGAACTTGAAGGATAAATAATTATAGGGTTAAAAAACAAAAACATATTTGACCACAGACATGAACTATTATTCAAGATAGGAACTAAGTGATGGACTTATGGATCTAGTGGCCCTACTACCTATACCACAAAGGAGGTTTGAGAGCGTACCCAACTGCATAATCCTACACATATGGTGGTAGGTTATTAATATCCTCCCTTAAGGTATCATTTTAGACATTCTTCGCAAGTATGACTATAATATTGAGACCCAATATTTTCTAACATGATTACTACATTATTTTTAATATAAACAACATAATGTTTATACAAAAATCCGGGATCCAAAGGATTACTATATTTGAAAAATTATTCCCATGTATCAATTATAAATAATAAAAAATATGTATTTAAGTACTTATTCTTAATACATATAAAATCTGAAATTATTATTTGTATAAACAATGACCCTATGATATACATTAAAGATAAGGTAGAACTATAAGCCTAATAATATGAGTAATGGGTGACCTGAATCAATAGAACGCGGGGGAGTATAATCATAATTATCATGTATTAATCATAGGATCATAATCATAATCATGATGAAACAATTGATAAAGACATGGAGTGTGGAATATTCATAAACAAGAAACATCATGTCATAGTAGTCGAATAACACTCCTTATTATTAAAAAATCTAGAATCATGTCTATGCACAAAAAATGTCCATAAATCATAATATCATCATTTTGAAAAAATATAGCATCATGTTCATGAATAATACACATTATAGTGGGACATATATTTTTTATCCAACCCATCAAATCATAAATTCTCATAAACATACATTCCATATAGAATTTATAACAATTATAGTCTAGAAAGAAACCATAGAAATGAATAGGTTTCATAGGGATTTCATCAAGAATAATTTCATGAACAAACATATGGGTTCCAAGATAAATATGGGAATACATAATTGGAATAAACAACATCATTATTTAACGAATTAAGAACAACTTAAGATGTTCAAAATATGTGTTTAAAAGCAATTTTTTTGAAAAATATTTCAATTTTGGTTAAAACTAATTTTTGACAGATGGAAAACATGTATGTACCCAAATATAAAAATGAATAACAGTGAATGAATTTTTAATGAGTAATAGGGGAATATTAATACATAAAAATATGATAAATATGGATAAACTAAATAAAAGTAATAGGGTTCGAGAATCCCCTTACATTAAATCCCGATTTATTTCTTCAATTTTATGCCTCCTAAATAATAAACATAGGTATATTAAAACATTGAAGAAGAGTTTAATTATTTATTTTATTTACTATTTATAAATTATATATATTTGATTACTTTTACAAATTCCCTTGGTTAAATAGAAAGCATTTTGATGTCATGTTTTCCTTAAAATTTTCCAGTTTTGCTTCAATTTTACATTTTTTTCAAGGTAATTTATATAATAGTAGAATAAATTAAATAAGCATAAAATACATATATTTTAAAAATTAATATGTCATAATAAATTTATTATATCCATACAAGTGTTTTGTGATATTTAAATAAGTTACAAATTCTATTATTGGTGATTAAGTGACTGTTATCGGGAACATTGTTCAAATACAGAGAAAGAGTGGTATAAAATACAAATACTTAAAATTATAATTTTTACAAAAAGGTAAAATTATATATATAATGTTAAAATACATCCAAATTAATCTAAGAATTATTTTTTTAATGTAATTTTGAAAAATATAAGAGAAGTGGAAAATGAGAAAGTTTTTGATAAATACTTATCTTTTATCAGTGTCGCTTCTCTTGAACATCATTGTATTCCTTGATGAATGGAATTGGTTTAATGAAAAATTTTATTATGGTGGATAAGGGACTAATATATATTATTTTGGAAGAAATTTTTCTTTCGTATGTGGGGGAGGAGTGGTTTTCCAAGGGGATAGAGAGGGGTTATTTATACTTGAGGGAGGTATTTTTATGTTATAATATTTAATAAATTTTTATATCCAAGCAAAACATTGAAATAGTGATATTTTTAATATATATTTAATTAAAAATAAATTAATAATAATGGTTTTAGGACTTCAATACACTTTATAATTTTAATTCAATAGTTGATTAAAAATTAATGTCCAAAAAAGAAAAATTGTTTTTCAAGGAACACTTTTGACTTTAGACATTGCAAAGCAATTTATTGGTTTGAAAGCCAATTTTATTGTATTTTAATGACTAATTTTTTAAATATATTTTTTATCCTAATGTTCTAGATATTATTATGTCTTAACATACATCATGAATGATTTAATTTAAGATATATCCATTATGAAGAAACTGTAATTTTACTATTTACCAAAACACTTTAGTATTTCCAAAAATTACGAAATAGCTACCATTATAAAATTTAGACCTATTGACTTCAAAAAATATATTCATTTTATCAGAAGAATTTTCTATGATATGTTATTTTATTTTTAATGTAAAAATTATGATTTTTTGCAGAATACCTTAAAATATAGTTTATAAAAAATGTATTTATATTCTATTTGAGTTTCTGATAAGGATATTTATTTTATGGAATTATAATATTTATATTTACTTAAACGTTTCATGATAAATTTTATTTATATTAAATTTTATTTTTATGAGGGAAAATTACTAATCCATTGGTCATGTTACTATTCCAATGCTCCCATTATTTTTAAAATAGTCACCTTAACTCGTATAAATACTAACTAATTCTATCATTTTTAGACAATGGAATGAAATTTATTGGTTTGAAAGCCCATTTTATTGTATTTTATTGACTAATTTTTTAAATAATATTTTTAACCTAAATTTCTTGAAATTATTATGTCATTAATACATCATGAATGATGTCATTTAAGATATATAGATTATGAACAAACCCTATTTTTAATATTTTCCTGAAAACATGAGTATTTCCAAAAATTAGAAAATAATAAAAATTAGAAAATTTCGACCTATTGACTTCAAAAAATAAATTCATTTTATCAGAATAATTTTATAGGATATGTTAAATTATTTGTAATATAAAAATTAAATTTTTTTTACAAAATATCTCAAAATATAGTTTATGAAAATTCTATTTAAATTCTATTTGAGTTTTTGATAAGGATATTTATTTTATAGAATTATAATATATATATTTACTTAAATATTTCATGATAAATTTTATTTATATTAGATTTTATTTTTATTAGGGAAAATTACTAATCCAATGGTAAGGTTACTATTCCAATGGTCCCATTATTTGTAGAATAGACACATTAACTCTTATAAATACTACTTAATTCTAGAATAGGTTAGGTTATTTTTGTTTCATTGTTTCTTATAGTTATTGTGTCACCTCATTATACTTATGGCCCATCCACAACACTTGTACAGGGTGCGTTATATTATTATATAGAAATTTGTCTCTATAGTCTAAGATCTCTCTTGGGTTTCTCCCCATATGAGAGGTTATTATATAGTTGTATCGCCTTCATATTATGTATATGTAATGGATCATGTCTGTATATCTTCGGGAGAATTAAATGGAACATATCCTACACGTGATCTATATTTTTTGGATGTGAAAGTCATTGGGCCACTGCTCCTTTGGAATAAAGGATCTCAAAGGGTCTAATGTGCCTAGGGAAAATCATTAATTTCCTCCCAATGATAATTAATCTCTCCCACATTTATGTTTGATAGAAAACTTTTTCTCAAACTTCAAACTCAAACTCCCATATAGGGATGTCATCATAGCTCTTTTTCTGACTCTGTGTAGCATTTATATGTTGTTTGATGGATTGACCCTTCTCTATTATCCCTTGCACTAGACCAGGTCCAAGTAACTTATGTCAACCAACTCCATCCCAGTAGGTAGGAGTTTGACATCACATCCCATATAGAGATTCCTACATATCAATTTTAATACATTATTTTATGATATTCTTATATAAGTAATCAACTAATGGTATATTTGTATCCCATCCTTCTTCAAATTACATTGAGTAGGATCTAATGATATCCTTGAGAGTCTAAATAGTATTTTCAAATTAGGTCATCCATTTGGGTGTGATAAACCCTAATGCTAATTTATTTTATTATTTTGAGTATCATAAAGACTTATCTAAGATTTAGAGGTGAACATTGGATCATGATAATAGATGATTTAAATTTTTCCCCCAAGCATCCTGACCATTCCTCTACATATATCATTTCATGTTTTTTGAGTGATAAATCTTCCTAAATAGTGATTAAGTGGCCATTATTAGTGAGTTAATCCACTATAACTATATTTAATTATTCCCTTTTGATGTTCTCAAGTGACCAGTAACAAAGTCCATGGTGATGTTATCCCATTTCAATGTGGGTATCAAAAATGGTTGTATCATCCCCTTGGACTTTTATCACTCAACATTAACTTGCGGAAAGACCAATAATATTAATATATAATAAAGAATCTCTTATTTCATGTAGCCCCACCAAAATTTTTCTTAATGATCATATTAAATATTTTTACTTCCATGATGGAAGGAAACTATTGATCTGGGAACATTATCCAATAGATCCTTCTTTATTATTTCTGGTGAAGGTACAAAAATCATGACTCGAATCTAAATCACACCATGTTTATCTCTGTGGATCTCATGAATCATCCCTTTCTTTACATCACTAACCAATTTTTGAAGCTACGTGTCATTCCTTTGAGCCTCTTTGATCTTCTCTTAGATAGATAGTTGGGTAATCATATGGGAAAGGTATGATGCATTCCCTATCATTATGATTTCTAAATATTTCCTTTGTAAATCCGTGAATATATAGTCTATATTAATCAGTATTAGGGATAATGTAACATATTATTTATCTACAAATAGAACCACCTACCTTTTTCTCCTTTCCCAGATGGGTTTGAATAGAGAAATTGATTTCCTAGATTAGCCTTACCAAATTATTTGATTCATTTTGAGCTACTTCTATGTGAATATATAATTTAGAACTTTTTAGTCAGTATATATGTCACAATTCTCACGGTATAGGTAGTTTACCCAAATATTCAAGGACAATATCATATCTCATAATTATGGATCTTATGTCGGGTAGTTCTACTCATGGATCGTTATTTATCATGAGGCGTAGGCTATCGATGTTTCATTCTGTATGAGTACACAACCCAATAAATTATTCAAAGAATAACTATATATAAAGACTCGGAATTTCCATGGAAAAGTTTTTCTTAAATATATGGTAATTTTAAGAGTTCGTAGTTTCTGACGGCGCTTGATTTCGAGGCGCGGTGTGTCCAGAATCAATTTCTGAAGTTTTTTTTCGGGTATGTTCAGTAAACGTATGAGTGAGATTTTATATCTTTTGAAATGGTGCTCAGAATTGAATTCTGAGGGCACCGTTGAACTCGCAGTATCGGTGATTGCTTAGTGGGACCTTCACCGTAGTTGCGTTCTAATTAGAATGGAAGATAGTTTTTGGGGGTTTTAAATTAAATTAAATAAAAATAAGGTGTACTTATTTTTATTTGAGGTGGTTAAAACCTCCAAAGGGAGGTTAGAGGTTGGGCCCACCCGCACATAACCTCACTTGGGAGGATATTATTTGTTGGGGCCCACCCAAAGTTTTAACCTCTCTTGTAATCAAAGGGGTGGGGCCCACATGAGCTTTAACCCCCTTGTAACTCTCCATAAAGTGGGGGAAACCATTGAAATTATTCACCTTCCTCCCCTAATTAATTAGGCCAACTTCACCCGTTTTATTAGTGAGGTAACTTAATTAATTTTAAAACATTTAAAATTCATGCCAACAATAAAATAATAGGCAAACTTATTATTTCATTTTGTTGGGAATTATTTTTGGGTGGAATAGAGAAAGGGGAGAGCTAGGGAGGATCCCTTTCTCTCCAATGAAGAATGACGTCATCTTCTTCCTTCTTCAACCGGGAAAGAAAGGGAATCGATGCCCCCGAAGAATGACGACATCGTCTTCGACTTCATCACCTTCGAATGATCGTCTGCCAACCATGAGTACCCTATTCCTCCTCCGACATTGACGGAATGAAACCACCTACCCACGACTCCATAAACATCAAAGAACTCAAGGTCGAGGGATTTGAGTTTTTTTATATAGGAGTATAATCCTCCATTCTTCGCCGTTCAGATTTCTGGATTATGGTTCATCATGAAGAGGAGGGATCAGACTGCATGAACATGGCCTGACCCTCCCCTTTTGTTTGTTCATGTTTGATGACGACATAGGCGGTACACGTGGTGACCAGCAACGAGCTATCCACAAAGAACCCGGTGGCGCTAGGTCGCTGGGTTTCCATAAGGGCGCGGCACTGCCATGCCGCATAGAGAACCAAGCCTCGGCAAGGCGGTTCACGGTGGTGCTAGAGGGGAGATGTGTCGTCGCACCATGCCAGAAGGAAGATCCTCAGAAAGGAGGGATGTTGTGGTCCGATGACGAGCGGGGCGTCGTCACACCGCAAGGAGGAGCGGGAGGCCACGGCGGGGGAGGTGTGATGCCGTAGCGCCGCACCGAGACCAGCAGGACAGCGGTGTTGTCACGCCGTGGTGGAGGAACCAGGGCGGCCGGCTGAGCTGGCCCCCAGTGCGTGCTACAGCCGGGACCCCTTGGGTCCCGCGGTTCAATAAACTGGCGCCTAGCACCAGTTCCTTCGGAAACCCGGGGGCATCGCACCACTCCCCCCTCTCGCGGCGTGGCCAGCCGGGCCACGCATGCTAGCCAGTCGGGCCACCCTCGGCCGGGACTCCCTAGGTCTGGGCCGCCTTCGAGCTGGGCTGGCCCTTTGGGACTGGCCATTTCCTTAGACCGGGTCAGACCCCATTTCGGACCAGGTCGGACCGAACCTAGACGAGCTATAGCCCGATTCCACCTTTTCACACATATCTTGGGCTACGTGCGTCCATTTGACGAACCATCAGCAGAACTGATATTCTTGGAAAGAAGCCATCCCTTTGAGAATACCCCATGGGAGATCGGTGTATAGTTGAGATATGATCAGGTTGGTTTGTACACGAATCCAACCCGGGCCCCTGGTACTAAAATGCTAATTACTCATAGACTGGGCGTCGAATTGACACACTATCTGTTGTGTTGAGACCCATATGACGTGGAGGATCTTTGAGATAATTTTTTGTGAGACTTCTTGATAGTTGGAGTATTTCCTAGTATCTTGTGGAGAGGATCCTTCCAGTGATGATCAGACAGAGTGTGGAGACCTAGTAGATGACAAACTTGATGACTGCTTGACCGATTCGACTAGCCTAGTGGGGAGCGCCTGGTAGTTGGAGGCAGACCCATGGCAAAGTAGCGCCTAGTAGTTGGTGGCAGACCCGCGGTACTCGACAAGAGGAGTACCTCTGTAGGCTATCAGGGGGAGCACCTGGTATTTGGCGACAGACCCATAGTGGATTAGTGCCTGGTAGTTGGCAGTAGACCCGCGGTACTCGACAGGAGGAGTACCTAAACTATCCAAGGTTAGTGAGAAGAACCTTAGTGTCAGGAAATGCCCACTATTCTAGATAGAGGAGGATTTATCTAGCAGCCATGGTTTCGATAATGAGAATCTTGGTTTCTTCTTAGTCATGACTTTTTTGTTTTCCTCATGATTGAGATGGGTTACTAGATAACTTTTGTATATGTATGGGCATACACCTAAGTAATGGTTTTTCATTGTTTCATACTTGTAGTTTATCCTTGTTGGATTTTTTGAGACCTTGAGGGTCTCATGGTCCCTACTGAGTATCATTATACTCACCCATGCACGGAATATGCTCGCACCTCATTGTGTTGGATGCAGACAACAGACAGCGCTGACTGAGGCAGAGTGTACGAGGACTGGATGGTACCCGGAGGTGGACCTCACGACGAGTCGGTACCCGGAGGAGACGGACGGACGTGGAGCATTGAGGAGGCTATCTATATCTACCCTTCAGGTAGGATCTGTGGTGGACGATCTAAGAGTTTCTAGACACCTTCCAGCTGTATGTCTCCTTAGTTGTATATGTTTTTCCTTTGCTTGTAATTTTCTATTGGGCATGTATTTCCGACCTATTTTTCTTTCCAGCACATATTTTGTATATAGTTTTACTTAGTGTTTTACTTCTAGTTGCGTACTCTGTTGTGTGCGTTTACAATTTATAAAGGCAATTACTTCTCAGCATAGGGATTTAGGCCTTTGGTGATAGTCACCAGCCTCTGGCCTATGGAAGACGGGCTTGGGGTAGTCATGGCACGGGCCCCGAGGACGGGTCGTGACAAATTGGTATCAGAAGAGTTAGTTCGACTAGAGAACTCAGGACTCTAATCATTCTTTTTTATGAAGAAATAGTGTGAAGTTAACTGAGTGTGGTTTTCAGTTCAGGGTGTCCAGTGTTGGTGTGGCGGCCGACGTATCCGTACACCATGAACCTGACTACTGATTTCCGACTTAGCGAATAAAAACACCGATTGCGTGTGTGTTTCAAAAGTTTTTATTTAAGTCATCTCAACCGGGTCCGCTCACCAGGTATAATCGTTTGAACATGTCGCATATGTTTCTTTCAGGATGCCTCCTCGCAGACGACCAGTTAGAGCCCCGAGAGTTGTATGCACTGACAGCCCACCAAGTGATGAGGCCTCAGTGCAGGGCCCCTTTCTAGTTGAGGCACCATTGGAGGCACCAGTGGTACCACCACCCATTGGGCCACCAATGTCACCATCCCCAAAAGCATACGATGCACGCTGCTTGATCATGTTGCATGAGTTCCAGCGCTAGAGGCCACCCAGGTTCCAGGGAGAGATAGAACCACAGGCGGGTGAGGATTGGCTGGAGGCTGTGGTGAGAGTCATCAGGCTAGTAGAGAAACTAGTAGACTACATGGTGCTCCATGATTCTATCCTCCTTCAGGCAGCATCAGCAAGATGGTCGAGCCTGATGCTTCAGGTCCATGATGAGGCGACTTTACTCTGGACAGACTTTGAGAGCCTGTTGCTGGCAGAGTTCGTTCCAGCGACCCTACGAGCAGTGCAGATATAAGAGCTACTTCCTCTGTAGAAGTACAGCATGACAGTAGCGCAGTACTCAGCGAGGTTCACTGAACTCTCTTTCTACTCCACGGATATATTACAGAACCCATTCATCAGGGCCCGGACCTTCGAGTAGGGGATCAGGCGAGAGATTAGATCCTTAATGATCTCTCTCAACATTCCGACGCAGGTGGGAGTGTTGGAGAGAGCCCTCCTAGTGGAGAGTTTCTGTGCTGAGCAGTCTATAGCAGTGAGACCCACTACTAGTAGTCTTGAAGGGGAGTCTTCTGCAGCTGGAAGTAGACAGATGACACAGAGGTCCTAGAGGACCATACCTATAGGTGGATGACCGCACGACTTAGGATCAGTTGTGTGGGGCACCCAGAGTGGAGACAGAGCCAGTCATGCCAGGAGTGGGCAGTGTTAATCATGAGGTGGGAATGGTCACATGGCACGTGACTGTCCGACCCACCGTACTAACAATCATCAGTTAGTTGAGGTACCTCAAAAAAAGATTTAGAGATTTGATTGAGGCAGTCTACAGGGCGTAAGCGGATGTCGCAAAGGAGATGGTCGAGCAGCTTGTGGTGGTCGACATTATGAGGTTCTACCAACACCACCACTAGGAGGTCCACCCTAACTACAGGAGTGGGTGGATAGGGGAGAGCTCAGCTTTAGGCAGTAGAGGAATACGACCATTGCGCTTCGGAGATGATTAGAGGTACGATCTGTGTCTATTCCACCTTAGCTGAAGTTCTTAGAGACACAAGTGCCAGTCATTCATTCATTGCCACTGCCCTCGTTCAGAGCTCAAAGATTCCAACAGAGTCGTTGGCTCGATCCTTACTGGTAGAGATTCCTACAAGAGCTGACTCGATGATTACGCACTGGTGACGGTAGTGTGAGCTTACTCTAGTAGGCTAGAGCTTCGGCTGGGATCTCCTCGTAGCAGCGTCGAGGCCTTACGACGTCATCTTGGGTATGGACTGGTTAACTATAGTCCATGCTCAGATTGACTGTATTAGGATAAAAGTGAGGTGTGTCCAAAAATATGGGAGTAGGTTCACCATCACCGGTGAGAAGGGAACCTTTACAGCGCAGGATGGGCTTACTCGGAGGAGGGTCCAGCCGATCACTCACAAGTTGGCTTTCCATACCCTCAGAGCAGTTGATGTGGAGATTCCGACATATCCTGTAGTGGTGGACCTGTAAATGGATGTTTTCCCTGATGATGTTTCAGGACTACCTCATCACATATAGGTGGACTTATACATTGACATGTACCTAAGGATAGCACCGAAATCTACTCCAACAAATCAGATGGCTCCCGCTGAGCTTCATGAGCTGCGAGTACAGTTGGAGGACTTGTAGGGAAAGGGGTTCATTCGGCCCAGTGGTTCTCCCTTGGCAGCCCCAATTCTATTCGCTGAGAAGGAGGATGGGAGCGTGAGGCTCTGTTTTGACTACCGTAACCTGAACCTGGTGACCATAAAAAACAAATACCCACTTCCTAGGATAGATGATCTCTTTGATCAGCTCAAGGGAGATCGATGGTTCTCGAAGATAGACATCATATCAGGCTATCACCAGCTCAGAGTTCGAGATGAGGATGTGCAGACGACGACCTCCAGGTGTTGGTATGGCCATTAAGAGTTCTTGGTTATGCCCTTTGGAATAACCAATGCTCCAGTAGTGTTCATGAGACTCATGAATAGGATCTTCCAGACATACCTCGATCTATTTTTTTTAGTCTCCATTGATGACATACTGATCTACATGACTATTTAGGAGGATCATTCCTACCACTTATAGGTAGTACTGAACACACTCCGAGAGCACCAAATTTATGGTAAGCTCTAGAAGTGCTAGTTTTGGATTCGAGGGGTTCACTTCTTGAGAAATGTCATCTCGGAGGTTAGAGTTGTAGTAGATCCAACAAAGATTGAGGCGGTACTAGCTTGGGAGCCACCCAGGAGTGTGATGGAGGTAAGAAGTTTCCTAGGCTTGGCTGGATACTATCGGAGGTTCGTTCCAGACTTCTCCAAAGATGCACCACCACTATCAGCCTTGAAAAAGAAGGGGAAACCCTTCGTGTGGTCGGAGAGATACCAGCAGATCATTCAATAGCTGAGGAAGAGGCTGACTAGAGCCCCCATCTTGAGGCTTTAATAGGAAGGCATAGGGTACGTAGTCTACTACGACACATCAAGGACCAGACTCGGGTGTGTCCTGGTGCAGGAGCGAGCTGTGATCGCGTATGGTTCATTGAAGTTGAGACAACATGAGTAGAACTACGTTACCCATGACCTGGAGGTAGTAGCAGTGGTCTTCAACTTAAATATGTGGTGTCACAATCTGATGGGAGAAAAATTTATCATGTACTCTGATCACAAGAGTCTCGGGTATATCTTCTCTCATAAGGACCTGAACCTAAGACAACGACGTTGGATTGAGTTTCTCTAGTACTATGACTTTGATATAGTCTATACTCTTGGGAAGGGGAACGTTGTTGCAGATGCGCTCAACAGGAGGACTGGTATTCAGCTGCTAGGAGAGGCGACAGAGCAACTTGCCACCTTACAGATATCCTTTTTGGATAGGTATAGAGCAGCCCACCTTTAGTCTCATATAGTCACTCCTCCAATTATTCAGCGAGTCAGGGAGGCGCAGCATGGAGACGCTAACTATGAGATGCGACTTGCTCAGATATCCATAGGGCAGGCACCTGATGGATTTTTTGAAGGTGGAGAGCATGTCATCCTCTTCCGAGGATGTACTATAGTACCAATTGCACTTCAGGAGGAAGTGTTAAGGTAATTCCACACTTCCCCTATAGAGTTATATCCATGGGTGGTAAAGATGTACCAGGATCTTTGACGACAGCACTGGTTGCCATGTATGAAGAAGGCAGTAGCAGAGTTTGTCTCACGGTGCCTCACTTGTCAGCAAGTGAAGGCAGAGCACCAGGTACCAGCAGGGTTGGTTCAACCTTTAGAGGTCCTAGAGTGGAAGTTGGATGGGATATCCATGGACTTCATTACGGGTCTTCTATGCATATCCTGGAGTCACGACTCGATATGGGTGATCATTGACCAACTAACCAAGTCAGACCATTTCCTACCGAACAAAGAGAATGTCTCAGTAGAGAGCTTGGGATGCTTATATGTGCAGGAGATAGTGCATTTTCATGAAGTACCTTCTTATATCATCTCCAACCATGACACACGGTTTACATACCAGCTATGGAAGCGGTTGTAGGAAGCTTTTGGGACACAACTTCATCTAAGAACCGCCTTCTATCCTCAGACAGATGGACAGACCGAGCGGACCATCCAGACCCTCGAGGACATGCTCTGCGCATGTGTCCTGAACTTTGGTTGCAGCTGGGAGGATCACCTACCTTTGGTGGAGTTTTTCTACAACAACAACTATCACTCCACCATCTGTATGGAACCTTTTTAGGCCTTGTATGGTTGACCGTTCATATTGCCACTGTGCTGGACAGACCCAGGGTAGTTAGCACTAGTGGGACCAGAGATGGTATGGGCTACCACTAAGAAGGTGCATATAATCCAGGAGCGGATGAAGACAACACAGAGTAGACAGAAGTCGTATGCTAACAGAAGACAGAGGCCTCTGGAGTTTGAGGATGGGTACCACAACTTCCTACGGGTCTTACCTCGACGAGGTCTATAGATATTTGGCCGAGGCGGCAAGTTTTCTCCGTGATTTATCAGACCTTTCCAGTCCTCGGAAGAGTAGGAGAGGTGGTTTACCGCTTGGCCCTTCCACCTCATTTGCACTGGGTGCACTATGTCATCCACGTATCTCAATTGAGGAGATACGTGCATAACCCATCCCACATCATCATCAACAGAGAGATGGGCATCAATGATGGGGCGACTTTCACATAGTTTCTGGTAGATATTGAGGATCGATAGGAGCGGGTCCTATGTGGATGGTCGATACCTCTGGTGCGCGTTCATTGGAAACATGGGAACCTTCAGGAGATCACATGGGGGCAGGAGGCTCAGATATGTGGTAGTACCCCAATTTGTTCCCTTAGTTCGAGTTGCAGTTTACGGGGATGTAAAGCCCTGAGGTTCGGAGAATGTAAAGACCAGAAATTTCAGTGGAAAATTTTTTCTTATATACATGGGAATTTTACAAGTCTGCAGTTTCTGATGGTGCCTGATTCTGAGGTCCGGTGTGTCCAGAATCAATTTATAATGTTTTTTTGGGTACATTCAGTAAAGGTATGAGTGGGATTTTAAATCTTTTGAACCGGTGCTTAAAATTAAAATATTAGGACACCATTGAACTCGCAACATCGTTAATTTCATAATGAGACCTTCACCACAGTTGCGTTCTAAAGAAAATGGAAGATATTTTTTGGGGATTTTTTAATTAAATTAAACAAAAATAATGTGTACTAATTTTTATTTAAGGTGCCTGAAACCTCCAAAGGGAGGATAGAGGTGGGGCCCACCCATACATAACCTCCCTTCGGAGGATATTATTTGGTGGGGCCAACCCAAAGTTTTAACCTCTCTTGCAATCAAAGGGGTGGGGCCCACATGAGCTTTAACCCCTTTGTAACTCTCCATAAAGTGGGGGAAACCTCTGAAATTCTTCACATTCCTCCCCCAATTAATTAGGTTAACTTCACCCATTAAATTAGTGAGGTAACTTAATTAATTTTAAAACTTTTCAAATTCATTCCACCAATAAAATAATAGGCAAACATATTATTTCATTTTGTTGGGAATTATTCATGGGTGGAATAGTGAAAGGGAAGAGCTAAAGAGGAGGCTTTTGTTTCCAACGAATAATTATGCCATCTTCTTCCTTCTTCAACCAGAGTAAAAAAGGGAAGTGACGCACATGAAGAACGCAGACGTCGTCTTCGACTTCGTCACCTTCAAACACTTGTCCTCCAACGATGAGTACCCTCTTCCTCCTCCGACATTGATGAAATGACACCACCTTCCCACAACTCCGTCAACATCATCGAACTCGAGGTAGGGGTATTTGAGTTAATTTATATATGAGTATAAACCTCTGTTCTTCATCATTCAAATTTATGGATTATGGTTCGCCATGATGAGGGGGGCTCGGACCACACGAACATGGGCCAACCCTCCTCTTTTGTTCGTTCATGTTTCATGACAACGGAGGTGGTACACGCGGTGACCGGAAATGAGCCGACTGTGAAAAAGCTAATGGCACAAGTCTGTCAAGTCACCACAAGGGCACGATACCACCATGCCGCGTAGAGAACCGAGTCAAGGCAGGCGGGTTGTGACGGTTCCAGAGGGGCGCGGTGTCATCGCACCCTGCTGGAAGGAAGAGTCATGGAGGTCAGACGACGAGAATGGCACCGTTACGCTGCACGGAGGAGCGGGAGGCCACGGTGGAGGAGGTGTGGTGTTGTCATGCCACGCAGAGGCCAGTAGGACAGTAGCGCCATCATGCCGCGGTGGACGAACAAGGGCGGCCGGCTGAGCGGGCCGCAGGTGCGCGCTACAGGCTGGACCCTTCGGGTCCTGTGGTTCACCAAACTGGCGCCTAGCACCAGTTTCTTCAGAAACTAGGGCATGCCGCATCCCCCCCCCCCCCCCCCCCGCAGTTTGGCAAGCCGAGCCCCGCATGATTTCCAGCTAGGCCGCCCTCGGGTCGGGCCACCTTCGAGCCGGTCCGCCCATTCGGGCCTGGTTGTTTCCTCATACCGGGTCGGACCCGCAGATCGGGTTATACCCTAGTTCGGACTGGGTCGGGCCAGGTCGGTCCGACTGGGTCGGACCAGACCCGGACCTGCTATAGCCCGTTTGCACCTTTTCACCCATATATTGGGCTACGGGCGTCTGTTTGACGAACTGTCAGCAACACCGATATTCTTGGAACGAAGTTGTCCCTTTGAAAATACCCCATTGGATTTTGGGTTATAGTTGAGATACAGTTAGGTTGGTTTGTACACAAACCCAACTGCACCCCCATGACTAAAAATTTAATAACTCACAGACCGAGCGTCCAATTGACGCGCCGTATGTTTTTTTGAGAGCCATATGATGTGGTGGATCTTTCAGATACTTCTACATGAAACTTCACGACATATGTAGTATTTTCCAGTAGCTCATGGAGCGGATCCTTCCAGGGACTAGAAGATAGAGTGCGGAGACCTAGTAGCTGACAGACCTGATGACTGCTTGACCAATTCGACTAACCCAGTGGGGAGCGCCTCGTAGTTGGCGGCAGACCCATGGCAGAGTAGCACCTAGTAGTTGGTGGAAAACATGCGGTACTCTATAGGAGGAGTACCTCTGCAGGATATATGGTGGAGAACATTGTATTTAGCGGCAGACCCATAGCGGAGTAACTCTTGGTAGTTGGTAGCAGTCCCGCGGTACTCGAGAGGAGGAGTACCTCAGCAGTCCATGGTTAGTGAGAAGTGCCTTGGTGTCACGACAGGCCCACTGTTCTCGATAGAGTACGAGTTCTCTAGTAGCCTTGGTTTCGATAATGAAAAATCCAGTTTGATCTGAGTCACGACTTTTATGTTTTCCTCGAGATTGAGTTGGGTTACTAAATAACTTAGGTATATGTATGGGCATATACCTAAGTAATGGTTATCCATTGTTTCGTACATGTAGTTTATACTTATTGGATTTTGTGAGACTTTGAGGGTATCGGGGTCCCTACTGAGTATCTTTATAATCACCCATGCATGGGCTATGCCTGCACCTCGTTGTGTTGGATGCAGACGACGGACATCACTAACCGAGGCGGAGTGTACGAGAACTGGACGGTACCCGTAGGTTGACCTCACAACGAGTCGGTACCCAGAGGAGACGGACGGACATGGAGCACTGAGGAGGATATATGTACCTACCATTCAGGTAGGATTCGTGGTGGATGATCCAGGAGATACTAGACACATTCCAGCTGTTTTCCTTTTTAGTTGTACATGTTTGTCCTTTCCTTGTACTTCACTGTTGGGCTGGTATTTCTGGCCTCTTTTTCTTTCGGGCACATCTTTTGTATATAGTTTTACTTAGTGTTTTAATTCCATTTGAATACTATATTGTGTGTGTTTACAATTTATAAAGGAAATACCTTCCTATCTTTGGGATTTAAGGCTTTGGTGCTGGTCGCTATCCCCTGGCCTATGCAATACGGGCTTGGGGTAGTCATGGCATGGACCCCAAGGACGGGTCGTGACTCTATATATCACAAAACCTTATATAATTGATAGTAGTTTGAGTAAAGGTATTTATATTAGCCTATTATTTAGTACCTTGAATATTTCTTCACAATTTTTGTTTCAGACATACTTTTCCTCTTTCCATCTTATCATAGTAAGAGGGATACATAATGATGATAAATTTCTCCAAAAATATAGTTTTCACACCACTATTCTAATAAAAATATGGATTTCCAAGGCACTAGTGTGTTTGTAAAATTCATCAATAGACTTTTTCTGTGATGGTTCTACAAAAAGTGATTCATTTATTATCATGTTCCCCCAGAATGTGACTTAATACATCCAATAGTCATACTTACTATACATAGAATACATTTTCTCATTTCTTAATGTTTTCACCACAATACTTATATTCACTTAATTTTCTTCATTTGTCTTGGATTATATGAGAATATCATCTATGAATACTACCACATATTTGTTGAGTTAGTCCCAATTGTCTATAATATTTAAATAAATAAAAATTGTAGGGTCATTAGTACGTCTTAAAATCATTACTTTTCACTCAATGTTCCATTACATTTTATTAAAAGGAGTATATATAATATATTCCTTATTCACATTCAACTAATGATTTCCCAAATGAATATCCATCATTGAGTTGTTCTGAGCTCCTTGTAGTAGATCGAATAAGTCATCAATCCTTATGAGGGGGACTTTTTATTTATTTTGATCTTGTTGAGCTCCAAGTAATTGTTATAAAGACACATTAATATATCATTTCTCTTTAAAAAATTACCGGTATATCCCATGTTGATTCACTAGAATGTATGAAACATTTTTTAAGATGATCTTATAGATATTTATTTGACTTATATATATTTATTGGGGAAATCCAATAGGGGAATTTAAGATAAGATTGGATTTGAGTATCAGATCTATTGAGAACTCTACCTCATGGTATGGTGGAAGTCTAGGAAACTCTTTAGGAAATACATTAGTGTATTCCCTAACAATTGGAATTTTCTCAAGGTTTTTGTTTTCATTTGGATCTACCATTCGAGAATGGTATTATTCTATATATGATACATAAATCCACACCATTGAGGTATTTTCAAAATGTAATTTATGATCATTCATTTATTTTTATAAGAGAATTTCATTGTTTATAATATATGAATAGATTTTATTTTCCCAAAAATTGATGTGTTCTCAATATAAAGAGACACAATCCATTCCTTGTATAGAATTGAATTCTACAAAGTTAAGGATTATGAGACTATATAGAAGAATATTTCCAAATTATTGAAAATTAGAAATGTCCAAGACTTGCATTACAGTGATAGAACTACTAGGTATTTTTACAGATATCTCTACTTCAAGGTATCAGGGCTTCAATTCAACATTTCATAAAACTAAAATGATATAAAGTAATGCGTAGAAATAAAATCAAATAATAATTTTTCTGTTCTTGATTGAATAGGAAGTATACCTTGTAATAATTAATTTTCATGCACCACTTATACAGTGGTAATGAAAAAAAATCCCATCTCATTTCTCTTTGGTTGTTGCTAATCTAGATTACCTTCAATGACATGTGGTTTAGTGCACTAGACTACATTGTGTCATTTATCCCTATAGTTTAAGCATAGAACCATGTGTGGTGAATTAAGAGGTACCTTCCTTTCCTCCATCGTGTTAGTTGGCATCTTCATGTCTCATCAAGATTCATGCAATTGGTGGAATTCTATCAAAAACCTAATGTTTTTCCATGTCCATTTGAGAGAATCCAAGGATGATTCTTCCCATATTTTTTATTTGTGGGTGGTTTGATCCTCTTTTATCATTTTTCATTTGACTACATAGATTGAAAATAAATTATTCTCCTTTTATCTCTATAATCACTAGAAAATTCATCAAAATCCATATCTACATTGATATCACATGGAAAAACATCTTAATGGATCCCAAAGACTCAGATATCTAAATCCTTTTGAGGGTGTGGACTTTAACCATAAAAATATATATCAATTTTTCAATCATTTTTGAAAACAAAACCAAAGGTGTATCCTGAAAACCTTTTGATGTTTTCTTGGTAATCCATGCTATATTATCCCTCCTTTTTCTTTATCTCTAATAGTTTTCTCTCTATATTTATTTGGATAATTCAAGTAAAATACTTTTCAAAAATATTTTCTTAAGTTATTCACACTATATCTCTTCCATTTCATCATTTGAATATGTGTTTTTTTATCAACATACTCCACTGATAAACTTCTACATCAAAATTATATATGTCTAGAGTTACCTTCTCCTTATCATAATAGTGGATCACATAAACGATATTTTTCCACTGAGTTATCCCACTATTCTATGATAATTGGATCATAAAATCCACAGAATGTTGGTGATCATTTCCACATAAAAGACTAAATACCCTATTTTTCATTATTGGGTGAAGGATTTAATTCAATATGGTTTAGTTTATTTTTTTATACCATAATACAGGAGGGTAACAATCAACATAATTTATTTAACTTTCTCTCCCATGGAATTAGGGATGTCATTAGGGTAATCATTGCATTTTCCCCAATAAGGGTTCTTAGCCAAGTTTATCCTTGTTCCCATAATATTATTAATATATAAAAGTTTTTAAAAAAATGTAACACATGTAATAAGGAATAAAAATTTAATTCTTATATAAAAATAAAAAAAGGCAGATCTTATGGGATCCCAGTTGGCACTAAATTATGGTTATGGACATGAATGGACATTTTTTAGCAAACTAAAGACCTATTTTGTATTAGAGAATAATCCCAAGATTCCCAAGGGAGGTTATCACAATTCTTAAGGTCATCACAAAATATGGGAAATTTCACAAATGATCATTTGTGCCCAATATGACATCAAATGGAGTCTCCTGCATCCACCCACCAAAAAACTCCCATGGAAAAATCACAAAAGAAATTTTCCCCGCATACAATATTAAATACTGCATGCATCATCTTCCATAATGAATGAGACATTAAATGGGATTTTCAGTGGATACCTTTGAAAAATAATCCAAGTCATCACCACGAAAGAAATTTATCGGATGTGCAAGATTTTCAATCTCATGCAAGATCTTGTGTTCCCAATGTGATGCCAAAATCCACTTGAAATCAACACACACTGCACGTTTTCACCTAGGATTTTGGCTATAAATAATAGTCTACCCACACATCGAGGGGTTCTCATAGAAGAAGAATCTCTACTAGTCTATGAAAAATATGACCCTTCTGTGACCGCATGAAAGACATGGCCTCAAGGTACTGGATTAACATGATAGGTCTCCCATGGTTCCTCCTTTAGGTGGGACCACTACGGCTTGATACTTTCACATTTACTTTTACTCCATGGAAATTTCAAGCAAAATATTACACTTTCATGAAACTTTTCTCACCTACACTACCAATCCTATGCACAGGGTTTCCCCTTGCGTGAATCCACACATTTTTCATGAACCAATCCAATCTTATGCATTGTCCTCCATCTTTTGTGAAACCCTTACATCTTGTGTGCACTTCATGTCTTTTCATTACCCAATGGCACCATGTATGATCTCTTGTTACATGAAACACCCCTGTCTTGTAAATACTTCTCTCATAGGGCCCTCCAGTTTTGTACAAATTGATTTCAAGTTCCATTAGGTGTTGCTTCATGTTGTGTGGATTTTCCTCAACCTTCATCACATAGGCATGATAATGGTTGTTACTTCTTCGCATAGCCACACTAACGTGATCCCCTCAATGGATTACTCCACAAACCCATCTCCATATGTAATTGTTTGTGCCTTCCCTTCTCTGATCGTTAATGTTCCCCAGTTATGTAATTCATAGGGGTGAAGAGTGGACCTTCACCGTCTAAGCTATAGGATGTTAATCTTCCAAGCACCTGCATCAATGATACATGATGAAAAATTTTATCAATACATAAGAGACAAGTCTATAGGGGGTCATGAAGGGTATAGGCACAAACAGCTTCTCACTCCCCTCCCCCTCAGATTTTTTTCACCATGAGCACCTCGGGTAGTCTTCACTTAAGACCCACCCCGTCTTGACATTGTCTTCCAAGTACAGTGTCCATATCCTCCTTGTACTTCTGTACCCCTACTTGGGCCTTCCTCCAAGATTAATTCCATTTCCTCTTTTCCTTGTACCACTAACCATACAGAATCCCAACCCTATGCCTCACAGACACACCATTCACGACATGATCTTTGGGTCTCTGTTACCTCTTGTTTCTCACACTGAGCATAACTCATGTGGTCTTAGAGTAAGCATTGACCATGAAATCCTATTTGGGATTCCTTTGTGTAAAATCCCCATCCCACTTATCTAAACTATATGAACTTTGATCTTAGCCTCATTCCAAGATTGGTACATAGGTAGCCTCACTGAGGTTCATGCCCATCACCCATCAGTCCCGACCACTTCACATCAACTCACCCTCATCAAGCATGATGTTGAACTGTATGTCCCTTTCATCACCCATGATTCTAAACTATATTCTATTTAACTACAAAGGTTTTGATCCATGTCTTCTTCATTGGGTTCGTAGGAAGCATCCTTGAGGTCCATCCCCAAACAATGGTAAACCTTGGTCCACCCTTTAGTGGTGTCAAAGCTATTCAGAATAAACTGGCCTTGCATAGTCCCTACACTCATCCCATACTCCTCCAACCAAGATTTCCCCTCTTGTAATGGGATACTAATCACGCGTACTCCTAGAATATCATCTGGTGGTTGCCCTTTGTGTACACCCTGATACAATTCCCTCATAATTGAACTATTTGGACTTTTATCCTTTTTCATTTTGATCAAGGTACATAGGAAGCCTTCATGAGGTTCAAGCCCATCAGTCATGTCCCATCCTGATCTCTACCTTCAAATTTTTTGTTTCAAGAAGTTCATGATCCAAACTAAATGATATACTTCATTTTGTTCCCATCCATGAGTCCATCCTCATGAGTATACTCTTCAAGTGAATCACCTCTCCATTTATAGAACTATGTGGAATTTGATTCCCTTATTTGGGGATACATAGGAAAACCTTTCTATGTTCATGTCCAATAGAGTTACCTATACAATGACCTTTGGTTCCATTCCCCACTCATTCCATCCTTGGACACATTATCAGTAATCATCCTAATTCAACTTGGGACTCCACATACCAGTGAAACCATTCCATCCTCCGGCAGTTAACTGTGTGTAATCCCTATTCACTTCACTAATCCTTAATAACACCCAGGCCGCTAATCGTGTGTAAGACCCGTCGTGTTTTCTAGTTTTTTTCCATTGTGTACTCCCAGATTCCACGATTCACTCTCTCAAACTATGTGTGTTTTGATCCCTGTTATTTATACAGTGTACGTAGGAACCCTCCTTCAGGTTCAATCCCAAATAATGGTAAACCATTGTATACCTTTTTTTGGGAACCAATCACCCTTGCATCCATCCTCATTTGGCATCTCGATACACCCATCTAGTAAACCACCTAGGTGCTCCCTCCTAGGGATATACGCATCTGATACAAACCCATTAGTGTTCTGATCAGTCTGATCTATCTCCAATAGATGTAAAACTTTTGAAATACCCTGTGTTAAACATGGGAAGCTGAGGAAAACATTAGGGATGTGCCTATGGAACACAATTCCCCTCACTCAATGTGGGATGCCCTAAGCTTTTGTGCCCTTTATAAGCCCTATCATAAGATGAGGAAATCTAGGTGTACCAGTGTTACAGAGTCCATACATTCTAGAAATTCATAACATTTAAACTTCTATGATCGAAGGTTCCTTCTCTAACTAGACCCCAGAGAATATCCTTACAAAAACCTTTTAATTAATTGGAGTCCACAATTATATGTAACTGAGAAGAGTTTCAGTAACAACATATTAATAATTAAGGGAGACCCTGACTAGGTGATAAATTATGAGGTGGAATCCAAGGAAGGGGAGACTCAAATATCATCATCACATTTTGATCAGGGAGAAAACGTTCTTGAACAAGTGATGGATGCCACCCACCTTTGGAAAATGGGAATGTGGTGAAATGATCAGCGCATCCCCATGGATGGATGCATGCCCCCAATGAAAGAGTTGGAAACATAAATGGTGAACCCAATGTAAAATTACTCTCCTCAATATGGATATTGTTAAAATTTGAGAAATCAGAAGATAAGTGTGTCACAATGTCCAGCTATCTAGTTCCATGTCCCACCAAGAAAATACTGGGTCTGGCATGAAACTCATCGGGAGTTAGGGTAGTTGATCATTGGGAATCCTGGTGTATGATGTTGTTAGCATGGACCTTTCTATCCATCCATGAAAGATTGAAAAATGTTGTGGAACTAAGCTTATATTTTTTATTTTCTATAAAAATGGATTAATTTCTATGATTTTCAAGACCCAAGCAATAGCTCTAGAAAACTGATAACCTATTGTCTTCGGATTCATCAGCAGGGTCAATGCCAACACGGTAGTCCCACATGTCTGCATCTCTTTTGTGGAAACTTCCACAACCATGGCTATCGGGCACCGACACACCCTCTCAACCTCTTAATTTATTCAGATGAGGGTTATTAATACTCTTTAATATTGATACAAATTGGGGGGTTATCTCGAAATGGGACATAGATCATCAAGACATGGAGGCTACTCTTCCCCATTAGAATCGTTGCCCCTAAGGGATGCGTAGGGAGAAGTTTCTCCCCACTCAGAATTTTAATTGCTTTGAGAGACAATCCCCGAAGCACTCATACAATTCCCTCCATTATGTGGATGAAGTAAGGGATTTCTGAGTCCACCAGGAAAGGACTTCATCCATGGAGTCACCGAGGAGGTCTCCCACCCAGTTGCGTCAAGGTTGCTAGCTAGAACCATGGATTGATGAGCAGTTGGTCCATACCCCTTCACATCCAGCCCTCGTTTGGATGACCCAACATTAATGTTAGGTAAAATCTCTAGAAGACGCTCGTAGTGGGAATCCTCTTCCATGGCTCCTGTGGCCCGAGCTACCACCGGAGCATACTATTGGCCAACTTTTTTGGTCTCAGAGAAGGGGAAATTCCCTATACTAGTTTAGGTATTCTTCCATTCTTTGTCCATATTGAGGCACCAGCCACCTCACAAGTAGGTTGGGTTGACCTCTTCAATCAACGATGCATGTAATAGCCGCCATAGGCTGATCCGTGATGATAACGTCCAGTACAGAGGTCCTCTCCATACCATCAAGAAACATAGTTTAAGTCCTACCTACTCCTTTATGCATCACGGAGGTGCTCCCCATTCCACCATCATCAACTCTAGTGGACGCCCTCCCCGCTTCATCGACACTCACCATGAAGGCCCTCCCCATTCTCCTAGTCTCGGGTATGAAAAATTTTATTTCCTACTAGGATATCAATGAAAGTATCCCCCTTGAATTGCCACCTACCAGTAAGGGGGTCCTCCCCATGTTCTCACTGACTTCACTATTGGCCCTCCCCTCTTCATCGATTGTCATCATGAAGGTCTTTCCCATATCTAGTATGGTCGAAACAAATACCCTTTTTCCAAATCTAAAAGATCTAGTCGACGCAAAGTCATCCCCGTGCTATAGAGAATCACCATAGAGGCCCTCCCCATGTGATTTACAACTCCAGCGGAGCCCCTACATAATACATCAACCTCAATCATATAGGTCCTCCCTGTCTTCTATCTTACATTTTCACTAGTGCTCCTCACAATGTGGTTTTTTCTTTACAGAGGTCCTCCACGCTATAACACCATACCAAGAAGAGGTCCTCCCCATGTCAAAATACAACAATTCCTTGAATAATCGTCCCATGGAAGTAGGTTGGGTCTTTTCCTCCAGAGGAATAATCCTGAGAATCCTCAAGCCATAATCAAACTCATTCGCTTCTCAGATTTGAAACCAGATGACCTTCGTAAGCAGTTTCTCTACCAGTTCAGTTTCATGACCCAGAAGACAATTATTTCTAAACCTTTCTAGTGAAAATAGAATCCTAAAGAGCATGTCACATACTTTTTTTCCATGTGTAAGGGCCTTAAATATTCCCTGGATATTCAAATTACCTAGGTGCATATGGTTATGATGTTTTTGACGAATGTGATGACCTAATGGGTCCCTTATCTCATCACTCAAAACATCCCAGGTGGGTTTTGGTATTTCCTTGACAAAGCTTTATGTTTAAAGGAATCTTTGAAGAAAGCCAAGAAGGTATGTTTGTGGCATCCTATATATCCCGTAGGAAGAGCCACTAAGGCAGAGACTATCAAGGCTGAAAAAATATATGCCCCCAAGAAGCTAGAATTGTTACTGGACGAGCATCTTCAATAGCTTTTCAAAGGCCCACAGCCTCAGGAACAACCTCCGGCTCAGCAATTCCCACCATAGAATTCAAAAGTTCCCTCGCGTAATGCCCCACCTCCACGTAGACAAGATAATCAAGTTCCATCTACTTAACAGGATCCTCTAGCCCCTAGATATTCCCAAGCTTCAATATCTTCTTTCCTGGATTATAGGAACCAAACCTACTCATTTAATAATTCTTAGGTTCCCATTTAATTCTAAAGTGCCTCAGATAAGGTAATCTTGTGGTCTCTAGAATGTAATAGGCCCGAAGGGGAAGATCTCATTGATCACCCGAATTACTTCCCCTATCACTAGTTCCTTGAGAACACCCTCAAGTAGTGGTATTTGTTTAAAGACTGGCTACAAGAAAAGGTTCATAACTACATAGTCAGGTTGGGTCTAGCCCCGACATAGGTGGAAAGTGGGTTTATGATGCCTGATAGGGATAGTGATAGTGAATGGTAACAAGTTTCTCACCGTAGGTCTCAATCATATGACTAATAAATGGCTATATCCCATGCCCATGGTATTATCTATGCATGTTTAAATTGGAATGAGCCTTCAAATGTCACTACACTACTTTCATATACTAACCCTGTATCAACATCTCAATCATTTCCTATCACGGAATCAAGCACCAATAACGTAAGGGAAGATAATGACCTCCAACTATGCCAAATTTATATTGTACTCTCAGAGAATTCATGCCCCCATTGATGGGGATTTCCACTCGAATATTCCAAAAAATATAGGATTCTTTAGGTGATGACCAGGGGTGAACTTTGGATAAAACTATTAAGCTAGTAAACCCTTAAATGGTTCTTGATGAAGAAGAGTTGTAGGAGGACCCTCCAAATATCCTTAGTCGACACCAATGACAATGGAGTCATGGGTATGTGAATTTCTAGAATTATTTTTTAAATTCTTCTATCCAAGCCGTGCATGACATTGAGACCAAAAAGTTCGTCCAGTTTAGATTTCATCATGCACATCCTTCTCATCTTGTTTCATCAGATCCACCTCCACCGATGTTTGTACTACTTGATCTGGAAGATCCACCATGACTGTAATATGATCAGCCACATTCCATTGTGGGTGGACCTTAGTCATTTTTCTATCAGCTGTTATCCACTCTACGTGGTTCAGATGGTGAGAATCAAGACATTCCTAGCACCATCCACAATCCACCACTTCAACTAGCAGTGTATGTTATACCTCCTTCCTCTCGGTGACCTCTTACTAGGAGAAGTCTATTCCTGGAATGGAAATATGATGTCCTAAAAAACATGGAATAATTCCTATGAGTGTCTCTATCATCGAGGCTCTCCACCTATCAGTAGATATGCATGAATCCTTTGCATAGGATTTAAGAATACACTTCTAGTTTGAGAAAGAAGTAGCTGTTTTAAAAGCTTTTCTTGTTGAGATAGTCGATCTTGCAGAATGTCAGTCCATCATCTCTTTATCTAGAGAAGATGATGGTTCTCGTATATATGGGAACATCCTCCCAATATATATCACTAGATAGTTCAATGGAGTGGACTTCCACCATTGTCTTGTCAACACAGTCTCTAGGATCAATCTTATCCCAACCCAAACACTCCTCAAGATGGGCCTGTCTGAAAATGATCTGAGCTCCTCTGAACTATAGATTCAAGGCTATAATAGGATAGAGCAGACACCAGTTGAAGAGATCTTCCTGAAGACCCAGTTCAGTGTCCTAGTTTCCATCACTAATTTCATTTTCATATCAAAAGACACCACCTAAAACACATTTATGGAAATACCATGGCTCCACCTATATAAGACAGCCCCTTACTCATATCACCAATGACTTATGTACTCCATTAATGGTAAAGTAGGTTTAATCCAAGGTGATGTGTCTCTATTTTCATCTTGGTAATCCCTCTTCCTAGATGATGACTCTTACCAGAGCAAGGACAAATAGATGTAGTTTATTGAGTTTGAACACGCTACGTCTACAACTAACCTGTGGACAGACAAGGATGAGACCAATGATTTCTCGATTCACTGATTGGAGGCCACAAACCCAAAAATAGGGTAATGTTTTTCTATCTCTAGAATGAGGGGTAATCACATTCCCAAGTCTAAGGTTAAATAGAAGATCACCTCATATTCTTACAAAAATAAGGCTCGAGTGATCCTGAATCCCCCTATTTCAATATGGTATTAGAATTTATGCCACATGGAAACAACGATACAAAATATTTTCATGTTTAGTTGGGATGAGATAAACCATATTAGGACAACGCGCCACTATTAATATTATATTATCAAACATTTCCTCTTAGGTCGAAAGATATATGGGGTTGGGTCGACATCTTTCGTCACCATGGTTTCAGCAGTCCATGAGTCCCTTGATGTGGTTTCCACGACCGCTAAGGTTGGCAGTAGTATCCTGTTAGGATATATCATCTCAGAGGAGTTTTCTCCTTCCATTGATCCTCTCTCCATGGATGAATAAGAGAGTTTGTAATATTCCCCTCCCACATTTGAATATGGAATCTCCACTATGGTTGATTAATTGGTACAGGTGAACCTAGGTAACGAGATGGATCAGAAACCAACACTGATCAGCACAATGATTCTGGTATAAGAACAACGATGATACAAAGATTTACTAAGGCCCAATAATGATGTATTTTCATGTATTTATGATGAGATTATAGGTCTATGTCATCAATTTATGATCCACCTTCTTGGTCTCCCAGAAAATCATTGCGGGTTGAAACAGCCACCAAGAAAGATGCACCCTTCTCACAGTTCCATGGTCGTGGTTGTGGTTGAAAATCTCATCAAATCCAACATTGTAAAAAAATAGTACCACATATGGTTATCTAACATTGTGCCTATAAAGAAAATGAGTGGATATATCAGAGTATGCATCGACTTTTATGATCTCAATAGTCATCGTCCGGAGGATGATTTTCCCTTTCCTGTGACAGAACTGTTGATTGATGCCACTATTGGGTTCAAGGAACTCTCCATCATGGATGGGTATTCTCGATATAATAAAATATGAATAGACCCATATGATGAATATTAAACTGCCTTCAGGGACCACAAGGCACTATTTACTACCAGGTAATGCCTTTCGGTCTAAATAATGCAGGTTCCACCTATCAGCGATCCATGCACCGCATATTCAAGTAGATCATTGGGACACTGGCGGAATGATATGTGGATAACTTGGTGGATAAATATCACCACTGTTAGGACCATCTCTGTGATCTTGAGAAAGGTTTTAGCTTCCTCTGTTCATTCCATCTGATGATAAACCCCTTGAAGTGTGCTTTTGTGGTCACCTATGGAATCTTTCTCATCTTCATTTTCAAATACAAAGGCATTAAGATCGACTATGAAATGATAAAGACCATTAGTTAGATGTCTCCTCTGAGAAATATTTGGGTTCCCTAAGTCTGTCAATGCAACTTATCCTATATACACCGATTCATCACAAATCTATATGGAATGTGTATGTCCTTTTCACAGCTCATGAAGAAATTTATGGATTATTAGTCGGATGAGGAGTGTCAGACTACAAGTGAGGAAATCAAGTAGTACTAGATACAGACTCCAATTCGGATGCCTGTCATTTCTAATAATCCTCTAGTCCTCTATATGACTACCCTGGAATGGTCCATTGGCACCCTTCTCGCCTATAAGAACAATGAGGGAATAGAGGAAAATTTCTTATATCTTAGCCGCATTCTCCTGGATATAGAGACCATATATTCCTCTATCGAGAAGAGATTCCTTGCAATGGTATTCATAGTGAAGAATTTACAACATTACTTGTAGAACCATGAGATTACACTAGTGTCATTAGTGGATCTTCTGAAGTACATTTTGAACCACCCCATCTTGACAGGTCATCTATATTGGTGTACATTTATCCTTCCATAGTTTTATATAAATATCATTCCCTAGATGGATATCAAGAGACAGGAATTGGAAAAATTTATTTCCACCAATCCATCCCCCATAGAGCAGTCTCTAGATCATGAAATTCTATATAAGGAAATCCTCTCAGTGGATCAAGATATTTTGTGTTGGAAAATGAACTTTGATGGAGGTTCACAAAGCCATATTGGTAGGAGACTCAAAGATATAATACTCAAAGGAGTGGGCCTTGGTCTTGTCTTCATCACATCTACACAATCTATTCTACCCTATTCATTCCTATTTTCAGAATGATGCACCAAAAATAAGGTCTAGTATCAATTTCTCATCACTGGACTCAAATTTTCCCTTGAGTTTGATGTCCCCCACCTGAATGTGAAAGGGTCTCTGAACTAGTCATTAACCAGATCGACATCGACTACTTTGTCAGGATGCTAGAGCTCTTTTATTTGTTAGAGAATATTCTCTAGCTGATGGCTCAGTTACCTTCTCAGCCAGAGGTTACTCATGTACCAAAATCCTAGAACGATCGAGTCGATGCCTTTTCAGCCTTTTCGCATCCTTTGTAGAGCCTAAAGAGGATTATTTGATTATCCATCTAGCACATTGAAGAGTCATCACTATCATCACTCCAAACGATGAAGATAGAACATAGGTAATCCACTTTACTGCTATACCACAAAATGGAGACCTCCAGGCCCCCTACTGCTGTATTAAATGAGATCTCTGACTGGATGACACCCCTTATCGAGTATCTCCAGCATGGTAATCTCCTTACTGACTGCGCTGAACGTGAAAAAATATGATAGCCTATAGTGTGGTACACCCTCCAGAGTTGTCCCAGCCATGAAAATATCATCTAAAAATGGTTTTTAGGGAATTATATTCTATTGAATTCAATGAGGTGATATTTCTCAGGTTATGTAGGAAGTTCATGCCGGTTCCTACAAGGATCATCATAAAGGGGAGAAACTTTCTTATAAGATCTAATGATTGGAATAATTTTTGACCACCATGATATGTGACTGCAAAAATATTTCCAAGAGGTTCCATATGTACCAAATACATGCCAATTTTGTGCATTGGAAACTAGATATGCCTTATAAAACCATGTACTCCGGGCCCTTTGTGGTCTGGGGACTCAAAGTCATGGGACCATATAAACCGGCAACAACTCACCGTTGTAGGTTTAACCTGACTTCTATAGATTTATTTTCCTAGTGGAAAGAGGCAGTTCCACTCCTGGAAGTTAATCCTCATTCAATTTTAGAATTCGTGTGCTCTAATATCATCCATCTATTTAGAGTCCCTCACACTCTTCTCACTGATAATAGCACTAACTTTCGAGTATCTAAGCTGATGATATTATTTTCCAAATACAATATTCATTTTAATCATACGTCCCACTATCATCTGAAAATAAATGGGAAGATCAAGACATTCAACAAAACCCTCTCTAACATCTTGTAGAAGATGGTTGGTCAAAACAAGAATGTTTTTCTAGAATAACTCCCCAATTATCATGGGGCCTACCAGACAATGTCTCATAATTTCACCTCATTGAATCAATATTCCCTGGTGTACGGAACAAAGGCAGCCCTACCCATCTAGATTCAGTTACCCTCACAACGCACAACCATCTATGACTATCAGGCACTAGAAAAAGAAGTTGAAATCTATTGGGCTGAACGTGAAGCACATGAAGACAATAGGCTTTGTTCTTTGCCTAATTGGGAGAGGCATAAAACCAAGATAGCTGGGGAATTTAGTATGAAATTTTTTCTTCACCTATTTCTTGCAAGGTTATGTGGTATTGGCCATGAGAATTCCAATGATACCCTTTAGAAAACCAGTAATGCTTGAGCCCAAATGGGAGGTACCCCATGTCATTCACATGGTTTTCCCAAATGGTCCATACTCTATGGTCACTATGTAGAGTGAGTGTATTATGCCTCCAACAAATGCCAACTTCCTCAATTAGTACTAAAAATAAGGGAATCTATGTCCTAGAATACATTAAACTACTCATCCTCATCCTGTAAGAATTTAATGATTAAATGGTCTGAGCTCTATGACCCTAAAATAAGATCCCTTTTGTCTCACATGATGATAAATTGTGAATGGTGAATACACATCATTGTCCAAGCTCTATGACCTTAAACTACGATCTCCCTCATCCTTACCACATGACATTAAACATCATGAGTACCATAGAGCCTCATGAATCCCATAATTTTAGGCTCCATCATCTTTCAAATTTAAAATGATCCCCTTAACAACTTGGTATCATGAAAAATTGGCACACCTTCCATTTTGGGCTAACATCTTGTATGATCTTGAGTGACAATTTGACACAAATATCATGTTGTGAACATGGTCTCTAGTTGATGCTCAATTATTTGTCCCCATTCCAGGTCCCATGAGAAGGATACTATGGTTCAAACATGGTCATTAGGTATCCTCAATCATTATCGTTGTCCCCATGATCTCCCAAATGAGAGGTGCGGTGATTCACCTTTTTTCTACCCTTCATTCCAACGTATATAACATTAAACTAGAAATCTATGGTCTAATCTCTATGACCATAAACTAAGATCTTCCAGGTCCTTATCGAATAGTGTTAAACTACACAGAATTTTTATAACTATATGGGGCTTGTTTTCCATCCTTATGGGATATGTAGGAACACCTAAACATTTTTTCTTTTGGTCTAGCCTAGTTCATATATTCTTTCTCTCGACCTCTTGGACCATGTTCCCTCTTAGTATTTTGTTGTGTGGTATGGAATCTTTTTCTTCATTCACCTCAGGATATTTTTTCCATAACACACACATTCCCTTGAGACACTCCTCCTTTATATGTCCTTACCGCATGATGTTAAACCATTTGTCATTTTTAGATCAATGTATGTCTTGATCCCCCTACTTATGGCATACGTTGTAACTCCCAAACATTTATTATTGGGGTCCATCCCAACAAACCACATTCTCTCCCAGGTTTAGTTCTGTTAGAGGGTTTCATATAGTGTGGCCTGGACTTCTTTAATCCCCATTCACATCAGGTTTACAACAGCCACATCATGTGCCCCTCCTTCCAAAACATTCCCCCTTCTAGATTATTGTTCCATGTCATTAAATTGCACCGCATCTTCAGAACTACGTATGGATTTATCCCCATTTTTACAGGATATGTAGGAATGCCCAAGCATTTCATCCTCATGTCTAGACCTGGTTTTTTGAAAAATTCCCTTCCTTTTTTCCACTTGTCCTATGTTCTCCAGGGGGTATGTGGGGTGGTGTGGTCTTACATCCTCATCCACATTGGGCTTGAAATAGCCACACCATGAACCTCTCTTGAGATACCTCTATACCCTTTTCCTCATGTTCTTGTCACATGATGTTAAACTTCATGGGTGTCATGAACTATGTGTGCATTTATTCCCATCAATATGGGGTACATCGTAATGCCTAAACATTTCATTTTCGATTCTATCCCTGGTTCCCTCAATTTTTCTATACCCCCTTGGCCTGAGTATCCCCTCTCGGTATTTCATGCAGTGTGGTTTGGACATTCATCTTCATTCACATCTGGAATGATTTATTACCCAATGGACATCCCCTTTACAACTTCATTGTTCTGTTTGCATCAATATCATATGTTGTTAAACTATGATTACTCATCCCACATAACTTTAAACTTATGTGTCTTTACTGCATGACGTTAAAGTGCATGGGATATTCTTATAATACAACCTTAAACTATGAGACAATCATCCTGGTTTTATGAAGAAAAAAGGAACTGCATTGTGGTGGCCTCACTTGAGGAGACATCATGTTTGGAATTGTTCATCCACCATGCCACTTTTCAAAGCCCAAATATGTCTTGATTCTAGCGGTGATGCCCAGATTCTTCATCCTAGGTTTGTTTCTCAGAAAAAACCCATACTAAATAACAAACAAGATCCATCAACTACTGTTTTTTTTGGGTGCATGGGCCAAACCTGCACGATGGTATTCCCCCTAGAATTTTTATCCTACCATGCCATTATAAATAAATATGGCAAGCTTGATTCTAAATCATCATGGGATATGTATTACTTCCCCAACATTTTTTCCTTGGGTCCAGCCTTATGTTCTTCTCTTCCTTCTCCCAAACTATTGGCCTAGGTTTTCTCTTGCGATCATTAATAGTGTTGTATGTTGACTTCTTTGTCCCTCATTCATGTCAGGTTATTCTACTATTCCGTATGCACTCCTCGTTCAAGAAACTACCACCCCTTGCATCCTTACTGCATGATGTTAAACTGTATGGAATTCCAAGAAATACACCTGGCATGATTCTCATCTTCATGGGATATGTAAGAATTCCCAAACATTTATTCTTTGTGTCCAACCAATGGTTCATCTACCCATTTTCCCCAATATTATATATAATTATGGACCTCTATTATACCTCATAAATGTTCTCATATTCACTACAATTTAGGGCTTAGAGTTTTTGGTTCTGCATGGACATGTTCTCATTCATTTCTATGCTTCACATGTCCCTTCGTTTGGGTTTCTATCACCTTTAACGTTTGAATGGACCCCATATGGTATAGTTGCTTGGAATGAAGTATCACGTACCAATTTGGTACAACTTCCCAGAGGATTTTTAATGACATTATGAGGTAGGTTAAACATTTCAAATATGGTCAATGGCCAAACATTGGATATAATTTCCCATTTCAGGTCACACGATTTGGATACCTTGTTTCGAACATGGTCAATAGTTAACCTCCATCGTTATTCCACACTCATTATGCCCTAAATATTGGTCTTGTGATTCGTATCCCCTTCTACTCCATCATGTTCATGTGGAATTTCGACACCCTTGGTGTTATCCATCCATGATCATTTGTGCATTACAGAGGATGAATAAGGATCATAGGGTCATCTTCGACTCCACACCATCTCCCCCTACTAAGTACTCAATGTGTTGTAAAGATATTCTCCACCATTGTTTTCCACCCTAAGCATATCTCACATGGGAATAGAGATATGGGTAAGGATTTTTCCTAAATGGACTAATGAGACTTTTTGTGGTCTGAACCCTACAACATTGAACTAGGAGTTCACATATTAATCTAGACAACCATGTCTAAGAATCATGACTCTAAATTATGTGTGTGTTCACATTAAAATTTGTGATGTGGTGTGGAATTATTTGTCCTCATCCACGTCAGTATTTATTTATAGCACCACATTACGTATTTCTTACCTGGATGTATCACTATATGGTACGATATCTATGACCCTAAATTAAGATCCCTTTTGTCTTTATAGTAAGATGATAGACTACATTTTTCACACCCAAGCTATGTAATGATAAGTTACCTAGCCATACGATGTCTTCACCTAAGAAAAGGATTCCCCTTTTTTCTATTTTCCCCCTACCATAACACCTTGAAAAACTACGTGTATCTTGATTCCCATTCTCAAGGGATATATAGTGATACCCAGACTTTTGTTTGTTCCACATCTACATCACCATAAACCCTATTATGCCATTTTGCCTTGTGTTTCTTCAAAATATTTGTTGTGTGGTGCGGAAATATGTCCTCATTCATGTTGGGATTGCAGTAACCATGAAATGTACCTCTATCAGGAGTTCCCAATTTCTCTTTCCTTACTACACGATAATAAACTTCACGATCATGTCCTACACCCATGACATTAATATGGGAACCTTACAGTCTGAGCTCTATGACTTTTAACTAAGATTCTTACCATCTATATTTTCACGATGTTAAAATTCATAACAATTATGATATTCCAATTTAAAAGAGGATTTCACCCCCTTTTAGTACTGGATTCTAGTCATACCACCAATAAAAACTATGTGTGACTTGATTACCATCCTTATGGGATACGTAGTGATGACCAGACTTCTTTTCTGTGGTCCTATCAAAACAACTTTCAACCAGACCCCTACTAACATGGGTTCTCCCAAAATTGTGTGGTGTGGTGAAAACTTCTTCAGTCCCCATTGATTTCGGGTTTATAATAACTATGCTATGTACTTTCATTGATATCACTACTCCTTGCTCCTATCCTCCATGATGCTTAAACTTCATAGGTAATGTTTACACATAGGACATTCCTTAATTTGGGGTTTTCATTATCATTCACATCCAAAGGGACCCCATAAATGAATGGATTCTAGGACTCAGTGCCCTCCTACCATCTTGGGAAAACATCCTAGAGTATTTCAAATGATATTATGTGGCAGATCCCGCATTTCAAATATGGTCAGTGGTCAACCCTCAATTTTTATTATTCTAGGATAATGTGAAATGGATGTTGTGTTTCAAACACGGTCAATAGTTATCCTTCATCATCATTCCACTCCCATTGCATCCCAAATATCCATTACCATGAATCTAATGTTCAGTTCCCTTTTCTGTTTTATGGATCCTCGACACCCTTGCTGTTATATCATCTCATATTTTCCCACGTCGAGTATGAATTTTTTTTCTATATCATTCCCCACTCGATATTTCCTTTCTGCCGTTAGACACTCTCATTATATAGAGAAGGCCTGACAACACTCTTTTTTTCCTACACTGAGCATGGCTCACATAGGGTTAGGAGTTTTGATAGGGTAATATCCATATAAGAGACGGTGGGACCCATGGGTCCTACCATATGACCTTATACTATGACACTATTATCGTCACCACATAATGTTAAACTATTATAAATACAAAGAAACATGTAAGGCTTGATTCCTAACCTTGTAGGATACATAGATCCATTCAAGCATCTGATTCCCGGGTCCAACTGACTAAATTGAAAACTCTCTGCCTTGTCATTCTCAGCCCTGACATTCCTTTTAGGATTGTTCGATGTGGTGAGGACCTCTATAGTCCTCATTCTTGTCAGGTTGTGAACCGCACTGCACATTCCTCTTTTGGGGTACCAATGTCCTCGATGCATGAATTTAATCTACGACCCTACCCAATAAAATTTTAGGATTCCCCATGATTATTATGGGGTGCGTCATCTTTCTTACTAGAGATGATTTCCCCCACTAGTGTTAGTATCTAACCACAATATTTTTAAGAACTATGTTTGGATTGATTCTCATATTTATGGTATACATAGTGACATCCAACCTTTTTTGCATGGGCCCAGTCCTTGGACCGTTAACAATCCTGGTTCTTTTCCCCAAATTATATTCCAAACTCTATGATCTTAAACTAGGAGTCTCCAGTCTATGTAACACGACTATAAAATATTGATTAGGGTCCACACAGTATGATATTAAACTATTTGAAAAATATTTTTCATATGAAATTAAACTATGTATGCATCTTTCTAATTTTTAGAATGTGAAACTATAAGCCATCTTTGGTCCTTGCTTGAGATGTCCCTCCAAGAATTAGGCTTGATCTCGATTTAGACTGATATGCTCACCCACTATACTTTCATCACAGTGGCCTAATTTCAAGAGTGTTAGAATCATTTAGAACATATCATCAATCCACTCCATGCTTTGAGTTCCCCTTTATTTGGATCCTCATTCCCTTTCATGTATGAAGGAACCCCCTAATGGTTATGATGCTCAACTTAAAGGCTCTCCTACCGTCTTGTTCCAAAATTCTAATGGTCATCGGATGAAAATTCGAGTTTGGCCTCAGTTTTTAGAATACGGTCAATGGTTGGCGCTCATTTTTGTGTTCCCATTTTAGGATAAGGCGGTGCGGATTATATGTCTTGAATTTGGTCAAAAGATATCCTCCATCTTCATTCTATTCTCACTGCATTCCAAATTTTGGATACTATAATTCATATTCTTCATTCCCCATTGTTGGGATTTATTCCAACCCCCTGGCTCCATCCCTCTCATGAACTAGAGTATATTGGGAAGAGTATTTTGGATACTCTGAGGACCCTATTCTCCAGTCGATACCCCTCTTTTATTTAAAATAAATCATGGTGGTCATTCAGACACCATATATTTTAAAGTTTATTCGGAACTATCATACAAAAAGTGAATAATTATGTTTTAATCTCTTTTTTCTCACATTGGGTATGACCAATGTGAGCTTAGGGATTGATCACTAATTAATTCACAATTATGGTCAAAGTATAATAAAATAACCATGAAAGAAAATAATAAGTCCATGCACATTTTTCATGATAGGAAAACAAAGAGGTATATATGTTTATGAGTTCATCAAAAATATGGTCCTTATAGATCATCAATATTGATTGATTTCTCTAGTGCTTCCACCTTCTGGGTCATTACCTCCATGGCTGATTTTCACTCCTTGAGTTTCCCCTCTTCATCAGCACCAGCGAGCAGAGCTCATTAGATTTTCCTTGAATTCTTTTCTACTCATCTTGGTACTAATTAATTTGATGGATTGACAACACTAATAGATCATGGTAATATACCATCTGGGCCTTCGAATATTCAATAATCTCAGAATGGATCAAGATAAATTCCTCTCATTCATTGGCTGCTCTTCAGAGAGATGGAATTTCTACTTAGCCTCAAGAATCTTCTAGGTATTCTATGATTCCATTCGACACTGAGCAATATCAGAGTTTTGGATACTCTCTCATATCTTCTCATCCATATAATCATAGAATATTATATGATGATGGTGAGAACCCACCCCTCTAGCATAGCCATGTGCGAAGTGACCCTATTCGGCTCATTCATTTTTCATGTAATTCATCATGGAATTTTTTGATTCACTTCCACGCCTTATGTCGCATAATAGAACTCTCCTCATACAAATCATGATCAAATATATATATCTCATTAGGGTATTTAGGCATGTATTCAGGAAAAATATAAAGGAGTACCTTGGTAGGGTCCTCTCCTAGTTCCATTTCTTCTTTAGCAAATCACCTATGCCAGCTAGGAGCTCAACCCTAGCAGAAAAATCTCCCATGATTGCATCATCTTCATCATTGTGTGCTAGGTATGGACCATCTTAAATAATTGACTCTACACATGTTGGTGCAATCACTATTAGTGACTCTGTAGAAGTTCCAGACTCAATAGTTTGTCGAGCCTCCAGCCTTGTGATAACTACATTGGGAAATGATATCTTGGTCATCTGAGTTCCTTAATAAAATATGTGAGCCTACAAATGTAAAAAAATAAAATATCCCAGAATAGTGGTGTTCAGTTACTCAGTCACTGTAGAAGCTACCCCAATAAGATATCCCTCATAACTTATTTATTCAAAGATCGTCACTGGATCCCAGATAGTAGGAATAGCTTGAGACTCTGAGATATCCATTTCAACCCCTCTTTATGGATTATTACTATCCACTTCAATCATGGATGATCCTATAACCACTTCAACTGTGGTCGGACCCCCGTCCTTCTCAATCCCAAATTCATATTCATGGGGACATTCTTCCACATCGATGAGTACATTTTCATCCCCTAAAGGGGAAGCTTCTTGGCTACCATCATTGATGTGTTCCTCAAAAGAGAAATGGATGGTTAGTGGGTTGGAGTTATGAAATGATAAAGTATATTAGATATAATATTAATGACTCGCCTCAAGTTGTTCAGACATTTCCATGTTCAATCTTGCGATTTCTCCATTATCACATGGGATTCCCTGGAAAACAGCTATTTCTTATGGTCTTTCACCCCCGTACCTTCACTCCAAGCCTCCTATTCTAACACTTAATCTACTCCCTCTTATTCTTCATCTTTTTCTTCCTATTCCTCCACTTCATCTCTTTCTTCATCTTCTTCATTGCCATCATCATCCTCAGATGGAATATTTATAGCTCGTGCTCTTAGAAAAGCATTACTTTCACTAGGAGATGTAGTTCTTCGTACCTCCCCTGTTGGAATGCATAAATGTCTAGGACTAATAGGTACACATGTCAGTGATGAATGTTCACCCTATCTTCCACCTAAATGTTCCCTGCATCTGGTAGGTCAAGACTAGTGCGCCCCGATCTATGCCATAGATCTTCAGTGGACATTGATTATCATAGTATCTTCTAAGAGAACCATAGAAATGGGAAAATGGTGTCGATATTCGGCTTTATAAGATGTATTAGTTTATTCCTACGGAGTTCCCCAGCTGGCCAACAGGGTCTCCCATGGGACCACCCCTCTTCCAAAGGCAGAGGCACATTCCCACCTTACGATTCTCATGCTAATGAAGTTCCAACCAGCTTCATTATAACTGACTGTATTATTCCTTGTCTCACCTCCCCAGTTGTACCTTGTCTTCTTCTTTACTGTATAGACTCCACACTGGCCACCTATATTTTCTGAATTGTTGGACAAAAATCCGTCAAGGTAACATTGCAACATTTTTGCGCTGGTTGTGTTTGTGGAAAATGTAGATATCCATGGTGAATTTCCAGGTTCCAGAAAATTTTTCGAATATCCATGTTGAAAAAGAAAAATGAAAAAGGAACAGAAGATCTGGTGGCAGAACAAAAGAACAGATACAAAGTGGCATCATTTGGAGTTTGGTGAGCATTTTAAAAATAGTATATACATCAATACCTCATCAAAATATGGGAAAGGAATGAATTTTGAAAATATAGGCTTCAGGGATTGTATTTCATGAAGACATAAATAATGTTGACGGTGTTCTTCATGATTAAGACAATCTTCTCGAATGGAAGAGATGAAAATCATTGTGGAAAAGCTTTTCAGTTGTGGAGAAAATTAATTCACAGACCACTCCACTATTATGATTATCACCATGATCCGAAAATTGTAGTGGTGCTTTGAGATATAGAGAGAAATTCACTGGAAATTTCAGAGCTTCACGACTTCAGCTGATGTGGCACTAACTATGGGAAGAAGGTTTGAGGGTCGATGGAATTTCCAATAAATAGGCCTCAACCCCCTCAAGAGAAATAGATATTTTTCCAAGAATATTTTTTTCTCTCAACTTGTGAAGGTGGTTCGCAATGGCAGTGTGCTTCCCGAATGAAGGAGCTTCATGGTTGGTAATCTAACTCCGTGAAAGTGGTCTGTTCCATGATGGCTCAGTGAGCTTCATGAAGGAATTCTCTTTCCAAATACCTAAGCTTTGTGGCATTCCAAGCTCTGAGAAGTAGTGTTCTCCGTTAGGATGTGAGGTCTGTGAAGGTGTGTGATTTGAAAAGAGGCAAGGACTTTGCGAAGGCTTTTTGAGATTCACAAAATTAATAGATTAGTGAAGTAGGGCCCTTTGACAATGTATTTCCCAAAGGTTGTTTCCCACTGGTCATGAGAAAAGGGTTATTCATCAGTGGATAAAATTTGGACATCAATAGAGAATCTTCATACATTTGAGGATGCATTAATTACTGATGATGAAGAGACCTACAAGTCTATAAAATGTGAGTGGATCTTCTGAAGAAGCACGGAGCTCACTCCATTTGAGAGAGCATTGATTTCTCAAATTGTGATTGGTTTTAAACTAGGAGGGACAATGATTCCTCTTCAAACATGTAAACAGCAGTGCACTTATAGTGGATTTGGTACATCGGCACATCACTGGTGTATGCTCCTTAGACTTTTCCCACCGAAGGTGAACCAAGTAAAATTTTTGTGTCTTTTGCATGATTTAAGATTGTTTTATACTCTACAATGGGAAGGAGAGAGAGAATAGGGTTTTGTCTATCCACAAAACCAAATAAAAGGGGTAGTTGTTTTAATTTTTCATACCCTAATTCACCCCCTCCTCAGGGTATCTAGCCTAATAGACCTAACAATTTGTATCATAGGGAAAGGTTGATATCAGGGTTTCTCTCTCAAATAGAGGTCACTAATCATAAAGTGATTCTGATCTTTGATAGGAACAATTTTCAGATATGGAAGAATTAGATACAAAAATACTTCTGATCATTGGTAATGGATGTGTTTACAATAGCAATGCTTGGTATAATAGCTGATATTAATAGTGGTGAATTATGAGACGCCAATCGAGGAGAATTGGATTCTGACGCCAAGGGAATTAATTCTTCAGGGGTCCCTATCCAATGCTATCTATTCAAAAATTATTTCATGTAAAACATCACATTCCATGTGGGAAAAGATTTTGAATAAATATTAAGGAAGCACAAATGTCATAGAGGAAAAGATGCATGTTCTGTGGAATAGGTATGAAGATATGAAAATGAACCTAAATGATTCAGATGATTCATTGTTAGATAGGGTGAATATTGTTATGGAAGATATGTGGGGTCTTGGAGAAGTCATTGAAGACATAAATATCATAAAGTGCATCTTGAGGAAACCTACACCTAGATTAAATCCAAAAGTTTTAGTTCTAGAATATAATGATCTGAAGGATCTGACACTGGACAATTTTCATAGCACCTTGATTGCATATGAAATGAGGAACGATGATAATGATGTTATGGAAAAGGGGAAATACAAAGAGGTTGCATTCAAGTCCATGAATAAGCTCACAATTGAAGATACTCAAGAAGAATAAGAGACAGATGAGGTGGTGTCAATCATTTCTTCAAATCTACAATGAGGAAAAGTAAATTTCAGGGGGAAACTTTCACTGGATTGTTTTCTATGTGGAAAGGTTGTACATATTTCGGTAAGGTTCCCCAAGAAGATTCAAGAAGATTATGAAGATGAAGCCGAAATTCTTAGAAAGAAGTCTTCAGCATATGTAAAAGGTAGGAAATAGTTCAAGAGAAATTTTTTTTAAAAAAGAATCTACTTTCACAAGAAAGTGACGGTTCAGATGAATCTAAAGTTAAAAAGGTTGAAGAGTTAAAGAACATCACAGATCATAGAGAAAATTATATGGTGGCAGTTGTTAGTAGTACTCAGAAAAAACAAGAAACTAGCATTGATGAAGAACAATAATTTTAAGGAAGAGTTGATATGCAAGCTAAGATAGAGGATTCTCATTAAGAGATATACATTGGGGGAGCCAAAATAATGAAAGACAACAATGTAGTTCGTGACAAAAAACTCTATATGCAACAGTAAGAAGAAGAGAATTCTGAGTTGATGGAAGAAATTGAGAAACTCAAGTCATCAACACCAAAGCACTCTGAATCGGTTACTGAGTATAAAATCAAGATTGAAGAAAAAAAGTGAGATTGATGATTTGAATAACACAGTGAAATATTAAATCAAGTGTGTCAATGAACTTGAATGAGAAGTTTTCGGTCTGCGAAAAAATGTTAAAGACCAAAAAAATATCTAATTACTAACATGTTATTGGGAAAGGAAATCATTCAGAAGACTGAAAAGTTTAAATATGAGCCTAGTAGTTCATTAGTAACGAAGCAACAATTGATCTCATATGTTAAGGCTGATTTCGGGACCAATAAAACAAAAATCAGTGATAGATAATGTCATACCACAAAAACATGTTTCGAGAATGAAATTTTATGTGGGTACAAAGTAGAATCAGAAAATTCCAAGAACCAAAGGGAATACTGGATATACATAAGTGACAAGAAGAATTGAACCTTATATCAGGTGTTATTGTTGTAGAAATATAGGAAACTCACAGTATGTGTGTTCCATTGCCAAGAGATATTGAAGTGAACATGATTAGATGTGGAAGCCAAATAGAAAAAGGTTCTCTAGAACATTATTTGAGGGACAATGTTTTTGGTGTAGAAGATTTGGGAACATGGCTATATACTGTACATCAACCGTATATAAAAATGTGCCCAAGATGAATAAAAATGTTTGTAAGTAGTTAATCAAAGAACCAACACTTGAGTTAAAAATGAAAAATTTATTTTCATATTTTCAAGATGAAGTCGATCCATCATACTCAGAGAATGATCAGAAGTATCAATCTAGGCTAAGTGTGAAGGAAAAAATATGGACTAAGAAGAAAAGGTATGAGAAGGGAGTGGTGGAAAAAATTTCTCTTAAAACATCAGACTGTTCTGGTGTGTGGATCCTTGACATTAGTTTCACATATCAAATGATAGGTAATAAGGATCTTGTTACATGCGTAAAATATGACAAATAATTAGTTTTAGAGTATAGAAATGATGAAGTATTGAAGATCATTGTCTCAGTAAAGGACAAGTTTGGGACAAAGAGATGAGAAGTGCTGATGTCTTGGTAGTATAAGGCCTCAGTCACAATTTGCTCAGCGTCAGTCAACGATGTCTCTTAGGACATTCTAAAAGGTTTACTAAGAAGATGTACATTTTCAAAGTAAGAGATAGGTCAGTGGTTCTATAGGTAAAAATAAAAAAGGTAAATCTCTATCTGGTTTGTGGAGAAGAAGATATGTGATTTCTTTCTAGAGAGTAAGAAAACAAAATTGTCATTAATGACTTGGTCATCTATGCCAACCATCCATGGATGACCATGTGAAGTGTGATGCAACAAGAGACCTCCCAATGATATCATGTGATCGTAATCACATGTGCGATGCATGCCAACAATGGAATCCCATCAGAAAGACGTATATGGAAAAGGAAAATAAGTCATCCAGAGTGCTTGAATTGGTGCAAGCAGATGTTTGTTGGCCTATCACACCAAGAGAAATTAATGGAAAGAGGTAATATGTTCTTTTCATTGATTTATATAGTAGAATGGCATGGGTATTTGTGATTTCCCATAAGTTTGATGTGCTCAGCTGCTTAAAATAGTACCGAAGGGAGTGCGAAAGGATGATTGGATAGAAAATTCTGAAGTTTCATACAGACAGTGGTGCAGAATTCAAAAAAAAGTCATGTGGAAGAGTATCTCAAGAAACATGGGATAAGACATCATGTTTCTTTAGTAAGAACCCCCCCCCCCACATAATGGAGTGGTAGAAAATAAAAATTGGAACATCAACAATATGGACAGAACTATGCTCGTAGAAAAACACCTACCATATAAATTATGGAATGAAGGAGTATTGACATCAGTCTACATTTCTAAAAAGGCTCTATTGTGTCCGAAGGATGGATAGAATCTGTATAAGATGTGTTACGGGAAGAAGCCCATGGTGAAGTAAATTTTAATCATTATAAGTAATTACTTTATACTAAACAAAGAAAAACATTGGAAATTTGTGTCACATGGAGATGAGGAATTTTACCTTGGCTACTTTGGAAAATAAAAATCATACACATGCTTTAACAAAAGGCTGGGAAAATTATTTGATTGAAATAATGTCACTATAGTGGAAAATGATGAGAGAATTCAACAACGTAGAGGAAAATTTCTTGATGAAAGTGATAAGGAGGAAAGAAACGCAGGGGAGCAGAAGTGGATGATGTAGATTCAGAAGAAGATATTGATTATGAGCATGAGAAAGTAAAATCTATATCTACACAGAAGCCAAGGAGTCAATCTGAAATTGACAGGAAGAATATCATTATTGATCATTCAGCTCCAGTTTAGAGAGGAAAATTGAAATCACTACAGTAGAAATTTTTCTTATCTTAGGTAGAGCATAAATGCTTCACTGATGCAGTTGGAGATGAAAACTGGCTTCAGGAAATGAATGAAGAGCTATATTAGATTGAGAAAAATCAGATGTGGGAGATTGTTTCGAGGCCAGCTAAAAAGAATGTCATCGAGACTAAATGGGTCTATCACAACAAGATGAATGAATATGGCATAGTGATTCATAAAAAATCATGAATAGTGTACAAAGGATACTCCAAGATAGAGGGAATAGATGTTGATCATGAATTTACACCGGTTGTGAGGTTAGAGACAATCAGATTATTCCTAGCCATTGTAGTGCAACGGAAGTCCAATGTTTTCCAGATGGACGTCAAATCTGCATTTTTGAATGGGGTTCTGCAAGCAGAAGTGTATATCTATCACCCATATGGTTTTCTCATTTATGAGGATGAGAACAAGGTTTTTCGGATAAAGAAGGCACTATATGGACTCAAACAAGCACCAAGAGCATGGTACTCGAGGCCTGATTAGTATTTGAAGATTCCTGGTTTCCAACATGGTGGAGTTGATTACAATATCTATTTCAACACTCGTGGTATTGAAAGGATGATGGTGCTGGTTTATGTCAATGGAATAATATTTTGTGGATCAGATGAAGCTCTGTGCAGATAGTTTTTCAAATTCAGGAAAAGTGTGTTTGAAATGTCAATGATTAGTGAGTTGACATTTTTCCTTGGTTTACAGGTATCACAAGAAAAGAATGGAACATAAATTTCTCAATCCAAATAATCTAGGAAGTTCTGAGAATATTTGGAATGAAAAATTCCAAGGAAATGAAGACTCTGTTTGCTACCCGGATGAAGTCATCAAATTATAAAAATGGAAAGGCAGTTAATATCACAGAATACAGGCAGATTATTGGGAGTATACTGTACCTGACAGTAACAAGACCTGATATTGTTTTCTCTACATGATAAGCAGTGCGATATTAGAGTAATCCCAAGGAAAACCAAATGATTTTAGTGAAACTAATACTTTAGAATATTAAGGGTACGGTGAATTTCATCTTGATATACAGTGACAAATCTCAGTCAAAGTTATTGGGATATATTGATAAAAATTAGTTTGGTTCAGCAGATGAAAGGAATTCAATGCCCAAAGGTTCATTCTATCTTGGTGGATTGTGTATATCTTGGCTAAGAAAGAATAAATATTGCATTTCTTTAAGCACCACAGAATCTGAGTATATTTTAGCCACTCAAGCACGCACACAGCTATTATGGATGAAGTAGCATCTTGATGACATGGGCGTTGAAGTGAATTCTCTGATCGGAATCTAGTTCAATAACCCACGTGCTATAAATCTTGGTAAAAATATATTCCATCACTCAATGACCCAAACCATTGATATAAAGTATCATTTTATCAAGGATAAGGTTGAGCATGGACTGGTGAAGTTGGAGTATGTTCCTACAGAACTACAAAGGTGTGACCTTTGGGTTCGTTGAAAAGGGGGGAGAAATAGAGACTCTTCAAGGATGAGAAACTATGGCTAAGGAAGTGAGAAAATGTATTTTTCAAATACACATGAGGAGAAGCTGACAGGTGGAGCAGCAAGATAGTTAGAGAGTAATGATATTGGGGGATAGTATAAAATATGATGATGCTAGAACTGATCAATCAAATAATATATATCACGGCATATGAGGATCGTGATAAGAGTATAAGAGATGCATTTGAATGGAGTTTGAAGGTTTCCAGTGATCAACAATCGGTATCAGTTTAAAAATTGGTATCAGTTTGGAATCAACGGTTTTTTTAATGAAGTGATTATTTTATTAAATTTTCATTTACTCTTGTTTCTCATGCCGAGAATTTCTCATGTTGGATAAGAGTTTGTGGCTAGTGAATCTTTGGTTGCTATCTGAATAGAAAGAGGTGAAGGATGGTAAATGATAGAAGGAGGTTCAATGAAGTATCAAAGTGCATGGAATGGTTTTGAGAAGAGTTGTCAATAAACCCAAAGGGGGAGAATGTTGGGGAAATCCATAAAGGCAACATTGCATCATTTTTGGGTTGGTTGTGTTTGTTGAAAATCGAGTTTTCCCTTGTGAATTGTCGTGTTCTACAGAGGTTGTTGACAATCCATGTGCACAAAGAACAATGATAAAGGAACAAAAGATCTAGAGGTACTACAAAAGAACAAATACAAGGTGGCGCCATTTTCCAGTGTGTGCCAAATTTTTTGGGTCAAAAATTTCGAGTTTGGTGAGCATTGTGAAAAAGTGGATATCCTTCAAGATATCATCAAAATATGGAAAAGGTATGAATTTAAAGAACATAGGCTTCATGGATTTTATTTCACAAAGATATGAAGAGTGTTGACGGTGTTATTCACGATTACGATTAGTTTAGCGAATGGAAGAGATAAAGAGAATTGTGGAAAAGCTTTTCAGAGGCAGCGCAAAGGAATTAAGGGACCTCTCTGTGATTATGATGAGCTCTACGATCCGAAAATTTTCATGGTACTTTGTGATATAGAGATAATTTTAGTGGAACTTTAGGAGCATCACGATTTGAGCTGATGTGGAGCTAGCTCTGTGCAAAAGGTTCGAGGGTCGGTGGAATTGCCTATAAATAGACCTCAACCCCTAAAGAGAATGAGAGAGTTTTCCAAGAAAAACTTGTTTCTCTCAACTCGAGAAGGAGGTTCGCGAAGGCAGTGTGCTTCGCGAATGAAAGAGCTTCACAGTGGCTAATCTAGCTCCATAAAAGTGGTGTGTTCCACATTGCCTCAGTGAGCTTCATGAATGAAGTATCTTTGAGATGGCTTGAGATTTATGAAGGTCTGATCTTTGAGAAGTAGTGTGCTTCATGAGGTAGTGAGCTCTGCGAAGGTGTGTGTTTTGTGAAGAGGCAGGGACTTCACAAAGACTTGTTTGAGTTTCTCGAAATTTGGAGCTTCACAAAGTAGGGTTCTTTGCAAAGGTATTTCCCAAAGGTTTTTTTCCAGTGGTCCTGGGAAAAGGGGTATTCATTAGTGGATATAAATTTTCCATCAATAGAGTATCAACATACATTACAGGATTCTTTCATTAGTGATGATGAAGGGAGTAGTGAGTTCTTAAATTGTGAGTGGTTGTAAACCAGGAGGGATAGTGAGTCTACATTAATCTTGTTAATAGCAGTGCACTTATAGTGGATTTGGTACATCAACACATCACTGGTGTATGCTCCTTGTATGTAGCCCAGTGAGGGTGAACCAAGTAAAATTATTGTGTCCTGTGAATGCATTAAGATTCTTTTTTACTCTGCAACAGGAAGGAGAGAAGGAAGAGGGTTTTTTCTAACAAAAAAAATAAGATCAAAAGGGGCAATTATTTTAATTTCTTATACCCGGATCCCCCCCTCCTCATAGGGTATCTAGCCTAGTGGACCTAACAAGAATGCATTTCTGCAGAATCACCTTCATGTTCATTGCGATCCAATGATCGGTATACTCCACTGATAAGGCATCATTGACATTAGTAGGGGGAAGGGTAATGACTTCACCGAAACCAACAGTCATGGACATGTTCCACAATTGGAGAATGATGTATGGATATCACCCTTAAAGAAACCATTTATATACTTTATTTGGAATCTGATGTGTGAACATGAATCTTTTGGTGAACCACGTTGTCACATAGGGTTCACAGATGATTTTTCCATCAATCTGGGATAACATCACACCTCCCATAATGCTTTGCAAGTATTCCCTATACTTCAATGGGCCTCACCCTTAATCTACCATCTAGCTGGGGTCCAAAAGGGATGACAATTGATGATTTCATGGTTTCCAATCTTGAGTTTGATCCCATCATCTTTAAGAATCAATGGGTTTATTCTATCAATGTTCAGCATGTATAGTTGCAGGCCGTCACCTGGAGGGTATATGGAATTCGGGAATTCATACCCATTGTAATGAGCTCCATCCCAGCCATGAAGAATCAATAATGGTCCTCATATCCTTCTGATAATTCTTCCTCCAGAGATACGTCCCAGAATTTTATATAGCCTGGTCAATACTGGCACCCACAGATGAACCTTGTTCTTTTCTGCCATGATTTCGATATGCACTAGCGTCCCTGGATGAACCCCAACCTCATGTCCCTCACTGGAAGTAGCCACCCACTTAGAAATCCAAAAATGAACCTGGTATATTGTAAATTTGTATCCCGATTTTTATTTATCATGAATCCCCATGATTGGTACTCTCTTGCTTCTAGGACCATCTAGTATAATCTTGACTTCCCCCTCTGTGATGTGTTATGGAACTCCTTCCCTCGGCTTGAAATTTTAACTACCTTTTACTATGTCGGAAACAGAGTGATACATCCTGAATGGGATATATCCTTCAGGATATACATGATTTCTATCTTCTCCTTAGCTAGCTCTAACAGATGCCATGATAGAATTGGGTTGCACATCTTATCCTTCCAATCATTCTCTATTAGAAGGAACTCATCCTACAGGTACCCTTACAAGGGAATTACCCTAATGAAATGAAGGCCCCATATGCTAATTCATTCCTCATCATGGTGGAGGTGGAAATTATTTGTGTCAGGAGACCACTGAATAAACAGCTCGGATACAAGGTCTTGCTGATGGTAGAAATTAATCTACAATGTCGACACAACTTCAAAAAGCACAATAGACCACAGCTCCACCCCAAACTCCTCGCATGTCTGGAAAATCTAGTATGCCCATGCCCATTCACTCGTAAAATTTCCCTCGGACCTGAAGTCTCATTCCTTCCAACCATTGGACTCATAAGTAATGATGCTTCTAAAGGTACTCACATACTGAGATGGAGATTCCATAGGATCCGGATCACTCCAAACAAGAGTCATGCTCTTCCGATTCAGGATATAAATGGCCATGTTCTGTGTTTCCCTGGTGGGGTAACTACGGGTCATGATGCTGAACTATGGAAGGATATCCTCATGTATTACCCATGACCGGGGAGTATCGGTTTCAAATCTTGGCATCAATAGCTCTTTCAAAATACTAAATTTCCATATCGGTAGACCATCTCTCAGAACATAATCCTTTTATGCTTGTGTCATTATATTGAAAAGCATCTGATTATGGGACATGACACTTATTGTATGAAGAATCTAAGGGTTTTCGATTATATGGGTCCTCCATGTAGTATCAGTAGCTTCCCTCCAAGCATACGTCTGTTCAGCAGCAATTTCTGTTAGGTCCTAAAATTAAAAAAGGGACTTGTCTGAACGAATGGGGATTTGGAATGCAAGATAGTCTAATGTGTTCAATATGGGCTTCTCCAAGATAATAAATATGGCTAAGTCAAGTGTGCACTAGAATTGGAAGTAGCACGAAATATTCCTAGATTTCATGCAAGATGCAGACCAAATCAATGATCTTTCACGCAGAACAGAAGATCTTTCATGCATGAGATCAAATCACTTATCACGCGGGAAATTAAAATTATAGATCATTAGGCCCCACCGAGAGTATTTATAGGCATGGAACTAACCTTCATGCACATGTATCTTCCCTTTCATGCACATGGAAGTGGTTTGTGCGCCAAATGGTCATATTTTTGTGCACCAACCTTCAAGCGTTCTTCTCTTCTTGTGTTTCTCTCAGAACCTGACCTACATTCCCCCTTTCAATTCAGATGCTAAGGGGGCATTTCTCGGTTCCAAATTTCAGTTAAGTCCATGAATCAACATTTTTTAGCAAACCAAAGGCCAATTTTGAATCTGCGAACAATCCCCAGATGCCCAAGGGAGGTGCATTCATGTTTTTTAGGTTGGCGTGTATGATTCGATATTGCATGCAAGATCTTGCACGCCCAATGTGACAACAAATAGAGTCTCCTGCGTCCACCCTACAAAAAACATCCATGGTGGAAGTGAGAAATAAATTTTCCACATGTGCAGGATTATTGATTGTGGGAAAGATATTCTATACCCAATACAATGTAAACTGGGCTTTTTAGTGGAATCCTTCTAAAAAATAGCCAAGACAGTACTGTGAATGAAATTCTTCAGGCACACAATATTGAAAATTGCATGAAATACCTTCTATTCCCAATGAGACATTAAAACCCACATGTGTGCCGCTAACCTTTCCCAACGTCACAATGATTTTTGGTTATAATTAGATGTGTACCACCGCACGTTAGGGGACAGTTATAGAAGATGAACCACTCCTCTGATGTGCGAAAGACGATCTTTTCCATGACTAAGTGAAAGAAATGGCCTCAATGTACTGGATCTTGCACGAAAGGTCTTTCATGGGTCCACCTTCGGGTGGTCCCACTAGGTCTTGACCCTCACCCATTTCCTTTTACTCCAAGGTAATTATGCACAAAATATTCTGCTTTCATGAAAGTTTTCTATTATGTCATACAAATCTTGTGCATAGGATTCCCCTTTATGATCATCCACACATTTTTTGCACAACCATCCAATCTTGCGCCCGGTCCCCCGTCTTGCATGCAACCCTTCAATCTGGAACATGAACCTCCTTGTGTGCTCCATGTCTCAACCTTGACCTAATGAACCATGTTTGAGCCACTCTTACGAACAACACCAATTACTTGTGCATAATTCTCCCATATGGCTCTCCAAATTTGTATGAAGTGATTTAAAGGTCCCTAGGGTGGTGCATCATGTTTTGTTTCTTCTCCTCATGCTTCTTCACCTAGGAATGCTAATGGTTGTTGCTTCTTTTCATACGCCTTAAAATATGATCCCTTGAATGGATCTCTCCACACCCCCACCTCCAGACAGTATTTCTAGTGCCTTCCCTTCACCAAGGGTTAAAGTTTGAAAGATATGTAAGTCCTAGGGGTGAAGAGTGAATGTAACACCCTGAGATTTTATGAGAAATTTTTTTATGTCTTATGTTATATGCAACACCAAAGGAATCTTTCACAGCACACAATACAGACTTGGCTTGCATTACACGCAATCACGACCTTCCTTGACAGCGTGTGTAGTACGCAATACCGGGTTTCACTAAACAAAGATATATTATTATGAACTAGCCGTTGTGAATAGTATTAACTATATTTTGAATTTTATTATTAATCTTACACATTTTATAGAACATGGTAAGACAAAAAAATAAATTTTTCGTGTAAAATAAGTATTTTTCAAAAAATGCAGTTTTGCCACCTTTTGATGGCGCACCCACATTAAATCTAGTTTTTAACATGATTAAAAGTTAAATTTGACAAAACAAAATTCTTATATTCAATCAGGGTATAAAAATTTACTTGGGATAAATTTTTAATATTTTTCTGATAACTTTCATATTATGATGAATAGTAAAAATACACTAATTTTTAATTAAAAACAACTTTTTTCATTGAGATAATTTATATGGATAAATTTTAATATTGAATGGTTTTAAAGTACAAATAAAATATATTTTTACCATTTAATATAATGTATGTCATTATCATTAATTTCACATTGAATTCATAGGTTAAAACATTTCAATCTTTGGCAATGTTTTAACTTCTAAAACCCATTTTCTTAACAACGAGATTTATTTTAAATTAATTACTACAACTTATATGTTTTGAATTTTGAAAAATTGATTCCATATTTGGAATCATTGGGTCCAAATTATGTTAATAGGCTACTTTTTATTTTTGGGAATTATGAATAGTATCTATGGTAAATTTTATTTACCATAGTTAAAGGTAAATCGGGTAATTAAGGGTAAATATAAGATTATAAAATTACGCTAACACCTGCCAAAATCCTATTGGATGATTAAAAGTCGACCCATATCACCTAAGGGTCAGATTAGATTCATTTAATGGACTTTTATCCATGAAAAAAATTTAATTATTATTAAAACCAATGAATGTGACAGCATGTCACTTTCTTAAATCTTATAAGTATAATAATTTTAATTTAGTGATAAAATTAATGCAACTTCAAACATGAATAGTATCTAGAAAGCTAATACAACTATCTACATCAAATAAATTTATATAGAATTTTTAAGGATTAAATAAGTATCATTAATTATGACACAATAGTGATGTTGAAATTATTTTATTATTTTAAATATCAAATAAGGGGTTTTAAAAATATTAATATAAATATTATATGAACTATTTAATGTGCTCCACTAATTTTCTAGATACATATGACATTTTATGAATCTATTAAAACTTTTAGTTCGAACATATATTCTATATATATTTTATTTAAATTCAAATAAATGAATAGTGTCAAAATTGACACTATTATTATTTTATAAAAATAACATATTATAAAATTGTTTAAAAATCACAAAAATATTTAAAAATTATAAATTAAAATTTATATGGTCGAAACTATCCTAATGTATCAAATTATAGAAAATTCACAACACATATATAATTATTTATAATAATTTAAAATTTAGTGTATTATTACCACAAATAAAATTAAATTGATGAATAAGGATAAATCAAGTTTATAATGTTTAAAATAAATTCTAACATGTCTAAATTTTATTGTTTGATGCGATTACAACCCTATCTCATCTAATACTCGGATATGAGTCATTTTGGGCGTTTTTAAGTGGGTTTGATATTTAATATAAACTAATATTTCTTATATTTCCAAAGGTGCCCCTCTCCTCCCTTATAAAAGGGCACCTCCTCCCTCTCCACCTCGCACCAATTTGAGCCTTCACGCTTGGCCAATCCCTTACCTTTTCAATTCCCCACTTACCTAGAAACATCCTAGTGGTCCTGGTCATTTTCAAAGACCAATTATAGTGCCTTAATTGGAGGTCTCAAAGAGGCACTTCAAAGAAAAGGTAATGTCTGTTACCGATTCTTTCAACATTATTTCTTCTTCCAATTCTTCTTCATTAGGTGTTTCATTATTAATTAATAACATAAGTATCACTCATATTATGATATGTTATTATAAGTATGAAAAATCCCTATTTCACCATCTATCCATCCTACGGAAAACGAAATCACCGTGTGTGCGTTTGTACGGAATACCGTCTCCACGTCGTGGTGTAATCTATTTTCCATCACCACCTTACTTGTATGGGTATAATGGTGCAAATAAATAACTATATATGATTATTGTACCGTGTTATTGATCCTGAAATAGTATACATACACTCCAATACAATTCCACGATCATGGGAACGATATCATCGCTCGTGCATACGTACAGAATATTGTCTCCACGATGTGATGCGATTCGTTCTACATGATCTTCATTGCATAATTATTATATAAATTAATTGAATGAATAAATATGATATATAGTACACTAATACCATTATGGAAATGAGGTATCTATAACCTAAAGAGAAGAATAAGAATTTATTCGACAAAACACGCATAAGAACAAAAAGTAATAAACACCCGAATAACAAGTAATAATGAAATATTACTAATTAAAAGCTAAGAATATGACCATATATGATATCATAACAATAATTATAATTTTTTAATAAGTCAATAACATTATTTAAATCATTATATAGGAGGTTCGGACACTTACGAAGAAAATCGGACCAAAGGTAAGGGAAAATATCACAATCTCATTTTTATCCGAGATTGTTTATACTTTTATATTTACTGGGGTGTATTTTATCATCCACATCCATGTTACCTAAATATGTAATTTTGTTTCTATTCACCTACAATTGTTTAAATCCAATTTTACCCTTTGTTGAGTTTTTAGTAAAGGATATGAAAGGAATCTTTTGTCGTTTTTCGTACGAGGTACTTTTTGACTTTTCTGAAAAAAGTACGAGATGAATGTTTTTTTAACTTATACAAAATGAATGGATTTTTAAATAATTATTTCCAAGAAGCATCATTTACAATTTTTCATGTTTATTTTTAATAAACTTCTTTTAGTTTAAAATTGTATTACATGTTAAGAAAGAAAAAATGTTTTTGAAGTAGAAAGGATATTTTCCTCAAGAATGGAGTTCAAGTGTTTTATCAAAATTATTTTCCATCTAATATAATAGAGGGTTCTATTTCTATCCCTTTTATTACATTGATTTGATTATGTTGTGATGGAATTATTTTTATGAATTAATTTATCTTATATGAAATTTTTTATGATGTCACGATGTTTAATAATCCCATTTTTATTACATGGGTTATACAATGATGTATGATTTGTGATTTTGTGGCACAGATAAGAATGGTATCATTATGAGATGGGTGGGACCTATATCTCTCTACAATGCATTGGGTAATGATTTTATATCTCATGAGATAGAAATGGATGGAACGGCAGGTTAAACCGGTTCAGTAAAACAGGACTGAAACGAGGAGTGAACTCGGTTCAGAAATGGACTTTGTCCTCTAAGATAGTCTTGGAAACGAGTCTTGACTAATAATAAATGATTCTATATGATTATGTGTGTATGCCACAAAGTTTCATGTTTTATGTTATGATTATTAGAATTGCATTTCACTACCATGATTTATCCCATGTTATGAAATTATGATTTCTTTTGCAGGGTAAGATTTCCAAAATGTTATGTTCTTATAAATTTGATGTGATTGATATTTCTTTTGTTTACCCTTACTGAGAATTTGAGCTCACCCTTTTGTATATTTTCTTCCCCAGGTCAGGAAGAAGGGTATTAAATAAGATATTCCAAAAAGGTACTATAGATATGATGAAATAAATGGGAGACAATGTTGATGCTTTATGAACTAGTTGTTTATGTTTCCCAGTTTCTAAAGACACTATACCTATACGGTCCTTTCATGGTTTTGTTATATGTTGTAATAAGTATGCTTCAATTTTGAATTATTAACCATGTATGTAAAGTAAGGGTCTCTATAGTTGGTATTAGAGGAAAGGTATAATCAACCTTTGGAAACTAGGATGTGAAAGCCTTAGTAAGAAACCTAAGGATATGTATAAGCATAGAACACAGTCTTAGTGTTTTAGAAATGGCCATGAAAAACCTATGATAAGACCTTAAGTGTGAAATTTTATTCTTGATTATGTGGTTTTCCTATTATAATTAGTGTTGTTCACACTATTCTTCTTGGTTTTAGTCAATGGATGGAACCCGAAGAAACCGTGTTAATGCGGAATGTGACAGGAAATGAAATGATTGTCCCCCTAAGCAGCCAAACATTATGGGAGCTAGAATTCAAAATCTTTTAGCCATTCTCACACAACTATCTCATGATATGAATCCTGCAGGACTTCAAAATGAGCAAAGGAAGGAGCAAAATTCTGTCGAATCCTTCATGAGGCAGCGTCCACCTTCATTCAGCGGGTCTTCTGATCCATTAATGGATGAACAATGGATCAGTACCACTGAAAGGATATTTTCAGTTCTTCAATTTTCTGAACATGATAAATTCATCTTAGCAGTGTATCGTTTGGAAGGTGATGCTTATTAATGGTGGAATCTTATTAAGAATACGAGGAAAAGGGATGAAATTGAGTCCATGGAATGGGACGAGTTCAAGAACATGTTTTTCAATAAGTATTTCCCTCGTATTCTTCGAACAAAGATGGAGAAGGAGTTTCGTGAACTGAAGCAAAAGGATGATGAATCTGTTGATACCTACGAAGAAAATTTTACAAGACTTGCAAGGTACGCTTCCGGAATTATTATCCAACCTGAGAGTAAGATCGATTGATTCTTTAATGGATTAAAACCAAGTCTTCGAAGGGCGTTAGCCATAAGGGATTTCAATAGCTACGAGGAAATTTTTTGATGTACTCTCAAGGTTGAGATGGAGATTGGTGTAACCCATCAGTCACATGGGTTTGATAAGAAGAGGAAAATGGAATTCAAAGGAAAATCTAAAGACTACACTGAAAAGGAGATGAGTTTTCCCTTATGCTCAATGTGTGGAAAGAAACATGGAGGAACTTATCTTAAGGGGACAAGAAAATATTATAAGTGTGGAAAAGAAGGTCGTCGGGAAATTGAATATCGAAATAATGGGAAGAAGATGTCTAATGATGCAAACAAAGGAAGGGATACACAGAATGAACCTACAACACTTCAATGTTTCAAGTGCAAGGAGATGGGGAATTATGCCAATCAATGCCAAAATCCAAGGGTTGATGATGACGATTGACGTCAAAAAACTCTTAAGGCCAAAGACAAAGTAAATTCACATGCAATTACAATCGGCAATGTGGAGTACGACAACGAAGTGGTGAGAGGTACACTTACCATCCACTCAAAAGTAGAAAATGTTTTATTTGATTCTGGATCCACCCACTCTTTTATTTCTGAATAATTTTCTAAGGGTATCACAGTATTAACTCAACAATTAGATGTTGAGTTGGCTATGACGACTTTTAAGGGAACAACAGTCACATCAAAAGTTTACAATTCTTCTATGATTTATGTTTGTGTGAAAGTGCTTCCTGCAAATCTTGTGATCCTTCCTATAGTGGAATTTGATGTGATTCTTGGCATGGATTGGCTTTCTTTATATGGAGCTCATATCAATTTCCAAAGATGGGAAGTCACGTTTCATATTCCAGATCAATCTATGATCGTCTATCGATGCAAGGATGAACATAAACATCCAGTTGAAATTTCTTCTATCTTATGGGTCTTGATTCCACTAAATGAAGGTTATTTATCTCAAATGGTTGGAGAGAAACTCATGATTAATAATATGCCCACTGCATGGAAATTTGATGATGTCTTTCCGAAAGAATTTCCAGGTCTTCCCCGAAATTGTGAAGTTGAGTTTTCAATAGAACTCGTACCAGGTGCTTTACCTATTACAAAGAAACCTTATAGAATGGCCCCAATTGAGTTGCAGGAATTGAAGAAGCAACTCCAATAGAATCTTGATAAATGATTCATACGCCCCAGTGCGTCACCTTGGGGAGCACCTGTTCTGTTTGTTAAGAAGAAAGATGGATCAATGAGACTCTGCATTGATTATCGAGAACTTAACAAGATCACTATCAAGAACAAATATCCTCTCCCATGCATTGATTACCTATTTGACCAACTACGTGGAGCTCAATACTTTTCCAAGATTGATCTTCGTTTAGGGTGTCATCAATTAAGGGTCAAAAGGGAGGATATACCAAAGACGACTTTCCGTACAAGGTATGGAGACTATGAATTTATAGTGATGCCATTTGGTCTTACTAATTCCCCTGCTATCTTCATGGATATGATGAATAGAGTCTTTAGAGACTATCTTGATTAGTTTGTGGTAGTCTTTATAGATGATATTCTTGTCTATTCAAAGAGTAAGGAAGAACATGAAGATCACTTGATAATTGTATTAAAGACCCTAAGAAAGAAGAAGCTTTAGGCCAAATTTACCAAGTGTGAATTTTGGATTAAAAAATTTTCATTTTTGGGTCACATAATCTCAAAATAGGGGATATCTGTGGATCCAGCAAAAACAGAGGTTATCGAAAGATGGTCGAGACCAACAACAGTAACTGAGATCCAAAGTTTTCTTGGTTTGGCTGGATATTACCGACGTTTTGTGAAAGATTTTTCAAGGTTATTTAACCCACTCACCAAGTTGACTCGAAAAGGAGTTAAGTTTGTTTGGACGGAGGAATGTGAATAAAATTTCAAAGAGCTGAAAAGAAGGTTAGCCAGTGCACCTATGCTCACACTACCTTGCAGTGGAGAAATGTTGGTGATCTATAGTGATGTATCCAAGAAGGGACTAGGGTGTGTTCTCATGAAAAATGATATGGTGATAGCTTATGCCTCACGACAGTTGAAAATCCATGAGAAAAATTACCTAACTCATGATTTGGAGTTAGCTGCGGTAATATTTGCATTAAAGATTTCGAGGCATTACCTCTATGGTGAAAGGTGTGATATTTATACTAATCATAAATGTTTAAAGTATATTTTCACACAAAAGGAGCAGAATATGTATCCAAGAAGATGTTTGGAGCTGATTAAGGATTACGACTGCTCAATTCATTACCACCCTAGGAAAGAAAACAAGGTAGCAGACGCATTATGTCAACCAGACCATGCTATCTTATCCATGATGAGGATCAGAAAAGATCTAATAATTATGGATTTACAAATGATGGATCTTGGAATTTTAATGGAAGGGGAGAAATATTATCTTTCTCAAATGAATTTTCAACCATCTATACTTGTGAAGATTAAAGAGGCACAGAAAGAAGATGTCGAGTTACAAAAGAAGGTGAGAAATGTTCCTGAATTCAACCTTGATTGTGATGGGATAATAAAGTTCAGGAATCAGGTTTGTGTTCCTCCCATCCCCGAATTAAAGATGGAGCTACTGTATGAGGCTCATAGTTCTTCATTCTCTATTCATCCTGGAAGCACGAAGATGTATAGGGACCTGAAAGAGTACTTCTGGTGGGATGGCATGAAAAGAGATGTTACTGAATATGTCTCTCGATGCTTGGTTTGTCAGAAAGTTAAAGCTGAGAGACAGAAGCCTAAGGGGATGTTACAACTGTTACCCATACGAGAATGGAAATGGTAAAACATCATTATGGACTTTGTCACTGGACTTCTTAAAACATCCAACGACAATAATGCTATCTGGGTCATAGTTGATCGTCTTACAAAGTCTGTACACTTCATTGCTATTAGAGAGGATTTATCTCTAGATCAGCTTGCCAGGATATATGTAAAGGAAGTGGTAAGATTTCATGGAGTACCACTTTATATTATATCTGATCGGGATCCGAGGTTTACCTCAAAGTTCTGGCGAAGTCTTCAGCATACTCTAGATATAGAGTTGAGTTTCAGCACTGCTTATCATCCTCAGAAAGACGGGCAGTCTGAGAGGAAAATTCAAACACTAGAAGATATGTTGAGAGCTTGCTATATAGATTTCAAAGGTGGTTGGGATCAACTCCTACCTTTGGTGCAATTTTCTAATAATAATATCTTTCACTTCAGTATTCAGATGGATCCTTATGAAGCTCTCTATGGAAAGAAATGCAGGACTCCAACTTGCTGGGATGAGGTTGGGGAAAGAAAGATATTAGGACCTGATCTTGTTGATGAAATGGAAGAAAGGTCAGATCTATTCAACAACACATAAGAGAAGCTCAGAGTCTATAGAAAAGTTATGCCGACAATCGAAGAAAAGATCTAGAGTTTGAAGTGGGTGATAAAGTGTTCTTATGAATATCTCCCTGGAAGAGGGTCATGAGATTTTGAAAGAAGGGAAAGTTGAGCCCTAGATATATTGGTCCTTTTGAAATTCTGGATCGTGTTGGGAAGGTAGCTTACCGATTGGCGCTTTTACCGAATCACTCTCAAGTTCACGATGTGTTCCATGTATCTCTCCTGAGAAAGTACATACCTGATCCTTCACATGTACTCAGCTCGGAAGTTGTACCGCTGGAGCAAGATCTTTCTTATGAAGAAAAACCGATAGAGATTCTGGATCGTTGTGAAAAAGTCCTACGGAACAAGACCACTCGCTTGGTGAATGTTTTGTGGAGGAACCACCAATTAGAAGAAGCTACATGGGAACTTGAGGAAATGATGAGGGATAGGTATCCTCATCTGTTTGTAATGAAGTGACAAATTTCAAGGGAGAAATTCATTTTAAGGGGGGTAGAATGTAACAACCTGAGATTTATATGAAATTTTATTATGTCTTATGTTATACTCAACACAAAAGGAATCTTTCACCGTACATAATACGGACTTGGCTTGCATTAAATGCAATCGCGACCTTCCTCGATAGCGTGTGTAGTACGCAATACCGGGTTTCACTAAACAATGATATATTATTATGAACTAGCCGTTATGAATAGTATTAACTACATTTTGAATTTTATTATTCATCTTACACATTTTCTAGAACATGGTAATAGAACAAAATAAATTTTTCATGTAAAATAAGTATTTTTCAAAAAATGCAGTTTTGCCGCCTTTGGATGGTGCACCAACATTAAATCTAGTTTTTTACATGATTATAAGTTCAATTTGACAAAATAAAATTCTTATTTTGAATCAGGGTATAAAAATTTACTTTGGATAAATTTTTGATATTTTTCTGATAACTTTCATATTTTGATGAATAGTAAAAATAGGCTAATTTTTAATTAAAAAGAACTTTTATCATTGAGATAATTTATATTGTTAAATTATAATATTTAATGGTTTTAAAGTATAAATAGAATAGGTTTTTACCATTTAATATAATGTATGTCATTATCATTAATTTCACATTGAATTCATAGGTAAAAACATTTCAATCTTTGGCAATGTTTTAACTTCTAAAACCTGTTTTCCTAACAACAGGATTTATTTTAAATTAATTACTGCAACGTATATGTTTGAATTTTAAAAAATTGATTCCATATTTGGAATCAGTGGGTCCAAATTATGTTAATAGGCTACATTTTATTTTTGGGCATTATGAATAGTAAGTACGGTAAATTTTATTTACCATAGTTAAAGGTAAATCGGGTAATTAAGGGTAAATATAAGATTTTAAAATTACCCTAACACCTACCAAAATCCTATTGGATGACTACAAGTCGACCCATATCACCTAAGGGTTGGATGAGATTTATTTAATGGACTTTGTTCCATGAAAATAATTTAATTATTATTAAAACCAAAGAATGTGACAACATGTCACTTTCTTAAATCCTATAAGTATAATATTTTTAATTTAGTGATAAACTTAATGTGACTTCTAACATTAATAGTCTAAAGAAAGCTGATACAATTATCTACATCATAGGAATTTATTTATAATTTTTATGGATTAAATAAATATCATTAATTATGACACAATAGTGATGTTGAAATTATTTTATTAATTAAAATATCAAATAAATGGTTTTAAAAATATTAAAATAAATATTATATGAACTATTTAATGTTCTCCACTAATTTTCTAGATAAATATGAAATTTTATAAATCTATTAAAGCTTTTATTTTGAACATATCTTCTGTATATATTTTATTTAAATTCAAATAAATGAATAGTGTCAAAATTTACACTATTGTTATTTTATAAAAATAACATATTATAAATTTTATTAAAAATCACAACAATATTTAAAAATTATAAATTAAAATTTATATGGTCTAAAATGTCATAAAGTGTCAAATTATGTAAAATTCATAACACATGTGTAATTATTTATAATAATTTAAAATTTAGAGTATTATTACCACAAATAAAATTAAATAGATAAATAAGGATAAATCAAGTTAATAATGTTTAAATTAAATTCCTAACATGTATAAATTTTATTCGTTGATGAGATTACAACCCTATATCATCTAATATTTGTATATGAGTCATTTTGGAATTTTTTATGTGGGGTTGGGATTTAATATAAACTAATATTTCTTATATTTCCAAAGGTGCCCCTCTCCTCCCTTATAAAAGGGCACCTCCTCCCTCTCCTCCTCACACCAATTGGAGCCTTAAATCTCGGCCAATACTAGACCATTTAACTTCCCCACTTCCCTAGAAACATAATAGAGGTCCTGGTTTTCTTCAAAGACCAATTATAGTGCCCTTAGAGGAGGTCTCAAAGAGGTGCTTCAAAGAAGAGGTGATGTCCGTTACCGATTCTTTCAACTTTATTTCTTCTTCCAATTCTTCTTCTTTAGTTGTTTAATTATGAATTAATAACATCAGTATCACTAATATACTGATATGTTATTATAAGTATGAAATAACCCTTTTTTACCATCTATCCATCCTACTGAAAACGAAATCACCACGCGTGCGTACGTACGGAATATCGTCTCCACGCCGTGGTGTAATCTATTTTCCATCACCACATTACTTGGATGGGTATAATGGTGAAACTAAATAACTATATATGATTATTTTAAAGTGGTATTGATTCTGAAATAGTATAAATACACTCCAATACAATTCCACGATCATGTGAACGATATCATCGCTCGTGTGTACGTACGGAATACCGTCTCCACGATGTGATGCGATTCGTTCTACATGATCTTCATTTCATAATGATTATATAAATTAATTGAATGAATAAATATGATATATAGTACACTAATACCATTCTATAAATGAGGTATCTATAACCTAAAGAGAATAATAAGAATTTATTCGACAAAACATGCATAAGAACAAAAAGTAATAAACACTCGAATAACAAGTTATAATGAAATATTACCAATAAGAATCTAAGAATATGACCATATATGATATCATAACAATAATTATGATTCTGGAATAAGTCAATATCAATATTTAAATCATTATACAGGAGGTTCGGACACTTACGAAGCAAATCAGACCTAAGGTAAGGGAAAATATCACAATCTCATTATTATCCGAGATTGTTTATACTTTGGTATTTACTGGGGTGTATTTTATCATCCACATCCATGTTCCCTTAATATGTAATATTGTTTCCATTCAACTACAATTGTTTAAATCCAATTTTACCCTTCGGTGAGTTTTTAGTAGAGGATATGAAAGGAATATTTTGTCGTTTTTCGTACGAGGTACTTTTTGACTTTACCTACAAAAGTACGAGAAGAATGTTTTTTTAACTTATACAGCATGAATGGATTTTTAAATAATTATTTCCAAGAAGATTCATTTACAAGTTTTCATGTTTATTTTTAATCAAATTCTTTTATTATAAAATTATATGACATGTTAAGAAAGGAAAAAAAAATTTGAAGTAGAAAGGATATTTTCCTCAAGAATGGAGTTCAAGTGTTTTATCAAAATTATTTTCCATCTAAGATAATATAGGGTTCTGTTTCTATCCCTATTATTACATTGATTTTATTATGTTGTGAGGGAATTATTTTTATGAATTCATTTATCTTATATGAATTGTTTTATGATGTCACGATGTTTAAGAATCCCATTTTTATTACATGGGTTATACAATGATGTATGATTTATGATTTTGTGACACACATAATAATGGTATAATTATGAGATGGGTGGGACCTATATATCCCTCCAATGAATTGGGTAAAGATTTTATATCTCATGAGATATACATGACTGGAACGGTATGTTAAACTGGTTCAGTAAAATAGGACTGAAATGAGGAGTGAACTCGGTTCAGAGATGGACTTTGTCCACTAAGATAGTCTTGGAAATGATTCTTGACTAATAAGAAATGATTCTATATGATTATGTGTGTATGCCACAAAGTTTCATGTTTTAAGGTATGATTATTGGGATTACATTTCACTACCATGATTTATCCCATGTTATTAAATTATGATCTCTTTTACGTGGTAAGATTTCTAAAATTTTATGTTCTTGTGAATTTGATGTGATTGATATTTCTTTTGTTTACCCTTACTGAGCATTTGAGCTCACCCTTTTGTATGTTTTCTTTCCCTAGGTAGGAATAAGGGTATTAACTAAGATATTCCAAAAATGGACTATAGATATGATGAAATAAATGGGAGACAGTGTAGATGCTTTATGAACCAGTTGTTTATGTTTCCCAGTTTCTAAATACACTATACATATATGGTCCTTTCATGGTTTTGTTTTATGTTGTTATAAGTATGCTTCAATTTTGAAGTATTAACCATGTATGTAATGTAAGGGCCGCTTTAGTGAACCCTCACCATTTGAGTTGTAGGATGTTAAACTGCCAAGCACCCACGTCCACAATACATGATGTTAAACTATGATCACTGCATAAGTGACAAGTCCAGAGGGGACTGTGAAGGGGACGGGAACCAAAAACATCTCACTCCCCTCTCCATATAAGTTGTGTCACCATGCTCACATTGGGAATTCATTTCATATACCCTGAACCGACATGATAGTGTGGCCCGGGTATGGTGGTCATATCATCGTCGTACATCTGGACCCCTACTCGGGCCTCCCTCCTTGAGTAATTCCCTATCCTCCTTTCCCTAGGCTTATAACTATGCATAATTCCCACTCCATTTCACATATATACACCATTCTCTACGCGATCATCTGGTCTTTGTTTCCACTTGTTTCTCGCATCTAGCATGACTCGAGTTTTATTAGAGTAAGCATCGACCATGACATCCTCTTTGGGCCACCTTAGTGTGTAATCCCCATCCCCCATATCTAATCAATGTAACTATAATCTTTTCCTCTTTCCGGGAAAGGTATGTATGAAGCCTTCCTAGGGTTCAATCCCATCACCAATTTGTCCCAACCACTTTACATCACCTCACCCTCATCTAGCTTGATGTTAAACTTTATGCCTCTTTCATCCTGCATGACACTAACTTGAATGCTATTGAAATACATGGGTTTTGATCCCTGTATTCTTGAAAAGGTACATACGAAGCCTCCTTGAAGTCCAACCCCAAACAACGTTAAACCTTGGTCAAGCCTTTAGTGGTGTCAGACCAGTTCTCTGGAAGCTAACCATGCATAATACCTACACTCAATCCATACTCCCCCAACCAAGAGGTTCCCTCTTGTGATGGGCGGATCCCCATTAATTCATCAGGTTGTTGCCCTTTGTGTACACCCTGATATAATGCCCTCATATCCAAAATACGTAGACTTTGATCCTTGAACCTTTTGAGGAAGGTATGTTGGGATCCTCCATGAGGTTCAAGCCCATCACTCATGTCTCATTCTGGTCACTCCCTTGAGCCTTTGGGATTCCAGAAGTTCATACCCCAACTGAAGGTTCTACTTCATTCAGGTCCCATTCAAGTTTCCATACTTAAAAGACACCTAATCAGGTGACTCACCACCCCATTTCTAGAACTACATGGAGTTTGATTTCTAGACACATTGATATGTAGGAAACATATTCATGGTTTAATCCCAATACATTTACCTCTACACCGGCCCTCGATTCCATCCCCACTCACTCCATTCTTCGACACTCCATCCATATCCATCATGATTCCATGTGGGATGCCAAATCTTAGTGAAATCATGCCATACTTAGGAAACTAACAATGTGTAATCCCAACTCATTTCATTTCTCCAATGTAACACCTAGGCCGCTAATCCTGTGTAATCCCTGACATGCCTTTAGGTTGTTTTCCATTTTGTACACCTTGATCCCATGATTCACCCTCTCTAACTATGTTGGTATTTATCCATGTCTTCTATATAGGGTAGGTAGGAATCCTCCCTAAGGTTCTATCCTAGCCAATGGTAACCCTTTGTGTCCCTTATCTTGAGACCCAATAACCCTTGGATCCATCCTCATTGGGAATCTCGATCCACCCATCTTGTGAACCTACCAGGTACTCCCTCTTAGGGATGTACCCATATGATCCACACCCATTAGTGTTCTGATCAGTCCGATTTATCTCTGCTAGATATTAAACTCCTGACATACAATGTGTTAAAATGGGAAGTTGATTGAAAAAATAGAGACATGCTTAAAGAAAAAAAATTTCCATACTCAGCGTGGGATGCCTCGGGCTTCCGTTCACTCGAGAAGACCTATCATAAGGAGAATAAATCTAGGTGTACCAATGTTCCAATGTACAGACAAGCTAGTGATGCCCAACATGACTATTCCTCTAACTAAAGAATGTTTCCCTTACTTGACACCATGGAATGACCTGGCATAAGTAGTGTAATTATTAAGAATCCACAAAGATATGGCACCGAGAAGAGTTTCACGAACAACATCTTAATCATTAAGGGATACCAAGACTAGGAAACAAATTCCAAGGAACAATACATGGAAGGAGAGACCAACATCCCATCATCATATTTCAATCAAGGAGAAAACATCCCTGAACAAGAGATGGATGTCTTCCACCCTTGGAAAGTGGGAATGTGGGAAAATGATCAGCGCATCCCCACATACGGATGCACACCCCGATGAAAGCATCGGAAATAATACCTATGTTTATCCTTTTTCTAAAATGATTATTCTAGGATGATTATATATCAATATTCCTATACTTATGTTATTCACTAACTTTTTCAAATCATTCTTCCAAAATTAACTTAAATATTCATTGATACCGGCTATAGTGACCCGACTTTTTCTTAGATACTATTAAATCTGTTTTAGTGTAATCAAACAAATATTGGTAAAAAATCTAAGAACCAAAGGTAAAATTTAGGGAAATATTAGGTTCATACATCAATTTGACATAATAAAAAATGATGTTTTTGAATCCTTATTTGACCTTATAAAATATTACATTATCCTTTGTACGTGTAACCACCTGAGGATATACATCCATAAAATGGATGTGAAAAAATATAAGTAAAATGAATAATAAAAGACATGAATTATAGAACATGGGTGAGCATAATTATCTTTATCATGTCTTAAGAACAGTATCATAGTCACAATAATTATGGAAAAATTTCATAATTTAATGTAATGTGGAATATGCGTAAAAGTGATATATCATGTCATAGTGGTCAAATACCACACATATATTGCAACAAAGATTGAATTATGTCCACATATAATATGCTTTCATAAATCATAAAATCATCATTGTGAACAAATATAACATCATTTTCATACATAATTCACATTATATAATGGGATATATAACATTACATAATGAATTTTAGGAGTATATAATTTTATTCCCCTTCATCACAGAATAAATTATTATAATCATGAATTCCACATAGAACATATAGAAATCTTATTCACAAGATTCCCATAGAAAAGAATGAGTTTTATTAGGATTTCATAAATAATTATTTCCTAAATAAACTTTTTGGTTACCAAATGGATAATGGAAAACCTATTTATCATAAATATCATCATTATTTAATCAATAATAAACAACTAAAGATGAATCAAATATGTGTTTCGGAAAGAAATTTATTTTTGAGAAATATTTGAATGTATCTTAAAAATAATTTTGTAAAGTAGAAAGCATGTGTATACCAATAAAATGAAATAATATTAAAATTATATTAAATGATAAACTAGGGAATAACTATACTAAAATAGTTAGAAATATGGATAACCGAAAAAATAGGAATTGGGTTAAAAAATATCATTACCCAAAATCCCACTTTATTTCATCACTTTTACACCACCTGAATAATAAACATGGGATTATTAAAACAAGGAAGTAGAAGATATTTTTTTCCATTTTATCACTATTTATAATTTATAATATATTTATTATAATTCTTAATTCCCTTGGTTAATTGGAATATATTTATATATCATGTTTTCCCTGAAAATATATCTTTTTTCTTATATTTCTCTATTTTTATTCAAGGTAGTCTATAAATTAGTAGAATTAATTTGATAAGAATAAACTAAATATATTTACACATTATTATACTATATGGAATTTATTGTAACAATATAATTTTTTTTTGATAAATAAATAATTTTAAAGTTCCCTCCAAAGTAGTTAACCGACCGTTATCGAGAATGTAGTCCAAGAGAGGAGAAAGAGATGTATAAAATACAAATACATACAAAATATAATTTTTAATGAAAGTTACCAACATTAATAAAATTATTAAAAAAATAATAATTAATCTCAAAATATTAGTTATTGAAATAAATTTATAAAAAGATAAGAGAGGAGAAAACTAATAGAAATGTTGATAAAGAATTGCTCTTTTATTGTTGTTACTTATCTTGTATGGCACTGGAATTCCTTGATGAATGGACTTGGATTACTCCAGAACTACACAAATGTTTATAAGAGATTACTAGATAACATTTGGATAGATATTGTTCTTGGATATGTTATGTAGTAGTGGTTTTCCAGGGGGTTATACTTGAGGAGAGGAGTATATTTGATTTATTTGAATAAAATAATATATCTAAGTAAAACCTTGTAATGGTGATATTTTTGACAAAATGAATCATAAATAACTAAAATATAATTGTTTTGGGACATTAAAAACCTTTATTATTTTATTTCAATTGTTTAATAAAATTTAAAGTGAAAAAAGTAAAATTTTTAAAAATAATACATTTGTCATTATAATATATAAAGTAATTTCTTGGATTCAAAAATATGTTTATTGGATTTATATGACTAATTTATGAATTTAATATTTCTGTGGTTGATAAAAAAGTTTTATAAATGATAACTTCATTATTATATCATGACTTATGTAATTTAAGATATACCAATTATGAAAAAAATATATTTTTACTAATTATATGAAAAATGAAGTATTTTAAGAAACTTACATAGAATAACCCATCGAATACTATGACATGATGATTTCAAAATTGAAATTCATTATATCATAACTATTTTATAAAGTATTTTTCTTAAATTTTGATGTAAAATTTCAAATTTTTTAAATACCTTAAAATTCAGTTTATTAAAATTGATTTTATATTTTATTTGTGTTTCTAATCATGATATGTATTTATGGAAATATAATTTTTATATTTACATATATATTTTATGATAAATATTATTTATATTATAAAAATTATTTTAAGGTCAAATTAATATTTCAACAATTAGGTCATTATTCCCAATACCCATGTTATTATTCAAAATAGTCAAGTTACTATTAAAATGGTCACATTAGTATCCAAACGGTCACGTTACCTTATGTAAATACTACTTCATTAATAAAATAACTACTCACAAAAATCTCCCTCAAGGTTATATATTTCCATTTATTAGAATTTTTATTGGTTTACAAATATTTTCTTTCGTTTCTGTAATGTTGTATGTGGGAGCGATGATTTTAGTAGATTAGAGAGGTCAATATTTTCCCATTGTAGTTTTATTATTTTTTATTTCTTTTCCACTTGTAATATTTATAATAGTAATAGGTTTAATTCATGTTTTTATTTAATGAAATAATTTATTTTTTAATATATTTTTTTATGTTCATAATATATTATAACATAATATATTACACATTTATTTCAGGTAAAATATCATTTATAAACTCTAGGTTGTTACACCTAAGACTATATTGTGGTTCCATTTTATGAAATGTGAAAGAAATATTTAAAACATCTAAAACCAATAAAAAATATAATAATCAGTCTAATAGGCTATAAAAGGATTCTCTAAGAGTATACCCATAACCTAGGGTATACCCATCCCAGCACTAATCAAGGTCTTTATCCCTACACGTTATTCAAAATAAACATATATATAACAAAAATTATTCATAGTTCAACTAATTAATTCCAACAGAGATATATCATAACATTAAGGGAAAACAGATATATCTCATAATAGAGAATCTATCTTTAATTGATAGCACAAATCATGGCATAAAATTGTTGAAAAAATATACAGCACAAAAACATGTATATTTTAAAAAATATGAACTGGAATTCCTAGTAATTATGTATGAATTCATCCTAAAATATCATAAAACTATAAAATAAACCATATCAATATAATATTAGAGGTATGTTTCACATTATATGGCATAGAACCTAGAAACTCTCATACCTAATCCCCACACATCAATCTCATTTTAACATGTCCCAAGTTAGTCCAAAAAAAAAGAAAATATTCATCTAATTCCATTTCATAACAAAGTATCTTCAACAACCAAGTCCCTACAAGAGTGCCACATGATCTCACATGCATATCCCTGTACATAAGTGTTTACTGACTACCACCTAGTTTCTAGGTCCATTAGTGGGTATGTTATATGCTCAGTATCGTAGAATTTAAAAATAGTATAAAAAATAATAAAAAAAATTATAATATATGTAGAAACTAAATAATTATAATGTTATATAGAATACATGCCTTAAATTAAATAAAAAACAGGATCCCAAAGTGACAAACCAAACCACAGTATACCATGTATTGAATAAATAATAGTATTAGTAGCATTAATAATTTGGAGTGTTTTCCAATATCACCATAGAATCCAATCCACGATCTTCTAAACTACTTATCTTATGGAATTTTCCCTTTGATCAATCCTTATCCATGAAATATTCATGTGCATTGAGATTCCCAAACAAGTTTTAATTAATAAACTTGAGGACACTCCCAATGTTTCCTTTCAATAATTGGACAACATATATAATAGTGTATGACTTGAAAAAGTTAAATTCCCAAATAAACATATAGTCACACATGTGTCTATTCATCGTGTGCTAACCAATAAACCATAAACCCCAACCCCACCCTCAGGATATTATTATTTATAAGAATTATAAGGTAACTCAAACCAAGTTCCACATTTAATGAAATACTGAATGTCTAAACTGCCAGTGGTTATTATAAGTAAAAATGCATACACATCCTTGATAGTGTTCATTATCTAGGACACTGTATACCCCACCATTACGATGGTCATTATCTGGCACTCTACATGCCCCACCTTTACATTGGTCATTATCTTTTAATGATGGCATAAACTATAATACATTTTTGATATAATTAGATAACTCAAAACTCCATACATAAAATATCTTAAACTTGTCCAAAGAATATAGATTTTTTTCCCATTAATGGTCTACTATTAAATCAATAATCATGTTTTTCTTCATACTCATTCAAAAAAATAATCCATATTTTATATCCCTCTTCACCTCATTACACTTACTCTCAAAAGGGATGTGTAACCAAGGCTGAATAGCTTGGTCAAAAAGACACCAGAATCATGGATTCATCATCTATGAAAAAACAAGAACAAATTCATGTCATAAAAATGAACACCAAGTGAAATCAAGAATAAATATCATGTGGTTATTTGTAATAATTTGGTCATAATTAAAACGATCTCAATGACACTAACACACCAACAATCATTCAAATAACAATCATGGGTTATGAAGAATAAATTTATATGTCATGAAAACATCAGACATAAGAAATAAAATGAAAAGGAACTTTTTAAATCAGGTTGGTAGATATCAATTTCATTTTTCATAAAAGAATCATCACTTGAACCACATCTACATATTAGTTGGTGTAAAATGATCAACAAGGACTCTTAGAACTAATTATAACTATTTTAATTCCAAATGAAATAAAAACACCACAATAAATAAACATTTCTATCTCTAAGATAACTTAGGATTTGTCACTAAAATACTTAGCAAGTTTTAACAAGTCATTTCTTATTGAATAACTTCTATTCCACATGTGCTGATAAACAAGATCTCTAGAAAAATATAAGATAAACATAAAATATTCTTGGTATTAATTTATATAATCATTGGTTATTATAATTTTTCAAATTATTTATTATTTTTACAAAAATAATTGGAAATGTAATTTTATAAACTAGTTATGAAATTATTTTATGGAAAACATAATTGAATTTTATCCATTCAAAACACAGAACTAAGAAATAGAGTAGTGACAAGATTTTAATGCATCTAAAAACTGTATGATAAATTCAGGATTTTCAAATAAATATTCACTAATCTTGAAAAAGTAAATTCAGTTACTTCCCACAATCAAGATAATACCTATAAACCAAAGGCAACAATTTTAAAATAAATTCAAGAAGGAAAACCACATACATGTCTACATAATTAAGAACCTCAATTTAAAATTCATCATTTTATTTTTTAATCATTTCATAATTTTGGATTGTATAAATTCTCCCATTAATAATATTATTGAATTCAAATGAATAAAATAATTATTCCCATAATTTATATTTTATAAAAGTCAAAAACATATTACGAGTTAAAAAATGGAATAAAGAAAATGAAATATTGTGAAAAAAGACTACTCTTAAGCAGAAATGGTTACTGTCTAAGGGTAAGTAGGTTTTTACCATACACATGAAACGTCCTCATATATACCCTTATGCATCCCTTGAAACTCCGCAACTATAATTACAAATCAATAGAAACCATCATCCGACTCTTTTGAAACTCAATGTTACCCTTATGCACCTATAGGAACTCTAGTTTACCTTTCAAAAAGATTAGGATACCCTCACTTATCCTTGGAAATCTTTGAAATACCACTATAAACCCTTTTCTAAATATTTTGTTACCCTTACACCATAAAAACTACACTTGTGTATTTAAATCTCACATAGCCTTGTCAAAATCATTTAATATTTATGTTACCTTTATGTAGCTCATGGAATCTTGAAATTACCCTCATGGAGGGTCTTTAAAATAAACTTTACCTTTATATGACCCTTTTAAATCATGGGGTGCATTTATATAGAAACATAAAACTATATTTAAGGGTTAATTTTATGGAAAATATATTTTAAAATAAAAATAATTATAAATTATATTAAAAATATTGTTTTAAAAATATTAAAATATAACACTGTGGAAAAAATGGTATTTCATTCCACTTGTGTATATTAATCTTCTACTACACTTTTCTTATCATCCCTATATGTTTTAATGATCTGTTATTAGATATACATTTTAAATTATATGTTTTTGAAGTCCTCTTACACTCTAAGATGTTTATTATCATAATTTTTTAAACATTTTACCATCATATATTAGCTAAAAATTGTAGAGATATATTTTTTAAGGGGAATAATCTAACACCCACAAAATTTATTATGTATTACTCTTATTTAATATCCTGTCAAATAACATGTGATACATGAAACAAAAAACTAAATCGAATAATTGTTTATTATAATAAAATTTAAACATTAATAAATTATGATAATAAAATATTAAAATAATAAATGAAACCTCATTATTAATTAATATGAAATAATACTACTAGAAATAACGGATTAATCGACATCATAAATTCATCACTAAATCCTTTTATCATCCTCCTAGCATCTACTAAATGGAAGACGCTTTTGGATTGTCACTAAAACCATTAGCATCCGCCTTTTGGTGGACTCTAAATATAATCTCCAAAATCCAACGATTTTCGATCCTCGATACAGTTGGAAACTAAGGCGAAATAAAAATGACATGGGAGGTTTTATAAAGTCTTGATTTAACAGAAATGGTAGATTCACGGTGGTGGGGAGTGTTTGGGTAGGTTAGGGGTGGTCGGGGTAGGGTGAGGTGTTGTTGGGGGTGAACAAAGGGCTATAGGAAGTGTTCTAAAGGTCATTGGGTTAACTGTGGGTGACAAGGGCGGGGGGGGGGGGTGAGGGTTGGGGTGGGGTGTAGGGGTGTGGCGGGGTGGTGTGGATGAGGCATGACAAATAAGAAAAGAGCAAGGTGGGAAAATCCCTCTGTTTTTTTTAGTTTTAGCATCCACCATTTGGCTGTCACAAATTCACCCTTTAGTAACCGCTAATTGGAAGTCGCACCAAAAGGCGGGAAAAATCATGCTGTTTTTTTCATCATTAGAATCTGCCATTTATTTGTTGCTAATACACACATTAGAAACCACTAAATATAAGTCACTAATACTCACCCACTTCTGCATGCGCAAATGCTCAAAATTCTAGTTGTGTGATATCAAGCGCACAAAATATGTAAATGTGTCATTCTTCATTAAAATCATTTTTTATTTGTATTTTTACTTTCCTTAAAAAGAAAAATTTACAAATTTTAGTATCTTAATTTGATAAAAAAGTATTTGTTAATTATAATAAAATATGTTAGGGTAGAATTTATGGATATGTTTAAAATTGTTTTTTAGGTGAATAGTGAAAAATACATATTTTTTCCAATAAAGTTACTTTTATAAAATTATCCTGATATAATAATTACATGGGAGTTTAAGAAACAATTTTTCCAAAAAATATATATAGTTAATAATTAATATAGTGAATTTGAAAATATAATTCTGAAATTGAAAATCTATGTTTGGAATTTTTTAAAACCTATGTGGTGTTTTTTAAAATAAAAACTATTTTTTTTAGCTAAGTATTCACATGGTTCCATTCAGTTTTATTTTGGTTTTAAATTCAAATAATTTTTATTTAGTTATAAATAAACCAATTAATTCAATATTAACTAAATTATACTTGATTTTTTTATAATTAAAAAGTGTATATCTCTGGAAAATATTTTTTGTTGTGTAACACGTACTGATTATAAAAATAAGATATTCCACTTCAACAATTTTAATCATAAAAAAATCTTCAATATTTTCTATCATAATGTTCAAATTATTTACTAATTCCCATTTCACTTTCATCCAAAATGAACAGTTATCGTGGTAAAAACTTTCACAACATCGTATGGATTAAAATGGTTGCTGGGGATTAATCTAAGAGATAAGGTTTAAAATATCACATAAACATGTATAAATTTGACTGGATAAGGTTTTTTTGATCATAAATTATCTTATATTGTAAATTTTACTAAATTTTAACAACTTTATATGAGAAATGAATTTATTATATTTAAATATTTTTAATAGTTACAAGGGTGCCACTCCCCTTACTTATAAAATGGCACACCTTCTACTCACTCATCTGAACACACTAAGCACCATATCATAACCATGTTATAATAAATATTTATCCCAAATTATATCTTAATATCCTATAGTTCCTATTCTCATTAAAATCATAATACAACAAGCCTAATATTTAAGTTAATGTAATATATCTGAAGATATGGTAGAAGTCTTAACAAAATTATTTCAAGTTTATTTCTTATTATATAACCTTTGAATATTTTTAAACCACCTAAAATAATCAAAAATTTTATCTTTACTAAAAAAATGTTATCATGTTTATGGAAAAGGTATTTTATACCTCCTTTTTATCCAATGTAAATTGAATTTTTCACCCATGAATATATGTGGAATACCACCTCCACAAAGCAATATTTTTTTTCATCACCACCCCTCATGGATAATTATAAGGATATATTTAATGGGTTTGTATATATTAAATTTTATATTACTTTAATATTATATAAATATTATATATTATATACCTTCTTACCCTCCCATCCATTGGAAAATGAAAGCGTTGCTCATGCATGCGTATAGACTAGCACCTCTAGGAATGATGCATTTATTTTTCTATTATTGTCTCATTTTTTTTGTCATAAGGATTTACTTAATGAATAAATATGATATTTATAACTTGGTTAAATTTTAAAAAATGATATTATCATTGTAAAATATCATTATCTTACTCCTTTAATTTTTATAACATGTTCTTGTTTAGGTCAGTTTTTCAACTATAGGAACATTATTATAGTGTTTATGCTAGGAATGATTATGGAATATTTTGAACTGATAATAATATGAAATAATAATAAAATTATAATATTTTTATAATTATATTTGGGGAATATTCAAAATAATATTTACCTATAAATTCAAATTTTTTGTTAATTCAAAAATCCCTAAAAGGGGGAATTTTAAGTGTTCCATATAAACCATCAACATAAGCTCCATAAACTGTCTATTAAAATATAAATACATTTCAAAAACATGATCTGAATTTTCATAAACATTATATAGATTTTTATTACATATAAAGTTTCAAGTGGTTGATAATACCGAATCAAAATATGCATGGGAAACAATATAGTCAACACATAAACTTTTCTTTTTCTAATAATGAATTGTTAATAAAAATGAAATTATAAATTATAATAGAATGATATGTAGTAATTTAAGTATAAATATGGTTATTTTATATATGCATAATAATTATAGATTAATTATATTTGAGGATACGACATATTTTACCTTGTGAAAGTCTAAGGTAAGTGGATTTTTAACTCAATTTCCTTTCATTAGGTTATATAACTTCTTTACTGACTCTGTTATGCTAGGATTATAAGTTTTTTGAAATATTATTTTTTATGAATTGTTTATATCTATTTTATTTTTATTTATTTTTATTCCACATAATCAATTCATTTATGTATTCCTATGTCAAAATATATTATATTTGTAATGGTTTCTTAGTCTCAATTTCAATTCCTTAATATGTATTTCATGTTTCGCACCCTAATTTATTTTATATGGTGTAATTACTAACCCAAAAATATTTTTTCACATATTAAATAATGTTAATTAGGGGTTTTAAATAATAATATTATGTTCCTTAATTCAATGGGTTATTTATTCAAGCATGACCAATGAATCATGTTTTCTCATCTTAGTCATTCTTCTTTACAACATGTTTTGATTAATGGATCAATACTATTTTATAAGGTTTATATAATAACTATTTTAAATATAATATCGTTGTTACTATTATAATATTGGTATTTAAATTCAATTTTAATGTTATTTATTTCAAATTGTTTTTTGATTTTAAAATTACTTATATGGTTTCCTTTTAAAATGTTGCTTAAATTGTTTTAGAGTCCTTTACCAAAATCATTTTTTACATATCCATAATAGTTATATATTTTTAAATAATTTTCTTTTATATAATTCAATGATTTTTTAAATACATTTTTAAATATAGTTAACAATTTATAGGGTATTGGAAATTAATCATTTTAATATTTTACACACTAGTAACTTTTTGACATTATTTATAAAGATGTTAAATGAGTGATTCTCTAACATATATACCCCTGAATATATTTTTCCAAAATCATAAATTTTTTTATTATAAATCTTCTTAAATTATATTCATCTTTATTCAATGGAAATTTTAATTCCATTATTCAAAGAATTATTAGTTTTAAATTGTTATAAGATGATATTTTCTATTACATTTCAAGTAACATTCATAATGTATTAACAAAAGTATTTTCCATCGATTTAAAAAAAATTAATAATTATTATGCATCATAGGATATATTTTATAATAAAACTATCATCCTTGTTTTATTAGATTTTGGATAATGTTATTTTATGAAAAATTTCAAGAAACTCTTTTTCCATTCATGGGATAATTACGTTGTAAAGGATTAATGAATGTTTTCAAGAGTTTTATGGTGAAAATAGAAGGATTTATTGTGTTTGAAAAATTATAGTTCTTTTAAAATATATATTATGAAGGAGAAATTTGATATGGCCATACAATGCATTAATTAATGATATATTCCCCATAGGATATATGATGGAATTAACCTTGAATGTTATTCCATTTACAATAGTGATTGTATTATTGATATGAAGACAATGTCCCGAGATACCAACAAGTTTATTTTATACTTTCTATACTGATTAATCGATATATTTTGGTATGAAAAATGCGTTCATGATTGAAGGTATTATTATGATCTTCTAGTGGTGAAAATAATTTTTTCAAAGAGAATATTTCTCTTATATGAGTTCTCATGTTTTCAATGTGATCTTTATGAGTATTGTTATATGATTTTGTATGGGGTTGTCCTACATAATATCAAATTTAATAATTTTAAACACACATATTTAATTATTTGTTTGATATATATATATATATATATATATATATCTATATATATAATTTTATATTCATTCACATTAATTATGTCACAATACACATGTGATCATCGTATTCTCTCTTAGTATCATTGATTGGTAATTAATATGATTAAACTCGCTCAATATTTTTGTTCACCCATATTATGTTTCTATTTCCCTAGTTAATGAAGAAGAATAAAAAACATTATATGTCTATATGGGTATAATTTGTGATGAATTTGGTGGGATATGTTGAAGTGTTATTTTTTAATAATAAAATCATTGTATAATTAGAGAAATTTTAATTCTATTTGAATGATACAAGTTTTTTTAAATTAATGGGTTATCCAAATTCTATAAATTATTAAAAATAAAAGTTATTGGATATGTATGTGACTAAAATTTTGTTGTTGCTCACATAATTATAAATTGTCAAAATTTAATCGCATCTATTAGTATCAAACCTTTAATTATAGAGAATTATTTTAGCAACAAATATGGGAGTACATGTCTGGGTATTCAAGATGGTGTGTATTCATGGTCCATATTTATAGGGTATTGTTGTTTTGGACTTTTCTATTAATTATGAAATTTTCATAACATTGATTTTACAACCAAGTGAGTAATTAGGTTAGAAATGTTGGGTTTTCTCTTGAAAGTTTTTTTACTCATTTGGGCCTTATTTAATGGGATATCTTTTGGGTTGGTGACATAGATCCTTCAGTGGATGGGTTGGTGCATTTCATGGGAGATTTCTTTCATTAATAAAGTGTGTTGTGTTGTGAGTTGTTTACAGTGGTTATATGCATATATATATATATATATATGTTACAATAGTTTTATGATTTTATCCTATTATATATAACATTATTTAATTTTTATTTCTTTAATAACTTGTGAGTGAATTATTTGGGGTATTGTGTAATGACCCCGACCCAAAAAGCCAGAAGTTGGTGCCATAATTTATTACATTAGCATGATTATAAGGAATTAAATCCTAAAGCACCGATTAGTTTAGATGTTTTTTAAAATAAGATTACATACATGAAAAATATTTTATATTGGGGATATAAAATTAAATACAATACGTAACAAATATAATAAAATGTACCCTTGAAAACTCATTAACGTATCTATTATTTATAACATAGGCAAAGAAACAAATAGGGGGAGATCAAATTCTCAATAAGGGTTATGTAAAGTGTAAAAAATAATTAGTCAATAATTAATAATCAATATATAAAGTTTAATAATTGAACACAAATTCCGTTTAATCAAAAAGATTATAATAAATTGCATCCCTTGATTTTTTTTCATAATGAAAATACTATAAATAATAACAAATTAAAATAATGAGATGATTAATTATTGTAATTCATATATCTAAAACATTAACAATTATACCATCAAGACCTATTCTTAATAAAATTTATGTTTGTGGTAGAAAATCACCTGATTCTACATGGAAACAGACTCGTAGGCTTTTTCGCAAATTGATTTCATCTCATGAGAATATCGATGCATTATGGGAATGTATTACAAGTGTCCAACTCATTTCATACCATTCCAAATAATGCATTGTATATCTAATATTTTATTTAATTAATAAAAAGTGTTCCATTACATCAAATATCAATACTAAATAAAGTATTTTTATTCATTAATATTTCCCTAGTTAATCTAATATCTATTAAAGAAAAAACTATATGTAAAAATTAAATAAAATTTTGGAAATAATAATTTCCAATACTAAAATATATATACATTGAAAATAAATTTAATAACCAAATAAAATTATTACAATAATGTGATTATAACAAGATAATGTTAATAACCACAAAAGAAAGTGAGATTTCAATGATAACTTTTACCACTTTTTAATTTTTAGTTGAAATACATTTTGATGAGATTATTCCATTTGAGACCTAAAATACCATGAATTATGGTTTCTTCATCATGATAAATTAAAAATAGGTAGTATATAGACCACACAAATTAAATAAGTGGTCAATATTTCATTTAACTCACAAATGTAAAAAGTGAGATGAGAATATCATACCTTACACTCCCTTCTAGTTGAATTCTCTTTAACATAGTGTATAAGGGTTTTATGATTTTTATTAACTTATAATATTACCTTATTAATATTTATTATATCATATATTATCCTTTAAAATTATATGATAACCCATCCATTAATAAACATTCAACATTTTCATCATTTTAGGTGTTAATTGCCTTGTTTGTTTAGTATATTTTGACTTAAATTTTTTAATCATATTACAAAGATAGTGATGTCATCATAATTATATTTTAAACCATTATATAAAATTAATATATATTCATTATATATTTGTCTATATTAATCCATAATGTATGTGTATATGAAAAGAAATACACCATTCATGGAGATGTTAGGTCATACATATGCATGAATATTATTCCAGTTTTCCTTTCGTATAAAAAGAATAAAAATTAAATGATATATATTTATTTTTTAAATACATTATCATATTTTTTTTATATACATAAAATGATTTTATCTAATACAACCTAAATACATTCCATTTAATGTGTGAACAAATTACATTACATTGAAAAGATGGTAGTCCACACATCAACAAACTATGATATCGTATTCCTGCAAAATGGAATATGTGGATGTATGTGTTATATAATAGTTACAAAAGAATAATGAAATTATAAATATCATAAATATCATATATAATCAATAAATGTCACGAACTAACTAGCATTGACACTGAACTGGTCACCCAAGTCAGCACGTGGCAAGAACCGATGGGCGTTCCCTATCCCCATCGGCTAGAAACTAAAAGTGCTTTATGAAATGGTTTAAAAGTTCATGTGATGTGATGGCCATGTTGGCACCTAGGTTGATATGATTTTTACAAGTTTATAGATATATATATCTTTTGGTAAACTCTATAAAAGGGATAACCCTTTATGGGTTATCTTATAGGGTGTCTGTGTTTGGGGTTGGGAATTTTGGTGATGGTAGGTTAAGTGAGTCACACATGTGAGGGACTCTTAATTGCATATTATTACTATTAAAAACATGGGTTACTATGCATCTTTTATAGTTTCAAGTGAAGATTTCCTATCAACCCCAATTAGATGGGTTGGTAACACCTGGATTTGTTGTTCGGGCATGTGGGTTGTGCAACTGGATTGGTCAGTTGAGGGAATCCATTTGGTTATATACATATGAGCTTCACCATACACCTTTAGGTTGTTATGAACTGAATATATCAAAGTATAAATCTAGGTATGTTTAAAAAATTCCATGGTTGCATACTTGTATGTTCTAGCTTTCTTTTGTGGCATTTTTGGTTATTTGATATCAGGAAACATTGTTTTTTATATATTAAATAGCCTATTTCGGTACTAGTTGGATATTAAAAGAATTAATTGCAATTAATTATATGTTATGGTAATTAATTTTGAATAATGAAAAGAAAAACGGTTTTTCTTTAACATAAAATCTTGTAATCTATTTTGATAAAAGTGTGGAAAACTATATTTTTATGTATCTTATTTTCAAAATAGGAATAAAGGATTTAACATTAGATGTGGGTCATCTGGAATGGTTTAGTTTTGGCATTCCTACTGAGAATCTTAATTTTTAGTCCTACTTTATCTTTTTAGATTCAAGTTCTCCCAATTTTACATCACTCTCAGATATTTCCTGGTTCTGTGTTTGGTGGTGACCCATGAGGTCACATGAAGGTACATGCAATAAACTATTTATTTATCAATTTGAGATTTTATTTATATTGTTCAAATATATTTTTATTTATTTTTCTATCTTTTTTCATGGAAAACCCATTCCCAACAGTTTTAACTTGATGCCCGACACTAGTTTCTTGCCCATGGGGATTGGGAACTTCCCTCAGGCCTTACTATGGGCCGAATTGGGTGACCGGTTCATGTTTGACTTGGGTTGGATCATGAAAAAATTGTATCAAAGGAGGTCCTAGTTATTTTTGGTGTTTGGTAGATGGAGATTATGACTGTCAGGACTCGAGAGATAGTGTGGGAAGAGAATTATGAACTCTTGCTCACACGAATACCCAACTTACAAGGTGTAGTTTGGGATCTGATTATTTTATCTTTGTTTTGGATTGAGAGTAGAAAATAGAGTCAATATAGTTTTATATCTGGATTTAACATGGAGTATTGACCCATGTGGAGTCTTATTATGTGGTTTAAGTTTCTATTTTATTTTTTATTCTTACTTGGGAAATATATCACTTCCATGTTTTCAAATTAATCATAACTACTAGTTCCTCTCATTGATGGTTTGGTGCATGTTGGGTTTTGTTTCATTGCAGTTGGTGTGAGTGTCCTGTGAAAATTAATTTGGTTTAGAAATGAAATCATTTTCATTTAGATGGTATTAAAATATTAAAGTGGGATTTAAAATATAAATGAAAATTGTTTTTAAAATAAATATTCTCTCTTTTAAATGGATTTAAATTGGTAAAATGGGTTCCAAAATAAAGATTGTTTTTGTTTGAAATTTTTTTTCCTATTTGGAATTATTAAGTAAATGGTTTGGTGTGACCCATGGTGTTCTTTATGAATTTTTTTCACATGTGGGGGTATGTGTATGGAATGTGTGGTTTGGAACATATGAATGGAAGTGGATGAACACTTGTGAAATGGCTCATGGGATTACTTAGATGTGAATTTGACATTAAAGGCTTGACCTTATTTATAAAGGTGGTTCTGAGAGGTATTTTTTTAGATGTGTTTATATTTTTTTGGTTTTTGATCCAGGTTATATTGGATGAATGTTCTTTTATTGTGGATTGTTTAGCTTTATACAATTTTTTGCCTTTTTTAAATGTTGTTCAGAAAATGCCACCAAGAAAGGTCCCTAATGACTCTAATGATTCATGCCCATTTTTTGGTCCTATACATATGCTTCTTATACTTCACAATGATTGAGGTCTGTTAGGCATATTTATTTTTCTTGAAGAGGTAAAACTCGTCTTCAATATGTTGGGAACTCCTGGGGATATTAGAGTTCGACATGTCAAGTGATTGTTAGAGGGTTAATCTTTGGATGAATGGGAGTCGTTCTCTCTTCCATCAATTCATGTTGGGATGAAGTGGTATGTCTTCCAATCCATCTTTGATCGATGGTTCATAGATGAATTGGTGAAGACAATTAAAAGGGAAGAGCTCATGCATATTCAATAAGGACAATGGGCAGTGAAGTCATATGTTGACCATTTCAAAGAACTAGTTTCATTTTCTTCAAAGGTATCATCGTAGGAACTGATGAATAATTATATTTTTCTTGAGGTTCTCTATATAGATATTAAGGATTGGGTCCCCCCTTATAAATAGATTTGTTTCGATAAACTGTTAGATGAAGCATTCCTAGCAGAGCTGCTTTCTAGAACTGAAATGGTTTGCAATATGGTCCCTCTCATAGTTTTTGAAGGTTTACCATCTGGTGGGGAGTGTAATCCTTGAAGTACTTTTTCCTAAGGAGTCATATTCATTGGTTCTTGTTTCTAGTTCATCATACTATTCAGTTTTGTGCCACCAGTGTGGCCGGTTCAGGCATTCAAATCTATCATGTTGCATCCCTCCAAAAGTGTTCCATCATTGCAGCTATCTAGGTCACCTGCATATACCTTATAGAAATAATCCCAAGAATATTATGTTATTATCGGAGGATACTAGTTCCTCAATATGATGCATGATATTCTTCAGCCATCATATCCCCAGCAACAGGTCTCATGGTGAATCTCATGCACAGTTATGAGTAGATATGGGTGTGAATCCTTTGTCTGATTTTTTTGTTCATTTTTGGGATTGGAACATTTAAAGTCTTTTCATTCTTGTTTTTATAATATTAAATTTTTATCTTAATAGTATTTTAATTCTTAAATTGTGAATATATTTAGGATCTGTTCTATTATAATCCAAAAATCCTTGTTTTCTGAATGTGGCTTTTAGAACCATTCATTTCTATTAGCATGTGTTATCTCCTTGCGAGGGTTGGTTTCTATTTTTTTGGGTTGGGTTTGGGTTTCAGTTTTGTTTTTTGTTTTGGTTTCAGTTGTGCATGCTTGGAGATGTGTTGGTTTTATGAGATGTGTGGAAAGTGGATCATGTTCATTGATGTGATTTGGTTATAGATTCTTTTCATAATGTCTGCATATAATATTGTAGATTCAATGGGTGTGTAAAAATATTCTTGTTCTAGTGGTGGAGTTGTGTCACTTTTCCGAAATAAATTAGTCTATTTTGGGTTGAGGGTACCCTACGTCCTGGTTGCATGAGGATTTTTTTTAGCTATTTTGGAAAGATTGAGTTAGTTCTCGAGGTCTTAGTATGTTGTATTTCTCTCTATGGTGTGTTTCTCATTTATGTTATGGTGGTGTTGGTTGGGTTTTACTGTGTTTGTATTAGATGAGTATTTGGGGTTTTGAGAACCCCCTCATTTTATACCCTTAGTTTTGGGTTTTCGACTATATTAGTTGGGTGTGACTAGGGGAAGTAAATAGTCACCTCTGAATTTCTTTTTTTCTAGTTTTGTTCGATTGTGCACTTGATTTTTGGTTGTATTTTGGATTGATGAGTTTTAGGGGTAGAATTTGTCTGTGGTGGGGAGAGTTGTCACATGGTGACCATGAGTTTCTTTTATTTTTAATTATTCTTCAATTTTAAATCTTTGGATGATGTTTGGGTTTGGGTTTGGGTTTAAAATATCTTGAAGTTTTTTGACCTTGGTGTGTTTTAGGCCACTGCACGGGCAACACATGATTTGTAGTAACCGTGTGGTCAGCCCAGGAAACCACGCAGGTAGCCAATTCCTAAAATGAATATATTTTATAAACATTTATACCTTAATAATCATAATATTATTGTTTAGATAAATAAATTATTATTAAATTATTGTAATAGTATTATTTTTAAATTTATATTAATATAAGTACTTTTTAAATTATTATTAATGTGATGATTATTATTCATATAATTCATATCATTATATTATTATATTATTATTATTATTATCATTTAAAGAAAGTTAATAATTCATACGTGGTCTCGACCCCACCCCCTTCTTCTCCCACAACATTGAACCCCCCTCCCCCTACATTCTTTTGCACGTGTAGCCCCCAATCTCGGACCCCTCCTACCCTCTCTAGCTCTATGGTTATCTCCCCATCTGCCCACCCCGCCTCTTCACTATATGAACACTTCCATCCACACCACCCCCTCCCACACGAACCGACCTGTGCATCACCCCACCCAACTCAACCCAACCTTTGGCCACCCTCCATCCTATTTTCGGCAGCTCAAACCTCCTCCTCCCTTGCTGCACCAACTACACCACCCCTTTTTTGGCACATTACCTCCACCTATGGTATATTTCTCTTTCAATTTTGGGGGTTTACTTCATTTTGGACAAAATCTAATCCTAGGGTATGTTGGTGTGTTTTTCATAATTTTTAGGGTGTGTGAATGGACCGTGAGGTTTAGTTCTTCCCTCTGTTGAAGCGGTGTCGCGTTCTCACGCCATTGAGGTAGGTGAATCCATGTTTCTCTATTCCAGTTAAACCAATTTAATTCTTGATCTTTTTTAATTAATTTTTTTACATTATTATCACCTTTTTAACAAACATAGTTAATTTATTATAGTGTTTTCAAGTTAGTATATTTTGATAAAAATAGTTTTAATGTTTTTTCCAGGTTACTCTTATATGTGTCCTTTGAAAATGTGTTTCATTGAATGTAAAATGTTTCTATGATAATTTTTAAATGTGATAGGAACCTTTTTAATTAATTTCGTTAGTGTATTATGGTGTTTTAATATTATTTTACCCTTTTTAAATGATTTTTTGACTTAGTTTTAATTTGTGAATATATGTCAATGTGAAAAATTGGATTCCCTTTTAGTTTATTTCCTTGAAAAAATGGTTTTTGGAAGGGTTGGGTTTTGTTTTATAAAAATCCTTGGTTTTTTAAATGTATTAGGGTTTTTTATGAAATTTTTATTTTTAATTACATTGTGATGGTAATTGCTTGTTAATGAACTTGTTCTGATTTGTATGATTTGGCAATTTTATTATCTTGTTTTGTAATTGCGTTTATGGTATTAAGGGGAATTTTTTTCTAAATAACGTGGATGATTGTATTTAGTTTTAAATCATATTGTGTTTTGTGAAAATGGGTTTCGAGTGTTTTCATGGATATTAGATTTGGTGGTTGGATGGTAGCACATCCATGGGTGCACGATGTGCACAAATGGATGTGCCCTAAAATGAATATGACACTTTAAAATACTATTCTTTTAAAACCTTGGTCTCTTAAATGGTTATTTGGTTTTTAAATTATTTTGGTCCCTCTAGGTAAATTAATTAATGATTTGGTTGTTCCTTAGTGGTGCACTCACACACATACATAGGTTTGTATGTCTATATGTATATTTATCTTCCTTTCTCATATTCCCTCATGGAGTGGGGAATATGTACATTAGATTAAGGATATATATGTGTGTATGATAATATATGTGTGTGATGTTATGGGGAAAGTTTTGTTACAAGCATCAAGAGTTGAAGTGTCTCAGCTTGGTCCGCTTAATTTTTGATATAGGTCCTCTATGCCCACACATTTCACTTGAAATCCATGATTGTGTAGTATTTTTTTTAAAAAAAATTACATAGCCATGTGAAATTTATATATGTATATATTCATATTTGTTTTTCGAAATTTCATTCACCACATGGAGATTTGTATCCCATTAATTTTTATAACTTGTCTAAGCCCATTTAGAAATTTATATTAATTATAAAGGTATCATAAGTGTTTTAGAATCTTTTTCTAAAAAATTTCTAGTTTTGAAATGAATTTTGTGAAACAAAAAGGCATTGGTTAACTATTTTGTTCAAAACATGACTTTTTGGAACCGTGAAGCTTGGTTTCAAAATTCATTGACATGAAGGCCCACTTGGAACATTATAAGTTTTTTGTGTCTGTTTGTTAACCTAAAATTGGAAATGGATTTGCAAAGTGAATTTGGTTTGGAATATTTTTATGGAACATTGGAATGATTGTAATAAAGGCCTAGTTGGAACCTTATGTCATGTTGAATGTTTAAATTCCTTGTTGGCAACTTAATGTGCCTTGTGAAATGTTTTCAATGATAATGTGATGTGATAGCCATGTTGGAACATTGGTTGATATGACGTGTACATGTTTATACATTTATATATATATATATATATATCAGGTACCTCTATATAAGGGAAACCCATTTATGGGTTATCTTATAGGGTTTGTGTGTTTGGGGTAGGAAATTGTGGTGAGGATAGGTAAGGTGAGTCACACGTGTGAGGGAGTCCTACTTACACGGTATTACTATTACCACCCTGGGTTCATGGGAGACTTCTAGAGGCTTGAGTAAAGGTTTATGATCAACACTAATTAGAGATCTTTTTACCCCTTTATATGTTGTTAGGCCAAGTGTGTTGGGCCACTAGATTGGTTAGTTGAGAGAGGCTAGTTGGTTATAGACATAGAATCTTCACCATACGTCAGCAGGTGGTTCTAAACCGAGAACATCTAGGGATTTTTAGAAAATTAACATGGTTTCATACTTGTATGTTCCTTCTTTATTATGTGGAGTGTTTTGTTATTAAACTCATTAAAGTTTGTTTTATTTATATTAGAGAACCTGTTTTGGTACTGGTTGGATTTTAAAAGAATTCATTGCAATGAAATATATGCTTTGGTAATTGATTTAGAAAAATAAAATAAAAAGTGGTTATTATTAAAAGTACTAGATTATTACCTATTTTGATAAAAGAGTGGGAAAACAATTTTTTATGTAACTTTTTTTCAGACTAGCAATAAAGGATTTCAATTTGGAGGTGGGGCATCTATAATGGTTTATTTCGGGCATTCTTAATAAGCATCTCGGTGCTAAATCCTAGTTTATCATTTTAGTTTCAGGTTCTCCAAGTTTTACATTGCTCTGAGAGTGAGATTGCTTCTATGTTTAGTGGTGACCCATGAGGCTACATGAAGGTATGTCTAATAATTTATTTATTTACTCTATTTGTGTTTATTTTTAATTTTCATCAATATTTTTTTTATTTGTCCATATTTTTTTCATTGCCAAATAATTTCCAATTATTTTAAATTGATACCCAGTACTATTTTCCAGACTGTGGGAATCGGGAATTCCCCTTAGGCCTTTCCACAATCCAACTTGGGTGACCAGTTTAGGGTCGACTTGGGTTGGTTTGTGACAATAAATTCAAAATTATATATATCCTTGAATGTCGGTAATGTAAGAATTAATATCATTGATTTTCATACAAATGATTGATGAATGTGTATCCCATTTTTTAAAATTTAATTCGCATATGTGGAAAATATAACTCTAATCCCTTAAATGTGGTGGAAAAGTGGGGCTTTAAACTGCAAATTTCCAAAAGTTTTCTCGGTTTTTATATCTAAATTAAAAATAAAGATGATTCCAAATGCATAAATTAGACCAATAGATGTATAATTTTCTATTTTGATTTTAAAATAAATTTAAAATTGAATTTAACATTAAAATTTGTTTAAAATAAAAGGTATTTTCAACTAAATTACTGTATTCTCACAATTCATCAAGAAAAAAAAATTATTAGAAACAAAATTCATCCTTAGTTAATTTTACATTATGAATTCAAAAATGATTCTTATTATTAAAAATAAAATTTTTCAATGCCTCAAAAATTAGTTTTAAATTAGGTTCTCTATTAAAAGGAGGTAAAAGTAACTTTAGAAAAATATATCTTTTTTGGTGTAAAACTGGAATTTTTCCTTTTCATATGTTTATCAAATATTTTGGGTGACTGTCAAAAAAAGTTATTGAATATATATTATGAAAAGATTTAATAAGGTATCGTGATTTTATATACACTTTTATTCATGGTATTTTGTGTCCTACATGCTATCAATGGAACTTGATATTATGTGTAGCATAGACCAACATAGTGTTGTGTATAAAAAAAGATAGAATAAAATTTATATTTATTATAAATGGAAAAAAATTGTAAATTCTTTTAGTGTTATATTATCCGCACGTAAAATAAATTTATCCCATTTAATTCAATCTTTTTTTGGTAATAGGGGGTTTTATATTTGAATATTATATGGTTCAAAACCCCATATCATAAATAAGGTTAATAATTTATCTTCTAAACAAAAGAGAAAATGAAATTCGATGGTCAACACAAAATTATGCTTTTGAATGGCGGAACATTATTGAAAAACTAGACATGGAGGAAAAATATAACAACAAAGACTTGATGTAAAGTGATAAAGAACGTGTCCATAAGAAGGTTGTTGACCCAAAATCCATAAACCAAAGTTATGAAAAAGGTCATTGATAATATAAAAAATTATGATAATAGGACAACATTTTTCTACACCCTTTTCCTTGAAATAAATAATTATTCCAGTCTCAAGGAATGTAAGAAAACATACATATTTTATGCATTCCTATTTCATAAACAAAATCATATATTATTTTGTACCTTAAATTATTTCTACTTAATCCTTTAGTATAGGTATCATCATATGGTGAAGTAAAAAATTTACTTCTAAAAGATCTTCCAAAGGTCAACTTAAACTATTTCATAAATGGTTAAATTTTCCGAAACATTATAATCCAACACTTTATAAATAAGGTCACTGAATTTCCAAAATGAATTTATGAAAAAACATGAAGTGACTCTTGATAGTCACATAAAAAACATGTGAATACCTTTAACATTTGTTCTCGTGTAATTTGGTATTACATTAATTACTATAAAAACATATTGAAAATATTAATGATTCTTTATTACTTAGTAGAAACATGAATTTTTGTACATATTCCTTAAAAACCAAAAATGTTAAACTCCAATGATGTCATAAACTACCTTTTTAACCAACCATTAATCAGTTCAAAGGAAGTTGGCACTATGCAATTTACATTTTCCAAATCAAGTATTTCTTTATTACAACGTCATTTTCTTAGTATCAAGAGCATATTAAGGGTTATCTTTACCTACAACATATTTAAAAAAAATAAAATTTTCTCTGAATAATTTTTATTGGTCATTAGTATCGTTCAATATTTTCTCTCCAATCCTTAATAAAAAATTACTCCAGTAAAATCCTCATATATTACATAATCCTAATAATAATTAAATCATCAATAAAATAATCATGTTACATATTTCTTATATTCAAACATAATCACATTAATCTTTCCTCGTCATCCCTGGTAATAGTATAACATTAACCATGATCCATTAGATTCTTTTGAGGTATATTTACCTGAAAACTGGGGCATTTATTTATATATTACCCATTTCAATCAAGTTGAGACACTTAATAGTAGTCTTTTCTTTCTTCCCATTGCACTATTTACCCCGGTGACCCTTTTTCGTTTCACTTATAACAAGCACCCAATCCATTCGATCATTTCCCATGGTGATTCCTTCCACAATTATCACATTTTAAAAAAAAATTCCCTGGATCCCTTTATCATCCTTTATCTCCATTTTCCTATTGTTCTAATTATTCCCTCAGAATCTATAATACCTATATAATTTTTTCTTTTCCTCGTTATCAGATGATACTATATCCATATATAACAATAATGTTTTGTTGACTACTTCCCTTTGAAATATTGGCTAATGAACATAAAATGTTTGATACTTTTTACACTTTGGATCACGTACATTTGTGAGGTTCCCAATCCTCATACTATGTTTCATTTATAAATGATGATTTACCCAATGTTAAGTTATATAATTGTGTAAAATAATATATAATCTCAAAAATAGTGAAATAATTATGGTGAATTGAATAAATTATGTGTATCTAATGTCATAATAATAAACATAGTTTATTTGGGATGTTTCTGTATACTTATCCTAAAATTATATCATATGTTTATATTAACTACTCTGTGTGTTTAAAAATGTAGTTCCCAATGTTTCTTCTAAACCTCCTTTTGATACCAACTGTAATTCCCTTGACCCCTGAAACTCGGAACAGATACCTTACTTTACTACATTGACATGATTACAATGAATAAAATACTTAAAGACCAATAAATTTAGTATTTTTTGAATACATGTTACATACATGATAAAGATTGTACATTGAGGATATAAAATGAAATATAATACATAACAAAATCTAATAAATTTTATCTTTGAAAACTCATTCAAATATCTATTCGTCAAAACATGGGGAATGTAAAAGAAATATGGGTGATATAAAATGATCATTAAGGGTTAAGTAAATCAGAAAATATAAATAATTAATAATTAATAATCAATATATAAAGTTAAATAACTGAATACACATTACATTTTATCAATATTATGAAAATGAAATCCATCTATAGATTTTTTTAAAAGTGAATGTCCTCTATATAATAATAACTAAAATAAAGGAAATGCTAAATTATTAAATGTAATATATCTATAACATGAACCCCTATACCTTCAAGACCTATTATGAATACCGTTTTTTTTTCTCTAGGTATAAACTTGTTTAATCCATATTAAAAAAACTCAAACGGTTTTGCACCAACTAATTTCATCTCATGAGACTTCTGATGAATCATGGGGCTTCCATTAACTAGTATCCAACTACTGTTATTTAATTCCAAATCTTTCATCATTTATTTAATATTCAATTTAATTAATAAATTATTTTCTTTATCATCAAATAGCAATATTAAATAAATGATTCATGTTTATCAACATTTCCCAATTTAATCAAATAATAATAAAAGTAAACAATATATGTAAAAATAGAATAAGGTTTAGAAAATAATAATATCTATAAAATAATAATATATAAATTCATGGGAAATTTACTAAACAATGAAAATTTATTACAATATTTCTATTGATTCAGTATAAAGTTGTCCATCCTAAAATAAAGTGAGATTGTCAGGATAACATTCAGCACATGGAAATTTTCAATTCATAACCATTTGGATAATATATTAAAATTGAAACATATAATACCCTTAGTTTCGATTGATTAATGATATTAAATATAAAATGGGTTGTATATACACCAAAAAAAATAAATAATTTGTGAATATGACATTTATTCATAGATGTAAAAAGTGAGATGAAAATCCCTTACATTACACTCTCTTTTGGTTGAATTATTTTTACCCACCTTTATATTTTTTATAATAATGTTACTAACTTGTAATAGAACCATATTTATATTTATTGTATCCTATATAATTCTTTAATATCATATTATAACCCATTCATTAATAATATTTCATCATTTTTATACTTTTGAGTGTTAATTGCCTTCTTTTTCAAGTATGGTTTAACTTGTTAGTTTTGTTACAATTACATACATCATGATTTAATCATCTCAAGAATGGAAAATATGATGTTACAATTATATATATTTAGTATATAAGTATTTTTAGTAAACCATAATGTTTGGATATTGGAAATGAAATGCACCATTCATGGAGATAGTAGGTCGTACGTATTCATGAACGTTGTTTCTATTTTCTAATCGTTTTAAAATAATGAAAAGAGAATAATATATATATATATATATGTATTATAATTCCATTATCATATTTATTTCAAACAAATGACATATTATTATTTAAGCGATCATTAATACATTTTATTTAAAGCGTCAAAGCATCGCATCACTTTGAGGAGGCGGTAGTCCACATGTCCACAAAATATGTAATCGTAATCCTAGAAAAAATAATTCATTGAGGTATGGTTTATATACTAATTATATAACAATAAATACACTTTAAATATCATATATATCATATATAACCAGTAAATACATCATTATTTCTTACCTTTAAAGATTGTAATGAAAAAACGAATGACATCGGTTCACATAGCGGCAGTCCGCCGTACAGAAGAACAATTATTACTTATCCCATTTGATAGAATTGCGTGTAAGTGAATATCATAAATATAAAAAAATATATTTATGATAATACGATTATTATTTAAACATGACATAATAAAAATTTAATTGGTGGAGAAATAAATAAAACAAAAGACCTCTTATTTAGGTAACTCCTTTTAGTTTATACAAAAAGTAATACTTGGTTTTAATTTTTCCTAAAGTGAGGATTCATGTAAGATGGTATTTATTTTGGAAGAAAATTTTTTAGGGGTTTTATGAGAAACGTTTTCTTGATAGGTGTGATGAAGGGGAAGATTGAATGCCTTTTCATAATAGAGGAGGACTACCATTCTTGAAAATACAAAAATGTAAAGACTATGGGGAGGTATCCCTTACCTAATGTGATTAAAAATGGAAAAATAATGTATTTTAGGGTAATTATGGTCAATAAAAACTCAATTAAAACAAAAAATAAAATAATTTTTATCATTTTTCCATAGTCTTTAATTTTTCTTAGTCTTTTCATTTTGTTTTTCCATTTGGGTAACTTGTTTTATAACCTAGGTAATTCATCAACTAATACTTAATTAAAGTTGGATTTATTATAAAAATATATATATAATTATTTATAAATATTATATAAAATTTAAAATATTAAAATCTAATGTGTGTTTAAAATTAATTTTAATAGAATTGCATGTAACGTGCAAAAACACTACTTTCGCTGGAATTGTGCTAACAATATTTTAACTCTTTTTCGGTCAATATGTTCATTATAAAACAAAAATTTTGTCCATAAATTTAATATATTTTAAAATTATTAAAATTTAAAAAAAATTGTAAGAATATATGATTTTTGGTAATTTTAATTATTTTAATAAAATTTCTTTTAATATAAAATAACATTATTGTCAATTTTGACATTATTTACTTAATTTAAGTTTAAAAATATCAATAAATTGAGGGAATTTTAGTCTATTAGGTCAAAATATTTTTTACATGATATAATATTCTATAAAAACTAATTAAAGATAATAATTCAATAAATTTACATCAATTTTAATATTTCTATTTTCATTTATTTATAAAAATTTTAACTAAATAATTACAACCTTGGAATTTTTAAGAATTTTACATTTCTAATTCATCTCTAAAAAGTATAGAAAAAATATTATAATGAACACATATAATTTATATTTCAAAATAATATTTATAACCAAACCTAGGTAGTTTTTCCCCTATCCTATAGATTTATTAATATTAATGGTAATAAATGTTAAGTTTTTGTCGTTTTCTTTACTTAACATATTATATATGTTTATTATATGGAATAATGTTTAAAAAGTCTCAAAATTTTAGAATAATGTAATAAAATTCATAATAAATCATGCCTATGGGTATTTTAAACGTCTCTAGTTAATTTTCATAGTAAGATTGAAGTTTAACCACTAAGTAAACTCATTTAATCCTTAATCACTATAAATAATTTTATCTGTTTTCACTAATTATTTTGGTCAAAAATTAAGTTGATATTATTATACAATACATATTATATGGATTCAAACTATTTATATAATTGTTTTTACAATTAATTCACATAATTTTCAAAATTAAATGTAATGAAAAATCCAATATTGTAGAAAGAAATCATGTTTTTAAATTGAAAATGTTCAAAACTTCATTAAGTTTTTATATATAAATTAAAAAATAATAATTAAAATGAACTGGATTATATTAATTAACATATATTTCATATATTTTTTACTTTAAAAATATTTTAAAATATAATTTAAGGTTAATATTTTTTAAAATGAAAATGATGTTTTAAACTAAAATGTAGTATTTTTTATTATTCACCAAAAATGACACTTCTTGTAAAAATTGAATAAAAAACCTAATTTTTATTGACATACAAAATTATGAAATTAATTTTATTTTGATAAAAAAAATTTATAAAAGGGTCAAAATTTAGTTTTAAAATAGGTGTACCAATAAAAGGTGGGAAACAGGCTTCAGAAAAATGAAGTTGTTTATAGATAAAATTATATTTTTTTCTTATCAAATTTCTATCAAATATATTGGGTGAATTTTTTGGAAATTTGAATGAATATATAATATAAAAATATATCAAAAATAATTGGGGTTTTATATACACATATAAACATTGGCTTCTATGTGTTATAATATATCGAAGGAACTCGGTACTATGTGCAATACAAAAAAACATTGTGTTGTATATAAAGTAATCTAGAACCACACAATTAAATTTAATCTCAAAGGAAACAATTGTAAATTCATGGGGTGTTACGTATTTCTTACTGTGTTATTATACTCAACCCATTTATACGCATGTTGGTGAATATATAAATTTTATTCGACATGTTGTAAGTTAAGGGAATGCCTCTTACCTCTATAGTGATGAAAATGATGTTAGGGTCATTGGTGATAGTGGTGGGAGATTAGAGATTGATATGGTGTCAAGATTAGCATAACAACATGTTTGAAACCCTATTTGTATTTTTATTACTTTTAGTCCTATAAAATTATTAGAGATATTTTTGTTATTGGTATATTATTATTATTACGTTACATATGGTAGTTCACTATGGTTTTTTAGGCATCATATTTGTTTAATCAATTATAGTTATTCTAATAGATGTTTTGTGATGTGCAAGGGAAATTCATCCCCTAATTATTTATCGAAGGCCAAGGAATTTATTTATTCCCTTTAGTTCTCAGGGGATGCACTTATATTTAGTATTATTCTAACAATGTTCAAGGCATTGGGTTATGTTTTGGACATTAAAAATGATATCAGTTTAGTAAGTTCCATCAACAGGGATAGAACGCATGGATATATGATGTTTCAGAAATTGAAATGTAGTGTATAAAAAGGAACAACCTACCTTTTTATATGGATAATCATTTTTGAAGGATTTTATGGTTATGAAAATTTTCATTAAAGACTTTTATACATGTTGTCAGCTCATTATATTGGGTTTTGATGATGGTTGTTGGGTAACATACATTAGTAAAGAGACTTACCTCTAAGACATCATCATTCATATGATATTTAACGGATAATTGTCTAAAAATTGAACATATTATGATTTTTATTTGTGTAAAATTAAATATTGAAAAACCTATAAATAAATTTTATTGGTGAGTGAATGGTTATTTTTAATATGGTTATAAGAAAACTCCACTAATCAAGAGACCTTGAAATTTGAATGTGGGTATTGATAAAATTGTGGTTCTACCTGAACCAAGAGTAAATAAGTATATTTTAAAGATAATTATGGAATATTTTTAGGCCTTGTAAAATGGAAATCAGATGAGGACGTATTTTTTGTGGATATATCACTATAATTTCAAAAAAAACACCAATATTTTAGAAAACATTATGTACACAAACATGTAGAAGAATGGATTCGTAAAAAGAATAAGATTAACAATTTACTTTTTACACTATCTAATAAAACATTAAATTAAAAAGTATATGTGATCAATAACATTGAAATATAATGGTGGGGTCTATCCATCTAAGATAAGTAGTTGAGGACCTCATTTTGGATAGATTTGTGGATTTTTTAATGATAAATTCTACCAGCATTCCTTTTCGGTGTCAAGGAAAATAGATTTTTTAATAGTAAAAAAATAGACATTTTAAATATGGAATATGATCTTTGTTTAGTTTATATACTCTATCTTTGACATGAAGTGGTGGATATTTACACTCTCAACGTACATATGTTCGATTCGGCTCTCTGGCCTATGATTCTCTCCATCAGGCTGATTTTTTGTATCAATATTTACACTTAGTGTTTCATTAAGGAAATTGTGGAGGAAAAAGAAATTATAGGGAATATTAGTATAGGGAACATATTTTTACCCCTATTCATAATTTTAAACTCTTGTGGTGTAAATAATTGTATAAGGAAAAATTAATCCTTGGATTTCATAGTAGTAGACAATCAATCCATACATTAGGTATCTTTTCATCCATTTAAAAATAACCAATTGAGTTTCATCCAATTTTTCAATTTGGATCACATTAAAATGGAATGTATGAAACCAATTTGTCTTTGTCATGAATTTGGATAAATGGGATATATAAAATTTTTAAGTATCAACCCTTTTAAGTCAAAAATTAATTATGGTTTCAATCAAACTAAAGCTTTTCATGATCAAACAGAATGATATCACGAGGGAAATTATCATCTTCATAGTTTATTTATTCATGGAGATTACAAGGACTACACAACATCCATGTAGGAACCATATCACCATGGGGTTATGAATAAAATTGGAGGGGCTGACCAACAACTTTTAGTAATCAAGTAGGTTGTGTCAAATGATGAACCACATCCCTTAACGGTGTGAGGTAAAATTATTCTTGATTCCGAATTAATTCATTTATTTATTAACACTAGTTAATCCCACTATTTTAATTATTGACATGTGGTAAATAATTTTTTTTACATGTGTAATTGATGCCTCATGTCTTGATCATCAAAACACTTCTCATGTAATGTAAACATGAGGGATTTTAGTGTTTCATGTGTTCTATCATCACTTATAAAGGTATTTTTCATGAGAGTTTTCTATCATATAGATGGTTATTTTTTATTAGTATTAGGGATAAAATTTATGACATAAACTAGGTCCCATATTTATGTTTTCACTCACCAAGATAATTTTAAATCTCCTTATGAATTTGTTTATGTTTTCAAAGAGGAATGAGACATCATAGTTTTAAGAGTATAACTACATTTAAATATGGATAGAACCATCGCTTATAATTTAGAAATAGTAACATTGGGGGTTATTAATCAATTAAAAATCAGGTATATTTTTGACATAGTTGATCGATACCCTATTTTTATTCCGGATAATTTCATTTAGCTAACACCAAAAAATGGATGTGGAATTTTTTATAGTCCTTCTCCCAGGATTGAGTCCTATTTTTCTTCCATAATATAGAATGGAACCAAATAAAATTATATGAACTATTTTTCTTTTATAGAATCAAATTTGGGGATTTATAAAACCAATTAAATTTACCTTCGCTACACTGATTTTATTTATAATATAGGTAAAGGTAAATCTTTTTCTTTTTCTTAATTACTATAAACTGAACCAATTTATGATTAAAATTCAATATCCTCCTCCTATAATATACAATTTTTTTAACGACTTTTGGTTTCCAATTGGATATAAAAAATTTATCTATTATTAGGTTAGCACCAATTATGATTTTAAGAATATATCATTCAATAAATTGATTTGGAAGTTTTTATGGTAATTATGTGTACTTGTTCTTTCCCATTGGTATTATAAATACACCATCATTCTTCATGGAACTCATAAATTATATCAATCATTGGTACCATTTAATGCCATGATATTTTATGAAATATTGTTTTCAATGAATTTTAATTTCATTGATAGTTTGCACAACTGGAAAAACTGAGTTTTAGCAAAACAAGATATACTATTATTTAATATGATAGTTATTTCTCAAATACGGTAGTGATAGGCATAAATAGAATTAAATAATTTAAAAATATATATGGCTTACACATTTATATAAAATTAATTCTTTGTTGACCAATTAATTATAAATGAAAATATTAACTGTACGAAAATAATGGAAATATTTTCTGAAAAATAATTATTCTATGTTAAAATATAGTTTACCTCAATAAATTAAAAAAAATAACTCTTGGTGAGTTATTTTAATGAAATTTATATATTATATAATCAATAAAATGGTTAATATTCATATTATGTGTTTACTAAACAATAGAAAATAATAAATTCAATTGTATACTTACATATTATATTTTTCTATAAAACAGTTTTATCAAATTTTGAACGATTTTATTAAAATTATTTTTTTCCAAATTTTAGAAAAATTATTTGAAAAAATGGCATTATATTTTAAATTATTAATTTAAAAATAATATTAGGGTAAATTATTGATAATTTTCATAAAATAAAAAAAAATCAATGAATTGTGAAAAATTATGGTTTTTATTAAGAATATTTATTTATTTTAATGCATTGAAAATCATAAAAAATTAATATGGTATTAATAGTAAATTTAGTTATATTATATATATATAATTTAATATAATTTATTTTAATTTAATCAATTTATTATTTAATTATTTATATTAAAACTTTTAAAACATCTAAACATTTTATGTTTTGAAAACCACTTTCCCACCATGTCTGTGTATATGATATTAAAATAAAACCTTCCACTTATGTTAATGTATTTTTTGAAAAATTGATTCTATATTTGGAATAATAATAATTAATAAAATATAAAAATTTCAACTTTATTTTTTATAATAATTAATTTTATATATATTAACAATTAATTAACATAGTTTTGGTTTAAATGGTTTAATTGGGAGGATTAAACTAATAATATAAGGGGTAAAATGAAATATAAACTTATAAAAACCCCATTTTATAGAATTATTTAAACCTCATCACCTATATGTTTTTAAAATTACCCATTTTTGTATCATTTTGCATGTGAAATATATGGTTACACTTTATTCTTTTGAAAAATTCCATGTGTGTCCTATCCCACATTAATAACTATACACCCCCTCTCATCTCCTCTTCACACTTGAAAAACTATAGGTTCATCCAATAATGACAAAAATCACATCCTTAATTGTCTGAAATCATACTAGACTCATTTTTTTATCATAATTTCATCCTATAAAGTCTATTGTTGAAAACCTGAAGAAGTTTTCTAATGAATAGGCAACGTCCTTAACTGAGTGTTTTATTTTATTTCTCCTTCCTACACCTTTAGAAATTATTAAAATATATGGATATAATAATATCATTATATTAAATATACTTTTTTTTTAGATCAAAAACCATCTCCTCCTCCCTTAAATGGGAAACAAAATAGTTCACCATCTGTATGGTGGACTACTGCCTCGCGAACTTATGAAATTCATTTTTCATCACCACTTATTATGACTAGATATAATGGGGTATATAGTCTTTATGTTGTATATTTATGAAATAGTTATACTTTATTTAACTGTAATATCACATATACCTTCATACATTTCATCTTTTAGGGAATACGATAACGTCTCTATAGTGTACGTTGGACAACCGCCTCGTGAAGCGTTGTGATTCATGTTTTACTAATGATTTGAATGTAAGTTAATATGTATAAATTAAATAAATATATTTTAAATTTATGAAATAATAATGATTTTTTAATGTTGATTTATTATTTACAATTATTTGTTCCATCCGTCAAAAAATTGAAATAACTTCTGTACTTAAGGCCTACCGTCTCCATAAATGGTAAATTTAATTTTGTATATTTTTCCATTATGGATTAATATAGATACATATATAGTAAATATGAATGATAAATTAATAATTTTAACATTCTGGTGATTATATAACCATGATCAAAAATACCAAATCAAAACATACATGAAAAACAATGTAGTTATTACCCAAAACATGATTTTAACAAAGAATTATTAATAAACTGTTAATAAAATAACTTACCAAAAAAATATATGGTATGATATATATATATAATTATGGTTATTTAATAGATTTATAACAAACATTAATTTACAATAAATCAGGTTATAATGTATAATAAGAAACTAAAGACTTATGGTAACAGATTTTTGTCTCAATTTGTCTTCTTCGAGACATATGTTATGGTATACACCTATCTTTATTTATGAGTTGTATATATAGAATATTTTTAGGATATATCATGAGTCTTCTTATATTTATTATATTTTAATTTTCTTTTGATTTTATTTATAATTGGGTCTTGCGATTCAAAATATTCCAAATCGTAAGTGTTTGATATTACGATCTCATTCTTCAATGAGATTATATTTTATTATACTTTCAACGATAAAATATTATGATTCACCTTCCATGAAACTCATTTATTTTATTAAACTATATTTATTTCATGTGAATAACTTTTTTACATTAATTTTCTTCTCTTCAGGTATCCCTTATTCCAAATGAATTTTTTTAGAGATAATCAACTTTATTTCTCTCTTTGGTTGAAATTTTTTTTCTTCCATAACAATGATTTCAAAAATTGTTATCAAATATGTTTTAAAATTCTTATTAAATTTATTAAATGAATTTTTACCTATTTAAAATTTTTAATAACATTTTTAAAATAAATATTTATGTCATTTTCAAAAAAAGGCACTTTTAGATTTTACTGAAAATATAAAATGAAGCATTGTTCTAATGTGTACGACATTTCAAACTATCATGACCAATCAATGTTTTAATTCATAATTTAAATTTTTTAGAGGATATTTTCAAATTAAATTATTTTTAAAATGTTTTATGTTCAAAATAATTATTTTACAAATTGTAAAGGTTATTTTCCTTAAAAATATTCTATTTTATTTTTCAAAGAATCTTGCTAATTTTCATGGTTATTTTTAGAGGAAAGGATTTTGAAAATTTATTATTTTATAAAAAAATATTTACTCATTATAGAATCATTTTTTATTAAAAGAGATGTTTTAAAGGATCTATAAATATTAATTTATAATTTTCCATAGTTATTTTCAAATAAATTTATTTTGAAAATACGTTATATTTTAAAATTTTATTTTTAATGTTGAAAAGATATGTTCCTAATGAAATGTTCCAAGTGATATTTCAAATTAATTTTAAATCTAAGATAGAATAAATTTACATTTATAATGAATTAATAGGGATATTATCCAATGATATCATACTTATTATTTACCTGGATGGTTTATGTTTGCGATGACTTGATTCTTATGAATCTCGCTTCTTTTTCCATGGGTTATGCTCTGAGAAATTAATATAAAACATATTTCATCCCCATATGTTATTATATGTTGAAATATTTATTAAACACATTTATTTTCATGGGTTATGATTTAAATAATTTTGTATGATATTTTCCAACACATTTGTATGATTTTCATTAGGTGATAATTGAGAGCTATATCTCCCTCAAATGCAATAGGTGAATATTGAAATATCATGAGATAAATAGGACTGGAAGACGGAGTCATCCCAACTTCGTGAGAGATTCTTTTGCACTATGATGGTCCTGTGAATGAACTTTTACTACTATGATAGTTTAGAGAGTGAACTCATTCCACTATAATAGACTTGGAAATGGGTCATTTCTATAATCTAAATGGTTTTAGATGCCTATGTATATTCGAGAAATCCAAGTCTTATTTCAATGTTATTATTTTATGGAACATGTTCATTGATTTCCATATGACTCATGTCTGATAAAATTCCAATATTTATTCCATGACTCAATATTTTGACCTTTTATAGGAAAATTTATGGTATCCATATTTTATTATCATGTTACTATACCCTTATAACCACATTGTTTTTATTTATTTCACTTTTTTACCCATATTGATTATCAGATATCCCCCTTTATTATGTTTCCTTTCCCCTATTTATGATGATAGTTATTTTTTATGTTATCTCTAAGAAGGGTTATATTTATGAGGGACTAAGTGGGAGATTTTTTCTAACTCTTATGAATATTTTTTTATTACTTTTATGTTTCTTAAAGGAACTATACATTTAAGATTCCCAAGCATGTGTTTGTGTGATTTATTGAATATTCATCTAAATATATTTAATACCTTTTTTGGAAAATAGTGTATAACTATTGTTAGTATCAGAAAAATATATTTTTTAACCTTTAGAAATTATGTTGGGAAACCCTTATTAGTATCCTTAGGGATATGTATAAATAGAACACTAAGGAGATTCAAAATGTAATAAAATGTCTAGGAAATTTGGTAAAGTATAGAGTGAGTAGAATCTAAGAAATTACATCTTTGTATGTATATTAAATGGTCTTTATGGTTCTGAAAAAAAGGCACCTAGGGGTCACAACATAAAAAGGGGCGCATTGAGCTATACATGATCATCACTCAGTGCATGAAAATTTCCCTTCTATACACCTAGTTTGACAATCCAAGGGGATATGCTTTTTCAATTCAATAACACATTACAACCCATCATATAGGATTAAAATAATGACCATGAATGACTTAGGTTAAGCCTATGCTATGACAGATTTTTAAAATGTGTCATGGTTTAGACATCCTATAAGTGATTATTTATGATTAATCGGTTTCCAACAATATGTATTTTTACTCACATGATGGTTTTTTTTCGATAAAATCTATAGGGATTTCATTAATATTGAATGAAAAATAAAAATAAATGATCTTCCCAGTATTAAATTGAATGTTATGAGAGCTATAATACAAAATATTTTTTTTATTATCAAAAATATTTATTATCTTATGAACCAGTATGAACTTATAAATGATAAAATGTGGGAATAAAATTCTGTTAACTCATTAATGTGGAAATTCCAACCATTTTTAATAGTTACAATGATCTTATAGTAACTGGTTAATGGATATGTTCCAATTAAATGATATTTTCCATTATATAGTTTTTGAAACATAAAAAATTATTTTTTCTATCTGTCATTTGGAAGGTGAAGAATATCAATGGTGGAATATCATCAATAATATGATTCAATATTATGAAATTGACTTTATGGAGTGGGATGAGTTTAGGAACATATTTTTCAATAAGTTCTTCCCTCACATTCCTTTTATGAAAATAGAGAAGGAATTACTTGATCTAAATAATAAGGATGATGAATCTATTGGTACATATGTGGAAATTTTTACAATAATTTTGAATTACGTTTCTAGTATTATCATCCAAACTAAAATTAAGGTTTATCGATACTTTGGTGTATTAAATCCTAGTATCTGATAGCATTTATTCATAAGGGTCTTTGGTAGCAATGATGAAATCATTTTACGTGCTCTCAAGGTGGAAATGGATATTCTATTTATCCATCAATATCATGGTTATGATAATAAAATAAAGATTTTCATCAAGGTAAACATTATTAACAATCTAGAAAAGAAAGAAGATATTTCCTTCATGCTCTATGTGTGTCAATAAATGTGTGGGAAATATTATTAAGGGTACGGGTAAAGGTTTTATGTTTATAAATTAAGTTCACTGGGTATCTTATTTATAAAATTATGGGAATAAGTTAGATAATAATTAAAATAATGAGAAAACACCATTTAATTAACCACCCACACTCTAGTGCTTCATGTGTAAGAAGTTTGGGCATTGTGTGAATAATTTCTCCAAATCCAAGGGATAATGACAATGGTAATCCACAAAAAACCACTAAATACAAAGGAAAAAAGGGAATGGTTAAGAAATAAAAATGAATGAGGTGAATCATGATAATTAGGGGACACTAATCCTTCACTCCTTAGTTATGAATTTCTTGTTTGATTTTATATGAATAATCCCTATGAAAATATTATTGTTAATCCTTTAGTGAAATTTTATGTGATTATAAGAGTTTATTATCTCCCTCTACAATAATTATTGAATAATATAATTACATTTGATATTATATCATTATATGTATGGACTGAAATTACCCGATTGAAATGTTATTGTATAATATACTAACTTATTTAACAAATAATGGTTGAAGTATTTATATAGTTAGATTCGTGAATTATTTTTTAGATGTTTTTTACCAATAGTATTTTATTTATATGAATAAAGAAACATCAAAGGAATTTTTTAATTTTGGAATCACATAAGTATTAATCTAAGATTAACTTCAAAGTTATTGATATTTTAATAGGATTAATATTTTAAAGATGATGTTAAATTTAATTTCCTAGAAAACCCGTTTGAGTTTTTAGGTGATAAGTGTTTCTAAATATTAAGGATATTTTTGGAGTCATTTATGGTAATATAACACATTGTTTTTGTATATATTTGTCTGAAAAGTTATTTTATAAAGAATTAATTTACTTTTATGAGATGGGATTAAAGGTATTGGTAACAATTAGGGTTTACCTTATCCTCAAAAATTAGACAAATGTGGGTTATTTGAACATAGAAATTATGTTAATATATTTTTTTAAAAAGGTTGACCTATATAATGTGTGATAACTTGTTACATATGGAATGGCCATGGGGAATGAACCCAAAATCAAATGATGAGTAGGTTATAGTGCCTACCACTTGCCTATGTGAAAGAGTATTTCAAGTGGGATTACATGAAGGATTATTTTTCAGAGTTTCTATAATGGTATTTGGTATATCAATAAGTTAATTATAAAATATATATATATATGAAGGGATCCTCTAACCATTAATCATACCAGAATATAAATAAGAAATCATTCGCATGGATTTTTTCACCAGACTCTCCAAATCTTCTAAAGGGAACAATTATATATGGTATATATTCAGTCTCCAGTTAAAGTAATAACACATCACCTCTATCATATATGATTTCTCTCTAGATCGTATTTCAATGATATATGTTAATGAAGTGGTAAGGTTTAATGTAGTACCAAATTCCTTTATTTCTGATTAGGATATGAGGTTTAACTTTTTGTTCAGGTAATGACATTAGAATGATCGTAAAATAGAGTTGTGTTTTAGTAGAATATATCTTACTCATACACATGGTTATTATGAGAGAACAAATCAAACCGTGGAGGATTTTTTGAGATATTTTTTTAGATTTCAAATGTTGTGGGGATCAACACCACTCTCTATTTATGTTTTTATACAAAAATACATTGCACATGAGTATTAAGATAAATCCTTAGGATCCCTCTTTAAAAATAAGTGTATAGCTCTAATATGACAAAATAAAGTAGGTTAAAAAATTATCTTGGGACCTGATATAGCTAATGAAATGGAAGATAAGGTTAGATCCATTAAATAATACACAAGGGAAGAACAAAGTTCACAGAATGTTTTTTGATAATCATCAATATGATCAATAATTTGAAGTTGGTGACTAGGTTATTATAAGAATATATCATTGGAAAATGGTAAGGTTATTTGAAAATAATTTCAAACTAATCCCTAGGTATGTATATCTTTTTTATATTCTTTGTCATATTGGGACGGTATCCTATCAGTTGGTGCTTCCACTAAACCTCTCTCAAGTCCAAGATGTGTTCCATGTATCTCTCATAAAGAGATAAATACTTGACCCATCACATATACTGGACTATGAGGTAATACCATTGGAGAAATATCTTTCATAAAAGAACTAATTTATTAATATTTTATATCATAGAGATAAATTTCAAAAAAAGAAATACCACTCACATTGCGAATGATTTTTAGAGACACCAACAGCTTGAGGAGGCAACGTGGGAACCCTAGGATGTTATAAGGTAGAATAATACATAGTTATGTCTATGACATTGATTTAACTTAGAAAGGAAAATAATTTTAAGGGGGGTATAATGTAACACCCTGAGGTATTATGAAAAAAATTCAAAACACCTTAATTTCATTGATAACTTGCGTTACACAAAACATTTCATTTTAATGACATATAAAATACTATTATTTAATATGATAGTTACTTTATAAACATTGGAATAGTATATAAATATAGGATTAATTAATTTATAAAAATATATAGTTTACCCATTTATATAAAATGAATTATTTGGTGACAAATTAATTATAAATTAAAGTAAGAACTATTTGAAAATAATTTAAATCTTTTCTAAAAAATTATTTTTCTGTGCACAAAGATGTTTTACATCAATAAATTAAAAAAATGTTGAATTATTTTAATTAAAATTAATATTTTATAAATTCCATCCAATGTTTAAAATTCAACTTTTGTTTTTCCTAGAAAAGAGATAAGAATAAATCCGTTTTTTCCATCAAATTTTTATTTTTCTAAAAATCTATTTTGTTTCATTTTGCGCACTTGTATGAAAATTAATTTATGAAAATTTTAGGAACATTATTTGAAAAATTGAAATTAAATTTTAAATTAATCATTCCATAATTATATTAAGGTGAATATTTTATAATTTTGTGAGAAGATAATTTTTTGATAAATGGTGATAATACGCGTTTATATTAAGAATTATCCATTATTTTAAAGTATTTAACAAAATATTAATTGTTTTATGATAGTTTTAGATATATAAATTGTCTTATTTAATATATATTTATCCAATTTAGTTAATTCTCATAAAATTATTATTAACTATTGATTTAAAAATCTTTTAAACTTTTGAACATTTTATATTTGGAAAATCGTTTTCTCATCGTGTCTAAGACTATAATTTTAAAGTATATGTTTCTGAATTTGTTAATGGAGTTTTGGAAAAATGGATTGAAATTTTGGAATATTATTAATTAATATTATATAATAATTTCAACTAAATTTTTTGTCAAATTTAATAGTAGAAATATTGAAAATTAATTAACATAGATAACGTTAAAACGGGTTTTTCGGGGATTAAACTTAAAATATAAGGGGTAAAATGATCTATAAAATTGTAAAAACATTATATGGAAATATGTATACCGTATCACATAAATATTTATATAATTATCCACTTTTATCCTTTTTTTATTGAATAATTTGGGTACACATTATTATTTTTAAAATTTCCATTTGTGTCATCTCCTCTACTTATAAAAGGACACCCCTACTAATCACCTACTCACACTTCGAAAACCAATCGGATCTACCAATACCTACCAAAATAAAATGTAGAATTACCTTAACCCATAATATAAACCTTTTTTTATTATAAATACAAATTATAATGTCTTTTGGGGTAAACCTAGATAAGTTTTCTAAAGAAGAGGTAAACTCTGTAACCGACCATTTTATATTATTTCTCCTTCCACAAATATCAAATATTATTATAGAATTATTATATAATTACCCGAATATTTTATGTATTCTATAATGTTTTTATATTAAGTTTATTACCTTCAACTATGTTCTCCGCCCTCAAATGAGAAATGAAATTGTTGATCGTGTGTACGGTGGACGACCGCCTCCTGAATCGACGTAATTTTTTTCCATCACTACTACTTATGGAGACATATAATGATGTATATAAGGATTATATTAAATATTTATCACATATTTATTCTTATTAAATTATTATATCACATATAACTTCTAAAATTACTTTTCATTGGGAATATGATAACGTCGCTCATGTGTACAGCGGACTACTACCTCACAAAGCGATGCGATTCATTTTTCACTAATGATTTTTATGGAAGGTAATAAAAAAAATTATAATAAATATATATGATATATATAAAATAATTTTTTTAAATAAAATTATTATTTATATTTCCTTTTTTTTCAAGCTTTAAAAGATGGAAACAATGTTCTTGTGTACTTAAGGCCAATCGTCTACATGAATAGTGTATTTCATTTTATGTCTATAAATGTTTTGTATTACTATAAATATTTATATGGTAAATATATATGATATTTATATAATGGTTAAAAATCTATATTTTAGGGAAATATGATAAATGTAAAAGTATTGAAAATACCCAATCAAAGCATACATGAGAAATAAATCAGTTATTAACTGAAATTTGATTTTAACAAGAATTTATTAATAAATATATTGAAAATGTTTGTAAGTAAATATAATATGGTATGTTATATATATATATATATGGTTATATAATCGATTTATAATAAACATATATTTATTATATATTAGGTCCAAACATGTATTGAGGATTTCAATACTCTTGGTAAGGTATTTTTATTTCAATTTGTCTCCTTTGGTACATACATTATGTTATGAACTGGTATTCTTTTATGAGGTGTATATAAAACAAATTTTTAATTTATATAATGACTTTAATTATATTAATGTTATTTATTTTTAATTTTAAAAATATTCTTTGATGGGTATTAAGATTGAAAAATTAACAAAGTTATAAGGGTTTTAGTTTACGATATCATTGTTCACTGGGAGTGTTTATGATTAAGATTTTGATGATGAAATATTAAGATCTATATCTCAAGAAACTAATTTAAATTTTTATACTAATATTATATTATAAGAATAAACTATCTCTTATTTTCCTCTATTTATGTACTCACTATTCCAAATGAATTTTCATAAATAAAACTTTTTTTATTTCCCACTTCATTGAAAAAACTTTTTTTATTACATATTTTTATTTTCTAAAAAAATAAGAAATTGTTTTTATGTTCCTATAAAATTTATTAAATTTATTGATACCCTTGTGTGACTTCATAAAAAAATTTAAAAGGAACCTTTATGTATTTTTTAAAACAAGGACTCTTTGTATTTTTTTGAAATTGTGAAAGTAATATTTTTTTTCATGTATACAACATTTCTTACTATCATGACTACTCAAGTTTTTATATATTCCATTACATGTTTCTAAGAAAATTTTAAAATAAAGGTATTTTTAAATTCTTTCACATCTTTTGAAAGTTTTTTTCAAATAATAAAGTATATTTTCTTTAACAAATGTTTTAATGGATTTTTAAATATTCATTTGTATTTTTTCAAAGTTATTTTTAGATAAAAAAATATTAAAAAAATTATGTTTTATAAAATACAATTAAATTAGAAAGTATATTTTCCTCATGAAATATTTTAAATGGTCTTTAAATATTTCATTATAAATTTCAAATTATATTTTAAAAGAATCTTAGTTTGAAATATTTTACATTTAAAAAAATTATTTTCAAAGTTTAAAGGTCACTATCTTCATGAAATGTTCAAAATGATATTTTAAAATCATTTTCCATATTAGATTAAATAACATGATGTTACATAGTCTTTTTTGTGTATATTACACAGTGATACCATCCTTATTATTTCTCCAGTTCCTATATGTTTATGATGATATGATGATTATGAAACCCACATCTTTTTCCAAATGTTATGCTATGATGGAATAATGATATGATTATGAAACCTATTTCATTTTCCACAGGTAATTGTATGATGAAATGTTTATAAAAACAATTTATTATTATGGTTTTTGATATTAATAATATTTTATGATCTTGTGGTATAAATTTTTATTATTTTCCTTACAAGATATGTGGGACCTTTATATACCTCTAATTAATTATGTAAAGATTAAAATCTCATGATATAAGTTGGACTAAAATTGGGAGTGAACCTAGTTTAGTAAGGAACATTGTCCACTACGATAGTCTTGGGAATGAACATTGACTAATATGATGGTTTAAGGAGTGAACCCATTCAACTCTGATAGAATTGTCAATGATCATGGATGACTATGGAAATGATTTTCTATGTTTACGTATATTCCAAAAATTCCATGTACTATGGAAAGGATTTTTTATGAAAAAACACATTGTTTTACATTATATTATTTTAAATTACATAATGAAATATTAATTTTTGAAATTTTTCAACTTCATATTTTTAAAAGTTTAATTATATTAATGGCCACATGGTCAACCCATATGGGTTGTAAACCACGTGGTTTCTTTGAGTCTATGTATGTATTTGGGATGTTTTTCTTAAATAGTTAGAATGTGGTTAGTTAAATAATGTGGGGCCCTATGTTTAATCATCTGAGGGTTTTTTCTAGGTAGTGTGTGTCACACAGTTATCAAAAGGTTTGGAAAACAATGTGTGTTTTCTATTATTTAAAAACATCAGTTTTATCTTTTCTTTTTATTTTATTTTTATTTTGATTCTTTCTTTATTATACCATACATTCCCCCTCTCCTCCATCGTCATGTCACAACTTAGTCCGATGACCCCCTCACCCAAGACCTCCTCCCTCCCGACCCCCTCTCCTAAACATCCTCCATAGATTTCACCCCCCCATCCTCTCTAATTCTACCTACCCCCCTTTTTCAAATGTCCCATGGAGGCCTCCCCCTATATCATTTAATGGAATTGTTCACTGAAAAAAGGAGATATGGCTTACTTTTATGAAGATATAATTCAGTTTCTTGGAGATTTTGGACTTATTGTATAAGGTAAAGGTCCAACTTCTCACTCTTTCATCTCTACCTTTAGTTTTCTTCTTCCCTATTGTAGAAAATGATCTGGTTGAATCCTAGGGTTTCAGTTTGACCAGAGTTTTTGTTTTTGTTTTTTATGATTCTAGGTTCATTATGTGTATAATATTTCTTCATGGATCCTTTTCTATTAAAACTAATATCATTTATACTCAATTATAATTCATTCTAGTTATGTTTTCCCATTTTTTTCTTTTAATTTTAGAATTTTTATTTTATTGGATTTTTAATTTAATTTTTAACTATTATATGATAGTATTTAATTTTTTAATCATTATTTGAAATTAAAATGAATCTCTACTTGATTTTCATTTTAGTACATATAATTTATAAATTTTGATACATGTTGAAAACCTAATTTTATTAAACTAGTTTCATTATTTGGTTTTAAATTTCCAAATTAGTTATTCAAAAATTATATTTAATTATTAAAATGGGTGGATGTTTTAAAATTAATTTTTTAATGTTATTTATTGTAATTTCATGTGGTACTTGAAATGTAAAGTATTGATTATATATTTAAATTATAGTATTAATAAATGTGTGTGGTTTAAAAATGATTACACCTTAGTTGGGTCATGGAATAAATTAAAACACTTGTGTTTCGATACATTATTATTATTTACAAAAAGGATAGGTATTTATAAAATATATTTCATAGGCGATTCAATGTGAATTATTAAAGAAATTATTTATATTTTACTATCAAGTTATTGAATATTAAAATAAGAAAACAATTACTCGACATCGTGAATTTGCGTCTGCTAAAAGCCTATTTCAAACATTGAAATAGGTTTATTTCTTATGATACCCTATTTTTTTATCCATTCAAATTGTTAGGCTTATTATTGGTTTTTTATGATTATTATTATCATTTTTATGGAAGTCTAATGTGAATTGAGTTTTTTTTGTATTGTGAGGGTGATTGAGGTGAGGAAAGGATAACTTATGATTTTGATTCTCATACTAATTGTTGATAAATTGTATTGCTCACATCCATATTTTTTGTGTGGAAAATACTGGGTAGTTAAGTTGGAAATATTGGTACAAACATTTCACAATATTTTTATTAAGCAATAAATAGTGTCCATAGGATATAAAATGATTTACTGAGGGAATTTTCATGAAAGTTAGGCTACATAAGGAAATGTTGAGTTTTCATAAGATTATTTTATATTCAGCAGTGGTATTTACATATAGTAAATGTTTATAAATGTGTTATATTTTTTCCTCAAGGATACTTGGTTCCCAATGTACTAGATGATTCTACGTAAAAGAACACACACACACACACACTCTCTCTCTCTCTCTCGTTTTCTCAATCTTCAATGCAACTGGGGTTTCATGTGTCATATTTTTCTTTGTGACATGATTCTATAATGATTTTTTTGATGGAATGTGTATATTTCATGTCTATTTAAACTGTTTGGAAAGGTCATTAAAAATGTATTTATGAAATATCCTCTAAAGTGAATTACAATTTTGTGTTTTTATTGAAAAGGGACCAATTCCTTATAAATATTTTGTAAGTGCTTATTTTCATTCAAAATAAGTAAATAAATTACTTATATTATGTATAATGATGTATTTTGATCACATATATAAGAAAAAATAATTTATATTTGTATTCCAATACAGTTTTAAATTGTTCTTTAATTAAAATATTGCAATTTGGAAAGGATAATGGTGTTCAATTGATTATTTTTATACTCATAACTATTATCATATTTCATTTTTTGGTTTCTAGTCTTCATCATGACTTCTCTTCGAGCATTGATTGATTTTTGTAATTGAGGTAAGTTATTTATTTTATCACATTTATCTTTTGGTTCCTATTAAATGATTTATAGAACTTGATTTTATTTTCAAGGAATGTCTAAAATGTGTGCCCTTAAAATATTTACTTTTTCAAAAAGGTCATTACTACTTTCATTTACATTATGAGAGGCATATTATGATTATGGTCTTCTGGAATGTCATCTAGTAGTGGTTTTTCCTATAAAAATTGAATTTTTTGGTGATTTGAGGGATATTATTCAGTGGAGGGTGTATATATGATGAGTGGATGGAATTTTATATGTCTATCTATATGTGACCATTTTTTAATTTGTGTACACAAAATTTTGGAATGGATTTTTGACATATGAATGGGTCATTATAGTTTTTAGTTTGATTTATATTATTTTTTTAATATAATTCCATGGAGAAATATTTTATATTGTTTTAATTTGATTCCTTGGAACTTTTCCTTAGCCCGTGGGGATTGAGAATTTCCCTAGGGTATGTTGTAGATTGATTCATGTGTCCATGGATGGAATTCTTGGGCCAGTCAGTGAAATATTTTATAAGATCCTGGGTTATATAGTGGGATCCAAGTTTTTGATCATACCATATGTTATTTGGGTGTTTAATGAAATAATTTATTTATAACATATCGTTTGAATATGGGAAGTAGGTGTAAGAAGAATCTAGCTAACTCTTTTCCACCCTGAGCCTCAATATTCCATTGGAAGTGTGAATTGAATTTTGAGTTTGTAATTTATTTTATTTCTTAGTAATCATATATCGTTCCTCATTGGTATTATATAAGTTTTCATTAGGGGTTATGATGGATTTTGTTATGTAATTAAAAGTTTTTTTGGTGGCTTGAGGTTTTTTTTCATTTCTTAATAAACCAAGTTGTGACCAACCTCTCAATTCCAAAACGTTTTAGGGATTTTTACATGTTTAGACCATGTCACATAAAACCATGTGGTTTGGTCATGTAGATTCACACATTCTACCTGATTTTATTATTAAAATCCCATTATTCTTGAATATTTGTAATAAGAAATGAGCAAAAAATAGAATTTGGATATGTTCAAAAATTTTGGTTAAAATTTATTTGGATTTTAGTATACATTGGATTTTATGAATTTTTTGATTTTTTTTCATGAAAAATGGAATTTGATTATGATGTTGTTTCCGGCGCTTTTGTTGGGGCGTGTGCGTCCATCTGCTTGAGCACGACAGGCGCGGCTTTTGTTACCCTACATTCCCGCTTTCCAAAGCCAGGTGGCATTCACTACTTGTTCAGGGACATATGCTCTTAGATCAAAACTGGATGATGGGATGTCGGTTCTTCCTTCCATGGATTCTTCCACGGAACTCGTCACCTAGTCTGGGTCTCCCTCATAGATTTAATACGTTGTTCGTGAAACTCTTCCCGACACCATATTTTCATGGACACCAGTTACTTACGCAGCTTATGTCAAGACATTCCAAGGGGTCTGGTCAGGGCAGAAACCTTCGGTTAGGGGAGTAGTCATGTTAGGCATCAATGGAGTGTCTGAACGGTGGGGATTGGTGTTTCATTCTTCTGTCCCTTATGATAGGTCTTCTCAAGGGCGCGGAATCTTGAGGAATCCCATATCAAATGCGGGGAGTCATGTGACATAGGCAAATTTCTGAGGAATCCCATAGCTTCCCACGTTTATCACAGGGCATGTCGCGAGTTTAATGTCTAGCGAGGACAGATCGGACTGATCAAAACACTGATTAGAGTGGATCATATTGAGGAACCACCCTAGGGGGGAACACCGATATTGAGGCCAACACATGGGAGGATCCTTGAATGTTGTGGAGGGGAATGAAGTGGCATGATATCACCAGGATGTGGTGGTCCGGGAAAGAGTCAGGATGGATGACGGTTTCGGGATTGAGCCTCAAAGAGACTTCCACGTACCATGCCTTGACATGGATCAAAGTCCGCATAGTTCGGGTAGTGGGGACTACAGTTTATCATCATGCGGGATGAGGGAATTCGGGGCTTATGCTCTAAACGGCCTAGGGTATTGGTGAAGTGACATGGTCGGAACTACCGGGTGGTGGGATTGAACCTCTTAAGGCTTCCAACATACCATGCCTTGACATGGATCAAAGTCCACGTAGTTCGGGTGTGCAGTTTAACATCATTCTGGACTTAAAAAATGTGGGTTTGAACCTCATGAGGCTTCCTATGTACCATACCTTAACATGGATCAAAGTCCATGTAGTTCGTGTAGGGTGTGTCAGAGAACCGACGTGAATAAGGACCTTGGTCCAGGTGGATTAGGGGATTGAACCTCGTGAGGCTTCCTACGTACCATGCCTTTACATGGATCAAAGACCACATAGTTCAGGATGGTGTGGGGCTTCACTCTAGGCTTCCCAAGTGTTGGAGAACCGACATGGTCGGAAAGATCAGGTGGTGGGATTGAACCTCATGGAGGCTTCCTACACACCGTGCCTTGACATGGATCAAAGTCCTCATTGTTCAAGTTAGTGTCATGTTTAACATCATACGGGACTAGGTGTGAACCGACGTGAAGGAGGTCAGAACAATCAAGCAGTGGGCTTGAACCTCATGGATGCTTCCTACGTACCATTCCTTGACATGGATCAAAGTACTCATAGTTTGGGCATACATTTTAACATCATGCGGGACATGGGTGAAATGGGGATTGGAGCAATGACATGGAGATGGTCGGGGCCAATGGTTGTTGGGCTTGAACCTCGTGAAGGCTTCCCACATCCCATGCTTTGACATGGATCAAAGTCCTCATAGTTCAGGTTTACAGTTTAACGTCATGCTGGACGGGGGTGAACCGAAGTGAAGATGGTCAGAACGACCAAGTGGTGGGCTTGGACCTCATGAGGCTACCTACATACCATGAATTGACATGGATCAAAGTCCACGTAATTCAGGAATACAGTTTAACGTCATGTTGGATGGGGTGTGCAGTTTAACGTCATGTGGGATGCAGTGTGCAGCTTAACGTCATGCGGGACGAGGTGGAAAGTTTAACATCATGAGAGATGAGGTGTTCTATTTAACGTCTTGCGGGATGAGGCGTTCATTTTAACATCATGTGGGATGAGGTGTGAATTTTAACATCATGCTGGGCGAGGTGTGCAGTTTAACGTCATACGGGAGGAGGGTTTTGTCGTAGTTGATGCTTACTCTGATCCCACGTGAGTCATGCTCGGTGTGAGAAACAAGAGGTTGCAGGACCCTGTCAATCACGTCGCAAAGGGTGCATCCATGGGAATCGAAGAGGGGCTTACGCATTGAGTGGCCCATGGTGTTCGGACTTACTCCATGATGGAGTCCCATGGGTGAAAAATCGCAGAGGGAGAGGGATTTGGCGCCTAGTAAAAGACGAGGGGACCTGTTCCTTGTCACTTCCTCCGCTAGCCTTGGAGACCGGAGATTAAAGGAGGGAGAACCGAGGAAGTGAGGAGGAGCATAAGTGCTGCCTCTTACAAGAGAAGTTGTGGGCTTACACCAAGGTGGCTTCCCTTCCCCTCGGAAAAACGCCACTCCAAGAAAGAGGATATCATCCTTTGTAGAGACCAGGGGGTGTGGAGGATGTCTGAGGCGGGGGACCCTACGTGCGGAGCATGTGGTGAGGTCACAGTTTAACGTAATGTGTTGAGGATGAAGGTTCTTGGTAGTTTAATGTCCTATAACTCAGATGAGGTGGGTTTTCTCCGCACCCCTAGGACATACATAACTGGTACCCTCTGCTCTTTGTGGAAGGGAAGGTACAAGAAAGGTCGTGGTAAAGGGGGGTCGCAGAGCAAACCATCGAGGGGTCCACGTTAGCATGGCTATGCGAAGAAACAATATCCATTAGTGTGCCTATGCGACGAAGCATTAGGCGTAGCAATACTACGGGCGGTACTGTCCAGGGGACTTTTAAGTCACATTGTACCAACCTTGAGGGTTGCACGGGGAAAGTATTTTCCAAGAAGAGGGGTTCGTGGGTAGGGGCCTTGTGGATATATGTTGTTCTGCGTAGCGGAGGGAACTTGCGAAGGGGTATGCTTCGTGAAGTTGGGTGCCTTAGCATTAGCTTGGGGCGAAGGTGAAAACACGAGTTGCTTTGTGAATTGGAAGGGAATTTGCGAAGCACAGCCTCATGGAGCAAAGGTGCCTCGTGGGGGAAGGTTTCGGGAAGTAATGTGCTTCGCTAAGTATAGTGATCTTGCCTTAGAAAATGGATCAAGTGTATATGAAGGGTTCTTCATGAAGCATAAATGCTCCGTGATGACCTAGGCCCCATTGGGGATCCCCTTCCTTCGCAATATCCCATAGTCTTCGCGAAAGGCATCGCTCTTGAAATAGGGGATCAAAACGAAACAATGGGGAGTCACTTCACGAAGCGGAAGTACCCCGCGCAGCTCATGGTTCTCCGAGTGGAAGAGTGCATCGCGATTCGGGAGATGAGAAGCCAAAAGGTCGGATTGTTCATCATCCAGAGCTCAGGGGGAGCCTGGTATTTATATTCAAGGGGCGCTGCAGAGTAGGGCTCAGGCGGTGCGAAAAGTGGTCTAGTGGCTTCGCGGCGCGCTCGCGAACGTCAAAGGGGTTCGCTGAGCGTCCTGCCTCTATCGCTTCACGGTAGGCTTGCGAACGTTAAAGGCATTCACGGAGCCTCCTGCCTTCGTTTCTTCGCGGCGGGCTCGCGAACGTCAAAGGCATTCACGGAGCCTCCTGCCTCCATTGCTTCACAGTGGGATCGCGAATGGAAAATGTGTTCGTGGAGGATCCCCCCTCCTTCGATTCATGGTGGTCGCGGTGCTGGGGGGACTCCGTGAAAGGGCTTCGTGAGGTAGTCCATTGGGCCGTCTTGGGGCCTTTCCATCACTCCAAATTTTGGCACCAACAAATGCCCCCCCCCTCAGACTTAGAGCCGCGGAGGGATCAAGGGTCAAAGTTTGAGGGAAATCTCCAAAATCCTCAGTCATTCGCCGTGCGGATTCGCGAAGAGGGTGAACGAGTTAAACATGGGCCACGTGGACTGGGCGCGCCACGGAGCTTCAGGCGGACTGGACGCGCCGCGATGCTCCGAAGGCCATCGCCTATAAATAGGGGGTCGGCCCTCTCTTTATTCCTTTCCTTTCTTCGTGATCATGTCTTCTTGCGCTCTCGATTCGCGAAGCTCTACATACTCCGCGAGTGATCTCTGCGAATCGAGTCTTCGCGGCGCACAGTGAGTCTTCAACTCCGCATTTGTGCTCCGAGATCCAGCTTTGAACTCCGAGGAAGTGCTTCCGCGAATAGTCTTCGCGAGAGGCCTTCGCGAACTCACTTCATGAGTGATCTTCATGAACCAGCCAACCAAACTTCCAAGTCATAGAACCAAATGGCCCACTAAAGAAGCTGCCCAGGGGGTCCTTGAGAATGCGGCCCGGAGGGATGAAATGGCGAATAGCCTGGGGCTAGGAGAGCTAGTCCAGAGCCACTCGGACCATAGTTCTTTGGTGGATCTACTGTCAATGAGCCAAAATAACTATATGCAGTGAAGGAGGTTTCCTCTATATGGATTAGGTCTGAGAGATGATGTCTTCATCCCTACAGCAAGTAGGGATGATCCAGCTCAATGGTTCTAGAGCATGCCATGCGAGCACCAATGGTTCAGGGCACCCGATGGTCATGCCCAGGAGGATTTTCCACATATCTTCACTGACTATCTCTACAATCACTTGAACAACATCGATGGGGGGCATTGCAGCTGGAGACGTCCCCTCCCCTGTACTGAACCATCATCAAGGTGGTGTTGGGGAACCCGAAGAAGGGGTGGTCCGAAGAATGTGACCTGCTCCAGGGTGGAAATTTCACGAATGATTGGGCATGGGCCTACTGGGTAGGCACCTCATGTGACGAGTTCAGGGTGGAGCTGAGAAATGTGAGCCTATATGAGGCAGCTTGGGCTTCCTAGTTCCACATCTACTGGCTGAAGAAGTTGATATCGGAGCTGTTGAGCCGGTGGTCACCGGGGACCAATACTTTTCACCTGTATCATGGGGAGGTTGGAATCAGCATGTGGGACGTGCATCACATATCAGGGGTCCCGATACTGGGGGCGATGTACGATTAATTTCTCCCATCCATGGGTGCATGGGAGGATCCGAAGAAGATTTCACGTCTGGCGATGGAACTGATGGAGCTCATTCCTGGGGAATACAAGGAGGTCATGAGGGATGTCCACATCAAGAACTGGTTCAAGAAGTTATTGAACTTCCCAGAAAATAGGAAGTTCCTGGTGAGGCCACAAAATTGCCTGAAGGGTGCCCAGAGCATGGAAAACCCGTACTGGCAGCTGTTGAATAATAGCCAGTGGAAGACCTGGGGGTTCAGTGTCAGTACTGAACAACAACCAATAGTTAGGCTGGCGGAATTCATCACATCCCTCATCTATGGTTGGATCCTTCCAGTGAGGGATACAAACATGGGAGTGCGGCCATGCACTTTCATCAAGGCATCCACTTTGGCGATAGGAGGGCGGGTCCAACTAGGGATCCCGATGCTCGCCAAGTTGTACAAAATGTTGTGGCACATCAGCGAGGGGAAATGGCCATAGAGGATATGCGGGACATTCCACCTCCTATACGGGTGGATGGTGGGGAACATCATGGGGGATATATGAGTATCCAAACCCAATCTCACCTTCGGGGTCGAATTTCATCCCTCAATCTTGAATGCCGCGAGGAGCTTTCTCAACGAGCAGACCGCACTTTCAGTTCCAAACTGGGTGTGGAAGGTGGAGGAATTCGAATTCCACCCATTCCTATTGCAAAAGGGGCCTTCATGGATGATGTGCAGGGAACAGCAGAGCACTGAGCATACCTCCTGGCCTTTCGAGCTGGAGTCCTGGTGGCTAGGGTAGAACGCGAGCACCTTTGCGAGCCATACACCCTACACTGGTTCACTAGGAAATTCCGGTTCCTGCAGATGCTGACCCTGGTGGTCCATCTGGGGGTGCGCTATGAGGAGAACCCTTGTGTGATGAGGCAGATGTGGCTCATGTTCACATGGGAATACAGGAATATGTGGAATGCATTGCCTCCACTGATCGTCGTCCTTGGGAAGATAAGAGAATACGCCCATAGCTGGGAGGCGGCCTACCGAGGGGAGATGATGAAGTATCCAACCATCCTGGTAGGTGAGGGTGAGCCTCCCCAGCCTCGGGGTCACGGCCTAAAGGTGAAAAGGGCATCCAGTAGTGGAGGGGCTGTTGTACCGGTGGTGCCCACCCCAGTTGAGGAGGGAGCAGTAGCAGCGGGTCTGGCAGCTGCAGCGGAGCCGGTGGTCCCAACGGAACAGAGTCATCCAGAGGGGCGGCCACTAAGAGGGTTCCGATGGATTTCCACTCAGGCATCGGGGAAATGGTTGCACCACATTGAAATACTGGAGAATTCTACCTTCCCAAAATCTTGGGACATCGGGGAGGTCAACAGACAGTTCCTTGGCCCATCCGAATTATGACATCACCTTAACAGCCTCGGGATGGACTTGTCAGGGATCAGACCAATCAGATCTGGATTCACAGTATCCTAGGCAGAGTTGAAGTAGTACATAGCTGAGCTGGAGGACTTCATCCATTCCCAGGGCTCCCTACACCCAATGACAGACTTGGTGAGGGTACTACTGGATCGGACGGTTCCCCCACAGCTGTCGACCGCTAATCTAAGAGAGCGCTTCCCCCCACCGGAAGAATCAGATAAGTCCTCCTAGGGAGACGAGGCTGGAAGGGAGGGTCCGCCGGAGGAGGGAGAAGTCGACGACTAATCCTTATATCTTGAAGATTTCAAAGAGGATCTCGAGGTAAAATCCCAAGTTCTTTTTTTAGAGCCTACCCTTAGGTTACTCAGGGTTCCTTATCAGTGTCTGTACTGTACAGGAATACCTTGTGCATAGACCTCGTTCTCATTCCTCTGTAGGCATCAACACGGGACCTTCAGGATCCATGCTTGGGGCTGCATCAACCTCCACATCTAGAGGGGCTGGGACAGTCGAGACGGCTCCCCTAGAGTCTCCAGACATGCCAACCATATACGGGGGCCCGCGTCTTGAGGTTCTGACTACATCATCCCAAGAGAGAGACTAGGGATTCGACCTCTGTAAGTCTTCTCTACTACATCCACAACTGTCATCCCCTAACCGCATTAACTGACATCCATATACCATGGAGTGTACAGCCCTTAAACTGGCTTGGGATGCTGCATCAAAGTTGGTCGGGGCTTCTGGTAGTTCCCTTCCTAGGGGCATGTCAATGGTTGCGGAGGTGAACATCCAACCTGACCAAACTACAGCGCTTCCGACCACCGGCGGGGGATCTAGTGGGACTGCGCCTGAGATCATCGAGGTGGTATCCAACGATGAGGATCAACCAGAAGATTCAAGCCCTGCCACACCCAATCTGACGCCTGACATGGACCTGGCCAAGGAGTTCCTGGGGGCATTTCCTGCATATGAGCAATCCAATCACGCCGACAAGTACAAGACGACCTCTGATGAGGAGGACAACAAAATAGTGGGTCTTTGATCATGGAATATAATCACACACATCATCAATGACACCCCCCAAGAACTATGGTTGGTTGATATGGATATAATTTGCTCGTGACTGCGTGAACTGTGCGCTGGAGGAGTGGATGCTCGATGTCCTTACATACTCATCTGAGAACTTATGGCAAAAAGGATTCAATAGTATGCCTGAGGCCATGGCATGGGCGAGCAGCGGAGGAAGGTGATAAACATCAAGAGGCTTCATAAGGATGAAGACGAGGTCCAGAGGCTGTAGGATCGGATGGAAGAGCACCTCACCTCCCTCAAGGCACAATCGTAGTTGATATCATGGATAAGTCCCAGCTGGCAGAAGCTGAAGAGGGACTGAGGCGAGCTTCTGGGGAGATGATCGCCATCCGGGCCGACGTGAAGTGGGACCAGATCGTAGCCAATGAATTGCGCCCTCTCGCCACTAAGGAAGAACAGGAGGTGAACAAGCAACAGTGTCTCCTAAATGCCCCGAGATAGAGGGTGGTAGAGCTGCAACGTTCCTTCTATAAGGTCAATCCTTCCATGGTGGGAATTGACCCATAGGTACTGTAATGATTACAAACCCTTAAACCTACTTTCGTGCTTTGATTGTTTGAATAAGGTAGTATGCATGAGTTCCGTTGTTTACATTGGTTTACTTCATCCTTGTGATGTTCTCAGAGAATCCAGCGACCATTCCCTAAGCTCACATGCGTCAAGCCCGATGTGAGAAACAAGGGATGGTTACCTCTTTGCCCAGTCCAAACATAGGAGTTCAAACTGATCTTCGGGCATCCGGGGTTTGGACAACCGGTCTTGATTTCCAGGAAATAGGAGAGACATGGCTGGAGATTGAAGTTCTCAGAATAGCTGAGTTACCGTTTTTCTAGTGTGCTCTTATGCACGAATGGTGTAACACCAGGGGTTCTGAAATCGATCTGAACTGATGGGAATAGGAGGTGTGAATCATGATACCCAAGATTTGGAACATTGTGGAGTGGTGTGAAAATAAAGAATAACCGTGGACCATGTTCGAAACACATTATTCTTATTTTATTATCCTGTATTGGGGGTAGACAAATGAGAGTTGACTATTGACCATGTTTGAAACACAGGACCTATCACAAATTTCATCCCATAGTCTTCCGGAACGTTGACCCAGGACAGTAGGCAGGCCATAGGCTGAGCATCCATGCTGTTAGGGGGTTCTTCCAGACATCCGTTAGTCTTCCAAAACATTAGTCTATGACTGTAGGCAGGCCATAGGCTGAGAATCCATACTATTAGGGGGTTCCTCCAGACATTAAATAGGACAAGGGTTCGAATGAGGTGCTTGCAAAGCATCAGATTTGGAGTGATGGTTTGTTCGAACAGAATCCAGTACTTAATAAATTACACCACCGTGGTGGGAGTACGCTAGACGGGTGCATCAGTTTGATCATGGATCATTACTTCATTCAGACAGGGCCTCTCTGGGGAGGGGGGGGGCTGCTGGTTCCCAATATCATTTTCAGGTATCCTGAACTTGTTCGGGGTACAGTTGCAGTTATGCGGTTCCTCACGAGGGGTCAGGCCATGGGCCAGAAATGGAGAGGAACATGACTTGTGATTCTTTTGGAAGGACCCTAGGAAAAATAATGGGGTGTCCCTACGTATCCCATGAGGATGGGAATCAAGACTATTTTAGTTTTGGAAGTGTAGTTTAACGTCATGCAGGACGATGAGAAGCCTGGCCCCGTTGGTACACATCCTACCAAAACTGCTATGCCCACATGGGTCGTGCTCGGTGTGGGAAACAAGAAGTAGTGGTTGGACTTTCCTGAACCAGTAAGGGGAATTCTAGGACTATGGGACACTCAGTGAATATTATCCCAATGATTCTAACCTATCCATGAAGCGCACCTAGACATGTGAAGAGATAAATCCTAGTATGTCGGAATTCCACTTGAACATGAGGAAGTGGAAATGTTTGAATCATGATGCCTGAAACCTGGATCACAATAATGGAGGCGTGACGATGGAGGATAAATATTGACCATGGCAGAAACGTAACTTCCAAATCATGTTAGCCTGGAATGGGGACGGACAGATGAGGGTCGACCGTTGACCATGTTCGAAACACGGGACCTGTCGCAAATGTCATCAGAGATCCTTTGGGATGATGGACCAAAATGATAAGAGTTCCCTTAGGCCCAGCATCCATGGAGGTCCCTTAGGCCTAGCATCCATGTCATTTGAGGGTCCTTCTGGTTATGGAAGAGGATGAGGATCCAAATAGCGAGCTCACGAAGCTTGGTCATGGAACGAGGGGAATGTCCCTCTGAAAATTCCACCTTCGGGCTCTTTATCAAAACGCATCTAAATACGGAAATGAGTCATATTAGATAGAGGTATTTGATTCTCATCCCATAGGGAGATCATAGGTTAGGGTCATACAATTTAGACCATAGGTGGTGGGAAACATGGGAGGTACCTGGCAGGGTAACTACAAAACCCAAGGTGAATGGGAACTGGGGTTCTGACCACCAGGTGTTCCTCGGAGAGGTTTTAGGTCAAGGGACCAAAAACGAGAGTTGATCTGGTCCTGAGACAAAGTGAACAGGCGTTTCTACATACACCATGAGGATGGGGATCAAGCTTCACATAGTTCTTGAAGTGGCATGGTAAGATACCAACACCGAGGAGAAGGGGGCGTGTGGGCGTTGCCCTCGCACCAAGAGAAGCGAAATTTGGTAATTCTTTTTTGTACATTAAGGTGAGTGGTTTTTTTGGGAAGTGATAGGCCTAGGGTATCATGCCCTGGAATCACCACAAGAATCAAGCCATAGTAGGCATTGACAAATGGTATTGTGAATGACCAATACCTAGCGTGATGTCCCCTATGATGAGGTCATCACAATGCAATTCCGTTTTTTTCATCGTGCGTCCATGATGATAATATCGTAGTTTAGGGTCATGTGATGGGACCAGGCATGCATTTTAACATCACAAGGTGCAGATGTAGCAGAGATGGTGCTAGGCGGGGAATGTGTACGGTGCAATGGAGCATCCCCGGCGTGAATGGAGAAATGATCCCATATCACACTATACTCTATTCCAAGAAGGGATCCTTGGGCCAAGGGGCCCAGATATGGGTAAGAGGAGAAGGGGTAAGAGAAACTAGCTCCCAACTGAGCTGTACCAAAAGACGAAGCATCTGGGCGGTCCTACGTATCCCATGAGGATGAGAATCAAGCCTCACGTAGTTCTGAACGAGATATTAGTTTATGGTCCTAGAGCTCGGACCGTAGAGGAGAAAAACCCTCCAAGTAAGTGTAGACCTCAACCCGATCCCTAAGACCATGTGAGTTTAAACTCAGTGTGGGAAACAATGGAGGGAGATTTCTATTACCATACCAGGAACGCATGACAAAGGGAAACCAGTGTAGAGCCCATATCACGGCTTTGGTCCTCCTAACACGCGGATGCGCACTGAGGAATAGTACCAAGATTTTCGGAATTCTACTTGGACATTATGAGGTGGAGAAGGATGTGAATCATGTAACCAAAATTTTGGGCTTAATGGAGTTGGTGTGGCGAGAGAGGATAGCTGTTGACTGTGGCGGAAACGTAGCATCCATATCGCGTTATCCTGAAGTGGGACAATGAATGAGCATCGACTGGTAACCATATTCGCAACGTAGGAGTTCTATCAATTCATTGACCATGACCCTCGGGGGCGTTGGCCCGTAATGGTAGAAGATCCATTAGGTGTGGTATCAATGCCATTTTGGGCCCGTAATGGTAGGAGAGCCCTTAGGCGTGGTATCCATGCAACTCAGGGGGTCCCTTCCGGTGTGGAAGGTGATGGAATCCCTAATGAAGGGGAACACAAAGCCTGAAAAGTTGGTGGAAGAATGTCTGAGCAGAGTCTGATATTCTAGGTACTAAACCAGAGTACCCTTAGGCACATCGTTGAATCGCTGAAGGGGGTCGACAGGGGTGCTCGGGAGGGAGAGGTACATGGCGTGGTCATTACAAGCCCGGTGAAAATGAGGACATAATCCCATACCATGCCATATACTCCCCTCTCTGGGGAAGGGTAGGCTAAGGGGCCAAGGTGAAATGTAGATTTATGGGAGATAGGGATGGACCCAAAGCGTAGGCATTCGGGTGGTCCAACGTATCCCAGAAGGATGGGAATCAAGCCACACGTAGTTCTCAAGATATAGTTTAGTGTCATGCAGGATGAGGAGGGGAGTAAGATACCCCCAAAAAAGGGAGGTGTGTTGTATGGTGAATAAACCGATGTGAATGAGGATGTAATCCCTCACTACACCATACACTCTCATAGGAGAACCTGGGTCGGGGAATGAGAAGGCCAAGGCGCCTGAGGCTGGGCCTCAGTCAGGGTGGCCTGACCGGCTTGTAGTTTAACGTCTTCCAATGAGGATGAGGTTTGGGGGCCTGAGAAGGCCAAGGGGCCTAAGGATGGGCCTCAGTCTGGGAGGCCTGACCAGCTTTCAGTTTAACATCTTGTAGTGAAGATGCGGGTCGGGGGGCGAGAAGTCCAAGGGGCCTGAGGCTGGGCCTTGGTCAGGGAGGCCTGACCAGCTTGTAGTTTAACGTCTTCTAGTGAGGATGAGGGCTAGGGGACCGAGATGGACAAGGGTCTTGAGGCTGGGCCTCGGTCAGGGAGGCCTGACCGACTTGCAGTTTAACATCTTGCAGTGAGGATGAGGGTCGGGGCCCGAGAAGGCCAAGGGGCCTGAAGATGGGCCTTGGTCAGGGAGGCATGACCGGCATGCAGTTTAACGTCTTGCAGTGAGGACGAGGGATGAGATAAGGTGTCTCATCTAGGAATTTGTACGGCACAGTGAGCAACCTGATGTGAAGGAGGACATAATCCCACACCATATCATACAATCCCATAAGAGAGAACCTGGGCCGGGGGCCCGAAAAGGCTAAAGGGCTAGAGGTTTGGAATTTCCCATAGGAAGTTCATCTATTTGAGATAAAACGTGAAAGAATGACCCACTACACTATATGTTTGGGAAATCGTGGGGTGGACCTAACGATCCAGGACAGCTGTTGACCATGTTCGAAACACAGCATCCCTATAGTGACCTTTCAGGAGCAACAAATGAGCATCGACCACTGCCCATATTCAAAATGCGGGATTTTTACCAATTTGTTGCTCGACATCCTCGAGGACGTTGGCCCGAAGCTGTAAGAGAGAGCCCATAGGCCTAGCATTCATACCATTCATGGGCCCTTCCAGACGGGGAAGGTGGTGGAATCCCAGTCAAGGAGTGGGTGAAGAATAGTTGTACCCATCTCTCAAAGAGGAAAACGTCTCCAGGGACCGGGACGTACGGCCAGATCGAGGTTATCTCGACATGAATTGGGGAAAGAGTGCACCCTCTCCATACATATTGACCCGGGGGGAAGATTTTGGCGTTTGGGCTAGGCCAACAGATGAAACGTCTGGGCATTCCTACGTATCCCATGAGGATGGGAATCAAGCCATACGTAGTTATGAAGGCCATGAATTGTAACATCGTGTAGTGAAGACATGGTAGGATTGAATTATGGGAGAAGGAACATGGTGCAACTGTAATAATCCTTGTACAAGTGGGTCTAAAGAAGCCTACTCCATATCATGCGAGGATACTCTATGAAAGCTATACCCAGGGGGAATAGTCAAAGAGAAGAGCTCGGGGTTGGGATCAAGATGAGGTGTCTGAGAATTCCTACATATCCCATGCGGATGGGAATCAAGCCACACATAGTTCACAAAAATGAAGTTTAATGTCATGTTGGACGATGCACAGTTTAAAGTCATGCAGGACTGGACAGTTTAAGGTCATGCAGGACCGTCGTGCAGTTTAGGGTCATGTCGGACCGTTGTGCAGTTTACGGTCATGCAGGACCATCCAGTTTAAGGTCATGCAGGACCAGGAGGCTTAGGAAAAGTATCTCTTGAGGAACTTGGAATTGGTGGGAGGAGTTATGCGCTCACCATCCATGGTCACCAAGGAGTATCCTCCATTGGGGTAAACCTTGTGGACTACGTAGGGCCCTTCCCATTTGGGCTCTAACTTGGGTGGTTTCCTACCAGGGATCATTGGCTCTCCGAGGGATAGTATCAGGTCAACTTTTAGAAAATATCGGAGGTAAACCTTCTTATTGAAGGCTCTATCCATCTTATTTTGGTGCCTTTACAAATTTTGCAGGGCATGGAGCCTATTTTCGTCAAGTGATTACAATTTAGCTAGATGGATTTCAGCCACTCTATCTGGCGCTTTTTGGTCATAGACTGTAGTGCGTAACGAAGGCAGGTGGATCTCAATGGGCAGGATGGCCTCAGCTCCATACACCAAGGAATATGGGGTTACTTGGGTCGAATTGCAAGTCATCGTCTGATAAAGCCAGAAGGCGTTGGGGAGCTTTTCTGTCCAACTCATCTTGTTCTGACCAACCATTTTCTACAAAATTTTAAAGAGGGTTTTGTTGAACGCCTCGATCTATCCATTTACCTGCGCATGATAGCAGGAGGTATGGTTCGAACGGATATTTTACTTGGAATACAATTTCTTCAACTCGGCCGCTCGGAAGTTGGTGCTGTTATCAGTGAGGACGGCGTGAGGAACTACAAACCGGTGGATGATATTGGATCTCACGAAGTCAAAGATGGAACGGGCCTTGAATTACTTGAGAAAAATTTCCTCTTCCCACTTGGTAATGAAATCTGTGGCGGTTAGGATGAACCCGCACTAGCGAGTTGTCGCCGGTGGATATGGTCCCACGACATCGAGTCCCCACACCGCAAATGGACAAGAGTACTTGGTGGAGTAGAGGGGTTCCAACGACCGATGCAGGAAGTTAGCATTCACTTGGCATGTGTGGAATCTCTTGGAAAACTCAGTACAATCATTGATCATAGAGGGCCAAAAGTACCCCAGTCTCGGGATCTGATGGGACAGCTTCACCCCAGCCTGGTGGGCACTATAGGAACCGGCATGAACCTCTTGCATAACCTTTGGAATATAGACTCCTTGAATGCAATGGAAGAGAACACCATCAAAACTGCGCTTATAGAGGATCTAATCAAGACTAGGACCACTCTAGAGGGTAAACTGCAGCACACGGTGTCGGATTCGCTCGCGCTCGGCCCGATCAGCCGGGAGGCAACCATTTTGGAGATACTCAACAAAAAGGGCTCTCGAATCAGGAGTCACCTCGATCACTAGATCTGATGATCCTAGCGGTCCTAACATGGAGGACACGGTGGTAAGGTGGCTTACTCGCAGGGCATCGTTATCCTCTAGGGTGATGAGGGAAATGACTCTCTGATGGGCCACATGTATAATCAGATCATCCTGCTCGGGCTCTACAAGGGATGTGACTAGGCTGGCCAAAGCATCCGCTCGACCATTTTGTGACTGAGGGACATGGGTAACCTCTGGTCAAGAAGGGAACTGGGCCATTAGATGGAGGGTGCGCTCCAACAATGGTGTGAGATCTAGCTTCTTGACAATATAGCCATCATTGACTTGCTTGATGACTAACTCGGAATCCACATTCACATGAAAATGGGGAAAATCGATCTTAAGGGACATCTTGAGGCCAGTGATAAGAGCCTGATACTCTTCCTCATTGTTGGTGCAGCCTTCTGACAATAGGAATGAGTACGATAGGAGAGCTTGTGTCGGGGTGATGAAAACGATGCTTAGGCCTGCTTTATTGAGCCTAGGATCACTGAGCCTCCTACTGATAGGGCTCTGGGAGGCACCATCAAAGTTCATCTACCAACATGGGATGACTTGATAGACTGAGAGGATTACCTCATCAAGAACATCCAAGTCCAGATATTGGTCCGCAGGTGTTGGATGGGAAGCTAGAAAGATTGCTAATGCCTTCCCCTTGATATCCTTCTGAGGCACGAACCTGATGTCGAAATGCTGGAGAATCACTTCCCACCATGCTAGATGGCTGGTCAACATGAGGCAATTCAGAATGTAATTCATTGGGTCTACCCGGGAGACCAGCTATACCACATGGTGCTGCAGGTAATGTCGCAACTTCTGCACAACAAATACGAGCGCAAGGCAGCTCTTCTCGATAGGGGAGTATCTGGTCTTCGTATCGAGAATCATGCGGCTGAGTTAGTAGAGACAGTTCTCTGCCCCCTCGTTGTTCTTCTGGGTGAGAAGGGCGCCGCGAGATTGGTCTAGGGCAGTGATGTACATGATTAACGGCATACCGGAGATGGGTTACATCAATACTAGAGGCTGGAGTAAATATTTCATGATCTCCTCAAAGGCTTCCTGGAAATCCTCATCCCATTCATAGGTGGAACCCTTCTTCATGATCCAAGAAAAGGGCTTACACTTTCCAGCCATATTTGCAATGAATCGCCGTATATAGGAAAAGTGGCCTTGAAAACCTCGAAACTCTCAGATATTGCTCGGGGGAGGCATCTGTCCAATGGCCCTAATCTTCTTGGGGTCGATCTTGATGCCTCAGTACCTGACAACAAAGCTAAGAAACTTCCTGAAAGTGACCCATAAGGCACACTTCAACGGGTTCATCTTTAGGTGGCGGGAATGGAGGAAACCGAACACTTTCTCAAGGTCCTTGAGATGGTCCAGGCGCTGGTGATATTTGACCACCATATTATTCACATATCATTATACCAATGTTCTCAGGATTAGCTTGAATATGCGATGCATGGCCCACTGATAGGTGGCACCTGCATTCTTCATGCCAAAAGGCATAACCTGGTAACAGAATGTACCTTGGGGCACCCTGAAAGTAATAGACTCCTCATCCTCAGGGGCCATTCAGATCTAATTATATCCAGAGTAACCTTCTATTAAGGAGAGGGCTTATAACCCTGTCGTAGCATTGATCAACAATTCTGTCACCGAAAGGGGAAGGTCATCCTTCGGACAGTGACGGTTGAGATCTCGAAAGTCGATATAGACTCTGATCTGGCCATTCTTCTTTCTGACTGACAAAATGTTGGACATCCACTTGGGGAACTGGGCCTCTTTGATGAAGTTGGATTTGATGAGCTTTTCAACTTTCACCTCGACCATGGCACCATGGGAAGGGTTCATTTTTCTGGGAGGCTTCTTGAACCGGCTATGGTTTTTCGGGAGACCAAGACGATGGACGGCTACCTGAGGATCTAGTTCGGGAATCTCGTCGTAACTCTAGGAAGACACGTCACGGTGTTGTTTAAGGAAGTCCATGTACCACTGCTACTCCTCAAGGGACATGGTAGCACTGATCAATGTGGGTCTCAGATTTTCCTCACTACCAAGGATCACCTGTACCAGTTCATCAACCGTCGCAGGGACGCCTTCTTCAAAGGCAGGGAGAGCGTCTTTCGAATCCTCTTCTTCACTTGCGGAGGAGGGTTTCCCAACGGGCGAGGTTTCCCCATGGTCTTAGAAACTTGATGGGAGGCTAGTGCCAGCCTGGAAAGTAGTCGATAGCACATCAGGAGATTCACACGCTATTAAAACCATAGCGATGAAAGCAGTTTATCCGATCCCATCTGGTCTTCGGCCCAGAGGGCCACACTTGATGATGTCAAAGAAATAGTTGTGCGCCGTCTAGATCCAATTAATCCCATCCCATAGAAACAGACACGTAAGACGTATTTCTGTTTCCATGGGGCGGACATCCCGATATCGTATAGGGGTAGGAGGTTCCAGGATACCCCGAGCCTGGTTTTTGTAGGAGTATGAGGTGATTTCCCACCGTCACTTGGACTTGGGAATATTCCTTTCTCTTGTACCTGAAACAACAAAGAAGTTCCCCATGTTGGGTTTCATGGCCTCCAATTGATGGATTGGGAAGACATAGGCATCAACCAGACCTACCCAGGGGTCACTTGTGACCGGGGTGGGCTCAAACTCACTTTATAGAATCTGCTTATCCTTGCTCTTGTAATAGTTATCATCTAGATAACGAGCTTCACAAGAGGAGAAAGGAGATGTGTCACCTCGGTGTACGCCTACTCGACCATTAAGGGAGTACTTGAGGAACTGGTGATACTATGAGGGGATCGCCGCATGCAGGTAGAGCCATGGCATTCCCATAAATGCCTTATATGCGGTGTCCTGGGAGATGAACATAAATTCAGTACTGGAAACTAGGCCCATGAACTAGGTATTCAAATAGATCTTGCTGACTAGGGTCTGCTCTTTCTGGTCATATCCCTGGATCCTTAAATCAGAGGGTGTTAGGTCATCCTTGGATAAACCCAGCTTCTGCAGCATCCACATCAGGATAAGGTTGATCCCGGAGATGGTGTCAACGAGATAGTGGTGAACCTCAATGCCATTTAATTGGATGGTGATGTAAAGCAGGAGGATGTTCCCCTATATGGGAGAGCCTTCATCTTCTCTGGAGAATGAAATTATGGCCTGGAATTCGGCAGTCCCAACTTCTTTAGCATCAAAGGCTTCTGCAGCTTCCACATCAGTCATAAACTGGAGGGGGCTCCATAAATCCTCAGCGAGGGCCTCACGCATATCTGACGACAAGCGGAGGGCTTCGAGGATGGATAGCCTCGCTGGGATTCTGAAGAAATTATTTAGAAAATAATACTTCCGCACTGGGCGTGAACTTCTGCTTACAGAAGTCCGCTCTGCGGTTGGAGGCACGTCGGACCTTCTCAACTAGACCGGTGACTGGATGGTGCTGGGAATATCCCGCTGCTCACTAGTCGAAGCCTAAATAGTAGCTGCTGGATGAGGTTTGGGCGCCTGAGGTCGACCTGTAGCAGGGAGAATCGGGTCATAGTATGGTTGTAGTGGCTCTTCCTGATCCAGTAGCACAAACGGTGGTGGAGGTAGTACTAACGACATCAGATGAAAAGGCTGTGAGTTCTGAGCTCTGCACCGGGCCTGCTGTCTTGTCTTAGTGGCATGCATGTCCTGGATATAGGTGAAAAATGGTGCACCTCGATGACCCATATAGTCGCGGCTCCACCGACGTTGGCACCGGTTGGGGACGTTGGGGAGGTTCGCCTGGCGTTCCCCCTCGTGAGGAGTCATACAGGGATTTACCAACTCAATGGTATTAACCAAATCATACTGTTGACTGTCACTCGAAGAATCATCCACCACTAGGTGGATTCTGTGAAGGATACCCATCTCCATGGGCATTAAGTTTCCATGAGTGCGGTACTAAGATGGAATCGATGAGGCATGTTGTTCCTTCTTGCACCGTTGATTCTTGCTCTTCTGGGAAGAGCCCGGCTGAGATGACAATGCAGAAGTAGTGTTCACCGCCTCTGAAGGCTCCTTCGGGTTCAAGAATACACGGATAATGCCATGGGTGCAAGCGACTATTTTACGATCCATCAAGTCGCCATACTTCTGGGATCCGCAGCTGGGAACCCGCTGCCACTCACCTTCACCATCGCCACCACTTTCTGACCTTACAAAGACACATGCCACTTATGCCGAAGTATGGCCCAACCTAACTATGTTCTTATCGACTTGGTCTTGGAGCCAGTCCTTAAAAACATATCACTGCTTGAGGGTGTGACCCAGTATCCGATTATAGGGGTAATAGTTGGGGCGATCAGTGAGATTCGCCTCTATCGACCTTCTTCACTCTGGAAAGCGTACAATCCCCTGCTCTAGGGCACTACGGAAGTAACCAGGGACCTGATTCTCACTAAACGAGTAAGTTTGATGTCTTCCTTCCGGATGGGGAGCCCTTTAAGACTGGCCTTGACGAGGAGTTGGAGGGGATTGTCGAGGAGGTGGACCCGGGTTGTCCTGCCTAGGTGGTGGCAGCGCATTACGTAGAGGCTCCTGCCAATTCTGAGGACGATGTGGGGCCAGAGGCTGCGCCTAAGGCAGAAGGCCTCTGCAAGGCTGCGGGGCCGATGCTACTGGTAGCAATTCTAGCGGCCTGGGGGCCTCTATCTGGTCCACTGTGGCAGTCTCAGCTCTGGAATCTCTCCTTTCTTGGATTTCCGGGGGCAACGGATGTGCCTTCTTGGCCTGTTACAGGGCTTGTTCAAGGTGCTGGTCCTTGTTTGAGAAGTCTTGGAACCCTCCAAGATAGTTCTGAGTGATCAGGGAGGGAACCAGTTCTATCTTGACATTCCCTACACAAATTTTTAGTAATTTCTCCTCAGTCAGTGGCATGTCGAGGGAGTATGTAGGACCCTTCCACCGGGTGATAACGTCCGTGACTCGCTCATCAGGCATTTGTTTTTACTTTAAGTGGTCTACGATGCTGGTCTTCTGGGTGGTAGAGCTGAACTAGTAGAGGAACTACCTGCGAAGGTCCTCCCAACTGGTCAAGGATCCGACGGGGAGCTGGTTGTACCAGACGAATGTTGGCCCCTCCAGTGTCTGAAGGAAACAGCGGAGCTTGGCAACCTCCTGCTGCGCTAGAGTCCCTAACATGGTCCCACACCTCAAAGTGAAGTGGGCCAGGTGCGACGGTGGGTCCACTGTCTCGTTAAAGGGGGAGAAGGTGGGATTCCCAAAACCCGGAGGTGCCGGCATATCATCCACCCAGGCTGGGTATGACTTGCCATCCGGTGGGATTTCCACCTGCAGCGTTTCCAATGCCTCAATGTGGGTAATGAGTCCCACCATAGGATAATCCAGGCGAGGGCCCCTGTCTTGATAGGGATCCCTAATCACAAGTGCGTTTTTGGGCTCTTCGACATGGTAGACGGGTCCAGTGGCTCGCAGAGTGACTGGTGGGACGGCTTGCGGGGAAACTAGGGAAACCCAGACTGGATTCCTCGGATTGTCACGCCGTTCGCGAGGGTTTGGTGAGACATACCGCGCCCTCTTTCCAAGAGTTCCAGCTTCAGCCCTGTCAGCGGGAGTGGCATGGTCAAGGTTTCTCAGAGGCATCTCGCCAGGGGGATGTTGTTCGTACCCCTACTTCCCCGGCCTAGGATCACCATAGTCAGGTCGTCGCTATATCACGCATTCAGCCAGGAGTTTGTCGACCAACCTCTTTTGTTCAGCAAGTTGCTACTGCAACACAGCCTTCCCAGGGTCGTCTTCCATCTTCTGCACTGAGGTGGATGGTTTAGAGTGCTTGACAGCTCCGATGGGCTATTTTCACTTACTAACATTCCGGCTGACCACCAACTACTCGGTGGGCGTAGGGAGACCTAAGATATTCCTCTGTTGATGGGTAATCCTCCCCGATGGGTCCAACAGTGGTGGAACACCCTCAAGGGGTAAGTCTCCATCGAGAAACTCTAGTTCGTCCTCCTTTTCCACTAAGTTATCCATGTGGACCATGACCCTTCCCGGGGGCATGTCCTCAATATCGCATAGCGAGTCGGGCTGCCATCGGATAGGGCAAAAGAGGAGGGAAACACACTACCCCCATCCATGGGCTTGCACGTGGGGGGTTGCTTCCCTAATGATTTTGCGGAGTACCTTAATACTCTGAATGCATTGCTGTTGAAGGCCCTCACGACGGCCTGGTGACTCAGGGCGTTGGGCCACCGGGAGTGCGGCTAGATTGACTAGACCTCACTGCTCGTTGATGTCCTCAAAATGCACTTGGCTCCTTGGATACACCATGCACCGATGACGAAAACTAAAATGCGTCGCCAAGAGATTGTAGCGAAGAAACTCCACCTCCTCGGGGGTGAGGGACTTGGGTATGAGGAAATCCTGCGCTTCTACGTGCTCGAACTCCTCGGGGAAGTGATCCGCTGCAAGGATGCTCCAGAAGCTCCTCGGCTCATTTTTAGGTTCTGACCCTTGGTTTCCCTACTCACCAACTGGGGGTGGTTGAGGAACAAGTAGCGGTACTGAGGTAGACCACTAGGACGACAGGTTGGCCTGTGGAGAATACTGCGAATGGGCTGACTGTCCGTCGATTATTAGGTTGTCCTTCAAGGAGTGCATCGACCTGGCCACTACGTTGCGATAGAACGGGCTGACAGAAACCATTCCTGGTTCAGGGACCAGGGCTGCCGGTGGTGGGTCACGATGCTCTCCTTCCATTGGTCCCCAAAATAGCTCTTCATGATATCTCATGGAGGTAGAAATCACTTCTGGCGATGATGGTGGTGACTGCACGATCGTAACTTGTAGGGATTCCAAATCTTCATCCTCCTAGATAAACCTACGGAGGGAGGTGTGTATCTTGTGGACCTCACATTCTATAAGTACTAGGCTGATGTGCCTTTTCCCTGCTCCATCCCTTGACTCGGATGAGCGAGGGGAGGGTTCTTGAGCTGAGTCGCACTCCGCTCCAGAGTCTGAGAAGCATACTGGTTTAATCTCTATCCTTGCCTCCCAGGATTCTTCTTGTGGTAGTGATGACCCGCCTTCCTACCCCTTGGTGGTTCCTTGGGACATGGAGGATTTCCAACATGTGGTCCATCGGCCGCACTGGTGCCAGGGCGGAGAGGACTTCCACTTGAGACATCCAAGGTGCGAGGAGCACCAAGACAAATGTCGAAGGGGACATGAAGAGGAACTCCATGTACAGAACCTGAGCAGGCAAGACCTCCACTGGAACTAGTGAGAGCATGGGGAGGACCTCCATGCTTTTTATGGGTGGAGTGAGGTTGGCATTCACTCCTCTAGTTTCCGGGGCGACGAGGACCTTCACCAGCTGCGAAGAGCACGTATGGTGGATCCCCACATTGGAGAGAGACCAGACCACAGGGAAGACCCTCATTCGGATTGGGGGTGGAATGGGGCAGGCCTCCATGCTGAGCTTCAAAGTAGGGAATACCCACACACGCAGTGGTGGTGGTATGAGGAGGACCTCTGTACGGGGTGCCATTGTGATGATTTGGTTCACGCCGCCCCCCCGCTCGTGCCTGTGACCAGGAGAGTCGACCCAGCAAACCCGTGGGGCGGTTGGGGCCTCGATCCCGGATGGGTTCAAGAGCTCCCATACTCAGTGTGTGCAGGGACTCAATGATATGTGTAGGCTCTAGCTCGGGCCACATTAGCCGTCGATGTTGACGCCCCTTGTCGGGCGTCCTCATCTCGTACCCGACGCTAGCATTGGGCCATGTGATCTAGTGATACTGGAATAGGTGCATGGCTTTCCTGCTCCTCCGGTATGGCCAAGCGACAGTGTTGGAACTTCCGGGTGGAGCCCCTTGCTGGGAGCCCCTGGACTAAGACTCTGACCAGGCTGGGCCGGACATCACCCACCTCATCTGCGTTAGGCAGGGAGTCGTCAAAGTGTTCTAGGGATAGGCTCCTGAAACGATTGAATATTGGGGTGGGGAGTAGTGGCTCCTTATGCGGCCCTTGGGGGCGGCGTAGATAGTGGGGCCTAGATGCCTCCAGGTCTAGGAGGGCCATATCCTGGGTCGGGATTATTCCCTCCTCCTCGTAACGACGTATGAGGTCTTTAATCATCCTTCGTTAGAAGACTTCCGATGGGAAGATGGTTCATGGGTTCCCCACGGTCGTAGACGCATATGCAGTTGCAGTAACAGTGGATCCATGTGGAGTGGTTGTGCTGGAATTCCCCCTACCCCTGCGTAGGCGGGCGGGTGGTGATCGTGTTCCCATGGCAGAAACCTGATTCCTGAGAAGCAGGGAGGTGGACTTGTCAGTTCTGAAAAGAAAAGAAATCGGCAACCTGTGCCCCAGTGCCATTCCGTCTTCCGTGGCCGGTAAGAGGGATCCACACTGACAATGTCGTAGAATGGGACGCCCAACGTTCTAATGCCCCAACTTATAGTGAGTTTCACACCCGGACCGCAATTTTCTTAGCAAGACCTAGCGTCGGATGGCTGGATATGGTGACAGGTCAATCCATGGATGCCCGGAGCATTACTAATCTCCATATTGAGGATAAGAGATTCACATCGGGTTCGCCATTTCTGTTTCCGAATCTTTCTCTAGGGCGCGCGTGTCCGTCTGCTTGAGCGCGACAGGCACAGATTTTGTTGCCCCACATTGCGTCTTTCTAAAGGAGGGTAGCATTTGGTCCTTGTTCAGGGATGTCTTCTCCTTGATCGAAATGGGATGATGGGATGTCAGTTCTTCCTTTCATGGATTCCTCCTCAGAACTCGTCACCTAGTCTGGGTCTCCCTCATATATTTAATACGCTGTTCATGAAACTATTCCTGAAGCGAGATTTTCATGGACACCAGTTAATTACGCTGCTTTTGTTAGGACATTACAAGGGGTCCAGTTAGGGTAGAAACCTTCGGTTTGGGGAGTAGTCATGCTGGGCATCACTGGCATGTCTGGATGCTGGGGATTGGTGGTCTTTATTATGTCCCTTATGATAGGGCTTCTCGAGGGCGTAAAATCCCAAGGCATCCCACATCGAACACGGGGAATCATATTCCATAGGATATTTTTTTGAGGTTTTTTTCAGCTTCCCATTTTTAACACAGGGCATGCCGTGAGTTTAATGTCCAGCGGGGATGGATCGGATAGATCAGAACACTGATTAGAGTGGATCAGATTGAGGAACCCCCCACCCCTAGGGGGAACACCGATATTGGGGCCAACACATGGGCGGCACCCTGAATGATGTGGATGGGAATGAAGTGGCATGATCTCATCGGGATGTGGCGTCTGGGAAAGAGTCAGGATGGATGACGGTTTTGGGCTCGATCCTCGAAAAGAATTCCTACATACCATGCCTTGATATGGATCAAATTCCATATAGTTCGGGTAGTGGGGAATACAGTTTATCATCATGTGAGATGAGGGGATTCGGGGATTATGCTCTAAACGGCCCATGGTGTTAGTGAACCGACATGGTCGGAATGACCTGGTGATGGGATTGAACCTCGTAAGTCTTCCTACGTACCATGCCTTGACATGGATCAAAGTTCACGTAGTTTGGGTGTGAATTTTAACGTCATGTTGGACAGAAAAAAGGTGGGCTTGAACCTCGTGAGGCTTCCTACATACCATGCCTTGACATGGATCAAAGTCCACATAGTTCTGGTAGGGTGTGTCATAGAACTGATGTGAATAAGGACCTTGGTCTAGGAGGATGATGGGCTTGATCCTCGTGAAGATTCCTACGTTCCATTCCATGACATGGATCAAGGACCATGTAGTTCAGGATGGTGTGGGGCTTACACTCTAGGCTTCCCAAGTGTTGGTGAACTGACATGGTCGGAATGACCGGGTGGTGGGATTGAACCTTGTGGAGACTTCCTACATACCATGCCTTGACACGGGTCAAAGTCCCCGTAGTTCGGATTGGTGTACAGTTAAACGTCATGCGGGACGAGGTGTGAACTGATGTGAAGGAGGTCAGAACAACCGAGCGGTGGGCTTGAACCTCATGGAGTCTTCTTACGTACCATGCATTGACATGGATCAAAGTCCTCGTAGTTCGGGCATACAGTTTAACGTCATGTGGGATGGGGGTGAAATGGGGCTTGGCGCACCGACAGGGAGATGATCGGGGCCAATGGATGTTGTGATTGAACCTTGTGGAGGTTTCCTACGTACCATGCCTTGACATGGATCAATGTCCTCATAGATTGGGATTATAGTTTAACGTCATGCTGGACGGGGGTGAACTGACGTGAAGATGGTTGGAATGACCGGGTGGTGGGATTTAACCTCGTGAGGATTCCTACGTACCATACCTTGACATGGATCAAAGTCCACGTAGTTTAGGTATATATTTTATCTTCATGCAGAATGGGGTGTGCAGTTTAACATCAGGTGGGACGTGGTGTGCAATTTAACGTCATGCGGGACGAGGTGTGCAGTTTAATGTCATGCGGGAGGCGGTGTGCATTTTAACGTCATGCGGGTCTAGGTGTGCATTTTAACGTCATACGGGATGAGGTGTCTAGTTTAACGTCATGCAGGATGAGGTGTGTAGTTTAACGTCATGTTGGACGAGGTGTGCAGTTTAACGTCATGCGGGATGAGGTTGTTGTCGTAGTAGATTTTTACTCTAAGCCCACGTGATTCATGCTCGGTGTGAGAAACAAAAGGTGGAAGGGACCCGACGATCAGGTCGTGAAGGGTGCATCCATTGGAATCGAAGAGGGGCTTACGCGTTGAGCAGCCCATGGTTTCGGGACTTACTCCAGGATGGAGGCTCGTGGGCGAAAAAGCACAGAGGGATATAGATTCAACGCCCAGGAAGAGAGGAGGGGTCATGTTCCTTATCACGTCCTCCGCTGTCCTTGGGGACTGGAGATGAAAGGAGGGAGCACCATGGAAGTGAGGAGGAGAAGAAGTCTTGCCTCCTGCAAGAGAAGCTGGGGGTGTACACCAAGGTGTCATCCCTTCCCCACGGACAAAATTCCACTCCAATAAGGAGGATATCATAACCTATAGGTACTAGGGGGCGTGAAGTATGTCTGAGTTGGGGGAACCTGCATGCGGAGCACGGGGTGAGGTCATATTTTAACTTCATGTTTTGAGGATGAAGGCGCTTGCCAGTTTAACATTTTTCAGCTCAGACGAGGTGGGTTTGCTTCCGCACCCCTAGGACTTACATAACCGGCACCCTCTGCTCCTTGTGGAAGGGAAGGTACATGCAAGGTTGTGGTAAAGGGGGGTCGCAGAGCGAAGCATCGAGGGGTCCACGTTAGCATGACTATGCAAAGAAGAAAAATCCATTATCATACTTATACGAATAAGCATTAGGCACATCAATTCTATGGGTGGTATAATCTAGGAGACTTTGAAGTCACATCATGCCAACCTGGAGGGTTTCACAGGGAAGGATTTTCCAAGCAGAGGGGTATGTGGGCAGGGGCCTTGTGGAGCTCTGTTGTTCCGCGTGGTGGAGTGAACTTGTGAAGGGGTGTGCTTCGCGAAGTGGGGTGCCTTAGCCTTATCATGGGACAATGTTGCAAATGGGAGGTGCTTCGCAAAGTGGAAGGGAATTCGCGAAGCACAGCCTCGTGAAGCAAAGGTGCCTCGTAGGGCAAGGTTTCAGGAAGCAATGTGCTTTTGCGAAGTATAGTGATCCTGACTTAGCAAATGGATCGAGTGTATATGAAGGGTGCTTCCTGAATCATAAATTCTCTGTGATGACCCGGGTCCCCTTGGGGATCCCCTTCCTTTGTAAAAGCCCTTAGGCTTTGCGAAATTCATCCCTCTCGAAATAGGGGATCAAAATGAGACAATGGGGAGGCACTTCGAGAAGCGGAAATACCTCGCACATCTCACTGTTCTCTGAGTGGAAGAGTGCTTAGCTATTCCAGAGACGAGAAGACGAAAGGTCAGATTGTCCATCCTCCAGAGCTCAGGGTGAGCCTGGTATTTATAAGCAAGGGGTGCCGTGGAGCAGGGCTCAGGCGCTGTGAAAAGAGGTCAGGTGGCTTCGCTACGCGCTCTCAAACGTCAAAGGGGTTGGCGGAGCATCCCACCTCTGTTGCTTCATGGTGGGCTCGTGAACGTTAAAGGTGTTAGCGGAGCCTCCCGCCTCTGTTATTTCATCGCGGTCTCATGAACATCAAAGGAATTCGCGGATCCTCCCACCTCTATTGCTTCGCTACGGGATCACGAACGCCAAACGCGTTCACGGAGCGTCCCGCCTCCTTCGCTTTGCAGCGGCTGCGGTGTTGGGCGAACTCCGCGAAAGGGATTCGCGAGGGAGTCAATTCGGAAATCTTGGGGCCTTTTCTTCATTAAAAATTTTTGGCGCCAACAGATGTCTTTTAAAAATATATTATTTTATTTTAAAACATAGAAAGTGTTTTGATTTTAGTATTTTATTAAAAAAATAAAACTGTATTGTTTTGGAATTTATGTGATTTTCAAATATGAAATGGGGTATTTAATTAAAATTTGACACCAAATGTACATTTTGGGGAAAAAAGTTTAATTCCTCTTTAGTAATTATGAATCTATAAGGAAAAATAGGTTTTTTGTTGTTTAATTTATGTTCCTCATTTTTTAAATTTATTATTTTGGATTTTCCACTTAGTTGTAATGACACTTTTTCATTTGATTTGGGGGATATAAACTAGTTGATTTAATGTTTGATGTTATTTAAATTATGCCTCTCAGTAAATTCATGGAAATTATGGATGGTTTGTTTTAATGGATGATCCTCTATGTGATTTCCTTCTTTTTTTTAAAATGTATTTTTCTATTTTATAACCCTATTCAGTCTTTATAGTGAGTGGTAGAGTCAGAATCACCTTGTTCTCAGAATTAAATTAGTGTTATCTTGAATAATTTACCTTTATTTTTTACATGGTGATCAAGGTTCACCATATACAATGGTGTATCATATGTTATGGAGGTGATTATCTGATTTATTGATCCTATTTTTGTATATTGGGATTTGATGAGTGCTTATTGCAGGGTTTGATCCAGTTTCACTTTGGATGACTTCATGATAATGATTACGGGATATAGCTCTTTTTGGGGTGCTAGTTCTCGGGTGGTGATCATTACCCTTTTATTTCTTATGGTTGGGTATCGAAATTGATAAATTAATATTTTAGTTTTGATTAGTTGAATATGGGAGACCTAGGTAGCTAAGATCAGGTAACTGGGACTGATGTTATAGTTTTTAAGACAGTGTCAGTGTCGATCCATTTGGGGATTCCCATCAAATTATGGATATATGGTAGAGATCCTAGTTTCTCATATGGTTCATGGTGACCCAAGCCTCAGCCTAATTTAATCTTTTATCTCAATAGTTATTGGAGTTTGATATATTTTGGTTAGTTTAATTGATTGAGGAATTTTGTTTCTTTGGATGTTCGGTGGAGGTATGCATTTTTGGTGTTGTGCACTTTGGGTGAGTATGTGTGTTGTTGACCTACCAATATAGAGGAAGTCTAAAGGGTATAAAGACACTATTCGGTCTCATTGTTTTTGAAATTGTGTTTCCTATGTTTTTGAATGGTTTGAAACAATACTAAAAAACATATTATATCATGTGGAATATATTGAACCCTTTTCTGAGATCACATATGCATAGAATATTTGAAACAAGTATGAAAACTAAAATGAAGATATAGAGTAAATATTTTGTACCATTCACTGAAGAGTATTTGCATAATCTCAATTCCAATCATATGGGATTGAGAGAGATCTGTAAATTAATCCAAAAATAAATAATCTATCTGAAGGTATCCATCATTTGAGAATAATCAGATATTGAATTTGTGGTATTCTTTATTCTCCATCATGTTCTGGAATTTCAAGTATAAAGCAGGTAGAATATGAGAGCTTCTGTCTGAGGGATTTTCGACCAAGAAAACAAGAAAACACCACGCCCATACCATCTCATAAAAGAATATTTTATAGAATATAGAAGGTTCTCCTCAACATCTTTTATTTATTCATGTGTTGAAATGTATCAAAAAATTCTACATCTTGTATATGGATTCATCATATTAATGTTTAACCTCCCATGTATTACATCTCATGAAGTGGAATAATAAATTATAGCTTAATTGGTTATTTTGTCTACTCTCCAACCATTATTATCATCATATACGCTATAGAATAATATATAACATCTTATACATAATGATTCACAATTTTCATGCAAGCCATAATATATATATATATATATATATATAAGACTATAGGTAATATATCCCCATCAATCTCCCACTTACACTAAAGCCTAATAGATTTGGTGCCATTTCACCTAATATTATATCATGTATAATAAATTATGAAATCATATACAAAAATTTTTTGGATATATTCAAAAACACTTTTGGAATACTATTATTGACATCAATTTCTATACCATCATATGTAATACCTTGTGAACACTTATCCAAAATTACTTTTTATTAAGTCTAAAACACTTTTACATTATCTTTGTGAGTCAAAAACTATCCATATTTATTAATCCAAAAAATTTTACCCCATGGTCCATTATATCATTGAAAACAAATAAAAATATCTAGATCTATATATGAATGAAAAGAGAGGCATTTAGTAAAGAATCAATGCTACTAAATTTTTAAAGGGATCTGTTATAATATCTGTTAAACACATGTATAAATATACCTATATACACCATTATCCGGAATTTGAAGTTTTTTATTATCATTTTCCCCTTTGTTCAAGTCCTCGAAAGACCATGGGACATAGAGCATGTCAATCCCATATTGCCAACTCATTTGTTATTAATTCTCTATGTGTAGACTGATCTGACCAATGAATACATCACATGTATTTAATCCATATGGATAAACACATCATGTGTCCTTTATTTGGATATCTATTCTATATATATGTCCAACCTAACACTCCAAAAGTCTATCTCAATTGAGATCCTAAATATAATACTCATTATATGAGAGGATAAAGATTCTATTGGTTAAGCTCCAACTAACCACGTGATAAAAAATATACTCAACCACCTTTATATTGGTCAAGTTAATGTGTAGACTTGTGAAAGTAGGGTATCCATGTTTGAAGGAGCTTATCCTTGGTATCTCACTAACCTTAGGTTGTGGGACTCAAATATAATCCATTCACCCCAATTTTACCAAATAATTCTTTTTGAAACTCTATGTGGTATACATAGTAGTCCATACAGTGTACATGAAGAATCATATTTTTCCTACCACATGATAATATTTTTTATTTCTATAAAATAATAATACTCATTCTAATATTAACATTACATGATAACTTATAATAATTAATCATGAACATCAGTTTGGGATAACCTCAAATCCATATTTTGAGTGTAATATTATCATTACGATTCATGAAATGTATATCAATATATAAATTTATCCAACCGATGTGAAATAATAATAAATTTGATATTTTAATATAATAAGATACATTTCATACTCTTAATACATTTTAATAATATTTATCAAACCTGACTCAACAACAAATTTATCATATCATATATGAAAAAACAAAAAGAAAATCAACCTTAAGTTTGTTTCACTTTCTATATTTTAATAACTCATTACATCATATGTAATTACAATCACAACCATATATGGTCATCTGATAAAACCCTCCCAAAAAATTTTCATTCAGAATCATCTATGAAGACATACCATATGAATAATGGTATGATTTATGAATTATATTGGTCATCTTCTTGAACATATTCAAACCACTTACTTTGCTTCAAAATATCAAATGTTATGATGTCAACATTTTAGGTCAACTTGGAACTTTTTATATTCCCCAACATTATCCTTGAAACTCTATTCCATCAAATATTTTCCTTCATATAATGTAACTACATGTATTAATATTTTCCAATCCTCTTAAACTATTTTTAGATAAAGTGACACTTACTTTAATACAATAACTAAATGTTACTCTCATATTTCTCTTTACCATCATACCATATACTCTTTTAGGATAAATTGATAGCCCCTTTATTATGGAGACTAATGTAAATATTTACATTTCTCCTTACCATCATACACTAAATTATTTTAGGATATCATGTAAAATTTACTTTTTATTTTACTGCGGTAGTCCTTCAAGAAATAGTGTCTTTACCTTTTTTAATGCCCACCCATAAGCCATTTAACATATGCCTCAGGGATGTATTCTAAAATGCATCAATCAAGCCTCTACATATGAAAGGGATTTTGAATAGTATTGAATTTTTTTGAGGTTAATAAAAGGAGAGTACTCTATCATATCAAAGTATCTATAGCTAAAAAAGTATTGGAAACACATATAAATCAACATGATATCATAGATATGTAGTGTAAGGGACTAAATAATAATAAAATTAAAATTCCATAATTATGGGTATTTTGTACGTGCCAATTTTCCCTGGTTTTTTGATCATATACATAATAAATACAATATATAAATGAAACTCAACTACGATGCATCCCCAACTGGTCCCAAGTCCAGCTCAGTCACTTCATCCATACCCATACTAGCATTTTAGTCAAACTATAAACAATAGAGTACCTTTCCCTATACAATTAACCTCTGACGAAAAAGTGATATTTACTAAGGTATATAAGTTTGAGGATGGACCATGTATGGCGTGACTAAAACACAGTACACTACATCCAATGAAAACCTTAAAATAAGAATCTTGATATAGGAGTGCATGAAAAGGTTCTTGAGGTAAATAGTTTATTATTTGTAAAGAAAATTATAAAATAATTATATAAATTAGGTGATACAAAATAAATAAATAAACCAAGATTCTGATGTATCGGAAGCCACTATGATGCCCATATATGATCCTACAAGGTTTATCTATTGATGGGGTGTCTCTGAGTATGTCACAATGACCATGCCTCCATAAGTTGCCACATATAATCAATGCACTCATCCTAGAATTCCCTAATCTCACAAAGTACCACATAGAATTCTGGCACTCATCCAGAAATTCCCCTGTAATCCAACACCCATTTTTGAATTCTCAAAATATCAAATACCTTTTTACATAAAATACCCATCTCATTAGCCCCGAACATCTCATACCAAGAGGAATCCTCAAGATGATCCTATTATTACTAATTATAAAATAAATAAATTCCAAGATACCCATCCTGGATTTCCCACTCATCAATCATATCATAATATAAAATCACTCATCCCAACATTCTATAATACCACCCATAATATGGAATCTAAGTGCACATCCTGTCATTACCCATAATTACGACTATCAATTCTAGTTTAGTGCATTCATTATAAATTTGTAATCATTAATTCACTTTTCAAGTCACCACATTTTCTCATTCGTTATTATTCATTAATTTAGATTTACCAAAACATCCATGATCAATGAAAATTATTCCAAAATTTGATAACTAAATAAAATACATGGAATACTTTACCATTTCTGTAGACCTATAAATTTTATAACATTATCCCATTACATAAAAATTCTTACTATTACACAACACAATTATCCATTTAATTTTCCATTTTATATACAACAATGATAGTTATGAAATTCCATTATGAAAACATCGAACTAATCCTAATCCCTTCTTAACCATTTCAAACATAAGGTCCATTTTCCTTATTCAAATTAATTCTTATAAGAACAAAATTCCATTTTAAAAAATTAGTCTATGGTAAAATCATCATTTAAGTGTTTCACTAGGGGTTTTCTTTCCAAGGTTCAAGGCACATAATAGGGGTGTTTAATTAATGAAAATGCATCATTTAGAAAAAAATAGATAACTAAAGGGAGTCCAATATCGATATGGATAGCTTGACCACATTAAAAATACACATAAACACTTTGATGAATTAGGTTATATTTTAGATACCTCCTTCCTTGTTCTAAGAAAATCCCACTCATAGAGTATCAATTGAATGTTTTCTCTAAATAGAAAGAAAATGCAAAACTAGATAAACACCATAAATATAGGTCATATTAGCTAAACTAATAAAAAACATGATATTTAAAAATAATGAAACAATAATGAAGAACATTTGTAGACTCAAGTGATACTCTCCGATGCAAGTAAAGGAATCTAAAATGAACATTAGATGAAGGATAACCCACCCATGGGAAGAGGAGTGGGAAGGAAGAGCACACACCGAGGGCTACTGGCCAAAAGAAACAGGAAAGGGGTCAAAACTATTAAAGGGTGGAGGAGGAATGTATGTTTACTACTTTTAATTAGGTTCATGGTTTTCCAATTCATGCTCTAATCATTGTGACCTCTCTATTTGAGGCACACCACCCCACTGATTAGTGTTCATATTTGTTCAAACAATACACAAATCATGTGACATGCCTTTATAATTTTCTATAGAGGATACATGACACCTAGAGACCCTCATACGGGTTCTTACGCTATGTGACTATAAAATCTAGGAATCACGGTTGGGGGAACGATTATCCTTAACTGTTCATTACCCATGAGTGCTAGGTTGTTTCCCCTAAAGGTAAAATTTCAAACCCATATTCTCTTGACACTTTTCCAATAACCTGATGCATCCCTAAAGCCTCAATCCATATCCAATAAAACCCTATAATCTATTACAACTCTTGAAATTCGAATTCGATACTCCATTTGAAAATTGGTTTGTCCACCAAGTGAACCTCAAAAAAATTAGAGAAAACTAAAGGCTTGTCCTTACACGCAAGCCTTACAAGCATCCCACCATAATACATATCCTCCCTAATAATCATTGGTGGTTAATCGACTATATCACCTAAAATACATCAGTAATGAATTATAATTCAAATGGAACTATTGTATTTTGAACACCAATGTTCTTCCCAAAACTGAGATCTAAACACATGTTATATGTTTCCTATACGAGATTTAATGGTGGTATTATCCTCATACACTGATATGACACTCCATGGATCTTGTATATCCAAATAATCTTTTGAGACACCATTTAACTGATTTTCCTACCATTTGGAGCTCCCCATCATTGGACTTTACTCATAGGGTAAAATTATGATTCACAGGGACTCCACTATCCCAACAGAACACAGACAAGTTGGATACTTCATGAAAGTCCTAAACTAACTACCAAAGAATAAAACATCCAGATGTATATGCTTGATGTGTTTTTAACTCACCATATATAACTTCACATGATAGAACAATGATAACCTACTCTTGTTTACCTATCATCAAGTACCGACCACCACCAATATGCTACATCACTTCCCAATTCCATTTACCAACTCTAATGTCATCCAAAAACTACCCAATCATACACATCATAGTGTAATCTTAAATATTGATGTCATTTCAATATTAAAATCTCTGATGAACTAAAACTCATGAATGATCAGTTTCTATTTCTAACATACCTCAAAACATCCGACCATGTTACCAATACCTCTATAGGTGTCCCATGGTCATCCTAAGAAAACAATGAGATCTAAACAAAACCCCAATGTGACTCCACCATCAAACACTAGTCACCCATACTAATAATTATTACATTTACTACCCTCCAATGATCCACCACATAAAACCAAGATTTTATAACTCCTTTTCATCATGAGCTTAGAAAATCCAGTCATACTTGAAGTAGAATAACTTAGAAACAACCTCTGGCATTCCATAATTAATATTGATCAATTTGGAATATGATGTTCACTGAAAAATGGTGTGTTCGTGAATATGAAAAGATGGTTCATACACACCAAACACCCTTCTATGTCATGGGTCACATGCCCAAGACTGACAAAATAATCCCAACCAATGGAGTACCATTGTCGTTGTTCTACGAGGTCAAACCCCAAATAATAATGTACTGAAATTAAGCATCAATTAATCTAGTTTCATTGTATAATATTTCATTTTTATTCATTCCCAAAAAAAATTATGTTTAAATTTTTGGAGATATAGGTCATAGCTCTTCCATAATAATCCAATATATTATAAAGTGGACACTTCTACTCAATATCCATTTTTTCAAAATATTAAACTTTTATATAAATAAATGATTTCATTTTAAGAAAAATATTCAACACATTAAATGTAAATTATTTTTTTACCTTACCCTTTCTTACTCCCTATGATAACAAATTTAAACCATAGTATGAGAACACAAATCATAGTAAGGGATATAAAAATTAAGAAATAAATTATTAGTCCGTGAATACTCATATAACTCTTCCTTTTAAAAAATAATCTTTTTTCTAAAATTATATATTTTCATAATTGGAAAATCACCTTCTATAGCCAAATATTTTCATGGAACATTTCATAAGAAATATTAAAAGAGAAATAAAACTCATAAATTTTTCTTTGAAATCAAAAAATATTATAATAAATATTTTTACAAAGTTATAATTTTTAACCTTATGATGTGGAATATATATTCCATTACCATGTTAAATCATATGACTCCAAAAAACCCTATATAAATCATACATAAATCATGTAGGTAACTTTAGGTGTCATATTTATATCATTCTCACTTACACAAGGAATTACCACCATTGTTATTCTTGGATTAATCTTCACAATTACACTAGAAATAACCATCATAGTTATACTTGGAATAACCATCATAGTATATTCCCGTAATCTATTTACAGACACCTAAGTGTTAAACTCTCTCCCTTTACCTTATAAATTTAAGATATATAATTAACTCACCCAACCATAGTTTATAATTGAACAACACATTATCAAAAACAATATTGATGAACCTTAACATAATCATAATACATATAATATTATATCATAAAAATGTTCTTTTCACCCATGAGAGAATGTTTTTGTATATTGATATATCCATTTCCATTACAAAGCATTTTTCAAAAATAAAATTCTTATAAAAAAGGGAAAATGTGTTTTTATTTCTATAAAACATTAATTATTATAATATAATTAAAATATTAAATAATAGTTATAGTGGTGTTAAAATTCATTGTCAGCATATACGTAAAAAAATAACATTACTTTCGTATTTTGTCAATAAAGTCAAAACATTCCTTAAAATATTATTTTTGAAAACTTTTTAAATAAATTTAATATGATCATAAATTTTACATTATAATTAAATTATATCCATATAAATAAATCTAAAATATAAATTTCAAAATATTGATGTGGGAGAAAAATTGATCCTTAAAGGAAACATTATAAGAATATTTTTAAAAGAATGTCCCTTACCTTGATTCTAACTCTTCCTGTACGATCATTATCTTGAATAATAATAAAAATAAGTAAATTATTGAAATTTTTATAAAAATGCTTCATATTTTTATTTATATTATTATATTTATTATCATTATACTTTTAATTATTTGAATAATTAAATTTTGTTTAGTTTTTTTAGGATATTCATTTCATAAGTCAAAAATGACTTTGGTAGGTTGACTATGGTGAAAGACTTCACTACTCCATCATCTCAAAAATTATAATCATGAATTAATTTCCATTTTTTAACATCAATTATTCTTTTAAATATAACCATTAAATATGGTGATAAAAAATTATTTATGTTTTAATCATGGAGACGAGGGGCCATATGTATGCATGAGTAAGGGTTTTGTTATTCAATGGTCATTATAGAAAGAATAAAAATAAAATTTTTTATTTATATAATTATTATTATAACATAAATATTTTTTATTTTATTATTTTATATATATATATGTCATCCATGTGATGTGGTGATGAAAAACAAATCGTATTGCTTCATGGGACTCATTGTCCACATGTACGCATGAAAAAAGATATAATTTTTTAATAAATGGAACTGTAAGTAGTTAAATGATATATTATCATTTCAGAATAATAAATATGTAATTATAATCAAATATATACATTAAATTCATCATTATAACAAATCCTAATAGATAGTGATGAAAAAGTAGTTACATTGGTTCATGAGGTGGTAGTTCATCATACACATGAATGATGATTTTGTTTCCAATTTGATGGTTGTTTAGATGAATTTAGGTTGTAAAATTCACATAAAAATAAATTTATATATATGGTACTATTATTATTATATAATCATGGCCATGAAATATTTTAAGGAGATGGAAGAATAAATAAAACTAAAACATACGGTTCAAAACGATACCACTTCTTTGGAAAGTCTTCTTTAAGTAACACCTCAATCCCTATAGGGTTGGTATTACTTTTAAAAAAGAACTAATAAATATGATGAAGGATTATAGGAAGTTATTATGTCATGTATTCTCCAAATAAAATGTGTTCTTTTAGATTCAATAAATGAGAATTTATGGTTCTCTTCTATAAGACAGGTGAAGGGGCGGTTTTGGAATTCTTAAAATTTTAAATTAATATAAATTAATTCCTATTTCAAAATGGCACCAAAAAAATTATTATAATATAGTATCATATATATATATTATCTCATAAAATTCAAATAATAAATTTTTTGAGATTGTTTTCCCCTTAAATTTTGGTTTTAACCCATTGTTAATCCCTTGGAAAATTACAACAATATTAATCCTTTTTACAATTTAGGGTTTATTAATTATACTATAAAATTGAAAAATAAAAATAAATGGAACATGATTAATTCAATTAACCATATACTATTAATTTCTCTAAATCTATGATTATTATAAATTCTAAATCATTTAAAAATTTATTATTTTAATAAAATATCAATAGAGTCGATTTTAGAGCTATTTGTTTATGCTGATTTTAATAACATTAATAAAACAATTCAAATTGAAAAAAATAACACATACCTAACATGTAATTCTTATCTACAATATTATTTAATGACATAAATTTTGTTTATTTATATTACTTTTAATATTTTTAATAACATTTATTTTAGTTTTCCGTTAATTACTTAATTACTTAGTCAATGTTGTCTACAAATTGAAGTTAATTATATATTAAATAAGAGTAAAAAATAAATTTCCATGATTAATATCAATTATTTTTCTTTAAAATTAATATTCATAAACAAATATATGAACTGTTTATCCCCGTGTTAAAAATATTATAATAAATAAAAATAAGAGTGTGACATTTTTTACTTTTCATTAAATAAAATATTATAAAGATTGTAATCACATATAAATATAAAAAAAGTCATATAACATAATATTTTTTATTTAATGATGAATTAGAATCATATAATTCAATTAAGTTATGTTTTAGGTTCTTTTTATAGCCCTTATCATTTCCATTTTACCTTTTTTAATGGATTTACCCGTTACTATGGTAACAAATATTATTAAGGTTTCTATTCATATTGATCAAAAATAAAAGTTACATATTTAAAAAATTTAATCCCACTCATTCCAAATATGTAATAAATTTTTTATAATTCAAAATAATAAAAATATGAATTTATTTTAAAATTTTACCAGAAATAACACAACGAAAAATTATTTTTTAGACAAATGTTCTATTAAAATATTAATTTTTTTTAACTCAATTGTAGTATAAAATTATTATAAAAACACACAATTATATTATTTTGAATAAAAAATTACTAATTTCATTTTTAAACTCATAAAAATATATTTATATTTTTTAAATAATATAAAATAACTTCATTTTTTGAACAGAAAAAATCATAATTTTTCAGTATTCACTATAGTATCAAACTTTTTATAAAATTATAAAATTTTTATAATAATATAATATTGATATTATGAATTCAAAAATTAAACTATCTTATCAAAATTTATTTCTACAAATTTAAATTTAAATTTTTAAAAATAAACTTTTGAAGAAAGCATTTAATAAAACTATTTACATTTCGATTTAAAATTACACAACATTTTTATAATGAATATAACTATGAAATATATTAATAATTAATATTTATAATACATTAAAATTATTTTGTATAAAATTAATTAGATTTTACAAAAACTAATGGACAACCATTGCCTATTAACGAACACAATTTTTAGATGAGGCCAGGCCCACTCATACCCATGAAACATTCAAACCATCTAAGAATAACCACTTCCAACTAACAAAACACCACCCTTAGTACTCATTGAGACTAATTCAAGTGATGGTAAAACCCTAAATAGTGTAGTTTTTCCTCCATTCCATCTTAATTTCCTTATATTTCTCTTTTATCACTAACCCCAATGGGTCTCGTCTTTACCACATGTGTGAATCTCCTCCTAGGCTACACCATCATCCCATCAAAAATTGACAAAGAATAATCTTTTAGATCGACCATGTCATAGAATTTAAAATTTAACCTAACATTTCCTCCCTCAAAAAATTATGAAATAAACTTTATCCAATCCTTGGAAAACCCATCCCACATAATCTCTTCAAGGTCATCATCCCTAATCTCGAACACATCCAATTATTGACCTAAAACCTGATAGGCTCTATGATTTCTAGTGCACACTGCCTCAATCACTCGAACTGAAAAAGTTTGTACTCTAATATTACCCAATCATACTAAACAAATCATATTACCATAGTCATGCCGCACCCTAACTAGATCTCTTGTGAGTACAGCCAACTATGATTGTGTGAAGGTCATCTTTATTTAACAAGGAGTATCTTCAGGACTGCTCTTTAGAATGACACATCACTTGTTTCAAGGAAAAACCCAAAAATTCATTCCACAAGGTGTCATTACCAAAATATAAGGGCTCATACCACTCACGACAAGATACTAGAAGAATTACCAAACTTATTTGGGAAATGAACTTGATAAATCATGTACTATACCACCAACTTTTATCCCAAGCACTGACACCCAATGCCCTTTGAACTTTAACCATATAGGGAACCACTTCAATGATTCGATACATTGGTTTACACCTCACATAAAGAGATAAAATACCTAATAACTACATCAAATTCACCAAAATGATGAGTTCATGCTATCACACCATCCAGTCTCATCTAGACTCAAGGTTCACATGCCTTACTTTAACAAATTTATTGAACAAAACACATAATATCATGATTAAATTGCAACCGATCCTATGATTATATTCCTAACTAATAAAAAGGCCATTCTATTATAATGTCACATTAAATAACTCACGGAATCCAAGGTTCATCTAATTAGTAGGATTAACACCTCGGATGTTCCCTAAAAAAGTACATTACTACCTATCAACCCATGAATCATTTAATAAATCCAAACCAATTACCTATGCAGGCATCACATATGCAAATCAGGGCCACAAATTCAAGAGTAAAGTATCCAAATAATCCTTCCCTATAAAATTGGCATATTCATAAGGCACTATAACCATGGTTCCCAACCATAACTACCTCAACTCATGGTTGCATAGAATATTCATTGTTCACATAAACCAAGAAATATACACCTACCTCATACCACAAATTAATATCACAATATTGGTTTAACCCCTCACAAGGGTTACCCTCTAAGGTCACTAACTATCAACTCACTCAACCTGGGCCACTATGATGGGTCACTAGATCTAAGAACATAACCCCTAAACTAAAACTTAGAATGGACATAGCTCACAACTGAAACTATTCTTCCTCTCCATGTACCCGGGCATCTATCATTCCAAACACCCAACTCGGGTTTCTCACAAACCAAGATCTTTCACTATCCCTAAATACCCTCACCAAGGTCAAGATAAATACTAAATCCCTCTAAGATACCACAACCAAAAATTACTTTCAATATTCTAAATATATTTTTTTATTCTTTAACCCATAGAGTTTACATTTTGATAGAATTCAAAATTGTTTTAGTTATTTCTAGGAATATATATTTCATTTTAATTCATAATTATAAATTTAATTTTATTAGTATTTATAAAAATTAATATATTTATAAGGATATATTAAATAAATTTTTATTTACATTCTATGAGGTAAAACGACTTTTAAGATGGCTACATAAACATTATAAAATCAATACCATGAAAAATATGTTTATATCTACATGTGCATCATGAAATCATCATAGGAATTGATTAAGTAATATACCAACATATTTTTATTTGTAAACACCATATACCACACTGTAAAAATTTTAAATACCAAACATCATAGTAGCATGAAAATATAGAATATATGAAGATATATATCAAATTTCTACCATATGGAAAATATAAACACTGACTAACCTAAATCACAAGCCATTACAAATCACAAGAAGAATATAATAATCATCTAAAACTATTTCCTGAGCATGGTTCCAGTCATGTGAGTCTATGTGTTCCAAAAATGATTCATATACACTGTCAAAGCCTCTTTCCATTTTAGGAATATATTTTAAATTCCATAAACCAATAATAACTCACATCATATTCCTCACCTAATACTAAAATAAATTATAAATCTAATACGTGAAATATATAGACAATAATTTACATCCTGAGATTATTGGGTTTCCCCTATATGTGAGTTGATCTATCCTAGGAATTATCTGTCATGAACCAGCCCGGGTCGACCCTGAACCGGTCATCCGAGCTAGTCAGCGGCAAGTCCGGAGGGGCGTTCCCGATCCCCCCAGGATGACAACTAGTGTCGGGAATGAAGTTTTAGTAGTTGGGAATGATTTAGCCCAAAAAAACCAGGATCTGTAAGAGATAAACAGACAACACTAACAACCGAAACGAGACTACACAACAACCATACCTCCACGTGACCTCGCGGTCACCACCCAACTAAACACCAGCGTCGCTCCATCACTGAGCGACTCAAACCAGGAAAACATGAACACAAGTAACCTGCAACTGAAATGGTAAAAGATAGGTGTGATCACAAAAATGTACTCAGTAAGTGAGCCCAACAACAAATCCCAAAGCACTTCCAGTAAATAAAGAATCTACAAATTCCAGGTTTTTACTACAATGTACTAAAGTAAGATTTCACTACGTTTCACTTGAAAATAAAAACACGATACATTACCCTAATTCCTTTTCAAAAGTTGAATTTATTTTCATTGGTGCCAAATAAATTCTTAAAGAGAAAGAAGTGTTAAATTTTCAAATTTTACACAAAGAGAAATAACGCGTTTTCATTTTAAAGCCATTTTCACAAAGTAACCAGTATAAGTTGTAAAGAACAACTGAAAGTAAACAAGAAGGGAAAGTCAAGTAACCACGGTTGGACCTAAACATCCCTAGAAAACCCCTGGACGTACTCGGATTCAGACTACCTGTCGGCATGGTACTCCACAGTCAATAACCAACTTGCCGCCCTAACAGCCAACCAGTGGAACACCCCACAAGGCCTACCTACCAAGGGGGGACTAACCCGTCTAATCGGGGTTAGCCAGTAACCGTCACTCGATTCTCTAAAAGACACCCAGGAACCCACGGTAGTTTTAATAATACTGTGTAAGTGGGAGGCCCTCGCACGCGTGACTCATATCACCTCACTTTACAACCCCTTACATGGACACCGCTACACGACAACCCTCGAATGGAAGTCCCTCTGTAGAGATGCCCCATAAGTACATATATTTACATATTCACTTCACATTCAATAAAGTGCCAACTGGGCCTCCACACCATTTACATTTAAACCATTTATTATCAAAGCATTTCAAAAATATATGACACACACCATCACATTGAAAACCAGAAAACATACTTAGAAACTCTTTTAAGGAAAACAACCCACCACTGAAAAATTCCAAAATCCAGTTTAAAGGACAAATAGATTTTCATCTATCCATGTTTTCAAGAGATCACCACCTTTATAAACGATACACCCGCTATTTCACACACACCAAAAACATTTCAAAACACGGTTCAGTATGACTTGCACATTTCATAATGTACTCATTCAGAAAAAACACAAGAAAACCACACAATTAAATCCAAGAAAGATATTTTCAGTGCGATGAAGGAATAAATAGTTTCCGATTTCACCAAGTCTCCATTCTAGTAAATATTATCTAATACTACTTTAAATTTACTGAAAAACAAAGAAATGACAAGGAATAAATAAATTCCTAAATTTAAAAGGCGAGTGTAGTGGAAGACCTACCTTGACTTGCAGCTAGTTTGCGATGACACGACACACCTCACACTTGAGCACTAGAAAACGCAAGCAGGAAAATTTGATAACGCGAAAATACCTCGCGACACGCTGCAACAAATGTAGAATAACTAAAACACATAAACACCAATTTAGAGTAGTTCAAAAGAATGAGAACGCAAAAAGAAAACATATATATATATACATATATATATACATATATACGTTGATATAAAATAATTTAAGTAAGAACAAAACAAACCTCACCTCGAATCGCAAACTGAACCCGATAATGCAACACACCTCGCGCAGGCGCGTACGCACGCGCAAGTCAAAGAATGCTGCGTTGTGGAATTATTCTGCCAATGAATTGCAACAAACCAAACAATTAAACTAAACACAATATATATATATATATATATATATTCACACGACACAAAACTTTCCTCGACACAGATGCGCTCGGCCGCCGGGGTCAGGCACCGATTTCCAGGTGCGCCGCTGGCCGGCGCGGCTGAGCCGCAGGGGTCTGGCGGGGTCGCCGGAGTGGGGTGAGGCCGTGAAGTCGCTGGCACGGCTGATGAAGGCCGAGAACAGGGGAAACCGGTAGGTCGGGAGGTTGGGTGTGCAGGAGGTGGTGCTGCGGCCGGAACGAGAGCCGGACGGGGGTTCGGCGAGGCGACGGGAAGCCGGCAGGTCGGGAAACAGCGGCGGACGGGGTGCAAGATTGCCGGATGAGTCACCGGATAGGGGGTCACAGCCGGGACATGGGGTCGGATGCGGTGGAGAAAAGCAGGAGAGTGGCCGCCGGATGCCGGAGCAGGAGGGGTGCAGCGGCGGCACGCCTGGGCGGAGGCCGGGGGCAGGGTTGGCGCTGGTGGTCGCACAAAGATGGGGTGCCGAAGGTCTGGGGGTGCTGTGCGGAGGCCGGGAGCAGGAGCTGGAGCCGGACGGGGGAGTGCGCAGGAGGGCAGGGGTGCGGCCGGCTAGGGAGGTCGCCGGACCGGGACGGAGCGGTCGGGCAACGTAGGGAGGAGACAGCGGTCGGGAGGACGCTGGCATGGGAGTGGGGTCGGCGCGGTGAGGCGGCCCAGAGGTGAAGCGAGAGTGGGGTCGGGCGCGGCGACGGGAAGCAGGGGCCGAGATGGCGGGTCAGACAAGTGGAGGGAGCCGCCGGGATGCTGGTGCGCAGAGGAAGGGGGAAGAAGAGAGAGGAGAGAGGGGGCACTGCACAATAGAGGGACGAGATTAGGGTTAGGGGGTTAGATTAGGGTTATAATATATATATATATATGATAATAATAATAATAAAAATATTATTATTATTATTATTATTATTAATAAAAATAATAATATTAGTAAAAGACTAAATAAATGAATAAAAACAAATCGTAATAATAATAAAAATTTATAATAATATTAAAACCTTATAATAATAATCATCATCATAATACTTTAATGACCCTAATAATAAAAATAATAATAATAAAATTTATAATAATAATAATAAAACTTTATAATAATAATAATAACAATATAAATAATAATAAGACAACATAAAATTCTAAAATTTGAACGTCGGGCGAACACATAGTCATCATGGGCCAAACGCACGATCACCGCTAACGATGCGATGACTGCGCACTGGCGCGAAACCCTTCAACAGAAATAAACATTGAAAATTTCAGACCGAGACAAAGACAAGAGTAAAATAAGGGCATATGCGGTCGGGGTGTGACAATTCTCCCCACCACAGACACTTTCTGCCCCCAGAAAGTCACCAAGCCAAAAGTCAGTCAAGATTCAAGTCCATGCCTCGACAGAACTAAAGGAACCAAAGAGAACTGAGAATCTCGGAATGACCTTACTTTACACAGGTCACACCCGACCGATTCAAGAGAAAACTGAAGTCCGAAGTTGAGGGGAGAACACGAAGGGGTTCTCCCCACCACAAGAACTTAACTGGTTCGAAAATTTAACACCCAAAGCATACTACCACAAGGAGGCGGGTCCAGTGCAGAAACTCACAACCGATCCAAAACGACTCCTGTAGCACGATCAAAACAACACCTCCGTCAAAACACTAAACCCTCGACTAGAGTCAACAACTTCAACACCAGGGAAAACCCACAGAAAATACTTCACCAGACATCGAGTTGGAAACATGAACCATTGAAATCCACGAAACATAACCACATCCGACAACCATAACTAAACCGAGGTCAACCCACACAAGGGCCGAACACACTTTTAAGAAAGACACGCGATTCATAATATCACATCCACACGACAAGTCTGCTTGGATTATCATAGAACAAGTACATCATAACTCTATGAAAAAACAACTCATTTACAACGCTGTTGAAACTTTAATAGCTGGAAAACAAATATGAAAATATTTCTAATTGTTCCACTGCCAACACGGAACAAAACCTAGACCAAAGCTTCGCAGCCTTGGGAACACCTGACTGTGCGTGAGCTTTACCCCGAGACCTGTGGCTGGGGCTCTAATGTATGAAGCTTCTCCTACCTCACAGTCAGTTACTGACACTCTCCAATCACAATGTCCCCTTCAAGCGACGCTTCCAGCAAAACTTCTCCAGATGACCCAGACAGCCGCAACGACGACACGTCTTTGGAGGGTTACGACAAGATGACTTTAAATGGCCGAAACGACCACACTGATAGCATACCATTGAACGATCCGATGAACTGGAAGCTGGGACCAAGGGGGATAATTCCTTAGGAACATGTATCTCTGGCATATTTTTTACACTAGAGGGGAAACTCTTACGAACAACTGGGGATGCTAGAGTACTAACCAACTGTGTTCTGGAAACCAACTCAGCCAAAAAATTCTTCCTCCACTAGCTTCTCAAAACAATGGTCTTTAGAAGGGAGGACTCTCTCTTTGATCACTGGAAGAAGACCCCCGGTGAAAAGAAAGGCCTTCATGAGCTCATGCGATGCTACCTCTGGAGAAAAGGAAATCAGTTCCTTGAAATGGTCAACATATGCCTTCACCATCCATTGGCCTTGTTGAATATGTACAAGCTCTCTCTTTTTCTCCATCTTCACTTCTTCAAGTACAAACCATTGGATAAAAATGGTTTTAAAGGCATCCCACGTCATTCCAACTTGCGTTGACGGTGGGGTAACCATCTTCCACTGGTCCAGAGCTGGACCTTTGAACAATTCCATAATTGCATGAACCTTAACATTGTCAGGAGTTCCCAATGTTATAAAGACACACTCAACTTCCTCAATCCATTCCACTACTTCTAACGGACCCTGATCACCATGGAGAAAAGGAAAAGTTTGAGGAGGACCAAAAACTGGGCATGACTTATCAGAATCCTTAGAGACCTTTCTGGGCAGCATTTACTGAATGAAATATAAAACACAAAGCCAATACCAACATCAAATCAAATCATGATTAAAAGTAACATCCTGATCCAATACAACCAGCTCAAAACCAAACAATTTCAAACACTACCCAAATTTCCCTTAAAAAAAACCCCTTTCATTTTAGATTTCAAAACCAACATTTTTCAAGACCACTTTCCAAAACCATTTCTCCAAAAAAAACCAATTTAGAAAACAAGGTCAAGCCTTTAATTTCAATTACACACCCAGGTAATCCCATAAACCGTTGCAAATGTCTTCATCCACTTTCCATTAATAATCGCACCAACATGCATTCTCCATGAATTCTCACACATGTGCAAATGTTCATAAAGAGGACTTGAGGTTTCATCCCGAACCATCCACGACCAACTCCAAGCCATAAAGAATTTGAAATTCAAGAGATTTCAGTTTTAAAACCCATTTCATACATTCAAATTATTTTAAAAGGAACCAGTCCTACTTTTCAAAAACCATTTTTCATTTCTAAAAACACACTTACACCGACCAAAACGAAAGCGGCACCCAAATTTGCATCAACCACTAGAGTGAGGGACTAGTAGTCACGCTCAACCTGGCGACATGGTAGTGGGAATGTCCCAAGCCAGCGTCGACCACTAGGAGGAATTCAAACCGTGTACTCAGACTCCACATGGGTCACTACTCCATGTGAAATCACAATGTAACGTCGACTTGCCTCCGTTGTCATCTCTCAATCCAAGACAAACCAGAAAGAGACAAGGACCCAATTCCTGGACTAACCCTGGCGACTCGAGGTGCGGAACGGGCGAGGGTTCAGGACGTCCTTCTCGTACCTACCTCTTGAGTCCCGACAGTCCTAATCTCCACCTACCAGACAAACCAAATAACAAGAACCTCCTCTGATACCATTTTGTCACGAACCAGCCCGGTTCGACCCTGAACCGGTCACCCGAGCCGGTCCGCGTCAAGTCTCGAGGGGCGTTCCTGATCCCCCCCCCCCCGGGATGGAAACTAGTGCCGGGCATCAAGTTTTAGCCTTTGGGAACGATTTAGCCCAAACAAACCAGGATCTATAAGAGAAAAATAGACAACACTAACAACCAAAACGAAACTACACAACAACCATACCTCCACGTGACCTCGAGGTCACCACCGAACTAAACACCAGCGTCGCTCAATCACTGAGCGACACAAACTAGGAAAACCTGAACACAAGGAACATGCTACTGAAATGGAAAAAGATAGGCGTGAGCACAAAAAGGTACTCAGTAGGTGATCCCAACAACAATTCCCAAAGCACTGCCAGTAAATAAAAAATCTACAAATTCTAGGTTTGAACTTCAATTTACTAAATTAAGATTTCACAACGTTTCACTTGAAAATAAAAACACGAGACATTACCCTTATTATTTTTCAAAAGTTGATTTTCTTTTCATTGGTGACAAATTCATTCTAAAAGAGAAACAAGTGTTACATTTTCAAATTTTACACAAAGAGAAATAACGCGTTTTCATTTTAAAGCCATTTTCACAAAGTAACCAGTATAAGCTATAAAGAACAACTGAAAGTAAATAAGTAGGGAAAATCAAGTAACCATGGGTGGTCCTAAACATCCCTATAAAACCCCTGGACGTACTTGTGTTCAGACTACCTACCGGCATGGTACTCCACAGTCAATAACCAACTGGCCGCCCTAACATCCAACCAGTGGCATGCCCCACAAGGCCTACCTACCAAGGGGGGACTAACCCGTCTAATCGGGGTTAGCCAGAAACCGTCGCTCGATTCTCTAAAAGACGCCCAGGAACCCACGGTAGTTTTAATAATACTGTGTAAGTGAGAGTCCCTCGCACGCGTGACTCATCTCACCACACTTTCCAACCCCTTACATGGACACCGCTACACGACAACCCTCGAAGGGAAGTCCCTCTGTTGAGATTCTCCATAAGTACGTATATTTACATATTCACTTCACATTCAATTAAGTGCCAACCGGGCCGCCACATCATTTACATTTAAACCATTTAATATCAAACCGTTTCAAAAAGATATGACACACGCCATCACATTGAAAACCAGAAAACATACTTAGAAACTCGTTTAACGAAAACCAACCCACCACTAAAAAATTCCAAAATCCAGTTTAAAGGACAAACGGCTTTTCATCCATCCATGTTTTCAAGAGATCACCACCTTTATAAACGATACACCTGCTACTTCACAAACACCAAAAACATTTCAAAACATAGTTCAGTATGACTTACACATTTCATAAAGTACTCATTCAGCAACAACACAAGAAAACCACACAATTAAATCCAAGAAAGATATTTTCAGTGCGATTCAGGAATAAACAGTTTCTGATTTCAGCAAGTCGCCATTCTAGTAATAATTATCCAATACTACTTTAAATTTACTGAAAAACAATGAAATAACAAGGAATATATAAATTCCTAAATTTAAAGGCGAGTGCAGTGGGAGACCTACCTTGACATGCAGCTAGTTTGCGATGACATGACATGCCTCACACTTGCGCACTATAAAATGCAAGCGGGAAAATTTGATAATGCGAAAATACCTCGCGACACGCTGCAACAAAAGAAGAATAATTAAAACACATAAACACCAATATAGAGTAGTTTAAAAGAATGGGAACGCAAAAAGACAACGTATGTATATATATACACATATATATTTATATAAACATTGATATAAAATAATTTAAGTATGAACAAAACAAACCTCACCTCGACTCGCAAACTAAACCTGATAATGCAACAAACCTCGCGTAGGCGCATATGCAGGCGCAAGCCAAAGAATGCTGCATTGCGGAATTATTCCGCCAACGCACTGAAAAAAAACAAACAATTAAACTAACCACAAAATATAAATATATATATATATATTCGCGCGACACAAAACTTACCTCGACGCAGACGCGCTTGACCGCCGGGGTCGCGTACCGATTTCCAGGTGCGCCGCTGGCCGGCGCGGCTGAGCCGTAGGGGTGTGGCGGGGTCGCCGGAGCGGGGTGAGGCCAGAGAAGTCGCCGACTCGGCTGATGAAGGCCGAGAATAGGGGAAACCGGTAGGCCATGAGGCCAGGTGTGCGGGAGGTGGTGCGGCAGCCGGAACGACAGCTGGATGGGGGTGCGGCGAGGCGAAGGGAAGCCGCCAGGTCAGGAAACAGCGGAGGTCGGGTTGAAGGATCGCTGGACTAGTCACCAGACATGGGGTCGTGGCTGAGATAGGGGGTCGGATGCGGCGGAGCGAAGTAGGAGGGCGGCCGCCGGACGCCGGAGCAGGAGGGGTGCAGCAGCGGCGCACCTGGGCGGAGGCCGGGGGCGGGGTCGGCGCTGGTGGTCACGCAAAGCTGGGGTGCCGGAGGTTCGGGGTTGCAGCGCGGAGGCCGGGAGCCGGAGCTAGATCCGGACGGGGGAGAGCGCAGGAGGGTAGGGGTTTGGCCGGCCAGGGAGGCCGTCGGACCGGGACAGAGCCGCTGGGCGATGCAGGGATGAGGCAGCAGTCGGGAGGACGCTGGCAGAGGAGCGGGGTCGGCGCGGAGAGGCGGCCCGGAGGTGAAGCGGGAGTGGGGTCGGGTGCGGTGACGGGAATCCGGGGCTGGGATGGCGGGTCGGACAAGAGGATGGAGCCGCCGGGATGCTGGTGCACAGAGGAAGGGGGAAGAAGAGAAAGGAGAGAGGGGGGAGGGGGCGCCGCACATCAGAGGGACGGGACTTGAGTTAGGGGTAAGATTTTGGTTATAATATATATATATATATATGATAATAATAATAATAATAATAATATTATTATTATTATTATTATTAAAAATAATAATATTAGTAAAAGACTAAATAAAAGAATAAAAACAAATCTTAATAATAATAAAACTTTATAAAAATAGTAAAACCATATAATAATAATAATGATAATACTTTAATGACCCTAATAATAAAAATAATAATAATAAAATTTATAATAATAATAATAAAAAATTATAATAATAATAATAATAATATAAATAATAAAAATACAACATAAAATTCTAAAATTTGAACATCGGGCGAACACATAGTCATCCCGGGCCAAACGTACAATCACCGCTAACGATGCGATGACCGCGCACTGGCGCGAAACCCTTCAACACAAATAAACATTGAAAATTTCAGACCTAGACCAAGAAAAGAGTAAAATAAGGGCATCTGTGGTCAGGGTGTGACATTATCCCATTACCCAGCCTCTACACATTCCAAATTTCATTCCCACCATTCACAAATAGTATGAAAAATTAAAAATAGCTTTGATATCACATTATAACCCCCACCCCGGAAGCAACTATTCCAGTTCCCCAATCCAGTGCACCATAAGGCCACAAGCATTATTACTCATTTGTTAGAGTCTTCCAACTATAATATAGGGCATGTTAGATTGTCATGGGGATATTATTCCCACATTTGAGAGTATTTATATGAAAGGATGTAAAGAAAAAAATTTATAAATAAATGAATCAACGTAGATAAATAGGGAAAGGGGAAAATAACTATAGTGTCAAAATTAATTAATCATGGTTATGACATATATTCTAACTACCCCCCATGGGTGGATCATATATAGAATAAATGAAATATTAAAATAAAAATAAACTACAACACATCCCCAACTAGTCCTAAGTCCATCATTGTACCACCATCCATACAAATTCTATATTTTTCATCCAACTACCAACAATGTTGTTACTTTCCCTATACCTATAACCTATGACCAAATATTTATATCTACTCAGGTACTTATGTGCCATGGAGTCTCAAGAATGGTATGATTAAAACTTGGTAGGACACCGCCAACGGTGTCTCTATATTAAGCATTAAGATAAAGGATTTCAGGAAGAATTAACCATTTGGAATCTACTTTATCATCATAGAATTCCCCTATATCACAATGTATCACATTGAATCTGATCTCTCATCCTGATATTCCTCTGGGATCCAACACCCATTCCAGAATTCCATAAAAATAAAATACCATTTAGAGTCTACATACCCATCTAACTAGTCCCAAACATCTGGAATCAGGTGGAATCCAAAGATCTCATCATGTTATTACAAATCATGTACCGAATATAATCTAAGTTTATCTTCATAGAATTTCCACTCATCAAGAATATCATATAATCTTGGCACTCATTCTAAAATTCCCAAATATCATCCATCATATAGACTACAAGAGCTCATCAAAAAATTCATGATCAAAATATCTCATAATTCTTATTTATCATGTTTTATATACATCTTAAATCATTAATTCACATTATAAGGAATTAATTTATCCTATGTATCATTATTCATTAATATAGACTTTTACATGCTATTAAGATCCATAATCACTATTCCATAATTTAACAACTAAATAAAATACAAGGAATAAATTGCCATTTTTCTTGACCAATCCATTTCATAACATCATACCATTATAGAAAAAGTACATACAATTACCCCACTAATTTATCCATTTACAGTTCCATTTCCACTACAACATTGATTGTTTTGAAATTCCATTTCATAGACATTGAATTGATCCATAATTCCTTTCTAACCATTTATAACATAATGTTCATTTTTTATATTGTAGTTAATTTATATAAACACTACCATACCCTTAAAAATTCGATTCCATGGCCAACTCATCACCTAAGTGCATCACTAGGGTTTCCCATTATAAATTTCAAGTCACATAAAAGGGGAATAAATTTAATAAAATCTAAATTTTGAAAATATATTTTTAATTAAACTAAATGTTATCTCAACAAGGAAGGATTGATTACATAAAAATATAATTAAATACTATAAATACCTTGGATTAATGTTTCAATAACACCTACCATATTTATATTGAATCCCAGTCATTGAGTATAAGCCATCATTTTACACAAAATTGATAGAAAAATGAAAACTAGAAAAAAATCCCTAAAATATGTTATATTAGCTAAGAAAGATGAACACAAATTTATTGAAAATGAAAATAATAATAAAATTAAGAGGATATGTAGACTCACTTGAGGATATCCAACGCAAGTGATGAAAGATAAATCAAACATTGGATGGCTGATAGCTTATACTGAGAAGATGGGGAGGGGAGCCCATGCGTGGAGGGATACTGGAAAAATAGGAGGGGTAATAGGGTTTAATCCAATTATTTTTGTAGAAGTAAAATGTGAATTTTCTACCTTAAATTAATTTCATTGTTTAGTCGCATGGTTTTCTAAATAGTACACCAACTGTGTAGAACTCATTATGCAAGGAACACCTCCCCACATAGATAGTGTTCAGAGTTTGTTAAAAAAATCTGCAAAATATGTGACATTCATTTACAATATTTTATAGATATTTTATATCCTCCTTGGTTCCCTCACCTGGTTTCATCAAACTATGTGAATATATAAATTAGTTTGCATGGTTTCAGAGCAAGACTATCACTAATAGTTCACAAAATGTATGCCCTTGGTTGTTTATGTTAAAGATAAAAAAACCACCATGCTCTCAAGAATTATCTGACCACCAAAGTAACCCCTCTAACATCACCCCCATCCAAATAGTACCCTTTATGATATTCCATCTCGTAAATTTTATCTCGAGACTTGTTTATAATTATAGACTATCAACAAACCAAAAATTCAAAAAAATCCATGAACCTTAGGGTGCATTTTTACACCTAGTCCTTAAGAATTTTTATAATAACTAAATTTTAATCCATGCATTTATTTATTTATAATCACATATTATAAATTCATGTAAGATTTTTGTTGAAAAACATTAATTTTAGACTGGTGTAATATTTTATAAAATAGTGATATTCTCTTTCTAAAAGGTAACTAAATGAAACACTTTACATTTTTATTTACCATCGCCTCTCCAATATATTTTAGTATATTTAGTGGAAATGACATTAACTTAATATCATCGTTATACATTATTTTTATATTTTTAATATCTCAAACATCACACATACCCCCATTAGCATCTTATATAATATATTCATTTTAGAAAACATATCTAAGAAACAACACCACAAATAATATATTTTTCCCATATGATATGTGGTATTTTATGTTTTCAGAAAATTTCATGTGAAATGTCTTTATTAAAATATAACACCAATAGGTGACATGAAAAAATTTTCCTATATTTTAACAAATATTTTGATAAACATTTTATCCTGGATAAAATATGTTTATCCATATCTTCTTCTTAGATCATGGTATATAACTTAATGTATCATAATTCATGTTTATAAAATTAATCAAATCATTAATTTTATAAAAAAATATTTTTAATTGAATATCATTACTAATGAGATAAGATAAAAGATATTAAGATATAAATACTTTATATAGATTAATTTAAGCTTGATAAAATCATTTATAGTCTAATCTTTATTGTAGTGACTATATACTAAACCTTATGAATATAAATTACAAGATCAATGAATTCTTCCTTTCATTTTGAACTAAGGAATATTTGAAGCATTTCGAAAAATATACCTTTGGTATCATACTCCATTGAAATAAATTAATTAGTTTCTATAATATACATACCTATCATGGAAATTCCATAGAGTTTCAAAAATTCTTTCATGTATATCTTGGACAATCCAATTGTACTGAACTAGTATTATTCCTTCTAAAAACCCCTAGGTTTCAATGACCTTGATTGGGTTTTTGAAGAAGCACTATGAAACAATTCGACTATGTTTTCTTTTTTCTAGTTTGAATTTTTACCAACATGAATTTTCTATATGGTAAATTAGATCCCAGATATCATATTCCTAGTTCATATATGTTCCCAACATTTTCAAAATATTTGGTAAATGTTATTTGAATTGAATCATATTTTCAGAATGTGTCTATAAATAACAATAGGATAAATTCTATAACCAGAACACTATGTTTTTGGTCTCCCAAAATGTTATTATAGAATTAAATAATCCATAAACCATGTTTATCTAAAACACCCATCTCGTTTCACCTAAAAATATATTGTTTAAAAGCTATTTATAAGAGATAAAAATAAAGAAATACACATCTTATGACACATTTATCAACAATTAAATAATCTAGTGTTTCAGTATAGAAACTACATTGTTCCATTAGAAGAGAGAAACTTTAAGACTCAATTTGATGAATATTATGACCTTATACATTTTTAAAACTCATTGTAAGACATGTAATTGATTTCATATATATATTTGAATAATATAATTAAATTTAAACCCAATAAAACCTTAAATAAACTACTAGTCTCACTAGTTCATTTAACATATTCAATAATATCGAATATCATTTGTTGTACCAAATCTTATTGAGTATATGAGACTAAAATTACTTAGATGGTTAATTTAGAAAAAATATTGAGTACATGAGTGGTGAATAAGATACCATTGGTCAATTTTCATATCATTAAATTAAATCCTTAAATTAACCACTATATGCTTCCTTCAGAATCTAGATTGAAATGTTGACAAATTTCAACACTGGGTTAAAGATGATTGAACTATTCTATCGAATATAATTTCCATTAATAACTTTTCTTAAATCCCCAATCTTACTTAATATCCTTTCATAATTTACCAATCATAATAGATAATTACATTAAGATTCTATTTATCAAGGATTTTTCATAATGATTAGTTTGATGATAATTATGATGAAATTATCTGTAATACATTCATTCAACGAATGAGTATCATTTACTATCAAGAATTTAATATGTATTTTTATTCAATAATCTCCCACTAAACTTATTACCCATTTAAAAACACATCATATCCATTTGTGAGTAAATATCTATATTTCACTATGAATTACATCAGCTATCACATAAATAATCAATGAATATATTTGGTACAAAAATAATTTTCAATCGTATCATTTATGACACTTGGATAGTTTAGAGGACAACTCTTTTTTCAATTTATCATATGGATATAGCCTACTATATTCTTCTACAATAATAACCACTATGGAATACCAACTAGTGTAATTGTAATAAATTTATAGAATAATACAACTAAATAAAATTAAGGGATACACCTTATAAGATCCACAATACAACCAGGATAATACAAAGTTGTTTATAACTTACTTTACCTACAAAAGATAATCTAGGGGTTCTCCTATAGGGTTCTCCAATACCCCATTACTAATCGAGGTCTTGACAAGTGTTGTTTTGGAATTAATATCACCCTCAGTATTTGAAGGGGATTTTAATCTCTCAATCTTATCTAATTTTATTCCCTTTTATATATACATGCTTCCAGTAATTTAGTTTCAAATCCAATTACCCCCCCCCCACCAAACCAATTTGTTCAAACCATATTGATGTGTAACTCATTACACAACCCACATGTTTTTTACTCACCCAAAATTAGAATCCAAATATGTTCCTACATGTTTGAATGCATCATTTTCATAAGGTACATGAACCCTTCATTTATGGTTTCATAATTTTATGAGATTGAAAATCTACTCATGAGTAAGCCATAAGTGACAGATATCCAACCTCATTCACCAACATAGATAAGGAATAGCCTCCAAGTAGGTAGTTAGTCCTACCCTAGGTCCCAATACTTGTGGAGACAATATTTAATAGAAAATTCAAGTTAAAATAATTATAAAACAAATTATTTAAAAAATATTCATAACTACTAAATTCAAACTAATTTATCTAAATACAAATTGAGGTCATGGTAGATGAAAAACTAAATTAATTGGCAGTACCTGACATATAATATAATGATATATCCTTCAAGTAATTTATATATACATTAAATCATACAAAATATTCACATTTCTAAAAAATATTAAATATGAATATAATAGGGAATAACCTTTTAAATAATATAAAAATTAAAATATTTAAACATGGGATAAATATTTATAATCAATTAAAAAATAAAATTTACCTATAAACCCATTTATAATTTCATCTCTAACATTATGGGAATTCCATAATTTTTAATATAAACATTTTATATTCATTACAATATGAAATCATTTGTATTCTTTATTATATGTATTTTAAATTTTAAATAAATGGTATTTTATGAATTATAAATCATTTGAAATATAATATTATAATATCATATACTTAATAATTATTTAGACCTTGATTATATCATTCTTAAAAAAAAATTATCTAGATTAAATAATGTTCCAACTAAGTCCCCTTATATTTTTACAATTCAAATTAATTAATTATGAATAATTCATATATTAAAAATGATGATTTATATATTACCTTATTTCATAACTTATAACCCTTCTTAAATTATCACTTATGATTTCTAAATAAACACAATTTTATTTATATCATAAGAAATTTCAAATAATTTAGTTAAAAGGTTTTTGAAATATATAAATTTAATAGTTTGGAAAATAAATGTTTCATAAAAATTTAATTTATTTATTTTAAAACATAATTTATTTATTTATTATAAATTAAAGTATCCTAAAATACATTTTAAAATATTTATTAACATTTATTAAACAATTTATATAATTTTAATTGTAAAAAATATTAATAAATTATAAATCATTTTGTTTTCTACTACACATAACCCATATTTTGCAAAAGGGTATACTTCTTCTACCATTACAATAAAACTCCTTGGAAGTTAAATCTAATTATTAAACCCTCATGTATGGGTATAACTAGTTTTTTAAATGTTGTGAAAGGGTGTATCTATATTTTTGTTGAGGTAATTAATATGTTACTTATAAACAATCCATCAAAACATGATACTATCTTAACATAATTTAGTTGAAACTCACTATGTAAAGGAATATCAGTTGACCACGATGTAGAAATATTTTATTCATAGGAAGACTTAATATTCCCTACATAATGAAAACGTAACATAGATAAAGAACGTTATGTGGCTATAGGAAATATGTGGATACATTTATATAACTAATCACGTATAGGTATTTTCATGGTTACTTTCACTTAAAGATAATCAAATTTTGTATATCAAGATATCATGAAGTAACCTTTCTACAAGCTATTAAAACATAGCATTAACATTCTGTGAACTCATTCACATATAATTAAGTCCTTCTTTACCATTATATACAATAATTTTGTGCAAGTTTAAGCTTCATGTAACCATTATATACCCCTTTAAAAACACATCTAACTTTACACAACCCTTACATCACATAAACATATGTTGTGATGACCGTTACATAGAATAGTCTATGTAATGGTAATGTGGGATAGCCATTATGTAGACTACTATGTGTAAGGGTAATGACTTGGACACCATTATGCCTCCTGAATTTATCCATTTAATGGATAATGGATCAATTGATACCCTAAGTTAACTCCTCGTGTCATGTACTGTAAAGACCTGTAAATTCTAAGAAAATTGTTTTTCATAATTTTCTTTGGAATTTTACAAGAACATAGTTTCTGACGGTGCCTGATTCCGAGGCCCGGTGTGCCCGGAATCAATTTTGGAAGTTTGGCTCGGGTACGTTCAGTGAAAGGACGAGCGGGTTTTTCTAAATTTTGAACCGGTGCTCGGAATCGAATTCTGAGGGCACCGATTGAATCGCAGCGCCAGTAATTTCTTAGAAAATCCTCTTACGGAGTTGCGTTTGCTCGAGTGTGGTTTTTAATTTTCGGGCTTAAAGTTAAGAAATAAAATAATTGTACGACAAACTTTATTTTATTTCACTTAAGCGGCTTGGAAGCCACTTGAAGCCACTTAAAGCAGATTAAGTTAGTTGTTGCGGATAGGGTGCTATCCAAAAATATCCCACCCTCTTGGTAGTATATTTGTGAGGTGAGACCCGCACGAGCCCCACCGTTTCTTTTCCGCTAAGTAACGCACCCGCGAAAACCCGTCATTATGAAATTCAACTGACGCATTTTGTTAATTTCTTAATGCACCAATTAATTGGGAGGTTTATTTCGTTGAATTAATTCTACGAATTAATGGGTCGTTACTTATCTCTTTATTCGTTTCTTAACCAGTTTGAAATCCGTTGGCGTAGTAATAAAATAAGACCAATGCCACATCTTGAGGATTACACATTGGGAGACCTTTGGCAGAATTCTTGTGCCTTCACCCTTCTTTGCGAAAACACGAAGAACGCGAAGAACGCCGGACTCCGACGAAGAACACCAAAACCACGGAAATCAAAGATGCGACGCCGTGGGTCGCAACGCCGACGTTTCTTCTTCTGTGACGTTCCTTCCTCCGCAACGAAATCTTCAATAATATGTTGGAGGTACAAGATTTCGGGTTCCTTTTAGAACTCCTTTGTGGTTTTTATCAACGCACGGATTTAATTATTATTTATTAAATCTTTTTGTTCTTGAACCTCAGAGTTCGACGATGCGACGCCCTTCCGTGACGACGCGACGCCCTTCCACGACGATGCGACGCCCTTCCGTGACGCGACGATCGCCTCCTTTCGCGGCGATCAAATCTGCGAAGAACGCACGTGCGACGACTTGACAATGTAGGGATTTTATTTTGGAAATACCTTTATATGCCCATGAATGTTTCTTTAAAATTAAAGAACCAGTTTCATAAGAACAATTTTAATTTATTAAAATTGTTGTTTCATGTGTTGAATAAATTCTCCTGTTGATTTTATCTAACGTGGAGGGTGCGGGCCAAACGAACATGGCCCGACAAACCTCCGCAGGTTGTTTATTGATGTGTGGATCGACGGGCGATGACAAACGATGCCGCAAGGTGATTTTGAGGCCTCTGCAGTGAAGGTCGGGTCCTGGGAGGACCATAGGCGAAGACGGAAGGAGAAACCGACCACTGGAGCGCGTCCGGTGGTCCGCGGAAGGCGGCGGCGGCGCGCCGCCGGAATGGAGGCGGCCGGCGGTTCGCCGCCGGCCTCAATCAGCGGCGAAGGGCGGGGGAGCCGCGCACCCCACCCGCGGTGTCCGCTCGGCCGTGCAGGCCGAGCCACGGCCGGCCAGTCGGGCCGAACCGCACCGGGCCGGGCGCAGCCGGGCCCCGCCGGGTCGGGTCAACCCTGTTCAGGCTGACCTAGGGGGGGGGGGGGGGGTCGGGCCGGGTCGGCCCGGGCCCAGACCCCCGTTTTCGGACCACTTTCGATCAAATGCTCGTAATTTGAGCTACGGGCTTCCAAACGACTCGCCGTTAGCAGCAACACGATCCTTGGATCGATTCGGTCGTTTCGGTATATCGCACTCAAGGTTTCGGATTACTTTGGGTTCGGCCAGGTTGGTTCGGATACGAAACCTACCAGGCCCTCAGAGCGGGAACGCTTATATCTTGAGTATCGGACGTCCGATTGACGTGCCGTCAACTTTGATGGATTCCTTTAAGTGAGATATATCTTTTGACATACTCCGATCGAGGTTTGGATGCTGTCGGAGTGCAGTCGGGTTGGTTCGCTCACGAAACCAACCGGGCCCCTCGAACGAAAAAGCCAATAACTCATAGACCGGGCGTTCGATTGATGCGCCGTCTATCTTGTTGCGTTCTTGTTGATGATACGAAACTTTTGGAATCCTCTTCCCAAGTTTTGGATGCAGTTGGGTTATAGCCGGGTTGGATTGTGCCCGAAATCCAACCGGGCCCCTGGAACGGAGAAAGATGATATCTTTCAAACCAGAAGTTCGTTTGAAGAACCGTCAGCGGCGTTGGTGATCTCGTTGAGAAACGGTCCCTATGAGCATACCATGTGAGTGTTCGGGGTATAGTTTAGTTACGGCCCGATTGGTTCGCACATGAAACCAACCGGGCCCCTGGGACGAAAAGGCTAATAACTCACAGACCGGACGTCCGATTGACGCGCCGTCTGTTGCGTTGAAACCCCTATGACGAGGCGGTCCTTGAGATACTTCTTCTTGGGACTTTGTGAAACGTGGAGTATCGACCAGTAGATCAGGGAGCAGACCCTCCCGAAGATGAGCATACGGAGTACGGGGACCGTGTAGCCGGCAGAGACCTGAAGACTGCTTGTCCGATTCAATTCGGAGTGACTTACGTAGCCCAGTGGGGAGCACTAAATTGTGAGGTGGAAGACCCACAGCGGAGGAGCACTACTATGTGAGGTGGAAGACCCGTGATACTCGACAGGAGGAGTACCTCTGTAGGCTATGAGGGGGGAGCACTACTGTGTTTGGGTGGCAGACCCTGGTGGGAAGCACTACTGTGTGAGGTGGTAGGCCCGCGGTACTCGACAGGAGGAGTACCTCAGCAGTCTTAGGTTAGTGAGCAGTACCTCGGAGTCATGACAGGACAACTGTACCATCTAGAGATGGAGCTCTTCAGCAGTTATGGTTTCGATAATGAAAATCCTGGTTGAGCTGAATCTTTTGACCTTTGTGTTTACCTCATGTTTGAGATGGGTTACTTGATAACATAGGTATATGTATGGGCATATATCTAAGTAGAGGTTATCTGTTGAGATCTTCTTGTGGTTATCCTTGTTGGTTTAGTGAGACTTTGAGGGTCTCGGGGTCCCTACTGAGTATCGTTATACTCACCCCTGCACGGGCTATGCCCGCACATCGTTGTGTTGGTTGCAGACGACGGGCAGTGCTGATGGAGGCCGAGCGTTCGAGGACTGGTCGGTACCCGGAGGTGGACTACACAACGAGTCAGTACCCGGAGGTGGACTACACGACGAGTCAGTATCCGGAGGTGGACTACATGACGTGTCGACTCACAGAGGAGGTTGACGGACAAGACCGTGGAGGAGGCTATCTATACCTACCCTTCAGGTAGGATCTGTGGTGGACGACCAAGAGCTGCGGTATCTGTACCTACCCTTCAGGTAGGATCCAAGGAGGATGACCCAGAAGCTTCTTCCTTCTTCCAGCTGTTTGTATTTTTGTTGTTGTACCTTGTTCAGTTGTTGTTGTACTTTCTTTTGGGTTTGTATTCTGGCCCATTTACTTTTCATCATTTCATTTGTACTTAGTGTTTTGCTTCCGCTTGTACTTTGTGGTGCTTGTTTTCTTTTATAAAGGAAATTCGTTCCCAGTTATTTGGATTTACGCCTTTGGTGCTAGTCGCCAGCCCCTGGCCTATGGAAGGCGGGCTTGGGGTAGTCACGGCACGGGCCCCGAGGACGGGTCGTGACAAATTGGTATTAGAGGAGTTCGGTTCTACCGCAGAACTTATAACTCTAATGTTTCTTTCTGTGAAGAAATAGTGTTAAGAGTACCGAGTGTGGTTTTCAGTTCAGGGAGTCCAGTGTTGGTGCGGGCAGCCGACGTATCCATACACCAGGACCCTGACAACTGATTTCCGACTTTGTGCACGAAAACACTGATTGCGTGTGTGTTTTCCAGAAGTTTTATTTAAATGTCAGCTCAAACCAGGTCAACTCATCAGGGATAATCTTTTTACCGTGTCACATTGTTTCTTTCAGGATGCCTCCTCGTGGATGACCAGCTAGAGCCCCGAGAGTGGTATGTACTGACAGCCCCCCGAGCGACGAGGCCTCAGTACAGGGCCCTATCCCAGTTGAGGCACCAGCGGAGGCACCAGCGGTACTACTACCCATTGGGCCACCGATTCCACCAGCCCCAGTAGCAGAGGATGCACGTCGCCTGAGCGCACTGCATGAGTTCTAGCGCCAGAGGCCACCTAGGTTCTAGGGAGGGATGGACCCGCAGGCGGATGAGGATTGGCTGGAGGCTGTGGTGAGAGTCTTCAGGCTAGTGGGGACGCCGACATAGTTTACAGTGATCCTTGCTTCCAGTCTTCTTCAGGCAGCAGCAGGCAGATGGTGGAGCCTGATGCTTCAGATGCATGACGAGGTGACACTTCTGTGGGCAGACTTCGAGAGCCTGTTCCGGGCAGAGTTTGTACCAGCCACCCTTCAAGCGGTGCGTATACATGAGTTACATCAGCTGCAGAAGGGCAGCATGTCAGTGGCGCAGTACTCAGCGAGATTCACGGACCTCTCACGCTACTCTACAGATATGGTACGAGACCCGTTCTTCAGGGCCCGAACCTTCGAGAAGGGGCTCAGGCGGGAGATCAGAGCTTCCGTTGTATCACACAACATTCCGACGCAGACAGGAGTGTTGGGCGAGCCCTCTTAGTGGAGAGTTTCCTTGCTGAGCAGTCTCCAGCAGCAGGACCCACCACTATCCGGCATGCGACAGAGTCTTCTGTAGCGGGCAGTAGATAGATGACGCAGGGGTCCAAGAGGACCAGACCTACAGGTGGTCGACCGCGTGACTTAGGGTCGGTAGTGAGAGGCACCAAGGGAAGTGATAGAGCCAGACCTGCCATGAAGTGTTACTCCTGTGGCAGAATTGGTCACATATCACATGACTGTCCGACCCGCCATGTAGATGACCAGCAGTTAAATGAAGAACTTCCGAGGCAGAGGTAGAGGTTCGTTCAGGGCGGACCGCAAGGAGCAGGTGGCCATGGAAGAGGAGCTGGTCGTGCAGCTGGAGGTGGACGACACTTCAGGATGTTGCCACTACCACCAGGAGGCCCACCCCGACTGCAGGGGACAGGAGGACATGGGAGAGATCAGCTTCAGGTAGTTGAGATCTATGGTCATGGAGCTCTGGAAGCAGATGGATAGGAGCGGGACTAGCTTCCGACCTGGAGGCTATTGATCCTGTTGCTTCTGGTTTTTTTCTATAGTTTCTTTGTGTCTTGTACTATGAACTGCAATAATAAAAAGACACTTATCTTTGTTTTCTTTCCTGTCCTTTTGTTTGGTTGATACTGAGTGGTCCCGGTTAAACTGTTGACTTGACCCTCACTTTCGAGATTTATACTGGAGGAGACCCAGTGACCTCACACTGATGCCGACAGTGTGACTCGACCTTTAGAGGCGAGAGTGACAGTTGGATCTCTTGGTAGTTACGTCGAGGCCTTACGACGTCATCCATGGCATGAATGCATCATTCATGTCTGGATTGACTATATTAGGCAACGAATGTGGTTCATCCAGGGGATGAGACTGGATTTCTCTTATCGGCAAAGAAGAAATCATAGCAGCTCTTGGGAGACTAAAGAAGGTCCAGGTCATCCAAGGGCGGATGAAGACTGCACAGTGCAGTAAGAAACAGGAAACCGGTGCCAGTCTTAGACACTCGGGCGTGTTAAATGTTTCAAGAAGTGGAAGCTTTAAGGATAGATGAGTCTGCGAAGTAGCAGACGTGGAGGCAGAGCTAGGAGAGCAGTATGAGGTGGTGTACATCTTAACATGCTACAACCACCCTCCTTAGTTATCCCCGCCAGGCTCAGGGAGCTGGAGGGTGGTGGAAGAGTGTGGCTGCTTGCGGTCAAGGAGTGTGACCCAATGGCTCTAGAAATGATTCAAGGGACGGTCTGTGTCCACTACTAGCTGTTGTAGTAACGGACGTCGATATGAATCATTCCTTGCTTTCACAAATCTTGTTCCAGACCTAGAGTTTCGGGTAAGCCGTGGACTTGACCCTCACGTCTGGAGATACCTTGGGAGGAGACTCGATAATCACACTTACGCCGACGGTGTGGTCAGATCCTCGAGGCGAGAGTTTCGGTTGGAATCTCTTGGTGGAAACATCGAGGCCTTACGACGTTGGTTTGAGTATGGACTGGGAAATCACAGTTCATACACAAATTGACGGTATTAGGAAAAAATGTTGTAGTTTAATTATGAAGTCGGGATGGGTTTTCCTTGGTCGGTGAAAAAGAAAACCCCAAGAAGTGCAGGGTAACTCTTGCACAGGAGGGTGCGACCGATCACTCTTGAGTCGGTCAACCTTACCCTCGTAGCAGCAGTCGTTTTGAGTTTCAGTTCTAACAGAAAATGGAGACCTCTGGAGTTTGAGGATGATGACCACGTCTTCTTACGGGTCTCACCTCGACAAGGTTTACAGAGATGTGGCCAGGGAGGCAAGTTATCTCCGAGGTTCAACGGACCGTTCTAGGTCCTCAGCTGGGTAGGTGAGGTGGTTTACCGCTTGACCCATCCACCTCAGTTGCACTAGGTGCACGATGTTTTCCAGGTATCTCAACTGAGGAGATACATTCTCGACCCTTCGCATATCATCGACCATGAGGACCAGGACAATGGTGATGGGGTTACTTCCACGGAGGTTCTAGTGGGGATCAAGGATCGACAGGTGCGGATCCTACGGGGATGATCGATTCCTCTGGTACACTTTCTTTGGCAGCACGGGAACCTCCAGGTGAGAACATGGGAGCAGAAGGCTCATATGCGTGCTCAGTACCGCCTTTGTATCCCTATGTTTGTGGTGAAGCTTTACGGGGGCGTAAAGCCCTATGGTGGGAGTAATGTAACGACCCGTAAATTCCAAGGAAATGTTTTTCTTAATTTTCTTTGAATTTTACAAGAATGCAGTTTCTGACGTCGCCTGATTCCGAGGTCTGGTGTGCCCGGAATCAATTTCTGAAGTTTGGCTCGGGTACGTTCAGTGAACAGACAAGCGGGTTTTTCTAACTTTTGAACCAGTGCTCAGAATCAAATTCTGAGGTCACCGATGAAATCGCAGCGCCGGTAATTGCTGAGAAACGCCTCTTCTGGAGTTGCCTTTTCTCGGGTGTGGTTTTTAATTTTCGGTCTTAAATTTAAGAAATAAAATAATTGTACGACAAACTTTATTTTATTTCACTTAAGCCGCTTGGAAGCCACTTGAATCCACTTAAAGCATCTTAAGATGAGTTTTTGCAGATAGGGTGCTATCAAAAAATATCCTACCCTCTTGGTAGGATATTTGTGAGGTGGGTCCCGCACGAGCCCCACCGTTTCTTTTCCGCTAAGTAACGCACCCGTGAAAACCCGTCATTATGAAAGTCAACTGACGCGTTTTCTTAATTTCTTAACGCACCAATTAATTGGGTGGTTTATTTCATTGAATTAATTCTACGAATTAATGGGTCGTTACTTATCTCTTTATTCGTTTCTTAACTGGTTTGAAATCCATTGGCGTAGTAATAAAATAAGACCAATGCCACATCGTGAGGATTACACGTTGGGAGACCTTTGACAGAATTCTTGTGCCTTCACCCTTCTTCGCGAAGAATGCGAAGAACGCGAAGAACGCCGGCCTCCGATGAAGAACGCCGAAACCGCGGAAATCGACGACGCGATGCCGTGTGCCGCGACGCCGACGTTTCCTCTTCTGCGACGTTCCTTCCTCCGCAACGAAATATTCAATCATCTGTTGGAGGTAAGAGATTTCGGGTTCCTTTTAGAACTCCTTTGTGGTTTTTATCAACACACGGATTTAATGATTATTAATTAAATCTTTTTGTTCTTGAACCTCGGAGTTCGACGATGCGACTCCCTTCCGCGACGACGCGATACCCTTCCGCGACGACGCGACGCCCTTCCGCGACGCGACGATCGCCTCCTTCCGCGGTGATCAGATCCGCAAAGAACGCGCGTGCGACGACTTGACAATGTAGGGATTTAATTTTGGAAATACCTTTATATCCCCGTGAACGTTTCTTTAATATTAAAGAACCAGTTTCATATGAACAATTTTAATTTATTAAAATTGTTGTTTCATGTGTTGAATAAATTCTTCCGTTGATTTTATCTAATGCGGAGGGTGCGGGCCAAACGAACAAGGCCCGACAACCCTCCACAGGTTGTTTATTGTTGTGTGGATCGACGGGTGACGACAAACGAGGCCACAAGGTGATTTTGAGGCCTCCACAGTGAAGGTCGGGTCCCGGGAGGACCATAGGCGAAGACGGCATGCGAAACGGAACACCGGAGCACGTCCGGCGGTCCGCGGAAGGCGGCGGCGGCGCGTCGCCGGAATGGAGCAGGCCGGCGGTTCGCCGCCGGCCTCAATCAGCGGCGAAGGGCGGGGGAGCCGCGCACCCCGCCCGCGGTGTCCGCTCGGTCGCGCTGGCCGAGCCGCGGCCGGCCGGTCGGGCCGGACCGAACCGGACCGCGCCGGGCCAGGCTGGGCCGGGCCCAGCCGGGTCGGCCCGAGTCGGCCCGGGCCCAGACCCCCGTTTTCGGACCACTTTCGATCAAATGCCCATAACATGAGCTATGGGCCTCCAAACGACTCGCTGTCAGTAGCAATGCGATCCTTATATCGAGACGGTCGTTTCGGTATATCGTACTCAAGGTTTCTGATTATATTGAGTTCGACTGGGTTGGTTCGGATAGGAAACCAACCGGGCCCTCGGAGCGGGAACGCTTATATCTTGAGTTCCGGACGTCCGATTGACGTGCCATCGACTTTGATGGATTCCTCTAAGTGAGACGGATCTTTTGGCTTACTCCGCTCGAGGTTTGGATGCCGTCGGAGTGTGTTCGGGTTGATTCGCTCACGAAACCAACCGGGCCCCTGGAACGAAAAAACCAATAACTCATAGACCAGGCGTCCGATTGACACGTTGTCTGTCTCGTTGCGTTCCTGTTGAGGATACAGAACTTTTGGCATCCTCTGCCTGAGTTTTTGATGAAGTTGGGTTATAGCCGGGTTGGATTGTGCCCAAAATCCAACTGGGCCCCTGGAACGGAGAAAGATGATATCTTTCAGACCAGACGTCCGTTTGACGAACCGTCAGTGGCGTCGGTGATCTCGTTGAGAAACTGTCCCTATGAGTATACCCTGTGAGTGTTCGGGGTATATTTGAGTTACGGCCCGATTGGTTTGCACATGAAACCAATCGGGCCCCTGGGACGAAAAGGCTAATAACTCACAGACCGGGCGTCCGATTGACGCGCCGTCTGTTGCGTTGAGACCCCTATGACGAGGCGGTCCTTGAGATACTTCTTCGTGGGACTTTGTGATACTTGGAGTATTACCAGTAGCTCATGGAGCGGACCCTCCCGGAGACGAGCGTACGGAGTACGGAGACCATGTAGCTGGTAGAGACCTGAAGACTGCTTGTCCGATTTGATTCGGAGTGACTTACGTAGCCCAGTGGGGAGCACTACTTTGTGAGGTGGAAGACCCACAGCGGAGGAGCACTTCTATGTGAGGTGGCAGACCCGCGGTACTCGAAAGGAGGAGTACCTCTGTAGGCTATGAGGGGGGAGCACTACTGTGTTTGGGTGGCAGACCCCGGCGGGAAGCACTACTGTGTGGGGTGGCAGGCCCGCGGTACTCGATAGGAGGAGTACCTCAGTAGTCTTAGGTTTGTGAGCAGTACCTCGGAGTCGTGACAGGACCACTGTACCCTCCAGAGACGGAGCTCTTCAGCAGTTACGGTTTCGATAATGAAAATCTTGGTTGAGCTGAATCTTTTGACCTTTGTGTTTACCTCATGTTTGAGATGGGTTACTAGATAACTTAGGTATATGTATGGGCATATATCTAAGTAGAGGTTATCTGTTGAGATCTTCTTGTGGTTATCCTTGTTGGTTTAGTGAGACCCTGAGGGTCTCGGGGTCCCTACTAAGTATCGTTATACTCACCCCTGCACGGGCTATGCCCGCACCTCGTTGTGTTGGTTGCAGAAGACGGGCAGTGCGGACGGAGGCCGAGCGTTCGAGGACTGGTCGGTACCCGGAGGTGGACTACACAACGAGTCAGTACCCGGAGGTGGACTACACGATGAGTCAGTACCCGGAGGTGGACTACGCGATGTGACGACTCACAGAAGAGGTTGACGGACGAGAGCGTGGAGGAGGCTATCTGTACCTACCCTTCAGGTAGGATCCGAGGAGGACGACCCAGGAGCTGCTTCCTTCTTCCAGATGTTTGTCTTTTTGCTGTTGTACCTTGTTCAGTTGTAGTTGTACTTTCTTTTGGGTTTGTATTCTGGCCCATTTACTTTTCAGCATTTCTTTTGTACTTAGTGTTTTGCTTCCGCTTGTACTCTGTGGTGCTTGTTTTCTTTTATAAAGGCAATGCCTTCCCAGTTATCGGGATTTATGCCTTTGGTGCTAGTCGCCAGCCCCTGGCCTATGGAAGGCGGGCTTGGGATAGTCACAGCACGGGCCCCGAGGACGGGTCATGACATGTACAACTTGAGTCATAGCATCAACACTCACCTATTTATCTTCTCTCATCTGGTGCTGCACTAAGTCTCGGTGTTGTTCGCTTTTTATTTCATCATGGTTATTATAAATATATACATTCAATCCAATGCAGGGGTATGAGGATTGTAAAATACAAATGAATAAGGCCACTCATGGAAACATAATTCTTTGTACTTATAATTAGGGAGAGTGACGATGCACATACCATGCTTATTATTAATTGTTACAAACACCACACATATTGATATAATTAAATAAATAGAAAATATCATATACACATTGTCCAATATCATGAATAATAATTCATCATATAATATATTTTATGTATAAAATTAAAATTTCAATTAGTTCTATTAAAAGAATTAGTTATGAATTAAAATAAATTCAAATAAATTTAATTCAAAAATTACTTTTCACATGATTCCAAAAAAAATTTAAAAATAAAAATATTTTTAAAAAATATTTTATTCTAATATTAAAAATATTAGTTATTTATCCCTCCTTCCTAAACCTAATAGGGGTTTCATGCCCAAACTAGGCCTGAAATGGTTGGGCTAGTCATGCAGGACACAACATAACTCAACCCTAGTTCGCGGAGAAGAGTGCCACTTATACTCATGCATTAAGCGGTTGGGGA